>OZ010788.1:604675464-605966298 GCA_963932465.1 Maratus speciosus | reverse complement strand
TTTGTAGTTTTTCGCGATCTTTTGACAAAATTTTTTGCTTTTTCGCGATCTTTTGACGAAATTTGCCGTTTTTTCGCGATCTTTTGACGAAATTTGCCGCTTTTTCGCGGTCTTTTGACGAAATTTGCTATTTTTATCGCGATCTTTGGACGAAATTTGCCGTTTATTCGCGATCTTCTGACGATATTTGTAGTTTTTTTTGCGATCTTTTGGTGACATTTACCGCTTTTTCGCGATCTTTTGACAAAATTTGCCGCATTTCCCGATCTTTTGACGAAATTTCCCATTTGTTCAAGATCTTCTGACGAAATTTATAGTTTTTTCGCGATCTTTTAACGAAATTTGCCGTTTTTTTTATCACCTTTGAATGTTTTTTCGAAATCGGAAGAAAAGCGGAATCGATAGGAAAGTGAAAATTTCGGAAAATAACAAAATTTTGCAGGAGAAAAAATACGGAATCCCCGGAAAAAGGCGGAATTTCGAGGGAAAAAAACGGAAATTCCTTGAAATAACAAAAAAGCGGAAATCAGCCAAAAGACGGAAAATTCTCATCCCTGAAGCTTGTGCCTTATTTATGTACCCTGCTTCTTTGCAAGTTATTTTAGAGTGTGATTTCAGAAGCGAATCATAATCATACCATTTCATGCCTGATCTTCCATCTTGAAATGGAGTTTCTATCTTGTCGGCTACAACTTTCTGGACAGAATCTTAAAAGTTATTCCATTTTTATAGGAAATAGTATTGACAATATCTAAAATCCACTTTTCTAATTGATTTTTAACTTCAATTCCTAGTACCTAGATCTACTACTTGAGATTCAATATTATTAGAGAAAAGTGGTGTCCATCCTGCAAACTGGTGATGTAAGGCAAGAACGGGTTACTCCAAAACTTTGCTAGCTTGTAGTGCTGGCATTACATTTTGAATGGCCTTAATTTTACTTCGTATCTTAGAGCAGTGTTCCCTCTAGGCCATTTTTTAAGAGCACAGAATCTCTTTTAAACATGGTTAAATGAATCCTGTTCTTTTTAAATAATGTGAAATACATTCTTACTTGTATTTAGATATCTTTAGTAAAAATTTTCACAATATTTAGTATTTCTAAATCCGTGTGCCAGAAATATTGCAAAAATTATGGAACTTCTTCATTTCTTTAGAAAAAATACAAGCAATTCAATCATGCTATAATTTTATTGAACTTTTTAATTTATAAGTTGTAAAATCTTTCAAAATTTATGTTTTAGTTTAGTAATTATAATTTAGATTACATATCACTTCCCCTTTTGTTTTATCAATACTAAACACAATACTATATTTTCTTTAGCAATATCATTCTTTAGTGACTAGCACAATGTCCTTCTTTCTAAAGTGAATTATCTATTGGACAGAGAATAACAAAATCTCTTTTATAGAACTGCCATTAGCCTTGTTTTTTTTATATATACTATTATTGAAGCCATTACTATATAAAACAAAACTAAATTGATTTTGATTTATCCAGATGTTCTTAAATTTATTAAATGGCTAAAATTCCCTCTATAATGAATCATGTGGCCAAAAGTGGAACATATGTTGTACCCTTTTTGGCCACCCCCATGGCCATAACTGGTACATATAGCAGATTTAATGAAACAGTTTTGGCCACCCCCCATTAAACTGTTAAAATAATTAATTTAAATGTAAAATTGCAGTAGAGAGAAAGCTTACCTCATAAAACCTAATAGCGATTTGTTTCAGAACAAATAGAACCCGATAAGTGCCTAATGTTGAAAGATTCTGAAAACTTGTCAGCTAAGCAAAAATCTTAATACATGTAAGCACACAGTACAGTTTCACACATTTATTTATTTTTTTTTTTTGCAAGTCACATTTTATCAAAAAATAAACAAATGATATTGTAAATGACAAAAGAGAGTTTGCTTAAAGTGTAAGAATGTATATTATTTGTTAGCATCAATTCACAGGCTAAATATTGGACAAATTGATCCAATGTGGCCAAAACTGGAGCATCTACCCTATATTAAAATATGAGCAAATCATGTGTCTCTCTGTGTGTATGTATATGCAAATTTTATCTAAAAATGGCTCTAACAATTTAGACTAAATTTAGTATTCTATCATTTTGGGGTACGAGAAGACCATTGGGCTAGGTCACATGTTTGAGAAAATTCGATTAGTGGGTAATTTTGGAGTCACTATGGGCCAATGCACTTCACTAGGAATCAAGGTTGAAACAGTTATGTTGTTGAACAGTTGGCAGTAAACAAAGTCGCAAAGTTGGCAACATTTCACCACATTTGGTGAAATATTGGTGACATTTGTTAGAAAATCAACTTTTAAGATTATCAATTCCAAAACAGAAGCTTGTCGCCAAATTTGACGATGTTTGGCAAACAAAATTGGCTTTCAGAATCTGAAAGAATTTTCTGGAAATTCCCAATAGGAGCCGAGATATATGATTCAACCAATCAGAGTCCAACTAAAAATCTAGTTTGCAAGTATGCCCTATCATTGTAAACATGTAAGTAACATACTATTTAGAAATATGTAACACAGTCTTAATATTGATTGTTTCTGTAAATAGTACTGTTATTAAAGAAAATGCTTTATAGCAATAATACAACGAGGATTTATTGTTTTATCGAGTTGAACACAAAGCAAATTTTAACTGAGTATAGCCCAGTCTTCCCCACTGGTGCCATATAATATAATGTACTATTGAATTATTAAAAGTTTGAATATAATGTACTTTATAGTTATACAATAATTTAATAAAAATAATTTGGCACACAAAGTGATTTTGTAACTTGGGTTTGGCACAATATTGGTAAAAAGGTTGCTGACACCTGCTTTAACTAAATATTTTATCCCAACTGCATAGTTATTATGCCCAAAATGAATATGCCAGAGCACAAGAGGCAATGGAGGACAGAATATTAACAGCAGCCAGCAGCCCACAATTATCAAAAGTGTCTGCCGGAGTGTCACCTGTTGCCCATTTGAAGTTTGGGCTGTGGCAGAGGCGGCGGGATCAAACTCCGCCGTCCTGCGGGCCACGTGCTTCTGGAGTTCAGCTAGTTCAGTGTCCGATTCGGAATCGGAACTGCCAGTGGATCTCCTTCTTTGTGGACGCACCACCACATCTTTCGGAACAACTTCCTCATTTTTCGCTCTTTCTGAATCTGGCTGGTTCATCTTAAAAGGGATGGCAATAAAAAATAATAGCAGTGATGTTCATCTACTTTGAGAAGATCAGATATGAAGTTTTATGGGATGGATTTATATAGGTACAGTCATTTAAAATGTACTGTATGCATGGTATATACATGATATTTAATAACAACACATAAAATTATAACAAAAATTGGTAATGAAACATTCTATCTAAAAGTTATCCCCATGTTTAGATAGGTATATTTCTACAAACAAATCAGTGGGAACAAATAAAATTCTTTAAAAATTAAGAAACAAAATGACATCTTAAATTTAGGATATTAAATTTAAGTTGAATTAAAAAATAATAAAATTTTGTAAAAATTCGACTTGGTACGATCTTATAATGTATCCTAACTTGCTGAAACTACCACTTAGAAAAGTTTCTGTATATCATAACATACAACAATACAAATTTGATCCATAATTAACATAAAACAATTGGCTCCTTTTTCATGATTATCTATAAATTACACACTTTGTTTTGTGTTACTATTTTCAATTCCTTTCTTCTTTTTATAAAAACCTGAAAACCTAACAGAAAAACTCAATAAGAGTTAAAAGTAGAATGTCACATGCACCTTGTGTTAATATAACTAAAATAATTATCAATTTACTAAAAAGGTGCTTAAAATTTATTTATTATTCCATTACAAATGGATCACTAGAAAAGTTTAAAAAAAACTTGAAACCATTGATATTACAAACATATGTAAAGAAAGATGTTACATTAACACCGAGCCCTTTCGATCACAAAAGTGATCATTTTCAAGGGTATTGCTTTACTAGAATGTCACTTTCACTGTGCTATTTACATACCAGTGTGGGAAAAAAGGGTCAGTCTATTATTCGTTGGGGGTTATGTGAAATTGGTACATTCTGATGCTGAAGTGTTTGATATTTTCAAAATATTGAACAAAATTTCAGGTATGTCATAGGATAAAACATAAGTACATACACTATTTCCTTTACTCAAAATCTCTAATGATTCTCTAATTTGGAGATTTTGAGTAAAGAAAATAATGTATGTAATGATATCTTATCCTATGACATACCTGAGATTTGGTTCAATATTTTGAAAATATCAAACACTTCGGCATCAGAATGTATACCTATTTCATATACACACCCAACAAATAATAGATTGACCCTTTTTTCCTAAACTGGTATATAAATAGCACAGTGAAAATGCAACATTCTAGTAAAGCAATACCCTTGAAAATTATCACGTTTGTGATCGAAAGAGATTGGGGTTAATGTAACACCTTTCTTTACATATGTTTTTAATATCAATGGTTTAAAGTTTTTAAAACCAGTTCATTTGTAATGGAATAGTAAATAAATTTTAAGCACCTTTTTTAGTAAATTGATAATTATTTTAGTTATACCTGAAAACCTTTCTTATGTTAAATAATAAAAGTCAACAGAAATAGAATCAGTTTTTGTACTTCCTACAAGATAAACAATTTATATATTATTTTATGTGTAACCAACAAAGGGTTTTAAATTTTGAAAAATTAAAAGCATAAATCAACAAAAATATAGATGAAATTTTTATGAGCAGTAAAATTGTCCTCTACAATTATACTAATTATTCTAAGAATTTCTAATTTCCTTTCGTCTGATGTGGATGTGCAGTGATAACATGCGTAAAGAAATAAATCATAATAGAAAGAGAAAATAAATAGAAAGAGGTGATTTTAAGAAAGTCAAGAAAAAAAAAATCATTTTAAATTATATAAATTTTCGACAAAAAAATCATGAAATGTAACCTATGAATATTATAACAGAAATGGATTTCTAGAAGTTTCAAATATGTTAATTAAAAATTAAGGTTCCTATCATCAAGTAGTTATTCAGTTATGCTTAAAAAATTAACGGCATCGCAATCTGTTTTGCAATGATTACAAATGAATTTAACATTAGGAGTTCTGAGCTTTAAACCTTCATAATTCTTAAACTACCAGACCAAATTACATCCTGAGAACTGATATCCTAAGATAAAATTTACTGGAAAAATCCAAATATGATGTCAAAATCAAGTATTTGTGTTGAAAAAGTCAGAGTTTGGTAATTTCTATATGACGACAACCCCCATGCTTATTTTTTTTTAGCATAAATTTAAAAAAAGATATTTTCAAATATTTGTCCATTTGCTTTTTTCATGGACATTTAGTAATTAAAATTTATAGGATGTATTTTTTTTTTTTTCATTTATTTTCTCTGGCCAACTATAAGGTTTAGCATTAGAACTTTGACCCTTAATTAAATCAGGCCAGAGATAGAATTTTAAAAATTGGGACACGTTAATTTCTCTGTCTTACTAAGAACATGTCTGTGGTAAGTTACACTGTAACTGGTCAAGCCTTGCCAAGAAATCAAGTACATTTCATTGCTAGATTAGACTGGATACACAGGAAGTTTTGCTGTGCTTCAATGAAGGAATGCCTGATAAAAATATCTCCTCTTTCTTCAATGACATTTCAAAAGTGCAACTTGTATGCTGTAAACAGCTCATACAGGTTCAGGGGCAAGACTGCAACATGCCACCTGAAACTTAATACTTTAAGTTGCTTTCATTTTTAGCTTTTTGGACTACAGAGTGGAAACAGCCTTAAAATTGTTATCTAAAAGATTTTAATGCAGATCAGTAACTGTTTAGAACCATTATTGACATCACTATTAGGATGATAATTTGTATTATATGTGAACCCACAATGTAAGTTTTGTATGTAGAAGTTATTAAAATGTATATTAAGTCTGAACAAAAGTTCTCAACTGATGTAAAACATTTTCTTTCTTCATGATATTGATGTCACAAATTTATTTTTTTTTCTTCATGATATCAATATGGATGACAGGGGTTCAGATAATTGGAATTTTTCTGAATTGCATTACTTTTGCTTATAGTTAATAACAGATAAATGACTTTTGTATGTATAAGTATATATTAAATAAATTGCACATACATTAAACAGATTGCTTGTATGTACAATAAATAGGTTGTGAAAAAATAGCTTCTCTTACCAGGGCCCTTATAAAACAGAAGTACCAAATATTTGGTGCAGAAAAAACAGTTATTACTCAGCATTAAAATACGTAATGATAACAATTTATTGAATGAATTTTTAAAAGCACAAAGTGCCAAACTGTGAAACAAAGAGAAGCCTTACCAATGATGCCGCCACTCCTTTTAGTAACTCTAAAGGAATAACACATGGCGCAGAATCGATGGACAAATTCTCTCCAGATTTAGTCTTCACAGTGACAGTGCGTTTTTTTAAAGGAGCCAAGCATGTCAAGTCCAGAAGTGCATGGTCACCTGCAAAATAATTTGATCAACTAAAGAAAAGAGAGCAGGCTTGCATAATTCGAAAGACACACATTCACACACAAAAAATTAACATAACTTATTCTAAAAATAGGATTTTTAAAAACATTTATTTATGTTTAAGGGTTAATTTTAAGCTTTTATAATAGAATAAATATTTTTAATACTACCCCTTTCACCTTTCATTAATTTCAGAATTTAGATCTTTAACCCCTTTAAACAGCAGCATAGGATGTGCAACATTGCTGAATTTAAACAATGCTATTTTCAAAAAGTAATTTCCCCCTTATCTAATCACAGAATTGTGTCTATTAAATAAGGTGAATTAACTATTTAAAAATACTGGGGCCCAAAAATTAAAAGTAGCAAATAGGATGCTCATCACAAAGGAATTAAAAAAGTTACATCCATCTTTAGCTCCTATAATAACCCTCCCGTATTTGAACCCATATATAAGCGGGAGCAAAATAAGTCTCCTATAATATGGGTTAACTCATGCAGCCATTTAATTGCCGGTAGGAGAAGATCGATTGGCCAGACACTTCTAGCTCCGCGGGTAACGATTGCTGTTTGGTCTAAGTGAGAAACAAAATGCTTGACGATTCGCGTTATAATTAAAATAATAAAACTTTGTAAAAAATCACCATAAAATAAAACAATACATAGGACGCGTTTCGAGCTAAAAATATAACAGCTCGTCATCAGCTACCGTAAAACACGTGTCCGTAAGTGGACAAGGTCAAGGGTTTTTTTTAATTTGTCCGCTTACGGACACGTGTTTACTGTAGCTATTTTGTAGCTGTTGATTTACTGTAGCAGGGGGGGGGGGGGGGGGGGGGAGACGAAAAATAAATATTTCTAGATTTAATTTTAAAAGTCAACAAGCCAATTTGTTCTTCATATACAGAGAACTTTTACATGTAAACACTATTAACCTGCATTTCATAATAAGAAAAAATTATGATTTTTAAAAATCTCATTACATACTAATAATTTTTATAACTTTACCTTCCCTCCCAACTGGATAGGCTTATACATCCAAAAAGTGGATAAATTAATTTAATGACACTCTGATTTATAGCATCAAACAAAATCTTAACAAAAATTCAAAATAAATAATTATAAGGTAAAATAACAATAAATTTCAATAAAGAATATGACAATAAATAAATAAAAAATAAACGGCAAAGGTAAGTACAAAAAGTAGCATATGTTGATAATTATATTTAAAATGTCATTTACAGAACAAAAGTAAAAATAAAAAATTCTGAAATGTAGCATTTTGTTAAAAAAACACTTGGTAGAGGAGCATCATTATGCAAAGCTAAATTAATATCAGAAATACGCAAAATATTAAATTATTGCTGTATTTATTAAAGTTGGGATATTGTATAGCAATCAGTAACACCATTATATCAAAAAAAAAAAAAAAAAAAAAATTCTAGACAAAGTTTCTTTTTAATTATCTTTTTTTATTAGTAGTAAATTTTGTTATATCTCACTTTATAGTTTATCGCACAAGTTTTATATGTAATCAAATAATATTTACAGCTTTTCCCTTAACAGACATTTTATTCAATTTTACATTATTTAATATGCTATCCTATCTACCAGTTTTTTTTTTTTTAAATTTATTATTAAGAACATAAAAAGCTATGCAAACATGATAAAATTTTTCCCTACATGAGGAAAAATGAAATATTTTAAGTCAGTATAACGAAGATTAAAAAAAATTATTCATACCAGTAGGACTATCAATCTCGCTAATTTTTCGTTCACCAGAAAACACAGCATAACCTGTCACAGGGGCACCATTTGAAGTTCCTCTATTGTTGATTGTGACAGGAAGCCAAGTAACCAATATCGTCCCATCCTGTGGACCAGGTTCAACTTGAATATCAAGAGGAGGTTCAGGAAGCCCTAGATATTGGAAGAGAATGGAATAAATATTAAATAAAATGATGAGATGGGAACTACATAACCTAAATAAACCTATATATTATTTTCTAGGGCTTAAAAGAATAATATTATCTATTTCAAATAACCTACAAATTACTCCAGTACCTTTTTAATATTATAAAAAAAAAATTTTCTTATCAGGAAAAACACAATTGAATATATTGTTTTAAATTTTATCTTTAAATTTTTTATTTCATTTTACAGAAAAAAAATTAATTATATTTTTTAATTACTTAAACTCAAATTATTTGGTTGAATGCAGTATCCATAACTAAAGCACAGCAAGTTAAATTGTGCATATGAAATTCAGAGAACTGATCATACCGCAGCTGAAAGTAGCTCTAAGTGAATACCAAATTAAAAAATAAATACTTTATAAAAATAAAATGTAGGAAAACAACTATCACAATTGAATTTCATTGCTAAATTATTTGCCTTATTGCAAATAATGACCTACACCTATTTACACTCAAACAATGTCTAGCCAGACTACTGAAGACTTTTAAGAAAGTAGCCGACAATGGAAGGGACCACCTTAAAAAATTTAAAGTGACTTTTCTTAAGAGCCAGTTCCAAGTTTATTCATTGCTATTGATGGTAGTTGGAAGGAAGAACGAATGCCTATATACAATGCGGCAATGCCTAGCCCAATTACGGAAGATTATTGCACATAGTATTTGCATTAGAATTTTGATTGTAAGTTACTCTGGCCACAGATTGAATTTCAAAAATAGGGGCACGCTATTACCTCACCCTTATTAAGATCTATGTTCGTAGTAAGTAACATCATAATTGATCAAGCCATTGTCAAGAAATCCTGTGCATTTCATTGTCAAATTGGGTTGGATGAGTTAATTGTTAAATTATCGATCTCTAAGTGAATTGCAACAACGTAAAATAAAATTAGCAAAACAGCCTATTAATTTAAACAAAATAAAGTTTACTGATTATACCCAAGACAGCGGTTACATGGAGAAAGCCTAAAAAAGCATTAACAATGACAAATCAATTGACAATTTGTTAGCTTATGAAACTGATAAAATTTTGTCACAAATAATTTTAAGCATAACTATATAAATGCATCAAAGTCATATACATTTGCTTTTATGTCTAGAAGAATTTTGTTGTTCTTTTCCAACTCATTTCAGTATGAAACAAAAGTGTTATACGGTCTCCATTTGTATCTTCATAAAATTTCTTGAAGAGAGTCTCAAATTTGGCCTTAAATTTGAAAAATTGGTACATTTTATAATTGATTTTAGTACTTCATTTTGAACAAGTTAATTTTTTTTTAATACTAAGATCTCTCTATGAGTAATACATGGGTGAAAGTTATAAAATGCCACAGGACAGAAAAATAGAAATATGTTTCCTTGATGCTTGGATAAAATGTATAACTCCATTATTACTATAACAATATGTAAGTATGCATGGGCATACTTAATAAAATTATCCATGGGCATTTCATATATAATATAACAATATGTAAGTATACATGGGCATACTTAAGAAAATTATTCATGGGCATTTATCTTAGTAAAATTATTCATGAGAATTTCTTAATAAAATGATTCATAGCTAAGACAGATTTAGTACTTTCCAAAAACATTGTAAGGAAAGTATTGTAATTATTATATGGTGAAAATGATAGCTCTCAAACGGTAC
The DNA here is from genome assembly GCA_963932465.1 of Maratus speciosus. Taxonomy (NCBI): domain Eukaryota; kingdom Metazoa; phylum Arthropoda; class Arachnida; order Araneae; family Salticidae; genus Maratus; species Maratus speciosus. Next base: position 605,956,130 of record OZ010788.1, on the reverse strand, counting down.
TTTCAATTAAGCTACGATTTAACAAATATGTTACAGAATAATGTCGCAAGAAACTGTGCAGATTTACATAAAAATTTGCCGATGGATTAGGTATCTAAACCACTTTGTGACTGATTCAATAAGGAAAATCACCAAGAAAATGTGACAGAGTAGAGCTAAATATTGTAGCCATGTAGTCAATTATTAGTGGCTCATAGGTTACGTCTCCAGTTTTGAAATGGGAGATCCATGTTCGAATCCAGCTGATTCCAGTATGTCAGAAACTTATCTGAATGTAAGATATTCTATGAAATGTTCGGAAAATCAACATTTTTTTTCTTCCCCCACTGAGGATTCTATTTAACACACTTCTGTCAACAATTTCTTCATAGCACAGATCTTTAGGCAAACTATGCCTCGAAAGAGATAAATAATTTTTTATTAATTTCTGCCTTATTAAATATAAAAAAAGGGGATAAGTTCCATATCCTGTGCCGCTTGGCGAAAAAAATCTCGCCAATTTTTCCAAGATGGCGGAAAAACACCATTTCTAAATCTTTATGTTATTTATAAATCAATAATATTGCACCATTTTTAAAAATAGAAAATGATGTAAAAACATGGATTTATAAATAGGATAAAGATAACGAAGTTTCTGCGCCATCTTGGAAAATTTCTTCCAATACAATTACACAAATTTTAGCAGTATTCTAAATAAATCTAAACAAATATGCTTTTTGAGATGAATACTTGTTATTGTCAGGGGGCTCTGCCCCCTGAACCCCCCGTTCTTAATATATTTTCGACAATAAAAAAGAGAAAAAAACAGACCAGAAACTTTTTATAAATTTCAACAATATTTCCAAAACTATTATTTTTAATGCAGATAAAATCTCGCTCACAACTGCCAAAAAAAAATTTATTAAATTATACAAAAAAATATATAAAAATAATTTTAAAATGTTTACAAAAAAAAAAAAAACAATCAGCAAGAGTTTAATGTTTACAAAAAAGGATCCCAGTTAGGGTCTGAAACAGGGTGTGTAAATACACACAATAAAACAATAACAAGTATTCATCTGAAAAAGCACATTTGTTTAGATTTATTTAGAATGCTACTAAAATTTGTGCAATTGCATCGGAAGAAATTTTCCAAGTGGCGTAAAAACTTCGTTTTTGAATCTTTATGTAATTTATAAATCCATGTTTTTACATCATTTTCTATTTTTAAAAATGGTGCAAAATCATTGCTTTATAAATATTATAAAGATTTAAAAATGATGTTTTTCTGCAATCTTAGAAAAATTAACGAGACTTACCTTATATTGACAGAAGCTGCGAGTAATCCGAATGTGTGTCTGGCGTGGGGGCAAATTTGCTATCTAACTTGTTCAAAATTACGCTGACTAATCGTTTACATGATTAATGACGTGATTAACGTGACGTAATTAACGTGATTTTTTCTCTGCCTGCATTACTCTTATTTTTAGTCTACAACATTAATTTTACAATCCCCAAAGCAGAATATGCTTAAAAGTGCGATGTACGTCTCAGACCAACGGACTTCTCTGCAGAACATTTCAAATTCTCATTTTTAAAAAAATTCACTATTCAATCGGAGGAAAAATCTCGAAATTCGTCATTCAATGGCCGGGGGGAAAAAATACCAAAATTCTTTTATCGTCCATTTTAAAAAATTGTAAAATTCATCAATTAGTCGCGAGAAAAACTCACGCAATTCTTCACTCAGTCATGATGAATAAATAGTGAAATTCATTAGCCTGTTGGGGGAAGACTTAGAAAATTTGATGAACAATCACAGAAAAAAAAATCCATGATTATCACCAATCAGTCGCAGGTAAAAAAATTTTTTAAAAAGCTAAATTCATCAGTGCATTGCTATAAGAAACTGAAAAAAAAACATGATTTTCTCTAATCGTTCGCAAGAGAAAGGCTCAAAATTTGCTTACAATACAAGGAAGAAATCACGAAATTTGCAAATCTGTTGCAGTTAAAAAATCATGAAATTAGTCAGTGGATCGTCGGAGGAAACTGCAAAATTTGTCGATCAGTAGAAGAAAAAAACTCACAATTTTCTCCGTTCGGTCTCAAGAAAAAGCTTTAAAAATTTGCCTATTGGTAAGAAAAATATCGCGAAAATTGGCTGCAAAAAAGTACCAAAGCTTTTTAACCAACAGAAAGAAAATATCACGAAGTTCACCGATCGACTGTGGGTATAAGAGCATAATTACTCGATCGGCCGCAGAAAAAAAGCAGGATTTTTATCAATCAAAATTTGCTAATCAAACGAAAGAAAATATCGTGGAATTCGTCGATTGGTAGCGGAAAAATATGCACTCTTTTCTACAATTGGTCGCAAGAAGCTACTGCAAAATTTGCTTATTGGTACAAGGACAATTTCGCAAACTTCCCCAATTGGTCTTGAGAAAAAAAAGTGAAATTTATCTGTGTAATGTCGGAAAAAAAAATCTAAAATTCGTCGATCAGCTGTGGAAAAAATCCACAATTTTTTCCAATTGGTTGCAAAAAAGCGACAGTTTGCCAATCAGTAGGAAGTAAATATCGTTAAATTTAACCATCATTTGAGGCTAAAAAATTGCAAGATCTTTTACTGAATTGTTGGAAAAAAATCGGAAATTCGTCGATCCAATCACCTGCAAGAAAGATAAAAAAAAAACTACCAATCAGTAAAAAGAAAATATAATGAAATTCACCTATCAGTCATGTATAAAATTAGAATATTGTCAGAAAAATTGGGAAATTATTTGATCCGTTGTGGAAAAAGTTCATGCTTTTTTCCAATCTGTCGCAAGAAAAAGCTGGAACATTTGCCAATCAGTCGTCGGTAAAAAACACTAAATTCATGGATCAGTCGCATACTCATATGAAAAACTAAGCTTTTTGCCAATCGGTTGAAGAAAAATATAGAATTCTTGTGAAAGTCTTCTGTGAATTGCAGAAAATATCTCGAAATTCTTCAATCAACCGAGGGGAAAAAAATTGGAAAATTCAACGCCCGAGAGAGAAAAAAAAAAAATCGCCAGTTGACAGAGATAAAAATCTGAAATGTTGAGAAAATCGTCAGTCGATTGTCGGAAAAAACAGCATAATTCATCATTCGATCGGGGTAAAATCGCAAAATTTGGCAGTAGATTCTTTCGTGTGTGTATGCCAGCGTTCTACAAAATGTCTTTTGCATTTCTATAAAAGATGCAGTTTCACTTCTTCATATACACGAAAATCCCCCTGTGTCTTTCTTTTGTATCCCCGCAGAACATTCTTAATTAGCTGAAGTTCGTTGCAGAACATTCCAAAGTATTCTGCTTTGGGGTTTACAATAAAAAAGAGAAAAAATAACCTGACAAGGAATGTGTTGAAAACAAATCTAGAATTGTCCCCATGTGGAACATACATCCCACATGAGAAACCACTGACCTATGTAAAAGTTTAGTTCTATAAAACTTCTTCTTAAAAATCTTTGCTCTAAAGAGAAACTGATGTTTGATTTCACTTTGTCTAATTAAAATTTAAGTTAATACTAAGAAAATTAATAGTTTTTCTATAGATAACTGCACAGTACTCTAACAAAATCTCTCTCTCTCTCTGTATATATATATATATATATATATATATATATATACGTATAAAATGCTAAGGTACATGATGGCGAAAAAGTGGTTATTTCTCTTTTGCCGATGGTAACGAGCAATTTGTTTAGAAAACCAAACAAACTAACTTTAGCTGGCTTCGTTATTTGTTGTGATATTTCTACCAAGAAATGAATTACTTATGATTACACTATTTTGATACAATGATTTTTTGATGATGTTACAATGATTTTCTTGATTAACGGCATGTTGTGATGCAACATTTCATTTACTGATCAGATGAGGGAGCACACTGAGGTGTAAAAATTAATAATCTTTGCTAATTTTTTTCTTTTGCAAAAATGAGTTTATAATTTATGCAGAAGACAATGGCGTGTCACTGAAACTGTGAACAAAATGATTGAAAGGAGATCCATTCGAAATGAAACTGATAGGCTTAGGTGAGTAACAGAACGTTCCGATCAATGACAAAATAGACATCCAGTGAATTTGAAACTGTGCGAATTCACAATTTGAAGTGAACAACCCAGAGCATAGCTGTAGCAATATGACTGAGGTGTGCGATTTTTAGCGGTGCTGTTCTGTGTGGGATCAGCTAGCTTTAATTAATGCAGAAATACAGTCAACTCTGTGGAATCCACACAGTTTGGGACCAAGAGTTTTGTGGATTATAGAATTTTGCAAATTATAGATCATTCCCTTGTTTTCTTTTTAAACTAAACTATAAATTACTAATATTTGTACAAAAATAACAATATAAAAAGAAATAATATAAATCAAAAGTAATTTAATAATTCTAAGTATGTTGGAATTATTATAAAATTTGAATTTCATTGGCTGTTATTTAATTTTTTGAACATTTACTCAATGGGAATTTAAGTTTTGGCTTAAATCTGTATAAATATATATTATTATTATTTTTTTTTTTTTTTGAGTAGTCATTATCTCTTGTACTATGATAAAATGTCCTTGTTAGAAAAATCTACATATTTATATTCCAGTTGTTTAAAGGTAGCAAAAGAGCCTTTCAAATAAGACCAGATCAGTTACTGATTTCTTCAGATATTTCTTTAGTCAGCAGTTACATGAATGTATAGTTTAAAAATGTAAATTACCTTTCTGATATTTGCATTTAGTTGTTCCTTTTGCTTACCTAAAGTTATTATTTTAGTATACATCATGCAAATCACATAAAAGTTATTAAATCACAATGTAAAACACTTAAAAATTGATAATTCATAAAAACCACTATATGTAATTTCTTTAATCAGCTTAACTATGAAAGCATGATTTCCATTGTTTACATTTGAAAATGGATGGCAGATTATAGAGATTTGTAGATTATAACATCAGCAGATTTCACAGAGACGACTGTACATACAAATTTAAAATTGGCACATAAGTTGATATTGATGGCAATATTTGAACATTATTTAGCTTATTAGAGGCTAGTTTATCTTAATAAATATTTATAGGACAATTTCTAATTGTTTTTATTTAATTTTAACATTTGTATTTTACTTTTAACATCACGGTAATTTTAACACTTTTAAATCAAAAATAAAATCAGGTACTGGATATTCTAAAAATATATTTAACCTTTAAATAAATATCTAACTAAGTAAAAAATCTAACCTTTACAACCTTTAGGAAGTGTTTTAAACTCAATGGCTGATGTCAATAGACCAATTTTTTTAGGATTATCATGATTAAAAAATAGGCGTGCTGGCCTCGCCCGAACTGATACTCTGTATGTTGTATTTGGGGCTAAACCTGAAATAAAAAAGAAAAAAAAGAAAAAAAAAAAAAAGAAAAAAAAAGAAAAAAAGAAAATTAGTGTTAAAATTATTTTATAAAACTAGCAAAAACATCATGTAAAAACTGTTAATAAAATGCATTAAACAAGATCATACTTTTTCATGGATTACATAAAATTTATATAATGCCGATTTAAAGCTTAATTAAACATGTTCACAACTTTAGTATCCAAATTACATAAATGGATGAAAATATTTACCAGAAATATGGTGACGAAAAATTCCAGCCTTTAGAGTTTTAACTTCAACACTGTTGATGGCTACAACATGCTGGAAGTTGCTGTTACTTGGAAGCCAAGTAATAATGGCTGATGTGGAGGTAACGCGAATGGCTTTGACTAAACTTGGAGCAAGAGGCACATCTACAAATTAAAAGCAATAATTCAAATGAATAATCAGATATTGGATTAAAAAAATAATAATATAAGCTAGAAAATATCACATCATAAATAGTTTTTCATGTACCTTTTCCTATAACTATTGTACAAGCAGCATCTCTGGAATGTCTTCCAGTTGGGTTTACAGAACGAACACTGATGCGATGAGGCTACATAGATTGAAAATATAAAAACAGAGATAAAACAAATTATAAAATTCAGCAGATGATAATTATACAGTTAGAAATTAAGAAATTAAAAGTAAAAATTAAAATACATTTCCAACAAGCATATTCTGATGCAAAATATCTTTTAACTTTATATTAATTTTTTGTTCAACATAAAATGGAAGTCCAGTAGCGTAGTGGTCAGCATGCCAGACTGCCACACTATAGGTCGCGAGTTCTGCTCCCGGCTGGGCAAAGCTCAGTCAACCTTTCATCCCCTCGGGGTTGATAAAATGAGTACCAAGCTTGCTTGGGAACTAAACACCAAGGATCTCACGTTGGGTTGAGCACTGTAAGCCCTGATCCTTCATGGATCGTACAGCCACAGGTTTAGTTTTTTTTTTTCAACATACATTGGAAATCTGTTCTTTTGTTGACAGATTTTAGTTTAGCATGATATCATATGGTTATTCTGCTTTTTGTTTATTTTTTATTTGGTCTGGGCAATCAATACAAATAAATAGTATAGCATCTCTTTCTGGCTAATATTCAATAACAAAATTAAAGTTTAATTAAAAATAAATAAAAAAATAAAACACAAGTTTAACAGATTCCACATGAACTACTACAAATCAAACTAAATGCTTAAACATGGGAATAATTAGAATAAAAATTGCTGCTGTAAATAGGGAACACTTTGGGTAATCTCTTTGTTTATTAACATTTGGCTTGCGGCTAGTATAAAAGATTCTTTTCCATAACTTTTGTAATTTTATTTGAATACATAAATGATATATTTCATATAAAAATGCTTTTTGGAATCATTAGTATGCAATCTAAAAGAATATATTAAATGCAAAAAATCTATTACAGCTTTTGATTAAAAATAGTTTTAGTATTTCAAGCAGTATGTTCTGAAACCCCAAGTTGAATACCCCAGTAATAATAATGAAATATGAGCAATTGATGTGTAGCTATGTTTGCATAGATACAAAATTATATATTTTTTCCTCAATAATGGTTTAATTTCGTCTCATGTTTGCCACAAGATCATGACTCATGAAGATATTTTATCTTGTGGTGCAGATGCAGCCTTGCCGACATATAAGAGTGAAAGATACCAGACTGGATGTCATCTGATTAACTCCGTTGGTAGAGCATTGAGGTGCTATGCCAATGACCTGGGTTCGAGTCCTGGCTTGGACATTTTTTCACTCTTTTGGTTTTACACCTCGTTAGCAATGCAAAAATTCATGCAATTAAAATTCAAAATAATTTGTTTTTGTAAAAAAAAATGAATATAAATGGAAGGTTGTTTGTTTTTTCATCCCCTAACCCAGGGGTCGGCAAGTAATTTTAAGTGGGGTACGAATACTTTTGAAAAATTTTATGGAGGTCTAGAGAAAAAAAAAACATAAATAATATAAGTACTTATTACTTTAAAATTTTTATTTTTACATACACATACATGTAATAGAAAATAGAAAAGTCAGGTTTTCATTCTGAAAAATTACTGGATAAACATAATAAAATAGAAAAGGCAGGTATTCGTTGAAAAATTAAACTTGCAGTCTTCAGCCAGTTTTTTATAGTGCTAATGCAAAGAGTGTCTACAGGGTGGGTGCCTGTTAATCTCGAATGATATTTGTTCTTCAAAAAATTCATTTAGGAGAAAGTTGTTTCACATACATATGTGGAGCCAGACATAGTAGCCAGGTTAATAGCTAGTTTTTTGAAATTTTCATACCTTTCTGAGACAAGTTTACCCCAAAATTCTTCAGGGGATGCAGTTTTATACATTTGCAAGAAAATACCTTCTTGCAAGTCAATTATCTCCATTTGAAGTAAAGGTTTTTCAAGACTGAACAACTTCACAGCCACATCAGTATAGCCTGCAGTTCACTCCCTCCTACCACCACATGTGTACTCCAACACAATATTTTGCGTTTCACATCATAAACTATCCATCACTATTAAAAAGTCCAATTAATCGCACTATTACTTGTAAAATGTAAGAAACATTGATAATTCTATCGCTCAAATGTATCTAAATGTAAATATTAATAAATTTATTCAAATAAAAAAATTTTGGTGGTCCAGGCTTCGACCTTCCATGGTCTGCTTGTTGCCGACCGTGGCCCTAACCTGTTAGACAGTTTAAACTGGCCTAAACCAAAACCAAAAAAGATTCTTTCTAATGAAGATGTAAATAACTAAGTAACTTATCTAAATTAGACTGTTTCTCTTTTAATGGCTGTTTTACATAAATATTGCCCCACATAATTAGCTATTCAATTTTTTTTAATTCGGCTTTAAACAAGGCTTATGAGAGATTTTTTTTCTCCCTAAAAAGTCACTGCAAGAGCAAACGTTTCTTTATCTAGAGAACAAAAAAGTCAATAGTCGAAAAGTTCATTTACACTTGTTTTGACTGACAATATAAAAAAATATCATACATAGTGGCATTTTGAAAATAAATTTCAAATATATGAAACTATCAAAAATATTAAGCATCATGATATTTTGACAATAAATATTGAATAATATATATCAAGATTATATATCCCAGGGCCGTAACTAGCCTTTTTTGTACCCAGGGCAAACATGGATTTTAGCCCCTCTCCTTTGCAAAATATATTTACAAAGAGAATTTTACTAATTTTCTAATAGCTGAATTATTTTAAAATTTAAAATATGTAATACTGCTTTGTTAAATATTGATTCACTGAAATCTTGAAAACGGAATCGAAAAAAATTCTGCTTTATACAGGATCCTTATGCCATATCATCATTAGATTCTGCTTTGCTTTGGAATACCCCAGACAGAACGAATTTAACAATACCGTGCTAAACATGCATGGGAGAAAAATCAACAATCAAAATCTTCATTTGGTGCTCAGGATACATGCCCCCTCTGCCCCCACTTAGTTTCGGCCCTAATATATCCATTAATATATATCATACGATATATATCACTATACCCTGGGTAAACTACATAAAAATTATGACTTACTTGATTGCAGTCAACCCCTTCTACTAAAGCTCTGGTCTTTTCTGTAGCTCTAATGGTTGCTTTAGGCACTCCGTCAACATACACATGATATGCTTCAGCAGTACCTCGTGGTGCGTCAGGAGGACACCATCCAATCAAAATGCTTTTATTAAGCTGTCTCTCTAAAACTAACCTGGTTGGATGAGGTACTGTAAAAAAATAACATTAAAAAAATTACAACAAATTCATGCCAACCAATTGCAGATGAAAACAAAATAACTGATGCTCAAAAACCAGAAGATTTGTTAAAAAAATGAAACGATATTTATCGCACTATATGTATGTTAAATTTAATGCATTGAAATGATAAATTAAAGTAGTGACACTTAGTTTAGGCTCATTTTTGATGTATATTAAGACATGATTATAAATCACATAGAATTTTAAATTTTTTTTATAAATAATACTATTAACAAGATGACTAAAGCAGTATTATGAGTTGTGCTTGTATAATAAACAGGTACAAACATATGTTTTAATAAATATAAAAGTAAAAATAGTTTAAAAGCATTCATTATTTATCTTAAAAAACACACCTAATTTCATGACTGCAATTCCTGTTAAAGTTGCAATTTTTCCAAACTAGGCCAAAGTGTCCAGGTCAAGATTTGAACCAGGAACTTAGCACTGAAGCTGCCAATGCTCTACTAACTGAACTATCTCGGACAAACCTGGCAGACACATAATTCACGCAGAAACCTAATGACCATGACATCTGGTCTGATATGTGACATCAGCTATGTAGAATAAATCATAGGTAATGGAAACTCCAAGTAACGTTGGACAGGTAATTATATAAAACGCAGGTAATATAACTCCAGAAAAATGCTGGATATGTATTTACACATGAATATTTAAAGTTGTAATTTTTTCAAACTGGGCGAAAGTGTCCAGGCCAGGATTCGAACCAGGAACCTTTGATTGAAGCTGCCAATGCTCTACCAACTGAGTTATCCCGGACGAATCTGGCAGATACAAATTTACCCAGAAACCTAATGACTACGACATCTGGTCTGATAGGTAAATCAGCTACGCAGAATAAATCACAGGTAATGGAAACTCCATAAAACATTTGACACATAATTATAGTCATAAAACACAGGTAATATAACTCCAGAAAAATGCTGAATATGTATTTACGCATGAATATTTAAAATTGTAATTTTTCCAAACTGGGCAAAAAAGAGTCTAATCCAGGATTCAAACCAGGGACATTTGGCTGAAGCCACCAATGCTCAACCAACTGGGCTATCCCAGACAAACCTGGCAGACACATAATTCACCCAGAAACCTAATGACTATGATGCCCATGATTGACTATTTTTCGTCCAGTTTAGAAAAATTACAACTTTAATTATTCATGTGTAAATACATATCCAGCGTTTTTCTGGAGTTACATATATATTACCTGCATTTTATGAATATAATTACGTGTCCAACGTTTCTTGGAGTTTCCGTTACCAGTGATTTATTCTGCATAGCTGGTTCACATATCAGACCAGATGTGTTAGTCATTAGGTTTCTGGGTGAATTATGTGCCTGCCAGGTTTGTCTGGGCTAGCTCAGTTGGTAGAGCATTGGCGGCTTCAACCAAAGGTTTCTGGCCCGAACACTTTTTCGTCCAGTTTGGAAAAATTACAACTTTAATTATTCATGTGTAAATACGTATCCAGCGTTTTCCTGGAGTTATATTACCTGCGTTTTATGAATGCAGTTCATGTTATTCTAAAATATTTCCATAAAAATCTGTTAATTTGACACTCACATATCCACCTAGCAATGACTTTTGGAACTATATATAAATACTTTTTTTTTTCTTTTTGCTAAATCCTTTGTCCTCTGTTTTTTTAATCATGCTACAACATTTGGCTTCATTCTCGCAATTAGATCTCACTGCAGAACATATTGAGCACCGACTTTTTAATTACAGCAACCTTGTACTACATTCTTTTTAATAATACCTTGCAGCAAATAAAAACAAAAGTCAAATCTGTGTAAAGGAGAGCAAGGAGAAAAACAAGTGTCAAATGCATGTTGTGATACAAGTAGTTGATATGTGAGCAAAAGGAATGTATGACTTGACATGGATAATTTTGCAAACTTTTACTATAGTCAATTTAAATTATTGTAATCTTAATATTTAAAAGAATTTTTTATTATTCCTTTCAAGCAGTAGAGATAAGAAAAAAGAGAAAAAGACAGAAGATTTCATTTTCTGGCTAGAAGAAACAAGATGAGTAGAAAAAGTCTTCTGGCAAAAACAGAAGACTTTGTAAATATGCAAATTGAACAATACTAAATTCTACATCTCCCAAAATTCTTTTTAAAGATTTAAAAAATATTTTTTTTTCCTTTCAGATTTTCCAAGCTAATTGATATTGACATTATTATAAATATGTTCAATAAATTTATTTAAGAACATGTGAGTACAGAAGGAGAGGAGAGGTTCCAACAGCCGATAATGTAGAACTGCATAGTATGAATAAAGATTGAAATGATTTTAACTTTTTGCAATTAAATAACAGAAAACATTTTTGCTTTTTTTTTTCTATAAAAGATGCATATCTTATTTCATCAATAAAAAATTATGCATATTATATACACATATAAAATCATTTTTAAATCACTGTGTAAATGCTAGATTATAAGAAAATTTTAAAAATAATAATTATTCAAAGCTATTTATTTGGTTAAATTCTGTTTATACTTTATTTGTCTAAACTTTTCTTTTTTTTATTACTTTATTGTTTAGTGGTTATTTTTACTTTGTAAACATTTTGCCCTAATTTTTTTACATAAAAACCTTAAGTAACTATACTCCACCGACAAATAAATTGCCCGATGACCATGAAAATGTTGGCAATGCTATAAGAGAAAGAAATTTTTCAACAGGTACAAATGGTGATGAAAATGCTTTATTTAATGAAAAACTTAATCCTGCTAGAAGTTAATTGTGATTGCCACCTAAATTAGTGATTAAATTAATCTAAATTTGCATTATTTGTCGGCCACCTTACCATGGATGGATAAAAACAAAACTAAAAATCATTGAAATATTACCAACCTGCACCTAGATCCCTTTCTAAGTCATACACTTCTTCTTCTAGTTCATCATAATCTTCTAAATCGATGTAATCATTCATTCTATGAAAATCATCTATAATATAAAATTAGCCAAATCAATACATATGCAATAATCAAAGACATATTGCTCACCCGCAAGAAAAGTGACGCATCTCGGCAAAAGTAAATTTCGAAGGAGAGGCAAAAGAAAATTTGCATGATTTTACTGTAACATGATTTATAGCACTTAGTTCTGCATGCAGGAATAAAAACATGCATGAAAGTGCAAAACCCGTAAGAATGAAGACATAGGATGAGGTTTGGAGAGTTGGGTAATTTTACCTAACCACACAAACCACCCTGCTTCTGTGGTCACAAATGGACATATAGTGTAATAAAGAGATTTTCCGCATAACTACACTTATGGAACTTTTTGAGTAGCAAGACGCGCACCTATGACAGACCTATTAGTAGAATAAAATGCAAAATGAATTTTTGCGAGATGTGTCACTTTTCTTGCAGGTGAGCGATACATAAAAGACTTTCTAATTTTTTTTGGTACTACTTAGTTATCCCGTCGACCAATTTCGCCAAATTATATAAATTGACATATATTTTAAATAACGAAAGAACAAATAAATTAGTATAACATTAACAAAAATACAAATAAAACGTCGAAATAAAAATCACTTGATGACGTTCATATGTGTAACTTGCTTAAAGTCAGGTGAATGTGACATTTATGATTAACCATTATTGCCATTTAATCTCATAGTTTGGCGATAGATTTTTGGTTGATGGGATAACCAAGTAGTACCTTTTTTTTATGATTTCAAGTCCAACAAGCATATATCTAACTTTAAAAAAAAAAAAAACCAGCAAATAATACAGCAATATGCATTAAGTAGTGTAATTATTTTACCAGGTGTTATTTTGGATTCACCGCGACAAAATAGATGTGGATCATCACCAGCTAAAACATCTCCTTCAGGACAAACCATACTTGCACTGCCATCATCAGAATCTCTTGTGCCATATAAAACTTGTGACTGAAATTCATATAATTCTTCCCCTGAAATCATGCAATGCAATTTCAAAAAACACGAATGAACATATTAAGCAATTCAAGGAAAGTAAGTTTCAGAAAGAAAAACAGACTTACTTGCTTTTCACACTTATGGGGACTCAGTACCCTGCATTTTGCAAAAAATGACAAAAGAATCACATTTCTAAATCCCCCCCCCCCCCTCTTTAAAATTAATTTAGACATCTGAAGTATATTCAGCAGAAGTTTAGTAAAGATTCATGGGATCAAATCCGGATCTCCCAGGTTACAGAAGATAAAGATTAAGACCTTTTTTTTTCATAATATACATTTTTTTTATTGCCCACTAACAACAGCAAAAATAATTTTTATTTGAAAAGTATCAATTTTGCATTTAAATAAAGTTTTGAAATGTATTAAAAGTGATATACTTTCGTCTGAGTTAATAGCCGAAGAAATCGCCAAAGATTTCATTACAATCCTTTTTAATTCTGATAATTTCAGTTGTTTAAGCACATAGTTCAATTACCTGTTTGTTAAATTTGTTTTATTTATATTGTTTTATTGGTACTTTTCGGTTAGCTGGGCGCCAGTGTTATATATACGTATATATGTATATATACATGTATGCATATATACATATATATATGTGTGTGTATATATATACATTATATGTATATCTATATATACAGTGAAGTACGTTTAACACGAAACTTAAGGGGCTGAAAAAAATTTTCGTGTTAAAAGAATTTCGCGTTAAAAGATTCGTAAAAAAAGAACAAAACTCAGAAATATTTTCAACGTCGTCAAATTTTACGTCGATTTCTGTTTAAACTACAAGTAAGTTGCATCCATTAAGATAAAAAAAGAGTAATTTTTTTTTTTTTTTTTTTTTTTTTTTTTGCGGGGCGGGAATAAGCAAAGCTGTCTCTAAATCTTCGTGCTTAGCTGTTCTCATGCGTTTTCTCTCTGCCTTAAACATACTGCACTCAAACATTAACGTAATGGGATACCTGTTTTTTATTATTGTTGATAAAGTAGAATTGGCAATGCCAAACTCTTAGCAGATTTCTGTTTTCGTTCTTCTTTTTCATCAACTGCATTAAGCAGCTTCATCTTCATTTAAAGCAAAATAGCAGTTTGTTTTCGCACCGATTTTTCTCAGCCATTCTGCTCATAAAACATAAGCTAATTTACAAAAAACATGAAATTCACTGATTTTCACCCAAAATTCAGTATTTTTAACACAAAATTCAACAATTTCAACTCAAGCTAACTAGATCGAAAGCGAATTTTTTTCGTGTTAAATGATTTTTGTTTCGTGTTAAAAGAAAAAAAAATGCATTAAATTGTACAGTATACAGTCCGGGCCGCTATATCATTTCGTGTTAACCGATTTTTCGTGTTAAGCATTTTCGTGTTAAGCATTTTCGTGTTAAACGTATCACTATATATATATATATATATATATATATATATATATATATAAATATGCATATATACATATATGTATGTATACATATACATTATATGTGTGTATATATATGTATATATATAAATATGCATATATACATGTATGTATGTATACATATACATTATATATACATTACATATATATAAATATGCATGCATATATACACACACATATATTATATATATATATATATATATAACCATTAATTAAACATTACCGACCATCATCAAAAACTGCAATATTGTGAATGATTGACTACATGCCATAAACCAACAATATAGAACTGTATGTGTAAAATAAAGTACCGTATACCTAACTACAAGAATTAACATGGAAGAAAAAAAGAAGAATATGGATTCCGAAAAAATTGAAAAACTTATATATTGAATTACGTTTTCAAGAGTATAGAATTCAATGATATAAGGAAATCGGTTGTTTTCTGTGGGAAAAAAGCTATAAGCTGAAAAAAAATTTTCCCCTGTACTCAAACAACCAATATAATCAATATATATATATATATACATATATATATATATATATATATGAAATGATAAAAGCTAAGCCCCTTTTTAAAATCCCCTTTTTGCCCCTTTTAAAATTTGAAATCCCCGTTTTAAAAAACAGAAATTTAAATTTAGAAATTAAAATTAAAACTTAAAATGCTTTGGTAATTGTGTCTCAATTGATTGAATGTCTTTGCCCCTGTTAAATTAACTTCCCCGCATCACATCTTATAACTTTTAAAGATCGTTTTGGCACATTTCATAAGGATACTTTTGCTGAGTAAGTACAATTTGTAAGTCTTGCTGCATTCAATCGGCCGAACTCAGCCACCGCCTTTAGCCCGGGCAGTCAATCATTCAGCTAACGACCAATTAAATTTTAAATACACCTCCATTTGACTTCAATGGCCCCTAGCAGGAATAATGCCAAATACAGCATATTTATGCCACTGCACGGGTCACAGGACAGAGCTTTTTACCATCAAAAGAATGCACTAACTCCACGTCACTCGGCTCTCCAGGGAATGCCTTGCGATCCACCAAAGTTCCACTGTCCATAAAGAAGTAACTGAACAGCTCTCAAGCCAAAAGGGGCCTGATTTCTCAAAAGGATGTATAAAGGATTAATAAATCAGGTCCCCGAAAACACTGTGTCTTTCTTTAAGCAGAGACTCACATAAACTTTCATTAATTCTCGGATACCACTCACGGCAACTACCTAACGATGCTAGAAGTTCAGAGAGAGCGATCCTACGTTGGCCCGATCTACACCGAAACAACGGGAGTAGCGCTGATTCATTACATATATGTATATATAACACTGGCACCCAGCTAACCGAAAAGTACCATTTTATTTTATTGAGGAAGTTTATTAACTTAAGTGCAAATGAATTACCTTTCATATTTGTCTACTCGGGATAGAGATAGATTTAAAAAAAATTGTTTAAAAATTATTTTTAAAACAATAAAAATTGAGTAAATTTTGATACAGTTTTGAAACAAATTATGTCATCTCTTGTTAATTCACATTTATTTACATTACTCATGAGGAACTTTAAACAAATTTGAAACTTTCTTTTTTTTTAAGATTTTTATGTGATTTTAAACTGAATAATTAAATTTTCTGCATTTTTGTACTTGTTTTTAATTAATTATGAGCAGAAGTAATATCTTTTTTCACTTTAAATAGTCATTATTTATTGTATTTTTAGATATGTCATGACATTATATTTATTTTTTCTTTAACTAATTACCTGCTTGGAAATTTGGTCTTTACAGTAATTGAATTTGTAAAGGGGGAAAAAAAAAATAAACTGTCGTAAAATGCTCAGAATTGCAGGGGAAATGTGATTTTTATATTTTCTTATTATTATTTTTTTTTAATATGAAATTATTTTTTTTTTCATTTTACCAAAGGAATTTCATTTTTTTTCATAATATGTCAAAATGGTATTATACTCAAATAATAATAATAATAATAAACAGTTCAAATAGTACGGAGACCCCTTAAGAGAGAAAAACATCTAGATTTCAATAATCTAATTAAAAAGCATATAAATATTATATTATAAATGAAAATCCTGAGCAAACTGTTCATACATATGAACGATTTTATAAGTTACTAGCAGACCTGCCCAAGATAATTTTAAATATACCTAAAATTACCTTACCATTTCCGGTATTACTTTAAATCAGTGTTTCTCAACCTTTACCCCACACCACACTTACACTCATGGTCAAATACAGTCATAATTTTTTCTGAAAGAATTAAATTTATCTAATGATCTGAGACCATTTTCATGATTCCCTTGCATATTCGTAGAAAGAATATACAAACAGAGAAATAGAATTCTAATAACACAACTTTATGACATTAAATTTCATTTAAAAGTAAACTGCATAATATGAAATGTTGGACATTAAAGCATTGATATTTCTGTTAATTATGAAAATCTTGATATAACTTTACTTAAAATTCTTGTGACACACCCCAGGTCCTCTCACAATGCACCATTTCCAATGTGCCGTAGCACACCATTTAAGAACTATTATTTTAAATATATCTTGAATAAAAAGAAAGCTTCTGGCTATGATGTCATTTGTGCCATCATAGTAACGGCAAAAGAAAGGGTTAACTAAGATACCAAAGCTGGAATTGCCCCCTCTCTTTCTTCTTTGCATTTCAGAGGAAAAAAACAGAGCCTTTACTTTCATTAATAACTAATTTTAAAAAATATTTCATATATATATATATAAATATATTTTTCAATCCATTCTTGAAAATCCACTCTATACAGGGCTGTAAAATATGAGATTCAATACATAAGGTATCAAATATATAATGGTTGATAGAAAACACACTTTTCAATTTCAGCAAAATCAGCCCTTATTAGAAATAAACTGTATTGATGAAGGGCAAAATTTGCTACACTGGGTAAAATGATTGATTTTGGATTTCTTCTATAACCGAGTCAAAATTGCCAGTGAATTTTGAAAATGGGGAAATATGTAAATCGCACTGTTTAACAAATAATCTAATACAAAAATACGAAATCTGAGCCTTAGATGAATTTGGACTATCTGGAACCAAATTTGCCTACCTCCATGTGATAGAATTCCGTGGCAATGGTGCACAGACACACACATACACACAAACATCTTTCTTTTATTACTACAGATGTTTAAACATAAACATTTCAAAAGACATTAGTAAAAGATTAAAAAACAAACTTTCCACGGACACAAAATTAATTTAATAAAAAAATTATCAGTTGAATTTTTCATGGAATAACTGAGAAAATTCTCTCAGATGCATAAATCATATTGACAAACTTACAAATTATCAGAGATATTCTATTCCAGTGGTGGCAAACCTGTAATATGAATGCCCAAAGTGACACACATGAAAATCATCTGGCATGCAAACAACTTATAAGTGATAACCATTTTAGAGATTATTTTATTTTTTATTATTGTAATAAATAAAGTTTTGTTAACATATACATACTAAAATGCAATCATTTTTTGAACACATTAACAATTTTATATTTTTGATGAGCATCTTTCGTTATCAAATCATCTGACATGCATGTGCTCGTAGAATCATTTTGTTTTTCTGTAAATTTTTGTCTTTTATTTTTTACTTGTATACTTTCCGTCAAGCATTTAAATATATATTTGTTGACAAACAGCATGATTTAATGCCAATAATGAAGTGGATAGTGCCAGACTATCCACTGAAGTAGTGTCAATTTGAAGGAGGATATTTTTTTTTTTATTAAGTCAAAAAAATGAAAAATATAACAAAAAAAAAAATATACATAAGTATAAACTTCTGCTAGATAATTGTTTCAATTGCTATCTTGTTGCTCAAATATATTTGATCATTTACCCATTTAATCAATGATAATTTTTTTGACCAGCTGTGAATAAACTAGTGAAGTCTCAAATGTAATTTTTAAGTCATCAAACTACTGGAAGGTCCAAATTATTTTTAATTTTTGGAAAATACAAAAGACAAACAGAGTAACATAAATTAATTTATATCCTTTATAACAAAAGCTAAACTGGCTTATCTATAAAATAAATAAAAATAGAGAAAACAAGGGTAAATGGGTACAAGTATTTTATTTAAATATTTAAAACTACACTCTTGGTTCAGAACTAATACAAACACTTGTAGGTGTAACCAGGGCTTAACAAATGTGGGCACCAGATCGCCACTGGCGAACAAGATATTTAATCTGGATGGGGGGTGTTGTGTATAAAAATTGACCTAAGAAATGAGCACAAAAAGCATTTTTTTTCTCACCCCCATTCCTACTTTGTGCACAGCAAGCAGTGGACTTCCTCTTCTCTCATACTTTTAATAGAAGAACTCTAAGTCGAACTATTAACTATTACTAAGTCGAAACTATTTCAAAATGCATTTTCCTCATGTACAGAAAACGCCATTCTTTTCCACTTTAAACAACTGGCATGTCACGTGAT
The DNA here is from genome assembly GCA_963932465.1 of Maratus speciosus. NCBI lineage: Eukaryota > Metazoa > Arthropoda > Arachnida > Araneae > Salticidae > Maratus > Maratus speciosus. Next base: position 605,937,034 of record OZ010788.1, on the reverse strand, counting down.
TAGATTGTGAGGGGTTTCAATAACAGGGATGCCACTGATGACTATTTTTTTAATTCTATACCACTTTTTCAAAACAAAAATCTTCCAAATACACTTTGACAACATGTGCAAGAGAAATATACTACAAAATTTATTTTTTTTTAATGGTGGTGTGATTAGAATATAAAAATAATTGCCAGTGGCAGCCATGCAATAAAACTCGTGCAATTCAGCCTCTGTGGTGTCTAAATTTGGATACAATGCTAAAAATGCTCAAGTTTTTTTGTAAGTTTCAAATGATATATTTTTTTTGTTTAGAAATAAAACTAATTAAAATCTATCACATTCATTTTAAACAATAGTAACATACAAGTGACTATCAGTAATTAATTTAAAGTATCTCTATAAAACTTAATTACAATTTCAAAAATAATTTTAATAAATAAAAAAAAAAAAGAAAAATATGTATTTTTAAAATATTTCTTCATCACTTTAAATGCTTGTCAAATTTTAAAATAATAAAATCAAAATTATTTGACTGACTTCAACAGGAAAGTAGGCAAAAGATTGTTTTTCTTCTTTAGTATTTCACTGAAGCACACTTATCACATGCAAATTTTGTATACTCAACTAACCGGACATTTAAAGCATTCCGCAATCAGTATTTCATGAGCATGCTGTAACCTTTACAGTACCTCTCTCTTTTTTTTTTTTTTTTTTTTTTTTTACTTCTTCAGAGATTATATAATTTTGATAAGTTTCATTAGAAAACTTGGCTTATTTTATCTTTCGAAATTATGTACTATTCTAAACTATGTAACTAATAATTCTAAATTGTTCTTGTTATTTTTTTTCTTTCTGATATTTCTTCATAAAAACATATATGCTTTCGTGCTTTTTGAAAATCAATGACAGGGAAGGGCAGGGGGGATATTTATAACTGAAATATTTTGCTGGCTACCATAATTTAGGAAATTTGTAAAGCCTTATGTGTAAATACATTTATTATCTATCACTCCTATTTTTTTGTATTTGTACTGAACCAGTCACTGTTACAAAAAAGAATAAAACACTAACATCTAATTACCTCCCAGTTCCCACCCCCTCATTTATCCTATAAGATGTACATTGAGTATTTGCATGTGACATGCTGCATAAAAATTTACAACAATTGTGATGTTGCATGTGATGATTATAAATGCCATTATTACATTAAATCACACTGTTTGGAGAAAGATTTTATTTACCAAAAATAAAGAACCTTTCCCCCCCCCTAAATAAATTTTGTAAGTCAAGTTTGTAAAATTAAATGATTAACAGAAAATTTTATATGAAACAGATAATTGAAGACCTGAGTGGAAGAATATGTTCTGTAACAAAAATCACAATTTGAAAAAATTGAAGTGAAAGTTTTTTATTGTAACTTAGTTATTTATTTAATTCCTCCTTGATAGCTTGATTTAAATGTTAATAGATGATACTAAACTCTCCTAAAAAAGAATATTAAAATTTAATTATTAAACATTAGAAATTATTTTCACCATTTAAATTATTAAATATAATATCAAATATTAAAAGATACTGACTCATATCTTCAATACTTACTAGAATTTTAGTTTTACCATATGATATAATACCTCATAATACTTTCATACATAAAAGAAAACAATTTTTGAGAAAATGTATCATAACACGTTCTTTCACTAAGTTCTTCAATTACAAGTTAAGAAGTTAAATTTGTGATAACTTATGAACATTAACAAAGAAAAAAAAATCAGCAAAATGTTATTCTTTGTGTTAAAGTAGTGGTCTTCAACCAGTGTCCTGCTTGCCACAGGCAGCCCACTGATGCAATTTTAGTGGTCTGCCGCATTATTTTCAACATTAAGAATAAAAAGTTTTTCAACGATAGCGAAAAACTTCCAAAATGCTTTGTTAGGGAAAATGCTTTGTTAGGGCAAATGCATTGCTGGCAACTTTTATGCTCTGTTTGTGTTGAGTAAACCTGTTTTGAATTAGAAAACTTATTTATTTTGTTACCTGTGCTTAAAGAGGCACTTCTTTAATTTTATTTATAAAACATTCTGAACCAGAAATTTTACTTAAAACATAAAATTTGAAATGACAAATATCTTCTTTATGTAAAAAATTATAAAGAAACAGAGAAAAAAAAGGCCTTCATTACATATACACATATTGCTCCATAACAACTCAAATGCCGGTGAAGTGAATTTGTTTCCTTTTATATCATAAAAATATCTTTTTATGGTAACTTTATAAAAGAACTTTTACGGTAATAAAGGAACTTTTTGAGACCGATAGTATCACTTTATGCTAATAGTTCCCAATATGATATTTATATACCTTCTCATGTATTATTATGGTAGTGTAGTAAACACAATAGTTCTAGCGTCTTACGCTTTTTTGAGTGGCTACATTTAACTTATGTATTACTATTACTAATAAAATAATAGAGTAAAATTTCTGGTGTTAAAATTAATATTACATGCAAATATAAATAAAGAAAATATATTTTTTTTAATACATAAATAAAGAAGAAAATGAGAACTCTGTAGTTCTACAATGCCTACATATAATCCGACCCTGAACTTGAAAATTAGTATATCACATTTAGATAATTTTTATTGACAGAAATAACTGCCTTTTGTAAGGCCCATATTATACTTATATATTACACTATACCAATCTTCAGGCATTATTACCATAGTAGAGAGCTATCGCAGTATAGAGATTTTTTCATTATATGCTATTTCAAGTTATTAAAAACACGACATTGTTTTAACATTAAAAAAGTTTCTTATATTGTTTGTATGCATTTACATTAAAAACAATTTTTAAAAACCATATTTTGTTACTTTTCATAAAAAACATGTACTCTAACAGTTTTAAAGTATGCTATATATCAATATTACATAGTACCTGGTATATTATGTACAATAGGGTGGGCCGAAAAAACTTTTTTTTTTATTTTCGATGATGGGTAGTGCGGAAAAGTGGCCACTAGTGGCACCAAGTTCACACAAAAAATTTGAGATTTTTTGGCCTATTCCTATATTTGCCGCTTTTGGCTTGAAATTTTGCTAAAATGCTGATTTTTGAACTTTTTTAGCAAAAATTTTAAAAATGTTAAATTAAACTTATTTTAATTGTATTTACTTGAAAAGGCATATTTAATGTTCCAAATGTATAAAGAAGCTCTGATAATGTATTATTTATTTGCTATGTGTATTCTAAATTAGACGATTTTTATAGCCTTTTCGCTTTTAAGTGAACAAAAATTGCATGTATTGTTTAAATCTTTCAACGGTTTCTCTCTTTTGTCCTGTTTATGTCCCTTGGTCTTCATTATTTTTTTCGATGCTTTAAGGGTCATATATTTGGGTGACGGACAGCAGAATCCCTCAGAAACAAATCTGGAAGGAGAGAAGGGGGTGAGGCAAGAACTTAAGCGAACGCAGTGACTCATCGCGATGTTGGGGGAGTGAAGCAGGAAATACAAGAGGGGAGAAAGTGCGATAAGGGATGCTTATTATTTTCAGTGCTCAGTTTCCCTGAGACATGGCAGACGCTGTGTTAGACAGGAATATGTATTTAGGAGTGTTTGGCTTTAAAGGGCCTGGTTCAAATTCAGATTCAGTCGAGCTGCTTGCTTGAAAGCTCCCACTACTTGAATCTTCCAACAATATAACCGTCTTCCATCTAGATCTAACTCCACTCGTTGAAGGCTTTGTCGCAGAACCACTATTCCTCATTGAAATTGTATCACTTTTCATTTTCTGCGATATTTTCTTTGCAAGAGTTTTGCTTGTTTTTAAATCAATATTTCCGATAAACATTTTTCGAACAGTTCTTTGATCCTTCAAGAAGTTCACCTCCCGATGTGGAACTTTACGTCTGATGTCGCAGCTACAATTGTTCAAGCCTCACTTACAAGCTGCAATGTCAGAGAGGTTTCCGCATTTTGTATGAAATCTTCGCGGATAGCCTTGTCTTTAACGCGCGTATGATTACAAGATTTCTCCAATGATCTACACTCATTGTAATAGTTTTTAATCTTTCCGTTAATTGTTCATTGGGAAACCACTGGTATGGAAGATTTTATCCAGAGCCTCACTTACAAGCTGCAATGTCAAAGAGAGAGGTTTCCGCATTTCGTATGAAATCTTCGCGGATCGCTTTGCCTTTAACGCCCGTATGATTACAAGATTTCTCCAATGATCTACACTCATTGTAAAAGTTTTTAATCTTTCCGTTAATTGTTCGTTGGGAAACCACTGGTATGGAAGATTTTATCCAGAGCCTCACTTACAAGCTGCAATGTCAAAGAGAGAGGTTTCCGCATTTCGTATGAAATCTTCGCGGATCACCTTGCCTTTAACGCCCGTATGATTACAAGATTTCTCCAATGATCTACACTCATTGTAATAGTTTTTAATCTTTCTGTCAATTGTTCGTTAGGAAACCACTGGTATGAAAGATTTTATCCAGATTTCGGAAACTTTTTCACCTACCATTTTAATAATATCATCCACTGGTTGAAGATAAATATCTCGATTTTCTCCTATTCAAAAAGCAATGTATTGCACGAGAAAAAGGTTTTACTTTTGCACTGAACAAATGTCACAGGGAAACCGAGCACTGAAAAATAATAAGCATCCCTTGTCGCACTTTCTCCCCTCTTGTATTTCCTCCTTCACTCCCCCAACATCGCGATGAGTCACTGCGTTCGCTTATGTTCTCGCCTCACTTCCTTCTCTTCTTCCAGATCTGCTTCTGAGGGATTCTGCTGTCCGTCACCCAAATATATGACCCTTAAAGCATCGAAAAAAATAATGAAGACCAAGGGACATAAACAGGACAAAAGAGAGAAACCGTTGAAAGATTCAAACAATACATGTAATTTTTGTTCACTTAAAAGCGAAAAGGCTATAAAAATCGTCTAATTTAGAATACACATAGCAATTAAATAATACATTATCAGAGCTTATTTATACATTTGGAACATTAAATATGCCTTTTCAAGTAAATACGATTAAAATAAGTTTAATTTAACATTTTTAAAATTTTTGCTAAAAAAGTTCAAAAATCAGCATTTTAGCAAAACTTCAAGCCAAAAGCGGCAAATATAGGAATAGGCCTAAAAATCTCAAATTTTTTGTGTGAACTTGGTGCCACTTTTCCGCACTACCCATCATCGAAAATAAAAAAAAAGTTTTTTTCGGCCCACCCTAATGTACAATGCAGCATCTATACTGCCTAGTTTAATTAAAAAAAAAAACATTTTTACCCTTTCCTCGGAGGCTTCCTCAGTTTGAAACAACGATGTTTTGGCTTATTTGCAGTTAGTTCGGCATGAGATCTGTTAACTTTCCTTCTCCTCTCAAAAGAAGGAAAGCTATAAGATCTCATGCCAAACTGCAAATAAGCCAAAACATCACCATTTCAAATTGAGGAAGCCTCCGAGGAAGGGGCGAAAATGTTTTTTTGGAATTGAACTACACAGTATAGACGCTGCATTATACATAATATGCCAGGTACTATGTAATATTGATATATAGCATACTTTAAAACTGTTAGAGTACATGTTTTTTATGAAAAGTAACGAAACATGGTTTATAAAAATTGTTTTTAATGTAAATGTATACAAACAATATAAGAAACTTTTTGAATGAAAAAATAATGTGTCATGTTTTTAATAACTTGAAATAATACGTATGAAAAAATGTCTATACTGTGATAGCTCTCTACTATGGTAATAATGCCTGAAGATTGGTATAGTATGATATATAGTATGTTACATTTCTTACCTATGCTATTTAACAGAAATATGGGTATCTTGTGGAACTTAAAGATTTTATTGATGTGGCCCTCAAGGATGAAAGGTTGAAGACCCCTATGTTAAAGCCTGCAAACATCATTATGTATACAAATTCACTTTTGGCATGTGCAGGTGAAAAGGTTTCCCACCACTTCTCTACTCTATAAAGCAAATAAAAACTGGACCATCTGACATACTTTTGTGTACTAAACTCAAAAACTGGAGCACTGGGTTGTCCAAGTTGGAAAAGAGAGAAAGAAGAAAGCAGTTCAATTAGAAAATTACTTCATGATGCTATAAAAAATAGTTAATTTTATTCATTTTCAAATTGATATGTTCAGATACAGAGTTATTCTGGTGAATCTTTTAGCTTGAAGATAAGTGGTATTAGAAAAGCTAAGCAAGTAACTCAAACAATATATAGTTTATTTGTATTGTGCATAAGAAGTGCATTTAATCAGCTTGCATTGCAAAAGTGCATTGAAAAATACAGATTAATCTTGCAGTGTTATGAGAGAATTTTGCTATCAGAATGATTTTAGAAACATATAGTAAAGGTTATTAATTCTAGTCTTTTTTATTAATAATAAACCACAATATACAACAATAAAATTTGTTCCTAAGGATTTTTTGCTCTTCTAATTCAATTCTGCTGTCTTTAAAGCCAATAGTTAATAAGTAATATCGCAAGATTTTAGACTTTAACAATTTAAAAAAATTCATGCATGCATTTAATAGCCTTTAAAGATACATTCTGGTTTGAACAAGAAATTAAATTTTAAAACTAAGGTGCTAATAGAGCTATTTTGAAAAGTTCTAATAGATAATTAATGAAAAAAATTATAAATAGTAAAATAAAAAAGTAATAATAATATCAGAGTGAAAAACAAATTAAATAAATAAAAGTAATAAATTACAATCTACATAAGGGGTCATAAACTTAGGGGCCATCCATTGATTACATCACACTTTTTTTTTTTTTTACTTCTCCCTTCCCTTATGTCATAGGTTGTTACACCCGAGTGATAATCTGTCTCCTGTTGTGGCATCACATTTGAAACTAGTATTAATTTAGAGCAAATTTTGGGGGAAGAAAGTTACATAAAATCCATTATCTAGCGATATAAATACTTAAAAAGTTCAGATAATGTGTGCTTTTAATTGAAGTTGTTGCAATTCAAAGAAAAAAGGAAATTATAGTATTTACTGGCATACTTCGCACACTTTTTTCACCATTCCCTCAGTTCTAAAAGTAGGAGATGCGAAAAATATAATTTTTTTTAAAAATAAGATTATTTTCTTAAAGGCCAAGTTAGAATAAAAAGTGAAATGACCTTCTATAAGATGAATATAACAAGTTATTATATGCATAATTAAGATTAAACAAAACGTATAACAGTTTCAAAATAATATCTAATAAATATGTCATTCACTATGAATTCTCTCCCATCTGCCTTTTTTTACTGTTATATTCAACAAAACACTCTACCGTGAATAAGAAATTTTCAATGTAAACTATAGGTGCAGATTTACGGTCAGCAGTCGCCACTAATTTTTTTGCTGTGGCGACTAACTTTCAGTGTCTTAGTCGCCAGAGATCAATTTCCAGTGTTCCTAATCCTCGTTGCAGAATTTTTATTATTTTTTTCTTTTGCAAATAGAAAAGCAACTGCTCTTTGCACTGGCCGAGATCAAGTATGACCTTGATAAAAAGTTAGGGAATTTTTGCGATCTCAGTTACCGTCGTGAACACTGCCCCTGTGATGTATTGCTTTCTTGTCGAACATTATGTTGGATTATAATTCTGCATATTCCGCTCCACTACAAAAGCTTAGCAGCTGTGAAGCTCGGCACATGAGCGCGCTAATGGTAAAGTTTCTCCTTTGGACACCAGTGAAAGCAAGCATTTCATCGAAGGTTTCATCCGAAATTTAGAGTTGAAATAAATACTCTTTTACTGCAGATCGGTCCACGAGGCAATCCAAAGTTCCCGATGCAATGGAGATTATTTAAGGGCTTTGGATCACGGAGTTGTGAGAATAGAGGATTCTGAACACTGAAGAAAAAAGAACAAAAGAAAAAGAAACTCACACAAAAAAATACTTAGCGCAAGGTATATTCTTGCTCTGTAAATGTTTTATTCAAGTGCAAGATTTTTATAGTGCAAAATAATCTTACACATTTCTAATTTTTCTTAAATGTATACTTTTATATGACAAAATCAAAATTCAGAAATAAAGTTTTCCTAATATTTCCCATTATCATGATTGCTTAGCTTATGCATGTTTTGTTATTCAATTGCATCATATCCAACTTTATCTTCTGGTTTTTCCAGATTTATATTATACTTTTTTAATATTAAAGTTTCAAGAATTTTATGATTAAATTAAATGTACACATTTGTTGCAATTAATCTGTTTTTGTTGTACATGTGTATTTATTAACTAAACTATTTTTCATTTTGAATTCCTGTTTTTTTTTTTTTTTTTTTTCATGTAAACACTATTGTTTTATGAGTTTGTTTCACACTGTGGTCACTAGATTTTGGTTAGGAGCCAAAGTGGCGACTGGAGCTTTGGGGTTTAGGAGCCAAAGTGGCGACTGGAGCTTTGGGGTTTAGGATCCAAAGTGACGACTGGAGCTTTGGGGTTTAGGAGCCACTAGCTCCTTAAAAATTTTGGGAATCTGCACCTATAATGTAAACAAATCAGCACTTACGTATCACAGTGTTGATGATTTTGCTTTATTAATTATAATACTATCTGCACACAGTTGTGCTTCAGCTGAAGGAAAGATATTGCAGGGAAAGCAATAATTTTATTCTAAATTCCAAATTCAAATATCCGAAAAAAAAAAAATCTATAAGGATAGATGCTATTTTATTTTCTCAAATTATCTCATAACCTTGATGGGAAAATTATGCAAATCTTTGTTTTTTAATTCAAATTTTCATTCAAAAGTGTGGGCTGCATAAAATACATAAGGGTGAAAATTAAGTAAGTAAATATGGTATATCTAATACTACCTGAAGAAAAATACATATTTTTTTTATAAACTTCTTATTTTCTTCTCTATATTTTCCTAATGTTTTTGTGCTACTTGCAAATAATGCCTACCTAATTGTTTTCATATTTTAGATGTGACATCACAATGTGTTAAACCACCTTTTCCCCCACTGTCACATTGTGTCGAATCTTGTAGATACTCCCCACCTCTTAAACTGTGAGGAAATTAATGGATGACGCCTTGTTCATTAACTTGCATAATTTTAAAACTGCTATACTGCAAGTACATACCCGTAAGCTTTTCTACAAAATTAGATGGTACAAGTCCTTTTCTTCCATCAAGAAGTTCACCACTAAAAAACCCGTCCTAGATAAAATAACATCCATTTATACACTTCAAAAACATTTTAGTAAGAAAACGTATAAATAAAATATTAGAATACAATTATATGTATAGTATTCAAATTTATTACTGACAAATTGGCATTAAATAGTAATATAAGTTCAATTCAGTTTATTTTGTCAATTTATTGTATTATTATAGGCTAGCATAAAATATAAACTATAACCTCAGTAAAGTTTAATGCATAGTTACATTTTAAATAATATCTTGTAAAAATGACTATAAAGAAAAAAGATATTTATAACAACAGTTAGAAATTTCTACAGTAAGACAAGCAATAAAGGAAAATTTTATGACATATTGTTATTATGAAGCAAAATAACTAAATACAATTATGCTAACAAAATATATAAAATTTTAGCTAAAAACGGTTTATCATTTAAACATATCATCATTAATTTAAAAATTTCAAACAGTTGAAAAAGTCTACCCATTCTTGTTGGCAGACCAGATGTTTTTAGGAAGGATAACTTTAATGTCATAACTTTGTTTCCAAAAAGCATGCATATTTTATGAATGTAAATTATTTTAACAATATATTTTATAAAAAAAAAACTAACCTCATCCATATCACCAAATATTAATACATAGTCACCAGCAGTCAACTGTAGCTCAGCTTCTGGATTTTCATTAGGTGATTGTTTTATAGGATCGTAACTATACCTTGCTATGTATACTTTACAACGCCCTCTGTGCGGTAAATCTATATAATCTAATTCATCAAATACAGATTCAGATTTTGTTATTTGAGGTATGGTATAAGGAGCAGTACTAGGTAATGCTGGAAGTGTTGAACTGTAATTTCCACTTTGAGTAGTATTAACTTGTCCTGTTAAAGAAGATGATAATGGTGTACCTGGAGGTGTAGTAGAATAAGGTCTTCTACTGCCTGAAAGAAGAAAAAAAAAGAAATAAATACCATTCTGATACGAATATAAATTAATTATTGTAGTAGACACTCGATATAATGTGTGGGGTCTATCACTGGACATTTTATGCAGCTTTTATGCATAGTTTACATAGTTAATAGTTTTTACAGAAATCAGAGTTTTCAATTTCCTGTTATTAGAATAAAATGGGGTAAGTGCATACCATTTTATTTCAGGGACAAGTGGATAATTCACGTGGAAAGTCATAGCAGAGCTGTGCATAAAATCACAGCAATATGGCATGATCAAAACTTTTTGCTACAAACTGTAGTGTTGTTGTCAACATTTGCATTACTTTAGCATTGTTTGTCCTGCAAATGCATTATTATTTGCTTTCAAGAATTAATATTTTTATGTTATATTTTAATATATCTTGAAGTTGCTTTGTCTGTAAATGCAGATTTCATACTCATTTTAAAATTAATAATAATAAATATCCCTGAGTTTTTTTTTATAATAAATAATTTTTCCATATCAACAATTAATGGCATTTTTTGAATCACTATCACACATCACCCTACACACAAAAAAGGTAATACCAAAGGTAAAGTTATACAGCATGTATAATCATCAAGATATTTAATTTCTCACTCACTTGTTATCTACTTCTTAGTTGTATAGAATTGGAATCTTCAAACACAAATATTTGCCAAAAGAATCAGCACATACACATGTCTCAAAAATAAAAAGTTTTATAACTTATTGTTTGTTGGAATATTCATAATAGATTAATGAATTGCTTATTTTGAAAAATCAAACCAATTTGACAGAAAAATTGGCATTTAAGAATAAACAAAATGCTTAAAAATGAGTCAATGGATTCTCATTAAGTAAAATGTTTATCATTGATAATCTTACAAAAAACCTAGTCTATATTCACCAATTCCTATTTAACAATTTAAGTTTTTTCCAAGCTCATAAATTTCTTCACTAATTTGTTTGTATTCGAATAGTTGCTTCTTTGTTTTCAGTCTAATTCCATTGTGACACGATCACAATGCATTCAAATAGCAGAGATTTCTGGCATTTTTCAGCATAATTGATCATTTTTTACCAGGCTTTGAAGTACATTTCGGATTTCATCAAGATTTTACAACCAAAATTTTCCCCAAGATTTCTCTAAAGAGTGTGAACACTGAAATGGGACTGATATAAATTAGCAGAATTTAAATCTAGTATATCTTCAGATACAAAAGAATGTTTGATAACTTTGATAGATTAATTGGAAGTGATCTAGTTGAATGACAAATTTCATAAAATCACTCTAAACTTCTTGGCCTATTAACACCTTTTTCTTCGTGATCTTATAGTTCAGTTGAAATCCTTCATAAAAGTATATATTAAGTATTTTTAATAAAAAAGAAAAAAAAATGAGCTAATAACAGAGATTAAGGATATAAAATTGATTTTAAAATGTCAAAAAACAATATCCTTTAAACAATTAGACTACTTACAGTATTTATGCATTTAATGCTTCATTCATAACAAATTTTAAAACAAGAAAAGTCCCAAGCAAACAAAAAAAAGTCCTTCCGGCCAGTGCCGGGAGGAAGAGGTAGCTTTCAAATTCCTCATTTTAAAAAAGCAAACTTATATTATTCAAACATACGAAGCTCAATTTAGTGGAAACCGAATGTAGGAGATTCATTACTAATTTTTATCAATACTAAATCATTATGAATGAGAATTTCGCGAAATTAGTCAGCTTTATCCAAGCTGCTTTTATTTAAAGTAACTTATATTTGGCTGAGATGTTGATGTATACTATCCACATGCCTTCTTACATGGAAATAGGCGAATACGTGTGTTATCGCGTCACAAATACAAGATCGTTTCAAAATGTTAGCCATACTAGAAATTCAAAGTGCTATAATTCAACCATTTTTTAAGATATAAACAAAAGAACAAATTTTCAGAAACAAAATCTGCTCCAGAATCTTTGTATCAAGGCCAAACACATAAAAAAATCTTTTTCATTTTCCAATTTTTTAATACTTCATTTTAAATTTTAAATTAAATTTTTTTTATGGCAACCCTTTTGAAACAAGATGGCGAATGAAGCTGGCCAATGAACTCGGTCGAGACATTAGTATGTACTATGTACAGACCAAGTAACATCCAAATCGGTTCATAAATACGCTTGTTATCGCGTGACAAAAATCAGGTCGTTTTAAAATGTCAGCCACAATAGAAATTCAAAATGCTATAACTCAGCCATTTTTTTAGATATAGACGAAACAAAAACAGTTCCGGAATCTTTGTATTAAGGTCAAACACATACGAAAAAAATCTTTTACATTTTCCAATATGTTGGTATCTCATTTTAAATTTAAAGTTTTTAAAATTTTTTTTAATGGCCGCCATTTTGAAACAAGATGGCGGATGACGCTGGCCAACGAACTCGGTCGAGATATTTGTATGTACTATGTACACACCAAGGTACATCTAAATCGGTTCATAAATACGCCTGTTATCACGTGACAAATATCAGGACGTTTCAAAATGTCGGCCACGCTAGAAATTCAAAATGCTATAACTCAGCCATTTTTTAAGATAGAGACGAAACAAACACTGCTCCGGAATCTTTGTATAAAGGTCAAATACATAAGAAAAAAATATTTTTCCATTTTCAATTCTTTTGTACAACATTTCAAATTTAAAATTTTTAAAAAAAATTTAAATGGCCGCCATTTTGAAACAAAATGGTGGATGAAGCTGGCCAATGAACTCGGTCGAGACATTGGTATATACTACGTACAAACGAAGTTACATCCAAATCGGTTCATAAATACGTCTTTTATCGCGTGACAAAATTCAGGACGTTTCAAAATGTCAGCCACTCTAGAAATTCAAAATGCTATAACTCAGCCATTTTTTAAGATATAGACGAAACAAAAACTGCTCCAGAATCTTTGTATAAAGGTCAAATACATAAGAAAAAAATATTTTTCCATTTTCAATTCTTTTGTACAACATTTCAAATTTAAAAGTTTTTAAAAAAATTTAAATGGCCGCCATTTTGAAACAAAATGGCGGATGAAGCTGGCCAACGAACTCGGTCGAGACATTGGTTTATACTATGAGCATACCGAATTACATCCAAATCGGTTCATAAATTCGAGAGTTACAGTATGACAAAGGTCAGATATATATATATATATATATATATATATATATATATATATATATATATCAACTTTTGAACGGAGGGTGGTTTCGGGGTCTGGGGGTCATGATCGATGAAAATATACCAAAATTTTTTGAAATCGCTTTCCTCCGAACGGCTGCAATAGGTAGCTTTTTGTAATGAAAGCTACCTAATAAATAAAGGATTTTGTCGAAGAAAAGAACCCAATTTTCTTAACATATGAGCAATTGAAGACTTTTTTCAACCAGTTTCACTTGGAAAATAAAACAGAAATCAATAAAGATGGGAAATTACCATATTAAGATCTTATGATCAAAATTTAAGTTATATTCATTAATTTTTTTTTAATAATTTAGGGCTGAACAAAAAATGTTTTGAACTTAATTTCCGACAATCACTTTCATCTATTTATTATTTTTTTCCTTCATACTAAAAAATTTAAAGAAGACACCTGCCTTAGCTCTTTTATTTTCTGTTGTTGAAATCTTAGTATAGATGTCCACCTCAATACAGGAAAATTTTCTAGGATAAATGAAAAAAAAAAAATCAGTATCAGATCAGTGATTTAAGTAGATATTAATATGGGGGCAAAGTCTAATTCACATCAGATTTTAATACGTCTGAAAAAAGAAAACCAAATGCTTTCATTGTTTGCAGGGTTCTTCAGTAAAGCACTCATCGATATAAGTAGAAGACAGTTTTATAACCAAGACACTGTGTCAGAAACCTTATATTAGTTCTTATGAAGGATCTTAATTTTTATTATTGCAAGAGGAGAAAGTAATTTCTGGCTTTGTATGCTTCTATTCACTGTTTTCCTTATGGTAAAAGGAGTTACAATCCTTAATAAAACTTAAAGAGCATATTTATGAGTACCTCTGTACACTGACATTACTACAGGTTAAGGCTCAAACTCATAACACAAGATTGAATGCAGAAAACTTTTGAGATTCAACTAAATCCATCTCAATATTCTAGTATTTTATCAGTTATAAAATGTACAGAAGATACAAAAATTACAAAACAGAGTGTTAAAAAAAAAAAAACTAAAAACGCAATAATAATAATTTTGAAAAAAAAAAATAAAATACCAACCTTTTCAAACATTTGTACAACACGCTGATAGAAGAAAAAAATAAAATATTTTTACTTACTAATCGATGCTCTTTTCCTATCAAGCTCTGCTAATATTTTATTATCCTGCTCCAATTTAGCCATAAGTACATCTAGATCTTTAATTGTAAGAGATGTCTCTGAAAATATTTTTTTAAGCTTAAACTTTTCATTTAAAAAATATACATATATATACAAAACAAAAGCAATATTTGAACATTCATTAAACTGATGATTTATAATAGCAAATTAATACTAAAATTAGAATTATTTTTCAATAGAATTTTACGAATTAGCTGCACAAAAAATTGTCAAAAACATTTATATATGCAGTCGAACTTGCTTAATACAAACACAGCTAAAACAAGACCTGATTAAAACGGGCAATTTGCACATTAAGATTGCATCATTTAAAGTATATTAAAATTTTCTCATTTTTTACAAGCTACAAAACCAGAATCAGAGCTAATACTAGTAAAATATATGTAATGTGATTTTTGATGAAAAGAAGGGTAGAATTAGGAAAAAATCCATTTCTTATCGAATACTGTTCTGTGGGTGATAATATTTCCACATTACAACTGTCTGTTAAAATAAAATGTAATAATTTATAACTTTTACCAGACAGAATTTCAACCTTCGAGTAACCTTCCTTCCTAAAACAAGAAAATGGAAAAGAATGTCCTGAGGTTTTGAAAGAATGAAAGGAGAGATACGGGCATTTCAAATAATGTCCCTTTGCAATATTTACAACTGAGCTATGAAAAGGAAGGATCATATGTGTATTTATTTGGTTTTTTTCTTTAAATTCGTATTCTGGAATACACTAGCATTAACCAGCATTTTCATGTCTCTTACTGTACTGTTAAAATGAAAAGAACATTTGAAACAAATAACTCAAAAATAGCTGAGACTATTGCAATGTTGGCCGAGTTTATCTGGGAAAATTTATAATATTATGTTAATTTTAGCATTGAGATAATAAGAGCAATTGCTACTTCTAAATAGCTTATTTATGTGTGTTTTTAAGATTTTTATAATCTGCCCCTTTATTACCAGTAACAATTAATACATTTATAATTCCCTTGCATTTCGTATTAACCAAGTTTGATTGTATATACATATTGAGAGAATCAGCACCAATTTATTTTAACAATAATGAAGTTATAAAAATATGTATGCTAATCACTTATAATTAAACAAAGCTAAAAAATGCTATAAAGGTGATATAATACCTTTATTTAGACTAAGGCTCATTTCATCGCACAAACAGTGACATTTTCAAAATCTTTCATGATAGAAATATTTTTGCAAACAAATTTTAAAAACAATAACTTGGTAAATAATGTCACGAGACTTCATGCATAATGAAAATCTGTGCAAACATAAAATAAAATGAAATTGGATATTTCTGAGCGTGGATTACTTTTTACTATTGTTACTAAAACAGCATAGCATCTCTTTTCAAATTTTAGGTAACTCAAGAGACACTAAATCATTGCAAATATTCTCGTTGCGTAAAAATATCTATTGATTCCTGGATAATGGATGGTAGATAAAAATTTAAACTAGAATCAAAGAACATATAGCAGACATCAAATACAACAGGAGAACCACAGCTTTGGCCAGATCATTCAGCAAAGAACCTTTACAGATCGATTTTAAAAATAGCAGAATAATTCATCTGTCAAGATTTTTTCTACCATCCATTATCCGGGAATCAATAGAGATATTTTTATGCAAAAGGAATATTTGTAATGATTCAGTGCCCCTTGAGTTACCTAAAATTTGGAAAGAGATGCTATACTGTTTTAGTAACAATAGTAAAAATTAATCCACGCTCACAAATATCAAATTTCATTTTATTTTATGTTTGCATGGATTTTCGTTACACATGAAGTCTCGTGACATTATTTACCAAGTTATTGTTTTTAAAATTTGTTTGCAAAAATATTACTATCATGAATGATTTTGAAAATGTCGCCGTTTGTGCGATGAAACGAGTGTTAATCTAAATAAGGGTATTATATCACTTTTATAGCATTTTTTAGCTTTGTTTAATAATGAAGTTATTTTATTCTTTAGAAAAGAAATAAAAAGAGATATTCATTTTTGAAGAACATTTTAAGAAAAAAAAATTGTTTGATAAGATTTCAAAGGACTTAAGTATAGTCCAAATGGGCAAAGATGGGAAATTTGAGTACCAAAAACTTGTATTTAAAAAGGAAATGTGACAACTTTCAATGCTACTACACTAACACTAAAAAATGTTAATGACAACCGATCAGTCTTGAAAATTAGCCAATTTGCATCAATTGTGCATTTTAAATGCTTAGAGTACATTTAGTTGAGCAAAGTAATATAGAAAATTTAATTCATTACACTTAAATACAATATATTATCTGACACTCAAGTATTCAACACAGTAGGTCAAAAGTGATGAAACCACCTAAATTTAATTGATCAGAAATTGAAGAGATTGAACGACAACTTAAATTCTAATCTAGTTCAAAATGGGCTCAAAAATGTATTAAATGGAAAAAAAAAAAAAAAAACTGGAGAATGTTGGAAATGAAAGATCATAGGTGTTATAAACAAAAGAACATAGGTTTTATAAACAAAAAATATGGTAATAAAATTATGGTAGATTGAAACTTAATTCTGAAAGCTTTTTAAAGAAGTCTATGTTTGCCATTTTGAGGATTTTCCCTTCTATCTATACTTCTAAGTCATTACTTTTGGAAATGAATAATATGAAAAGCTCAAGTAGAAACTGCTTGTCAGATAATTCCTGTTCTGCTTGCATTCCGTTATGAGCCTGAAATCAATTAGTTGGCATTCAAGATGCAGCAACAGAAATCATATTTCTTTTTATTACTTTCTAAAATATAACTTCTACATGTATGTTACATATATTTTTTTTTAATCCAACTAACAAAATTTCATTTATATTGTTCTTTCTATTTTTTTTTTTTTACTGTTGGAACATCATGATCATGAAAGATATTTTTTGGAAACATTTGGCACGTGAAAATACAAAAATGTTTTCTACCTCTGTACTAGATTAACAGACATCCGTCAATCTATATTATAAAGCAAAAAACATGCATGTGAGTACCATTGACATCATATTAATAGTAGCAATGATTATAAGAAATCCATTCTACTTTTTTTGCAAATTTAATTAGTTCTAAACATTGCATAATTTAAATTTTTGCAGCATCGAGTAGGGAGGGGAGAATGCACTTTCAGATGCAATTCATTTGAAAACTATTTAAAAATATATATATATATATATCAGTAAATGTAAATACAATTTTCAAGATTGATTTTTTTCTAAAAACTCTATCTCTATAGCATGCAGCTCGATTGTGTACAATTAACCAATTTGCCCTTAAACTAATATAAATAGTTGAGAGTTTATTTCTGGCTAATATTCCATAACAAAATTAACACTTAGATTAACACAATTAACAAATAAATATTTAAATAGAATATAAATCAAACAAATTTAACAAACATGTAATTAAACTATGTGTTTAAACACTGAAGTACCTCAGAATCATAAAGGCTGCTGAAGTAGCAAAATCTTTGGCAGCGTCTTCAGCTATCTCGCATGTGGCTAATATGATAATATTGAATTAAGTTTCAAGACTTTATTTCACATAATTGATATTTTTCATATAAAAATGCTTTTGGTGTTAAGCATTCTCAATTAAGAAAATGGTTTTCACCTATGTTCTGCACACTAGGCGGTACGTTCTGTAACATGCAAAGCCGAGGTTGGATCTTCTGGTTATATTAACATACTTTATACTTTATTTTTTATGTAGACCTGAGTTTATTTAAGCTCTGTATCACACAAATAAATCATAATTCAAAAAAATTTAAAAGTAACAAAAAATAACATTTATTAATACTATTTTTTTAATATTTTGAGTTTAGAAAATCCTAAAACAGTGATGAGATTGAATTTAATGTAAGTCATTAAGATGCAGAGCAGATGTTAGCCAGATCCAAATTCACTGAATAGTTTGAAAAACAAGAGAAAGCAGGTGTAATACAAAGTCAACAATTTTGCCAGTAAAATAAGGCTAAACAAAGGTAAAAAATGTATGATTCCACCCCAGCTGTTTTAAATCGGTCTTATTATTAAAGTTTAATGACTAAAATATGAAAAGATAATTAGTATTTTTTAAATTTATTTTATTTTTATTCTAACTTATTTCTATATTCTAATAGTTATTTCTTTTATACTTTATTCACTCAACATTAAATTCTTACACATTTAGAAAATAGTGCTGATAATATATCTTTAAATTATGTCATGTTTGATTATATCTGATATATTCCTGGTCTCATGAGTATTGGATAATTGGTGAGTCTACTGCAAAATTCGGCTTACAAGAATATTTATTCATAGTACTAAAAAAAGCTTTATCAATGAACTTCGTACTCAATGCATCATGCTGAATATACAATTAATATTGGAGTCACCTTCTTCCTTCACCCCCCTCCCCCCTCTTTTTTTTCTGCCAGAGAATGAAAGTTTGGAAATGGTACTACCATTAATATATATAAGGTGTTGTCTAGATCATTTAACAATATTGTTTGTACGTCATAGAACATCTTTTTATAGTCAAATTTTTAACAAAATGCATAAATAAATATGTATATTAATTTAGATCTGTGTCAAAGAATTTGAATTCAATAGAAACTGCTACTGTGAGTGGAAAGAGATAATTGCTAGTTTAAGGCAAAATTACATTTACAGCAAATTCTTTTAGCAGTACAATTCAAAATATCATTAACCAAAAAAGTCATCAGTCTTAATGCTGGAGAATTATTGTCATTTCTTCTTTGATCACCCTAAATTTCACCTTGATTTGAGAAAGAAAAGACTCATAAATGGCAAACTAATTTTATACAGTTGTTTACATAATTTGTTCAGTTACTTGTGCAAATAATGGCTTAGTTTCAAAGGCTGATTTCTCATACGGTAATTTTTATTTTTTCACCAAAGTAGCAGAAAAAGCAACAGGGTTAAGCATAAGGTTATTTACATATTTGTTGCATAATGTGTCATGCCCTGCTTGAATTTTCAACATGAACAGTAACATGGATTGGAAGATTTTTCAATGAAGCCCAGAAATATCACATATTTGTATTTATAAATTTGACATGAAAAATACATATCTGCATCTATTAATAAAGATTTTTTTTAATATATAATATGGCACACCACAAGCTATATACTGATTATCATCTCATACCTCAACACATACAATATTTAAAAATGTGTTAATAATTAAACTTAAGTGGCAATAAGATAAATATCAAGATATATTTAAATACTATAGTAAAGAGTTATTTAATAAGAGCTAGAATTAATTTTTTTAATTATATGTTTAAGAAGAAATATGATAAAACAAATCTAAAATAAGCTGCTATATTTTATGCTATAATTATGTAAAAAATCAGAAGAAATGTTTTGCTATTTTAAGGAATTCTATGCAACTAAAATGCAAACTCTTTGCTTAGAGCATGGATTTTATTCCATAGTCTCTCTAACATGCACTAAACTAAATAATGTTTTAAAAACAATTAAAACTTACATGCGAAAAACACCAAAATATTTAAGATAAGGTTTGAAAAAACTAATGTTAATTAAATACCTGAAAATCTTCAATAATGAGACAATCAACAAGTGATATTAAAATATTTTTCAATAATATTAAGTTACATAAATTACCTTTTTACAAATTCAAGCTTGAGAATTTTAATAACAAATTTGAAATTATATATTCAGAAAGCTTACATATATATTTTTAAACTATAAAACTAAAAACTACATTAGATATACAAGAAGGAAAAAATGCTGGTTAAAACTACAAGATAAATCTATTATATAATTATTATTAATTTATCCTCAACATATTTCTCTATTTAAAAAATAAATAGCGTTAATTTTTAGAACTCAAAATGCATAATATTTCTGTTGTTATCAGACAAATTAAAACTTAAATACTTATGTAAAAGTAAGCCTTGTTTACTTGGTCTGCGCATTGAGGCTGACAATTTTGATTTACAGTAATATCTGGTATTGATTTCTAAAATTTGACATCTAAGGCAACTATTGAAAATAGAACCTTCTTAATAGTCTCAAGTTTAAATCCAATAGTGATGATTATTTTATTTAAAACTTTTATAAAGTGAAAATATTTAAACATACTTCCTTTTAAAAATATTAAATAATACAAGGAAGGGAAGGGAGAAAGGGAAAGAGAAAAATATTAATGGGGTACAAGTAGATTTGGTACTTTTTAAAAAAAATATTTTTCCAATCAAAAAACTAGAAAAATGCAGAAAATTTTGGATTTTTTTTTTTCATGATGCTAAGAGTGAATGTAAAAAATTACAAGAACTTAAATACGGTATAACTTAAAAACAGCAAAATATTTATTGTAATCAAAACAATTTCAGGCCCAACATATTTTGCCTCCACTTTACTTTTAATTAAATCAGAAAATAACAACTATAAACAATAAATTCGATATTACATTATATATAATTAATATATTTTTTATTTCAAATAATAGAAAATGAATAAAGAATAGAGATTAATTTCTAATACAAATTAGTAAAGGAGGCTATTTTCATTTATACAGTTTGAACAATTATTATTGATTAATATTAATTATTATTTATTTATTATTACTATTATTATTTATTATTAATATTAATTATCCATTACTTTGCATTTAATAATAATTCATATGAAAACCAGTTTTAAATACAGTTGAAAAAAATAAAATGCTAATAAACTAAAAGCTAAGCAGAAAAAAAATAGCAATGCACTACTAGCTCTATATGCACTGCATCAAAGTGTTGCTAGTGGTGAGCATTTGCTTGATGATACTTACGTTTTGTAAATGCCCTTTGTGGC
This sequence comes from Maratus speciosus, assembly GCA_963932465.1. Lineage (NCBI taxonomy): Eukaryota > Metazoa > Arthropoda > Arachnida > Araneae > Salticidae > Maratus > Maratus speciosus. Next base: position 605,915,672 of record OZ010788.1, on the reverse strand, counting down.
CTACTTTTGTGAAGTTGCCAATACATTTGTTTATTCCTCTCAGATTCAATTAATAATTGGTCAATAGCAGGAGATGAAAAAGAAGATTCTGTCCAAACAGTTACATATATAAGGAAAATAAATATCTAACATAACAGAAGTGTTTCTCAAACTATTTTTTGACCATTAATGAAAAATATACAAGCTTTATTTCATATAATCCAGTCTTTTTCAACCTTTTTTGTTTCACAGCACATTTACATTACAATTTTTCTTTTTTTTTTCCAAAAGGAGACTTTTATGCTTTAGTATTTATTAAGAAAATGAACATCACACTAAAAAAATCATAAAAGAACTTGTAACTTAGTTATAAAAAAGAAACTAATAAAAGAATTTTTAAAAACTTCTTTACATTACACTATTTTTCTCTTCTTTACAATTTAATATTTAATGAAATAAATGAATTTGGCATTTTAATTTGAGTCTAATTTTTTTATATGTCTTTTATAAAAATTTATTTTGGACCAAAATAACCTAAATCCTCTTCCAAAGATTCTAGATGGGATTGATTTTTACTTTTTAATAGTTTCAAAGTTCTTAAATTTTTTTTAAGGCACAACTGGAGTCAGTTAATAGCAAAGTGGTCGAAAACCTCTGATCTAATCTGAGGAAATCTGTGAAAATGGAAAATAAAAGCTTTGATTATCTGATCAAAAGGAAGAATGTTCTCTATATTTCGAAGGAAGGCACGAGAAACTGCATATTAGGAAATTTTGAAAATTTCACATAGCCATGTAGCTCTGCGTGAAACACAAAAATGAATGAACTTCATTTCCGCAGCTTCTTACTGCTTAAGGAATTAAAAGAAATTGCAATACATATTTACAGGGAATAGTTGACTAGTACTTTAATATAGAGAACAGTTAAAAGCCTAATTTATTCATTAGTTTTAAACCTGTAATTATTATTATCAAATTATTCTTAAATATTCAAATGGTGGTTTAAACAGAATACAATTTAGAAACACAATATTTAAATTCCCTAATTTTTTGCAGCCGTACTTTTTTTTTTAAAATACCACGTCTGTCAAGGTTCAAATTATGTTATAAACTCACATATTACATATTTACTTCCTTTTTCTTAAAGATTTAAATACTTTTTTATCTGTATATCCAAAACAAAATACATTTAAAAGTCTCATAAAAAAAAAAATAGTACAGAATTAAAATTATAACTGATACAGTTTGAGAAACACTTAAAAACATAAATAAGATTACAATGTTTGAAAGTCATAATTACTTAAAAATTTGGATAAAATTAAAAAAAAAAAACAAGAAAATATCAAAGCAAACCCACATATCAAACTAAACAAATATTCACAGAAGTAATAAGCAAAATTTCAATTCTTCTTTTCATATTGATTGTATTCAGTTTATTCTTACATGATTTGTTAATCTTTACTTCATTTCACAATAAAATATAAAATGAGTTAGGAAATAGTGAAAATTAGATATTTTTTGACTAATAATGCTGTAATAATATTTATTACAGCAGATATAATTGAGATTTCATTTCAATATAGTACATCAAAAATGCCACAAGGAAACACATACTTACTCATATTGGATCTATGGGTTATATCAGTTGAATGCTTCTGATCTTCTTCAAACTGAGCTTTTAAGCGTTCAAGATTGGCAGTAGATACCGGTGAACCTATAATTTTTTTTTACATATTATTAAGCTAACTGAAGTAACCAGGTTTCATACACACTTGAAAAGAAAAAAAATCTATGGGAACTAGAACTGGGCGATGTCTCAATTTCTACGTCGTAATGTATCGCCAGAGTAAATTCATGATATTACGATGTATCACGATGTTAGACTTTCGTTACAAGTGTCTTAGGGTTTAATTAACTTCTTAGTTGCCAGCAAAATTATTACATTTACTAACTCTTTTAATTTATACATTTATTTAATGTTATATTTTACTTATTTTTTTCTTTAAAAAAAAAGGGGGGGGGGGGGGAGGTTATCTTATCAAAATAAACAAATGAACCAATCCTCTTTTTCTATCAATACAAGATGAAAAATCAACTGGCTCTATATGTTATCGCACGTGTTTAGAGTCAGAGTGGTGTGGCCTAAGAAAAATGTATATTTTGCATCGCTGTGTTTTCTCAAATGAACATCTGGGTGCCTTCATATCGCTAGAAAAACAGACTTGAAAGTATAAAGCATGCAGCGATTTTGGATTGCATTGTTTATCTGCTTCGGTGATTGAAGGAGAAACCGGTCTCCCCTTACTCTGCCATCGGTCTTGTACTTCATCGATGTCTAGCTATGCACGTGTTGTTTATTCACATCGGAGGCGAAATCAGTCTTCCCTGTACTCTCCCATTCATTTGCAATCCTGGTGGGATGCATCGTATGTCTGTGATGCATCGTATGTCTGCAATGCATCGCTAATTCAAAGACCAAGAAATCGGTTTGACGATTTATGATTTAAATCAATATCTCACGATGCATCGCCCAATACTAACGGAAACCCTCACATACACACACAAAAATGTACAGACTAACACATGATAATAAATCTTTCTAAAATTCTTTCCACCCCCTATTTTTAGACCTCTTTAAACAGAAAAAATATTACAGAAATATTTTATTTACTTTTATTAATATAGATTTTATAATATAAATATAGAGAGAAATTAAACTTACCAACAGTTGCCCGAGACCTTTCTAACTCTGCTAAAATTCTATTATCCTGTTCAATGCGCGCAATTATTCTGTCAATTTCATATGAGGCTGAATTTAGGATATGGGATGAAACAGGTGAAGATGATGAAACAGTAGTACCAGGTGAAATCATATTTGTACCTAAAATCAGATATTTTATTGCATCAAACAATTTAATTAAATAAACTGAGCAAATGTTGCAAATAATTATTCAAAATAGATATAATGATATAATGCATTTATCCCAAAATAATATCATCTCAGAAAATAAGCCCTAGTATGATTTCTTAGAATGCTCATAATACAAGCCCTACCCTACTAAGTCTTACTAAATACTTCCCTCCCAAAGGAAAAAAAAAAAAAAGCTTTTTTTTTTTTTTTTTTTTTTTTTTAAAGAAAGCAACAACAACTGTTAAATCTTATATGAAAATAGTTAATATTGATATACTTATTTCTTGGCAGGCCATTGCAGAGATTCAATATATATATTTTTTAAATGTTTTAGTAGTAGCTAAATTATAAAGGGTTCATTTGTCAAGAAATAAAAATAAAAATTATGTGTTTACAATTCAAAGTTTTTTTAAAAATGAATGCTGCTAAAATAGAATTCATTTTCAATCAAAATGAAACAATTGGAATACAGCTAATCATAATACAAAAAAGAAAAAAATCAATGAAATAACTTCAATAGTTCTTAAGAAAACAGCGTATCAATATCAGTTGTTTTCCACGGGACTTCTCAACTGCCGTTGCTCCCATAATATACTCCTCTTAAAATAATTTTTAAGATGCCATTTTGATTTTTAAAAAGTATTTAATTATAAGTAATTTACAAAATACACATTTAGTTTAAAACAATGAATTTAAAATCCAGCTATGTTTTACAGGATGTAACACTAATAAAATGCGAAAAAACTCATTTTCTCCTTATTCCCTTACCTTGCTTCAGTAATGAAAATGCACATTTTCATTAATCATGATGTCATTTACATGGGTTGGCAGCATTTAGGCTTTTTGAGATTCGGACCCCAATGTCAGTGACAGTGGAATGAAAAATTTAAAACTGCATTATTTTGACACAGTCGTAATTAAATGTAAAAGTTTAATGCATAAAAAAAGACTTATGATTCGAGAATAGAAATAAAAAAAGATTGAGAAGCCTTTAATGCTGAACCTTGATGCATCAGATATGAAAAGTCACATAAAATTACATCATTTTGAAGTAATCAAAATAAAACATTGCATTTTTCTAAATGAAAATACAGGTTTGTATTCGAGTGCTTTTAAAAATGCAGATTCTTGTACATATGCGAATAAATGTAATTATTGTAAATGGTTGAATGTAAATGATTGTAAAAAGGCATTCTCGAAAAATAAGCCCTAATGCAATTTTTGGAACAAAAATTTATATAAGACCCTGTTTTAATGTTATTGAGATAAAATGCTATTAAAAAAGAGGACAATGAATCAATGAATTTATATATTAAAACAGTGGTTCCCAAACTTTATTGTCATGCGACCCACCTAATATACAAGTACAGTCGAACCTCGTTATCCTGACACTCTAGTGACCAGAAACACGTGTCGTCATAAGCGGGGTGTCGTGGTAACTGGAGTTGGAGAAAAATATGTTTATAAAAGGCTATATTTTAAATTAATTTAAGACAAATTTAAATTCATAACTGTTCTCGCAGTTTTAAGCAATAAAACATTATTATTAAACAAAATAAACACAAAATCAAAATTGAAAAGAATAAAAATTAGATTTGTGATGAATTGTTTTTTTATTATTACATCAAATATTGATGAATTAAGGTTTGCTTATCCCTAGCCGTGCTTCCTACAATTCTTTTTTCAATATTATACAATGAATTGTAATCAATATTCGTTACTTCAGAAATGGATGTTAGATAATTTCTGATCATTTCAATGCAATGCAATGATTTGGTTTTAATCGGATGAAAAAGCACCATGTAACCACAAAAAAGCATCACCTGATCAGAACAAAAAGACCGTGAGTAGAATGATACGTCTGTCTGGAGCTTAAGTGGGTCATTCATAATGTGCAGGTTTATTTATTCAGATAAAAGATTAAAGTAGAATTTCTCATTTACCTCAATGGATATTTTAGACACTTTTGTGAAAAGTTTGGCTAAGACATTTCTTACCGCTTAACTTCCGTGCTTATAAGATGGATTATGAGAAGTGGACAATTTTCTTAAACCATCGGGATATCCGGAGTTGAAAATTATTCAATGACGTACAATCCGGAATTCATTTATATTAAAATCATATACAGGAAAATCGGGACTTTGAAAAACTGGCATGATAAGCGGAGTGACGTGAAAACCGGCTGTCAGGATAACGAGGTCCGACTGTACATATAATCATTACAGTGTAGCAGATTCATATAATCTATACTGTTAAAAAAGTGAATTTTTGCACAGCATATAAACAAGAACAGGTTATTACTGTGAAAGTGGAATAATCATACCACAAAACATTCTTTTACTATAAGGAAAATACATTTAATAATAAATATATATTATAAAAAAAGGGGGGATACAAAGTGAGAATTCCAGGTTACAGAAAATGCCACCCAGTGGGCAGGTCATGCGTGAAAATCATTTTTTGTCAATTGAAAACTAATAGATTTTTTACACAGTATATATATTTTTAATATAGCCTACTGACAACATCAAAAAGTATTTTTTTATGAAAAATATCAATTATGTATTCAAATTTAGTATTTACCACATGCTAGTCATAGCCACATAGCCAAAGATTTTGCTACATACAGCACCCTTTTTTATTTTGATTATTTTGGCATTTAAGCATGTAGTTTGATTACAGATCTGTTAAATGTGTTTTATTTATATCATTTTATTTATTTATTGATAAAGTTTTAATTTCATTATGGAATGTAAAAATGGAAACAAATGTTGAACTATTTATCTTCTACTTATATAAAATTCAAGTGCAGGAAAGTGTAGGTAACCATTCCGGGGCAAACCGTGCCATCTATATATTTAAAACACATGGCTGTGGTTTTAGTCATCTGCCCTGAGCTTTCCTACTGAACCGACTTTTCAAATCATTGTTTTAAATCACAACTGTTCATTTGTAGATGCGCTCACACTAGTTATTTTTTAAAGTATTCCAATTTTTATATTTTAAAAGTTTTTCATGAAATTTCTTCAAAATAGTGGCAATTGGATTACTTTCATTGTTTCAGATAAAAGAGAAATAATGACAAATTTTCAGACACTATTTTTTTCATTTGCAAGTAATTTTCGGTAAAAAAATTTGTGCATGTGTACTTAATGAGTGAATAAAAATTCATATTTATTGCAATATCACGAAAATATTCTCTATTAGGTTTATTTTATCTTTATGCATTAAGACTTTATTAGTTTTTTTTCATTACAATTAAATAAAAAATAAATTTTTATTTGAATATACTGTGGTTAAGTATACAAGTATGTACATAAAGTATATTTGAAAAGTTTGTGCTGGTGACGTTATGCTTGAAATGCATTTTTACATTAATAAAACTAAGGAGAAAAATTGATATGATTTTGTCAGCATGGTGTAATTTTCACTGATTTTTCATTTCTTAATTCTAACGATTAGAATTGGAGCCTTTATTGATCGTTGAACTATTTCTGAAATTGAATATTAAGTAAAAAAAAAAAAAATCCTCATTTGTATTTGTAGAAATAATTTGTCTTTTTTAAAATGTACTTTTCCGCAATACAAATCTTTCACTAATAAAATCTTCAAGTCGTTTGTTTGTATGAAGTTTTACAAAAATGAAACGCAGATCAACATTATGTCATTTTTTATGGGGGGTTATATACTAGTATTGTATAAAGTACAAATGGTTTAATCTTTCATAATCAGGCTGTACATAATAGAGACAGATGTTTTAATACATCATGCTTGAAAAGTATTTTTAAAACTATAAATATCAGTAAATTGAGATAGTTTTCAAAAAGCATTCAGTATTTTTTTATTATTATTATTCGATAGTGTAAAAAATTAAACTGCACTATGTTCAAAAGTTAGCAAATTTTCTATAAAAGCGACATTGATTACTCAAACAGCTGCTATCAACAATATGACATCAGCATTATTCACAAACATATTCTTTGCTTTATAATATAGATTATAGTTAAAAAATGGATGCAATTTATGCTGTTATCAACGAATCCATATCTAGGTTGAAACTTTTTCATTTATTTTAGCATCAATATGCATAAATTTTAACCCTCTGAGCAGTTTGGACATATTTTTCCGTTTCCCGAAAACAACTTAAATCTGTTGTAGAAAAAAATATTTTAAACAGAATTGTATTTTAAAATATAAAATGTAATATCAAATAAAGGAGCATGAAGTGTATTTTATAAACAAACAGAGAAAGAAAATTTACATTAAGATTATTTTTATAAGCATTTTTATGAAAAATGCAGGAAAGCCCTCAAGACACTCGGAGGGTTAATAAAACACTTCTTTTCACAAAGTTATTTATCTAAAATTTTTTTATGATGTTTTCCTTTAATTTACAGGGAAACCTCCCTGTGCGACCACCTCCCTGAACGACCATTTTTTCATGGAACGAAATTTATTCCCATAGGCTCAATACTAATTTTACCTCTATTCAGAGACCATCCCAGTTGAACTCCCTCCATCAGCGACCCATTTCTTTGAAGAAAATGAAACAAATTCCGTTTTTTCCTGGTTGCTTGAAGAAGGTTTTATTAGAATAATAATTCCGAAGAGCGCATTATTCATCAAACTTCTAAACTTAGTTTAGAATTTTTATTTATTCTGGTAATTTTTAAGTGCTTAAACCCCTTTTGTGCCTTTTTAGGCAATGAATTTAACTCTGATGACAAATTAAGGATGACGGTCAATAAACTCCCCTGCCCTATTTTCTGTCAGGAAAATCTCAAAGAAATAGATGAATTAATGAATTTGTCATTATTTGTTCCCGTCTGCATTTATTTACTGAACTTCGAAAGGACTTGGAAATAAAAGTTATAAAAGATAAAACTGTAAAATCAAAGCAAATGCCAATGTATTCATTTTTTAACCTCTTCAGTTCTGAAGTTAAAATAATAATACAAATGCTTATTCATTGCTTTTTCCAAACAAAAGAACGTTGTAAATGACAGAAAATTATCTTTTCTGAAATTCATCCTTTAGGCACTTAGTAATTTAGGCTCAAAAATAGGGATCTAAAACTACAAACTGTCTTAAAACATCAATTTAATAGCCATTAACCTAAATTAACACAATCGCAAATTTAAGAGTTTTACACAAGTAAATAATCGACAAATCCTCAAAATTTTTTATTGAAAAAGATTTACGTTAAATACTTATGAAAATTTCTCACTTTCTTGGTCATACTGTCTTTTAGGCATTTTGCAAACTCAGATGAAAATAAAATTTATTTTATGAGGGAATCAGCTTAGATGCTGCCGTTTATTCGCTTGCTTTGAACGCAAAAAACATTCAGTTATTAAGAAGTGATGTAAAAATGTAAAAAAATCGGACATTTTAGTTTTTATGAGGAAAAGAACAGAGGTCCCTGTTTAGGGACCCAGGGACCAAAGAGGTTAAACTCGGCAGTAATTAACTTATGTAATTAACTTTTGTTTTTATACTTAAATTTTCATATTTTTTCCTTATGTGAAAAAAGAAATTACTAACATTAATTGTTACCATTTTTCAACAATTAAAATCTAGATTTAAACATGACCTCCATTAAAAGACCACATCTCGGAACAACCAATTTTAACTGGAATGGAACGTGGTTGCTTTAGGGAGGTTTTACTGTATAAGATATTTTCATTACATTTTTTTTCAGCAGATAATCCTTTATCTGTTGATTGTTTTGCAACAGTAATGATATAAACAAATATACAAGAAGCAAATTTAAAAAAGCCAATAAAAACTAATAAATGTACTCACCTGGACTAGTAACTGGATTTGAACAAAACGGTTCAAAAGAAACATTTAAGCCACGGAGTGAATTATCTAAATGAGGAAGCGAAGAAGAAAGTGAATGAGTTTTGTTAGAGCTAAATATCGTATCACTCCCAACTAGATATAAGTCCATGTCCTGAGACATTTTGCTGGTTTCGCTAGGAACCTGAAATAATTTAATGTTTTAAGAATAAGAACACATTTCATACATAATTAAATATTTTTAACTATTGTAATATTTATTTATTTATTTTATTTAATTTTAGTATTTACATATATGTGCCACGAAGATACACCATAAACAATGGTGGATAATATTACTTACAGTAATCCTTATTAGTTATTGTTTAGTTACTAATGTTATATGTACTGTATGTAACAAGATGTAGTATTTGTATTGTAAGGTATTTATTGTAAGTATGTTGTATGGTACATCAGGCATGAAAGTGGGAAATAGAAAAAAAGAAAATTTCTTTCTACACAATGGCGACAATTTTTTATAATTTTGACACACTTGAACAGAAATTTATAGTGATCTTTGTTCCAGAAATACATCATTAAAATTAGCCCAAAATGTTTAAATAGGACAAAATAATCTATTCAAAAAAGAAAGAAAAAACTTTCTGCAAGCCTCATTTACCTTTTAAATCCAGCACCATACACACACACACACACACACACAAAAAAAAGGGTAACTTTGAAGATTTTTTAAACACCTTCATTTATATGATTTTTAGAAGTTCATAACACAAGTTAACCTTTGATTTGCTCTTCTGCACAGTAGTTTAGAAACATCCAAGAATTTGAGCAGATAAAATTTAAACTGAGGGCTAAATTTCTCGGGATGCCCCCCCCCCCCCCCCCATGTACATGCTTACAATAACTTCTTCGCATTTTTGCATGAAATCAGAGAATGTTCAAAACTGCTTTCAAAAAGGTGGAATTTCACCTTTTAGAGAAACTTATTTGTGCCTGGTATATCTACAGTAAATTTTTATATGAAATTATATATGTATGTATGTTGTGTGCATTTAAAGTATATGCATGATGATGTATGTTGCAATATAGTAAGATGAATAGATGCAAGATATATGCATATAAATATGGTAGTATGAATATAATGTGCTAACTTAACACTGTTAAGTTATTAATGCCAATAAATTAAAGCTTACATTGTAAGAAGTATGTTTGTAAGAATGTTAGTAAGAGTAGAGATGAGCCCAGGCTTTTTTTTTTTTTGGGGGGGGGGGGGTAGTCCTATACCAAAAGCATGCAGTGGAAAATTATTAACACTTTTAAATTCTTTTAAGATTAATTTTCTCATTTAATTTACATGTAATCATACATTTTTTGCATAAACTTTCGGAAAATTATGAATGAAAGGATATATTTTCTGTAACACGTCAAACACTTTTCACCAGAAGACAAAATTTAATACCTTTGGTAATACATAAAGCAGCTATTGAATCAGACATTTCAAAAACTCTGTAAATCCAGACTTTTTTCAAAATGCATTTTTTTTTGCAAATGTATGCTTGAAGGTATTCACATGAGAGGAACAAATTAAATAAGTTTATTTAACCACTGTCATTCAAAAGGCATGATAAAATAATTGCACATTGCCAAAAACAACAATCAATTATCAAGATGCATTCTAAAAGCTAATAACAGAACAAGAACAATATGTGATCGAAAACGTTGGTAATAATAATATGATTAATACCATTTTTTGTATCATTTATCATGAAATAAGTCTCATTTTTAGGAAAAAATGTAAGAATTTTTTTTTAATCACGCATAAAGCAGTTATGAAACTAGATTTTTCTAATTCTGGATTCCTGGGACCTAGATATTTCCAAAATCTGGATCTTTTTAATAGTGGGTCTTCTTTTTAGTAATAGAAAAATTTAAACATATTAATGAAAAATATGCTGTGCTTATGATTAACTACCAATGTTTTATTTCTCTCCAGGAAGAATGTTATGCATCCCAATTTTTTTTATGCATCCTTTCTTTAATTTTTTGCATAAATGATGCATAATAGTGCATCAGTGATATGACAAATAATTGAGAAACTGAATTATAAATTTAAACAACTAAGAAATATAATGAAAACAAAAAGGTACTTAAAAAAATCTAGCATTTGTGTATAGCACTATTTTTGTTGATTTTTGAAACTGACTTATGTAGTTTTTTAAATGATTGACATAATTTTCTTTTACTTTTCATTGTAAATCTAGACTTATACACAGAATAATTTTATAAGAACTACATTGGATGCTTTTCTCCTCAATGCATTATCTTCCCTCCACTTACTTTAATTTTACAGACATTTTGTTATGAACTTCGTTAAATTATTTTTACCCATATATTTTTTTAAAGCAATTTGATGAACTAAAACCAAATCTATACTAACAGAAAAAAGATGTTTGCCTCTGTGTATGTCCATTTGTTAGTGATGGTTAGGGAAATTTACCATACATTAGAGGTCTGAAAATTTGGATGAGGATAGACAAAGACAGATCCAAACACACGTGATACAAAGATTTATTTTTTTTTAAATTAACTAAGGTATTAATTAAAAACCATAATGAACATTGCAAAATGGCACGCTGTCACAGTTGTCTGGCCCAAAACAGTATTTCTGAAGATCTTGAAGCAGAGAAGAAAGAAGCAAGGAAAAAATGTCCCCCTCCTTTTTTTTTTCTTTTTTTGCATGTTCAAAATGCCCCATTTGCAGTTCAGATCGAAATAGCAAAAAAACATTTACTCTGCATATGTTCTCAATCCTCAAGGTGTTATTAATTTTAAAACAAATATTTACCATTAAATAAAAATTCTAAACTTTTTTTTTCTTATACGTGTTTACATGTCTGCATCTGTTCTACAGATCGAAATACGAAAAATCGGCTGTCGAAATACAAAAAAAAAACACCCACTTATTACTGGTATACTTTTCCACTTGCCTAATGTCTTGGATTAAAAAAAAAAATATTTGCCATTTCAAAAAAAAAAAAAAAAAAAGAAAAATCTGGAAGTTCTTTTACAAATTATTCCCCCCCCCCCCCCCCCCCCCCGCGCTAAGTACTTTTGAATATATCAGTTGCATTGCGTTATTAATGCTTTTGCAGCTTTATGGTATTTGTGATTTAAAAGAAGTACGGAAGGGGGGGGGGGTGTATTTTATATTATTTATGTTTTTTCAGGAACTTTTGATCAAAATTGAAAGTTTGACATACAGTAGAACCTCTTTTATCCGAAACTCTTTTAACCAAAATTCTCGGATAACCGAAATCCCACCCCCCCCCCCTTTTTTTTTTACTATCACATTTCTCGTGTACAAAATCGATTTTTAAGCCTTTTTTTTTTTACTATCACATTCCTTGTGCAAAATCCATTTTTAATGCTGCATTTAAAATAAAGATGATAATACTACATAGCTTTGCTAATCATGGGGGGGGGGGGGGGGGAAATGCACATTTGAAGTCCTCTTGTTCGTCATTTTTTTGTTATATGAATGCTATATTTATATCAATAGTAAAATACACTTAAGAAATTTTAATAAGTGAATAACCTTCAGAAGAATTCACATACTATTAAAAAAAACTTCGTGATAGAGCTGCAAAGCAAAGGCAATCAAAACTGACACAAACAAACCTTTGTGAAATAGGTAAAAGGCACTTAATTTCAAAATTAAAATTCAGGTAATTTATTCTTGTTTCTATTTTGTTATTACTTTATTTTTAATAAGCAGTTGTTACAAAAAAGAAATAGCACGTATATTTGTCCATCTTCTTAAAATTGAAGCATTCTCGATTATCCGAAAATTTCAATTTTCCGAAAGATGGTCGGTCCCAATTACTTCGGATAATCGAGGTTCTACTGTATCTAAATGTCAGAAATTAATTCAGCAATCACTATAAACCTTAGTTCATTTGGATAGATTTTCATTTAAAAATATAAAATCATAAAAATTCAAGGGTGTACACTGCCGAAGGAAGTGGACCAACCCAATTCTAGGTTTATTTGAATAGACTTTCTTTTAAAAAGATAAAATCATACAAATTCATAGGTGTACGGCGCAGAAAACAGTGGAGCCCCCAACACTGGATTCGTTTGGAAAGATTTCCGTTTAAAATATAAAAGCATTCAACACTGGTTTCAGGTATATTTAAAGTTATTATCATGGGTCCAGGCAACGCCACACATATCAGCTAGTATTGAGTAAAATGAAAACATGGTAACAAATATGCAACAAAAAGAAGACATATCAGAAACTAGAAACTCATCCCTTTCAAAACTAACATATCATTAGACTATATTTAATTTCAATTCCAATTTAACAGTGAACATATCAAGCATTCTCAATCACCGTAATATAACTATTACCAAATACCAATAAAGTCACTGACTTCATAATTTATTTAACTGTAGGAGCACATATATGAATATAAAAATTTTAGTAACTGCTCTTAAAATGCAGAATTAAAAAGTTCTTTTTAAGTGGTTTGTTAGTGTTTTGAAAAATTATTATAAAAAAAATTTGCTAACTGAAACCTGTGTATGCAGCATGAATACACATATTAGTCAATGGATATAGATTTCATTTAAGGAAATTAATTTTTAATAAAAAATACATAATGTAGATCACAAATACTTATTAATGGCAAAAGTTGAATAATTTATTTCAATATAAATAGAATAGTGAATAAATATATCAGGAAAATATGGCAAATACTTTACAACACAAGATTAGTAAGTAAAACAAAAGAATAAACAAAGCCAGGCTAAAGAAAGCATACTTACATCAGCCGAGTGAGATCTTTGTGATCGCCATGCTTGCTTAGCTTGGGAGCGCCTCAAAGCAGTCATTTCTAAAGCTAATTCTTCATGTAAAACATTCTGAAGCTCACACTTCTTTTGTAACTCACGAACTTTTGACTAAATAGAAATATAAATGTTTAGTCAAGAAGTAAAACAATAAAAATTATACAGCTTTTAATTAAATGAAAGCTAAAGTTCCGACATTTTTAGATTACTGCAAATACCACTTACCAATTAAGATGAAACAAATGTAAAAAGTACATCATATAATTAAAATGCAGGACAAACATTTTAACAGTGAAGCACCAGGTTTTTTTAAGGCTGTTCTCAAATCCAAACAGACTACTTTCTGACACATTTTTAAATTCTTTTTTGTTTGCCAACACATCAAATTGTGAGGTTCTCTTATTCAGAATTTATGTCAAACAGTTTTTCTTTTTTTTTTTTTTTTTTTTTTTTTTTTTTTTTTTTTAAAGGCAAAAAATCTTACCATGCTTTAAAATGAGTCAAAGTTGATTGTCGAAAGTCACATTGTCAGAAAATCAAAAATTGCTGAACAAGAAAAAATATTTTTGTTGGGAATAGTCTTAAGTTAGCACAGATCTTGAAAAAACAAAACAAAAAATAAATAAATAAATAAAAAATTAATCCCTCCCAAGAGTGTAAAAAGGATTAAGTTTCCAAAAAGAAATAAAAAGAAGTCACATTTCAGATCACAACTTATTCATAATTATTTATCACAACTTATTTACTATTTATAAGCAAACATGTTTTTAACACTTTCCAGTATAGTTGAAAATTGTTTATCAATTCAGTTTGGCTATGTGTCTGTGCCCTAACTCATGTAAATATACTCAGATTGCAATGCAATTGATATATGTTATTGAAGTTTATCATGACATGTTCAGCATTGAAAATGAAGTGTGTAGCATTTATAGTTCGTTTACAGGGACACTTAAAAGAATTCCATTACCTTACAGCCTATGGGAAAAAATCATTAGCAACATATTTTAATAATGTTACACTATTTCAAACATATTGAAAATGGTATACATCATGCGAGGTGCACTATAAGATGCTTATTATAGAATAAGGTGTGCATAGTATTTATCGTTCATTTAACAGGGACACACAAAAGTATTCGGTAACAGTACTTTGTATAAGCAATAATTGCTGGAAGTACATTTTCAATTGAGGCATGCGTTTTAAAATTTATCTAATTTTTTATATATTTCAAGGAGTGTCTAAATTGTATAGATCATATAAAGGGTAACATAAAAGATCGCAAGTACATTTCTATTCATTTAAGGAAAGTCCTGAAGGAGAATTTTCAACTATGCTATGCATTTCCTAACTGAAGTAAATTTTAGCATGCTATATAGTATAAATACAAATCTATAGATGATATACAGGGCCACAGAAAAGAATTCAGATATTTTTCTGACTATTGGTAGTAATTGCTGAAATTAGGTTTTCAAATGTGTTACGCATTTTCCAAATTGTTTCCTTAGACATCGTATTTTACCTTATTAATCTGAGAAGATTTGTTACAGTATTCTGAATACATTGGAAAGTGTTTCATAATCTATGCTTAAAACATGATTTGTCTTTCTTGTTTCAAGTTATTAGGGTTAGTAATGATTATATATTGATAATTTGCTCGTCTGGTTTATTAGAATTTCAATTAATAAGCTTTTATGTTTCATTTTAGATTTTGCTAATTGCGAATCAATTTTTTTTTTCTCCAAATCTGGTTTAGGCTAACAAACCAACAGAAAATATGATTTAGCCTTTTAAGTGAATATTAATATTTTAGCTCA
The DNA here is from genome assembly GCA_963932465.1 of Maratus speciosus. Lineage (NCBI taxonomy): Eukaryota > Metazoa > Arthropoda > Arachnida > Araneae > Salticidae > Maratus > Maratus speciosus. The sequence goes on along the minus strand of OZ010788.1, from coordinate 605,900,319 downwards.
ATGATTATTTTTTATAAATTGGGTGAACTTCAATGACAGATTACACTGGTTGTTATGAAAAAATGGTATTAAGGCTACAGTTTTTTGGTACCCTCATAAAAAAACAAAGATCACATAAAGAAAAAAAACCCCTGGAAAAGGAGAATTTAGAAATATATAATGGCATTTTTATTTTCATTTCATCTCACAGTGCTACCACGATAATAATAAAGTATTATCCAATAAAACAATAGAAAATTAAAATCTGTTTTTTCATCAACAGATTTCAGTTTAATTCTTAAGTACCATATTTTACAGTAAATCTGACCTTATGATAATTCTTGTCATCAGATCCATAGTTAAATGGCATATTTGAGAAATTGTGATTTGATGCATGAGTGTTTAAAATCTTTAGTGGTATTCACATTGATTTAAAGGACATTGTAGCCATGATTACAATCACATTACAAACAAACTTGACAAAATATGGAAGATTAATGGGAAAAAAAAGAAAGAAAACTTTTTTTAATTTGCTCTAGGCAATCAATTGTTAGTTGTAGCAACTCATCTGTCACTGACTACTTTCCATTATTGAAGTAAACACATTGTAAGTCATTGCTGATATAGATTTAAAAAGTCATAGCCACTAAATTGAGTTAGTTTTCAAACAAATTTCCCTCAAACGTATATTTTTTCCCTATTTCATGATGTAACAATTGAAATTATGCAATGTTTAGAAAAGATATAAAAAGAATAAAATATGCTGCAACTAATATCTGTACTTAAAGCAAGCTAATTTTTGAGTTTTTATTAATTTGCTTTTGTTATATATAAAAATATTATCATTATAATGATTCTATTTACTAGTGCAATTAAAATATGTAGATTTTTCGGTACTTCCCTGTTATAGGGGAGTTGACGAGAGGGGGAAAAAAAGGTCTTGGCCAGAGAAGGAAATTTTTCACATATATTTTCTGGCAACCTATTCAGTCACTGTGTCACATACAATCAGTTTTTTCAATATATATATATATATATATAATATATATTATATATATACAATTTATTAAATGTACAAAAGCCTTTTATATGTTCTTATATAAAAACAAAAGTAATGTACTTAACATTTGAAATCACAAGCAATTTTTTTCTAAACAAACGTATACGAGCATAATAGTTCATCAGGTTTGTTTTTGTATCTCTATCTAATTTGGCAACAAATCTATTTTTTTTTTAAAGCTCAAATTGCCCCAAACTTTTTTTAAAAAACACCAAGCCCTCTATAACAAGGAAAGATTAATTTTTCTTCTACAGTACTGAAATCAGTTACAGCATTTTGAAAGTAACAAGGTAAAAGCCAGTATATTATTTAAATTATCAGCGCTAGTACTTTTTAAGAAAAATCAAAGGTAATTTAAAAGCTCGCATTATGAAAATTCTCACAAGAAGAGCAACTACTATCCTAAATTTAATGATTTTTGGATTAAAAAAAGAAAATAATTTTGTAATGAAACAAATTAAATAAAAACAAAACATAAAAAGTAAGTACCAAAGTAATTAAAACAGTTTGACATTCATCATAAATAAATTCATAACACATACTTAAGACCAAAAATTTTAAAAACATCACATACATCTTAAAAAGTCAAGTACAGTGAAACCTTGGTAAAACAGACAGTATGCCTGGTAGCAGAAAGTTCAAGACAGGAGTCGCAGATTTTCTTTTCCCTTTTGCAGATTCTTTATAATTATGTTTAGCTCTTTATTACTTAATACATAAACTTAAGATTATTATTAATTAAAATGAATAAAGACATTACAGGTAAGTAATTGTTTGATTAGTTAACACTTCAATTGTAAAAATGCTTCAGATTATTTTCTGCCCCTGAAGTATCTGTTGCAGGCAATTGGAGAATTTCTTCTACTGGGACAGTATAAGGATAACAAAATATTGCCTGTTCCAAAAGATTGTCTGTCTTAGAGAATGAATTCTAGTAATACATTATTAATGCTGCGGAATCAGAAAATCGATTTTAAAATGAGAATCTGCTTTAGAGGCAGGGTTGGTAAGTTTTTGGCATAGGCAGAAAAAAACCTGGTTAAAACAGTCCTGGCAAAAATAGGTTTTTGCCAAGTGGTGGCAAAAATAGGTTGTCCATTTAATTTTTTCTCAGAAAAAGAGAAAAAAAAAATATCTCATGAAAGGAAAAAGAAACTTAATACTTTGTACAATAGCTTTTACAAAACCTGTGTACCTGCAGGTTTACTTTTCCATTGGCCAACTACAAAGCAGGGTGCAATACTCTGGTATTTTGTTATCTATCTTGTGATCATTTGACAATGGACTGCTGGATAACTTTTTGTCCCTTTCTTGGAGTGTAAGAGGGGGGGGGGGGGGGGGGGAATTCTAGTTTCCTAACAAAACATAACAGAAAGTTTTTTCAATGTATAATTTTCAATTTCATTTAATTACTTTTTTTATCTGTAACAGACTAATTTGATCAGATAAATAATTATAAATTAGTACCAGACTTAAATATTTACATATTTTTAAGACTCATTACAACTACATTAACAAAAGTAGCAAAGTTATATAAAACCTTTTAATAATTAAAAGAACATTTATGACTGACAAAATACTTAAGAAAAAAATTAGATATCCAAATTTTAATTTGGTTCTTAAAGTCCTAAGTATTAGGCCGAATTCCACCTATTTTATAAAGATTTAAAATATGTAAAAATATTTAATTATGTTTATTAATTAGCAAATTAAATAAAAATATTAAATGATAAGTTATTAAATTTAATTGTTTATGCCATTATTATTAGCTTATAGACTGAAAACAAATAAGAATTTGCCATTTTTTTCCATTTTTGTTCTGGTTTTTTCCAATTTTTGCCGGCAAAAATGCCAACCCTGTTTAGAAGATTGCCCTTAAAGTGAGGTTTCACTGTACTTCAAATAAATCTTTAAGTGAAATTTTAATGCTGTACAACTAAATCACTCGAAAATAAAATGAACATGAAAGAACCTCAAGAGATTGGATGGTGTCATGGGCATGTTTTTCAATTTTGCTGGATGGAAGATGCCGAACTTCATCTTGCTTCTTTTGTAATTCAGCCACAGCATCCGCATATTGTCTTTCAAGTTCTTTCCGCCTTTCAGCGGCTTCTCGCATATGCTAGAAAAATAATTTACATTAAATAACTTACTATTGCCATGAACAAAAATTAAAGTGTTTATTATCACATGTAAAAATCTTCCAAAAAACATATTATATAATGATTTTCCTGAAATTTCTAATCTTTTTCAATTCTCTATTAAGGAAATTTGCAATTTTTCACCAAGTGATTACCAAAATTCATGTTTTTAGCCCATCTCATTGACAAAATTTGAATTTTTTTTTTTTTTTTTTTTTTCATGACCGATAGATGAAATTCCTTAGTTTTTGATGATCAGTTGACAAAATGTTTTAATGAAACATAAAAAATGTTTTACAACTATTTTCTGGCTCTTTTTTTTTATGCACCTATTAATTCCAAAAAAATTGTTTTTGTGAAATTGCAAAAAAAATAAATTATTTACAGAATTCTACGAAACAACAACAACAACAGCAAAATTTCAGGACAAATTAACTAAATTTAAGGACATTTTCTTAATTTTTAGAAATTTTAGGAATTTCAGGACAACGACCCCTGTATGCAAGTGTTATTCTGATAAATAGTTATTAAATATTTTTAGAGTGAGTGTGAAGTATTTAAAAAATTGGAAAACAGGCAGTGCATGATCTTATTTCAAATGAAATGTACTTATTGATACAAAAATAAATATTGTGTCGTGTTGTTAGTCTGTCTCTAATTTCAAAATCATTTTACAGAATATATTTATGAAATAAGTAATGATGCAATAAAATGTGTCTCAGAGTTGGAGCTAACACAAAATAGTGAAAATATGAGTAGAATATGGGATAAAGTTTTAACAACAAAACACACATGATACTTGCTTAATGTCTATTGAATAAACAGTGATTTCTTTATCTTATTAAAAAAAAGGGCTAATTTCAGTTTTTCTGGCCATACCTGATGCAAATAAAATCCACTTGGATGCTAATTTGAACACAATTAATTACACAATTAAATTACACACAATTAAATTAGAGGAGAATTGAAAAAAAAAAAAAAACCCAGCTAGAAATGATAAAATATAACATTCCACTTTCCAAACTAAACTTTAATTACAGTCAGTAATATAAAGTCAAGGGTATAGTGGTGGATATATTACATATGGTGGTATATGCAACATACCTTCTGGGCTTTTTAAATAATCTCTCTATATCCTTTCTTTATCTAGTACAACTATGGCATATACACTTTTTTTTTTTTTTTACAAATGCATTTCTACTTACAGTGGCTGTAAGATATTTGTACAGTTAAGTTTCAACATCATTAAAAAAATCATAAATGTAAATTAAAATAATTTACATTTGTGATATGTTTATTAGGCTTTTTTCCAATTTTACTCTGATGATTAATTTTACAGCAGCCTAAGGCTTTAAATTAATATTATTATAAGGGTTCTGCAGTCTTCCAATTTATAAAAGAAAATTCTACATAGTACATGCTTAAAAATGTATATAAAAAAGATGTTTGTTAACAGCAAAATTTAAATTTATTTTCTTATTTTGCACTGACAAAATTTGATACATTATCATTAGACAGATACCACACTATGCCAAGTATAAATGTTGGTATGGAAGCTAAAAAAAACACCAGTGTATCTTTCATTTCATGCTAGTGGTGCCATATAAATACATTTAAATATAATTCCCTCAAATCTAAAGATGTACACATTTATAAATTGAGCAGTGGTTGTTAAAGGAATGTGAGAATCTTTAAAGCAAGAGTAAATTGCATATATATCTCTTTTGACCTTTGACAAAAGTACAAACAAGGCATTTCAAAACAAAAAATTCATTATTATAACATCCTGCTATGGACAAATCTCATAACATATTCCACAGTTTTGCTTTGAAAAAAATTTAATCATATGGCATTCATCATTTCTGCAATTGCCAAACTCTGTAGTAAGCTAAATTAAGATATTACAAAAGAAAAAAAGAACATCTATCCATTGAAAAAGAAAATATTGAAGATGAAGTAATTTATAAGTGACAATTTATTATCAGGTTACTCAGTGGCACAGCCAGAATTCAACTCAAGGGGTATGGGGTTGAGTTGCTGACAGTTAGTCCAGTTACTGCCACTTATTAGAGTCACCTGTTAATTGAACCAGTCTAATTTTTATTTTAAAGTGAAAAATACATTTACTTTCTAAATTTTTTTTTTTTTTTTTTTTTTTTTTTTCTCTGAACGAATTTAAAGAATATTTAGATAGCTTATTTGTGATTATGTGACTGCTACTTTTTTTTTTTTTTTTTTTTTTTTTTTTTTAAGTGAATAGCTTTTCCATAACTCAAGCATCTATTATGCATTTTCCGATTTTCCGAAACAATAATCAACATTTAAATGGAATACATTCGTTGAATGAAATTTGATTCAACAAAGTGGAGGATTTTGACACCTAAAAATACTAATACTGTTTTTAGTATTGATTCATAAAAATGGCTAATATGATTGATTAGTAAGTGATTCATTTAACCAGCAAGTACTGTATATTTTTTTACCGGAAGGGGTTTAAACTCTGACCATCCACCTTTGCTAAGCTACTGGGTTGCTATAGTTATTGACAAGAAATTAGCGTTTTTTGCAAAATAGTGACTTTACCTTATGAGAAAAATGTGCAAAATGTTAGGTTAAAATACAGTAGACTCCCTCAAATCTGCAACCCTAAAATCCACAAACGCCTAAAATCTACACATATTTACAGATGTAAACACTGAAACTTTCATCTCAGATGCAGAGGCAAAATTACAGAATCTTTTAGTTTCATTTCATCCCGTATGTATTTTAATATGTAATTCTTAATAATATGACTGAACTCGTGGTTTTCCATGAAAGGAATATAATTTTTTTTTTTTTTTAAATCACCATATTGCTGATATTACTGGTAATCACAATCTTTTTACTAATTATATTTATGTACTAATCAAGCTTTTTTGGTTATTATTATGATGATTTTAATGTAAATTAATAGAGAGTACCTTTCACAAGGAAAGTTTCATTGAATAATTCAAGGAAAATGTATCTCATCTTTTGTATGCATATTCAAATATACATTATCAATTATTTACTTGACCTTTACTTTTAATAATTTAATCATTTTTTAAATTATCTTACTTTTTATCCTTTTAGTTAATTACTTTACTTAATTATTTTAATATTTTCTATTTATTACAATCATTCATTATAATTTTGGTTGCATTATTGCATTCAAATTACTGTTTAAAAAATGTAAAATCAATGACCAGAAATCCACAAAATTCTAAAATCTGCACAACCTCTGGTCCCAAGCTGTGTGGATGTGAGGGAGTCTACTGTATAAATACATATAACAATTTTTGCAATATCATTATAAAACATTCTTTCCCCCCAAAATTGCACATTAAAATTGAACTCTATGTGGAAAAGATACCTACCTTCACAAGAGTCTCCAGATTGTTCACTTTGTTTTGGTGAATATCTAAATCTGACTTGGCCAGCGTGAAATGAGTGGAAAGAATATCACAGCAACTTATGAGTTTTGAGCATTCTTCATCTATCTACAAATTAGAAAAGAGTGAGTCACACAAAATAAGTTTTTGTACGAAAAAGAAAAAAACAAAAAGTCTCTCAAGCAGGGTTCACACTAGGAAATAAATAAATAATGAAGTGGAATTTGCCATTCTAACCACAAATTAAAAAAGGATTTTTTTATTTTACTTTTTATTTATTTATTTTTTTTAAATATGCTTTAATATGAACCCTGTTCTTGAGATTGGTTGTATTGACAGACATTTTTTTTTAATGAAAAACTATAAAATTTAAAAAGATTAAATTTACAATAAAAAACAAACAATAACAATAAAAATAATAACTTCAATAATTAGAATTGCATTCCAGTTGCATAATGGTCAGTATGTCTGGCTGCCATGCAACAGGTCCGCAGTTCGTCTCTAGACTGGGCAAAGTTCACTCAACCTTTCATCGATAAAATAAGCACCAAGCTTGCTTGTGAATTAAACACTGAAAATCCCGTGTTAGGCTGATCACCTGACTGGGATATATGCTGCACAGCACCTCAGAGTCCAAGGTCAAGAAAACAGGGTTGTGCACTGTAGACCCTGATCCTTACTGGATTGTAACACCACACATTTAGTATTTTAATATTTTAGAATTACAGACAACTTGTGATATAATTTTCCTGATTAGATACTAATTATCAGACATTATTTTATAGTTTAAAAACAACTTTACTATCTTGTAAAATATACAGGTCTTTTTTTTATATAAAAATATATTATAGCTTGTTATATATGAAACTTTTTAGACGTAACACTTAAAAATATATACTCATGGCTTTACATATAATACACAATACATTACAAGAACGTTTTCGTTCCTACCGGAACATCCTCAGTTGAAATACTAACTGCCTATTTATCATGTTTCAAGATCAGTAGATTCCCTCATTTTCCCTTTATCCCTCCCTCTTCTAGTATTTTCTTCCATCGACAGTCGATGGATGTGTGTTAGAGGTCTGCACGGGAAAAAAATTCCAGGCCCGGGCCCGGCCCAACTCATCGAAAAAAAAATTCGGCCCGGCCCGATAAAAAAATTAAAAGTTCGGCCCGAGCCCGGCCCGGCCCGGGAAAAAGTTAAAATATCGGCCCCGGCCCGGTCCGGAAAAAAGATAAAATCTCGGCCCGAGAAAAAAAACCCCGGCCCGAGTGAATTTTTTACAAAACATTGATTTTTACGTCGATTTGGTTAAAAATTTCTCTCGTACGAGGTAGCTCTGACCAAAAATATTTATCTTAACTTTTTTTTTCTCATGTTTATAATCTTCATTTTTAAAGAAGTGACACAGACTGCGATATTTATTTTTTTAACGAATCTCTATTTCTTGTATGTAAATGTTTAGGTTATCATTAATATTGTCAATCCACATTCCATGCATTAACATACATGTATTCCATGTATGCCAAAAATCTGAAAAATTCTATACAGTAAAATTTTCTAAGACGGAATTGCGTAGAAAAGAAAAAAAAAATGCGTTATAGACAAGTTCCATTCTTAGCAAGTGTAAATGTATCATATATTGTTTTCTTACGTATTAGTATATTAATTTTGCATGGATCAACATGTTTTTCAGTTTAAAACAGGTTTTCGTCATAGGCAGGTTCCTTTCACACATGTTACTATATTTTAATTTAGCTATATTTTAATAAGCGTAGAAATATACTATTCTTTAAAAATAATAAATTTTAATGTTTAAGTGTAGAATAATGGCAATTTAAAAATGTATGCATTTTTTGCAAAAATTTTTGGGCCAGGCCTAATTTGACTGATCTTTGAATGGATCTGGCCAAGCTGAGACAATTTTTTTCATATGGACTGAAACAAAACTAGGACTGAAAAGCTTGGCCCATGAAGACTAGGAATGAAACCAATCCCGACTCTGTACAGAAAAAATAAGTTAGGCCCGTTCCGGCCCGAGCCTTTAGAAATAAAGTATGGCCCGGGCCCGGCCCGAGTGCCGTGAGTGAAAATCGGCCCGCGCCGTGCAGATCTCTAATGTGTGTGTCATATCATTGCAAACTTCAGGTTTAGAAGTACAAATTTCAATTGCTTCTTGTAATAGGGAATTATGTATATTTTCATAATTCTCTACTTTTCTAAGGTTTCAATCTGTAGGGGGGGGGGGGGGGGGAGTATTACATTCTTTCTTATTCGGGTGTAGTTTCTTTATTCAATTTGAGGTCCCTGATATGCTCTTTCTTCTGTTCTTCTACTTTTCTTTTAGTCATGCCTATGTAATTCCTTTTTTCGTTTTTACTATTTAGACAACTGATTTTATAAATATCTGCTGTTTGAGTTTTTTTACAATTTTCTGTTTCATTTCTTATTGCTTTGAATAGGGACGGACTGGAAATTATTGGAACTTATGATATAATTTAGTCACTCAACCATGACTAAGTGTGGAAAACTTTTCCAATATCAAGGTTGAAATTCATCCTTAAGAGAAATTATAAGGCCACAATAATAAGTATTGCTCATTAGACAGAACTCTAAAAATACTATTGCCATAGGTATTACCACTACCATACTTTAGTAGCACCAGAACTGGTGCAATGTTGCACATGACCTGGTAAATCACTTAGAAAGGCTCAATATCTCTGACTGCAATATTAGACTAATAAAAATTGTACATAGAGCAAAAAATGTATGAAAAATAACATGCAAATTATTTCACATGTAATGTATAATATTAGATTAATTTTTTATACAATTATTCAATTGGTAAATAAATCATATGAGCTGTAAATTTCCAAGTGAGTGAAAAATGTCCAGGCCAGGATTCGACCCAGGGATCTTGGCTGAAGCAGCCAATGCTCTTCCAACTGAGCCATCCCGGACGAATCTGGAGGACCTAATTCACCCAACTAACCTTAATGATCACTACAACTCCCAAGTATGGCTCTGCGCAAGAGACTGCAAGTTTTTCCACCTTACCTAAGAATCACTAATTTTTATAAAACATATCTAATTATATTAAAAAAATTGAAAGAGAAATATATGTAAAAGCTGATGCTGGTAATTGATTAAAACTAATTTTAAATTATATACCAGACAAATATTTCTAAAATTCAACCAATACTGAAAAGCTTTTGGATGCTTTTTTACAATGATAACATCTATATATATATATATATATTTCTCTTACATAGCGCGAAAAAAAAGCTGTATTTGTAGCTTGCCATTTGGCAACAGCCATAGCGACGATTCTCAGTGGTTAAGTTATGATCATATGCCCCAACCAACTTAGCAAATCAAAATCTAGACAGAATCCCTCTTTTAAAACAAACCGTTTGAGCGATGCATGAATAAAAATTGCTATTGGTCCGGTTTACGGTGATGTGAGTAATTGAGCAAATTAGCTTTTTGATCCAAGATTGTATTTAGACACAGGTGAAAACGTTTTGTTTACAATTCGTTAGCGTGATACGTAGTGTATTTTATAGTGTCTTATTATAGTTTAAAATGAATTTAAGCCGGGATTTTCAATACTATAGGCAAAATGAAAGGAGAAGGACCCCATCTGACACTAACATGCCATTTAAATTTAAACGGTGTCAATTTCCAGTTCGCTTAGCTTTCTCAATGATGATCAACAACTCACCGGGCCAAATTTTTGATAAATGCATTTTTATTTACATTTTCAACAAAATTTTCAATTACTTTTTTATGAATTATTTTTCATTTCAAAAGTTTGTAAATTTTATAATGCTAAAATGCTTTATACCCATTGGCAGCACCACCTAAATGCATTTTTCTTTACATTTTCGACAAAGTTTTGCATGACTTTTTATACATTAAAAATATTTGTAAATTCCATATGTTGCTTGCTCGGATCGCATAGCGGCCCAACTAAAAATATTTTTTATTGTGTTTTCACTAAGGTTTTAAATTAATACTGTTTCCAAGGTTTTTTAATACATTTTTATTTACATTTTCAACAAAGTTTTCCATTACTTTTTTATACATTAAAAATATTTGTAAATTTAATACATTGTAATGATTTATGATAGCACTCATTCTGGTTAGAGTTGACGGGGGTTGGCCAGCGTTAGCGAGCAGAGAACTGAGACCCCTATTACAAAGAATTGAAATAAAACTAGATGCAAGCATGCATTTACCATATTTAAACACAATAAAATTTGTCAAATTTTGAAATATACATTTTTTAAAAAGTTTATAACCAACACAATTAGAGCTTAGATTTTAAACAATAAAAAAAATAAAAATTACTTTCAAGAAAAAAAAGGTAGTTTTGAATAAATATATATATGAATTAAAAATATAATTAGGAAATCTGTCTTACTGGATCTAATTCCTGCAATAGCTTTTCGAGACTTTTACTATGCTTTTCAACTTTTTCTTGTTCATTAAATGTCGAGTTCAGCCGATGTTCCTAAATAAAACACAATGTCATAATTCAGGAGTACGTTGGAAAGTAGCTAATTCGGATTACAGAACAGCTTTAAATCAAATTTTAGAATATACAGCTCCAAGTAAAAAAATTAGAATAATAGAAAAAAAAAAGGAATTGTGAAAAAAAGGTTTCTTTATGCATCGCTTATAAAAAAGAGCCCAGTAGCAGAAACTGTTCAGCATGGCAGCGGGCACTGCAGATTATTTTAAACCTTGCAGATTAATCCAATAGCTTAAGAGTGTATTCGAGAAAATATTTTTCCGCCCTCAACAGCTCGAAATTTTCTGAGACATTTTCAGACTCATTTTTAAAAGTAAAAACGTGAACTTGCTGAGGTGATTTTTGAAGAGATGTATAAGAGGCCGTGTGATTTCATTTTTCGCTCAATTCATTATAATTTGATTTTTAAACAATTATTTTTTCAGTATGACCATTTTTTTCATTCCCACATCTCCCGCTTCGGAAAACACGGTTCAAAACATCCACTTTGACAGAATTTTTTGCAATATTTTTTTGCATTTATCAAAAAATCGACAAGCACGGCACATTATGTAGTTTCTAAATAAGAGAATTTGCCAGTTTGGTGCGTTTGAGAGCAAAAATGAATTTAAAAATAAATCAGAAAATAAGCAGTTTGAATTGGAATACAACCTTAAAAAGAAAGGCTGGGCTTGGAAAAAAACTGAAATTTACTTTTAATCTCTAGATTTATGGTATTTGTTTCATAATTTCATTATATTTTCTTTATAAAGGCAAATTTTTCTTTTTATGGGATATTGTTGTTTTAGTAGGCTTAGTCTAGCACTATTGGGTCGCAGATAAATTTTAGTACACTGCAGACTGACACAGAAAATTCTGCTTCTGGGAAAAAGAGTAGTACAGGATCAAACTTAATATTGTAAGAATCTACATAGTTTGTAGAATCTTTTAGCATAAAAATTAAAAGAAATAATACAAAAATTAAAGGAAATAATACAAAAATTAAAATAATTATTCACACTTGAGAAAAATCAAAATATTAGAATAACCATTTACCTGGTTCAAAATATTAGAATAATGGATTGTAAATAAATATGTGCTTATAAAAAAAGGAAAAATAGTTATTCTTTAATATTTTGTAGCATCACCTTTACATTTTACAACAGCACAAACTCACTTTGCCAAGCTAGTTGCAAGTAGTTCACAATGTTTTCTGCACAGACATGACCATGTCAATTTTATGCTGGCAAGAAGCTGAACTTTATTTTTTGATGCAATATCTTGCAGTTTTTTATTCATTATTCCCCACAAATTCTCTATTCGATTTAAATGCGGTGAATTAACTGGCCAGGGAAGTACGTTAAGTTGGTGTTGACCAAGCCAGTTCTTGGTGGACACTGACCTGTGTGAAGTGCTAAATCATGTTGGAAAATAAAATTGTCACCACACAGATCCTCCGGCGATGGTATCATGAAATGCTCAAGGATTTCTTGATATTTCTCAGAATTAATCCTTTTGTTAATGATACATAGCTTTCCAGGACCATCTGGAGTCATGCAAGCCCATACCATTATACTGACTGCAAATTTCACTGATCATTTCATGCAATCCTTGTCATATGTTTCTTGCCTCATTCGCCATACACAAGCACCTTGATCACCATATGTTATTCAAAACACACTCTCATCACTAAACAATATCTTTTTCCAATCATCCAGGGCTTTACCTTTGGTACACGAGATTGAAATCCAAGTTTATGGAGACATCTTAGTGTTGTAGATTTACTCACATCAACACCATGTTCTTTCCACTTTCAATGCAAATATCTTATACTTTTAAGACTTTTATTTTTAGCAAAACTCTTTATCATCTCTATGAGTAGTTTTTGGCTTTCAGCCGCTATTCAGATGCTTCTTTTCAAAATGTCTGTCATTAAAATACTGCTTTATTGCTCTGCTAACACTTGGTTGAGAACATTTTAAGTAACTGGCGATGTATTGCTGATTACGACCTTCTTTATGTAAATCAATAATATGATGCTTTGTAAACTCAGTTATGTTGGACGAACGACCCACGTTTCACACAAAATGAAAACAATAATGATGCAAAGCATTTTTATACCTTAAGAAGAAGTTCCACAGAAACTAATTTTATTCTTAATTTATGCAACCTTCTGAACCAATCAGGAAAATTCAAAAGTATTATAATTTTTTGAACAACCTATTTTAGTATTCTAATATTTTGAATAATGAAAATAATTAAAAATATATATAATATTCACTCAAAATTTAATCTTTTAGTGTTTTAATTTTCTTTAATAACATGCAAATTCATTAAAAAATCAACCATTGTTCTTTTTCAATTGTACTATACTGAAATAAAGCTAAATGTAATTCCAAATGCAAATGAAATGAAATATTCTAATTTTTTGACTTGGAGCCATATTTTAATATGAATATGAAAATCAATGATAATATAAAAGATGAAAAAAAAATGTTCCTTTGGAAAAATAAAAAGAAAGTTACAAAATTTCAGAACTATCTTGCATTTATAGTTTGAAATTAATAAAGTGCATAGTAGAAATGAAAATATTAGGAAAATATGGAACATATTTTTATTTTTCAAATCCACAATAATGATACAAAACATTTAAAAAAAATAGCCTTCTCTTATGAGACTTTACGGTCCCACTGAAAGACTTCATGGTCTCCCCCAACCACCAATAACTGAAAAATATAATACATAATCAAATAAAATCTGAGAGGGTTTTTGAGATAATGTCATTTTCTATCAAAATTTCAGTTAAAAAATTGTAACAGATTTTGTATTTGACTATGTGAGAATATGCAAAACAGTTGTAAAAAAATTTCTACTTTAACTGAACATCTTTCTAAAATTATATCAGAAAAAATCACTTAATATCACTAAAATAAAATAGTATACATTTACATGCTAAAAGTGATTACAGTACAAATGAGAGTAACACTGTAAATTTTTTAAGACAGGGGTAAATGATATGGCAAAAAAAATTATTTGTTGAATATTTAAATTTGAATTCTTTTATGCCTGCAGATGATAATTTGTGGCAACAAGTACAATTTAGCTATCATAGAATAAATTTTGAATGAAGATAAAACAAAGTTGATGCAAGTACTTTATTTTGCTATGATTTTAAAGTGGGGCTGAATCCAGATGAATGCCTTCAACTCATAATATTAGCATATGGAAATTAAACTCCATCTTATGCTAGTATAATTCAGATGGTTCACAGAATTTAGAAGAGCTCAAAATTATCCCCTGGATGAAGAACACACAGGAAGACTTTTGTCAGATATAGTTCCAGAAAATGTGTCAGCCATATGGAAAATATTAATTGATGAAAATTGCTGTATATACCAAATGATACAGAAGGAACTTAACATTGGAATCACAGCTATACATAAAAATTATTCATGAAGGATAGGAAAAAATTAGTTTGTCGTTGGATCTCTTATAATTTAACAGAACACCAAAAAGCAGAGTGTGTCAGAATCAGTAAAGAAACCTCAAAATTATTTAATGATGAAAGCAACAATGCATTTTGTTGTTGTTGTTGTTGACGTTCCAGCATGTTAAGGAAGTAAAGTATTGGTATTTAAAGATGACCCACAAACCAGCAATGGTGGAAAGACAACATGCAATGAAAAAATGCAATATATGCTGTGTTCTTCAGAAGTATGGAGCTGGTCAAAGTCATACAGGTAGAGAGACAGAAGACAATTACAGCTAATTGGTACACTACTAAGTGTCTTCAACAAATTCGTCGAGATATGAGTGTTAGAGGACTCATGCTAATCATGACAAAGCATCTTCTTATTTAACAAGGATTACATTCGAATTTCTGGAACAAAAAAACATCAAAGTGATAAAGCATCTACCCTATTCTGCTGATATTTCTATGTATGACTTTTGGGCATTTTTAAATCTAAATAAAAAATACATAGGCATCATTTTCATTTTGAAGATGAGATTGATGAGGCTATAAAAGCATATTTTACATCTATTCCAAGAAATGGATTGCTTGAGGCATTTATTCTTTGAAAAAATTACCTACAAAAATGCACTGCACTGGCTTTTGAAAAATTCATCTACAAAAGTGCACTGAACTACTTTGAACATTTCTAAGAGTTGGTAAGTTTAACTTTAATCATTTAGCTGTATCTCAAAAATTTCAGTGTGACCTTTGAATAAAAAAGTCTTAAAAACTTTTAATAGCACAACAACTAGTTTTGTACACCTATAATGGTGACATTTTCAAAGTCTGCAAAAAACAAACGATTTCTCCAAAAAATTGAAGTTTGAAACTGATAAACATATATCGCAAGATAGTATTCGTGCCCTCTAGTATCAAACTTAAGACAAATTAGTAAAAGAACAAAGACAATAGATGATGCCTAATATACTATCATGTGATACATATTTATCTGTTTCAAAGTTAAATTTAATGCAAAAAAAGTATAATTATTATTTGCAGACCTTTAGAATGTTCCCATTAGAGATGTTCAAAACTACTTGGGCTGTCATTAAAAGTTTAAGACTTTTTTATATGTATTGTAATCATTTTTAGCACATAAATGTACAGTGGAAGATGTTTATAACACAATTCTCCATATAACGCACAACTTCTCAGATGTAAACAATGTTTTTTTGCAGCTAAAAAGCACCTGCATTTTCATATTGTAAAATATACTATTCTCTAGAGAACTAAATTTGATACATTAGTTCAACTTTATCTTCTAATTTAAGACCTTTTTACTGAAAAAATGCTATTATTACAATAAATATTTTTGAAAATGTCTAATATAAGGGATGGTTGTGCCAGTTATATATTGGATTATGTTTATAAAGTAAATTTAACAATGTCTGACCTATATTACACAAAAATTTATAATTTGGATAACTCTTGGTAACAAGGAATGCAGTATAAAGATATTCTAATGTATTTTGATATGTTTCAGACATATTTGACCATGTTTACAAGGTGAATTTAATGATGTGATCCATATAACGCAAAATTCTATGTAACACAAAACCTTGCGTTTTTAGGTTTTCTTCTACTGTATATTTTATTTTAGTGAACATTTTTCTGTTCTTAGAACAAAAACAGAGAGAAGAATGTTCATTACGCATATCTTTAAGTGGGTGTGGTGTGGGAGGGGGAAGAAATAAATCTATTTCTGAGAATTTCTCTCTACAGTTCATTCGTTAATTCTCAATTTTTAATTAAATTTCCATGTCATATTTTGATATTTGCTAGAAATACAATTTAGAAAATTTTTTTAAACTAATTCTGACAATTTTAAAGAGAACGAAATTCTTTTAAAATAACTTTGAAATTATTTTCATACTCACCATATTTTGTTGCAGTAAATTCAATTAAATGTATGCTAGAAACTAACTGATGTTTCAGGATACTTAAAGTATTTAATTTGTAAAAGTATAAAATATATATTATTAAACATTATCCAGATATTTTTTTAAAAATTAAAGATGCTAACAAGCAGTTTAGGATAGAGATTGCTGCAGAAGAAATGTCTTCAGAAATTTTTTTGAAATAGAATTTTTAAAGATAGCAGAGAAGCACAAAAAAAAGTAAGAAGAAAAAAATATATAAACATATTTGGCAACAGAGAGAGTTATGAAAAAGTGAATAACCATTTGTTGATTTCTATCTCTGATTATAAATAGGTGGAAATAACAAATTTCTAATTCTGATGGAAGCATAGAAAATGCCTTTGTGGAAAAATAAAAAACAATTACTCATTCTTTGTACTTGCAATTTGTGTTGTGTAATTTAATTTGTATCAATTATAAAAGAAATTCATATTGATGAAAGATAATTTTTTTAGCTTGCATTTTATAGAGACAGAAGTGTAGAATTTTCAAGGGACCTACAACAGTCATTTAAGCATTTAAAAATAATTTGCAACAACAGGTAAAGGAAAGAGAAACTTTTAAAAATGCAATGAATTCTAAACCAGTCAGTTTTCAGAGCTGACTGTTTAGTCTAAAATCACACTTTTGCTAACAACTTTATTCAAAAGTTAGAGATTAAGTATCATGATTTGTCAGATTTTAAATATTTAAATAAAATTTAATATACATATATATATATATTTCAAGGAGGAAACTGAATTTGTCTTCATAATTTAGTGATTTCACTTTTTATGTGAAAGAAAGGAGGGGGGGGGGGGGGGGAGGATGCTTTGTTTTATACCTGCAAAAAATTTAATGAAAAAGCTCTGATGATCAGCAATCTGCATAATTCTGTATTATATGTCTCTAATTTTGCATTGGATATCAGGAGGGAGGAGGAGGATATATAATTCATGCTTGGTAAAAATTGAAGGACATGCGATGAAAAAGTTACAAAATTTTCACATTATGTGATTAAATAAACTCCACTGATCATCCAATTTGCCAAAATACGGTGCATAAATGATACAAAATGTAAAAAATTTTTAGGGATTACCTATTTGGATCCCAGGTTAAAATACAAAGAAGAAAAATATTTGAAAAATGTATAAATAAAATAAACTGATATAGTGAAGTATAAAATCTGGAATCGTTCCTAACTCAGCAATTCTGGACTTTAGAAATTTTCAGATTTTAGGAGTTATAGAATAATAAGTTGAGTTTAAGGGGACTCTTCACTCACTTGAAAACATCCACTCGCTAATGCTAAACCTATGAGCAGGTTGTTTTAGAATTTCTCGTTTAAACTTGAATATTTTTAACCGATTTTTTTTTATGTATAGGGTAGCTGAGATTAATCTATAATATAGCCATTTTTTACTTTTTCGATTTTGGTGGCAGATTTTTTTAATAAAGGCGCTTTCACTTTCGGAACTGGTTGCGATTACGAAAGTGACAGTACCTTTATTAAAAAAGTCTCATTTTATTAATTTATAAAATTTAAAAAAGATTTAATTATAAGGAGAGATTTCACAAAATCTAATCTAGATATCACAAATTCATTAATAAAGCAAAACTAAAATAATTGAGCCTCATGCGTAAATTTCTAAAAGATTTGAGCAAACAGATTGATACTGCCATCTAAAGTGGTAAAACAAAAGTAATAACGGCAAAAATTACTCATGAATTAGCATTTATGCATTTAAGAAGTTGGTATTTTATAGACTGTAACACTGTATAATTTAGATTAAGAAGAAAAACAAAACACAAGCTTATAATGGTAAAACTTAATTCCCTAAATTTATAAGAATAATTTGAAAAAGGTCACCAAGAAAGAAATGGATATTTACCAAATCAGCACATATGAGAAGCTTGTTGTCTAACTCTTCTTTCAACTGTTGAATCTCCGAATCCCGCTTTTGCAAACGAACTTCCTAAAACATTTAATTTTCATCATCAATAAAAGACTAAATAGTGAGGAATACTGTCTGAAAAATGTTAAATTAATGCACATTTTCTCAATTTTTTAAGCATTGTGATAAACTGAAATAAGTGATTAAATTAATAATAATAATATTTTTATTTGAAAATACTAATTTTATTGTAAGTATTTTAATTGATGATCTTTTTACAAAATTTTTGAGCTGTAGCAAAAAAATTTTGGTATTTTTCTGTTAGCCAGCACCAGTGTTATATACAGGGCTGCAGAGTCTGAGTCGGATCTGTTAAAATTCCTGGAGTCGGAGTCGTCCATTTTTCACACCGACTCCACAGCCCTGATTATATATACATATATACATACACACATAAATATATGTACATATATATGTGTGTTTGTGTATGTATATATATGTGTGTATGTCGATATGTGTGTATGACATGTATAAGCATATATATAAGGGTCATTCATAATTACCTCCGGGGTTTCGAAACGTTATAGTAAAAAAACGAAGACGAATATGAAAAAAAGAAACATATGAAATTATTTAGAAACTATTCAAGTTTTACTTACATACATTACAGGTGTTCTATGTGTGAACCCTTGGTCACACGGCATACATCAATGCGATAGTCCAGTTCCTGCCATACTCTACTCAACATGGTACTGTCTATGTTATTGATAGCACGTATTATCCTTTCACGCAGGTCAGCTAAATCACGTGGCATAGGTTGTACAAAAACCTGGTCTTTCACATACCTCCACAAGTAAAAGTCACACGGTGTTAAATCCGGTGACCGTGGAGGCCACTTTAGAAGAGGTATGTCATCTTCAGAAGCTCGTCCAATCCATCGATGAGGTAAGTGTGTGTTCAGGTATTCACGCACATCACACAAAAAATGGGGAGGAGCACTCTTGTTGAAATATGAAATCATCCTCATGTTCCTCTAACTGCGGCATTAGCCACAGCTGCAACATATCCAGGTACACTACACCGGTAATGGTCTTCTCTGTAAAAAAGAATGGCCTATAAACACGTGAGGAGGACATAGCGCAAAACACGTTAACTTTTGGGGAATCCTGATAGTGTTCCACTACAGAATGGGGATTTCCAGTGCCCCAAATGCGTACGTTGTGGCGGTTGACAGTGCCATACATGTGAAATGTGCTTTCATCACTAAAAATCAATTTCGACATTAGTGTTTCACATTCATGGACATCAATGCAAAACGTGAAACGAGAAATGCAATCTGCTGGAGTCAACGCTTGCACCAGTCCCAATCTGTACGGCTTCAAATAAAGACGTTTTCGCAGAATTCGCCACACTGTTGGTTGAGAGATCCCCAATTCTCGGCTTCCGCTAATGGCTGATTTCGTCAGGCTCCTTAAAAACGTTTCCCGCACATGATGTCCGCAGATGGACCAGGCCGACTACTTCGTTTCCTGTCACATAGGCATCCCGTTTCTTTAAATTTCCGGTACCAGACATGAATTGTTTTGTCAGTTGGTCCCTGTTTTCGATATTTATTACGAAAGGCCCGTTGAACTGACACCACTGATTCAGATTTTGCAAACTCCAACACACAAAAAGCTTTTTCTTCGCCTGTAAACGCCATTTTTCTTTACTACAACTGACTTCAATACAGATGTCACTGCCATCTACCGGAAACTAATTAAATTAAAACTTGAATAGTTTCGGAATAATTTCATATGTTTCTTTTTTTCATATTCATCTTCGTTTTTTTACTATAACGTTTCGAAACCCCGGAGGGAATTATGAATGACCCTTATATATGTGTATGTATAACACTGGCGACTGGCTAACAGGAAAGTTGCAAAATTTCTTTACCTTTCTATTCTTAAAAACTAATGCTGCAGCTGCCATACAGTAGCATGGACACTGTAAAAACCTGGGCAGTGATGAAAATTTGAATTTTTTATTTTTAGTTATATTAGGTACCATTGAAAGTTGTTCATAAGCACATAATGTATTTCAAAAACACCATGTTCTTATCAGAAATTTTCCCCTCAATTTTTTGTGTGGTGGAATGATGGTAGATTCTAGTTTTAATGTCATACATATTAAATGATTAAAAACTACTTTTAACAATTATTATTCATTTTCAATCCGGGAATGATGTTTAAAGATATTTAATAATGTAGCAAATTTTTTTTTTTAAATTAGATGCTTGTTCTTTTCTTGGTAAGGTAAATTTGGAGTAATTTTCTCGACTACTTCAGCAAAGATGAGTAAGTTTTCTTCTTTTACTTAAAATGCTTAAACTTGCCTAAATTTTTGCATTTGGTACTTTAATGTAGTTGCAATCCAGCTTGGAAAAATATCAATATTAGCTGCGACCATCTGCGATATAGAGAATAATTCGAATTATAAACATTCAAATTGCACTGTTAATTGTTAATAAAAAACTGTAATCCCAACTTGATCACATTAAGTGGCATCTACTGTACATAATATTTGGCTATATAAATAAGCCATATAAGATTTAAAAAAAAAAAAAAAATATTGGTCACTGTTTTATTTTCATGACTGTTTATAATATTTGGCATGAAATTGCATTTTCTTAAGACTGAATTATGGCAAGGCCCCTTTAACAAGGAAATTTCACTATTTCTTGTGAAAAAAATGGTTTCTTGTAGTATGCTCTTAATAACTATTTGACAATAACATTAACCACTTAATCGCCGCACCTGATACATTCACAGGCAATTTGCACATGAAATGAAAACCACGACAATTGAAGGGTTAATAAACTATATAAAATGTTCACAATATTGTTGTCACAATATATCACAAGTTGTAAATTCACAATGCTTTGAATGCAAAAAGCTCAGAGTAAGTTTTTTATCACAAAAACAGTCACATAGAAAATGCAAGCCAGAATAACTTGCATAAATTAGTATCATCAGTGATGAATACAGGGGGTGGCCCGGGAAAAATCACCCCCCCCCCTCTCCCGGAGTCGCAAAAATTTCTCTGAGAAAAATGTCTGAATTCAACACTGAATATCAATAAATTAGATACACTTCAAAAGATATGAAACAATTATAGTAAAAAATAACATTTTATAATAAAAGACAGGTGTAAAGGAACAGATATTTTTTTAACAACTACTTGGTAACAGTAATAAACATCATCAAATATTCAGAATGAAATAATTTTATGTAAACTCACAAGGTATTAAATACAGAAAGATCTGAGTAAGTTTTTTTATCACAAAAAAGCCACACAGAAAATGCATTCTACAGAAGTGACTTTTGCAGCTTTGAGACAGGACACCATGATTTAGCATAAACTTCCAAGTCTTCTGGAGGGAGGGAGGGGGGGGGGGGGGGGGGGGAGGAGATTTTGATTATTTAAGGGAGAATCCTGAGCTAGCCACTGAATTCAGACCTACCTATATAGTACCATTAAATCCAGTACACTTTTTAATGACATGCTTAAAAATATACTAAACAATTATAGTAAAAAATAATATTTTATAGTTAAAGACAGATTTTAATGAACAGATCCTTTTATGAAAAATATCAGGCGTGAAGAACTTAAATAAATGCTGTTAAGGCCTGTGCTAAGGAGGTAGAGAGATTACACCTAAAGTTCATAAAATTTCTTTAGACTTAGGCAAAAACATAAGGCTTAGTTGGGAAACTTGGATATATTTTGAAGAAAAAATTCACAATAAAATCTGTGAAAATAGATCACCAAGGTGAAATCCCATTTTAGACAAATAGCCATTTTAGTAAGCATTGTTGTATAGTAATCCTTCCATTAGCTAATTTTTTCCCATTTAAGACAGAGTATTTTTTAAACCAATTTTACTAACAATACTCTTTCTGGTTAACTAAACATAGTTGGTAAATACTTATAATGGACATGACATTTTTAAGACATTCTCCCTCCTCCGCAATGTTATGTTAATAGCATAATTATTCATAAATTATTAATAGCATAATTTTATCTGTAGATACATACAATTTAATATACATTGTAACTAAAACAGGAACTCATTATCACTTAAATGTACTTTAATTTAATTTTGATTTAAATAAACTTATTTCAATAAAACATATCTCTCAATTATTACCTGAGATATGATGTTTTATTAGATTTAAGTTTGAAAAATGGGCAATAGTTTTAACCCGGGAGAACGTGTGCATACCCACCTTGTGCATGATTGTCCCCTTATTTTCGGAGACTGTTTTTACAAATTCTGCAATAAAATAAGTTGAAGATTACTTTAAAAAAATAGTGGTGACAATTGTTAAAACCATATACACTCTGGGTCTATCAGGCCCGGAGCAAATCCTCCCAGGCTAATTATTTCAGAACAATTACTAAACAATAAACAATTCTTGGTACTTTTCGGTTAGCTGGGCGCTAGTGTTATATACAAGGTTACTATATCTAAAGGTTGCGCCATTTCCCCCCGTAGCCAATAGGGAGCGACTCGCTGCTTGACGTCACTCCGCGTGCTTGGATCAGTTTTCCAATTGACTTTGCATTAGAAACGAGCTATTTTTAATTGAAAAATATCAGTAGAAATTTTCGAGCGAAAAAAAATTTAACGATTAAAAAGTATTCTTTATACATTGGACAAACATCACATCAAAAATTTAAACTATTATCTCTTTTTAACTTTTTGAAATTTAATTGTTAAATCTGGTGTTTTTTTCGTTAAGTTTCGTTTACTACTCAATATGAAAAAGTTAATTTACATTAAAGAATGTAAAATAGTAATTTTTAGAAGTAAAAAGACCTACAAAAGAAGCAAATTTGATTTTTACATGTCTGCAGTTAATGTTTTGTTAATACTTTTTAATGCAGTATATTTATAATATTTCATCCATAATCAATTTGAAGTCTAATATAATTCTAATGTTATTATTTCGCTACGTTTTTAGTAAAGAGCTATTTAATTTAAAAAAATTTAAAAAAAAAACTTATTTTTTACCCTCCCTCACACCCCAGTTTGAGTTTTGCGTAATTAGATTACACAAGCAAATTAAATAGAAACTTTCATAAGTAAATAGCTGAATATTTAATATTATTAAACTAAAACATTTATACTATATAATAATATCATTTGTTGAAGATAAAATTTGAAATTCAGAGTAATATGTTTTATAAACACATTTTGAAAAATAATATTTTTATGTTGCATAATAATAATTAATATACATGAAAATTCATAAGTGAGAGAAATTAAAGTAAATTTTTGCTTGAAAGAGAGTTTAATATTTAAACAATATTTTTCACATCCAAATAAAGTGCCATATTTAAATTTTAAAATTATATATCTTTTCAGATTTTTAGAATTTATTGTTTTTTTCAGGTTCCATTTATGCATTTGATATCATTGAATATCACACTGAAATTTTTTATAGAAGAAAAATTAGGACAAGCAGAGATTATAAGAGAGATTTAAAATACAAATAAAGATAAAAACTTTAATTATTAAAATGCCGAATTCTTAAAACTCTAAGATTTATATGTTATAAAAATTTTGAATTAAAAAAACAGAGGAATATAAATATCTTCCGAAAACGTTTTTCAAAATTACCGTAATTTCCGGTGTATAGCCCGCGGATCAAACAATCGTGTTTCGACCCAGAAATTTTTAAAAATAAAATGTAACTTTTTAGATCACAGTAAATATTGATCTTCAAATACTGAATAAAATTTCTGGGCCCAAACTGAAGTGTTTGATCTGCGGGCTATACACCTGAAATTACGGTAATTATATTTTAATGATGTATTATAATAAAATTATACAAAAATATTTAATAACTAATGTATTTTGGGTTTATACCCTCAGAATATGTTTTAATTTCAAGCATATGATTTCATCACAAGATGCGTTTTGTTGATGTACTTCAGATGTGTGCTCCATTATTTGATATTTTATCGTGCAATCACATTTGATTTACTTCAGTTTTTTTCCCTTTTTTGGCAGCGTATTTCTTTTTTACTTCTGATGAATATATTTCGTTAAGGTGCTACTTAACTCACATGAAAACACGCGCTCGCTAATGTTAAACCTATGGGAGAATTTTTTTTTAAATATGTTTGTTTGTTTTTTTTCTCATTAGATAGACGATGTTGATCTCTACAAAGTCCGTTTTTTACTTTTCAATTTTCTTTGCAGTTTTTTATTTTTTTATGAGGTTAACTTCACTTTCGAAACCGGTTCCGACAGTAAAAATTTCATTAAAAAAAAAAAAAAAGTAAAAAAGTAAAAAACAGTCTTTGTTAAATTCGTCCTAAGCTATCCAATGCAACAAAAATAAAACACTGAAATGCAAACGAGATATTTTTTTTAATTCTGCCATAGAATGTGATTTTTCGCGTGAAGGAAGAAGCCTCTTACTGTGTCTCAATTGAATGAAAGTTCTGATTTTCACAAATGATTTTATTATATTTCTGTGCCTGTTTGGAAAAACAATTTAACTGTTTTGCAAACATTTTCAATAACATTAAATTCTTTTGAAAGTGAGCTGCCGTGAATCTCATTAAGAATATTTTTTAACAGTTTTACATCTTCGAGGGATTTATCACATTGAAAGTATATCGATTCATCCGAAGGAATTCGTTGTAACATTTGATTCACCTAATGAATTATCAAACTGTCATGTAATTTATAAAATTTTGTTTTCTGTATAACCAACAATATATCTAAGTTTTTGAAAAAAGGAATTTACGGAAGATATGGTGAATGAAAATTCATCATGTTCATCATGTTACATTAACGAAATCTGAGAAATATCTACCCCGTAATATTTAGGAAAAGTGATTGGAAATCGCTCTTTCAGAGTAGCAGTTTAAGCTTCGTGTGTGGGCAAACTCTCCTGAGTGTCAAAGGAAATCACAATAAATGTTTATCACCCCCCTCCCCCACCCACCCCGCCCCCCACACACACATCCATTTTCGATGATCGACTAAAGATAACAAGCAATAAAAACCCCACCTCAGCACAATAATAATAATAATGATAATAACAACACACAACTGTTTCATTTGAAGGGAAAAAATCCTCTATAATCGCTTTATTCTACAAAAAAAAATATTTTCGCTGGTGAAAAATGTTCTGTCTTGAAGAAATATGCTCTCTTTTGACCAAAAACAAAAGGTTTTTTGAACAGAAATTCGATTTTAAATGCAAAAATAGGCTCTTTTCTGTTGCGAAAATTCTCCTTAGCACGCACAGTGACGTCATAAGTACGGAAACCTTGATACCGAAACTAGAGGGAAATGGCACCCCCCTGGTTATATATACATATATATTTATATATAGGGGAAGATAGGGATACTTGAGCCATTTTTTAAATTTCAATTAAAAAAAAAAAATTATACTTTCTTAGAACAAAATAAAATATTGTAGTTGAAAATTTGATATTTTTTTCTTCAATTGAAAACCATTTTCAGTTTATTTTGAACTATTTTTCTTTAATAAATTCTTACTTTTTCTTTTACATTGTGGCTCAAGTATCCAGGGATACTTGAGCCAATACTAAAAAAACCCAGCAAAAATAATATTTTTCTTTTTATTATTTTATAAATGTTTTACAGTGTGATAAATTAAGATACACTAAGTCCTTTGAAACCAGTTGTGAAAACAAAACTAGTAACACGATCATTTTTTGTAGTAATAATTGGTGGTCGAAGGATCATTTCAACTTGGGTTTCATCGATGATAGCAACATCCTTAGTTGGTGGTTAAGTTTTAAAAAAAGTTACAGTAACAGAGGTATATAATATTTCAGTATATAATATTTAATCTTAAAATATTACATTAACAAAATAAATATTTTAATATTTTGGGCCTAACTAGTTAAAATATTAGAGATTATGACCAGTAAAATCAGTTTAAAAAAATGATTTTAATATTAGTCAAAAAGTTAAATTGAAAATTATGCCTAATTCTAGACAGACTATATTTTGTTAGTCAAAATGAAAAAAAAAAAGATACTTTCATTAACAAAATATACATTTTTAAACATATGTTTTCAAATTAAGTCCTTATTGATTATTTTTTAATGGGAAGGGAAAAAAAAAGAGTTCCTCATTTTACCCAGAAAAAAAAATCTCCCCATTTTACCCTGGAAAAAAAAAATTAAAAAAAAATCTATCTGTGAACGTGAAAAAGACGTATTTTTTTTTTGTTTCACCCATATGTCTAATTTCCTAGTAGGGATGGTTGAGCAATGGCTCAAGTATCCCCAATACTGCCATTTTTGTTTATCAGACTTTTACTAATGTTTAACAACCGCCGCGGCGAGCGGCCCATCTTCGTCCGCAACCCTTTATTCTTCTACTCTACTCCGACTCTTTTGCGGAAGCAAGATTCCCAGGAGCCCAGCCACGTCCCGAATGAAAGACTCTCTAGCGAAAGCCAGAATGAAAAAAAAAATCAAAAATTGAAACCGGACAAATTTAAAAGAGAAATTACACAAACTAAAGACACCGAAAAGTGGGAAGGGAGGGCTCGGGGCGATGAAGCTACCCGACGACCCCTTGCTCTACAGACTCACTTCCTAGTCTGAGCAGTCTCTCTCGGGCAGCTATTTGAATTATTTTAGATTCAAAATACAGCTGAAATTATACGTATTAAATCTACCTATATTGTTGCAGCTTAAAACAAAACTTTGATAACAAAAAAATATAAAAAACACTCACCTAAATATTTACTTTAGACAGGGAAAAAACAACTATTAATCACTATACTTTCAAAATGGTACCAAGATATGTGATTTTTATTTTACATGTGCAAAACTATAACTATATTATCATGTTGCTAATTTTAGAAAGAAAAATTAACCTACTGTAGAGAAAATAGTAGTGGCTCAAGTATCCCCACTCTCCCCTACATGTGTGTATATATGCATATATATTTACATACATATATGTGTGTATATATACAATACGTGTATATGTATATTTACATATATGTATATATATAAATATGTATATATAACACTGGCGCCAGGCTAACCGAAAAGTACCCAATTCTTTGCTACAGGGGACCTCGGTCACATGGAGAAAATGAGTTTGGCAAGAGAAAGAAATTTTTCATGCATATTTTTTGGCAAACTACTAATTGTTTTATACACACAAGCAATTTTTTCAGTAATTTACACTTTAATATAAAGAAATGATTTAATATGGAAGCAATTCTTTTAAATAAACAAGCATAATAGTTCATCAGGTTTCTTTTCATAGTTCTGTTTATATCAGATTTGACAACAAATTAGATATTCAAATTGCCCTAAGCTTTTTTAAAAAAGTACCAAGTCCACTATAACAAATCCAATAAACTGCAGTTGCATATTTAATGCTGTATGTTTTCAACAAAACATTGAAGCTATTTTCATAATTAAGTTTTTTGTGTTGGCAAGTCCAAATTCTCTATTTTAAGATGACTATTTTATTGTTTTATGTTAAAAGATGATTTCTGACAAAAAAGATTCAAGAAGGAAAACATGTTATCATTCAAAGTAAGCTAATGGTTTTTGTCCACTTTCAAAATCCAAACAAAGGCTGTAGAATTTTATTTTTTGTAGCTCCAAATAACAACTTTACTTCACATCTAGTGAAAATTATAAAAAAATCTTTCTGGAAAATTTGCTGAAGGTCATAAATGATCCTTTTTATTTATTTAAAATTGAACCTTTAATAAATTCAACACAACAGCATTTCTATACACAACAGCATTTCTATCACTTGTCATGTTTTATTGTTAGGAGTAAATTTTATATTCAAATTTATTTTTCCAGTCTCTATACCACAATTCCTGACAAAGTCAAAATTTTTTTTAATTGAAAATGTTATTTAACTTCATATTAATTATTATTCCTTTTCCATAAATTTTATAAATGAAAAATTATTATTACTTTTTGCCATTCCTCTATGAGGTGCTGCTGATCATGTCACTTTTTCAGTACAGCTGAGTAAGGACTAAGCTTGGGTGAGGTCAGTTTTGAATTTACCTTTTATAATTCTTCTAATAATACAATTTAGATCCTTCTCTACCTTAACTATACCAGTTATTCAAAATAGATGTTATGTTGATTATCTCCTAAACCACAGAAGATAGAAATAAACCTCCAATTATAAAAAATATGCAAAATCAAGTATGGTTTTAAGATATGGCCTTTGTTTTGTGAAAGACTGTATACAAATGAAAACATGAAATTTTAATTTTTATAGTCTCGAGGCCTACATGTTATATTTAGAAAAAGAAAAAGTCTGTGCTCTCACAAGGATAACAATAAATCATTCTACATTAACAATACATTATTCTACAACCAGAATACACAGAGTCATGATACTGTGAAGGCTAGTAGCAGAAAGTTCAAGACAGGAGACAGGCGTCGCAGATTTTCTTTTCTCTTTTGCAAATTCTTTTTCCATTGAAACTTTATTTCGCTTTATATTACGTTTATATCTTTATTACTTAATACAAAAACTTAAGACTATTATTAATAAAAATGAATGAAATGCATAAATCATTACAGGTATGTCTATGTGCTTGTTTGTTTAATTACCGCTTCAATTGTAAAATACAGTAGAAGATCTTTATAATGCAAACCTAAAAACGCAAGGTTGTGCGTTATATAGATCACATTTCACACATCATTAAATTTACCTTGTAAACATGGCCGAATAGGTCTCAAACATATCAAAATACATTAGAGTATCTTTACACTGCATTCTTTTTTGTAACCAGGAATTATCCAAATTATAAGTTTTTGCATTATATAGATAATTACACACTGTTTAATTTACTTTATACACATGGTCCAACTATACATGGGCCAAATCATTCATTATCAAAAATGTTTATTGTAATAATAGCAATTTTTTCATTATAATATTCT
Organism: Maratus speciosus; assembly: GCA_963932465.1. Lineage (NCBI taxonomy): Eukaryota > Metazoa > Arthropoda > Arachnida > Araneae > Salticidae > Maratus > Maratus speciosus. Next base: position 605,870,922 of record OZ010788.1, on the reverse strand, counting down.
GAATTAAGGGGATAAAGTTGAACTAATTTATCAAATTTAGTTTTCTAGGGAGTAGCAATTTTTACAGTGTCTGAATTCATGTGCTTCTTACCTGCAAAATTCATTGTTTACAGCTGAGAAGTTGTGCGTTGTATGGAGAATTGCGTTATATAGAATTGCGTTATAAAGATCTTCTACTGTATTTTACCTGCAGACCATTTTCTGCCCCTGAAATATCTGTCGTAGACAATTGGAGAACTTTCTGCTACTTCTGCGTGAAGTTAAATTAAAAACGGCCAGACGATTTTGTTTTGTGTGTGATGGAGTACAAGGGTATACGCTGTGTACCTTCTGGATTTTTTAAAGAAGCTCCGTATACCCTCTGTTTTTTTTCTTTTTACGACTACAACACTGGTGGAGTATCATAACTCGGAAATTTTGGTAGCAGAATAAGGGAATTTTTACTGTTGCACTTGTCAGAGGATACAGAAAGTTTTTATAAATATAACTTATAAACCCAGGGGTTTTATGAAAATTGAAATTTCGTAATTTAATGATGTATACAGCCATTCGCAAAACAAAATGTTATATTTTAAAGCCATAATTGATTTGTTACATTTTGTAATTGGAAGGATTTTTTTTCTATCATCAGCGGTACAAGAGATAATCGACATAACATTTATATTTTTTAATCACCTGGTATAATGCACCAAACAGCTTTTGGCTATGTCAAAGACTGGCGAACACTTTAAATTAAACAAATCAGCAACATTTCTGATGGACTTTCCATCTCTAGATTTAAAATGCATACTGTTTTTCAAATATCTAATATTGCTTTTATACAAGAATAAAAGTGAAACACTACACTAATCAAAATCGTAAAATATAGCAATTCAAAACAGGAGCAGACACCTTCATGCAGACACGACGTGATAAAAATGCAACGGTAGACTACCAATCAGAGAACAGTTTTCATTTCGTAGCCAAACAAGAGTTCGCCAAGAGCGATAAGATGTAAAAGCGAAAGCCCAGCTGGTAACTGCAATGAGGTCCGGCGTCCCGCTCATTTTATATTTGTTTACCTTTCTTTTGATGGTGATTACGCTTCGACACCATTTTAATGAATCACGTCCGACGTCCATATACATCGTAACAAATGGACAATATATTTCAATGTTTGTTCGGTAGCATTTTTAAATATAAATGTATGCAAAAGACTTGAGGAAAACAATTTGTATATATGCGTTCTTAAGAGCTGACGATCAAGCAAAGGAAACGTACCAATGCTCTTGGAATATATACCAAACTAAAAATTGAAGATTTTAAAGAAATGATGAGTCCTCTTTAAATGAATGAATATTGCTTGTGATGTGTGTGTTATAATTCACACCATACACACTAGCAATATTTCTTCGATTATGCTGCACGAGATAATGATTCGAAAATTCGACATTCAGGAAACTGTAGATGGATACCTGAATTCAATTCAAAAATCATATTGCTTTGCTAAAATTAAATTACATTTAAGTAAGATAAGTTTTATTAATGCTTAGTTTTATTTGTTTCGTGATATTGTTAATTAACTAATTTATATATATAGGGTAGATGTGCCAGTAATGGACACCCTTAAGGAATTTCTTTAAAAATTATTTTTTTATTAATAGTTATAATTATTATATTCCAGTTTTTTCAATATTATATTAATCTATCAACAATATTTAACCATTCTTATAGCCTCATTTCCCCATATGAATAGAAATTTAATTTTAAATAACAGAAATATATCAAAACACCCAAAAGCCCAGTAATGGACACCCTCTGGCCCAGTAGTGGACACCCTCTGTTCCAGTAATGGACACCCCATAAAAAGTAATAAATATAATTGTTTTTATGACTGTATTTAGAACCAGAATTTAATGAATACCTACTAATGAAACAAAATAGTTATTTTTAAATAAATTTAACAATTAGGATACCAGTAATTAATAAAATATTTGTGATAATCATTTACTGTTTGCATCAATTATTGTAATTATCAAAAGATCGAGGTTATAATTATTTTAGATGAATAGTTTAAAATACTAAATATCAGACAATTACAGCTATCAAATTATTGAAACAGTGGTGGATTTAAAAGGTAAAAAAAAAAAAAAAGTTTTGGAATATTAATGTTTAGTTTTGTGTCACTAATTTTAACAATCTTCCAGAGATTACTTGATCCTATCATTTATAATAATCAATATTACAAATATGAAAGAAATGATATTGTGAGTTGAATATTTTAAATACTAAATAAAATAATTTCAAAATAAAACTGTAGAACTGATGTTTGGGGCCACTGATCTGCAGATTTGCTAGTTTCATGAATATTACCTATAACTTTCATTAATAGTATTACATTTATTTATTTATTTATTTATTATAAGGAAACATTTAAGACAGAAAATGGATTTTTTATAGCTTCTGTAACTTAATTGTTTTTATTTAAACGGAGAGGGATTAAGCCCTATGAATCCCTCTTTGACTGTGCTCTTAAACAGTATTTTCTGCTTCCTGGCTGGTTTGATTGCCAGATTATAAAATATGTGAGGTATATATATGTACTACATAAAAAAAAATAATAATAAAATATTGAAATTTTATTAATCACATAAAATAACTTAAAAGCAGCTATTTATAAAAGTTTTGGTGTTATTACATTTTGGTAAGTATAATTTAAAAATTAAATTTGATTATTTAGGTTTGCAGTTAAGCCAAAGTATTTTATGCACTATAAACATTACTAAAATTGCATTTTTAGCAATGTCTACATGGGGTGTCCATTACTGGAAAATGACTAATTAACCATCCCAGTAATGGACACCCCCTCTTAAAACCTTAAAAAGAAATGAAATTTTATAAATAGCCATTAGTATATAAAATTCAAAGTTTTCTATTGCTACTCAAACAAAAACATTCAAATTTTGCAAGAAAATAAATAATATATAAATTAATTAAACGAAGCCAGCTCTTAACCTCTTCATTAAGATTTTCACAGAAAAACAGCAAAACTTTGAAACATTATTTTCTGCTTCCTGATTGGTTTGATTAAAAGTGTCAACAATAACATAGTTTTATAAAACATACAAGGGGGAATTATAAAAAAAATAATTAAAGCTAAATATTTATTAGTTATTTTTTTATGAACCAAAAACATCAAGGGGTGTCCATTACTGGAAGGGTGTCCATTACTGGCACATCTACCCTATATGTCTTGTGACTTTTTGATAATACTTATGTGTTAGTTGTCAAAAGCATGCTTTCCTTTTATTATGATTTATGAACTTTAGTTTTTAAGGATAATGAATATTAACAAGTTATTCTTAAATGAAAAGCTTATACAGACTATTTTTAAATGTAATATTTACTTATATCTCAATATCTTAATAAAGAATAATAAACAATTATTCAGATTTAGAAATTAGAATTAAAACTTAGCTAAACATAAGAAATATTGTGACATCAAACTGTTCAGAATTTAGTTTTTAAATAACTGAGTACTTACGTATTATCCAGGCTAAGACATGGTTGACAATTGCCAATTTTATTTATTATAGCCACATATGTTCAAAACAGTAATTTGACACATGTTTATTGAATACACATTATTGTTAACAATGCTAAATAACATAAAGTTAACAAATGCTAAATAATAAGATAGTATAATAAATATAAGAAATGGGAATTAATATAAAATTTATTCTAAAACATTAATTTAGTACTAATTTACTAAGTACATAGTATTAGGTTGGCAGCTTATAACAGTAAAGTATATCAATGTAATACAAATCTATAATGTGAAACAGTAATTTAGTATGAAATTTTAACATAATTACTAGGTGATAAAAAAAAGCATTTATTCTGACTTTTTTTTTTTTTTTTTTCCTGGCAAGAATATTTCTGTAGTAGCCTTTAACATGGCATAAAATAAAAATGTTACCTTGTTTACCATGTAGAAAGAAAAAAAAAATTCTGTAATTAGTATTGCTGGAGACAGTTATCAGTTCTATGTTTACCTGATATAGCACAGATAATATGCAAGTACAGTACAAAGTCTAAAGTTCGGAATCCTCGGGACATTACCAAGCCCGAACTTTTGGTCATCAAAAATATTGCTTTTCCAATAAGGAAAAGAAAATTCACTACATAAAAAGGCAAAATATGATATTCATGTATTAAAAATTGCATATAACAACTATCAATACTAAATTAAACATTTTCATTAAGTAAATCATAACAAAATAAAAAGTAAAACAAAGACATTTATTTAAAGCTGTTCTCAAATCCAAAAGGGCAACTTTATGACATAAATATTAATTTATTTTTGTTCGGAGATGCATGAAACTAGCAGGTGTTGTTCAGAAACTATGTAATCGAACTGTGTTTTCTGTTTTTTTTTTTTTTTTTTTGCAAATGCAATAGATCTTTCAGAAAGTAGTGTCAAAGTGGACGTTTTGAACTGATTTTCTGCGCAGAAGAAAAATAATCACACAAGAAAGGGTGAAAAACGTCTTTGTCACGTGATCAAAATCACTTATAGCTCAATAAGTAATTTATTTATCAAAAAAATGGAAAACAGTTCGATTCCAAATTGCTTCCATAGTCAGGCTTTCCAATTTTATGACTTTCCATTAAAAAATGAATTTGTAAAAGTGTCAAAACGTTTTGTGCTTGTTGAGAGCAGAGCACTTGAGAACAGCCTTAAGGAAACAAACAATTGAGATGAAATTGCAACTTTCTGAACTATTGGAACATTTTAGTTAATGTGGGCTGCTTTATTAACTTAAATATATCATTAAGACGTTTTTCTTTTATTCTGTACATAGACATGAGTTAAGAATCAGTAATAAAGCTTCTTTGTTCTAGACCCTTTTTTTTTTTTTTTGTTTCAACAATTTTGTTTTTTCACTTCTTTCTTGAATACTGCCGCTTGAAAGTCCGAACTTTAGATGTTGTACTGTACAGATAATTGTTTGTTGTTGCTTTATATATAAATATATATATATTTATATTTTTCTCTTGCAGGATACATTCACTGGTGAATTTTAGTAGGCTTTTAAATAGCATTGTATATGCTTCCTGCTGTCAGAGATGAAAAATCTCCATATTTAAAGAGCAAATTGCTAGTATCGATAATTTATGAAATTGTGCCATAAAAATGGCATCCAATGTTGAAGACTATGTAATTATCTATATATTTAAAAGGCCTGGCTGTTTTTTTAATCATCAGCCCTGGGCTTTCTACTGAACCAATTTTGATAATTATGTGTTATTAAATGGTGAATACAGATCTGAGTGGTGTGTATGTAAATTTTGAGAATGTGGAAATGATGTAAAACTTAAATGTTATGGGGGAAAAATTCTATGATGTGACAAAACACAAAACGAAATTCTTGTTACTGATTTTTCATTCTGTATTACCAAACATACCGGGTGTCCCAAAAAGGACTGACTGATTTTAAAATTCAATAACTTGCAAACGGTGACAGATATTAAAAAAATTCTTGCAGGAGGGTTATGCATAAGGTCAAAAGTTTTATTACAGTGATTTTCAATTTTAGTTCGATTTACAAACAATAGATGGCGCTGTAAGCAATAGTCGCTAAATTCAGGCTCGATTTTTGGTACTTCGTGGCCCGGATAATACATTTCCATCTCCTTTTTCTGCATGGAACAAGATAAAGGACCGAAAATCGAGCCTGTATTTAGCGACTATTGCTTACAGCGCCATCTATTGTTTGTAAATCGAACTAAAATTGAAAATCCCTGTAATAAAACTTTTGACCTTATGCATAACCCTCCTGCAAGAATTTTTTTAATATCTGTCACCGTTTGCAAGTTATTGAATTTTAAAATCAGTCAGTCCTTTTTGGGACACCCGGTAAGAGCCTAATTGAATATTTTCATCATATTTACTCATCTCGATTACATATTCTAATACATATTAATTTTTCAATAATTTAAACAGTTGAAGTTTGTGGAAATAGTATTTTGGTAATTTTAGGTTTAAAATATTATTAGTTTTAAAAGTTAGACATTCAATGTAAGATGAATTTTTTATTATGATTATTTTTGTAAATTTATTATAAATTCAATCTAATAATTCTTTTCTGAACATTATAGTTCGTCAAATTTTGATGGGTTCCAACTCGTAACATGTCTAGATTTTTTAAAACAAAACTTTAATGTTTGAGAAATTATTTTGTTTAAATCACCAACAATAACAATTGGTAAGTTATTTTTTAAAATATCAAACTTTAATTAGAAGCAAATTCTGCTTTTTTTAGACAAGATAATTATTGTACTTGATAGTTTGTTGATGTTGACATCAACATCCAGTGGTGCCTACTTTTGAAAAATACTGAGTGGGGTCAAAACCATTTTAGGGTAAAATGATGCTGCTGTTATTCTTTCTTTGAAAGTTTACGAAAGATTGATATTTCAGGTTATGATACATTTGAATGTTTTAGAGTAGAATATAAAGTTGCGATTTATTTAATTATATTCTTATGAGGTCTTCATTTTATGAACTCTAATATTAACTACTGTGCCATGAATTTTAGTATAATTTAAAATTACTTACTATAAAATATTAAAACGGTTATTTAATGCAAATACACTTAAATTGGGGTGTAAAAAAATCATGATTTTTTTTTTTTATTATTGGATTTTTTTTATTTAAATCAGATTTTTATGATTTTTTTTCCCAGCATTCAAATACCGAATAGCTACCAAGAGTTTCAGATTTCCAAAACAACTAAACCACTAATTGCTAACATAATCTATGTTTTAACACTTTAATTACAGTAGAAGATCTTTATAACGCAAACCTAAAAACACAAGGTTGTGCGTTATATAGAATTTTGCGTTATATGGATCACATCATTAAATTCACCTTGTAAACATGGCCAAATATGTCTGAAACACATCAAAATACATTAGAATATCTTTATACTGCATTCCTTGTTACCAAGAGTTATCCAAATTATAAATTTTTGCATAATATAGGTCAGACATTGTTAAATTTACTTTATAAACATGATCCAAATATAACTGACACAACCATCCCTTATATTAGACATTTTCAAAAATGTTTATTGTAATAATAGCATTTTTTTAGTAAAAAGGTCTTAAATTAGAAGATAAAGTTGAACTAATGTATCAAATTTAGTTCTCTAGAGAGTAGCAATATTTTACAATGTGAAAGTGCAGGTGCTTTTTAACTGCAAAAATCATTGTTTACATCTGAGAAGTTGTGCGTTATATGGAGAATTGCGTTATAAAGATCTTCTACTGTAATAAAATTATTAGTTAGTAATTACAGAAATTATAAAGACTGCAAATTAGTAATTTCATTAGTTAGTATCATATACAATAATGCTATATACATTAATATTGTAATAATTATGTAAAACTTTATTAAATACTAGTGATATTTAACATATTATTAATAACTGAATTTAATATTTAGTTAACACTACTTCAAATTAATAATTATTAAACAATCTCTCTAATTAGGAAGATATTATACATTTTTAAGCTTTAATTATTAAAATGATAATTAATAATGTAGTAGGTCATTTTAGAAAGAAAAAAAGGCACTATTTCATGAGGAAATATATTAGTAATGATATAAGAAAAAAAAAGGATAATTTTTAGTATGATAAATAAAGTGTCCTTAATTTTTAATAATTTTATTAATCACAAATTGAAAAATACAAATAAATAACATGTTTTAATATCCAGTTTTTTTTTTTTTTTTTTTTTTTTTTTTTAAGAAATAAAGTTCTATTATTTTTGCAAGATCTTGGGCACATGAATTTAGAAATACTGTTGAATGGGAAGTTTTTTACAAGAAATCTCTGACTACATCTACCGGTGAATATAACATTTTTTTTCACCCTTAAAAATGGCCTAGAAGAAAGTAATTACAGAATTAATAAAAACTGCAAATAAGTAATTTCATTAGTTAGTAGCACAAATAAATAACAAAACTAACAAACATTATTTGCAGCTTGTTTTGCATTTGTACTTAGAAAAATTACTGTTAATCACCAAAATCTAAACTTACACACCTGTATGTGTATGATGACAAAAAAAAAAAAAAAAAATATATATATATATATATATATATATGAAAATGAGTTAAACTCATTCATACACACATACAGAATATATATAAGAATAGCCAGTTATATCTGAAATCCTAAAAATATTTAATATAGCAGCATTATTATATCTCAGTGGGGATTATTAGCTTTCAATGGTTCATTTTCTTTTCTTTTAAGAAAAGTTTTGCTGCCTTTTCAATTCCTAATTAATTTTTTTATTTAGTATATATAAGTTACAAAGTAAAAAAAAAAAAAAAAAAAAAAAAAAAAAAAAAAAAAAACATTTATTTAAACTATACCAAAGAAGATCTTGCTGTGCTGCTTAACATTTTTATACCAATTAGTTCTTTTTCTCCTATGCATTCATTTACAATTTAGCTGTTGAGCAGATGTCACTCTTCCATTCTTCTTTGACTCGGGATTGCTATTAATTTATTATTATAAAAATAGAATGGGAAACTAAGACACTATTTATTCTTTTATTAGCAGAAATTCAATACACTTGCTATATTTATTTTACATAAAATAATGCATAAATTGATTACCCAAAGGAAATTATGTCGTTGCAAATTATATTAGATTTAAATATCATTTTTAAATAAAACTATTTTATATTGGATAAAAGTCGAAATACCTGTAGAAACTTTCAAATTATTTTCATCTTAGATTTAAAAACTTTTTTTGACATTTTAAACATTAAAAAAAAATTTTGATTTTAATCAATGATTTTTTTTTAGAAAATCAGTTGATTAAAATCACGATTTAATCGTTGATTTAAACCAACTGATTAAAATCGTTGACACCTTAGCTTAAATGCTTTTATTAGTAGTACTACTATTTTCTTAAACTGTACTGGGCGACTAAAAATAGATGACATTTCTCAAACCGCTGATAATAAAAGGATACTTCCACATACAAAAAGTATACAAATCAAGTACACCTTTCAGATTTGGCATTTATTTAAAAAAGGGGCTGCATGAACATTAAAATACGAAATTTAATTTTTATATGGCTCCTTTTTGTATAACATATATTTATAAAAATAATGACATTATAAAAAAGTCCTAAGGACAATAAAAAGAAATTCTTTTATGGACAGACAAACGTAGTTTTTAAATTTTATGAATTTTCAGTGTTTTCTGGCATTAAAAATGTGCTTTTCCTATTTACAAGTACTTAACGAATGTTTTAATAAAATGAATCCATCTTTTATGTAGCACGGCATATTGCAAGTATGATCTCCTAACTACACATTTTCCAACATCCTCTAGAACGAATTTCCCCCACTGTCCTTATTCATGTTTGAAATAGTAATTTGATTAAAGTCTTTCTTTGACATAGCGGGATGCAAAAAATGTTTTCAGTCTTTTCAGCGGGAGAGGATTTCACTGTTTATACACTTAGCTATTTTATTAATATCAGAGAAAAAATATTTCTATCATGGTGCACACTTGAATTCCTGTGTAAGTTTCACTGAAGTAAATGATTTCATACATATGCTTGCACTAACCCTACCTTTAAAAGTCAAACTCTTCCCTTAAAGCTATCCTAAAAGAAATATGTTTCTCCACTCACCAACACGAACTCTCTGACACATTTGCAGACTAACTTGTATAAGTAAATATCCTGAAATTTGTAGACATGACTTCTGAAGTAATTTAGAATCGAATAGCATTTTTCATTAATAATAATAATATATATATTATGTATATAGATATAATATATACATTATATATATATATTATGTATATATTATATCTTCACTTATAACTGATCCTGACCTGAAGCATGATGAAAATTGTCTCAAAATGCTTTTGCAGCATTTTCTGAAAGATCCCTTAAAGCAGTGGTTCTCAACCTTTTTTTGGCCGGGCCCCACCAAAGCATCTCTAAAATCATAATGTCCCCCCTCCCTTCCATGTCATATAAAAATTGTCACATAAAAAATAAACTTCCATTTTCCCAGATGGGTCTGAAAATAGCATTAACTCTGATAAGTGATTTCACATTCTTTAATTTATCAAAACCATATATATATTACAAGTATGCTTTTAACCTAACTTCATGAATGCAGTGATGCCATGGGTCTTCACATTTACGTCTACAAAAGTTTTGTTCTTTTTTGGCAACTTACCTCAAATTTAAAAGTGAAAAATAGTCTACATTTTTATTTTCATAAAAGTTCTTGAAATCTCTTTCATATTTTGTATTACATCTGATAGAATTGGTACATTTTATAATGGATTTTAATACTCCATTAAGACTAAGTGATATTTGATTATCGCCACAACTGTATGGATAACACAATTCACAAGTAACATTTCCAGATTTGCACTTTTATCCATTTTAAGTTACTATTTTTCTTTCCTCTCATAACATACTCCTTTGATAGCGGGCTTTTTTCTGCATTATAATTATTTGGGCGCCATGTTTCCTCCAATTTAAAATTTTAAAATGCTTATGTAATATTCTGTATATGGTCTGCAGTAGAGCCATAAGAAGTTTACTTCCAACCCTTTCCTTCCGTGACGCACACAGGGTTTTATTAATTTCATAAATGTAGCACCTCATTTAGATCATTCAAAATATTTTTTAGATTAAACATGTCCAAATAGTCAATTTTAGATATATCCTACAAAATTCCATATGTAAAATTTTCCTCCCTGGGTATATTACACTATGAATAGATGTACAAGTTTTTTTTTTTAAATAAGTAATAAAAAAAGGTGTAATTTACTAAAATAATATTAAAACCAGAGAAATTAAAATGATGTTTGAACATATAAAAGGTGTCAAATTATACAAAAAAACTCACATAATTATTCCGGTGTCAGTGTGTTTTTGAACTTTTAAATGTGATCATTTCGAAAATTTATTTTTATTCAGTTATTTTAAAATTTTTTCGTCTATTATTTCTATTTTTAGACGAAGATACTACTTTCATTAGAAAAAAATGACAGAAAATTTGTTAATAAGAAATCTGAAATTGCCCCCCTGAAAAGTCATATTGCCCCCCTGTGGGGTGTACGCCCCACGTTGGGAACCACTGCCTTAAAGCAATAAATGGAAAGTGCTGAATAATAATAACTATGAATTTAGGAAGAAAAATTAATTCCCGAATGCACAGGGAATAACTTTGAGAGAAAATTGATTATATGCCTTTTATGATAAAGGATCGCAGGGGGCAGGTTGTGTTTTTGGCTCCTGTGTGTTTGTTTTTGGCAGTTTTGGCTTTTAAAGTTTTTTGGCTTTTAAAGTTTGTTTTTTAAAGTTTAAGCAGTTTTGGCAATGTTGGGGTCACCAATAAATTTTTCTTTGCTGCAAATTGCCATACATAAATCTGCATCTGGAGTAATGCATATTGATCAGTAAAGGACTGAATAAAACTTTTTTCATAATGCATTATAAAATATTGCTGTGGTGTTGACAAAACTGCTTTTATCTTTGTCGAGATAACAGTTCTTTGCTGCATCAAGCAAAGGGGGTTGTTGATTAACTATCATTCTAATTTTATTTATTAGCTAACTAGCTGGGTCATGAATACCCGCAATCAAGGACATTTGCCCGTCTTTTGAATTTCAACCAGATTATCTTTTTTTTTCCATGATTTTAAAAAGAGAGTAGCATTTATTCTTTTCAGGTGATTAAGTTTATTAACATTAAAGTACATTAATATTAAACAAGTGGGTAAGTGTGATCACAGATCGCACAGAGGGTTTCGTTTAATATTCCTTTCAAAACACTTTATCTTTTTGAAAAATCTATTACTTCCACATTTCGCAACCAGGGGGCGCACTCGATTCTAAACAAACATCTATCCGAACGAAATCCCGTTTTACATACTATCTGCAGATATATTAGTTGAGGGGATTGGGCCCATAGCACCTGAGATCAGTAGGCGCACCTGGCGGTAAAAAATGGAACTAAAATATGTAAGGCTATGGTGCACAATATGAAAGAAGGGTCAAAGGGGTGTCGGCAAAAGTTGGAAAATTTCTCCCCTGGTTAAAAGGGCAGATGTTAGAAAAATTACTTAAAATACACAAGCTAGAGCCCGGAGAGGTAAATAATATAAGACTTTTTGAAGATTTTATGATTTGTCGTGTGGTCTGAGGTATTCAGCTATACGTATGCAAAATTTCATGTCTCCAACTTAATTAGGGGCTCTCTTAGAAAGAATTGCTTCAAATACATATGTGGTAACTCAAAGGGTTAAACGTAAGACATTTTCAAGATTTTATGATTTGTCGCTTGGCCTCAGGTGTTCTGCTATAAGTATGCAAAATTTAAAATATCCAATTTAATTAGGGGCTCAGTTAGAAAGAATTGCTTAAAATACACGAGCTGGAGTTGAAAGGGTTAAACATAAAACTTTTTCAAAATTTATTATTTGACGTGTAATCTGGGATGTTGAGCTATAAGTATGCAAAATTTCACGCCTCCAACCTAAATAGGGGCTCACTTAGAAAGAATTGTTTAAAATACATATGTGGGAGCCCAAAGGGTTAAACGTACGACATTTTCAAAATTTTATGATTTGTCGTTTGATGTGAGGTGTTCAGCTATAAAAATGCAAAATTTCACGCTTCCAACTTAATTAGAGGCTCACTTAGAAATAATTGTTTAAAATACACATGCAGGAGCCCAAAGGGTTAAATGTACGACTTTTTCAAAATTTTATCATTTGTCGTATGATGTGTGGTGTTCAGCTATAAGTATGCAGAATTTCACGCCTCCAAACTAATTAGGAGCTCACCTTAGAAAGAATTGTTTAAAATACACATGCGGGACCCCAAAGGGTTAAATGTACGACTTTTTCAAAATTTTATCACTTGTTGTTTGATGTGAGGTGTCCAGCTATAAGTATGCAAAATTTCACGCCTCCAACATAATTAGGGGCTCACTTAGAAAGAATTGTTTAAAATACACATGTGGGAGCCCAAAGGGTTAAATGTACGACTTTTTCAAAATTTTATGATTTGTCGTATGATGTGAGGTGTTCAGCTATAAGTACCCAAAATTTCAAATCTCTAACATGTATAGTTTCTGAGAACGGGCTCTGTGACGGACAGACAGACAGACAAAGGAGTGAGACGAATAGGGTTTCGTCAGATGAATGAAACCCTAAACAAGTGGGTAAGTGTGATCATACATCGCACAAAGGGTTTCGTTTAATATTCCTTTCAAAACACTTTCTTTCAAAACGTCCAGTACATTTATCGCCATGGAATACCTTCTAAATTTTGGCAAACACATCCTAAACTATGTTAAAGTTTCAAACATATTCGCCTTGTTATATTTCCTAACTTTGTTCGCCCCCCCCCCCCAAATGCTACGATATATCAAATGACGGGTATCCGCCAAATTTAGAAAAGTGCCCCCATTGGGGGGGAGTGGGCAGATGGTCACCATGATTTTTGACGCGGCCTGATTTTAAAAATTTATGTTATGTTTTATAAGCCATATTAAAGTTTCAAACAGATCGTCCAGTTATATTTCCTAATTTTGTTCGCGCACCTCCCTCACCCCCCCCCCCGCCCCCCTCCTCGAAATGCAACGCGCCCTACTTCTTTATAATTTATTATCGTGTGTTATAAAGTATCTTAAAGTTTAAAACAGATTGAATTGTTAGATTTCCTACTTTAAATGAAATCGCGGTCTGTTAATTCCACATTCCACCACCAGGGAGCGCACTGTATTCTTAACAAAAGCGTATCTGAACGAAACTCCTTTACACAACCCATTAGTAGATATGTTACTCGAGGGGGTGGCGGTCTTCAGCAAGAATTTAAGATAATTGTTGAAATTACTATTCGGAAATAGTGGTAATTTAACTTTTGACATATTTATATTTAATAAGTATAAGTAACATGTATCTGAGGACTCCATCAAAAAACGCACCTGAAGCGGTATGAAACAAAAAAGAAATATTTTGCCCCTCCCCCTCTCCCCACCTTCCCGAAATTTCACGCGCCATTTTTTATAAACTTTTTCTAATGTGTTATAAACTATCGTAAAATTTCAAACAGATCGCCTTGTTATATTTCCTAATTTTAACAAAAATGTTAGTTCCACATTCCACCACCAGGGAGCGCACTGTATTCTTAATAAAACTGTATCGGAAGGAAACTCCGTTAAACAACCTATAAGTAGATATGTTACTCCAGGTGGTGGCGGTCTTAATAAGAAATTAAGATATTTGCTGAAATTACTATTAGGAAATAGTGGTAACTAAACTTTAGACAATTTTATATTAAATAAGTAGCATATATCTCAGGACTCCCTCAAAAAGTCACCTAAAGCGGTCAGAAACGCTAATTTTTTAAATAGAAATCTAGCGCCCCCCCTCCCTGGAATTTCGCGTGTCATTCTTTCTTACACTTTATCTTATGTGTTATAAAATATCTTAAAGTTTCAAACAGATCGACTTGTTAGACTTCCTAATTTTAACAAAATCGCGTTATGTTAGTTCCACATTCCACCACCAGGGAATGCACTCTATTCTTAACAAAAGCATATCTGAACGAAACTCCTTTACGCAATCTTTCCGTAGATAGATGGGTCGGGATGGTGGCGGTCTTAAACAAGAATTTAAAATATTTGCTGCGGTAACAAACGCTAAGATTTTAAAAATAATTCTAGTTTAACAAAAATGTTAGTTCCACATTCCACCACCAGGGAGCGCACTCTATTCTTAACAAAACTGTATCGGAAGGAAACTCTGTTAAACAACCTATAAGTAAATATGTTACTCGAGGTGGTGGCGGTCTTAATAAGAAATTAAGATATTTGCTGAAATTACTATTAGGAAATAGTGGTAACTAAACTTTAGAAAATATTATATTAAATAAGTAGCATATATCTCAGGACTCCCTCAAAAAGTCACCTAAAGCGGTCAGAAACGCTAATTTTTTAAATAGAAATCTAGCGCCCCCCTCCCCGGAATTTCGCGTGCCATTCTTTCTTACACTTTATCTTATGTGTTATAAAATATCTTAAAGTTTCAAACAGATCGACTTGTTAGACTTCCTAATTTTAACAAAATCGCGTTATGTTAGTTCCACATTCCACCACCAGGGAATGCACTCTATTCTTAACAAAAGCATATCTGAACGAAACTCCTTTACGCAATCTTTCCGTAGATAGATGGGTCGGGATGGTGGCGGTCTTAAACAAGAATTTAAAATATTTGCTGCGGTAACAAACGCTAAGATTTTAAAAATAATTCTAGCTCCCCCCTCCCCCTCCTCGAAATTTCACACTCCATTCTTTTTTACACTTTTTTTCTATGTGTTATAAACTATCTTAAAGTTTCAAACAGACTGAGTGGCGGTCTTAACCAATAATTCAAAATATTTCCTGAAATTACTATTAGAAAATAGTGGTATGAAGTAAACTTTCTGATGATGAATGAGTTATACTTATCTCATATCGCTGTTCAAAAAGCCCACTCAAATTATTAGATTTCCTAATTTAAGTTAATTCGTGGTTAAATAAGCGTCTCTTCATTTTAATCGATGCATTTGACAGGAATAAACCGATTAATTAAATAATAATTAATATTTCAGCTTGTAATTAAGATAGGACTTAGATATGGGTATCAATGAAATCAGCGAGAAATTTGACATCGGGATGCCAAAAAATTTAATATTTAAAAAGTTAAAATTTCGTATTAAAATATGCTATTATGGAAAACCGCAGCATCGTCATGTCTACCTGCTTTCCCGCCGAATTGAAATCTTTTTATTTCCTTGTCTTTCTAAATAAAGAAATTAAATTTTTATCGATCGATTTTTAGTGGATATTTTAACTTATACAGATCGCAGAAATGTGAACTTTATACCAAATGAAAGTAGATTTTTTTCTGCGTCTGTCTATTCCATTTACAAATTTCTCGCACCAATAATTTCTGATATACGATTTCGCTTTAAAATCTCCACTTCATTTTTCGGCTTAATTTCCTCCGTGGTAACCGTGCATTCGGCTGATTTTACTGGCAACCCTTAGGAGAAACACGGATGATTTCGAGAAAGTTCGTTTGAATTTGCGTTAAAAAGGTGGATTGGTTAATTTTAGAAGTTAATTAGCCCGTAATTCGGTTAATTACCAACTTTTTCAAAATTTTATGATTTGTTGTTTGATGTGAGGTGTTCAGCTATAAGTACCCAAAATTTCAAGTTTCTAACATGCATAGTTTCTGAGAACGGGCTCTGTGACGGACAGACAGACAGAGGAGCGAGACGAATAGGGTTTCGTGAGATGAACGAAACCCTAAAAAGGAACTAATACCCCATTCATACAGTTATTTAAAATATTTTAGGCCACCATTTTGAAGGTGGTACACCCCCGGAATTGGAGCACCTGTTCAGATCGCAAAATTCATCTAAGATAACTCATTGAATGCCACTGTGCCTGAGATCTGAATAAATGAAAAGTGTGTGCATGCACATGCATTAAAATCAGTTTGAATAGCCAATCATTTAAAACACAGCTCCAAATCCAATCAGAGTGAATGGTAGTGGCTGTATGTAGCCATAGAAAGGGTCTCTTGGTGAGTTGCACCATCTGGACAAAGTATAAGGATTTTTCATTATCCCAATCCCCATGGGAGACAACTTTTAACTTTGATTTCTTTTACATGCTTTTATGTTTAAAGGCAACCTTAAACTGGGGATTTCGAAGAATGATAAAAAAAATTCAGTTCTTTGAATAAAGCCAGTAGAAGTTTATTTTCAGATTTTTAATATGTGTTACTACATTTCTGCATTGTTTTTATGCTAATATGTTAAAAATTGCCTTGCATACCAGATTCTGACAAAAAATTATTAGTTTCTTCCATGTTTACATTTTCATTCGAAAAAACTGCAGCCTTACCCTTAGCAGATATTTTTTAATAAAGTTATTTTCAAAACCAGTTCCAACAGAGAAAGTACCTTTGTTAAAAAATTCTGCAACCAAAATCGAAGAACTAAAAAGGACCCTATTAAAGATCAACTTCAACTATTGTATGAAAAAAAAATAAGTTCAAAATATTCCATTCAAACGAGAAATTTGAAAAGAACCCATCCATACATTTAACATTCGATTGGGGGTGTCTTTGCAACTGAAGAGTCCCTTAAAGCTGCCAATACTCTACCAACTGAGCTATTCTGGACAAATTTGTTGACAATATTTTGATAATGACATTTGATCTGCTATTTGAAACAGTTCAACAGAATAAATTTCAAATAATGGAATTCCAAGTAAATATTGGATATGTAGGTACATTTTACTAATTCAGCACAGTTATTCTAATTGGTAAATAAATAATAGGAATTATAATTTTCTAGCTTAATGGAAAAGTGTCCAGGCTGAAATGTAAACCCAAGACCTTGACTTAAGCTGCCAGTGCTCTACCAACTGAGTTATGCTGGACAAATACGGTGGACACAATTCACTCAGGCAACCTTTTGATAGTAACACCTGGTCTGTTATCTGACACAGTGCAACAGAATAAATTGTACGTAATGAAATTCCAAGTAAATGTTTGATACTTGATTACACTTTATTAATTCAATGCAATTATTCAAATTGGTAAATAAATCACTGGATTTGTAATTTTCCCAATGAGTGAAAAGTGTCTATGCAGAAATTTCTATCAATTAGAAAAATTGCATCGAATTAATAAAGTGTAATTACATATCCAACATTTATGTGAGGTTCCATTATCTGCTTTT
The DNA here is from genome assembly GCA_963932465.1 of Maratus speciosus. NCBI lineage: Eukaryota > Metazoa > Arthropoda > Arachnida > Araneae > Salticidae > Maratus > Maratus speciosus. The sequence continues at coordinate 605,853,077 of OZ010788.1, read as the reverse complement.
TATTCTGTTTAACTGTCTCAGATACATACCAGATGTTATTATTGAAAGGTTGTCGGGGTGAATTGTGTCCACGTATTTGTCCAAGATAGCCCATGTGGTATAGCATTGGCAACTTAAGCCAAGGACCTGAGTTTAAATCCTGGTCTAGACACTTTTTCATTCAGAATAAAGCTACAACTCTTATGATTTATTTATCAAATAGAATAATAGTCCGAAAATAACGTTTATTTGGAGTCCCATATTACCAGCGATTTATTCTTTTGAACTGTTTCTGACAACAGACCAGATATCACTATCAAAAGTTTGTCTGAGTGAATTGTGTCTACCGGATTTGCCCAGTGTAGCTCAAGTTTGTTGAGCGTTGTGAGCGAATGAGCTGGTTGAAATCACCTGAACATTTTTTCACTCAGCCGGAAAATTATGACTTATTTACAAATTAGTGTAATTGTGCTGAATTAAATGAAATGTAATTATGTATCCAATGTTTATGTGAAGTCCCATTACCTGTGATTTATTTTGTTGAACTCTTTCCAATAAAGACCAGATGCCATTATCAAAAACTTCTCTGAGTGAATTGTGTCCACCGGATTTGACCAGGATAGTTCAGTTGGTAGAACACTGGCAGCTTAGGCCCTGGGTTCACATCTAAGCCTGGTTACTTTTTCACTCAGTTGGAAGATTAGAACTCTTATCACTATGTATAAAATTTGGTCATGTTGCATTAATTAGAGCCCAAGCTGGTGACGGCAACATAAATGACTACGTCATCGAGTTACGAGATGAAATCATGGTGTATGACAAGATTATTAGGAGTAGATGAAGGAATGACTGGTGTGCCTCGGCATTTCTTGGTACGATATGAGCAGCAGCGGGCGCCAACTCGTCATTTTGGCGTCGATATCACGTATGATGAAATTGGTGTCAAATTAAAGGTAAAAAAAAGCGTTTAAAAAATATTTTGGTCTGCCTGCAAATATCCTGGTAGAAACCGCCGGCAAACTAAAATTTATAACAAAACAGGCGTCATAATGTACAATTCAAACCCAATAAACATAATATTTTACATTACATTGCACTATATATTACTTCACCATCAAATTTTAAGACGAATTAGTGATTTAGAAAAAGCTTATTAACAGTACGCGAAAAAATAACTGATTCGGCAAAACTTGGTACAATCTGAGAAGTTTGGGGCGCCAATTCCCCATTTTGTCGGTACTATCATGTCATGGAGTTGCGGTATGAAATTCTGACATATTATAGATATCGATTAATACAATAAGAATATTTTTAGTCTGCCTCGTCATATCCTGGTACGAGACTAGCAGAACGGGGCGCCAACTCTCAATTTTGGCGGTATTATCACGGCATCGAGTAACGGCATGAAATTTTGGCATGGCATATTATAGATATCGATTAGTACAATAAGAATATTTCAGTCTCGTCATATCCTGGTACGAGATTAGCAGAACGGGGCGCCAACTCTCAATTTTGGCGGATTTATCACGGTATTCGAGTTAAGGCATGAGATTTTGACGTATTATAGATATCTATTAATACAATAAGAATATTTCAGTTTGTCTCGTCATATCTTGGTATGACCTGAGCAGAGCGGGGCGCCAACTCTTAATTTTGGCGATATTATCATGTCTTCGAGTTACGGTCTGAAAATTTCCTACATTAAAGATTCCGATTACTACAATAAGAATATTTCTGTCTGCCTCGTGATATCTTGGTACGAGAAGAGTAGAGCGGGGTCGCCAATTCTCAATTTTCGCGGTATTATCACGGCATTGAGTAACGGCATGAAATTTTGGCATGGCATATTATAGATATCGATTACTACAATAAGAATATTTCAGTCTGCCTCGTGATATCTTGGTACGAGAAGAGTAGAGCGGGGGCGCCAATTCTAATTTCGGCAGTATTACCACGCCATCGAGCTACTGCATGAAATTTTGGTCTTTTTTAGATATTGATTAGTACAATAAGAATATTTCATTCTGCCTCGTGATATCTTGGTACAAGATGAGTAGAGCGGGGCGCCAAATTCTTAATTTTGAGGATATTATCACGCCATCGAGTTACGGCATGAAATTTTGACATAATATAGATATCGATTAATACGATAAGAATATTTCAGTTTGCCTCGTCATATCTTGGTACGATATGAGCAGAGCGGGGTGCCAATTCTTAATTTTGGTGATATCACGTCATCGATTTACGGCCTTAAAATTTAACACTATAAAGACAACCAATTAGTACAATAAGAATATTTCAGTCTACCTCGTGATATCTTGGTTCGAGATGTCAAAAGCGGGGCGCCAAAACTTAATTTTGGCGGATTATCAAGCCATCGAGTTACGGTCTGAAAACGTAACACATTAAAGATTCCGATTAGCACAATAAAAATATTTCAGTCTGCCTCGTCATATCTTAGTGGGAGATGAGCAGAGCGAGGTGCCAGTTCTTAATTTTGGCAGTATTATTAGCTCATCGAGTTGTGGCAGGAAATTTTGGCATATTAAAGATTCCGATTGGTACAGTAAGAATATTTCAGTCTGCCTCGTCACCAAATGCCCGCTTATCAGTCATCAACCGCGACCAATTACATACAAGGCCAGTACATGACGTTTAAAACGTCATACTGAGTGGATCATCTGTACACGGTAACTGATACTAGGTCAACACTAGATACCGGGCTTTCTCATTCATTATCATGACGACACAAATGGTGGCTGGCCGCTATCAACGACTTACAGTGAATGGTAAAAAACAATGGGCGCGCCTCTTTGTACCAATCGCTCTATGTCATTGATAACGGCCAGCTACCGTTTGTGACGTCATGATAATGAGCAAGCCCGCTGATACAAAAAATCCCATCGTTTATTGCCAATGGAGGATATTCCAAATATGGGTTCGAGGCTGAAAAAAGTCACGTGATACCGGTAATTTACCCAAAGAACATCTAACTGATAAGAAGGGAAGATACTACTGCTTTGCCTCATGAACTGTTTCATTGGCTAGCGGGGATTTACATTACACGTCTACGGAGCCTTCCCTTCTTTACGTTAGAAGTTTTTACCTTGACCACGTGATCAAAACGGAGATGGAATGTCCTCCATTGCCGTGTAAAGGTGATCCACTCCGTGTGACGTTTTAAAAGTCATGAATTGTATGTCGTTGGTCTCGCGTCAACGTTGTGTGTTTTAGGCTACAACTTCTAAATTCTTTAAAAGGATGTCCACAAATCAGTTTAAAAAAAGAAATGAGCGTTAAAGAACAAACTCTCAGCATTTGAAAGAGCCTCCCTTCGTGCTCTTGCTATCCCACTACGTTGCACATATGCGTTTGCCCCACCAGTGGCCAAGAGGTTCTGCTCTCGAAGCTGGTAGACGGGAAGTGCTGGGTTCGAACCCAATCGCGCCTGTCGGCCTAATCGTTCGGAGTTTTCGTGGTTTTCTTTGAACCTTGGATTTCCAAGCGTTAATGCGGGTTAGTTTCCCTTAGAAAGACCCCCACGAAGGTCACCCCCCCCCTTTGGGCCTATATCCTATATCCCTCGTGTTGATAATTGGCCGTCATAAACACAACCAACCACATATGCGTTTTTGTCCAAAATTATCTCAAATAAGTCAATGGAGGATATTCCATCTACGTTATGATCACGTGGTCAAGGTAAAAACTTCTAGTGTAAAGAAGGGAAGGCTCCGTAGACGTAATATAAATCCCCACCAGCCAGTGAAACAGTTCATGAGGAAAGCAGTAGTAACCTTCCTTCTTATCAGTTAGAAATTCTTTGGGTAAATTACCGTTACCGCGTGACTCTTTTAAGTCTCGAACCCAGATTTGGAATATAGTCCATTTTATTTCTTGTATGCGCTAACTCTCATTTAGAGACACTAGCAATAGAGTGCCTCGATATGAAAGTGGTGAGATACCGGAATGGAGGATATTCCATCTGCATTTTGATCACGTGATCAAGGTAAAAACATTAGCGTAAAGAAGGGAAGGCTCCGTAGACGTGTAATGTAAATTTCCGCTAGCCAATGAAACAGTTCATCAGGCAAAGCAGTAGCATCTTCCCTTCTTATCAGTTAGAAGTTCCTTGGGTAAATTACCGGTATCACGTGACTTTTTTCAGCCTCGAACCCATATTTGGAATATCCTCCATTGATTGAGATGATTTTGGACAAAAGTAAATTGCCAAGCATCTTCGTGACCAATGGACCAACGGCATACAAGGCCAGTTTATGACTTTTAAAATGTCACACGGAGTGGATCATCTTTACACGGCGATTGGTACATAGTGGCATGCCCATCGTTATATGTCAGTCGCCGTGTAAAGATGATCCACTCCGTGTGACGCTTTAAAAGCAGTGAACCGGTAGTATATTTCGTTGGTTGCATTCCTACCCCCTCCTGCGTCCGCCATATTTAGCCACGTTTCCCACTGCAGATTGGACTGTTATCGGTCAAAGTCAAATATGGCGGACCAAGAAGAGGGCGAAAGAACTCGTTTTTCCGAATCAAGGCTTTCCACAGTAAAATATTGATATGTCTGCTCCTCTTTTTTCATAGCTTTATGTTGGAAGTTTTAGGACGTGGCAATATTTTCCTGAACGTGCGGGATTAGATAAGTGCGCAAATACAATAACCGTTTAACTTGACGATAAAGACAGGCTTGCCAATAGACCCTTTAGAATTAGTCTGAACTTGGCGCAACACTTTTGCCTATATCAGCAGAAACGTGCAAAAGGTGAAAAACAACGGGTTTAATCCCGGCTTTAAATCCTGATTTATTCCCGGGAGTCCGCTTTCGAAAATTCTTGAGCATCGATTTATTTTTAATTTTATTTAATGATTTCAATTTTAGTGTTCTATGTATTTTAAATTAATCTGGATGCCTGGTCACTCCGACAGCAACACCCTGGACAGACGTTACCATGCTGATTTGGGTATCATCTCCGATTCTTCCAACGAACCCTTAAGTTATAGTGCCTAGAATATATAGTGTGGAAATTGGCTATCCCTGTAATACTTAAAAAGTGCTAAAATATTGTATCCCTTAAATGTGCAATGATACTGCTGCAATATGCAGATCGCAGCGACATCTGCAGGATATTTTCTACAACTGCAATGTATTGCTAATCTATACAATGTAATACTAGTAATACGAAAATCCCGCAGATGTCGCTGCAATGGACACTTGAAATTTTAGCAGCATCGTCGCACATTTAAGGGATACAAATTTTTAGCACTGTTCGGATAGCATATTTCCACACTAGGTATTCTGGACGCTGTATTTAATTTCCTATTAGTTAGGATAATTTGAAGAGACAAAAATTTCTGCAACATAACGATCATGGTTGCTCCTTCGACAGTTTACCATGTAATTCATTGGCTGTTCCAGACGGCATTGCTCCGTTACACGCGCAGGGCGCATGCTCAGACATGCTTATAAGGAAAGGGCAGCTGACGTCACTGTTGGTCGAACGAGGCTAACGAGAAAGGCAGGCTACCGCGGTAGGTCCTATTCTTCTTTTTTTACAGACCGCTGGAGTCACGCGATGCTCTTTTCGCACACCTTCATTGGTGCATTCGAGCATCACGTGACTCCAGCGGTCTGTAAAAAAAGAAGAATCGGACCCACCGCGGTAGCCTGTCTTTTTCGTTAGCCTCGTGGTCGAATTACTGTGGATCAGCAAGAAAAACCTGTCCGTTCTTTATAACTCCTACTGTACACATGAGCTAGGGAAATTTGTTTGGTCTAAGTTTAACAGGTTTCTGATATGATTGGCCTACGTCGCCAAGACTATTCCTGCAATGATCGTTATGACAAAAATGTAGTTGGTAGATTGGTTGACGGAAGTGTTTGTTTGTAAACATGCCCTTTCTTTATACGGATGTTTTTGTCCAAACTATAGCGAACCTACACTGTTAAAAATAATCCTGAAAAAGTACCTCTGTTTTTAAAGGCTATCTATTTTCTGACCAATGACAACGCTACAGAAACACCTATGGAGCGTTCTCATTGGTCAACAAATAGATAGCCTTTAAAAACAGAGGTAATTTTTCACGATATTTTTAACAGTGTACATTCCAGACTTCGTGATACCCGCTTGGGAATGAGATGAGTTAAAAAGCGGCAAAAATGGCAGACTCGCTAAGATGCTCGGCGATTAGCTTTAGTCCAGAATTGTCTAAAACAATCAAATATTATATTCCGTCTATCGACAGTCTCATATCGAGGCGCCCTTGTCTCACTCGTCTAGGCGTGTATTATCAACGCCCCCTAGATAAGGAAGGAAGCCTTGATACACGTTACACAAACCAGGCAAAACACAGAAAGAAATTCGATGGCTCGTGGAATTATTAACTCTTATTTTCTAATAGTAATTAATAATTCCACGAGCCAAAGAAAACGAAACATGCAAGTTGTTCGAATTTTTTTTCCTTGTTTCCCTGTTTTGGGTGTAGAGTTGCAAAAAAAACCCCCGCAGATCAGGGATGGGTGTAAACCAGGGAATTTGGGGGGATATAGGAAATTTTGCAGGAGTTTTTAAGGTAAACAGAATCATTCATTTTTCCATTTAAAATTTTTATTTTTCAGACTTTCAGCACTGTTCTGAAAAGTTGATAGATTTATCATTATGAATTTACTAAACTTATGATTTGGCGATTAAAGTTTGTTAGCTGTTATATCCACTATTCAGGCATACTCTAGATTAATTTTTTAGAGAGTTGCATTGCATATTTTACATTAATTTCTTTTACTTTGGTTTATTTTCTTTTTGTTTATATTGGCTGATTCGTAGAATAGGGGTGATGTTTACATTCGTGTCAGACAAAATGAATCTGTCACGCTTTATTTATCGACGATTGAAATATCAAATTATTTATGATATTTTCTCTTACTTAATATTTCTGCAATTTAAACACGTATTTCATTAGTTTTCATGTAAACCGAAGCTATTTTTCTACATTTATGTTGCTTACATTGAAAAAAATTAAGTTATTAAAAATAATAATTTAAAACATTCAGGGACGTAGCTACAGATATTTATTAGGGGGGGGGGGGGGATTCAAAAATTTCCCAACTTGAAACAAACTACTCTAATTTCCAACTCAATGATATGTGCAATGTATGTATGATAATGATAGTTATATGAAAAAAAAATCTTTTACCAAAGAAAAATGCTGAAACTAAAAACATAAAAAATCTAACTATTATCTAACTTAAGGCCGTTTAATAAAAGTTTAAATACACCTCTATCACTTAGATAATTCAAATCAAAACTACATTACTTTCTATATTCCTATCTTGGAATAATTCGGCATGAAAATAAAGATGAAAAATTTGGAAAAGGAATAGTTAACACTAGAACGGCGGTAGGGGTCATTTTGACACCTGAGCACTTTCGTCCGTTGATTATTTTACTTTGGTTGGAAGAAATCGTTTGAAATTTTTTGACTTTTGCTAAATATATAACATATTTTTCTTTTAAAAAATTCAGCTTTCTAGATTTGTTATTTTTTGAAATATTGGTATGTATTCCTAGAACGGCGGGCAAGGGTCATTTTGACCCCTTTAGTAAAATACTCTTTGTACTCGAAGGATTGTGACCCCATGAGAAAAATTCAGTGATAAGCAATTTTCGATTGCATTCGTACTGTCTCCCAGAGAGATAAAAACCGGTGTGGTGGCACAACATTATTATCTGTAATTTGTATATTATAATTCCTTTGTTTGATTTTGCCATGCTTTTGAACACAGTATTTCAAAAAAAAAAAAGAAAGTGTAAGGTTTTTCAGGCTTATATTTCTTTTCAGAAATAGTATTTTCCCATTTGTTACTTTTGTTAGTTCAGGTTAATCACTGCAGGTGGTAACCATAGGGGATGGGTTTTATAAGTAGAGTACGAATTGTTCGAACGGCAGACAGTTGAACATTTCCGAACATATAATTTGTTGAAAATTGCAAAACATGCTACCGACAGGACAAAATCTTACAGTTGATGAACATTTGTTCCCATCTAAATCTATATGTAAATTTACGCAATATATGCCAAATAAACCGGAGAAATTTGGGATAAAATGTTGGTTACCTGTTGACACTGATACTAAATATGAACCTCTTGAATGAAATTCCATTTCTAGGAAACGATGAAACCGCAAATCCTCAATTAAGTTTATCTGATTTTTTTTCCTTAAATTAACAGATCCCCATCTAAACAAAGGGATTATGACAGGACAAAGGAATATTATGACAGATAACTATTTTACTAGCATCAAACTAGCAGAAATGCTAAAAGCTAAAAATACAACTTTGGTTGGCACAATGAAAAAGGAGAGAAGAGATATTCCTATATATATGAAGAATATGCGTAGTACTCTTTATTCATCGAAGATAGTGGAACATGACAATATGACACTTACCATCTATCAAGCCAAAAAAAAAAACAAAAGTGTCTTTCTACTGAACTCATTACATTCTGCTGTCAAATCTGAAGACAGTCTCAAGAAGTTGCTCGATTCAATATAATATTACAATGCAACGAAATATGGTGAGGGTATTCGTAATCAAATGTGCCGAAAATACTCCGTTAAATCGGCTTCTAGACGATGGCCTATACATATATTTTACAATATTTTGGATCATGCAGCTTTGAATGCGATAATTTATCAAAGTGTAACCGGCAAGCCCATCATTAGAAGAGATTTCCTATTAAAATTAGAAGAGAAGTAAAGGATGTTTCTTATGGCTTGAAAAGTCTTAAAGATCCTTTCTGAGTCTTCAGAAAAAACACACGAAAATAAAGTAGATATAAAGAGAAAAAAGTGTCCAGTACAGAGATGCAATGGAAACAAATCTCAAGAATTTTGTGGATCATGTTCCAAAGTTGTGTCCGGGTAATTCACTGGAAAAATTGTTAAAAGTTATTTTTGTATCAACTGCATTAATTCCTAATCCGTGTGTTTAATTTGGAGTATTTTAAGCATTAAATAAAATTCAAACGAAATGCTTTACATTCTAACCATTCAGCTACACTTATAATGAAATAACGGAAACAACAGAATACGCTTCTCATTTATGGATTTAGAGAGTGAATCATTCGGCGAGTAAGTAGATGAAGAAAAATTATTTTATAAATTGTATTTTATTTTAGTTAACATTAGTTTTAATTTGTAAAAACATTTATTTTAAATCAAGTTTTATATAAAATTAATGAGTTTTTTGAGTAGTAGTAGTAAGATCCTACTGATCGCCCTATAGGCGTTACATATACAGTACTTTAAAAACTCAATAAATTATCAAATAATATTAAATATAAATTATAAAACACACGGAAATTACATATTTTTGCTAATGAATGGCATTTAAAATTGTTTTAGCGTTGTTATTTCAGTAGTTTGATCGTGGGGTCAAGATGACCCCTTCCCGCCGTTCCAGTAGCTAAGATTTTTCCGCCATTCTAGTGTCATTCTTTCTGAAACTGAAAATTTTGTTTATTCATGCTTAGAAAGAAAAAAAAACTTTTGTTTCTTTTTTCTTAAAATTAGTTATTCCATTTCAACTTATTTTAATGCTATTTGAGATCAAAATGAAGAGGAAAGAGACATGATGTTTTTATTTTCTAGTTATTAGAATAGGATGCTATTTTAAAAGAAAATTTGTGACATTTGCAGATTTATGTCTGGCATTGACGGCAACGACTAAGAACCTTGTGTAAGGAAAGGGTAGCTGACGTCACTGTTGGTCAGTAAGAAAACCTGTTCATTCATTATGATTCCATATGAACTCCGGGAATTTGGTCCCTTAACAGATCTATGATATGATTGGTCTACGTCGCCAAGTTGATTTCTGCAATGATCGCTATGATAAAAATATAGTGGTAGATTGGTTGATGGAAGTGTTTGTTTGTAAACATGCCTTTTCCTTATAACCGCTCTTGCGACGACATATTGCTATCGCGCCAAGGAGACCAGGAAGTTTCGTTTGTGATAGTAGGATATTTTTTAATTGGAACGTTTATTTTATTTTTCGAGATCTAATGTGAAATAACCATTTTATTTTTAGCCAACTAGCATTAGTTTAAGGTTTGTGAATTCTTTGTCTTCAATTGTGTACGAATCATAATCGCTCTTGATATGAAAATAATGTTATTTTGAAATTGTTGAGTAAGGAACAAAGTTTTGGAGAAAATAAACGACATGGATTAGAGTCAACTATTGATGGACAGGAGTAGAGAAATTAAGGTCTGGTGGATGTATGATATTTTCATGGAACAGAGAAAAAAAATGACAGATTGAGTCTGGGTGCTTTCTTTTTGTATTAATTTTGATTATTTAACTTGTTTACAGTTACAGCTCTCAGAAAATAAAACACCAAAACAACAAAAAATTCATATTTATTTAACTGTTTTTTTTTTTTTTTAAAGAAAAAAAGTCTCAAAAATCTAGAATTTCCCATCTCTAAGCTCAAATTTCCCAAGTTCACAAATATTGGAGGGAGAGAGTCCCCCCCTTCCCCTTAACTCCCCATAGCGACGCCTCTGAAAATATTTCATGGCTCAAACTTTCCGAAAACTCCAGGAATTTTTTTTAATTCCTCTCCGAAAAACTCTGTTTATTCGCTGGATTAAACCCGGTTTTTTCACCCTTTATAACTCTGTGTGACGTTTTCGCGACGTGTGTCAAGGCTCTCTCCCTCATCTAGGGGACGTTGGTACTATAAAGTTCTGGGATGTAGATTTGTCATGGATGAGATAAACGCGTGTGTCCGTAGGTCGCTGCGGGTTCGACTCCCGCTGCTCTGTTGCACACTCTTTGTGGAGCTCCCGGTTGTAAAGCTGCGTTTTCACTGGTCGACCCAAGGTCTAACGAACCCAACTTTTGATCTAAACACAAGATTTTAGGTCGTTAGAACGTGATTTTGAAGGTTTGATCTCTGTTCGATCCTAAGCCAGGCTAACCAGAGCGCAGCCAATTAGAAAAAAGATTTTCGCCAAATATGTCGGGAGGGGGGGGGGGTGTTAATATGGTATTAAAAATAATATTTATATATTTACATCGTTGTTTTTATTTAGAATTACTCTATTTTTGGGTCAAACAAAATCTATTTTTTGTGATTGAAGAAAAATGCTAAGTTTTATTAAATTTTGTTGGGCATACCATCTTTTAGATTAAAATGGTATTAATCTAGTGTAATTTCGTATCCAGCGATTTCTGGACTTCCATTACCTAAGATTTATTCTGTTGAGCTGAACCAGGTTTCAGACCAGATGCTATAATCATTAAGGTTAGCTGGGTGAAAGAGTTCCACCAGATTCGTCCGGGATAGCTCAGATGGCAGAACACTGGCGGCTTCAGCCAGGAGTTCGAATCCTGGTCCGGACATTTTTTCGCCCAGTTAAAAATTTACATCTCATACCATATTTTATTAATGTCTTTATAAATAAGTAATCGTCTCTGGTGTTGCAACTTTCCTTGTGAGTATCTCGTCCTCGTATGTAATGGAAAATGAAAATAAAAATTGTTGTGGCTTGTGTTTGTGTATCATAAGGATCATTCGAGGCGGAAAGCCATAGTTGCTATAGGCCCAAAGCAATCTCTACTATGGTGGACTTCAATGTTCAAGGACGCGTGTGTCTAAGCCGCGACCAACGACATACAAGGGCAGTTCATGACTTTTAAAACGTTATACGGAGTGGATCATCTTTACACGGCGACTGACACAAAACGATGGGTGCGCCGCTTTGTACCAATCACTGTATGTCGTTGATAGCGGCCAGTCACCATTTGTGACGTCAGGATGAATGAATATACGATATAATGAATGAGCAAGCCCGGTATCTAGTGTTGCCCTGATCGTTGGTCGCGTCTAAGCACACTTTGATAATCGTATGTCACCACTCTCATATAGAGGCACTACAGGCTGTTTTTTTTTTGTTTTTTTAGAGATTGTCGATCGCTACGCGATTCGCTTTTGGACTGTATATTGATTTTAGTCGATCCTGGCTCGGTGAACTCTTTTACACTGGAAGGCGGCTGCACAAACCTTCACCTCATCCAGTTGACAGCTAAAATTCCAGGATTAGTTAAAACTCGATTAGCTCATTAAAATGCAACTGATCTGCAAAGTCATATCTTGGTGGTAAGCACATGCGAACCCGATTTTAGTGGTTGACTGGTAGGTTTATCATTGTGTTTTCTTGCTGACAGCCCTCCATGTTTTCATACCTTTAGGTGCATGAAAATCCAATGATAAATCTATTGATCAACCACTAAAATCGAGTTTGCAAGTATTTCCCACCGATATGACTAGACAGACCAGTTGCATTTTAATATGCAAATCGAGTTCTGTCTAATCTTGAAGTTTGAGTCAATCCAATGAGGTGATGACCGCTCCCCGGTCTATTTATTTTTACGAAAACAATTGTTTTGGTTTTATTGGTTTATTGAATACATATATCTGACCTGTGTGCTTGGCGTCAAGTGCCCGCTTATAAGTCATCGTCAATATACAGGGACAAGATAGCACAAGGAAATTTACAACGCAAGATAATTACATCCGGGAGCTCCACAAAGAGTGTGCAACGGAGCCAGCGGGATTCGAACCCGCACCTACCTACGCTCTCAAGCGATTAGCGGTGTGATGCCTTGACCACTCAGCCACGAAAACTATCAAGATATGAAAGGAGTAAAGAGACGACCACCTGCTCTTCAACAAGGGATGGAAAAGAAAATATCACTAGCGAGTACTGAGAGTTTCTTTTAAAGGGCATAGACACGCCTTGGTCGATATGAAATGAAAAGCAAAATTTGCAAGATCCTCTTTCTAATAAAACATTTAAATATGACCAGATCGCTCGGGAAGCAACTTTCATGATGAGAAGAGAACAAGTTCGTAAGGTGCCTCCGTATGGGAGTGGCGACATATGGGAAACAAAATTTGATTGGTTGAGATAATTTTGCACAAAAACGAATCATCAAGCATCTCGGTGATCCTACCATTATAGGCAATCTAATATTTGTTTGCTTGTGCCATTCGTCTAATGGAGCAGTTGCAATTGACGTCATACCGTAGCAACAAATTTTGCAACCAGGTGGGCATTTTGTTAGCCTACTATTTTTTGTTGATTTTGATTGGTTGTATACAAATTGGAGGATTATGGTCACGTTATAGCGACTAGAATACATAGTGTAGAAATCGGCTATCTCTGTAATACTTAAAAAAGCGCTAAAATATTGTATCCCTTAAATATGCAACGATGCTGCTGCAATATACAGATCGCAGCGACATCTGCGGGATATTTTCTACAACTGCAAGGTATTGCTATTCTATACAATGTAATACTAGTAATACGAAAATCCCGCAGATGTCGCTGCGATCGACACTTGGCATTTTAGCAGTATCGTCGCACATTTAAGGGATAAACATTTTAGCACTGTTTGGCGCGCCCTCAGAGTAAAGATAAGAAGTAGAGGCCGAATTCCATTGTTATTTCGGTCAGAACTTGAGGCACACATGTTTCCGCTTTCATCGCCAAAAGGTTGTCTTTTTTGGCGGTGATCACCTTATTAGCAACTGTCGGATTTGATTTATACGAGAGAAACCCCCGACGCAAGAAAGTTTCAGCGGGAACCAGAGGAGAAAAACCGGTTTGGCGCGTTTTCTCTGCCCACCATCACGTGACGGTGGGTAGTGATCCCGGCGTCAAGAAAGGGTTGCTATTTCTGAGTCCAGTTATATGACAAGTCTATGGGCGCGCCACACACCAAGGAGACACGAGACATCTCACTTGACTCGTGCGTCAAATTTACTGTTGTAACGTACCTGTTTCTTCACTGTGCCCACACACTAAAGACTCATGCGACGAAGTACCTATGTTGCACGTGTCTTATGCTTCGTTTCGCGCTTTCGTCTCGTGCTGCAGTTACGTTATATATTGCTACAATTTTCGTTTATTTGTTTCAAGATGGTGGGATTCAAGATTCCTTTTATTTTTTAGTAGAGTGAATAAAAATAAATCATCATCTTCGAATGAAATATCCATATTTACAATAGCTTCGTTTGCAGACGCCATGATTCTACTATTCTGTTCTGTCAAAGAATTAAAAGCAAGCTACGCGCATACGCCATGAATATGTCTCATGTCGCTTTGGTGTGTGGATGAAAAAAGTAGAAATGCAACTTGCCTCCTGTGGTGGCTCGATGTTTCATGATACATGCGACGTGCGCCAGAGTCGCATGTCTCCTTGGTGTGTGGCGCGCCTTAGGATAGCATATTTCCACACTAGGTATTCTAGACGCTGTAGTCACGTGGTTGAACTTCATATATCGAACTTGTTCACGTCAGTATCGCCAGCTCTGAAAAGTGGATTTCCATACTTTGGACAAAGCTTCCAGTCTATGCATGCGCCGTCTGCGTATATCGCTACTCTCTTATAAATGCATCCTGGTCTATATTTGTTCTCGTATACGCACCGCCACTGTCATATTTATAAATGAAGATTGTATTTATTGTCCACTGCGTTCTCAAACGTTTGAGATACTGGAAATTACAGTAACACAAAGTTTGATATTGGAGTAGGCAATCTTAAATTAAAATAGTTGACGTGTTCCTGTAAACGAATTTATACACCATTTGATGACAACTCTGAGATCACAACCTTCTCAAATGTACTAAAACTGTAAAAAGTTATATTCAAATTCGTTCAGTGGTTGCTGAAAACGCTGTGAACATACATACAAAATGACTAGGGTGGACGAAAACAAATCTCTGAGTACCCTCACAAGCCTGTTATTATCACCAAAATAGTGTTTGTTAACGTGTGCCGTTAGAAATGGTTGACTATGAACCCGATTCTAAAATTTGTTATTATTCATCTCAATATTGATGACGTCGTTGTTTAAAAAGCAACACTTTTCTCTATCGTTGTTTCTGACACTAACGATATTGAAACTGTACCGACAGCGCTCAGAATGCAGTGGACTTCACCCATGTAACGTCAGCCGCGGGTAAACAGAAGAAAGACACAAATAGGCGCGACGAATATTTTAACACTGCTTCTCCTTTGTTCAATAAACAGTCTTTTTCGGAGGGCATCTACCCGCAGAGGCGAGGCTATTGCCATTCGTGGACAAAGCCGTTCTGTTGCTTTAAATAAAATTTAATTGGTTAAAAGGCATAAACTTGGTGGGTATGCCTTTATCTCGATTCTGATGTTTGTTGACGTCCTATTAAACAATTTCAAGAATGTGGGTTGTATAGCTTGGACAAAACATAAGTTCTACATCGGATAGGATAGTCCAATTTTACATGAATCTGACCAGGTTTCAGGTCGGATTTTGACTCTTCCGGGTTGACCCGGATAAAAATCCTTTTTAAAGAAAGTCCTGAATATTTTTCGGATGAAAACTATACTTTGAAGATTAATTTATACAATATCGAGGTTTGGAAACATACCTCGAACTGAACGAAACCCCGGCTCGTGTTCTATAGGAACATACGACACGGGTCGCCGTTGCCTGTGGCACCAAATAGCAGGCGTGCTACGCACACTCCGTAAAATCTATTAGTTTATCTTCTACCGCCAGGGGGAGCAATATGTTTTATACGATCACTGAACACTGGTCCCCGCTACTTGCGGTGCCGTATAGCAGGCGTGCGTGCACGCGCTAAAAAAATCTATTAGTTCCACATTCGACCACCAGGAGGCGCACTCTTTTCTAAAGAAACCACTTACAGAGCGAAACGCTGGCACGTGCCTCTGCTGTCTGCGGCACCGTATAGCAGGCATGCTGCGCACGCGCTGAAAAATCCTTTAGTTCCACATTCCTTCGCCAGGGGGCTCAATAGTTTTTATACTATCACTGATCACTGGTCCCCGCTACTTGCGACGCCGAGCCGTAATGCAGGCGTGCGTGGAACGCGCTACAAAATTGTTAGTTCCACATTCGACCACCAGGTTGCGCACTCTATTCTTAGCAAAACTCTGTTATACAACCTATCCGTAGATATATTAGTCGAGCCGGGCCCATAGAACTCGAGATAGGAAAGTGCCTCTGGCGGTAAAAAGTGGAAATAAAACATGTAAGGCTATTGAAAACTATGTTGAATGAACCGAGCCCCGTTGACATCGGGCCCATAGAACCCGAGATGGGAAAGCGCCCCTTGATGGTAAAAAGTAGAACTGAAATATTGAAGACTATCGAAAACCACATTGAATGAACCAAACCTTGTTGCGATCGGGTCCATAGAAATCGATACAGGAAAGCACACCCTGGTGAAAAAAAATGGAACTAAAATATGCAAGGTTATGTTTGCATAATATGAAAGAGTGGTCAAAGGGCTGCCCAATGATATATCACATGAAGGATGTTAGAAAAATTGAGAGTGCCTCCGGGAGCGCAAGTAGGGGAAGGGGGAACGAGAGGTGCATAATATGAAAGAGTTGGTCACAGGGCTTTCCAATGACATATTACATGAGGGGTGTCGGCAAAAGTTAGAAAAGTGCCTCCCCAGTCAGGCATTGTGTGGGGGGATGTTGGATGGTAGGTGCATAATATGAAAAAGTGGTCACATGGCTTTTAAATGATATATCACATGAGGTGTGTTTGTAAAAGTTAGAAGAGTGGGCGAAGGGGGACAGGATGTGCAGAATATGAAACAATGGTCAAAGGGCTGTACATTACAATGATATATCACATGAAGGATGTCGGAAAAATAGAGAAAATGCCACCGGGGGAGGGGGAAACGGGCGATACATAATATGAAAAAGTGGTCACAGGCTTTCCAATGATATATCACATGAGGGTTGTCAGCGAAAGTTAGAAAAGTGCCCTCAAGGGGGACAAAGTGGGGGGAAAAGGACGGGATGTGCAGAATATGAAAGAGTTGTCAAAGGGCTTACAATGATATATCACATGAAGGATGTCGGAAAAATTGAGAAAGAGCCCTGGGGGAGGGGAATTTGAAGGAGGTGAAAGGGAGGCTTATAATATGAAAGAGTGGTCAAAGGCCTTTGCAATGATATATCACATGAGGAGTATGGAAAATGTTTGAAACTGCACCCCCTAGAGGTCTTATTATCTCACATCCGTAATACAAACACACTATTACATCAGGGGAAGGTAAACTTTCAACTATCAAAATTTCAAACATGATAATATTTAGCTATCTAATATTATAATGTATTCTGGTTCCTCTCTCAAGATATTTTAATTAAAAGGACTACGATAGAGCATGAATTATTATTCGCCCTTCTTTCAGATATAGAAATTTCCAATACTCCAATATTTTGCTATCAACTGGTTTTTATTTTCTCTCTAATGTTTAAACTTAGACAACCACCAGTATCTTTTAATTGCATTCCACTCATTTCATTTAAAATACAATTTTTTAATTTTATTTCCTTTTAAATACATACCTTTCATTTAAAATAGTACAGGTTACATTCAAAATAGATATCTTTCACACATTGTGTGCGGGTACATTTCGCGGGGGTATTGCGCGCAAATTTAGTTAACCCATACTAGTACGTGTCCTGCGCTCAAGTATCAATCATCAGAAAATGTGCGTGTCCCGCACACAATGTGTTAAGGGGATTCTCAAGCATATATTTTCCTCGCTCAGCAATGGGAAGCTTTCTGATGTTTCAATCACATGCATTCATTTCATTTAAAATACAAATCTTTTATTTATTTTTTCTTTTAAATACCTGAATTTAATTTAAAACAGATATTCTTTACACATTTAAGATTATTTTTCCCGCTTAACAACGGAAAGCTTTCTGACTCATTTTTGAAAATAAAACATGATACTTGGAGATATGATTATCAAAGTAATTTGTAATCAAACAGGTTTTTCATTTTTCGATAAATGAATTACATCTTGACTTATAAGCAATTGTTGTCTTAGGATGACAATTTTTTTCTTTCTTGCACTGCCACATCTGGAAATCTAATTAAATAAAAAAGAAAAGTGCCCAGTTAAACTGATGGCATTGAGCACACAGGCT
The DNA here is from genome assembly GCA_963932465.1 of Maratus speciosus. Lineage (NCBI taxonomy): Eukaryota > Metazoa > Arthropoda > Arachnida > Araneae > Salticidae > Maratus > Maratus speciosus. The sequence continues at coordinate 605,835,050 of OZ010788.1, read as the reverse complement.
ATTTACACTAACTGCATATTATACTCTTATTTCAAAGAATAATGCCCCTCGAAAAATAAATTAAGGGGGCATTAGCCCCCATCCAGTTTCTCCTCTTTATGCTTAATCAATGAGCCTCCAAATGTCATCAGGGGAGCACCTTATCAAAATAAACTGGTAACCAAATTTAAAGCAAATCGGATATAAAAACCCATTTACCTAAATTAAGGGCATATTAGACCTCCGTCCCCCCCCCCCTTTATATTTAACCAATGAACTTCCAAATGTAATCAGGGAAGTGACTTATCAGGATAACACTGTTTACCAAATTTGAAGCAAATCGGATAGAGAAACTCATTTATCTAACTCTCATCTACTCATTTAAGGGGGGGGGGGTATTAGTCCCCCATTCCCCCTTTAGACTTAAACAATGAACCTTCAAATCTAATCACGGAAGCACCTTATCAGAATTAACCGGTATGTCAAATTTGAAAAAAATCTGATAATTCTGCATGAAAAACCCATTTATCCTAGTTAAGGGGGGCCCTGCATTCCCCCCCCCTTTATACTTACCGAATGAAGCCCCAAAACTAATCAGGGAAGTGCCTTATCAGAATGAATCTAAAAATAAAATTTCAGCAAATCGGATATTTCTATCAAAAGTTATCGCATTACGTACATACATACATAACATGCAGGAACATTAGCTCTCAGGTTTTGATAGCCTGTGAGCTAAAAAGCAAACTTTGATAGAATTTTCTTAGAAAATTTTTGTCCTAACTGAAAAATGGAAAAAACAATTTGATTATGCGGTTATCAATAACAGCACCTGCCAATTTGATGCATTTGTAAATAAAAATGAATTAAAAAATGTGCCAGAAGGTAGCCAGTTTGGATTTGAGAACAGCCTCAATCTATACTAAAAAAAGAAAGTTTCGTTCTGTGTGTGAGAGCGTCTGTTTCTGCTGACTAGCGAAATCTACCGCACATACAAAGCTGAAAATTTTTGTGAGGGTAGTCTAAGTCTTCTCCTGGTGCACCTGATACAAAACAATTTTTAATTTCTAATAATTAGTTGAGTTATTAATTAAAAACCCCAATTACAAGAATGGCAAATTATTTATAATTCAATTAAAGCATAGATTTTTATCAAATCGCAGGATTCATTCTCGATCCGAGGAGACCATATGTCTAGCATTTGCGCAGCCAATGACATGTGTTCTTGAAGCAGACCCCAATATTATTTCAAAACAACATGTGACTAAAAAGAGCAAGTAATTTTCCAGCTCTATAGAATTTTTTTTAATACTGCATTTATCAATTTGAAATTAATGCACCTATGCACAAAATGTTATGCTGAATCAAGAAATCTATAAATAACTTTTTTATTTTATAAAAAAATCAATTTTTAGAAGAAAAAAATAAATGTCTTCACAATTTGTTTATAAAGAAATTTTTGTATTTGTTATATTTGCAGGAATGGGGAGGGGAGGCAGCTACTTTTGATTAAATATCTCAATTAGTCCACATGACAGATATTATTATGATCAAATCTTTTAAATTCTTATTTGATTCTGCAACCCCCCTTAATAAAGGTTAAAATTCAATATTTGCTTTAGTAGCCAGTGGCCGGTAGAGGCTGTATGTTTAGTAGCCACTACTGTCAAGTTAGTGGCCACTTATCATAGTTTGTAGATTTAAATAGTTTTACAAGTAATGTTTTTAAAATATTTATGTTACGAAGACATTTTTTAAAATATATAAAAATAAAACTATCCACAGTGTCAGTTTACTTACCCCAACAAAAACAATTAACAGTTATATTACATTAAAAAAAGAGAGAATTTATCGAACAATGTCGTACAAGACCAAGGTCCAAGATTGGTTCACATCTCCAATAATGAGCTAGAAGTAGTTTGGAGTCGTTCGGTAGCTTCATCGCCCCGAGCCCAACCCTTACCGCTTTTCGGTGTCTTTAATTTGTGTAATTTCCCTTTTAAATTTGTCCGGTTTCAATTTTTGATTTTTTTTTTTTTTTCCAATCTGGCTTTCGCTAGAGAGTCTTTCATTTGGGACGTGGCTGGGGACCTAAGAATCTTGCTTCCGCAAAAGGGTGGGACTAGAGTAGAAGAATAAAGGGCTGCGGACGAAGATGGGCCGCTCGCCGCGGCGGTAGTAGCTGTGTAGCCCGAGATCAGAATTCTTTCTGAAAATAGGCCTAAAATATTTCCCGTGACAAAATTCGCAATTAATTTTTGAAATTGTTTTAAGAAATTTGCAATTATTTTACGCAACCTCTTGCTAAAATTCACAATTTTTCCGCCGCTCGTTCAACAGAATTCACGATTTTTTTTTGCGATCATTCGACGAAAGTGACGATTTTATTATGCGATATCTTGATGAAATTCGCGATTTTTCCCACGATCAATTGATGAAATTCGCGACTTTATTTCCACGATCTTTCGACAAAATTCGCGATTTTATTCCGCGGTCGTTTGACGAAATTTACGTTTTTTGCGATCTTTAGACGAAATTTGTTTTTTTCGCGATCTTTTGACGAAGTTTGCGTTTTTTTCGCGATCTTTTGACGAAGTTTGCGTTTTTTTCGCGATCTTTTGACGAAGTTTGCGTTTTTTCGCGATCTTTTGACGAAGTTTGCGTTTTTTCGCGATCTTTTGACGAAGTTTGCGTTTTTTCGCGATCTTTTGACGAAGTTTGCATCTTTTTCGCGATCTTTTGACGAAGTTTGCGTTTTTTTTCGCGATCTTTTGACGAAGTTTGCGTTTTTTTTCGCGATCTTTTGACGAAATTTGCGTTTTTTTTCGCGATCTTTTGACGAAATTTGCGTTTTTTCGCGATCTTTTGACGAAATGTGTAGTTTTTTTTGCGATCCTCCGGCAAAATTTACTAGGTTTTCGCGATCTTTTGACGAAAATTGCGGATTTTTCGCGATCTTTTGATGAAATTTGCGGTTTTTACGCGATCCTTTTACGAAATTTGCGTTTTTTTCAGCGATTTTTTGATGGAAATCGCGTTTTTTTTTCCGCGATTCTGAAATTCATAGCAAATTTTCTGAAAGGTTACAGAAGGGTGTAGCTGTGTTTTTTTCTGCACCTGATTGACGAAATTCCCGTTTTTTCGAGATCCTTTGACGAAATTTACTTTTTTTCGCGGTCTCTTGACGAAATTTGCGATTTTTTCGCGACTTTTGACAAAATTTGCACCTTTTTCGCGAACTTTTGACAAAATTTGCGGTTTTTCGAGATCCTTTGACGAAATTTACGTTATTTCGCGATCTTTAGACGAAATTTGCGGTTTTTTCGCGATCTTTTGACGAAATTTAAGGGTTTTTTTCGCGTTCTTTTAACGAAAATTGCGAGGATTTTCGCGATCTTTTGACAAAATTTGCGGTTACGTTATTTCGCAATTTTTAGACGAAATTTGCGGTTTTTTCGCGTTTTTTTTGACAAAATTTGAGATTTTTTTCGCGATCTTTTGACGAAATTTACGGTTTTTCGTATTCTTTTAACGAAATTTGCGGGGTTTTTTACGATTTTTTGACAAAATTTGCGGTTTTTCGTGATTTTTTGACGAAATTTATGGTCTTTTTGCGATCTTTTGACGAAATTTATCGTTTTTTCGTGATCTTTTGACGAAATTTGCGGTTTTTCCCTTTTCTATTGGCGAAATTTAAGGGGTTTTCCTGATCTTTTGACGAAAATTGCGGGGTTTTGCGATATTTTGATGAAATTTGCGATTTTTACGCATTCCTTTCACGAAATTTGCGTTTTTTCCGCGATTCTTTGACAGAAATCGCGTCTTTTTTCGAGATTCTTATGAAATTCTCGTTTTTCCCGTGATTCTTTGACGATTTTTTTTTGCGAACGATTGACGAAATTGGTATCTTTCGGCGACCATATGTCAAATTCGCAATATTTTTATGCCGATTTTTTTTTTAATTTTCGGAATCAAATGCCTTCAATGTGAACATCAACGCGATTTTCTTTTTCTTTTATGATTCCAGGAAAATCGCTGATCGATTAAAAAAAAAAAAAAAAAAAAAAAAAAAAAAAAAAAAAAACCGGAAAAGTGGCATTTCTGACATGTACTATTACATGAAAAATAAAGATCGCCACTTCGGCGATCAGATGCACATCATAAAGTCGCCAATTTTTTGCATTTAGTCGCCCTGTGGCCGGTGGCGACCGGGAATTTTAACCTTTACCCCTTAAGTAATATGTCTACAGAAAGGTTGAATAACTTAGTTTCATTCGGATATATATTTTTGTTTAGAACAGAGTGCGTTATCTGAAAGTGGATATTGGAACTAGCAGACTTTGCAGTCTGCTATGCAGTGACACAGAAAGCGGGCACATGTGTCAGAGTTTTGTTCAGAACAGAATGCACCACCCTGGCAGTGGAAAGCAGAACTAACAGATTTCTCAGTGCATGCACAACAGGTATAAAATCATATGAATTTAAGGTTGATTTAAGAATATTATCACTTGCCCGAGCAATGCTGGACAGGTCAGCTAGTTTACAATAAAAACAAATGTTCTAAAGAGCTTGTTAAGCAAGTATTTCAAACCAGGCTTGCGATCGATTGGTTGCTCGTGATCCTTAGCTTCCCAACAGCTATTTCTAGTTTCGTATAGTGGACTCCATTTGTATATACTATAGTTTCCTGAAACACTGTGAGTTCAGAAGTATCTTACGTGTTTTACTAATTGCATATAGAAGGGAAGAAGAAGTTTTTTATTTTAATGTGGGAATATATAATAGAGTCTTTTGTTTTGCAGGACAGGAAAGGGTTAAAATTAAATGTTGGAAATATACAGTTGACTTCTTCAAATCCAAAAATGCCTAAAATTTGCACATCATTGCAAATGTAAAAAGTGAAACTTTCAGTTCAGATGTAGGGCAAAAATTCACCATTTTTAACACTTTCCAATATAGTTGAAAAGTGTTTATGACTTTGATTTGTTTGTCTGTCCATGCTCTAAACCGTGTAAATATTTTTCGATTGACATGTAATTGATATACATTATTAAGCTTTGCCATGGCATGTTTGGTATTGAAAATGGAGTGTGTAGCATGCATAATTCATTTATAAGGGCATTCAAAAGTATTCCATTATGTTAAGGTCTATGGGAAAAAAATGATTTGCGGGGTATTTCAACAGTGTTACAGAATTTTAAACATAATGAAATTTATATACATTATTGAGTTGCACTGGTACTTATAGAATACATTATCTGTAGCACAGACAGTACACATACAGGGGAACTCAAAAGTATTCTGTTATATTATGGTCTACAAAGAAAAATCGTTTGTGGTGTATTTTAATGATGTTACTCCATTTACAAATAAATAAGATTGCTATGAATTTCTGAGATGCACTAAAACATGCTTTCTGTAGAATATGGGATGTAAAGCATTTATCATTCAATTACAGAGTCATACAGAAGAGCCGGTTATATAATAATCTACCAGAAAAAATTGTTCAAAGCGTATTTTAATTATGTTGAATGCTTTCAAACTTGATGGAATTGATATACATTGCTGAGCTTTACTATAAGATGCTTGCAGTAGAATATGATGTGTATCACATTTATTGTTCATTTACACATAAAAGATTATGGATACAACTACAGTAGGTATCTGAAGTATTGTTTATTAGGGATGATTGTTGAAAGTGTGTTTTCTGTTATGGTATCTGTTTAAAGTTTAACTAAATTGTTGCACACTACATGGTGAATATAAATTCTATAGGCCATATACAAGGTTACACAAAATAATTCGTAAGCATTAGTGAGAGAGTGTGTGAATTGTTTAAAGGTGTTTTTTTTTTATTTGAGTTATGCATTTTCAAGCTCAGCTACATTTAGTTTACTCAGAGATATTTGTAGCATATAAATAAAATCATATACAGTGCTATGTAAAAAACTGGATAAATGGCTGCCTATTGACAGAATTTTTGGAAGTGTAATTTCAGTAGTTTTAAATGTGCTTTTCCCTCAATTAAATTTCAGCTTAATATGCAGGTTGTATAAAAGTCTTATATGCAGGGATGCACAAAAGAATTCAAGTACATTTCCATCTTTGCTTTGGTGGAAATTGCTAAAGGTGAATTTTCAAATGCGTTATGAATTTTCTACCTAAACTAAATTTTAGCATACTATGTAGAATATACAGAGCTGCACAAAAGAATTAGAGTACCATTCTGGATATGTGCAGCAATTGTTGAAATCTGTTCTTCAAATGTGTTAATGCATTTTCTGAAAAGTTTACTTAGGTATCTTCTTTACCTTATTAAACAACAAAGTTTTTAAAAAGTATTCTGGAAGTGTTGGAAAATGTTTCATAATCTATGCTTGATGCAGCACAATTTTTCTTTCTTGTTTAAATTTTTATGTCATTTCATACACATTTTAAAATGTAATTCTGGTTAATATGACTGAATTCATGCTTTCTCATAAAGAAAGTATAAATTTATTTCTGAAAAAATTCAAAATAGCACTGATATCAGTTGTAATCATGATCTTTTTACCAAATAATTTATGCATTAATATATCTTTTATGGTTATAAAATTTGGCTAAACGTGAAATAAAACTTTGTTTTTTGACAATTTAGATGTAAATTATTAGTGTACCTTTATGAGGTGAGTTTCATTAACTAATCGAAGAAAAATTTATATCATCATTATTATGCATATTTAGTTTTTAACTCAATTTTTACTTTTAGTATTATAATAATTTTTTAAATATTCTGAGTTTTTGTTAATTTACTCTAATATTTAATTATTTTACTGTTTATTACAGTGTAAGCATTAATTATGATTTCAAAGACATTATTACATTCAAATTACTATTTAAAAATGCAATTAAAGCAGTGACCAGAAATCTGCAAAATATGCACAACTTGTAGTTACAAGCCATGCAGATTTGAGGGAATCTACTGTATATCTAAATTTAAAAATACGATCGAAAATGTATCTAATTTCGATGTTGCCTTAAGACATTCTACTCTGAATTAAAATGTTTGTTATTTAAATCTCTTTCTATTCTATGCTATGATACTGAAATGCACTATATAATTATAAAGATCAATCATGAAAGAGAAAGTTAATCGAAAAAATACTGATCTAGAAAGTTCATTATAAGATTCATAGATTTCTGCTTTTCAAACGTTTTAAAATAATTTGAGTGTGAATGAAAATTAATTTTTATAACCTACCAGATATTAAAAGCTCTTTTTCCTCTTGGGTTTTATTCATTTTTTACTGAAAGAATGGATTGCAACCCTGATCTACTATACAAAAATTATTTGCAACTGTTTACTTCCATCTCTTAATCTCATCACTTTTGAAACACTTTGCCTAAATCTAATACAGTAAAACCCGTTTTTCATTTATACGTTGTATCATTTGTACTTTTACATTTATGTACGTCATTTCAGTGCAGTCTTGATTCATCCCTGTGTATTTTAATATTGTAATGTTCTGTTTATACATCATTTCTTTCATGCTGTAACTGATTTTCTCAAAATTTTTCCCCCAGCATCGTTCTTTTTTTTTCTGCTAATGATATTTAGAGAAAGATGAAGAACAAACAACAAGTGTAACTGCTACAGGTGTTAATTCAATTTTGCGGAACAGGGAGTGGGATAAAAAGAATGGATAATGGGTGGTCTGGTCACTTAGAACCTTTTTTGCTTTCCACAATATTAGTGAGAAAACTTTCCAGGAACTTAACTCCATAAATAATGCTGTACTTAAGTCTGAAAGACAATCAGCATGTCAGATGATGATTAAAGATTATTTTAAATAAAATCTCTTTATACATACAATAAAAAAAAAGTGATGTAGGGGAGAGGGGGCAGATGTAAACATGGGGCACATGTGAACAGTACATATTACACTCAGTTAATCTGAAATAAAAAAAATACCAATATATGACGGTATTGGTACCATCTTTTGGCTGAATTTTCAGAACAATGAGCAATTTTATTCCGGTTGTTTGTAATTTGTTTGTTTTAGAAGATGTTAAGTAAAAAAGTCATCTAAAGTTATTGAAGTAAAAATTCATTCAAGACATTTTAAAAGTAGAATTTCAGTGTTGCATTCTTTAGTGGTAAGTCTACAAAAAGTTTTGTTTCCTTATTTCAATTAAAAATATCTTTTTTCTTTAAGTTAGGCTTAAGTTGGTTAGATGGGGCACTTATGAACAGTTCACAAGTGCCCCATTTTTCTATTTTAGATTATGAATGTATTTTTTAAGCCTGTGAATGCATTTTTTTTTTTTTTTTTTTTTTAGTTTAAAATTTAATTACCCTTGTCAAACATTGAGCTATAAATTCAATGTTTTTAGGATTACTGCACAGTTTTAATTTACTGGAAGTTAGATAACAATTAGAAGTGGTGGCTTTCTGTAAAAATCAATATATTTGTTATTCTTTAATGATTTCCAGTTTTAAATGTATTTATTTTTTCTTAGCCCATAATAAAGTACTTGTAAGATATTTTATTTTATGAAAGTTAAATTTAGTTGGCCAAAAAAAGTGATAAGTAGTACTGTGATAATCATCAATTTTTTATATCACAATTTTACCAATTTATAAAACCACGATGCACAATTTTGTTATACACATTGCATAACATTTAGAAAAAAGTAAAAACACAATAACAAAATTATTCAATAACTTATTTAAAAGTAACACAGTTTTGCTACGCTTGACTCAAAAAGAGTAGGTATATTAGTGTATAATTTTACGAATAATTTCTTGTATCTATGTTGAAACATTTATTGATTGATTCACACAACTAGAAAGAAGGCATCTAGTTAGTTTTTATTCACAAAAAAATATTTTTGTCTTATTTATGCATGTGTTAACATGTGCCCCAGGTCTGTTCACAACTCCCCCTCCACCGGGGCACACATGAACAAATATAGACAATTCTTAGAATGATGATATCAGCTAGAAATTTTTGATAAATGCATCCAAAAGTTTTACCAAAGGAACAAACAAAGTGTAAATATTCATATAAATAAATTTTTGTTGCAATAGCTCATAACAATTTTGAGAAATAGTCAAAAATGTAAAAATTGTTCACATGTGACCCCCCTCTCCCCTACAAAACATATAAGGATTGATAATACTCAATTTTATTTTTCTATTTCAGAAATGACTATTTAATGTTTTTTTTTTTCAATGTTTTAACTTTTTTTTCAATATATAGTGCATTTTGAACAACAAAAATAACAGCAAAATTAAATTTGTATGACTGCAGCATTATATTTGCACAGTCAAAGATTTTATACCTTTGGCGACTAGGGAAGATTTGGGACAGTTGATCCCTAGGGAGACTTGATCCTAGGTCTAAAACCAAAGAAAAAATACATTTAAGTCTCTGAAACTGGAAACATTAATAAAGTGATCCCTTATCAACATATTTAGCAACATACTTTGATTCAGCCATTTTTATTTTTCTTGTAAAAGAGGAATCTCTGTTTTCTTACAATCAAACTTCTTTTTGAGTACGTAGTTTGTGTTTCATATTTTTTGCTAAATATAACTAAATTACTTAATTTTATTGATATAATATACTAACATACCTTACTCCTTAAATGTTGTTATTTAAATTCAACACAATATCTTTATTTTTGATTTAGTAACTTTTTTCCCCAAACATGCACATTAGGGACACTTGATCCCTGTTGTATGGGGAGACTTGATCCTGGGGATAGAGTCTCCCCAAACCAAAGTTAAGCTAAATTAATGTTAAATTTTATTAACCACCTACTTCTCGTTGTGATATTTAGATATTATCTGTATTAGTTAGAATATGGTTGCTTGATTTTAGATGGTTGACAAAGACAGAAAGTTAATATGTGGCTGCATATGATGGTTAGCAAGCACATGGTGGATGAATGCATATGTGAGACATACGTCTAACTTTGCAAAATTTTTACAGCACTTCATAAAGAATGAAAGATATTATAACCAAAACAGTAAAGTGTTAATCATAATGAATAATCATGATTAGGGATTGACCGAAGCAGCAATTTTGCCGAATACCGAAGCTTCGGTCGAAGTGTACACCGAAGCTTCGGTATTCGGCAACCGAATACTTGAAACTTTTTTATACGCATTTTTGCATATTTTAGCTATTTTAATAAGCTTTAATTGAAATTAAATTCTCAATAATTTAATTCAGTTACACTTTTATTCTAAAATCTAATTACACAAAAACATTTAATGACTTCTTTCCACTCATAAATTCATTAACCCATAACTTATTTTTTATTATTTTATCACTAGTCAATACCCAAAAAACTATACGGGGTCTTATTAAGGATAAGGATTGTCAGAAAAACAAAAGTTCATTCAAATAATAAGAAACAATGTTGTCATTAAACTGGTTTACTGATTGTCTAAGTCTAATTATAAACATATTGAATAGGAATGTTCTCAAAATACAAAAGGTATTATATCAATTTGAACATTTAACTATTTTCTGTCAAATTATTAATAGCATATTTATATTTTGATTAATATTTTAACATTGTGGTGGTGAAGATAAGAAATTTAAGCGATTTTGATATAATGGTTATAAAAACTATAGGGTTGGCATAGGGGTATACTTATTTGATGTGTGTATTTTCTTTAATATACACCTTAGATATACAGATATGAACTCTGATATACTTATTTGATAAGTAATGTAGAAGTACATAAAATTAAATGATAAGGGAAAGATGCGCATCTTCCTTACTTTTTTTTCTCTGTTGTAGACAGTTGTTTTGATTTCGCCCCTATGTAGACTACTTTAGGAAGGAAAAAGTTTTTTAAATAAAAAATGGCCTTTGACTTGTTTTTTGTAGTGCAGCTGAACTCTGAACTCATGCACATAATATTCAAACTCATTGTTTAGCCTATTCTACTGCTAAGTAAAAGAGAATTCTTCTACTTCTAAGAAAATACTTATCTGCAATTATTCGGCCGAATACTTAAAAGTATTCGGCCGAAGCCGAATATTCGGTTTACATGCCGAACCACCGAATACCGAATCAACTATTCGGTCAATCCCTAATCATGATAACCATATAAGCATTGCATTGAGAGTTTGAATTATGACAAAGAAAATGGAATAATTTTGTTAACAATATCACCGCACACTTCTCACAAATTGCAGCCTCTGGATCGTACTGCATATGGACCATTTAAAAGATATTTTAATGCAGCTGTTCAAGACTGGACGACTAAACATCCTGCTCAAAGAACAACAATTTATCAATTTGCTGAACTGATCGGAATTGCCTATCCTAAAGCCATGATGACAAATAACATAATAAATGGATTTACAATCACTGGAATATCCCTTAAACAGGAATTTCTCAAGATGATTTTTTATCATCTTTCGTCTCAAATCAACCATTAACTCCAACAAGCAGTAAAAATAATACAGTTAAACCAAACATAGTGACACCAGCAGACATACAATCCTTCCCTAAAGTTTCATTAACAAAAATGGGAAAATCTAAAGAAATGAAAAAAGGGTCTTCAAAAATTTTGACAAGCACACCAACTAAAAGACAGAATGAAGAAAAATACAAGATCGTCAACTGAATAAAAAACAAAAGTCAGGAAAAGCTCATTTCATCCCAAGAAAAAAAGTAAAAACACTAAAAGTGAAAGACCCAAATCTTCAGAAAGTTATAAAAGCAGTTATAGTGTTTATGATTCAACCGACCCAGATCCACTTGATGACAATTCTAATGAAATCATTGAAGATCCAAAATATTTGTCAATTGGTGAAAATGACTTTGTCATTGTGTGAATTCTGGAAAGAAGAAAATTAGTCATTTCGCAGGAAAAATTTAAAAGAAGATTTTATCATCTGAATATGAAATAAATTTTCTAAGAAAACGAGGACTTAATTTCAATCAATTTATGTATCCAGAAAAGGTTGACAATAGTGTTGTGGATAATGATGACATTGAGAAAAAACTACCCAAACCAACCATACTCGGTGAAATTCTTCAAACTGCAATAATCTTAACATTTACATTTGGTTTTTCAAGCTTTGAAAATGTTTTTGATCATTGTGTTTTTTTTTTCCCTTTTTACATCTTAGTCAACAATAAATTTGATTTCTACTAATTAATTTGAGTCATTTCAATGCATTTGTTTCGAAGATCAAGTCTCCCTTGGCAAGGGATCAAGTCTCCCTCCAACTGGGGAGACTTGATCCTTTTTTTTATTTTTTGGAAAACTATTTATTTTTATTTAAAAAGTAATTTTTCAAAAATAAAAAAAATACTGTAACAAGAAAGACACATGAGCCTTTAAGAATAACTGGAAACATTTTTTAAATATTTTGTTTTTTCCAAAATAAAAATTAAAAACTGAAAAAGGGATCAAGTCTCCCCTACTATTTTGATTGTATGTCTTTCTCAGTTCTATGTCCTTTTAGAATGGTCCCCTGAAAGATGTATATTCGGTGCTTTACTGTATAATTTTATGTTATTTCACTTTATATTTTGCAACACTAATACAGTAAATGCTGTTTAAATGAACCATGTTCACGTCCAGCATAGCTGCTGTTTCTATAATCAAGAAAAAAAAAAAAAAAAAAAACATCTATCTACCTGAATTTAAAATTCTTGAATCAAAAATTTTAATTAATAATAATAGGTAAAAAAAAAATAAAAATAATCCAATAAATATTGTAAAAAAAATAACAACATATTGAATAATACTATTATACATTTTCTGGTTCTATACACATTTTTTTCCTTAAGGAAAAAAATCAAGTAAGTTTCACAGACTATGCATTATGATTTCATTTATTAAAAAGACTAATTCAATTAACTAGTGATTCAAATAAGCAGTGATTACTGGATTTATTATCAATAAACCCCTCTTTGAAGCCAAATTCTGGCTGTGCAGTATTGTTTTGATTGATATTCGTATTACAGTTACAAGGATTAATATTGATAATTTGTTCATAAATAAGAAAGTTTTTTTATTTACAAAGTATAATTTATTATAATATATTTTTACATATTTATTTTATGTGTTTTTGATTATGTATATAAAATGATATTTCTGTATTATGAAAAAAATAAATAATTTTAGAGAAGGTAGTATCAATTTAGGGTAGATGCACCAGTTTTGGCCACTTTTAGAGAAAATTTGAAATAGAAATTTTACAGTTCTTGACTGATTGAAGCATATTAAATCATAATAACATCACTCTTTAGTAAATTTAATTGTCTTTCTGTTAGCTATAATGACTTACTACAGAATATTTTAGATTGTGAGTAATAACTCATCAAGTAATTTATTCCAATTTGTACCAGTTTTGGCCACCCATACACCAGTTTTGGCCATCTCTATGCACCAGTTTTGGCCACCCATACACCAGTTTTGGCCATCTCTATGCACCAGTTTTGGCCACTCCAATATCATGTAGTTTAACAAACATTTTAATTGATAATAAGTAAAAATAAAGCATTTTTATGCAACATCTATTTTACCACACATATATTTGTTTGCTGTATTAAGAGAATTTTGCAAATTTCTTTATGAATTGATAAAAACATCAAGTAAAATGTATTACTTATGTTGATTTTAACTGAAAATTTCAATTAAAAAACAAAAAATATATTTAAATTTGTGTCATAAAAGGGACAACAGTGCCTACAGGACATAAAGATTAACTATTTAATCAGTTTTATAATTATTCATGGATTGTTTAGAACATTTGAATCTTCATCAAAGAGTTATATTTCTTGAAAGCATTTTCTGATTTTGATTTGATTTTCATCAAAAAGTTATAAATCATCTTTTGATTTATATTAGCTTGTGCTTTATTTATGTACCCTGCTTCTTTGCAAGTTATTTTAGGGTATGACTTCAGGAGCGAATCATACCATTTCATGCCTGGTCTTCCATCTTGAAATGGAGTTTCTATCTTGCCGGCTACAATTTTCTGGACAGAATCTTAAAAGTTGTTCCATTTTTATAGGAAATATTAAACTTGGTAAAATGAATCCTGTTCTTTTTAAATAATGTGAAATACATTCTTACTTGTATTTAGATGTCTCTAGTAAAGATTTTCACAATATTTAGTATTTCTAAATCCTTGTGCCTGAAATATTGCAAAAATTTTGGAATGTCTTACATTTCTTTAGGAAAAATACAAGCAATTAAATCATGCTATAATTTATTGAACGTTTTAATTTATAGGTTGTAAAATCTTTCAAAATTTATGTTTTAGTTTATTTATCATATCTAAACAATTACATATCACCTCCCCTTTTGTTTTATCAAAACTAAACACAATACTATATTTTTTTAGTTTTTTATAGCAATGTCCTTCTTTCTAAAGTGAATTATCTATTGGATAGAGAATAACAAAATCTCTTTTATAGAACTGCCATTAGCCTTGCTTTTTTTTATTATTATTATTGAAGCCATTACTATATAAAACAAAACTAAATTGATTTTGATTTATCCAGATGGTCTTAAATTTATTAAATGGCTAAAATTCCCTCTATAATGATAATGAATCATGTGGCCAAAAGTGGAACATAATGTTGTACCCTTTTTGGCCACCCCCATGGCCATAACTGGTACATATAGCAAATTTAATTCACCAGTTTTGGCACCCCCCCATTAAACTGTTAAAATAATTAATTTAAATGTAAAATTGCAGTAGTGAGAAAGCTTACCTCATAAAACCTAATAGAAATTTGTTTCAGAACAAATAGAACCCTATAAGTGCGTAATGTTGAAAGATTCTGAAAACTTGTCAGCTAAGCAAAAATCTTAATACATGTAAGCACATACTACAGTTTCACACATTTTTTTTTTTTTTTGCAAGTCACATTTTATCAAAAAATAAACAAATGATAAAAGAGAGTTTGCTTAAAGTGTAAGAATGCATATTATTTGTTAGCATCAATTCACAGGCTAAATATTGGAAAAATTGATCCAATGTGGCCAAAACTGGTACAGTGGCCAAAACTGGTGCATCTACTGGTGCATTTATACTTAGTGCGTTTATATAAAAAAATTTTGATTGAACTAAAAATAATACTTATTATTTATTATACACTTTGCATTTAAAAAATAATTTTTAATTGCACATTCTTATTTAATAATTATTCTATATAGCATTATTCCCAATTTCATGGTTTGCAATCTTCATATTTTTAAATCAGAGTATATAAAAACCAAAAACATTTAAAAGGAAAACTTTATTTCTATGCTATTTTTCTCAAAAAAGAATATTATACATTATAATAATATAGCATTAAATCTAAAAAACTTTTCATCTATGACATTGTATTTAATAAAGTTTTAGCAAAATATAACTTGTTGCTAACTTTTATTCCATGGGCTACATTCGCTGATACATTCTATTTTAATCATAGATTTTATTTATTTATAAAATTATGTAATTTAACTATTTTACGTGTGTTCAAGAATATTAGAACATAAATGTCGTTTAAGTTGTGCATTAGTACATTATATTATGACCTTACATTCTATTGTTTATGAGAGATATACAATTAAAATACAAAATAAGTTCTTTAAGATAGACACAAAATAAATATTACAGTAAACTCTCTGTAAGGCGGACTCTGTGTAAGACGGAAATCTGCCTAACTCGGAAAGATTTTCAAGTCCCAGCGGATCCATAGACATAGAGTAACATTTGTCTAAGGCGGAATATTGTCTACTACGGAAAAATTTCTCGGTCCCGATTGATTCCGCATAACACAGAGTTCACCAAACGAAAGGATCCCCGAGTTTACTGTATATATAAAATGCATAAGATTTAACATGTTCCACTTTGTAAAATCATAACGCAATAAAAAAAAATCATATTTTCAAATAGATTAATTATTAAAGTGAAATTTTAAAATCAAAGTTTTACAAAAGATTTATAAATTTATACGTTCTAAGTGTTGATTCTAATTAGCTTTATAATACATCACCTCATTCTCATTTACCATGCAACATGACGCTATACGATTTCACAAAATTGTAAATAATGTCATGTGATCAAACCATAAGTAACCCTAAAGACACCGCCAACAAGTAATGTTTTGGCGAAGATTTGGCGACAGACACTGTCTACCGGTTGCATTTTTATAGAGACGTCATGCAGACAGCAAACAACAAACAATAGCCGCATGCATTGCCATTTGCATTTAGCATATTTGTAAAATACTGTTTATTTTATTATTTTATTCCATGCAAGTTGGCAACAGGATACTTTCAATTAGTTTAATAAAAATTTAGCAATTCAAAATTCGTAGGAATTATGCATTCTGTAATTACTTAATATTATGTAATATTTGTTGCTTTTGGTTATTTGTTCAACCCCATTTAATTAAAAATGCCCATAGAGGGCGCTAATTGGAGCTGCCGCTACAGGAAAATATTCTCTTTAACTTGCGTTTCAAAAGGTGAAAAAAAATGGATTTATTCACGGGTTTTTTGGGGGGGAAATTTTTAAAAATTCCCGTAATTTTTCAGAAAGATTTAGGCGTGGAAATTTTTAATTTATTATTTTTAAACCATCTCAATTTTTGTCAATGCAAACATCTTTTTCTTTTTTTTTTTACAAATGTAAACAAAAACAATAACATAAAAATAGAAAAATAGCACAGTTTACAGAAAACTAACGAAATACATGCTTAAGTAGGCATTAATAAATTTTAATGGTAATTTTAAGTAGAAAAAATTAAAATTTCATAAGTAATTTGATATTTTAATCGTCGATAAGTAAAAAGTAAGAGAGGCAAATGACAGATTCATCTTCTGTTCTCCAAATCAGCCAATGTAAACAACAACAAAAAAATGAGCAAAACTCAATGCAAAAATACAATGCAAATCTCAAGAAAATTAATTATTGCCTCAATAGCAGATACGTCAGCTAACAGAAATTGAACAATTTAATTTTTAAAGAAACATTCAAATCCTCATCAATTCGCAGCTACCATGGTTGAAAAACTACCAAGTTTTAATAAATTGCCGCAAAATCATAAGTTTTGTGGATTTATATTGAAAAATCGATTTTAAACTTTTTAGAAGAGTGCCGGAAATTTCTTAAAAGTAAAAATTTCAATAAAAAAAAATGATTGGTTTGTTTACTTTCAAAACTCCTTCAAAATTTAGAATATTCTACAAAATTTCAGGTTTACACTCGTCCTTCAAAATCCCCTGTTTTTTTGTTTTTTTTTTTTTGCAATTCTACCTTTCACTGTTATTGAAATCATTATTTATTACAAACTCGCTTGAACATTTTACGTATTTAAATGCGGATAATTTTTCCTTGTAATATAACACAGAACACTAATGTCCCAAGAAATCTGAAATTGTTGCACGGTCTTTTCCTGAAGCGAGAATTTACATCTTTTCTCCACCAGGCGGTGCATTCAAGCGGACATATTTTAATATTTATACCCTTCTTATGATATATTATAAGATCTATAAGCTAAAATAATAAAAATTTCGAATTAATAAAAGAATAAAAATTTCAATTTTATAATTTTTTATAATTATCATTAATTCTTTTATACGAATAAAGATCCAATAAAATGAATTAATAAAAAAAAAGGATAATTTTAAAGGATGTTATGTACAGAGTGTTGCGTTATAATTTGCAACAATTTTTTTATATAAATGTAATTGTTTTTAAGCATATTGATTACATTTTTTTCTGGCAAATTCGTATTTTTAAAAAATAAATTTAAAATGGTCTAAAGAAAGTACAGAACTTCATTTTCGGTGATAAATGCCGAATTAGTTCATTTCACCGTCTAGTTACTCACCAATACACTAAGTAGCAGAAAGAATGAGCGAAATTCTAAATGGGTGCAAATATTATGCCATCCCTTATCTTGATGACACTGCGATATCTGCTCAAATATGAGAGTGGCATTTAAAACATTTGCAAGATATCTTAGAGCGAATAAAACAAGCAATCTTAACAATTAAATCCAGTAAGAGTAAATTTGCTTAAGAGGAGGTGCAATATTTGGGACAAGTAGAGCATGAGAAACGGTCACCAACAGAACTAAAAATTATAGCATAGCTATCCAGATTTTTCTGGTAAGCTAAAGCTGTGATTAGGGCTTTTCTTTACTAGCAGGGTGTTACCGGCAGTATATACCCATGATGTTTTAATTAATAATCACATCGTTCACAGATTTGTTGAAAGAAAGATATTTATAATGGAAAATTGAGTGGAATGGGGTATATACCAAAGCCTTTGAGTTGCTTACGAGTAAACCAATTTTGCACGCTTCAAATTTTTCGAAACCTTTTATATTGAAAATCTATGTTCAGATTTGGATATTGGGTGGTATTAGCACATGATAATAATAAAGGCAAAGAACATCTTATATTACACTCCAATAAAAAATTCAACAGAAAAAAGATATTCAGCAACGGGAAAAGAATGCGCGGCAATATTGTATGGCATAAAAAAAACTTAAGGCTCTTCTCAAATCCAAAAGGGCAACTTTATGACATAAGTTTTAATTTATTTTTATTCGGAAATGCATGAAAATAGCAGGTGTTGCTGTTCAGAAACTATGTAATCGAACTGTTTTTTCCTTTTTTTTTTGCAAACGCAATAGATCTTTCAGAAAATAATGTCAAAGTAGGCGTTTTGAACCGAATTTCCGCGCGAAAGAAGAATAACCAGTCAGAGAAGGTTGAAAAACGTGTTTGTCACGTGATCTAAATCGTTTATAACTCAATAGGTAATTTATTGATCAAAAAATGGAAAACACAGTTCGATTTCAAATCGCTTCCATAGTCAAGCTTTCATATTTTATATCTTTCCGTTAGAGAATGAATTTGTAAATATGTCAAAACGTTTTTAGCTTGGTGAGCAGAGCAGTTGAGTACAGCCTTAAAGGATATATTGATGGGCAAATCAAATATCCCATTCAAACAGACCACAATTACCTGACCTGTATGGTTAGAGAAAATGCAGAAAACAACCCGCGATTTCTTCATTGCGCATTGGTATCGCAAGCCTATAACTACACAAGAGAGTATACGTGGGTGGTTCAATAATTATTGTCCCTAGTGTATATAAAATATTTGTACTGTGTTGGTTGATGTGGAACATCGAAGCCTAATGTTTTAAATGCCTATATGCTCAATTTCAGAGCCATAGCTGCTTTATTAACATAGTTTTGGAGGGAGGGGTGAAGTTTTAAAGACCTATTTTTGAGGGAGTTTTTAAGGAGGGGGGGGGGGGTGAGAGTGAAATGCTGGTTTGGAGCATATAAGGCTACATTTTTGACAGTGGATGAGATGTGGCTACATCACTATGATCCCGAGTCCAAACGACAGTAGTTACGTCTCATCCACTGCTACAAATCTAGCCCCATAAGATAAAAATCGGCCTTTCACTCCTCCCTCCAAAGCTACGTGAATATAGCAGCTACGGTTCTGAAATTGAGCATACAGGCATCTAAGACATTAGACTTCGATATTTAACAACAACCATCCCAGTACAAATATTTTATATACACTAGGGACAATAATTATTGAACCACCCACGTAAAAAGGGGAGTTATAACTCAAATGTGGACTGTTTCAGTCAAAATCATCTTTGGATTGACTATTTTCTTTCGAAATAAGATTTATTGGCATAATCTTCATGTAATGCATTTCAATTATTTTTCACATAAATTGTTCTTTTCAAGTGTTTGTATAACCCAGATACAGTACTGTTTAATTATTAGTTTCACTGGAGAACATCTAACACGGTTCATTAAGTTTGGTGACCATTACGACTAAACCTTTAAGTGGATAAAAGAACGAGAACATAAAAGAATTCGATTATATGCTAGCCCTGTGAAAAAATTATTTGCTGCGTATTTTAATGATGCTACACAATTTAAAACCTACTGTCTATGAGCAGTACTTTCCGGAAGCGTGTTTTCAGTTGTGATATACGATTTTAAGTTTAAGATTGTCAGTACTAAGTGATATATATAAATTCTATGGATCATACACAGGGCTACACAAAAGAATTCGAAAGCATTACTATTTCTTGCGTTGTTTAAGGGTGGTTATTAAATGTGAATTTTCAAGAAGAGCTATATTTAGTATACTAAGAGTTGCTTGAAGAATATAAATAAATTCATATACAGGGCTGCGCAAAGAACTGGATATACTGCCGTCTGCCGTCTATAAGTGGCAATTTCTGGAAGTTCGTTGTTTGTTATGTTATGCGTTTTTTGCCTGAATTAAATGTAAGATTAATAAAGTGGCCTGTATAAAAAATCTATAAGTAATATACAGAGTTATGCAAAAGAATTCGAGTAAATTTCCGCCTATTGCGGAAATTTCTGAGGATGGATTTTCAACTATGCTATGCGTTTTTTAACTAAGTTAAATTTTAGCTGCGTATATTTTAGCCATGTAAATATCCCAATATTGGGGCGATATTTCATAGAAATATTGGCTAAATATGGACAAAATGTACACATCCCAATATTGGAGCGATATTTCGTGTCAATATTGCACTAACATTTAGTCAAAATATAGCCAATGTTGTTCCGATATTGGTTAGCTACTGAGATTATTATATATACAAATCTATAGGTCATATACAGAGCTGCACAAAAGAATTTGAGTACTTTTTCGACTACAGACGCTAATTGCTGAAATCGGTTTTTAGTTCACAGGCAATCAAAGACTGAGCGCTATTGTGCACGTGGGTTCTGTATGTACATACGTATGTATGTACGCAACGCGATAACTCTTGATAGAAATCTCCGATTTTCTTCAAATTTTGTAAATAGGTTCATTCTGATAAGGCGCTTCCTTTATTAGTTTTGAGGGTTCCTTGGTTAAGTATAAAGGGGAAAACGGGGGGGGGGGGCTAACTCCACCTCTTAATTTAGATAAATGGGGTTTCATGCAGAATTATAAGATTTGCTTCAAATTTGATATACCGGTTTATTCTGATAAAGCGCTTCCCTGATTAGATTTGGAGGTTTATAGGTTAAGTATAAAGAGGGAATCGGGGCTAATCTCCCCCCTTAATTTAGATAAATGGGTTTTTCATGCAGAATTATCCAATTTGCTTCAAATTTGGTAAACCGGTTTATTCTGATAAGGGGCTTACCTGATTATATTTGCAGGTTCATTGGTTAAGTATAAAGTTGGGGGGGCGGGCTAATCCCCCACTTAATTTATTTACCGTTTTGCTCAAAAAGAGTGAGCTCCATTTTATAAATAATAGACATAAATAAGAGTATAATATACAATTAGTGTGAATAGCCTGTGATCTCAATGCCAAAAATTTAACTGGGCACTTTTCTTTTTTATTCAGATGTGTTACGCGTTTTCCAAATCATTTACTTAAATATCATCTGTCACCTTATTAGCCTCTTAACGGTCAAGCTTAATATTTTGCAAAAACCATAAAAAGTACCTATTTTTTTATTACAGAAATCGAATAATTATAAGGTTATTATATAAAATATGCAATTTTTTTTTTTTTTTTTTAAGGCGAAAAGAAAAGATGTTATAGAACAAATTCATAGTTGTGGAAAAGCCATCATGCGAGAATTCTGTGTTTTAATGTTTGTTTTACACCATACAAATTAATGCGAATAAGACCTTTATTTTTCACATCTTAGATCTTTATTTATCATCATCAAACAAATTTTTACAAATAATATTTGAAATAATGTAATATACATTAAATTTTGATTATTAATATTTTTTTGAGTGTGACATATTTTGAAACATGCAATACAAAGTCCAACATCACAATCAGCACCAAAAACCAAACCCAAACGCTAATATTCAAAGACTTCACACCAAAATGCCAGTTAAATTTTTCTGGTTTCAGAATTTTTTTCCAGCAATAAATCTCCAACCCGGAAATAGGACGAGCACGAGAAATAACGAACGACACCTCAGCCCGCGATATTGACGGGAGAGAGAATGGACCACAAGCATTATTGACGTCATACAACGTCATGATGGATTATAGCCAATCAGCTTCTTGATTTTTCCCACAAGCGCTCACCAAAAGCCAATCGAATACCCTAATGCTTGTGGGAAACATTGCAAGCTCCGCCCAGTGCGCGTGATCAATTAAGAGGTTAAACAGTGAAGTTTCGTTACAGTATTCTGGAGTTGTAGGAAAGTGTTTCATAATCCATGCTTGGGGCAAGATTTTTCTTCCTTTATGATAATATAAATAGGTTTAATGAACGCAAACAATAGCAGCCTGTGACTGCCTTTATGGAGTGCTGCACGTTGCTTGCATTAGCAAAAGAATTAAAGTCATTTCAACACACACACAAAAAAAAAGAAAAAAAAAGAAAAAGAAAAAAGAAGAAGAAAGAATACTTTTTCTTTCACCTCAGTTCTTTTTAGCATTTAATGAACAATGACATTTTATTCCCTTTATTTTTATGCCGATCAGCGAACAAAGACGTTAGCTGATCCCTGATGTCCGACGCATTTAATCCTCGACAAACTCACGTGACGAGCATGAAAATCATGAAAAAGTCATCCGAAGAATATGGCAATTTTTACACAGATCCTAAAATCTTGTAACGTCTCTCTTCAATATCCTTCCGGCTATTAAGTTTATCCCCGAAAAGTAAAATATGCCTGCCTGAAATTATTTTGTAGAAGCAAAAAAGACACCCTATTACTTTTTTCTGCTGTAGGTCGTATTTTGTGATGAGGTAAAAGATGTAAGAGAAGAATTGGGGCAATATAGAACGGGAGCTTTATCACCAACTTTTCATCAGATGCGAAATAAATCTATTACTAAACAAGAAAAAATATTTGATTCTTTTTTTTTCTTTGTTCTTGCTAAGATGATTTTAGCATTCTGAAATACATAAAATAAACAGGAGTAGTAAGTTCGCGAACCTCTTTTATGGGGTACAGCATGTTGCTTTCAGTCGAAGGTGAGTTACATACAAATTGATGCTGATGCTGACAGTACCACACATACACAAGCACACACACACAAGCACACACACACACACACACAAAATAATACTTTCAGAACTGTATAAATGTATGGCAGTTAGAAAAATATGAGACCAAATATTTTTGTAAATAAAAACGAAAAATCATGCATCCAGCATAGATTATGTAACACTTTCCAACAAATTCAGAATACTGTAATAAAACTTTACAGTTTATTAAGGTGAAAGAAGTTTAATAAACAATTTTGAAAATGCATAAAGCAGTTGAAAAAACGACCATTGTTGTTACCATCAATAGCAGACCTGCCAACCTTTGAAAATGAAAAATCGTAGCACACAAAATTCAAATTAATCTGGAGGTTGGTTGGTTGGCTTTTCGTGTTTCGCGGCTATTTTTTTACATTCGTAAAAGGAATAAGGTTTCAGTCTTTCAACTCACTATAGTAAATTTTTTCCTCTGAAAATTATTATACGATTTGTATAGCTTCTTCTCGTTTCGCAGTTTTTTTTTTTAAACATTTGTAAAAGGGGCCCTGTCACGACTTTTTAGCCCAGGGCAGTAAATTTTGACGAAATTCGCATTTTTTTTGTCTGCGATCATTTCACGATATTTACAACTTTTTCCCACAATCGTAATTCACTTTTTTTTTTATTACGATTCTTTTTTGAAATCCTTGAATGAATGAAATTTTACCTCAAATTTTTTGACGAAATTCGCATTTTTTACCGCGCGATCTTTTTGATCCTTTGACGATTTTTACACGATACTTTGGCAAAATTCTTGTTTCTTTCCACGATAAAAATCGTAGTTTGAGACCGATTTTCGTAGCATCGTAGTTTATAGGTCCAAATCGCAGAAACTACGATTTTTTCGCAGCAGTTGGCAGGTCTGATCAATAGTCGGCAAAATGTCCGAATTCCTAGTGCAGTCCTATATATGACCTATAGATTTGTATGTATAATATGTAGTATGCTAAAACTTAGTTCAATTAAACGCATAGCAGAGTCGAAAATTTTTATTCAGAAATTTTTTCTGGAACCCTGTATATAACGTGTAGAATTTATACGCACCAAGTGATACAAAAAAAAATATTGAGAATTAAAACGGCCTATAGAGGCGCTGTTCGCAGCCTTCGGTACAGGAAAATTGTCTCTTTAATTTCCCTTTAACTAATGCTAAAGTGCCATTGAAATAATTCTTTATTGTAAATGCATTTAAAAGTTTTAGATATTCAAAGTAGGATAATTTTTACTTCGTCATATAAGACACACAAATGTCACAGGAAATCAGAAATTGTGCAAAAGAATAATCATTCTGAACAAATGTATAATGAATGTAATGCAATGCGCTTGCACGGCAATATCCTGAAGCGAGAGGTTACATATTTTCTCCACCAGATGGCGCATTCGAGCGCTTGAATCGCCAATTTAATTTTTTAAACACGCAGCACAATTGAAAACACTTCCAGCAATTATTCTTCATAGGCAGTACTGTAGCCAAATATTTTTGTATGCCCCTGTATATGAATGATAAATTATATGCACACCGGATTCTACAATAAGCGCTTTGCAGTACACTTCAGTTATATACATAAATTTCAATATACAGTGAAACTTCCTTTAAAGGCCATCCCTATTCAAGAGCCACCTCTATTAAGGGCCAATATTTTTAGGAATGAAAAATTTCCCCATAGACATAATGTTAAATTTATTTCTATTAGGGGGCACATCTACCCCTCATAAAGGCCATTTTTTTCACATGTGCCTTAAATCCTAAACAGGTGTATTGAATTCCTGAACCAAAAAATAAGAATTCAGTAAACAACTGCACTTGCAAAAAAGAAGGCAGGGGGAGATGGAAGGATTTAGTAACACAATGAAGGATCACAAACTATTCCACAAATGAGACAAACAGGTTTCCCCACACTTTGTTTGACCTTTCAACCTGTAAGGGTTGGGTTGGAGGGGAAACTTGACCCTTTGTTGGGGGCACACAAAGGATAACAGGGTATCTACAAAAACTGATTCCACATTTACTAAAACTGCGAAGCTATTGAAGCACAATTTTTACACCTGTCAGGAAACGCTAACAGAAATAAATAAACTAATATCTCATTCTAAGGCATTAATAAATTATGAAAATGTAAGTAATTTGTTCCATAATGTATAAGAATCATTAGAAGCCAAAATTGTCTGCGAAAAAATTATGATAACTAAACAAACTTCAATAGAAAAAAAATTTCAATCATGTACAGAGTTTGAAAATGTTAATAAACAGTTTTTTCACCTATAAAGGTTTTGATTTTCTTATTTTAGTTGTTGTTTTTTTGTCACCCCTATTCAAGGGCCACCCCTCATAAGGGCAATTTTTTAATGGAACGGCAGGTGGCCCTTACAGAGAAGTTTCATTGTACTTAAAATAGTGTAATATCATTAAAATACACCGCAAATGATATTTCACCATAAGCCGTAATGTAACAGAATTCTTTTGAGTGTCCCTGTAAATGAGCCGATATCGCTACACCCTTCATATTCAATAGTGAACATGCCATGGTAAAACTCCACTAACAGATATCAATTTCATGACAGTCTGTCTATATTTATGCGAGTTAGAGCACGGACAGACAGGCTGAATTAATAAACACTTTTCAACTATGCTGGAAAATGTTAAAAACTGCAGAGATGAAAAAGATGATCTATCACTAATTAGTATATGAAATTCATATGACGTTCCCTACCTCTATGATGTGTGGATACACCAATAATACCACCCTCTGAATGCTTCTCTTCTTATTTTACCATCCAACTTCCTTAATGTGATAAACTTAAATAGAAATGTAGCTAGAAAAAGGAGCTGAAGTGCAATATGTTCAAATAATGAAACTACTAGGGGGCTTAGCCCCCTGCTCGCTAATAGTCGCTAACCCCCGTGAATTGCTACGCAATTCACATTGGGATCGCTTCGCTCGTTCGCCACTATTTATGTCAACTCTAACTCTAGCCAGAATGAGTGCTATCAAAAATCATTATAAGGTACTATTAAATTTACAAATATTTGTAATGTATAAAAAAGTAATGGAAAACTTGGTTGAAAATGTAAATAAAAATGTATTAAAAAACCTTGGAAACAGAATTAATTTAAAACCTTAGTGAAAACACAATAAAAAATATTGTTAGTTGTACCGCTATGTGATCCGAGCAAGCAGCATATGAAATTTACAAATATTTTTAATGTATAAAAAGTCATGCAAAACTTTGTCAAAAATGTAAATAAAAATGCATTTAGGTGGTGCTGTCAATGGGTATAAAACATTTTAATATTACGAAATTTACAAATTTTTGAAATGAAAAATAATTCATAAAAAAGTAATTGAGAATTTTGTTGAAAATGTAAATAAAAATGCATTTATCAAAAGTTTGGCCCTGTGACTCATCATTGAGAAAGCTAAGCGAACTGGAAATTGTCGCCAATTTAAAGGACATGTTAGTGCCAGATGGGGTCCTTCTTCTTTCATTTTGCCTATAGTATTGAAAATCTCGGCTTAAATTCATTTAAAACTATAATAAGACGCTATAAAAGATGCTACGTATCACGCTAACGAACTGTAAACAAAAAGTTTTCGCCTGTGTCTAAATACAATCTTGGATCAAAAAGCTGATTCGCTGAATTCCTCACGTTACCGTAAAACGGATCAATAGAAATATTGTAATTCATGCATCCCTCAAACAGTTTGTGTTAAAAAAGAGATTCTGTCTGGATTTTGATTTGCTGAGTTGGTTGGGACATGTGACCGTAACTTAACCACTGAGAATCGTCGCTGTGGCTGTTGCCAAATAGCAAGCTACAAATACAGCCTTTTTTTCGCGCTACGTAAGAGAAATATATATATATAGAAGATGTTTAGTTTAAAGTACATTTTAATATCCGTGTGATGTGTATTTCAACTCCAATATTATTTGTTAGTGGATCACAAAGGATGAAAAGAGTTAATTTAGAGAGCCAGATTATAAATCCGACGAATTAATTTGATTCCTAAGAAATTTCGAGATTTCTCAAGTAACTAAAAATAATATGTGATTTAAGAATTTTTTTAACCCCTTGGGGACGAACGACACGTATACGTGCCGCATTAAGAGCTCAGAATCCTCGTGTTTTCTCACCAGTAAAATTTTACTGTAAAATTTGCCTTATTTAATCAGCGCATTTTCTCGATTCAAGAAGACACAAATTTCTGTTTTTAAAAAACGGTGACAAAAGATTAAAAATTTCGTAAAAGGCTCCCGTCCCGAAGGGGTTAAACATAATTTTGGTGTTATTTTGTTAGTTGATGAATTTATTTAAAGTATTAAAATCTTACCCGTAGCTCGTCAACTTCGCTAAGATTTTAACCCTTTATGTACTGAATTATGAATTCATGAAAATTTTATCTTCTAAAGCATTTTTCGTGAATTGTTTAAACTACATTAAAAGATTTACATAATCATTTAATAAATTTTAGAAGGATTGAAGGATTTAGAAGGATTCATTAAATTTGAATTTATAGGGATTTTGTGCAATATTTATAACACCACTCAGATCTTTCATTTTAAACATTTTTCTTAGTATTTTGTAGAATTAAGAAATGTACAAATATAATGTTCTTACAATAGAAA
The DNA here is from genome assembly GCA_963932465.1 of Maratus speciosus. Lineage (NCBI taxonomy): Eukaryota > Metazoa > Arthropoda > Arachnida > Araneae > Salticidae > Maratus > Maratus speciosus. The sequence goes on along the minus strand of OZ010788.1, from coordinate 605,807,408 downwards.
TATTTCCGGATTGAAAAATCCCCCTCCCCCTTAAAGCCAAGAAATATGAAAAGATGCAAAGACAAAAGAAATCATCCTCCGAAAGTGTACGAAGTTATGCATAGAATTGAACCAAACTTCATATATAAGTTTTTTTTACTATGGCCGTCAGGTCCCAGTTGAAATTGGGAATATTCCCCCGGAAGGAAGTGCTGTGATAGCGATTTTTTTTTTTTTTTTTTTAACCCTATAGACTCGGTGGCGACTACACAAACCATCACCTCATCGAGTTCACGGCTAAAAATCTGGGATTAGATAAAACTGGATTGGCATATTAAAATGCAACTGGTCTGCCAAGTCATATCTTGGTGGAAACCATCTAAGACCTGATTTTAGTGGTTGATTGGTAGGTTTACCATTGTGTTTTCCTGCACCCACAGGTATGTAAACATGGAGAACTGAGTGCAGGAAAACACAATGGTAAATGGTATCAATCAACCATTAAAATTGGGTCTGCAGGTGGTTTCCCTCAAGATATGACTTGGCAGACCAGTTGCATTTTAATATGCTAACCGAGTTCAAACTAATCCCAGATTTTCAGCCGTGAACTCGGCGAGGTGCTAGTTAGTGCAGCCACCGCCATATCTAATAGGTTTAACAGTAGAGAGAAATTTTTGAGGTATGGTTTGTAAAGAGAGAGAAATGAAGAAGGAATAACTCACGGCATCTTGCAGGTCATTGGCAGTCTTCAGCAAATCATCCAGTCGCTGCTTCAGGGTATCGTTGCACTTTTGCAGCGCTTCGTACTGGGTCACGTCGATTGGGGACGTTTTCTGGGTAGCCTGAAAAAAAAGCAAAAGAAGATCTAACTAAAATGATGATACAGAAAATACACAGTTAAAAACGGGTGCTAAAGAGAGAGAAAAAAAGGTGGGTTATAAAACTTTTCAACACAGTTGAAGAGTGTTTATGAATTTGGTTTGTCCGTCTGCCTGCTGTCTGACCGTGATCTAACTCGCGTAAAAATAATCGGGAGGCGGTAGCACAGACAATCACCTCATCGAGTTCACGGATGAAATTCTAGGATTAGTTAAATCTTGATTCGCATATTAAAACGCAATCGGTCTTCCAAGTCTTATCTTGGTGGAAAACACACGAAAACCCGATTTTAGCGGATGACTCGTAGGTTTACCATTGGGTTTTCCTGCTCCCAGTCTTACATGTTTTCATACCTTTGGGTGCAGGAAAACACAATGGTAAACAAACGAGTAATCCGCTAAAATCGGGTTTTCAGGTATTTTTCATAAAGATATGACTTGGCAGACCGATTGCGTTTTGATATGCGAATCGAATTTTGACTAACTCTGGACTAATTCAGCAGTGAACTCGATGAGGTTGTCTGTGCTACCGCATCCCGGCCTATAATACTCAGAGAGATTTTAATTGATTAAGGGCGCATTTGATAATAAACGCAAATAAATGTTTGGAACTTTACAGCTAATTTCCACAAAATGATGATTGTGTCACTTACTATCACCTTTATCATCCGAGCGCTTCAATTTGTCTGTTAATGTGTCAGAAATTTTCGCGTTGAGCCATTTTTTAAAAAAAAATATCTCTAACACAATTAATCGCCTAAATCCCCCCTTTCGCTATGCCAGTACAGCATAGTAAATATCCAGTTATGAACATACGAATAAATTACCGTCCTTTACGCATGTACAGTCGTAAAAAAAAAGTAAACACCCCCTACTAACTCCTCAACAAATTATCCTAGACAAAAGTTACAGGTACCGAACGATTGGAAATAATGTCTACTTTTAAATAATGTATATAAAATTTTCTTAGGTGGCCATCTACATATTAAAACGAATCCCAACTTCATTTTTTTCAATGGTTACACCCAATTTTAACGAGATATTTCATATCTTCGGTTCAAACTATCCCTAGACACCAAATTTCAAGTCATTTGACATAAGTTTTTGAATTATAAACATTCAAAATTTAGTGCTTCTAATTAGTGATGCAACGAATAGTGGTTTGGCCGAATAACCGAATACCGAATATTCGGCCAAATTACAGCCGAATATTCGGCCTATTCGGCCGCCGAATAATGAACTTATTTTTGCCTAAAAACAAAATATAGTATGCACTATATGCACAATTCTTGTATATTTCACAATTAAAATGTATTGTTTTCTTTAAAAAAAATATTTATATACAAATTTTTAATTTTTTAAAGCACTATTTTACTCTGGAAAAATATTCGGCTATATTCGGCCAAAAATTGCCCCAATAATATATAATTCAGCCCCCCCCCCCCAAAAAAAAAAAAATACTTAGCAAAAGTTCCTCATCAGGTATTGTCTAGTTACATTTTAATAAATATTATGTGTGTTGTTACATTTTAAAATAATGACAAAATTTGAAAAGTACTACGAAATATAAGTTTCAACTTTCAGATGAAATAAAATAAAAAATAAGAAATTTTAATATCTTAAGAAAAACCACTGATAGAAAGGATGAAAGGAATATCCACTAAAATGGTGGAAATAAATCATTGTAGACTTTATAAAGCTCACAATTAACAAAAACATTTTTATCATTTATTATTATCATTATTTTTTTTTTTCTTTGCTGTCAGCAGATAGCACTAGAGTTCTTTATATGTATAATTCAAAGTATTATTGAAGAAATATTTTTTTATGTAACAAGGGATAAATGTTAAACTTCCCATTATGATAAAAAGAAATTTTTGAATTTGCTTGTACAGCTGTATTAAAACAATTTTGAATAGATTAATTTTAAATTTAACAGATTATGTTAACTTATTACAAGCAGATACTTTTTGTACTTACTGATACAACATAAAACTTTTTTAACATGATTCCTAAATTAGCATCTTATATAAAAATGTGTAGGTAAAACCCATTCGGGGTATGAAAGTTAATGGAAAAAAATGGGTTAGTTAATTTCAAATAAAATTTTCATTATACATGATGAATATAAATTGTCAAATTAAAAAGTTATACTGTGTAAATATAAAAACATTTATTACAGTATTATTCGGCCAAGGCCGAATAATGGACTTGATATTCGGCCGAAGCCGAATATTCGGCAGACAGGCCGAATGGGCCGAATATTCGGCTTCGGCCGAATATTCGTTGCATCTCTACTTCTAATGTTAAATTACATTTTCATATTTTTATTTATATCTCCTAAAATTCTGCTCCTAATGTGCTATTTTTTTTTTTTTTTTTTTTTTTTTTTTTGTAGTAATAATAGTAATATGCCCAAACATAAATACGCTGAATTTGCAATTTTTATAATTTTATGATATGAATTATGAATTATGAAATTAATATTCGAAAAAATTATGAATTGCAACCTACAATTTTTTTGATTGATTTATATTTATTAAGTCCTGCTTTACGGAAATCCGAAATTTCGCATTTTTCTTTCAAGTAGTTTTCAAATTATGCTTAAAAAACGGCAAAATGATGGTTTAAGGGGCCGTCTATAAAAGAAGTGAATAGATATTTTGAAATTTATTCTGCTGTCCTGTAATCTAACATGGCTTCATTGACTCCTTGAGTGGAGCTTAAGGTGCCTTGATCAAGAAGGGGGCTTTCTTGGTGAACAATCGAGGACGGAACTTCAATTTGGATACAACCCTTAATATACGCTCGTTTAAAAATAATTATTTTCTCGGAAACTTATAGTACGAATAGCATTAAAATTTGATTTTAGGCTAATTGAAGGGTGTAGAGTTAATTTATGCTGTCAGAATTGTGTACTACTACTGAAAGAAAACAAAGTTATGGTTCGTTTTAATATGCAGATGGCCCCTAAGCGAATTTTATATACATCATTTAAAAGTACACTTTATTTCCAATCGTTGGGTACCAGTAACTTTCTTCTACGATAATTTGTTGAGGAGTTAGTAGGCGGTGTTTACTTTTTTTTTCCACGACTGTACATTTCAACATAAATTTAGAATGGAATCTGAATTGCGAGTATTTATGGTCGAATAGCGATGACAGTAAATTTGAATATAAAATACATTAACGTTCTACGAGCTTGCATTTCCACACAAATATCAATAATATATAGGATCGGAATATTTATTCTCAAATCGTCCAGAATGAGAAAATAAATAAATAATAATAATAATAAAAAGTGCTAGATATACTATGTTTATATTTGGAGTTCACTGAAAAGGTGGATTTGAACTCTATTGGAGGAAAATAGTTAACGTTTATAAATTTAAGAAAAAAAAAATATCAATAATAAATACAAAAGAAACAAAATATTAACATTAATTATTTATTTTTTGCACTTTTTTAGCTACTATTTTTTGAACTAACGGAGGATTACACTGGCTCACGATTCATATTGCTTTAAAAAATGATGTGAAAAAAATATAAAAGGGAAAAAAGAAAAAAAAGCACACACACCAGAAGCTTGCAGAAAAATGCTTCAACTATTTCAATTTCCGTATATCCCACGGTACTGCATATCTTGTGATATTGCACGCACGCATATTATACATATGGTTGATTCTACGCAAATAGGCCATATAATGATGAAACTGGAGGATACTTAATTTTTTTTAACAGAAAAACCTAATGCATATTTTAACATGTAGTTTAGACATGGCTTTATTATATTAGCTCATAAAATTGAAGCATTAATTGAAACATATATTTAAAATAAAATTTTAAACCTTTAACCTCTTCAGCTGCGAAGCTAAAATAATAATACAAATGCTTATTCATTGTTTTTTTCCAAACAAAATGACATCGTAAATGACAGAAAAAATATCTTTTCTGAAATGGATCCTTTAGGCGCTTAGTAATTTAGGTTCAAAAATAGGGATCTAAAACTACAAACCACCTAAAAAACATCCATTTAATAAACATTAACCTAAATTAACGCAATCACACATATAATAGCTTTAAACAAGTAAATAATCTACAAATACTCAAAATTTTTATTGAAAAAGATCTAAGTTAAATACTTATGAAAATTTCTCACTTTTTTGCTCATACTGTCTTTTGGGCATTTTTAGGCATTTTGCAAACTCAGATGAAAATAACATTTATTTTATGTAGGAATCAACTTCGTTGCTGCCATTTATTCGTTTGCTTTGAGCGCAAAAAATATTCAGCTATTAAGAAGTGATGTGAAAATGTAAAAAAATTGGACATTTTAGTCATTATAAGGAAAAGAACAGAGGTCCCCGTATGGGGACCTAGGGACCGAAGAGGATAATATAACATTCCCTCACATGCAACTACTACCACCCCAAAAATAAAAAAAAATATAATTTCTTACTGAAATATTTATCTTTTTGGGGGGGTCTGACTTCTGTCTTTTAATATGAACACAAAGTATTATTTCTATATATTATTTTGTCATTATATATATATTTTTTGGTCTGCACATGCAATTTTTATTTGGCAAAAAAGTTTGTAACTCATATTTCAGACCATTTCCTCACTCATTAATAAATCTGGATATTTGAGATAGGTGGTACTACTGTAGACTGAAACATTGCACATATGTTGAGCACATGGCTTTACCTGTCTGTAAAACAATTTCCAGCCATCCTGGAGAAATACTTCAGTGTGTATGGAATGATTTAATAGACAGATTGAGGAAATTTTAAGATGATGTTATCATTCCCTCACTTAAATTTATAAAAATAATTTATTTTCTAAAAATGTAATAACACACTGCAAATAGAGGCGTCTTAAATTCAGACACATATGTGACTGAAAAAGAAATTCAGACACTTAAGTGTCTGAATATGAAATTTCAGACATCATAAGTGTCTGAATTTAAGACCCTTAAGTGTCTTACTGTGATCATGGTATAAATGAACTGAGAAAAATGTCTGAATAATGATCATGTGTCTGAAATTAAGACATGTAGAAATTCAGACACTTATATGTCTGAATGTAATACAATTGTATCATATGTATGATGAAACGACGATTGTATATGAGGGCCCCTGCGGCCAAAGGATATAAGTGAAAAAATTTAGATTCGGAATAAATTGAATTTAACGATTAACATCAATAGTAAGTGACTGACTTAAAATATGAAGCTGTTGCTAATTTCATAGCGGTCTTTCAATTCTTATTTCAATAATTGTGGAAGGAAAGTGAAGTACAATATATTTTTTAAATTTTAAGTACAGATTAAAGAGGTTAAGTAGTTTATAGAGCTTAAGTAGTTGACCTCCGGAATGCAACACATAATTAGGAAATCTCTTATATTTTGCGTTTTAGTTTAGCAAACAAGGCAGGGGACTTCAGGCACATCTGTCCAACGTTTCCCCTCCCTATATTTTTCTTCTGAGAGCAATCATAAAAGAAATAGCCTGTATACTGATCTCAGTTTTTTCAATTTTGTCACTTATAGCCTTTCGCTTCTGGTGTCCTCATATGCAATTGTATCGCAATATATCTGGCAGCACCGTCAGAAAACGTTTTCGAATGGATGAAATGCTTTGCCATCCACTAAATTTGGTATTAGTGTATAAAATAAGCAACTTAATTTGACCATGGGGACGTCTGCCAAAATTGTAAATGCCCGTTTACTAACTTTCGAACTAAATTATTTTTAGTGTAAAAGTACAAGCTAAAGAAACTTTTCCCAAAATATAAATTTCTCAAAAACTACTTCCACTCATAGGTATGCTCATGGCTCACTCATAGGCCGTTCCCTAAATACAAAGAGATATGATTGCTCTTAGAAAAAAATGTAGAAAGGGGAGAGGATGGACAGATGTGTCTGGAGTCCCCTACCTAGTTCGCCTAACTAAAACGCAAAATATAAATATGAAATAAGCTAAACCAAGAATCTTTTGTGAGAACACCTTGTACAAGATAATTTTTATATAAAAGGAATATAAAAAAATTAACAAGTAAGAAGTATTAAATATTAAATAGATATATAAAAATAAATTTCTAACAATATATTTCAAAATGCAGAACATTTCTTTCCCTCTAGTGGAAAGTTTTGCCCTTCTGAACACCCCTTATCTAAGATAAATTTTAAATATACGAACGTCAAAAGGAAATATTTAAAAATTGATTTCTATTAGTGGTTTAGGAAGAGAGGGGGGAGGGGGGGCGGTGCTCCTCTTACGAAAATTTCTTAGTCCTTTTTTCTCTTAGTGTTCAATTATGTAATCATTTCGAAGAATAAATGTTATTTTTTTAACTAGCGTTACGACGATTTTTTTAATTTATAATATGTTTTTTACCCTCTTACTGAAAGAATAAAAACTGTAATAATTATATTCATATAATTGTAAGTGTAAATATTGCGAAAAACGCCAAATAAAGAAAATAAAATGCTTCTGATTTCTTCTTATACAACGTTCCACTTTTCCCGCTGATAAAAAAATGTTTTAACAACTTATCATACTGTAACCCGTAGACTGACGTAATGAATAAAGCCATCTGTTTCCAATGGAAACGCTGACTCGCAGCTTTTTTTTTTTCTTTGAGAAGCGAATCTGTGTTGTGAGTCCGGAGTCCGTTGTCGTATTCAAATTTAAACGTTCTTCAACAGTTCGCATCTTTGACCGGTCCTGATTTTTTACTGTGAAAAATGTTGTCATTATGTTATTACTGCGGCTGCGTTATTAGTGGAAGCGTTATATTTAGAAGTTTCTTGCATTCTGGATGGCTGGAGGGATCTTATGTGCTTCATATATGGATATAACGACTGAAATTACATCCGGATAACTCAACAAATAGTCCCCAACAGAGACAGTATTACTTTTCATTGCTTTTCGTCAAGAATATAGTTATTCATCTCGTTAAACAAGAAAACTAACCCCAGACCTACAAACTAGTCCCGCGGGCTCTGTTTTCAGAATGGAAAATTTCCATTATTTTGACAGAGCTAGCAGGATATAGGAAGGGGTTTTCTTCAAAAGAGAAGCACGTTTTTGTCTCTCATTCACTATGACAGTTATTTTAAATCAAGTCATATCGATATCAGTAAGTGTTTTTGATATTTTGTTTATAGTACCACATAAAATGTTGCATGAAATATAACTTAGGTTTGAATGTGTTTGCGAAAAGAAAACAGCTAATTCTAGAAATATATATTTTTACATACTTGTAATTCTAGAACTGCAGCTCCAGAATTATATATCATATTTTTTGTGTGAGTGTAGGCTAATTTGATTATGTAAAAACATCAGTAATATTATGTAAAAAGTTGGTTAACTTAGAATGTCTATAAAAATAAAGCAAAAACGTAAAATTGTCGAAACTTTTGTTGAAGAAGAAATACTTTGTTTGGATTTAAAAGAAGTAAAAAAAAAAGGGTTGTTTTTTAAAAGGTTAATTTAGCGTTTTGATGAACATGTTGAATTCCTTGTAACGTTTTCTATCGCAGTTATAACCACATTTTATTTTAAACTTACTTTTAAATTAATTGTTTGTTCGCTATGAAGGATATGCAATTCACTCGAAGTTTAATATTTGATAAAAATTGGAAAATTAACAAACATCTATCGTGATTTATTTTTTATATAATTAGAGATGTATAATTTTCGAGGAAAACCTTTTTAGCCAAAAATCTGTTTTTGGCAAAATTGATTTGTGTTTTGAAATCCGATTTGTCAAGACTTTTTTGTGTCACCTTAAATATATATATAGATATATATTCTGCATGATATTATTTGGTTTCAAAGCAATTTTTAATTATATGGCACACCCGTATATTCTCTAAACTATACAGGTGAAAGGAAAAAAAATACTGCAATTTTGTGATTATTATATGTAAAATCAGTTTTCGAAATTTTAATTTTTTAATAGCACATTGTATAGAATATAAATTATTTACAGCTATAATTCCATTTCCTCAAAAAAAAAAAAAAAAAAAATCATTATTTACTTTGATTTTTTTGTTCAAAATTTTTAATTTTGGATTTGCAAAACATGAGAAATTGAAAACTAAGCTTATTTTATTTTAAGGCTGTTGTTCTCAAATCCAAAAGGGCAACTTTATGACGCAAGTTTTAATTTATTTTTGTTGGGAAATGAATGAAACTGGCTGATGTTGTTGTTCAGAAAGTATGTTATCGAACTGTTTTCTCCGTTTTTTTTTTCAAACGCAAGAGGTCTTTTAGAAAATAGTGTCCAAGTGGGCGTTTTGAACCGAATTTCTGCGTGAAAGAAGAATAACCACTCAAGAAAGGGCGAAAAACGTGTTTGTCATGTGATCAAAATTGCTTATAACTCAATAGGTAATTTATGGATCAAAAAATGGAAAACACAGTTCGATTCCATGCTCAGGCTTTCCAATTTTATACCTTTCCGTTAAAAAATTAATTTGTAAATGTGTCAAAACGTTTTGTGCTTGTTGAGCAGAGCAGTTGAGAACAGCTTTAAGTTAAAAGGTTATTACAAGTTTAAAATGGAAATTAGAAAACAGCTAGAGTTTTGTATATTTCCATGCATAACTACATTTCGCACAAAAAATTGCGGTTTTCCTCAACGTTCATTTATACAAACAAGGCCAAAAAAAATGTATATTTAGGCAAAATAGGTTTTGAAATTAGAAGTGACTTTTCCTGTATGTTATTATATATATGTGTGTGTGTGTGAACATGAAAACAAATCATAGAAGCATTAGAATGAAGCTATCGTGAAATTCTGAATATTTTATAATTAAATTCTCAACTTTTCTTATGGTAAATAAACCCCTCTTAAAAAAAAAAAAAAAAAAAAAAAAAAAAAATCGAATTTACTCTTTAAACGAAGAGTTTCATACTCATTTTTTTTTTTAAATATCGGGTTCTCATATACTGCAAATTTGGGGGAATCTAGTATTAGATTTTATTTAACACGGAAATAAAAATGCAAAAAATGCTTAAACTCGGAATTGCACTGGGAATATGTTATTTAAATAGGAAAAAATTGAACTACAAAGCAGGGATGGAATTCTTTCTGAAGGAGTGAATTCTTTTTTATAAATGGGAATAATTTGTTACCATAAAGCGGAGCTGATTACAGCATGGGCAAACTGGGCTGTTTCTATGGGCCTTTAGCTTTACGGGCCCCTAAATTCTGTATGAAATTTCCATAAAGCTGATATTTTAAGTTTGTTTTGATCTTATACTTATTTTAATAAATATTTTGTACTTTTAGAACATGATTAGGTTAAAGAAAATGATATATTTATCCAAATATGTATTTGACGGCATCGAATAGGCTTATTTTTTTTTTTTTTTTTTTTTTTTTGTAACAGTATACGAAGGCAGTGGGGGAAGGGGGCGAATGAATACTAGGTCTTCGGACTAGAATTAATCTGAAGTTCACTAAAAGTAATAAACATTTTTGATGCCGTAGGGCATATATATCACATAAATACATATTTATATATATATACATATAATTATCCTATTCTAAAACTACAAAATACTGATTACAATCCTCATAAGGTCAAAACTCATTTAAAATATCAGCTTTATGAAAATTTCATATCCAATTTGGGGTACCCTAAAATCAGGGGGTAGAGAAGCACCCCATTTTTCCCACGCTGCAATCAGCTCTGCTTTATGGTAACAAAGTATTCCCATTTATAAAAAATGATTCAATGTGGTCAAACATGGTTGCGTATATGGCTTAGAAAGAAAAGTGGTCAAAGATGGCTTCATATTGGCCAAAAAAAAGGGGGGGGTTCAAAGATGGCCGCAATTAAGACATTTGAAATGTCTGAAATTCAGACGTAAGAAGTGTCTGAAAAATTTAAGACATTTTAAAACGTCTTAAAATTGAACACTCTTGTTTCAGACACTTAAGTGTCTGAAATTCAGACACAAGAAGTGTCTGAAAATTTTAAGACATTTTAAAACGTCTGAAAATTGAACACTGCGTTTCAGACACTTAAATGTCTGAATTTCAGACATTTTAGTTTACAGTGCAGATAGTTTAGTTTTCCTTGAAGGTATAATTTGAGAACGTGCATTGTTTTTTTTTTAATTACTTTATGAGTACAAATTTTAAAAACTAATATAATGCACATTTTATAATTCTCTCATGTGAGGAAATGATTCTTATGCGAGAGAAATGTTCTATTATTTTTAAAAACTTGTAGAAAAATACTTTTCTTGAAAATTTAATGCTTTTGTTGAAAATAAATATTTTTTTAAAAGTAAATCGATGTATAAAATATTATTTATTATGTAAAAGGTAAAGAAAAGCAAGGAAACAACAACAAAAAAAGTTCGTGGAGAAATTTCACCAAAAGAACTCAAGAAAGAATTTAGCATTCAGTTGAAAATATTCCTGGTACACAGCAGAAATGTATTTTATGAGTGTGAAGCAATTAAGAGTGTTCTCAAATCCAAAAGGGCAACTTTATGACATAAGTTTTAATTTATTTTTGTTGGGAAATGCATGAAACTAGCAGTTGTTGTACAGAAACTATGTCATCGAGCTGGGTTTTTTTTTTCGTTTTTTTTTTTTGCAAACCCAATAAATCTTTCAGAAAAGAGTGTCAAAATAGGCGTTTTAAACCGAATTTCCGCGCGAAAGTAGAATAATCACTCAAGAAAGGGCGAAAAACGTGTTTGTCTCGTAATCCAAATCGCTTATAACTTAATAGGTAATTGATTGATCAAAACATGGAAAACACAGTTTAATTCCAAATCGCTTCCATGGCCAGGCTTTTCAATTTTATATCTTTCCGTTAAAAAATGAATTTGTAAATGCGTCAAAACGTTTTGCGCTTGTTGAGCAGAGCAGTTCCGAAGAACAGTCTTAAGAAAATAAAGCCATCTTAAACACAAAACTATATCTTATTCCATAAAGATTTCAGTGAAAAATTTATTTGTAAATTCAGTGAAGAAATTCAGGCTGTACATTTCGAAAGAGATCGGCAACAAAGAATTTTCTATTCGAGTAGTATGCATACAAACAATGGGGACTCAATAAAGTTTATTTAACAGGGCCTTTAAAGCATTTGGATCGGATAATTTTGGAGCATGAAATTGAAATGTATCTTGGAGAACTATTGGAAATTGATGACAAATCTGTCAAAGTAAATGTTGAACCTACAGGCAATGGAGCAGTTTAAGGGGTCTCATGACTCTTAAAATTGGAAAAAAAAGGGGGGTGGGCGGTGGAGCATTTTCAACATTTGAAGAGCTGAGTGGAAAAACATGTTATGCTACATTTTTTTTTAAATGATTTTATCGTTTGGAAGAAAATGTTATCAGGTATTCTATCACATGGTAAAGCTAAAATACCAAAGTTCTATTTAGCCTTGAAGATTTAAGACATTATTCATTAATATTTATTATTTTAATATTTAATAATCCAAATAATAATATTTTTTAAGATTTAAAAATTAAATATGAATAAGTTTTTTTGATAGAGTTTAGTACCACACCTGTTAATATTTTAAACGCATGGTATCAAACAGAAAATAAATTATTAAAATTGAGAACAAAAACTTTCACATCAAATTTCTTCAAATGTAATTTTTGTTACTTAACATGTTCTTCCGCTTAGCTCTTCATTTATTATCTTAAAAAGTATATCATTTTTTAGAGAGATGAAATATAAGGATTTATTTCATACATTTAAAAAATTACAAGATGCAGAATTAATATTTATAGGGGACTTCAAACTGTCAGACGTTTGTCGAGCAGAAAATTGGTATGACAGCTTACGCGCAGGATTGCAAAATAAAATTTTGCAACTAGAATGAAAATTTTGTTGCCTAATTATACTTCAGATTGTAATAATTACTCCGAACCTAAATAAATTTGTATTTAAAGCATTTTTTATATTTTTAATACAAAGTTGTAGTTAGCTAATAAAATTTTGAAAATTTCAACAGTATAATCAACTAAAAAAACTTTTTTTTATAAGAATAAAACGGAAATTTTAGGTTTAGTTCATACATACTAATATGAAACAGATATTTTGAAAATTTCATAAAAAAAAAATATTGAGAAGTTTTTGAGATATACGGCGCGTTATGCCCCAAAACGTCATTTTGAATAAAATGACTTTAAAGCAGTGGTTCCCAACGTGGGGCGTACGCCCCACCGAGGGGCAATTTGACATTTTAGGGGGTCATTTCCAAATTTGTAAGTCACCCATTTGCTGTCATGTTTTTTGGAAAAGTAATCTTTTAGACCGAAAATAAAAGTAATACATGCAAAAATTAAAAAAAAAATAATAAAAAGACTTTTATTGAATATTAAAAAAGTTCTGGATCAAAAGCTTAAAATAAAATTAACACCGGAATAATTATATAAACAACCTAACAACCTAAAAAACCTTTTTTTTATATAAATTCATAATTTTTCTGGTTACTCATCTGTTCAATTTTTCTCAACTTTTCGATTATTTATTAAAAGAGCTTTGTATGTCTATTTGCTTTGCTGTATGTAACATGAAAAACTTTTATTTAAACTACTTAAGAATATATCTAAATTTTACTGACTTGAACATACTTAATCTAAAATGTATTTGGAATACCTGAAACGTGATACTACCAACTTTATAAAATTTATAAAGCTTAAATAGCATTAGAAAAGGAAATGAGTAAATAGTAAATATTTATGCTAGATTTTTACGAATTTAGATCTAAAAAAATGAGTTTACAAAACAATTTTTGAATTTTATCTCATTTATATAATTACGTTAAAAACACATATGTGACAGATAATCTATATCGTTGATAAGTTAAAGAAATCTGAAATGAATAGTTATTGTTAACGGTCGTCCAGGTTTCTTTCGGATTAATAAAATTCTCTTTTTAAATAATAAGAAATATATTTTACAGAAAGTGTGCGAGAAGAGGGGGGGGGGGGGCATCGCGATTTTATAGATGCTTTGGTGGGGCATGGCCAATAAAAGGTTGGGAACCACTGCTTTAAAGTTTCGAAAACACCTCTTCAGCTATTGAGAAGGTACCATTCTAAAAGGCATAACTTTTGCTCTAATGGGAATTTCAAGAAAACAATTATAACAAAATATTCAGAAAAGATAGGAATTTAACATTTAAAAAAAAAAAATTCGAAAATTTTGAGGCTTTAAGAGTCCCGAGACCCTTAAGTTATTTGAAATTGTTTTTTTTTTAAATGTCATTTCCTCACATTGTAATGACCCCCTAATTCTAACAAAAATGTAAAAATCTAATAATTATAGAACTTTTTAGTATTAAGCCTGAAGGCTATTTTTTTCCCCAATAAGTTTTTTTTCTAGTACCTTGTTACAAAAAAAAAAAAAAAAAAAAAAAAAAAAAATAGAAACTTCTGACATGATTTATTATTTGTTCATCACTAATGATGAAAATGGCCTATTTGCGTAGAATCACCTATATAACGACGTGAGTTTCAAAACTCCCCTTCACCAGAAAAAAAAAGAACAATCGTGATTTTTCTATTTATCTATTCAGTTTATAAACTTGAACATAAAAAACACAACAATCTACAATAAAACTAGTTTTATCGTACATTTCTGACATTGTAAAATCTCGGTTTATTGTCAAAACTTCAAAACTCGCCTTATTTACTATGGATTTGGGAACAAAACTTTGTTTTCTAAAATTTTCTTTCCTGGATAAGGTGAGTTTTGAAATTAACGTCTTCACTTTATACATGAGGACGTGAGTTTCAAAACTCGCCTTATCCAAAATTTAAAAAATCGAGTTTTCTTTATCAATCTTATTCCATTTGTGAACTTGCACCGAAAAAACACTACAATCTGCAAAAAAACTAGTTTTATCCTATATTTCTGGCATTGTAAAATCTTGGTTTACAATGAAAAATAATGGACGCAGTCAGGAGTTTTTTCGCGATTTCCCAAAATTTGATTTTCTGGGTAAGGCAAGTTTTGAGACGCACGCCCTCACATATACCGGGTGAGACAAAAGTTCGTTAAAACTTTAAAAACTCATAAAAAGGGAAGAAATTATGATAAAGGAGTGCGGTTTGCAAGAAAAGGCTCACAAAAATAGTCAGATTTTTTTTTTTTTTTTTTTTGGCCGAGAAAAAATTAGTTAAAAAATCAAGTGTAGAGGGCGTTGACGACCCGAAACACAATGAACAGGGCAACAATACGCTCCATTCATTTGTTAACAAATGTTCAACATGACCGCCAGAACATTCTACGACATAACTAGGTTGTGTCGTAGTACCTGTTCATTGTGTTTCGGGTCGTCAGTGCCCTGCGATTTTTAAACAAAATTTTTTTTTGCTGCTAAAAAAAATCCGACCACCTTGTGAGCCCTTTCTTGCAAACCGCACTCCTTTATCATAATTTCTTCCTTTCTTATGAATTTTTAAAGTTTTAACAAACTTTTGGCTCACCCAGTATATATATATATCAGGGTTCATACAGAGTCGGGAAGAAAAAATCCAAGGAGTACAGAAAAAATCCAAGGAGTCCAAAAAATTTTAAGGATTTGCCATTTTTTGTTATTGTTGTTGCTTTTATGTGCGGCATCGTTATGTGGTATGCACACTCCAATTTTTAATGCCCAATTTGGAAACAAAAACAAATTTTACTCTATTAGAATCTAATTGTTAATGATTAAAGTGCACAGTATTCACATATTGCTTACTGATTTTGTAAGATTAAATACAAAATAGACATTCAACATTTGTATGCATATAAACAGAGATTAGTCAAACCCCAAACACTTATTATGCATATCACATACATGATACATCTTAAAGAAAATTTTAAAAAGGTAAAAAAAAAAAAAGGAATGCTAATTTCAACATACAAGAAAAAATATAACAAGTTTTGAATTTATTCTTTTAGAATAGCGGTAATCGATTTCTTTGAAGGTGAAACTGACGAAATTCGCATTTTTATCGTGATCATATGATGCAAATCGCGTGTTTTTCGCGAGTGTTTGACGAAATTCGCGTGTTTTTTCGCGATTTTTTGAGAAAATTCACGTGTTTTTCGCGATCTTTTGGAAGAAATTCGCGTTTTTTCGCGATCTTTTAATGGAATTCGCGTTTTATTTCGATCGCTTGACGAAATTGACGTTTTTCTCGCGATCTTTTGATGGAAACCGCGTGTTTTTCGCGATCCTTTGACGATATTCGCGTGTTTTTCGCGTTTTATTTCGATCGTTTCACGAAATTGACGTTTTTTTCGCGATCTTTTGATGGAAACCGCGTGTTTTCACGATCCTTTATCGAAATTCGCGTGTTTTTCGCGATCTTTTGAGGAAATTCGCGTGTTTTTCACGATCTTATGGGAAAATGCGAGTTTTTTTCGTGATCTTCTGGGAAAAATTCGCGTTTTTTCGCGATCTTCTGAGGGAAATTTGCGTTTTTTGCGATCTTTTAATGGAATTCGCGTTTTATTTCCATCGTTTGACGAAACTGATGTTTTTTTCGCTATCTTTTGATGGAAACCGCGTGTTTTTCGCGGTCCTTTAACGAAATTGGTGTGTTTTTCGCGATCCTTTGAGGAAATTGGTGTGTTTTTCGCGATCCTTTGAGGAAATTCGCGTGTTTTTCGCGATCTTTTGACGGAAACCGCGTGTTTTTCGCGATCCTTTGATGAAATTCGCGTGTTTTTTGCGATCTTTTGAGGAAATTCGCGTGTTTTTCGCGATCTTTCGAGGAAATGCGCATTTTTTCGCAATTTTTTGAGGAAATTCGCATGTTTGCGATCTTTTGAGGAAATCCGCTTTTTTTTCTCGATCTTTTAAGGAAATTCGCGTTTTTTCGTGATCCTTTGAGTAAATTCACGTTTTTTCGCTGTCTTTAAGGAAATCGCATCTTTTTTGCAATCTTTTGAAGAAATTCGAGTTTTTCCGCTTTCTGTTGGTGAAATTCGCGTTTTTTCACGATCCTTTGATAAAATTTAGGAATTTTTTCCGCGATCGATTGACGAAATTTGAAGGCATTTTTGGGGAGATATTTGCCAAAAACGCGATTTCTCCGAGATTCTTGGCTAAATGCCAAACATCGATAAAATTTAAAATAAAGATCAGTTAACAGTGTTGAAAAACGGACTTTACGGACCAAATAATTGAAGATTTACCGTGCGTTTTACAATAACGATTTTTTCCCCTCGGCAGCAGTATTGCTTGTGTCCGAAGCCGCAATACAATTTAAGGAGTTTCTAAGGAGTGGTTTGCTTATCTAAGTAGTTCTAAGTACTACTTGGGAATGTTTTCATTTCTAAGGAGTTTCCAAGGAGTCTAAGGAGTCTGTGCGAACCCTGATATATGTATATGTGTGTGTGTGTGTGTGTGTGTGTGTGCGTGCGTGTCATATATCTCATACCTGTTTAACTTGTCTGAAAAACATTTAAAATAGATAAATTTAAAAAAATGGAATTATTAAAAGAAAAGTATACTGCGAAACTTTTCGAATTCAACAATCACAGCCAAAACATATGAAAACTTTCTCAAATTCCAAACTAATTTAAAACTAGGTAATGGTTAAAAGCACAATATCATTATCATTATGAAAGAATAAATTAAAAATTTAACGAAGACCGATTGTTCCATTTCAACAAACGAAAAGGCAAAAGAATTTACTGTTTCATCAGTTTCATAAGCAACTTTTCTCCCTATGTTTAAAATTACCGCTAACGGAGAAAATCAACGGGTTTTCTGAAATTAAGGTAGGAGGCGCTGGAGTATTTTAGAATTCGATTTGCTCTCATATTTCATTACGTATCGTAAAGATCTGGCAAAATGCCACAAATCCCCATCGGAATAATGGATAGGGTTGAGTGGTGAATGAGACAAAAACTGGCTAAGAGACGTCGCCTAGCTGGCTGCCACACTGCAGACGATAAAATGTTCCTCTTTTAACTTACATTTCCTTCCCCCTTGCAGCCCCCCTCTTTTTTCCACCCAAACAAACCACCTTTTCAATTTATCACGACTTCGAAGAGAAGGTATTTATAAAATTTATATCGTTCCAATAAATCATGGATGATGGTATTTGTTTTGAACGATTAGCAATTCACTGATAATTATTAATTCAAAGTCTGTTGAACCAGTTTCGAAGTCTCTTGAATCAAATTCAAAGGGTGTTTTGTTCAAAGTATTCAAAACTAAATTGAAAACACATTTTATGTTTTAACATAAGACATTTGGAAGTTCGTTTGTTTAATTTACTGAATCCAATCCCGATAGGCCTTAAGTACCGTGGCAGCCAAAAAAACTACCCATGTAATTCGTCAAAATAGTTAGTTTACTATCAGAATCAGTGTAACATATTTCATAAATTTTAACTTTTCAAAAATGAATCAAGTTCCTCATGCTGTTAAAATTTCTCAGGGCGCATTTTGAGAAAATTCTTCAAGTTGGTTCATAAAAGAATCAAACAAGCGTTCATCTACCTAATACGCCTGTAAAACCACTTTTATAGTAGCAAGAGTAGACACGCGAGAAAGGCAGCTTTTCGCAAACTTTTCAATTCTTCTTCTTATAGCAATTAACCCTCTAAAGCAGTGGTTCCCAACGTGGGGCGTGAGCAATTTGACATTCTAGGGGGGCAATTCCAATTTTGTAATTCATTCATTCTCTAAAGTTTCTTTTGTCTTTTTTATTTTTAAAGTAATGTCGTTGACTAAAAATAAATAGGATACAAGCAAAATTTAAAAATCAGATTTTTTTAATTGAATTTATGCCCCTTATCAAACATTTAAAATAGATTTCACATCAGAATAATTATAAAAAATAATTTTTTAAATATTTTGATATAATTTTTCTAGTATTAAAACTTCCTATAATTTTTCTGGTGGTGAATTTTACAATTTTTCGTGACATTTTCGAGTTTTCCACTTCTATTCGCTCTGCTATATGTCACACGAAGAATCTTGTAAAGATGAAACTAGTTAAAAGTACATATAAATTTGACTGTCTTGACCATACTTAGCCTAACAAATATATGAAATATGTGAACGAAGTACTATCAACTTCATAAAAATTATAAATCTTACTTAATTACCGTTATAAAAGGAAATGAGTTGATAGTAATATTTATGGCTCTAGTGCAGGCACCCTACACAGTAAATAAATTTACATGATGTCATATACATTTTAAAATTTTAAATCAGATAATACATGGAAGACAATTAGCAATGCTGGAAAGGAAAAACAGAGAAAATGTGATGGAGAATAATGGCTACTTAAATTTGATAAAGATGAGAATCTTAAAATGATTCTTGTGTATTGTGCTATCTATAGAAAGAAAATTTAGCATCCAAAGCTTTTTCACCAACTTTTAATAAGTTACATTACAAAATGTATGAATTTATCAATTTTAACGTTAAATTTTAGCCTCTCTTTATGAAACTTTGTGAAGATAAAAATGCAAACAGTAAAACACTTACACAATTTTAATTAATATTTCAATTAATTTTCAGCAGTGAAATTACGCTCGAAATTATTGAATATATAGTATACGTGATTTATCACATTTCTAACGAAGCGTAGAATCAGCAGTGGGAAAAATGTCCAAGCCGGGAATCGAACCCGGAACACTTGGAATAGCGCTCCAAGTGCTCTACCATTTAAACAACGAGGGCGATGCCCAGCTTGGCATTCCCTACATATGTTGGTAAGGTATATGTGTTCACCGATGCTGGGTTTGTTTGTGTCTGATGTTTCGCCGGAGGATTGTGTGCTCATGAACTGTTCCATCTTGTGCTGCAGTTGCAACCTTACAAACATATGTGGGAAATGCTAAGCTGGGCATCGTCCTCGTTGCTTAAATGGTAGAACACTTGGGGCGCTATTCCAAGGGTTCCGGGTTCGATTCCCGGTTTGGACATTTTTCACATTGTTGGTTCTACGCTTCCTTAGCAATGTGATAAATTACATATTATATATTGAGTAAAACACTTTTCTTTAACAATGCGGTAAGTTGGTAAAGTACAGCAAAACTCTTTTTGGCACAAATGCGAAGATGTATAACCTCATTGCATTTATAAAAATATGTTAGAAACGCATGTGTAACAAAATATTTACTTCTTTTCTAAGTCAGAAAATGTGTAATAAATAGTTATTATTAAGGCTATATTACCCTTCACTCGCAGGGTTGTTTGGTTTAAACCACGCTGGTTTAAACCATGGTTTAAACCAAATGGTTTTTTTAAAAAAACCATGCTGTTTTTTCTTTTCATCTGGTTTTTTTTCTCTTTTTCCCTATTGTTTTCATTTATTTTACACATTATTGAAAAATGCAAAATCCAAGTTATGCAGAAGCTAGAAGTATATTGTGGCCATCACAAAACTTTCTTCTATCTCATACATGTCAATACTTCAAAATTCACTATCTCAGTGCCAAATTAAATGGCAATCTGTGTTCATCATGAGAATTCTAAAAATATGAAATCCCGTGCATTAGTTCTCGAGGTATGACCGTCACTGAAATCGTGCAAATCCAGCAAAATGCAGCATAGCAGCGCCACCTATTGGGTTATTTACACCAGAACCTAATAATCACCAACTTATGTCAACGTCTAACTGAATGTGAAGTTTGGGGAAAATTCGTGCATTAGTTCTTGAGATAGAGGTATTGCGCAAATCACGACAAATGCAGCATAGAAGCGCCACTTGTTGAGCGATTTGCAACAACACATAAACAGCAGCAATATTAATCAAGTTATACTTAAATCGGAAGTTTCATGAAAATTCGTGCATTAGTTCTTGAGAGAGCTATTGAGGAAATAGTTCAAAATGCAGCACAGCAGCGCCACCTATTGGGCGATTTACACCAACAGGTAGTCAGCATCATTTCATATGAAGGACTAACTAAATCCGAAGTTTGATGAAAATGTGTGCATTAGTTCTTGAGATAGAGCTACTGCGAGAATAGTGTAAATCCTGCAAAATGCAGCCTAGCAGTGCCACCTGTTGGGCGATTTACACCAAAACGTACACAGCATTTATTCATGTCAAGGACTAACGGAATCTGAAGTTTTATAAAAATCCGTGCATTAGTTCTTGAGATACAGCTTTTGCAAAAATTCTGCAAAATGATACATAGCAGCGCCACCTGCAGGGCGATTTACACCAAAAACTAATCAGCACCAATCTATATCAGGGACTACCTGAATATAAATTTTTATTAAATTCCTTGCATTAGTTCTTGAGATAGAGCGCCCACAAAATTTGTGTCACATACAGGCACACAGACAGACGGACAGACAGGCATTTTGTGAAAACATGTTTTTTTGAATCTCTGACCCATAAAACGTGTAAATTCGTCGAAAACTGGAATTCGAAAGTTTTCATGAAACCAATACATACTTTCTTCTTGTAAAGATAGAAGAAAGTAAAAATTAGGTTGCAGTACTGTCGATGAGCGGTAAATGCTACAATTGCGTTTTCAGTTATGGTATGCGTTTTAAAATTTAACTCATTTTTACTTTCTTCTATCTTTACATGAAAAAAGTATTGGATTCATGAAAATTTTCGAATTCCGGTTTTCGACGGATTTACACGTTTTAGGGTCAAAGAAGCCGAAAAACAGGTTTTTACAAAATGTCTGTCAGTGAGTCTGTCTGTCCGTCTGTATGTGACACAAATTTTGTGGGCGCTCTATCTCAAGAACTAATGCACAGAATTTAATAAAAATTTATATTCAGTTAGTCCCTGATATAAATTGGTACTGATTAGTTTTTGGTGTAAATAGCTCAACAGGTGGCGCTGCTATGCAATATTTTTCACAATTTCTACAATAGCTCAATCTCCAGAACTAATGCACGGATTTTCATCAAACTTCAGATTCAGTTAGTCCTTGACATGACTTGACGTTTTATGCATTTTGGTGCAAATCGCTCAACAGGTGGCGCTACTATGCTGCATTTTTTGTAATTTCTGCAATAGCTCTATCTCCAGAACTATTGCTTGGATTTTCAACAAACTTCAGATTCAGGTATACCTGGATATGAATTAGGGCTGTTTATGCTCTGGTGCAAATCGCTCAACAGGTGGCGCTGCTATGCGGCATTTTTTCAGAATTTCCATCACAGCTGTATCTCAATAACTAATGCACGAATTTTCTTTAAACTTCAGATTCAGGTATACCTTGATATCAATTAGTGCTGTTTATGGTTTGGTGTAAATCGCTCTACATGTGGCGCTTCTATGCTACATTTTTCAGAATTTCCGCTATAGCTCTATCTCAAGAACTAATGCACGAATTTTCATCAAATATCAAATTCAGATATACACTTTGATATGAATTGGTGCTAAATTTATATAATTTCTTGTACTATTTAAATTATTTAATTGACGTGCTTTATATAGAAGAAAGTTTTGTGATGGCCACAACATGCTAGTTTGTATATTACTTAGTATGTATACATTTTATAGATCATATACAGGAATAAATTTATGGATATTAGCTTAATCACTGGACATGACCTCTTAAAGCAAATTAAAATATTCACATTTCTTGCCAAACTCAAAATACGATAAGCGATACAGTATTAGTTAGCCATGCAACATAAAGAGACAGAATAAAATATAACAAATAGGGTAAAACCGATATATGAGAATGATATTGCCAACATTTAGACAATCAACGAATAAACAAATAAATGAAAATAGTAAAAATGGCAGAGTTGAAAACTTGAATCTTTTATTCATATTTAAAAAAAGAAAGTCGAAAAGTTGGCATACCTTCAAAATATATGCGAGAAAAATCGATTAAAAATATCCAAGATGCGAGAAAAAAAGTGTAAATTTGTAAAACTGCACTTTGGTTTTTCGTGGAACGAGAAAGGCTTATATGACTTCTTTTAGAAACTACAACTTTTTATTGCTGTATCTGTCTCTGTTTGTTTTCCCCTCGTTTGTTGAGCTACCGCCAACCGGGGATACTTTAGGCCCTTTTTTCCTGGTTCCACTCACATTTCCATTGTTAAAAAATAGTATATGTGATTTTTTAACATCGAAATGGAGTTGTAAACAATTAATATGAAACAATGAAGCAAACTGTATGGTTTTAAATAGGAAATTTTTTATTATTTTATTTTTTTAAACTATTTTTAAAGATTTTGAACAAAGTAGCCCCTGCTGGGTGCTTCTTTGGTCCATTCACTTAGTTTCATATAGAATGAATACATTTCATATGTAAATGAATGCATTTTTATTGAAACCCCTTTGCAATAGCATTTGCTAATAAATTAGCACTGCAAACTAGATAAACAAATGATTTTTTTTTTTTTTTTTTTTTTTTTTTTTACATTTAAACGCAATAAACCAAATTGTTAATATTAAAGAAACGAGAAACAGTTTTCGTCATGTTATCTTCAGCAACTGCAACAAAAACAATTAATGTAACATTTTGGTACAGTAACATTTGAAAACTAGTCGGATGTACCAATCCCAAAACTTTCTTCTATCTCATACATGTTAATACTTCAAAATTCGCTATCACACTGCCAAAATTAAATGGCAATCTATGCATCTCATGAGGATTCTAACGATATGAAATTTCGTGCATTAGTTCTTGAGATATGACTATCGCTGAAATCGTCTAAATTCAGCAAAATGCTGCCTAGCAGCACCACCTATTGGGTGATTTATACCAAATCCTAATCAGCAACAATGTATGTCAACGTCTGACTGAATCTGAAGTTTGGAGAAAATCCGTACATTAGTCTTTGAGATAGAGCAATAGCGAAAATCGTGAAAATTTCTGCGTAGCAGCGCCACCTATTGGGTGATTAACACCAAAACCTAATTAACAACAACTTGTGTCAACATACAACTAAATCTGAAGTTAGATGAAAATTGGTCCATTAGTTCTATTGATAGAGCTATTGAGGCAATCGTGGAAAAGGCAGCAGAGAAGCGCCACCTGTTGGGCGATTTACACCAACACCTAATCAGTAGCAAGTCATATCAAGGACTAACTTAATCTGAAGTTTGATGAAAATCCGTGCGTTAGTTCTTAAGATAGAGCTATTGGGGAAATCGTGTAAATCCTGCAAAATTCATCGTAACAGCGCCACCTGTTGGACAATTTACACCAAAACGTAATTATCATCAATTCATATCAAGTATTAACTAAATCTGAAGTTTGATCAAAATCCGTGCATTAGTTCTTGAGATAGAGCTATTGCAAAAATCGTGAAAAATGCAGCATTGCAGCGCCACCTGTTGAGCGATTTACACCAAAAACTAATCAGCATCAATTTGTATTAGGCACTAACTGAATATAAATTTTTATTAAATTCCGTGCATTAGTTCTTGAGATAGAGCGCCCACAAAATTTGTGTCACATACACACAGACAGACAGACAGACAGACTCACAGAGTCACAGACAGACATTTTGTAAAAACATGTTTTTTGGAATCTCTGACCCCTAAAACGTGTAAATCCGTCGAAAACCGGAATTCGAAAATTTTCATGAATCCAATACTTTCTTCTTGTAAAGATAGAAGAAAGTAAAAAAAAAAATGTTACTTAGAACATGTTTTAAGAGATTTGGTTGCATAAAAGGCATTTCTAAGCAATTAAGGCTGTTTTCGGACCAAAAAAGGCCTGGCACAAAGTAGCCCCGAAATACTAATTTTCATGTTAACTTTATGAAAACGTAACAAAACATTTCTTGTCAAAATAAAAAGTTAAAGGAAAAGCTACGATCGCACATGAGTTACAGGTTAATAAAGGTAATATTTTGACACTTTCCTTATTTGTAGCTCTTATCCAAATTATCTCACTATAGAAAGTTTGGAGAGTTAAAATTTACACACGAAAACAGTTGTTTACAAACACATCCAGTGATGACACTAAAAAAAGTTAAATTCCCCCCCCCCCCTTTAAACTTTTCAAATACCGTATAGTAGGGTATAAAATAATTTTCAAGGGCAAAAACTCCAAATAATCTTGTATTATTTGTTCAGTACAAAAAATAAAAACCTTTTTTATGGGATGGACCAAAGTAACCGCAAGGACCAAAGTAGCCCCCGGTTGACGGTAACAATAACGCTGATGATGATAAAGTGAAAGTAAGTCGTAAATCTATAAAATGAAACTGCATAGCAATTGCATGAAAAGTACAGTCGGCCAAAGGAAACTTGTCGGATGTGCCAATCCCAAAACTTTCTTCTATCTGATGCATGTTACTATACTTCAAAATTCGCCAAATAAAATAGTGTTTGTAATTTATTTGACTGTCTGCTTTTTATTCAATTCCTACTATTAGTTCACATTCTCCCTATATTTATATATCTTGTTCAAATTTTCAATCGTTAATAAAATACTTATGATTCATCCTATCAAGTTGAAATAAATTTTTTTTAAACTTGTACTGGATGACAATTGGTGTTAATAATACAGATTTTTCAAATATTAATTCATTAATTAAATTTTAATTAATTAATTTTAGTTTTATATGAGAGATAAAATGGCGGCCATTGGTTATTGAACAGCATTTAATGCACCTTCATATCTATAAGGGGGTTACCATAGGGGGGACCCCTGTTCTGTCACCAAATACCGCCAAGTTTGTCGCCAACTTAGAGAAATATCGTCAAATTTGGCGACCAAAATGAGTCACCAAAAGTGACGCCAACTTGGCGATATCTCTAATATTTCGCCAAATTCCCATAGACTTCCATTGTAAACCTACTTGCTTATAGAAATTCAACAAATTGAGATATTTTAATGCAACAAAAACTAATATTAGCTTGAGGGATTATATTAAATTTTTCTTTGATGACCTAAGTAGGAATTGACTTTAAAAACAAAATTTTTATATTACTTGTTTAAAAAAAATCATAGACAACATTTTTTTTTTTCGAAAATTAATTTTAAAAAATGTGTATTATCGAAATAAATTCAATTTCATTTGAGAACATTGAAATGTTGACACACAGTTTCGTTAATTATCCAAGGAACTTGCTATGTATTTATAGCCCCTTGGTTTCCTCAGGAGTTGTTTAGTCTATATTATAAAGCAAAAACACATTACAGTGCGGTTAGTTTTTTCAACATGTGTCAACTACTTGGCAGAATGAGCTGTAATTTTGGATTCGCATATTTGAAGGTTCTAGAAATCTATTTTTGTTAAAATTTCATAGGTTATAATTCATTATATATATATATATATACACATATATTATGAAAATTAAATTTCCGAGCTTTATTAAATTTATTCCATATAAATTTTCTTTCTAAAATGAATCTACAATTCCAGTTTGTTAAATTATTCCCTATCTTAAACAATATTACATTCATTCCGATTACTTAAATTCATTTCTATTTAAAATGCGTATTTTAATATTTTGTTTCATTTAAATCTATTCTAGAAAACCTTTTCCGTAGTTATTATTTGCTTTCAAGGACTTTTATTTCTCAATCTTAAAATGCCAATATGAATTCTATTAAAATTATCTATTTGTACCATTTTTTTTCTAAAATTAGTTTGGCGTTCTTTTTTCGGTGAAACCGCATCATTCCAATTTTCTTACGACCTTAAAATATAGTTCAGCCTAGCTTCGATCTGTCATTGGTCCTTTCCCATATCTGCAATGCCGGAAATAACCTTCCGCGCCTTAGTATAAAATACCGAAACATGAGTACAGAACGAAGATTTTAAGTAGTTATTATAACTACAGCTAAACTCTCTGCAAAATATTTAATTTTAATCCTTCTATTATCGGAATGTACAGGTTTCATTTATTTTTATTTAATTTTTATATTTTATTTGAATTTTTAAAATTTACCTCTTTTTACTCTTTCCTCCATTTCTAAATTATTGCTTTTTTATTTTTTACAACCACACAGTAGATTATCAAACTACAGCTAATCTCTTAAATCTATACTATAATTAAACCTTTATTTTAATTAACTGTAGGCTTATTTTTTCATTTTTCATATTTTTATATTATTCCGGTATTTTTGAAAATACCCTATTTTTCACACTTTTTCACTTTTTCTCCAACAATTTTTAATTTTTTAAATAGTTTTTAACTGCATTTTATCTTTACCCCAATGGCTCATTTATTTTTGCAAGACATTTCACACTCACACTGGGCGTAAAGTAGGCTGAAACTAGGAAGCCCCTAAAAGAAGTTCAACTGTTCAGAACGAAGAACTTTCGTGTCATCAGTTGTCTCTAATTACTACGTCTACTGTTAATCTTCGGAAATATAGAACGATATCATAACATACTTTTACCCGACTGAAAAGAAGGGTTATGTGTTTCACGCGTATCTGTGTATGTGGATTTCTTTATACCCTCGAAACATACCAACGGCTGGATGGATTTTAATGAATGAGGTCTCTATCAATTCATCTTAACAGCTAGATGGTTATAGGCTAGGTTTTGTTTTTATAAATTCAAAATGGCGGCCGTAAAATACAAAATGGCGGTAGAGACGAAAAAAAATTTACGCACCCTATTGAGTAGCCTATCATTGGATAGGTCTTTGAAAATGAAGACGATGTTTCATTGACTATTTTACAGTCAGATGCTCCGTTAAAATATTATACAACCTGGAAGTTGTGTAGGTAGGATCTCTAGCTTTACTGCAACTCTAATCATCATAGACATCTATAGACCTCATCAAAACAGTGTTTATAGATAGGAACTAACAATTAAACACAACTTAAAAGTCATCAATACAAGTAAATAAATAAAAAAAAATAGGTAAGTAATATAAACAAGTAATATAAAAGAAATATTTTAAGTCAATTCCTACTTAGGTCAATAAGAGAATTTTATAAGAGAATTTTTTTCCCTCCCATTCTTCTTTCCTCTTGAGTGGCACTTAAAATGATCAAGAAGAGGGCTCTCTCGATTATTGAAAATTAATTCATTTAATTTAATTAATTAATTAATATTTGAAAAAAAAACTGGATTAACATCAAGTGTCTTCCACTACAAGTTAAAAATTTTTTATTTGAGCTTGATTGGATGAATAATAAGTATTTTATTAATGATTGAAAATTTGAACAAGATATATATACACTATAGAGTGTGCTAATAGTAGGAATTGAAAAAAAAAAATAGTTTCACATTGATGAGAAATAATTAATTAGTTCGCTTTTTACGTAGTCCGGTTTTTTGATTTTAGGTAGATTTCGTATGAAATACTACCTATTGGCGTCGTTTCTATGTTGAAATTTCTGAAAAAGTTTTGCAGATCTACACCGATCATGACCCCTAGAACCCAAAACCACCCTGAGTAAAAAACTTTATCTATCTATCTATATATATATATCACTTTCTTCTGGACACGATAACTTCCACAATTCTGCGCAAATCTCTTCCAAACTGATACATAAAATCAAGGGACATAATATCTCGTTCAAGTTCGTTAATGGGCAAAATCGGGCCAAGGGGCTGGAAATAGGGAGGGGTTTTATGAAAATAGAAAAACCCCCATAACTTCTTAAATTTTATACATATCAAATCAGTTTAAAGTTTTTATTACTCCTAAAAATAGGGCCAAAAATTTATGCATCACAGATTTTTGATAAAATTAAAAATGGGCGCAAAAATAGAGTTTTGGGGAGAAAAAAATTCATAACTTCGTCAATTCTCAAAGATATCAAATTCAATTAATTTTATTATACATTTCCTGAATATTATCTACAACTTTTGTATTCACAAGTTTTTGATAGGACCAATTCGTACCGCAAAAAAAAAAATTAAAAACGAAAACAAAAAAAGGGGATGAAGAAGAAAAATTTCCATAACTCCGTCAATTCACAAGATATAAAATCCCCATGAATTTAACATATATCTTCTTAATATTGTCTTCAACATTTATATTTACAAGTTTTTGATAGGACCAATTCTTACAGCAAAAACAAATAAAAAATACATAGCGGTTGAAGGAAAAAATCATCTTATTAAGGGTGTATTAAAATCCAAACTGCTTATTTTCTAACTCATTTTTAAATTCATTTTTGCTCTCAAACGCATCCAATTGATAGATTCTCTTCTTCAGAAACTATATAATGTACCGTAATGATCGATTTTTTTTATAGAGGCAGAATATATTTCAAAAAATGATGTCAAAGTGTGCATTTTGAACAGAAATTCCCGAAGCGATTGTGTTAGAAAGAAAAATAATGCCCTACTGAGAAAATAATTGTTTATTAATCAAGTTTCAATTAATTGAAAGAAAAACAAGAACACATGCCGCTTATAAATCTTTTCAAAAATCACGTCAGCAAGTTTCGTATTTTTCTATTAAAAATGAATGAAAATGTGCCCGAAAATTTCGAGTTGTTGAGCATGGAAAAGTATTTTTTTTAATACTGCCTTTACATGATTCTGATAAAACCAGCTATTATATAAAAATGAAATAAAAACTCGTCAAAAGCGGCCAGTTAAAACTGTTAAAGTGGATTTCTATCTAATCATGATTTAGTTTTTGTTGGAGCAATTAATATACTTAACTTCGAAATCTACATTCGCCTGTAGGCCGGACCGGCAGGGATTTTTTTTTTTTTAAATTTAATTGTTTATTGAAAATGTAGTTCATGATGACATGACTTGACTAACTGCTAAAGTTTAATATTTTAAGGAACTGTGGCGGATGCTTACTTGTATTGTACTCAACTGACCTATAATAAAGTGTTTCCGAACGGATAATTCTGTTTTCTACTTAATGGAGAAAACCGTAATACATCCAATCTATTGCAGAGTGGTTAACGACGACTACAAACAAGCTGTTCTAATATATTTACTTCAGTATTTATCTACTAGATAAGTATGTAGCAGAATTGTGTTGATTAAAGTTCCTGAATTTGGAATTTGTGAACAGCTTTCGATGAGTATTCTAATTTTGAGATACAAAGAGCGATTTATGGTTATGACCTCAATTTTCGTCTGAATTTTACAAATAATCGTAACATATACTATATGTTTTTTAAAATGTGCTTGTGCTTTTCTAAAATTTTTATGGATATATTTACAAAATAAAAAATTAAATTTAAAAAATCAAAAAAACCGACTGCGTAAAAAGCGAACTAATTATTTCTCATCAATGTGAAAATATTTTTTTTATATTACTTGCCTATTTTTTTATTTACTTGTATTGATGACTTTTAAGCTGTGTTTAATTGTTCGTTCCTATCTATAAGCACTGTTCTGATGCGTCGTATAGATGTCTATGATGGTTAGAGTTGCATAAAGCTATAGATCCTACCTACACAACTTCCAGGTTGTGTAATATTTAAACGGAGCTTCTGACTGTAAAATAGTCAATGAAACATCGTCTTCATTTTGAAAGACCTGTCCAATGATATACCACTCAATAGGGTGCGTAATTTTGTTTTTTCGTGTCTATCGCCATTTTGTATTTTACGGCCACCCTTTTGAATTTATAAAAGCAAAATCTAGCCTATAACCATCAGACGGTTAAGACGAATCGATAGAGACCTCATTCATTAAAATCCATCCAGCCGTTGGGATGTTTCGAGGGTATAAAGAAATCCACATACCCAGATGCGCGTGAAACATATAACCCTTCTTGCGAGTCGGGTAAAAATATTGCTTAATTTTACTAAAAAATAATTAATAACGTATTAAATTTACAATACTCAAATTACATCTACAAGTACAAGGCATAAAATCTCATTAAAAAATACTTAAATGCTTTACACGGGTCAGTAAATTGTATACTTAATGTTATTCCAAAAAGCCAGCGAAAGAGAAACATATTTATGACGCATTTGCTAGTGCATTTTCATTTGATAGTTTTTCGACACATTTGAACTTTATCATCATTAGTGTTATTGTTAGCTTAGTGAGGAGGAGGAAAAAACAAACAGAGGGAGTTTTAAAATGAAAAATTGTAGCTCCTGGAAGACTCATATAAACATTTTTCTTCATACAAAAAACAAAATTGCAGTTTTACATATTTACACTTTTTGTCGCAACATCTTGGATATTTTTAATAGATTTTTCTCGCATATATTTGAATTTATGCCAAGTTTTCGACTTCTTTTTTTAAAATATGAATAAAAGATAAGAGAAAGTGTCTCAAGTTACAACCCATTCATTATTATTACTCTTTTAATTGTGAAAATGTTAGCAATATGATTTCCATATTCCAGTTTTCTTCTACCTATGCTGTTAACCCTTTAGTGCGCAGCTTTGCGTATATACAAACAGCAGTGTTTTAAATTTAATAGAATTTTTTTTTATTCGTATATACCCAATTAACACCAGAAAATTAAAATAGCAATATCTGGTTGGTTTAATTAATAACAGACATTTCGTATTTAGTTAAAGCGAAATTATCCATTGAAACTTTCTGGTGTAAAGTCAGATTCTCTGAACTACGTAATTTCTAGAACGTATTCTGTCATGGGAATTAAAGGGTTAAAGGTTAAGTTTTATAAAACAAATAATTATACAAAATAAGGTACTTGGAGACATACTTTTTAAAGTATTTACTAATTTGCAATATTTTAGCTTAAAACAACCACACGACTGTAGTTTTTACTTGTATTGCAGATGTGCAACAGAAGAAAAGATTGGCGTATTATATAAAAAATGTATCTCTGATTTTTTTCATCATTTTTCTTGTGTAATAAACCTTTCAGAGAATCATATATAATTTTTTCGAAACAAAATAAAAAATCGCACATTTAAGGGTTAAATGCTTACACAAGTGTATCTACAGGGTGTCCGCGAAAGGAGTTCCTGATTTCAAAATGCAAAATCTCGAAAATAAAGATCGACAGAAGAATGCAAGGAACAGTATTTTTATTGTGAAAATTGTAAGAATTTCATACACACAAGTTTCGAAAACAATTGCAAAAGCTGTGAACAAACGGTGCGGTAAGCGCAATAAATACGGGCCTATAAATAGCGCTTCGAAGTGCTTTGAATTATCCCAAATTAGTGGCGCAGGCATGGATTGATGGATTTGCCTCCATATTCGCCCGATCTGACGCATTGTTACTACTTTTTGTGGGGCACATTAAAAGACACTGTCTACTGAAACCATCCAACCACGCTGGAAGAGCTTGAATACACGGAGGAAAGAGATAGATGGAGGTGTAGTATGCCGTAAAAACGGTTTACAATATGATGCACGTTATCGCTCAAATTTAAATGCCCTCACTGGGCCCAAACAAAACAAGCACCTGGAACAGGGACCGAATTCTTTGACATTACCCGTGCATTTTTTTTTCTCTAAATGAAAATGATCTGCTTATTTCTAAGCATTCTAAAGCAGCATTCCATTGCATTATGAATTAAAAACTGTATTACTAAAAGTTTTCTTTTTTTCATCAAAGAACGTGCTTGTGTTTGGGCCTACTGTAGCGGATTTTAGGGTTACTTCTTTGGCGTCACCCCCAGCCACCTTACTGCATCTCCATCTATCTCTCTCCTCCATAGCTTCAATCATTGACCTGTGTGGCTACTGATAGACCGGGAGTCGGCAGAACAGACAATCACCTCATCGAATTCACGGCTGAAATTCCAGAATTAGTTAAAACTCGATTCGCATATTAAAAAGCAATCGGTCTGCCAAGTCATATCCTGGTGGAAAACACCTAAAAACCCGATTTTAGCAGTTAACTCGTAGCTTTATCATTGTGTTTTCCTGCACCCAAAGGTATGAAAACATGGAGGACTGGGAACAGGAAAACAAATGGTAAACCTACGAGTCAACCGCTAAAATTGGGTTTTCAGATGTTTTCCTGTAAGATATGACTTGGCAGACCTAATGCGTTTTAATATGTGAATGGAGTTTTAATCAATTCTGGAATTTCAGCCGTGAACCAGGGCTATCTCAGTAACATTACCACAGGTAAATATATTGCTAATTACTACAAGCAAATATAACAAATAGTTTCGGGGAGTTAAACTGTTAAAAATAGTGGGAAATATACGAATCTATGCATTAGCACTGAAAAACTTTTTTTTTTCTTCAGGTCTTTTTTATTATCCCTCTAAGCCCCCACTGTCACAATTTGATAAGAGTAATTTCCTGACATTTAGTATTTTAAAACATTTATCTAAAATAATTAAAGTACTGAGCTTGTGTTAATCACAATAATTAATTTAAACAGTGAACGATTTCCACAAATATGTTATTAATTATTGATATCCTAATTTTTAATCCTTTGCACTCGTATGTCCATTGTCCAGCCTGACTGGACATAATCTTTCTTTGAAAAATTTGTTTTTGGTACCAGTAATAAAGGAAAATAAAATTTTCTTTATTATTACAGCCTTTTTGAAATTGTGTACTGTGAGGAAACTTCTTTTTAAAAAGTGGTGACAACCGAATAACATTTCTGTAAGAGACACCACAGTCGAAAGGGTTAAATTTATTTGAAAATAACTATTTGCTTTTATTGAATTATGGTTTTAAACAGTCATAAAAACAATTGTATCTATTATTTTTATGGGGTGTCTATTACTGTAATTTTGGGTGTTTTGATATATTTCTGTTATTTACAATTAAATTTTGATTCATATTGGGAAATTAGACAATGGGAATGGTTAAATATTGTTGATAGATTAATATAATGCTGAAAAACTGGAATATAATAATTAATTTTCATTCATTAAACAATAATTTTCAAAGAAATTCCTCAAGGGTGTCCATGGCACCTCTACCCTATATTATTTCTTGCATCTTTTGGTTCATATTAAGCATGTTTGTAAAAAAAAAAAAAAAAAAAATTTAAATGAAAGAATAACTGTATTTATGTATTGCAAAGCAAAAATAAACAAACTTTTTTGTTACAGCTGTTTTATAAAATAAATATATTTAGAATGCTTATAATATATATGTTCATTCATTTAGATGATTTTTTAGAATTCGTATTAACTTACTAGCGATGACAAAAAATGTTTGTATTCGTTATACAAATTATTTACTTTCTGAATTGAGGAAAAAAACCTCTAGAAATAATATTACATAATTGATTGATCTCCATAACCTATTTGTGATATCCTCATATATATTTTGTGATGCACATCAAATATATATAAGTTAAAAAAAAAAAACTGCTGTAAATGAAAGAATATTATCACTAAATTTCATTTGAAATTTATTATAAAGCAAACATTTAAGTTTCTGTTTGAGTTGTGTAATAAAAATATTAGATTAAACTATTTTTTCATTCATTTAATTAGTTTTTTACATTAACATGTGTGTTCTTTTTAATAACATTAATATTTATAAAAAGGAATTCAATTTGTTATTCAAATCATTTCTACTTAAAATGTGACTTGATAAGGCACTTAAAAAATTTTCAATGTGTCAGGATGAAGCTTATTATTTTTCCGGCATCATTCTAATTATTAGATTATCTTATTGTCAGTACTGATATTAAATATCTTCGAACATTAAAGCTGAATTCTATAAGATAAATATGGAATAAAATATTAATATTTCTATTTGGAAATTTGCATTTGTCTATTCTAAAGAAGTGCTTGCAAGTTGATTATGCGTTGTTAAAGGTAAGTAAATTTATATTTATCTGTATTTTTCTTTTATAATAACAAAATGTTTTTTAAGTATAAAAAAAAAAAAAAGATTTTAATTGATGAAATCAACGACAGTAAATGAGGAAAAATGTGGTTGTAGTACTTTATACATAAACTGCATATTGTGGCATGATAGATACAAATTTCAACATTCCCTCCATTCCCCTAGCGGCGAAAATACTGTAATGGCCTTGTATATCAAGATCAAGATGGCCTTGCGTGAACTCGATAGGTGATCCCGCTCTATGAATCCATTTCCGTTGAGACATTAGAGGATCTAATGGCAAATTTCACTCTGTGTTTTCTGTATGAAATTCTTATAAATTTCACAATAAAACCGTTTGTTGCATTCTTCTGTCGATCTTTGTTTTCGAGATTTTACATTTTGAAATCGGGGATTCCTTTCGTGGACACCCTGTATGCATATATATGTATATCTGATAAGATCAAAGTCCAGCAATCCCAGGGGTTTTGAAGATACCTTAAAATTTATGTATGTTTCAAATTGACACAAATGCGAGAATAAGTAAACAAATAAAAAATAAATAAAAATAAAAAATAATAATTCGTCAACCAAAAATTAACCCAAACTCGAAATATTCAAACCCGAATCCGAAGTGAAAGAAAATTAATCCATTTTTTAATACAATTATAGAAAAGTAGTAAGATACAGTGCCCTAAAACTGAGACCCAAAAAAACAGTTCCTAAAGCTGACATCTTTAAATAAAACAAATATTTAAAGCCTTACCAATTTTCTAAAATAATTTAGAATGAGCTTTTCTTTCTTCTTGAATGGCAGCACTTCTTAAATCCAAGATATCTTGGATTTGGAAAATGGGTAATGCTTTAAATATGTTTTATTTAAAGATGTCAGCTTTAGGAACTGTTTTTTGGGTGTCAGCTGTACCTTAGAGGATTATCTATATTATAAAGGACAAACGTATCTGTGTGTAACGCTGACATCATTTTGCGAATGGCAACACTTGACGATGAAATTTCGGTTTTGCAATTTTTGCCACTGCACTTTTTTTAAATTTCTAAGCATCGCACACTTTAAATTTTCACACCGTTATATAGGAAAAAAACAGGGGACATCAGAAAAGGTCTTAGAACTTTACAATTTGAATTAATTTTCGAGATATTAATTTTGTTCGCAATTTTTAATAACATTTCTGTAATGATGGTAACTAAATTGCTCCATTTTTGTGGATAAAAGGGAAAATGATAGGGAATATTAGATTTCTTTATTTGACCTCATTTTCAAATTGAACTTAACTTTTATATGAATATATAGTGAAAATAATATTGTGATTTAGTTGTATTTTTGTTAGAAAACTTCAAGCAATACAAACTTATTTTCACATATTCAAGTTTTAGAAATCAGTTTATTTTAGAATGCAAAAAATCGGCTGTCGACTAGAGTATTGAGATAAATTCCATTTACATAAAAAGAAAAAAAATATCCGTGGTAGCTTTTTTAATTTAATTTAAAGTAGAAAAACAGATTTTCAACTATTTACCTAAGGAATTAAAACTTTTAACAAGGACGTTAAAAACGAAATATTTTAGCTAGAAAAATCATATTTTTCTAAGTATTTATTTTAACTCATAAATATAAAATACTTTTGAATAAATTTACCAAAACAGAGTTATTGTTGTATAAGTTCACCCAAATGACGTTATTTCTACCAGCTCCGAAATTTGAAGCCAAATGGTAGAAGAACGAAAACCTTTTGGCAAATAAAGTTAAAGAATATGTGCATTTTTAATGGGAAAATTATTGACTTAAGATTGAAAATATATTTTATTATTTCAAATATTGTATTTAATAAAATTAATACTGTAATTGCTTTCTAAATTTACAATAAAATTAGATTCCCCCCCCCCCCCCTCCTTCAAATAATCAAATGATCTCAAGCAGCTCAAAAGCAACACCACGCAACTAGTATCCCTAATATTAATTTTAACTTTTTTGTACAAAAATGAATATTTATCATTAGTTAATATTCAAATATGTAGTTTTTCAATTTGAAAAATATTCAAGACTTTCTTTTGAAAAATCGAATCAATACAAACCAGACATGAAAGAATCAAAACTCAACCCGAATCGGAAACACTTAAAGCCAACCCGAATCGTAAACACTTAAAGTCAACCCGAATCGGAAACACTTAAAGACAACCGCAACGGAAAAAAAATGAGTGTCAACCCGACCCAACCTGAACTGTGGGTCAGGATACATCGAATTACCCAACCCGATGGAATATAATAAAGTTAAAAACCGCCCACTATAATTTAATAGAAGAAAAACCACTATACATTCACAAGAGCAGAGCACGTTACTGAATAATGCCTCAAGATGGAAAACCTCTCTCTTACACGTGTATGTTAAATATTTCACATACTTACACCAATTTCGGCGAGTATTGCTTAATTTATGTTATCTTATCGAATAAAATGTTACAACATTTTCTTCATTGAGAGTGGGAAAGTCTTTTTTCTTATTCTTAATGTTGTGGGCGTGAATAAAATTGCGCCAGCCTGACTCTTGCAATCGATTGTAATTCTCTGGTAAACAATGTACTATGCCATCTTAGGTAGGCGTGTTCTATTTGTTCTTGCAATTTTCTTCAATTAATAAAGCTCTCGGGGAAACAAGGGGAAAAAAATAAACAACACTATGCTATAAGTGAATTTAGTATTAATAGTTGGAATTTCCTACATTGTATTATCATGGTATTATGCTATTCAATATTTTCCAAGCTTTTTTGAGAAATTAAAATACAGTCTTTGGCGTTTCAATATCTGCTCAGTAGTCAAACTACCTCCGAAATTAAAGAATATCATTTGCACTAAAATTGACCCAATTAGTTTTAAGAATTACTCAGGAGTATATGAAATACCATTTATTAGAGCAGACAGATAAAATAATTACTCTATTGGTATGTATAGAGATAAAAGAATTAGTATAATCGGCATTTTGTTGATGAGTTTACGACATTTTAAAATCAGTATGGAACCATTTATCCGGAAACCAGTTAACCGGAAAACCAGTTATCCGGAATGATATTTCTGATAGACTGATTTCAGAATCTTTGCAGAAAAAGGTATCACATACTGCCAGTTTGACATAGGCTTTGCTTAAACAATTGTATAATTTGGTGACAACATCTAGTATTTGAAATGAAAACATATTTAGTTGTATTTTAAATGTTTTAATTTCTATGCAGAGGAAACAGAAGAATTTTTTATTCCTAAGGGATTCCCATAATTTACCTTTTTTAAACTCTGGTTAACTTTTGCATTGATTTTTAATCCAAGTAATCTAATAATTTAATATCAGAAATAATGCCACAACCACATATATTCCACAAAACTTATCAAATGGATGCTGCTTTCATGCGCAACCAGTTAACCGGAAAAATCAGTTATCCGGAATACATCTGACCCCAAGCATTCCGGATAAATGGTTCTGTACTACAATGAAATTGATATACATCACTTAAGAGGATGGTGGTAACATGTTTTCTCTAGAGTATAGGTGCAGATTCCCAAAATTTTTAAGGAGCCAGTGGCTTCTAAACCCAAAAACTCCAGTCGCCACATTGTGCAAAAATTACATCAAAGCAATAACGTTTATGAGGGGAAAAACTCAGGAATTCAAAGAGAAAAATAATTTGTTTAATCTATGCACATGTACAACAAAAGACTACATATATCAAATGTATATATTTAATTTAATCACAAAATTCTTTTAATTTAAAATTATAAACTAAGTGGAATATAAATTTTAAACTATGTACAGTTCAGAATATAAAGTT
Organism: Maratus speciosus; assembly: GCA_963932465.1. Lineage (NCBI taxonomy): Eukaryota > Metazoa > Arthropoda > Arachnida > Araneae > Salticidae > Maratus > Maratus speciosus. The sequence continues at coordinate 605,769,137 of OZ010788.1, read as the reverse complement.
GGGCAAGATACAGGTTAAAAAAATATGCATAAGATAAGCAATCACGGTGAGAATATAAGGAAAACAATATTTCTTATTTTCATTTTGCCTACAAGAGTACCCATAATAATAATAATAATAATAATAATAATAATAATAATAATAATAATAAAAAAAAAAAAAACAAGAAAGAAAAATCATGCGTCAAGTCAAGCATAGATTATGAAACACTTCCAACACATTCAGAATAATGTAACAAAACTTCATAGTTTAATAAGTTAAAATATTGTGTCTAATTCAACCATATATGGAAACCCATTTGAAAACCCAATTTCATCTGTTCCCATCTACAATCGGGAAATTATCCGATTTATTTGAGCAGCACTGGGTAGGATTAAAACAATTAAATTTAAAAGCGCAAGCCGAAATTGAAAACGTACTTCAGCAAGTATTACTCAAAGATAGTATTGTAACAGTTTTCTTTTGTGTGTCCCTGTAAATGAACGACAAATGCAAATACCCTATTCTGTCGTAATCATCTTGTAGTGAAATTCAGTGATTTATATAAGTATCAATGCATTTGAAACAGCGTAATGTCATTAAAATACCTTGCAAACGATTTTTCCCCATATACCATAATGTAATGGAATTCTTTTGGGTAGCCCTGTAAATGAAATATTAATCCCACATACTTCATATGCAATACCAAACATGGTTAAGTGGCCTTAAATATGGATTATCAATTGCATAAGAATCCGAGTATATTTACGGGAGTTAGAGCGTGGCCAGACGGCCAGACAAACCGAATGCATAAACACTTTTCAACTTTGTTGGAAAGTGTTAAAAATGAGTTCAAACACTTGTTTTTGACGAACACACCAGAAAAATTATCTTTAAACAAAATCCTATCACAGGCCATTACAGGTCCATTACATTGATTCTGTTCCCAATTTTCCGAAAATTTAAGGTATTCGATTCCGAAAATTCGGACATAAAAAAAATATCGCGAATTTCGGCGAATGGGCACTGAAAAAATCAATTTCGTCAATCATTCTCAGAAAAAATCGCCAATTTCGCCACAGGATCGAGAAAGAAAATGCGAATTTCGTCAAAGGATCGCAAAAAAATCCAAATTTCGTTAAAGAATCGCGGAAAAAAACGCAAATTTCGTCAAATGATCACGCACAAAGAAAAACACAAAACCCACCGATTTCATAAAAGGACCGTGGAAAAAATGCTAATTTTGTCAAAGGATCGCAAAAACAACGCGAATTTGTCCAAAAGGTTGCAGAAAAAACGCGACTTTGTCAAAGAACCGCAAAAAACCTCCCACAAATTTCGTGACGATCGCGGATAAATGATCGCGGAAAAAATGGGCGATATTCGCGTTTTTTCTCGACCGGTTAACGAAATTCTTTCGACTATTTAAATTTCCGGTTTTTTTCGGACGGAATGATGGAATTTGCCTTTTTTTTCCCTTTTAACGATTGACAAAATTCGCGTTTTTTTCAATCGACCGATTGACAAATATCGTGTTTTTTTTTTTTTTTTTCATTGACCGATTGATGAAAATTGTGTTTTTTTCTATCGATCAATTGACGAAAATCACGGTTTATTTCACGGCAGATTAACGAAATATGCGGTTTTATTTCGTGAACGATTAATGAAATTTATGGTTTTATTTGGCTAGCGATCGACGAAAATTGCCGGATTTTTACATGACGGTTTTTACAAAGTTCATGACCGATCGAGGAAATTTCCGATTTCTTTTCATGACCGATTGACGAATTGATTTTGCGGAAATCTGCTAAATAAATAAATAATAATTCGAGCTCTTCTGCTAATTCGTAGAAGAATTGGATGCCGATATCTAGTGTTTACCTGTAAGAACATATCTGAATAATCGCACAGCTACAAATTTAATGAGTGGGGCCCAAACGTATTCTTTTCTAGTCTCAAAATTTTCTGCGTCGCAAGCTAACTGTGATATACCACTGCTGTTGAATTAATCCGCGGATCGCGGCGCACGTCAAACGGCATAGTTTCCCCCGATCCTGCGAACATCCAGGGCCCGACTTATGCAGGGGCATGCGGGGCAGCTGCCCCGGCCCCCCTTTTTAGGGGGCCCCCATGAGAGTAGTCAGGATTTTCATTAAAAGATACCAAATGTTTAAAATTAAACAAAAGTGGCAAAAATTCATATATTTTCAAACATTTAGGAAGGAAGTGCGGTCCCCCTTCCCCCTCTCTGCTTCCAGTACCCTCTCCAGCCATGCAAAAAGCGAACTATATCATTAGAAAACTAATGATTAATATTTTATTATGACAACTTAGTATTATATTGTTTTCAAAAGAAATTCTTTATTAACGTTTTCCTCATAACGTGGCAAGTTAAAACCATTAATTATGACTAATTTGGGGCATTTTCTTTTAGACATCTCATAATGTACGTAGATAAGCAAAGTAAAAGTTTGGAAAGAAATACTCGTATCAAACAATTTATCATTTTTTTCTACTATTATCCTACTAGTATTTTGTGACACTCTGTATACAGATGTAAGTAGTACCGGGTACAAAACTTATGCATATGTATGAAGTTCAGTACTAGCTACTTCCACATTATTCACAAAAAAATCTATAGATAAATAAAAGGGGGCCTCCCAGAATGATGCTTGCCCCGGGCCCCCCCATAGCCTAAAACGGGCCCTGCGGACATGACATTTTTTTTTAGAAGAAACAACAAATTTACGATCCCGCGGAAATGTGGCGTCTATGTTTAATCATTACTTTTTTAATTATGGACAATAAGAAAAAAAGAAAAGCGGTAAATATTGTGGGGTTATGGAGGAGACATAATTCCACGATTGTTAAGGGGAAAAAAATCCGAAAATCGTTCGGCGAAAAAGGGGCATCCCTATAAGAAGCATGGCGACTTAGACGCCATAAGTTAGTCGCCAAAGCAAAAAATTTAGTCGCCACGTGGCTACTGGCGACCGTGAATCTGCACCTATACTAGAGATATGAAAAAATATTCTACAATCATATGTTTAATATAATTTTTATCTTTTATAAAGAAAAATAATATATATAGGCTCAGTTGGTATTATATAGTTTTTCATCTGAAATAATTTTTTGGATTTTCTAGCGAAAAATCGCGTGACACGCAAATATTAAAACAAAACCTGAAAACGACTCAAACCAGAAACAATTAGAATTAACCCGACTTGCAAGGTAAAAAATAGCTCCAACCTGAACTGACACGAATTGGGTGGGATTCAAGAATAATCGGGTTAACCCAAACCCGACATGCAAGTATTAACCCGTAAATGCATAGTGTAACTTAGGGGTTGCATAATTTTTTTGCCATTTGGCGCTTTCTACTGGTCTTTTGGTAAACTATTAAGTATTACTTACGTGTGATAACATGCATTTAAGGTCGTGAAGCTTGTTTTTGTTTTGATTTGTTATCACGGGGAGGTTATAACATCTTTTGTTGATACTGCTTGCAATGTGCTCAACTGGCGATTTTTTTCTATCTTTATAATCTAGTCATTATCAATTCGTCAAACTATTAAAAGCATCATAAAAAATTATTTTATCTTTGAATAGTTGTTATTGTGCAGTGCAAACACTTTAAAGTAAGTATATAATATAAAATTATCACCTTTTGTTTTTAAGAATTATCCTTTTTAAAATTATAACTGCTAAATTATAACATCATTCATAATTAACAAAAAGAGACTCAAATACAATATCTTTCCGAACAAAATTAAAAAATCCTGCATTAAGGGGTCCGGAGCTAAAAAATTTCCAAACAATGGATTTTTTTTTAATTACTCAAGGGTACATTATATGCATTATGGCACACATTTATCACAAAAAAAAGAGAGAGAGAGAGAAAAGGAATTTTACGCGTTATTTTAGAAATTTTCAAAATGCCCCCTGCGCTTTCCATATCAATGAAAATCCCCACTTTTTTTTCATAAAAGTTTGGGTTATATATATAAGTAAAACTGTGCATATAATTTTATATATTTGAATATAAAGGTTAAAAACAAAATTGAAAAATTTTGAAATTTTTTCGAAAAATTAAAAAAAAAAATTGAATTTTGTTCTGATTTTTATATTCAAATATATAAAATTCGATGCACAGTTTTATTTATATGCATAAACCAAACTTTTATAAAAAATATTGGGGATTTTCATTGATATGGAGAGCGCAGGGGGCATTTTGAAAATTTCTAACGCAACGCGTAAAATTTCTTTTTTTTCTCAAAAAAAAAAAAAAAAAAAAAAAAAATTGTGATAAATGCATGCCACAATGCATGTAATGTATCCTTGAATAATATTTAAAGTGAAATTTACAAAAAATAAAAAATTGATTTTTAAGGTCCCTCGTTCCGACTTTACTTCACACACGCGAAAAGATCCGCCCGCTAATGCTAATCCTATGGAAGAAATTTATACACATATCTCGGTCGCATTTCAATATTTTTAAATGATTTTTTTTGCATTGGATAGCTGAGATCAATCTGTAACAAAGGCCGTTTTTCACTTTTGATTGCTTTTTTTTTTTTTTTTTTTTTTTTTTTTTTTTTTTATGAGGATGCGTTTGCTCTCGGAACCGGTTCTGAAAATGAAAGAGTCCTCATTATAAATACCTGTAAATAAAATCGAAAAAGTAAAAAACGGCCTTTGTACAGATCGATCTTAGCTATCCAATTGAAAAAAAAAAATTCATTTAAAAATATTGAAATGCAACCGAGATATCTTAATAAATTTCTTTCATAGAATTAGCATTAGCGAACGAGCCTTTTCGTTTGACTGAAGTAGCCTTTTAATTTCATTTATCTCAGAATGAATTTTTTCACGATTTGTCAACTTTAAAAGGATATATCTAAGGTTCCTTGCAAGATATATGTATAAAATTTTCAAAAGAGCTTTTATGCTATACCTCCAACAAATTGCCTTCAGGATTTTTAATTTTGAGTGATAATTGTGAAAATATGCTATTTAATGCAAAACTCACTCATAAAAACACTTCATTTTCTTACTTAAAATTAAAAAAAAAATTTCATAATCAATATTTTAAGAAATTCTGAAGACAAATTAAAATGACACATTTTCTGTACAGAAAAGTGTAAAAATTTTGTAAATCAAGTAAGTACTTCCAGAGTTATATCAAAAATTAAATATGTTTAAAATTTTTAAATTAAAAAAAATATATTAAAAAATTTTCAGATTTTTTTACATTCAATATTCTTATTATATTAAAATATATTTCACAAGGATCTCCATACAGGCATACTCAAAAAAATCTGAAAAAAAATATAGAATGTTCTTCTCCTATGGGTATATATGTTTATAAAAAAATTTTTGGCGGAACCTCGGTAGAACGTCCGTAAAAAAATAATGAAAATTTCGCTTATTTGGCGACTTATCACCGTTTGGCGAAGAAATTAAATTAAAAAAAAAAAAAATACGCTTGTCGAATACTCTTTAAGGAAAAAAACTTTTTATGTTGAATTTGTTTAAATAAGTTTAATTTAAATAACTTTAGCTTTGTCATTTTTAGTTTGTTTTAACTATAGTTTTGTCATATATATTTATATGTACTTATAACGAATTTTAACTATCATGTTTTACGATTTAAAACAAAATTTAAATTGATTAAAATTGTTCCAAACTCAAAAATATGCCGCATCGAGCACTGTCGATTCAACTTAGTTGCTATGGAAACAACTTCTTCGGTATGGAAATGCATTGCGGCAGCATTGTTCACCTGGCGTTAAAAGTTATTTTTATAACCGATAAAGCCGTTTAAATTAAAAAAATTGTGGATTGGAGAATAAAACAATGGCAAAATTTCGTTCAAATCGGCAACAAGCAAAATACAAAATGTAATAATAATAATAATAATAATAATAAAAAATCTTTCATGGTTTACGTTTGAACGTAATTAGATCAATAAATAATATTTTTATATGTCATTAACAAAATAATTTTTTTATACGCCATTAAATACCGCATATTCTCAAAATCAATTAACAAACAATTTTCAGATTCATTAAAATCGTTTGCTTTTGGCGAGGAAAACTGCTGCTCGCCAAATTGCGTGCCGCTTTCGTCTTTTCACGCCAATTATTCGAAAGTATTTTATTTTTTTTACAGTTTTTCTACTGTAATTCCGCCGCTAATTTTAATTGATCCTTTATTACATACATGAGTACTTTCACTAGCATTTTTTTCAACATGTTCTGAGTATGCCCAGTATGGAGACCTTCCTTGTCAGAAAAAAATTTCATAACAAAATCTCTATAAATAATAATAAAAAAAAAAAACAGAATTTTGAGCCCCGGACCCCCTTAAAAGGTTAAAACTCATTCCAAAAATAGCCCAAACTCGAAACAATTAAATTCAGCCGGATCCGAACCCGACCCGAACCCCAACCCGAACTGTGTCGGATTCGGATAAAAGCGGGTTAGCTAACTCCATCCACTCCCAATCGATGTTCAAAGACGCTTTCTATTTTAGACATGCTTTGTGTGAATCCACTATACTTAGTTTCAACTAACTCATCGTGACTACAAGCGAGGAAAAGCCAATTTCCATGGTACGTGATTCATTACAAAATAAAAAGGGCTGAAACAAATGAAATATTTCGTGCATAATTATTCCACAGAGTTTATCACGATAGCACTTAATTGCTAAAGAAGGAAAGGAAATGACGCATTAAATCTTCAAACGCTCATTTTCTTCCATATTTAAACATAATGTTGCTAACAAGTAGCCAGGATTTTCGTCTGGGAGTGGTTTGGAGGCATTATTATTAGGGCCGGATTAATCGATCGATTAAATCATGTAAAACATCTTTATCACGATCACATTTTACAATCTAGTTAAGCAGTTTCAACTAACTTTGCTACAATTTGTTAAAATTCGATCAAAGCTCGAAAATTAGTCACTTAATGGCACACTAATTTGTGGTAAAAAATCATTTTAAAATATTTTATAGGAAAAATTATATAAATGATATTCTGTTTCAAGGTGAACTGAGTAACAAATTGATGAATCGTAGGCAAATATGAGTTTGGATATTGTCTTTCAGCATAACGACATGGTGGTGAAACCAGGGTTGGAAAAGGAAAAAATCCACTAACCGGAATTCTATTTCAAAATTATTGACTAAAAAGTTTTTTAAGTATAGACACATTCATATCTAACCATATAAAAACAATTTAAAAGTTGCATTCAAGAGTCTAAATAATAATAAATTGAATTAAATTTACAAATTCAAAAAACTCGATTGCGTAAAAAGCGAACTAATTAATTATTTCTCATCAATGTGAAACTATTTTTTATATTACCTACCTTTTGTTTTATTTACTTGTATTGATGACTTTTAAGTTGTGTTTAATTGTTAGTTCCTATCTATAAACACTGTTTTGATGAGGCCCATAGATGTCTATGAAGCTTAGAGTTGCAGTAAAGCTACAGATCGTACCTACACAACTTCCAGCTTGTGTAATATTTAAACAAGGCTTCTGACTGTAAAATAGTCGGTGAAACATCGTCTTCATTTTGAAAGACCTATCCAATGATATGCCACTCAATAGGGTGCGTAAAATTTGTTTTCGTCTCTACCGCCATTTTGTATTTTACGGCCGCCATTTCAAATTTATAAAAACAAAACCTAACCTATAACCATCGGACGGTTAAGTCGAATCAATAGAACTCATTCATTAAAATCCATCCAGCCGTTGGAATGTTTCGAGGGTATAAAGAAATACACATACACAGATACACGTGAAACACATAACCCTTCTTGGCAGTCGGGTAAAAAGAAAGTTACATAGCTATAAACAGGGTGATTATAAGAAAAAAAAAACTATCCTAATATATGAGCCCCTCGCTATCACAACCGCCCACAGAAACTGAATGAAATTTTGGTTTAAAGTATTTTCAGGTATACACTGAAGAATCATATTAAAAACAACAGTTAAGGCTGTTCTTAACTGCTCTGCTCAACAAGTGCAAAACGTTTTGACACATTTACAATTTCATTTTTTAACGGAAAGGTATAAACTTGGAAGGCCTGGCCATGGAAGCGATTTGGAATCGAACTGTGTTTCCCATTTTTTGATAAATAAATTACCTATTGAGTTATAAAAGCGATTTTGATCAAGTGACAAACGCGATTTTTGCTCTTTCTTGAGTGATTATTCTACTTTCGCATGGAAATTCGGTTCAAAACGCCTATTTTGACGTTATTTTCTGAAATATCAATTGCGTTGGCAAAAAACGGAAAAAACAGCTCGATGACATAGTTTCTGAACAACAACATCTGCCAGTTTCATGCATTTCCGAATAAAAATAAATTAAAACTTATGTCATAAAGTTACCCTTTTGGATTTGAGAATACCCTTAAAGTGACAAAATTTCGAAAATTTGAAATGGCAACACTTAGTTTTTTATGGGAAGGTGATCTTTATAGTGAAACACCATAAAAAGCGTTCGAACACTACCTGTAGCACGAAAATCGCCATCGCTATAGACAGAGTAAGAAGAAAAGAAAAAACAACTGTGGCGCTCACCAGAACACGACTATTTTTTTCTAATGACGTCACATTTCACACTGTGTCTTCGGCTTAATACAATAATCCACATGATGTGGTCGCACTTCCGTTACACGAAGAAAAAGTGACTGTGTGGTGCGGTATAACAGCACCTTCATCTCCGACCCTTACTTCTTGGAAGAGATTACTGCCGCAGGTCTACAAACATATACGGTAACGAGTGCTCTCTATCTAGAAATGTTGACTAATTACGTAATTCCCAATTTCGAACAGCGAAATGCTCTGTCTGACGTGGTGTGGATGCAGTATGGTATTCCCCCACATCTGGGGTCTTCTGCTTAACACAACAGTTATTAAAGTTATCTTCCGCCATTTCACGTTTCCGTGGCCGTCGAGGTCCTCCAATCTCATTCCAATGGATTTCTGGTTGTGATGATATCTGAAATACAAAGTGTTTAATCCTTTATCTACTGACGGTTCTTATAAGTACCACTCACTTTAAACTTTCATCCCATAGTGAATATTACTAATAGTCTAATGGTACTTTGCAAAAACACTCTTTTAATTCCACTTTATCAGGATACATGGCAGCAGTAGTTCTAGGTTTGTTATTTTAGCGAGGAAGGAGGCTGTCTTTGAAATAGTCGATGAGCTTTGTGCCGACATTTTGTATAGATTGTCATGCTCGTCTTTTTATTGCTGCGAACACAGTAAAGGATATAAGATAAGTGTTGGATTTTTTTTACGCGTTCATTATGATCTTAGAATACAATCTGACAAGCTATTTTAGGTGAACGGTGTATGCATTTGATTTAACAGTTGAATTACTCGGTGGTACTGGGTGTTGGAGAAAAACTTCTTGTTTACTTCTCGTCTGTGTAGTTATCCTAGTATTGTATTGTTTTTATCTGCTTTATAATGTAATTACTATATTGTAGTTGTAGTGTTGTAGTAACGATTTTCCTAGTATTTCTTTTCTGTTTCATTATTATTATTATTATTATTTTTATAGGAAATCGAGAAAATTGTGGCACCGGCTCTTTTTTGCTATGCTAGAAATGACATATGTAAATTCATATATTGCATATCTGGAGATGTGGGAGAACATGTTGCCCCTGGAATATAGGTGTCGCATAACTAAAGGACTGCTAACAAGATCGAAATCTAAAAAAAAAGTTTTTTTAATGCCATCAAACTTCAATTTTTACCCATTTTTCATGTGTAAAATAAAACTATGTGAATTTAATATTTTTTTATTGTTAACTTGCGCGTGTCTTCTTGTTATTTAGCATTCTTAAGAGTTTAAACTTTATTTGAAATACCATGTGGATTTTCTGTTACGAGAATATTTTAGGCATAGTGTAACTGACGGTACTTTAATGTACCACTTTAATTACTTACCTCTAACGAATTAAATTTCTCACGGGTGAGTATTTTTTTTTATGTATATCCTTTAATTTTCATTGTAGTAACTGAAAAAAAATTACTTGAAATAAAAATGCAGTAGATAAAGGGTTAATCCGCAAACTTCATCCTATTTGAAAGATGCCATCAGACGTCAGGTTCAACAGATTCCTCTTGCACGTATGTACATCAGTGCTATCCACCATCTGATGCATGCAAAGTGTCATCGTGTGTGAAGGAGGTCATGTGGAAAATTTGTGAAACGAAATAAAATATTTAACTTTCTGTTGCTTCTATGTCCTTATTGGTTGTTTTCACTTTTCTTCTTAGTCTGTCTAGCACCGGCGATTTTCGTGCTACAAGTACCGTTCCAACTAGAGGTCTGCACGGGCCGAAATTTCCAGGACCGGGGCCCACCCGACTCATAGAAAAAAAATTCGGCCTAGCCCGGCCCGATACAAAAGTTAAAAGTTCGACCCGAACCCGGCCCGTATAAAAAAAAAATTATAACTGGAAAAAATTGCAATTTTTGTCCATATGATGGCAGAAAAAATCGTGAATTTCTTCAATTTGCCGCGGGAAAAATTTAAAATTTCGTCAGTCATAAGAATCGCGAATTTCTTTGATCAGGCGCGGAAAAACAGCGAATTTTGTTGATCGGACAGGGAAAAATTACGAATTTTGTCTATAAGGCGAGGGAAAATCTCAAATAGGACACTGAAAAACCGCGAATTTTGCCGATGAGGCGCGGAAAAAAATCGTAAATTTCGCCGATCGGGCTCGGAAAAATGACGAATTTTGTCATCGACCACGGAAAAATTGCGAATTTTGTCGGACAGGAGCGGAAAAATCACAAATCTCGTTGATCGGACACAGAAAAATCGTCAATTTTATTGATGATGCGCGGAAAAATGGCAATTTTTTTGATCGGCTACGAAAAAACCGTGAGTTTTGTAAGTCACGAATTTCGTCAATTTACGGAGGGGAAAAAATGCATATTTCATCAGTCAGTTAAGACTTGCGAATTTCATCGATCGGGTGAGGAAAAATCGCGAATTTTGTCGATTAGGAGCGTTAAAATCTCAAATTTAGTTGATTGGGCTCGTAAAAATTGCAAATTTCGTCGATCAGGCGCAGAAAAATCGCGAATTTTTTCAATCGGGCTCCGAAAATTGTGAATTTCGATAGTCGGGCACGTAAAAAATTTTGAATTTTGTCGATCAGGTACAGGAAAATCGCAAATTTCGTTGATCAGGCACGGAAAAAAACACGAATTTTGTCGATAATGCGCTGAATATTGAAAAGTCCTTCCGGCCAGTGCCGGGAGGAAGAGGTAGCTTTCATATTCCTTATTTTTAAAAAGCCAACTTATATTATTCAAACACACGAAGCTCAATTAAGTGGAAACCGAATGTAGGAGATTCAATACTAATTTTTATCAATACTAAATCATTATGAATGAGAATTTCGCGAAATTAGTCAGCTTTATCCAAGCTGCTTTTATTTAAAGTCACTTATATTTGGCTGCCAAATTCGGCGATTTCTTAAAGTGCCTGCCATTTTAAGACAACATGGTAGATGAGGCTAACCAGTGAACTTGGTCGAGACCTTAGTAATTGCTGTGCACATGCTCACTCATATCGGAATTGGTTGATATATACGAGTGCTGTCGCAGGCAAAAAATCAGATTTTTCAAAATGTCACCCACTTTAGAAATTGAAACTGCTATATCTGAGCCATTTTTTAAGATAAAGACAAACAAAAAATGCTCCTGAATCCTTATATCAAGGTCAAATACTTAAGAAAGAAACCTTTTTCAATTTCTAATTTTTTTGCACCTCACTTTAAATATAATTTTTTTTAATTTAATGGCCGCCATTTTGAAACAAGATGGCTGATGAAGCTGGCCAGCGAACCTGGTCGAGATATTGATGTATACTATCCACATGCCTTCTTCCATCGAAATAGGTGAATACGTGTGGTATCGCGTGACAAATACACGATCGTTTCAAAGTGTTAGCCATGATAGAAATTCAAAGTGCTATAATTCAACCACTTTTTAAGATATAAACAAAAGAACAAATTTTCAGAAACAAAAACTGCTCCAGAATCTTTGTATCAAGGCCAAACACATAAAAAAAATCTTTTTCATTTTCCAATTTTTTAATACCTTATTTTAAATTTTAAATTACATTTTTTTTTAAAAATGGCAACCCTTTTGAAACAAGATGGCGAATGAAGCTGGCCAACGAACTCGGTCGAGACATTGGTATGTACTATGTACAGACCAAGTTACATTCAAATCGGTTCTTAAGTACGCCTGTTATCGCGTGACAAAAATCAGGTCGTTTTAAAATGTCAGCCACAATAGAAATTCAAAATGTTATAACTCAGCCATTTTTTTAGATGTAGACGAAACAAAACCTGTTCCGGAATCTTTGTATTAAGGTCAAACACATACAAAAAAAAAATCTTTTTCATTTTCCAATTTTTTGGTATCTCATTTTAAATTTAATTTTTTTTTAATTTTTTTAAATGGCCACCATTTTGAAACAAGATGGCGAATGAAGCTGGTCAACGAACTCGGTTGAGTTATTTGTATGTACTATCTACACACCAAGGTACATCCAAATCTGTTCATAAATACGTCTGTTATCATGTGGCAAAAATCAGGACGTTTGAAAATGTCAGCCACGCTAGAAATTCAAAATGCTATAACTCAGCCATTTTTTAAGATATAGACGAAACAAAAACTGCTCCCGGATCTTTTTATCAAGGTCAAACACATAAGAAAAAAATATTTTTTCAATTTTCAATTTTTTGCTACCACATTTCAAATTTAAATTTTTCTTAAAATTTTAAATGGTCGCTATTTTTAAACAAGATGGCGGATGAAGCTGGCCAACGAACTCGTTCGAGACATTGGTCTGTGCTATGTATAAACGAAGTCACATCCAAATCGGTTCATAAATACGCCTTTTATCGCGTGACAAAATTCAGGACGTTTCAAAATGTCAGCTTCGCTACAAATTCAAAATGCTATAACTCAGCCATTTTTTAAGATATAGACGAAACAGAAACTGCTACGGAGTCTTTGTATAAAGGTCAAATACATAAGAAAAAAATATTTTTCCATTTTCAATTTTTTGGTACCACATTTCAAATTTTAAATTTTTTAAAAAATTTTAAATGGCCGCCATTTTGAAACAAAAAGGCGGATGAAGCTGGCCAACGAACTCGGTCGAGACATTGGTATGTACTATGTACACACCGAATTACATCCAAATCGGTTCATAAATACGAGAGTTACAGTGTGACATAGGTCAGATATATATATATATATATATATATTGATATATATATATATATCAATTTTGAACGGAGGGTGGTTTTGGGGTCTGGGGGTCATGATCGATGAAAATATACCAAAATTTTTTGAAATCGCTTTCCTCCGAACGGCTGCAATAGGTAGCTTTTTGTAAAGAAAGCTACCTAAAATTTCGTTAATCGGCTGTGGAAAAATCGCGAATTTTGTATATCGGCTTCAGAAAAATTATGAATTTTGTAGATCAGGCGCGAAAAAAATCTCAAATTTCGTTGATCGGCTCCTCCTGCCACCTTCGCTCATAAAGTTAGCATTTTTTTTCGGCACTAGCCACTTTCATACCGATATTTGTTTTTTAGCAATTTTAATAAAGTAAAATTTACTCTCCCGAATAAAGTCAAGGAATATTATCACTCCTTGAAAAGAATCCTTGCTGTATCTCTGTTATATATACAAATGTAAACTGTCGATATATTCTTGCCAACTGAATTAGATATGTTGACTGAGTAAGGGAACCTAGAGGGGTAAAAGTCACCTATGCCCCACCCCCCCTCTTAAACCATATTTTTTATCTGATTATAGGCTACAGATACCCTCCCCGAAACAAAATTCTCTCCGTGTTACTGATTTGGCCCTCGATAAACCCAGTCATTTTTGTAAGTGGCCTTTCTCTTAAAAAGGTTGTGCACCCCAAATCTATATTGATTTGATACTGATAATTATTTCATTTTATTTTTCGATTAATCCATGGATAAATGTGCGATTTGTACAGTGTATTTAAACGAGTTGAGAAATAAAAAAAGTCCTTCCGGCCAGTGCCGGGAGGAAGAGGTAGCTTTCAAATTCCTTATTTTAAAAAAGCCAACTTGTATTATTCAAACACACGAAGCTCAATTATTGGAAACCGAATATAGGAGATTCAATACTAATTTTTATCAATAGTAAATCATTATGAATGAGAATTTTGCGAAATTAGTCAGCTTTATCGAAGCTGCTTTTATTTAAAGTAACTTATATTTGGCTGAGATGTTGATGTATACTATCCACATGCCTTCTTATATGGAAATAGGCGAATACGTGTGTTATCGCGTGACAAATACAAGATCGTTTCAAAATGTTAGCCATACTAGAAATTCAAAGTGCTATATTTCAACCATTTCTTAAGATATAAACAAAAGAACAAATTTTCAGAAACAAAATCTGCTCCGGAATCTTTGTATCAAGGACAAACACATAAAAAAATCTTTTTCATTTTCCAATTTTTTAATAACTCATTTTAAATTTTAAATTTAATTTTTTTAGTGGCAACCCTTTTGAAACAAGATAGCGAATGAAGCTGGCCAACGAACTCGGTCGAGACATTGGTATGTACTATGTACAGACCAAGTAACATCCGAATCGGTTCATAAATACGCTTATTATCGCGTGACAAAAATCAGGTCGTTTTAAAATGTCAGCCACAATAGAAATTCAAAATGCTATAACTCAGCCATTTTTTTAGATATAGACGAAACAAAAACTGTTCCGCAATTTTTGTATTAAGGTCAAACACATACGAAAAAAATCTTTTTCATTTTCCAATTTTTTGGTATCTCATTTTAAATTTTAATTTTTTTAAATTTTTTTAAATGGCCGCCATTTTGAAACAAGATGGCGGATGAAGCTGGCCAACGAACTCGGTCGAGACATTGGTACGTACTATATACACACCACGGTACATCCAAATAGGTTCATAAATACGCCTGTTATCACGTGACAAATATCAGGACGTTTCAAAATGTCAGCCACGCTAGAAATTCAAAATGCTATAACTCAGCCATTTTTTAAGATATAGACGAAACAAAAACTGCTCCCTAATCTTTGTATCAAGGTCAAATACATAAGAAAATAATATTTTTTCAATTTTCAATTTTTTGGTACCACATTTCAAATTTAAATTTTTCTTAAAAATTTAAATGGCTGCCATTTTTAAACAAGATGGCGGATGAAGCTGGCCAACGAACTCGGTCGAGACATTGGTATGCACTATGTACAAACGAAGTTACATTCAAATCGGTTCATAAATACGCCTTTTATCTCGTGACAAAATTCAGGACGTTTCAAAATATCAGCCACGCTAGAAATTCAAAATGCTATAACTCAGCTATTTTTTAAGATATAGACGAAACAAAAACTGCTCCGGAATCTTTGTATAAAGGTCAAATACATCAGAAAAAATATTTTTCCATTTTCAATTCTTTGCTACCAAATTTCAAATTTAAACTTTTTACAAAATTTTTAAATGGCCGCCATTTTGAAACAAAATGGCGGATGAAGCTGGCCAACGAACTCGGTCGAGACATTGGTATGTACTATGTACATACCGAATTACATCCAAATCGGTTCATAAATTCGAGAGTTACAGTATGACAAAGGTCAGATATATATATATATATATGGATATATATATATATATATATATATATATATATATATATATATATATATATATATATATCAACTTTTGAACGGAGGGTGGTTTCGGGGTCTGGGGGTCATGATCGATGAAAATATACCAAAATTTTTTGAAATCGCTTTCCTCCGAACGGCTGCAATAGGTAGCTTTTGTAATGAAAGCTACCTAAAAATACAATGTCTTCTATCCTACTTCCTTCATTTAAGATGGTTTCACTTACAAAAATAAGCTGCATTTATCTTTTTAAATAAATTCTTTTAGCAATCAACATTTTCTCTTTAAACCTGATGTAATTAGATTTTTTTTAAACGTGTATTTTTACAAATTTATCACCCGAATAATTTAAAACTACTTAGATTTCTTTTCGGTGCTCTAATTAAATAAAGCTTTATCTCCCTCTGAAAAATTTTTTTTTTTAAATTTTCTTTAATTATAACAATAATTCTCTTTTCTATATAGGGTGACCGAGCCAGTAGTTGATCAAATAAGGTCGGTGCTACGGGATTTTTATTATATTTCCTTCCTTTTAAGTTTTAGAAGTAAACTAACATGATTGCTACAACCCTTGATGAATGACCTATCATAGGCAAAAATGAAATCTGCTGAAATTAAATAGAAACAAAATTATAAGCAAATGGTTTCTTTAATTGCCATTTACCCAGTAGTTGATCAATCGAAGATAATCAGTCGAAAATTCCAAAATTAATCTTTAAAATATCATGCTTAAGCTGTGATTAAAAACAATTAATATAAAACTATTATTAAAAAAAAAGCAAGATGGAAGTGGATTATTTTAACTTACCGTAATTGTCTCCAACTCATCAAAAACAAAATTTTTACATTTTCTAATAAAAAAAATTCACAAAATGGCTTCTCTTACAGCAGGAAGCTGACAACAGGTGCTCCAACATTCAAACGAAAATATTATGTCTAGTACCACGTGTAAAACTCATTTCCGCCTGAAATGGAGGCAATATTTCAAAAAATTGATCAACTACTGGAGGCGTATCAACTACTGGCGCCGTCACCCTATTTTCACACAAAAACATCAGGGTGTTTTCTTCTTATTTCATTCTGTTGCCTGCTATAGTAGAAACTATGTATTAGATTTTAGCAGCTTCATTAACTGCGATCTCCCATGGATTTGAAAATTGCAATTTTACAGATAAGAAACTTATAAGTTGGATAAATGATCCCTTATCCTTTGAAAAGTGATTATTAAACAGGTAAGCACTCAGAAAACATTTTTACTGAAATATGACGCTTGAAAACCTATAAATAAGTAAAGTATGAATGCATGTATATGCATGTATGTATATAAATATAAACCGCTCAAGTTCGAGTATTACTCGCGCACAGATAGTTCCGTACAATAAATATATGAATTAGTAACCAGACATTGCATTACACAAATATATCATTAAAAAGTTATCTAGCCTTTAAAAGCAGATGACACAGAGTACGCCACCCAGGTCTTTATGTATGTCCAAGCCGTCCCTGTCTTTACGAGTTAATATCTCGGCTAATTACGGATAACTTTTTTGGAAAATCATAATCAACAATCCTTTTATACTTCTGCGACTAGATAGGTACCTACTGCACTCCTCAACTCCTTTGCTGAACGCCCACAAATTTGTGTGTAACGGAGAAATGCGATTTTCTCAAAAACTATGTGACCTAAGGTAATCGCTATAGTTTTCTTGCAAGGTTTAAATTAACTTCTACTACCCCTAATTTTTTTTTTATAATTTTAGTTTCAGTGGATTCGGAAATAGAAGGGGGGGGGGACATATTTTTGCATTACATTTTCGACGATATCTCTGAAAATATAATACCTAAAATTAAAATAAATGTATTTTTGAGTTCGGTGTTACGAAAGCTTTCACGCTATATACAAAGAAAAGAAAAAAAAAATATTTTTTTTTCAAATAACTTTATTAGCCCCTTTACATTTTTCCTAAATATATTTGTGAATCGTTAACAATTTATAAATATGTGGATCAATAGCTTTTAATGCTTTCATGGGAACTTTTCATGTTCCATAGTTCACGAGTAAAATAGATGTGACAGATGGACAGACAATGGAGTGATCTTGGTTCCGTTTTTCCTTTTTAAGGCTGTTCTTAACTACCCTGCTCAACAAGCGCAAAACGTTTTGACACATTTACAAATTCATTTTTTAACGGAAAGATATAAAATTGAAAAGCCTGGCCATGGAAGCAATTTGGAATTGAACTGTTTTTTCCATTTTTTGATCCATCAATTACCCATTGAGTTATAAGCGAAATCGATCACGTGACAAAGATGTTTTTCGCCCGCTCTTGAGTGATTTTTCTACTTTCGCGCGGAAATTCGGTTCAAAACGTCCACTTTGACACTATTTTCTGAAAGATCTATTCCGTTTGTAAAAAATTGGAAAAAACAGCTCGATGCATAGTTTCTGAACAACAACAGCTAGTTTCATGCATTTTCGAACAAAAATAAATTGAAACTTATGTCAGAAAGTTGCCCTTTTGGATTTGAGACCCTTAAGAACGGAACCCTAATAATATGCTAAATATTGAGTATATAGTAAGAAGATAATTACCAAATTTTAAAGTACCTGTTAATAATTCTAATCATTTTCGCTTTACTTCACGAATGGCCATAACTCCTTTACAGGGTTCAAAGTAAAATCTGGATACATTTAAATAACTTTTGTTAGGGTTGGGTTGATTTTTGACGGCCAATTATCTACACGAGGGATATAGGCCCGGGGGGAGTGCCCTCCGTGGGGGTCTTTCTAAGGGAACCTAATCCGTATTAACGCATGGAAGATCCACGGTTCGAAGAAAACCACGAAAACTCCGAACGATTAGGATCGAACACAGCACCTCCCGTCTACCAGCTTCGAGAGCAGAACCTCTCGGCCACTAACTTTTGTTAGGATAAACAGAGTTGTGCAGCACGTGTTCATGCATGTGTAGTGTATGCATGCGAGTTTTGCATGGAATAAATTTTCAAAATAACGATATACCGATATATCGTTTTAAAGACATCGATATACGATAAATATAGGGGAAAATGTATCGATTTTATGATAAATCAGAACATTTTCGACGTTATTTATTTATTCAGTTATGTTATTTTTTAACATAAATGATTATTTATTTTTCTTTATGTAAAATAATGTTTTATTTAAAAATAGCTTTTGAGTTTTTTCTCAAATATTTCTAATATTAACGTTTAAAAGGTTGAGGTAATTATTCCAGTATTTTTGTGGCAAGCCATTTAAAAATAGTAACTTTGATGATTGCTTCCATTCAGACGGGTTTTTTTCTTCGCAATTGTATTTTCCGAAATTAGAAAATAGACTTTGAGCTGAGGCAGAAGCCGCAGCAACATGCAAGTATTGTATTGCAAAAGCATAAAATTTTGGGTAAATATGTTTTAAGTCTTCTCTGAAATCCTTCTTTATTTCTAGCTACAGGTATTGTGTACCATAAAAGCATCACACATCCCGTATTTGTAGAAGAGGTTTGAGGCACAACCACATGAAATTATCAAACATATCTTATTGTCTGGTCTTTTTTGACGTTGAGAGTTGAATATTTTCTTGTGATAAGAATGTATTAGATTTTTTTTCTTAACATTGGTAATTATCGATTTAAAACTTTCTTTAATATCAGTTTTATCAATTCAATTTTATTTTATTAATTGGTAAATAAGTTTTAAGTCTTTTTTTCTGGGCTTTTGATAAAGTTATTTTTACATGAAGGTCCATCATTTCATATTTAATCGAGAACATTTTACATTTCAGTATTTGATTTTTTTTTTTCGCAATTTCTCATAGTTTTTGAGACGGGGTTGATAACTTCCAAATTTCATCTCTTGAGACGCTGCAATCTCTCTCCTATCATATCGCATAGTCGATTTCCTATAGGTTTGTTTTACAACTCAATGTGGCCAAATTGGGCACTTATTTAATTCAAAATATATTTTTCACAATCCATTAATCTCAAAATTCATTATTTCAGAATAATAATCTTAGCTTCATTTAAGGCTGTTCTCAACTGCTCTGCTCAACAAGCGCAAAATGTTTTGACACATTCACAAATTCATTTTTTAACGGGAAGATATAAAATTGGAAAGCCTGACCATGGAAGCGATTTGGAATCGAAATGTGTTTTCAAAATTTTGATCAATCAATTACCTATTGAGTTATAAACGATTTTGATCACGTGACAAACACGTTTTTAAACCTTTCTTGACTAGATTTCTCCTTTCGCGCGGAAATTCGGTTCAAAACGCCCACTTTGACACTATTTTCTGAAAGATCTATTGGGTTTGCAAAAAAACCGGAAAAAACAGTTCGATGACATAGTTTCTGAACAACAACACCTGCTAGTTTCATACATTTTCGAACAAAAATAAATTAAAACTTATGTCATAAAATTGCCCTTTTGGATTTGAGAACAGCCTTAAGTCTTCTTAAGCTTTATTGTAAATTCATATAATTTAATTTAAAAGTATTACAAAAAAAAGTTTAAGTCTTTTACATTGCAAATAAAAGTTCAATTTCATTTTAATGCTTCTTTGGCAACATATAGACATTACTGTCAATCAATGATATTTTGTGCAATATGTTTTCAAACGTTTTATTGCTAAAAATTTCTTTCCAGTAGCATACGTCGGAAAAGCTAAGTTTGTGGGTATTTAACTGACTTTCATTGCATTTTTGAAGAATTTAGACTAAATAAATCGCTCTGTATCACCTTTTGTAGTCATTTTATTGTGATATTCTGCTTTTACAGAGTTCCATTCCAGAAAATTGGAATGATTTTTAAAGATTTCTTAGGAACTGCATTTATTTTTAATACTGCATTTATTTTTAACAATAAAGATATGCTAGCGTGGAATTTGGAGTTTTGGATCTCGAGTGTAGTTGATTTTCAAATCTTAAAAGGGCTGGTCACTCAGCTTCGTAATTCTCCTCCGTAATGTTAAGTCTATGGACTTTTGATGCATTCGTCTGTTTAAAATATCTCCTCGGGAAATTCATATTTTTAACATTTTTTTTCTGTGTACACTTCCTAAAAGAGGTCTCTTTTTTTCTTAGTTTTCAAAATATTTCTAAAATCTACGCTGAATTTAATATTTTATATGTTAAAAGCGGGCGAACTGTGAGTAAGATTTTAACACTTCCTATAAAATTAAGTCTATAGAAATATTTTGAGATCTAAGAAAAAAAGAGACCTCTTTTAGGAAGTGTACACAAAAAATAGAAGTTGTAAATATTAATTTCCCGAAGAGATACAGTCCATTCTCTATATAATGAAATCCATTGTTCCAGTAAAAAATTCGTTGTATAGAGAAATTCGTTATATAGAGGATGAGTAAAAATTCCTATTTAATGTGTAAATTTTGAACAAAAATTACTTTTGAGGTGTTTAATTAAGAATTTGAAATGTTTAACTATAAATATTAACCTAATATTGTATTTCTGAATTATTTAAACAGTTTCAAAAAAGAGAACAGACATTTATTTGAAAGCATAATAAAAATCACATCAGGAAAACTTACATTAATTTTAGACGAAGAAATCTGTAATTTTTCGCTGTTTTGATTTAAAAATTGTTACACTCTCGAAAAAATGTCCACACTTTAGCAAGGAATGAAAAATTGTATCAGGAACATTTTCCTCCATTTGAATTCTCATTCACCTTAAACTTCAATTACCTCTCTGATCCCGCTCTTATATGTGTAACATTCCAATTGACACTGTTTTAAGAAGCATGTTGGAAGGTGTGTGGAAGGTGGGGAGGGGGAGATGAATTCGTTGGGCATATAAAACAAGGAGACTCAAGGTAGAAAAGTAAGATAAAAAACTCAGCACTGAACGATAAATCACTAATCAGTGATGGAAAATTGATTCCATGTGATTTGGAAGCTTTTTTAAAACAATAAATAAAGAACATTTTATGAAAAAATTCGTTATATGGAGATAGATATTTCGCTATAGGGAGACTGTTTTTAATGAGATCATGAGAAAAAGGGACCGTTCCTACCAAAAATTCGTTATATAGAGAAATTCGATGTATGGAGTTTCGTTATAGAGAGACTCGACTGTATTTTAAATATACGAATGCATCCAATGTCCATAGACTTTACATTAGTGAGGAGCAATCGGAAGCTGAGTGACCCTTAAGGGGCTACTTCAGTCACGCGAAAAGACCTGCTCGCTAACGCTAATCCTATGGAAGAAATTTTTAAAGATATCTCGGTTGCATTTCAATATTTTTAAATGATTCTTTTTGCATTGGATAGCTGAGGTCGATCTGTACAAAGACCGTTTTTTTTTTTTTTTTTTTACTTTTTCGATTTCGATTGCAGATTTTTTTTCTGGGGATGCTTTCCCTTTCGAAACCGGTTCCGAAAATGAAAGTGCCCTCATTAAAAATACCTGTGAACATAGCAAGGCCGTAGCCAATGGGGTGGTCACCAGGGTTTGACCCCCCTCCAAAACATCAGCCAGAATGACTATGCCATTAATTCTCAGTCAAGACTATTAAGAGGCTACTTCAGTGAAGAAAAAAGACCCGCTCGCTAATGCTAATCCTATGGAAGAAATTTATAAAGATATCTCGTTTGAATTTCAATATTTTTAAATGATTTTTTGCATCCGGTAGTTGAGATTGGTCTATACAAAGGCCGTATTTTACTTTTTCGATCTTGATTCGATTTTTTTCGAAATCGGTTCCGAAAATGAAAGCGCCCTCATTAAAAATACCTGTAAACAAAATCGAAAAAGTAAAAAACGGCCTTTGTATAGATCGATCTCAGCTATCGGATGCAAAAAATCTAAAATATTGAAATTCAAACGAGATATCTTTATAAATTTCTTCCATAGGATTTCTTCCATTAGCGAGCGGGTCGTTTTGCTTGACTGAAGTAGCCTCTTAATAGTCTTGGCTGAGAGTTAATGGCATAGTCATTCTGGCTGATGTTTTGGAGGGGGGTCAAACCCTGGAAACCATCCCATTGGCTACGGCCTTGCTGCCAGTGGCACATTCGAGCACCGACTGTAATTATGTAATAAAACGCTCGTTTTCATTTCCTACGCATTTCTTGTTTTTCGCCAAAACTTTTCATTTCCGACCACACATTGCTATACCAAAATTGTTTCTTTATGTGTGCTTTATCTTCCCTTACAGTTTGGCCCATGAATTAGGGGACACCCTGTATATAAACTCTTTTCCTATATATGAAGAAAAAATATAAATCTACCGTTTTTAAAACCTGCGAAACAAATACATACAAAGTGGTGCCGGGAAAGTCTTTTATAGAAGAAAAAAATAAACATTTCCAATGACCACACGAGAAAATATATAAACAACCATAAAAACGCATAAATAACAATATAAGTATTTTAGTTCCATGCTTTATGTCGTTCGGACGAGGACATATGCTGTTTTATACCAGATGGATTTAGGATAGTCGATTGGAAAATGGGGCACTTGCTTACATTTTTCATTCCTCCCTACATCGTTTAAAAGAACATCAAAAAGGCGAAAAAGAATCGTTCGACATAGCCATTCTGCCGTAAAATGTCGATTATGAGAAAAATAAATGGGGGTAATACAGAAACAAGAAAGAAAAATCACGCCTCAAGCATAGATTATGAAACACCTTCAACATATTTAGTATACTGCAAAAAAAAAATTCACAGTTTAGTAAGTTGCAAAATGATATCTTAGTATAAACTAGTCGGATGTGCTAATCCCAAAAGTTTCTTCTATCTCATACATGTTAATACTTCAACATTCGCTATCACAGTGCCAAAATTAAGACTGTTATCGACTGCTCTGCTCAACAAGCACAAAACGTTTTGACACATTTACAAATTCATTTTTTAACGGAAAGATATAATATTGAAAAGCCTGGTCATGGAAGCGATTTGGAATCGAACTGTGTTTTCCATTTTTTGATCCATCCATTACCTATTGAGTTATAAGCGATTTTGATCAAGTGACAAACGTGATTTTCGCCCTTTCTTGAGTGATTATTCTACTTTCGCGCGGCAATTCGGTTCAAAACGCCTATTTGGACACTATTTTCTGAAAGATCTATTGCGTTTGAAAAAAAAAAAATACGAAAAAAAAAAAAAAAAAAAACAGCTCGATGACAGTTTCTGAACAACAACTACTAGTTTCATGCATTTTCGAACAAAAATAAATTAAAACTTATGTCATAAAGTTGCCCTTCTGGATTTGAGAACACCCTTAAATGGCAATATATGCCCATCATGAGGATTCTAAAAGGTATGGGCTCCTTGAATTGTGAGCATTTAAAAAGGACAATAAGCATCGTATTTTTCAAGCAAATCATTGAATTTCGGCACCCATCGTCTTAGATGTCTGCAACCAAAATTTCCAAACCAAAAAGGATAGAAATAGACACCTACACCCAAGCCTAATAAGGAAAGTGAAGGAATGTATATGTAAAAGTTTAACAGAATATGGAGTTTGATTAAATTCCTTGGATTAGTTTTTGAGATGTAACTATCGTGAAAAATGCAGTATAGCAGTGAAACCTGTTATATGACTTGCACAAAAGCCTAATCGGTACCAACTTATGTCAACGTCCAACAGAATATGAAGTTTGATGAAATTCCGTGTATATTAGTTCTTGAGATATCACCACCGTTAAAATCGTGTAAATCCTGAAAAGTGCAGCACAGCAGCGCCACCAGTTGGGCGATTTACACCAAAACCTAATCAGCAACAACTTATGTCGACATCTAACTGAATCTAATGTTTGTTGAAAATCCGTGCATTAGTGCTTGAGATACATCTATTGAGGAAATCGTGAAAAATGCAGCATAGCAGAGCCACCTGTAGGCCGATTTACACCAAAGATGAATCAGCACTAATTTATACCAATCTCTAAATGAATCTAAAGTTTTATGAAAGCCGTGCATTAGTTATTGAGATAGAGCGCCCACAAAATTTTTGTCACATACATACAGACAGACAGAAATTTTCTAAAAACAGTTCAAATCGTGTTCAGGACCTTCTAAAATGTATAAATCCTTCGAAGACCGAAAATCGAAATTTTTCGTGAATACTTTCTTGAACTCTTCTCCACGAGGGAAAATGTTTATTGAAAAATCCTATTTTAGATTACAGAAGTTGAATATTACACAAGAGGTTATAGTAAAATTAATACAAAGCTACTTTTTACAATACAAGTTCACAACATCTCTTAATTTATAATAAAAAAAGAAAAAAAACAGTACACTTTTTTGTTTAAAGCGCGCTCTGGCAAACCTGCAATTTCGAAGCGCAGATGTGTGGCAACCCGGAGGAGAAATGAAAATATTTCAAGAGTCCGTTCGTATCTTCATTCGTTTTATACCGTTTCTTCGTTAATAAGACGTAAAATTGGTAGTTTTTAATTAATAACGTCCGATTAATTACGACTTTTTCAAAATTTTATGAATTGTCGTTTGATCTCAAGTGTCCAGCTATAAGTACGCAAAATTTTAAGTCTCCAACATATATAGTTTCTGAGCACGGGCTCTGTGACTGACGGACAGACAGACAGAGGAGTGAGATGAATAGGATTTCGTCCGATGAAGGAAACCCTAAAAAAAGAAAGAAAGCTCCGAAGAGATATTTTCGCATTCCTGAAAGCTGCTAACCCAATTATTTAAAACACGACTATGCATATCAGACTTTATCATTAAAAAAAAAATGTGTTATAAGAAAAATAATAAAAAGTAATAAGAAAGTGTATGAAAAATTAAATTAATGCATAACCCGTCTAGTAATTTTGCATGACATTATCAATAAATTTTAGTAGGAGCAATATGAGTACGAACATGTGAACACAATGTGATCTATAAATATACACATTTCAATAACAAAATAGGCATTTCTAAAAAGTATTTAATCAAAATAGGAGAAAGGATTATAGATTCTTTTTAATAAATGAGAAATGTTTATTAAAAATGTTGTCATTTTTTTTTAAATTGAAAACGCATAAGTCTGTTGAAAACTTAATTTCAGCAATTACCATCTACAGTCGGAACAATATACGAACTCTTTTATAAAGCTCTGCATAGGATATATAGAATTGATACACACCAAGTAATATGCAAACAATAAGTTAACAAGAACGGAAAATCATGCATTCAGCATAGATTATAAAACACTTTCCAACACATTCAGAATAATGTACATCGCAATAGTTGGAAAAACATCAGAATTTTTCGTTCATCCCTGTATATGATCTATACATTGGTATTTATACTACATCGTATGCTAACAGTTAGTTCAATTAAAGGGGTCTCAGGACTCTTAAAGCTTCAAAATTTTCGAAATTCAAATTTTTTTAGATGTTAAACTCCTATCTTTTTTTTTTTAACATTTTGATGTAATTGTTTTCTTGAAATTCCCATTAGAACCAAGTTATGGCTTTTAGAATTATACCTACTCAATAGCTGAAACTTTGAAGTAATTTTCAAATGACGTTTTTGGGAATAACGCGTAGGATATCTCAAAAACTTTTAAAAATTTCATGAAAAAATATTCAGAACATATATTTCATGTTAGTCTATATAAACTGAACCTAAAATTTTATTTTTATTGTTCAAGTAAATATTTTTTTAGGTGATTATAGTGTTGAAATTTTCGAAATTTTGTAATAGCTAAATACAAGTTTGTATTAAAAATATAAAAATACTTTAAATACAAATTTATTTAGGTTCAGGGTAATTACTGCAGCTTGAAATACAATTGGGAGCGAAAAATTTTATTCTAGTTGTTAAATATAAAGATAAATTAAAATTACTTCCATGTTAATAGTAGTTACTACTATTATCAGTAACTAAACTTTTGTATTCAGTTTGACAGGGATTGTGACAATAGCTAAAAGTAATTCATGTTAACGAGGTTCAACTGTATGTTGATCCTTTCTATGTATTTCATTTTGTTTATTGTTTTAGCTTTTTTTGAAACTGCAGTAATGTGCGTTGCTTTTGCAGTTTTTCTCTATCTGCCCGACCCCCTTACGCTCATGTCTGCAGAAAAGAAAAGAAGCCTTGAAACAGCGGTTTTATAGTGATTACCTGTGTTTTTTCACGTAAGTTTTTTTTTATTCGAGTACAGTGAAACGAAATGAAAAAGTCAGAATGAAGTTAATGCCACAGTCCGATCTAAAATCGAAAGTGTTCGGTGCTTTTTGGCAATATAGTGCATGTTGTACGTGTGTACATGTCAGTGGTGTAGTAAAAAACACAGAAGGTTATAACGCTGCAGACAGAGACTATACACTATAGCTATGGAGGATATACGGAGTTCTTAGAAAAATACTGAAGGTATACGGCGTGTAACATCGTATATCCTTTACTACATGCTTGGTAAAAACATTTGATATGTTTTATATATATATATATATATATATATATATATATATATATATATATATATATATATATATATATATATATATATATATATGGGGCATTCTCACACATCTTCTGACTTTAGGGAATAGAAATCTGGTGAAATTAAACTTGCTAAAAGAACATTTTAATCAGATGGACGAATGCCTTAATGATTCAAAATAAAGAAAAAATGGTCAGCAGCGAAAATTTTTTTGTATTTAACTGAGGTTTAAGTTAAACTTGCGAGTTTAATTTTCCTTACCATTTTACCACTAACTTTATTTTTTTCTAAATTTTTACTTATAATGAATTTGCATAGTACCCACATAATATTCAAATAAGAAATAATACAATGTTTTTAGTACAAAATTTTGGTATAACATTGTCTTAAAGGGGTGTTAAAATAGGGACGGTAAAGTAAAAAAAAAAAGACGGTATAGGAAAAAAGGGACGGTAAGGATGGAACGGTAAGGAAAAGCCACCTATTTTAGGCAAATCATATTAAGACTAAGTGGTAGCCACAAGGTTCATTGATTTTTAGAAACAGTTATTTACACTGGAGTAAATTAAAAAAATTAATTTACCTCGAAAAGTACAGGAATAAACCTTGGGGACGGTAATACTACCAATAAAGCCACGATGCTTGAAATGGATATTTAAATGCTGATTTAAATTCTGCAATAAATTTCCTGTCAAAGAATTTTAGACATTATTTTTCTAGCATACTTCTGCATGAGAAAAATCTTGA
Organism: Maratus speciosus; assembly: GCA_963932465.1. Taxonomy (NCBI): domain Eukaryota; kingdom Metazoa; phylum Arthropoda; class Arachnida; order Araneae; family Salticidae; genus Maratus; species Maratus speciosus. Next base: position 605,741,222 of record OZ010788.1, on the reverse strand, counting down.
AAAAAACTCTGTGGCTACATCTGAAGTGATTTTCTGTATCATTTTAGAAGAGGGACGGTAAGGAATCTAAAACCCAGGGACAGAGTTTAAAAAATAATAACAACCCTAAAAATGTGTGCAGGTTAATTTTTTGCTACATATTTATAAAAAAACTATAGTTCCAGTTTCGGGAAAAAATTACATCGAATTATTTTTATTGAAACAATTTTATGCAGACAGCTCCAAACTTAACTAGTCGGATGTACCAATCCCAAAACTTTCTTCTATCTCATACATGTTAATACTTCAAAATCCGCTATCACACTGCCAAAATTAAATGGCAATCTATGCATCTCATGAGGATTCTAACGATATGAAATTCCGTGCGTTAGTTCTTGAGATATGACTATCGCTGAAATCGTCTAAATTCAGAAAAATGCTGCCTAGCAGCGCCACCTATTGGGTGATTTATACCAAATCCTAATCAGCAACAATTTATGTCAACGTCTGACTGAATCTGAAGTTTGGAGAAAATACGTACATTAGTTTTTGAGATAGAGCAATAACGAAAATCGTGAAAATTCCTGCATAGCAGCGCTACCTATTGGGTGATTAACACCAAAACCTAATTAACAACAACTTGTGTCAACATACAACTAAATCTGAAGTTAGATGAAAATTCGTCCATTAGTTCTATTGATAGAGCTATTGAGGCAATCGTGAAAAAGGCAGCAGAGAAGCGCCAACTGTTGGGCGATTTACACCAACACATAATCAGTAGCAAGTCATATCAAGGACTAACTGAATCTGAAGTTTGATGAAAATCCGTGCGTCAGTTCTTAAGCTAGAGCTATTGGGGAAATCGTGTAAATCCTGCAGAATTCATCATAACAGCGCTACCTGTTGGGCGATTTACACCAAAACGTAATCATCATCAATTTATATCAAGGACTAACTAAATCTGAAGTTTGATCGAAATTCGTGCATTAGTTCTTGAGATAGAGCTATTGCAAAAATCGTGAAAAATGCAGCATAGCAGCGCCACCTGTTGAGCGATTTACACCAAAAACTAATCAGCATCAATTTGTATTAGGGACTAACTGAATATCAATTTTTATTAAATTCCGTGCATTAGTTCTTGAGATAGAGCGCCCACAAAATTTGTGTCACATACACACAGACAGACAGACAGACAGACTCACAGAGTCACAGACAGACATTTTGTAAAAACATGTTTTTTGGAATCTCTGACCCCTAAAACGTGTAAATCCGTCGAAAACCGGAATTCGAAAATTTTCATGAATCCAATACTTTCTTCTTGTAAAGATAGAAGAAAGTAAAAATCAGTATCAGGGACACGGGACGGTAGAGGAGTTTTCCTGTATTAGGGCTCCCAACATCGTCACAAACTTATTTATCTCGTTAATATTGTTATGCAATCATGCAATGGGATGTTCCCCAGTATATGAAATAAAAAAAACAAGAGTATGTACTAAAATGAAAATTATTATTTAGGGACATAAATGTCAAAAGATTGTGAGAATGCCCCATATATATATATCTAACATTATCACAATATGGGTTCACGAATGATTTATCCTTTGATTTGTCTCAACAGAACAAGTAACATAGTATTATTGTAAATTCAGAATATCCAAAATAATATTCGTCAGACACCCAAAATGACAGCCGTGAAAAACCAAATTTGGTTAGTTTCACCAAGTTTTTGGACCCTCAAAATGATGTTCACAAATGAGGTATCGTCTGATTTATCAAAACAACACAATTAATAATGGCTATTTTTTTTCTTTGTGAGATTCAAAATGATATTCGTGGTTTATTCAAATTTGGAATGTTTTATTTTATTTTTTAAACCCGTTGTTCTCAGATATAAAGAATTGCACGATATGTCTTAAGCAGGTGTGTAAAGATTTAGGCGCCAGTGGGAAGTCTCTCACCACTAGGGATGCACCGAATATTCGGTATCTATTCGGTATTCGGCCTATTTGGCCATGTTACCGAATATTCGGTTTGGCCGAATATCAAACTATTCGGTATACCGAATATTCGGTTTGGCCGAATATCAAACTATTCGGTATACCGAATATTCGGCTTGGCCGAATAACAAAGTATTCGGCCTGCCGAATATTCGGTTTAGCCGAATATCGAAATATTCGGCCAACCGAATACTTAAAAAAACTTTTAAAACATATTTCTAAAAACCTTACACCACTTATACGTTTAACAGTCAACTTATAAAGATATTCAGAATAATTAGAAACAGAATCATATGTTTAAATAAAAGAGAATGTTTTTACATTATTTATTTGCTGTTTGTTAAGCATTGTTTAAGAAAATTAACCAATCACGAGGATTTTCATAGGAATTAATTATGTACAAATGTAAGTTCCTGAACATTGTCCAGTAAATAATCTGTTTCTTGCTAAGATTTTAAGAACAACAGTTACAATCTCTGAAAATGATCGCCCAGTCCAGACACCGATCTAGGATGTATTTAAAAACTTCCTTGCTTAATAAAAGGGAGTAGAACAGTTCTTGCTGAGTTGCCACCATATAAAATTTGAATAGCCTGCATTATTTATTTACTTTTACTTTAGTCTCTTCCTGACAAACAAATAATATAGGGTCCTGTACAATTTTTCTTCCAATTTTTTCACAATTTCTCTTTGATTTTAAAATGTTTGCTTTAGAATTTAAGAAAATTTTAAATGAAGTTTGTTTTAAGTGAAGAATATTTGTTTTAATTCACAGAAGAAGCCATGAAATTTAAAATTTTATTAATTAAAAAAGTTTTATAACTATCCTCTTCTTAAGTAATTCAAAGCAGATTTTTTTTTCAGCATAAAGTTTACTTGAAAAAAGCTCTTGATTATCAAAATGGAAGTTTCTGTTTTAAATATTACGTAAAACTGTTTTAAAATTTAACATTTTAATGCCTTTAAACTTTGAAATATATAATTATTCGACAAGCCGAATATTCGGTATTCGGCCGAATATTGTTGACAGATATATTGTGAAATGTAATCTCCAAACAAGGACATTAAAATAATCAAGCGAAGTAAATTGCTTTTTCATGTGTCAAATGTGATTTACAAAAGTAATTATCAAAAGTGTTTATGATCTAAAAGAAGGAAGTGAAATTGAAAAGTGATTGCACAATCGTAAACAGATACTTTATTATAAACATTTTCGCAATACTTATGAACTATAAGACATTTATATACTTTAACTTTAAATTATCGTAAATATAAATATTGATACAAATTATTTGTTATGCTGATTTATGGAATTAATTTCCTGTTTTTTATTGCTAATGATATTTTATTCATGTATTTTTTCTCTACTTTTAGTTGCAACTCAGACTCTCAAACTGAGAGATGTATGTCTTAAAGCTCTTATTAAATTTAAATTTACTTTTCTATTTATAAGTTTCGGCACAAAATTTAACTTCACAAGTCACTCAAAATATGCGTCTTTTTAAACAACATGAAGTTCAGACCATCAGTCACATATACGGATAAATAAGAAATACAGGAAGAAGATATAGATTCATTTACCCTTTCCGGAGGAAAAATACCAGATTTCAAGCGGATATACATAAATATAAGGTAAGCCCAATTTATCTTACCTATGCTTTTTATATTGAGAAATAGATAATTAATTTTGAGAATAAAAAACGAATATCACGCAAATTTTATGATAGCAAAGATTAAATATTGCTAACAAATTTTCGGTATTCGGCCTAGCAGTTACTATTCGGCTAGCCGAATATTCGGTATTCGGTTCGCCTGTAGGCCGAATATTCGGTATTCGGCCAAAATGACTATTCGGTGCATCCCTACTCACCACTAAATTTTATTCGTTATTTTTCGTCTAAATTTTTGGTAAGAATGATAATAAAATTTAAGTGATGAAAACTAATAAAATTTAGTGGTGAGAAACTTCCCGCTGGCGCCTAGATCTTTACACCCCTGGTCTTAAGGGGGCTGGTCACTCAACTTCGGAATTTTCCTCCGTAATGTTAAGTCTATGGACTTTTGATGCTTTCGTCTATTTAAAATATCTTCTCGGGAAATTAATATTTTTAACATCTTTTTTCTGTGTTCTCTTCTTAAAGGACGTCTCTTTTTTTCTTAGTTTTCAAAATATTTGATCTGAATTTAATATTTTATGTATTAAAAGCGGGCGAACTGTGAGTAAGATTTTAACACTTCTACTAAATTAAGTCTATAATTTAGAAATATTTTGAGAACTAACAAAAAAAGATACATCTGTTAGGAAGTGTACACAGAAAAACGATGTTAAAAATATTAATTTTCCGAGGAGATATTTTAAATAGACGAATGCATCTGATGCTCATAGACTTTACATTAGTAAGGGGAAATCGTAAGCTGAGTGACCAGTCCCCTTAAGAGGACAGTTTGCCTTCAAAATCCCGAAATTGGACTAAAGAATCGATTTTTTAAAATTTGTAGAATTATGAAAATAGGTGCTAAAATTTATCTGGTGCAAAAAGATTTTTCTAATCCTGACGCATCTTCGTATTTGTAAAAGCTGTCCATATATATATATAGTTTTTTTCACTTAAGATGCCGATTTCTCAAAATTGAAAAGTTCGCTCATTTTTAGCTTTTGAAGGGTTCCACGCGCATTCCTAATTATCACATTCTTTTGAAATTTACACTGTATATTCTCTATGCAATACTAAATAAATGTTAGCATAAAAAAGTGTATTTCAGGGTTATTTTAGCGTTAAAATTTATATGCATATGAAAATTACTTTTTTTTTTATAAAAAAAAAAAAGCATAACTATTAAAATATATTTTTCATGCTTATACATTCAGCGAAGTTTTACAATTCATGCTAACTTCCATTACAATATATACTATGTATTCCATAATTAAACAATGACACATTTTATGGAAAACAAATGCGCACGGGATATATTAAAATATGACAATTATTCGCTACTTTACGTTTTTAAATAGTGAATAATTTAAATACCTTTTATTATTTTAACACCAAATTTTGAATGTACAGTCGTGTAAAAAAACTATCCCCCCCCCCCCCCCCCACCCCGTACTAATTCCTCAACAAATTTTCGTATATGAAAGTTACTGGTACCAAACGATTGGAAATAAAGTCTACTTTTAAATGATGTATATAAAATTTGCTTAGGGGCTATCTACATATTAAAACAAACCCAAACTTCATTTTTTTTTCAATTGCAATACTCAATTTTAACAAGATATTTCAAATCTTCGGTTCAAACTATGCCTAGACACCAAATTTCAAGTCATTTGAATAATGAGTTTTTGAAGTATAAACATTCAAAATTTAGTGTTTCTAATGTTAAATTACGTTTTTATATTTTCATTAATATCTCTTGATATTATACTCCTAATGCGCTATTTTTTGTGTAGCAACAATACTAAAATACTCAAACATAAAGTTGTTGAGTTTGCAATTTTTACAATTTTATGATATGAATTATGAAATCAACATAAAAAAAAACTATGAATTGCAACCTACAATTTTTTTGATGGATTTAAATTTGTTAAGTCCTGCTTTATGGAAATCTAATATTTCACATTTTTCTTCCAAGTACACTCTTAATTCAAAAGAACGAATTATTAACTCAACAAAAGGACGAACAGTTTTACGCGTGTTTTTGTTCTTTCTGAGTATCTGTTTTATCAAAAAGAGACATTTTCCACAAAAAACTGGTTTGCCAAATAACCTTTTTAGGAGTAGCATCCCCAGGACCGCTCATTTCAGACCGGAACAGAAAAATATCTCTAAAAGAGCGGTTTAAGAAGCTTCCCCATTGGTTGAAATCGTGTAACGCGATATATAGTTTGGCAAAGGGAGACCATTTTGAAAAGGGAGTCGCGTGTTTGTTTCAAACGTCAAAGGTTAGCGTTACCTACATGATAAAAACAATATTACAATTATAATTTGATTGGTTTAAAAATGGTATCGAATAAGATAGATGGATTATGCTATGAAAGCAGGGGGTAGGGAGCAATCATCACAAAGAACTGAATAAATTTCGTTTTTGTTTCCCAGCTAAAACCAAGATGGCTATCGGCGATTCTAGGATTTTACTAATACTGAAAATTCTAAGGTAAAGTACGCTGTTTTACTTCATCTTTCTTGTAATTCCTTCGCCATTCCTTGTTGTATTTTCACATTGTATGTATGATTTTTGCGTTATTTAACGTTATTACTTTAAAACCGGAAACATGAATTTCTTAAATTACTTTTTTCTTCTTTTTTTTTAATGCAACTGTTCCATAATTTTTATAATCAATAAAATGCGCTTAGATATGTAGTTTTCTCGTATTCAGATTGTGTAAAATTACACTAATTTGTATTTACATTATTAAACATATATCATTTTGTGCTTATATTATTGATTATTAATATGCTACATTGCTCATGACACTCAGAAATATTTGCGGAACACAGCCCATGATTATAAAAATTATTAAATTATTATTAACTTATAATATATGTTCTATTTTTTTTAATGTTTCAGTAAGTACAAGTATTTAATAAATTGTGTTCAGTTAGATAGTTGTACACATCTACACTTTATTTATTATTTTTTTAATTGACACAGTATTATGTAAATAGTACGAAATGTAAAAGATAATTTAAAAAAGTATCAGAGAATAATAGATTAGTAAAAAATATGATTAATTTATTTTATGACACAACTAGTTTTTTTTTAATTATGATTTTGTGAATTTTTATTTTTGTGTTATACTTCGCTCTGTTCATATTCAAAAGTTTAACTAAAAAAAAGCCTGCAGTTATGTAACACATCAATTCTATATTCCATAATTATTTATCTGTGTCATAAGCAAAATATATTAAGAACATATAATAATATCAGAAATAAATAAAGAAATCGACATTTCCGGATTAAAACTAATAACGTTAAAATTATATATACAATGTGAAAATACTAAAAAGAAGAAAACCATAATAAGAAAGATAAAGTAAAAACAGCGTACTTCAGGATATTGACAAGTTAAAAAATCTTGTCTTGTTATAGCGCGAACCATCTTTTATTATTATTATTATTATTATTATTATTTAATTTATCTTTCGGAAACGAAAAACAAAATTTCTTCTGTTCTTCTGCATCTGGATTAAAATAAACCACAATGGAGTTTTAAAAATAATACATTTTGCAAACTGGGGAGTTATATATGTTAAAAAATAAAATTATAAAAAAAATTCTGAAAATAAGAGGGAAATAACTTATTTTGCCTATTAAATTTGACAAAAAGAAGGGGTTTAAAAATGACTTGTCAATAATGAGTGCAGTCACTCGTTTTGCCTATTAATTTAGTCAAAAAAAGAGCGAAAACGGCTTATCAAAAAGGAATGAAAAAAACCACTCCGCAAGATGAATGAAATTCACTCCTATAGGATAAGTGCATTTTCAATACTGGAAAGGAGTGAAAATACACTCAGTCGGAGTTAAAATCGCTGATTTTTTTTAAGAGAGTAGTTTTCAAATTATGCTTAAAAAACGGCAAAATGATGGTTTAAGGGGCCGTCTATGACAGAAGTGACTAGATATTTTAAAATTTCTTATGTTATCCTGTAATTTAGCAGTCTTCAATGACTGCTTGAGTGGTGCTTAAGATACCTTGATCAATAAGGGGGCTCTCTCGGTTAACAATGGAGTAAGTACTGAACTTCAATTGGGATACAGCCACTAAAATACGCTTGTTTTAAAATAATTAATTTCTCGGATTCTTATCGTACGAATAGCATAAAAATTTATTTTTAGGCTAATTGAAGGGAGTAGAATTCATTTATGCTGTCAGAATTGTGTACTGCTATTGAAAAAACAAAGTTATGTTTCGTTTTAATTTGTAGATCCCTCTCCCCCCCCCTCCCCTCCAAGCAAATTTTATATACGTCATTTAAAAGTAGACTTTATTACCAATCGTGTGGTACCAGTAACTTTCTTCTACGACAATTTTTTGCAGAGTTAGTAAGGGGTGTTTACTTTTTTCCCCCACGACTGTAACTATTTGAGATTGCCATTAACAGGCCTTCCAATTTTTAAATGAATAAACTGAAAATTGAACAATTTGATTGTTAACGTCCACTGTCCCTTAAGTCTTACGATATGTCTAAAATCTGAAGACTATTTTCTGACAGACTCCTGAATTCATTTTTGTTCGAGAACGCATGCGATTAGAAGGTACTGTTATTCGGAAACTATGAAATTCAATAATTGTTTCATTTTTCGATAAAGGCAGAAAATCTTATAGAAAATGCTGTCAAAGTCGGAGTTTTGAACCGATTTTTCGGACACGACAGCTCGATAGAGATCGTTCTGAGATAACAATCGCTTATAACTTAATTCATTTATTAAAAATTGCAAACAAACTATTGAATACCAAATCACTTCAACAGTCATGATTGCAAGTGCCATGTTTTTACGTTTAAACCTTTATATCTCAAATTACGAATTTGAGAACATTTCATCTTCTAAAGCATTTTTCGTGAATTTTTGAAACTACATTAGAAGATTTACACTAATCATTTAATAAATTTTTGAAGGATTTTGCCACTTAACCTTAATTAAATTTGAATTTACAGGGATTTCGTGCAATATTTATCACTCCACTCAAATCTTTTATTATTATTATTATTATTATTTTTTTATATAGAATTAGGAAATGTACAAATATAATGAACTATAATAACAGAACTATAGAAATACAGTGGAACCCGGTTAAGACGCGAACGTTTAATACGCCATCCCGCTTAATACGCGAGAGATTTTCTGTCCTTTCAGGAAAAATAATCACGCTTAAGATGCGAATTCATTGATCAAGATGCGAATTCCTTGTCTCTTCTTCAATGTTGCCAATTTACCGGATTTTTTTTATATTAAAATAAAAAACATTGCTTACGAGTGGTAATATTTACTTTATTTAGAAACAGATTAATTAAAGCGAACATTACTCATCGTAAATAGTGGCAGATATTTGAATTAAAAAAAACCCGCTAAATTAGCAACATTACAATTCTTGCTTAATCCCACGTCCTAACATTCTTTGTCCTTCGCTTTGTGTTTGTTTTTATTGTAGTAAAGAGAGAGACGAATTCAGGATACTTAGATATGTCATGAAATTATTATGGTTAAAAATTAGTATACCTATTGTTAGTGAGGTTTTAAATGTACAGTCGGTAAAAAAAAAAGTAAACACCCCCTACTAACTCTTCAACAAATTATCGTAGGCGAAAGTTACTGGTACAGAACGATTGGAAACAAAGTCTACTTTTAAATGATGTATATAAAATTTGCTTAGGGGGCCATCTACATATTAAAACGATTCCAAACTTCATTTTTTTCAATATCAATACCCAATTTTAACGAGATATTTCAAAACTTTGGTTCAAACTATCCCTAGAAACTAAATTTCAAGTCATTTGAATGATAAGTTTTTTAATTATAAACGTTCAAAATTGAGTACTTCTAATGTAAAATTACATTTTCATATTTTTATTTATAACTTCTGAAATTATGATCCTAACGTCCTAATTTTTTGTGTAGCATTAAGGCTAATATACCCAGACATAAATACGTTGAATTTGCAATTTTTTTAATTTTCTTATATGAATTATGAAATTAATATTAAAAAAAATATGAATTGCAACCTACAATTTTTTTGATGGATTCAGATTTATTAAGTTATGCTTTATGGAAATCCAAAATTTCACATTTTTTCTTCCAAGTAGTTTTTAAATTATGCTTAAAAAACGGCAAAATGATGGTTAAAGGGGCCGTCTATGATAGAAGTGACTAAATATTTTGAAATTTCTTATGCTATCCTGTAATGTAACAGGCTTAATTGACTGCTTAAGGCGCCTTGATCAAGAAGGGGACCTCTCTGGGTTAATCGAGTACCGAACTTTAATTTGGATACAGCCCTTAAAATACGCTCGTTTTAAAATAGATAATTTCTCAGAAACTTATGGTTCGAATTGTATAAAAATTTGTTTTTAGACTAATTGAAGGGTGTAGAGTTCATTTATACTGTCAGAATTGTGTACTGCTATTGAAAAAAACAAAGTTATGGTTCGTTTTAATATGTAGATGGCCCCCCAAGCAAATTTTATATACATCATTTAAAAGTAGATTTTATTTCCAATCATTCGGTACCAGTAACTTTCTTCTGCGATAATTTGTTGAGGAGTTAGTAGGGGGTGTTTACTTTTTTTTTCCACGACTGTACGTTATATCCCTTACTATGTTTCATGATATATATTATAGACAAAAAAAAATTTAACTCGTAAAGATTAAATACGACTGCGGTTGTTTAATTCTTTTATGTTTTCTTTACTCCTTGCTATGCTAACAATGTTTTTTACACAAATATTATTAATAAGGACAATTTTTCTTATAATGAAAATAAGGACAGATTATAATTGTACACAAGTACTAAATATGATTTTAACAAGTGCTTCAAAGGTTTAATATTTTTTTTTCGCTCTGTTAATAAAATTAATCTAGCAGAAAATTATTATTTTTATTTTTGGTTGCAGCATATTAATCCACAATAAAGCCGTTTGAATTCCCTTTTTATTTTCAGTTATTATTCCATTTGGTAGGTACTATATAATAATAATAATAATAATAATAATAATAAAGCAATGAGTTAATGTTGAATTCAATTAAATTTGAATCTAAATATACCTAAAAGATACAATTTTCGACGGTAAACCTATAAATAAAAGTTCTAAAGTTCATTTAGATGATTAGAAGTTGTAAATAAGCCCAGTTCCTACAGCATTATACAAATCACGTTTTATACGCGATCCCGTTTAATACGCAACTTTTGTCCACTCCCTTGAAACGCGTCTTAACCGGGTTCGACTGTATTTATCTAACTGAAACTTTTCTTCCACAATCTTTCAACGTCAAGAAAGTTGTAAAGATGCAGATAAAAAAGAAATTATCCGTTTAAAAATATTTTTGTTTTGTGCAACCAATAATGCTTTTGAAACAAGATAAAGTAAAGTATCTATGGGTCAATATCGCAAAATACGAAAACTGCAGTCCGCACAATAAAATTTCTATTTAATGTTATAGAATGCAATTTTCTTTTTTACATTCTAATAAAAAATATTCTTAAAAGTATTTTCAAGAGATATTATATTCATGATAACACAAAAATAAAGCAATTAAAAGACTTCTAAAAATTAAAAAAAAAAGGAAATTTCAGATTGTCATTTTCCTGGCATGACACACTGTGATGTGTGCAAATTAAAAGGCGTTCTGCTTCCATGTACAAATATCTTTTTCTAGTTTTTTTCAATTTCTAATTAATAATTATACCTTATATAACACATATATGAGGAAGGTAACAAATTCTGTATTTTACAAATAATTTTCCATAATTAAAATAGGATTGTCAATGAATGTCATTGTCCTGGCCTGCTCATTTTAGTTCTTTATGATGCATAAAGATGGCGCTGCAGGGTAATTCTTCTTGTTCTTGACATAGTTCAAATCAGAAGTAGTAAAATCATTGCTACCGGCAAGATCTTTCAGATATTTCCTAGAAAATAATGTGTTTAAAAGGTTATGTAATTTTCCTGGCTCCTATAAATTAGAAATAAAACTGAACATTACACTGAATTTGAGGTACTATAGAGGAAACATGTTCCTTTAACCCTTATCGGCGCGGAGTAATTCTGTTCATAAACTGATGAAATAATGGGCTGACACCGCAATTTATAAACGAAATTATTAGAAAATACGAACTTGCTTATTTTCATGTACATTATAATAGGAAAAATTTAGTCAAATATTCTTGGTTCCGTTTGTCTGTTTTGGAATTAAAATTAGTTGTCCTTTTTTAAGGACACCGCGCCGGAAAGGTTTAAATAAAATTAAAATGTTGGATCTAAAAATAAAAAAAAAACGAGAATGTGAAAAATGTTTTAGAATGAAATTGACATTATCCTGGCATAAATATGCCAAGAAAATGACATATAATTATAATAATTATAATTAAATAAAAATGAACTTAAGCTCTTCAAACTTTAACAATTTTATATATAAATTCCTTTATTCAGTTGTTCAACCAACATATTTAAAAAAATCAGAAGCTTTGAAATGATTTAAATTTTCAATTTTGTTTTCAAAATGTCACATTTCATGATATTCACCCCTATAACTTATTCTAAACTGTATTACTACTAATCGATGTATTAAATTAATTTTATAACAAGTTTTTTTTTATGGTACTTTAACGTATCGCCGGAGAGCATAAAGGGTTAAAAATGACTCCATAAATGTGTCAGAAAGTTTCGAGAGGAAAAATATTCTTTTAAGAACATCCTTAACATGAAATCTAGAAAGAAAATTGTATCTTTATATTTTTTGTAACTCATGATATTTATATTTATGACAGTAATGAGATTTTGCTGCAATATTTCAAGAGCTTACCAATTCATTTTAATTAGAATTTAGAGTGTTTTTTATGTTTCCTGCTTCCTTGTTAAGTGTTTCGAAAGTATTTTTTTAACCTCTTCAGTTCCGAAGCTAAAATGGTAATACAAATGCTTATTCAGTGATTTTTTCCAAACAAAATGACATCGTAAAGGACAGAAAAAATATCTTTTCTGAAATGGATCCTTCAGGCACTTAGTAATTTAGGTTAAAAAATATGGATCTAAAACGACAAACCCCCTCAAAAACATCAATTTAATAACCATTAACCTAAATTAATGCAATCACAAATTTAAGAGCTTTAAACAAGTAAATCTACAAATCCTCAAATTTTTTCATTGAAAAAGATTTAAGCTAAATACTTATGAAAATTTCTCACTTTCTTGTTCATACTGTCTTTTGGGCATTTTTAGGCATTTTGCAAACTCACATGAAAATAACATATATTTTATATGAGAATCAGCTTACATGCTGCCATTTATTCGTTTGCTTTGAACGTAAAAACACATTCAGCTATTAAGAAGTGATGTGAAAATGTAAAAAAATCGGACATTTTAGTTTTTATAAGGAAAAGAACAGAGGTCTCCGTATGAGGACCCAGGAACCGAAGAGATTAAATACAACAGATCAGTTAACATGATTTTTAACGGTGCATAATATTTGAACTTTATGAAAATTGTGCTTTATTTAGAAACATCGGCTAAACTCGACTTTTAATGATCAAGAAACAGTTGAAAAGCATATAGTAGTAAAAACCTCTAAATGCTGGTAAAAGAATTAGAAACAGTAAAACAGATTTCTTAATTATATTTGTAATTAATATATATTTAAATTTATATTATTATTATTTTAAACTGTTATTATATTATATATTATATTATTATATATTACAGTATTCTTATTATATTATATCCTTTTATTTATATACATTTATATTTATCTCTCTATTCTAAAAAAAAAGTAACTAACGCTGTCACCGCTGCCGGTTTTGAATTTTTTGTGACCGGAGATCTTTCTTTGTTAATATTAAGAAAAATATTGCATACAAAATATGAAAATCGGTGGTATTATAGAGAAATGTTGGATAAACACGCTGATGCAAACAGTTTTCAAATCGAACAATTATTTTAAGAGATATTTAATGCTAAAATTCGACAAAATCGTTCCATTAAAAAAGTTTTATAGGAGCAAAAACTATACATGGAAATTTAATCATTTTTAGACCTTTTTATACGTTTGACGTTGCCGGTGTGCAGACTGCATTTATTTTTTTAATTTGGGCTCATTTTTTGAGGTTTTATTTCATTTTTAAATTCAAATTTTCAGCATTTCGAGAGATATTTTTTACATATTTTAGAAAAAAGGTATTAATTTAAACTGTTGCCAACTGTATAAACAGCGCAAACAATAATATTTGCTTCAAATTAAAAATTTATTTACACATGACTATTATAAACAGAAAAAAAAACCCCCTTCAAATTAGAATGAAATAATTATGTATAAAAAGCAGGAACGTATTGAAAATTACGGCATAAAAACTATATTTACACGTGAATTTTAAAAGAGAAAGAATATTGTAAAATAATAAATTTACTAACGTGCGTTAGAAGTCTTAAATAGGAGAAATTACGTCACATTTACGTAACATTACACTTATTATGTAAAATGAGCAAAAAATAATATTGCAAAGCAGTTTAAAAATTGCGCGAAACATTTATCTGATATTTTGAGATGATCTTTTCAACTATTTTTTTTAGGACAGCGCAAATAATATTTCATTTCTAACAAAAATATTTTCACGTGAATATTAAAAAGAGAAAGAAAAGTTTGGTGAAAATTACGTCAGATTAAAAACGATATATTTAACATGTCTTATTTAAAAGAACTTTCTTTTCACTTTGTTAAAATATACCGGGAGATAAAGACTTTGTTTACTTAATTCATTTTATATTAGCTAATTTTGAAATGTTTAACTGATTTTATTTAATCAAAGACGAAAACAGCCATTGTATATTTTAACAACAGCTGATTTGGCCTTAAAATTCCCCAATCTAAGAGAAATGAATAAAAACCCGTTTATAAGTCCGCCACTGTTTTTTAAATTATAATTCAATCTTCCGAAATCTTTTTAAAGCCGATCAAACTAGCGTGCTTTTAGAGTCGGCGGTGTCTGAACGGGGGTTGACGAACGTAGCTGGTAGGGGGCAGAGCCCCCCTAGTGTTATATATATTTATATAGCTATTTTTTTTCTTGTAATTTATCTTAAAATATGTAATATGAACTTTAAAAAGTTCATTGTTTTACTTAAAAGGATACTAAAATAATATAAAGAGATGTCACACGTTAAAAATACACATTTTATTTAAAAACTTCTCAGTACTTTCGGGCTTTTTCAAGCGTTTCATCAGATAATATTATAATAACTAATTGCTGTTTATTTATAGAAATACATCACTTCGTTTTGAAAATGAGAGAGACAATAATTATTAGCGTTAAAAGTAGATGTAGCAGTTTCTTGGATTGAACTTAATTAGAGAAAATATACAGGATGATTAAAATAAACGTTGACAAAATGACATGACAAATATGGCATACAACAAGGACATAGGAACATAGGGTTGGAAATCACTTATTAAGTCACAAAGGGTGTTCCATCTTAATTGAACTCGGGGTCGACGGTCATAATTTCGAGAAAAATTAAAACATTGCAATGAAAATGCAACGATATATGTTTTGTGTGAAATGTGGCAACATCACGAAAAGTTCTGGAAAAACACGTTGCTCAAGCAATCGATGATACCGTATGAATGGATCATCACAGTCCAAAATGTGGGGCGTACACACTGTTAAAAATAAAGGTTTAACTTTTCCCCCAAAAACTGGATTAAGGAGGAGGTTTCACCATGTTTTTCGTTCAAGTAAAAATGTCTGGAAAAGATAATTACATGTCGGATGCACTATATCTGAAATTATGGTTCAACATTTGTTATCGTTGAGTGGCAACAATCGATAAACTTTAATGGCGTCTTCCGCTCTGCCGATGCCGAATCAAAACTTGGATATCTCAAGCAGAAACGTGGATACTGGTATCCAGGTTTAGTTTTTCGCCATGTCAATCCATGAAATACTCGAAGTAAGTGCACTAGTGATTGTTTATTTTACTGTTATACACATAATAATGTTTTACTGTAACTCTCGTAAACAAAATTTCGTATCAACGTATTTCTTTTACCGGCAAATGCTGAATATTTTGCTTAAGTCTAAAGTATTTCCGATCTGCATTATATCCGAAGCGAAATTCGTTTGAATTATTGTTTTAATGTGTGGTATAAATTCTATTTTGTGAGTGAAATAGTGCATTCCTTGAATGAATAGAGTGTCTTAACTCAATTTTATAAACATTTGATCATGAATAATAACAATCTCTCATAAAAATTCAAATTCATAAAACGAAGAGTATCGCCTTTTCTAAACATGCAACTTTTTACTTTTAAAAACTTATAATATATATCTCTATCAGTATCTTAAACATTAGTTACCATGTTTAAAGTAATTTATACAAACAAAATAATAAAAAAAAGAGATTTATATGAATTTTAAGCATTGTTTTTAAAAAGTTGCATGTATCCAGATTTTTTTTTTCTATTATTGTCTTTATATTTGATGTAACATCATTTACATTCATGATAATTTTGTTTTCTGAGGGAATTACTGCATTCCTTGAATGAATAGAGTGCCATAATTCAATTTTATAAACATTTGACGATGAATAACAACATTCGCTCATAAAAATTCATAAAACGAAGAGTATCGCCTTTTCTAAAAATGTAACTTATTACTTTTAAAAACTTATATATCTCTATCAGTATCTTAAACATTAGTTACCATGTTTAAAGTAATTTATACAAAAAAAATAATAAAAAAGAGATTTATATGAATTTTAAGCATTGTTTTGAAAAAGTTACATGTATCCAGATTTTTTTTTTCTATTATTGTCTTTATATTTGATGTAACATCATTTACATTCATGATAATTTTGTTTTGTGAGGGAATTACTGCATTCCTTGAATGAATAGAGTGCCTTATTCAATTTTATAAACATTTGACCATAAATAATCACATTCTCTCATAAAAATTCAAATTCATAAAACGAAGAGTATCGCCTTTTCTAAAAATGCAACTTATTACTTTTAAAAACTTATAATATATATCTCTATCAGTATCTTAAACATTAGTTACCATGTTTAAAGTAATTTATACAAACAAAATAATAAAAAAAAGAGATTTATATGAATTTTAAGCATTGTTTTTAAAAAGTTGCATGTATCCAGATTTTTTTTTCCTATTATTGTCTTTATATTTGATGTAACATCATTTACATTCATGATAATTTTGTTTTCTGAGGGAATTATTGCATTCCTTGAATGAATAGAGTGTCATAATTCAATTTTATAAACATTTGACGATGAATAACAACATTCGCTCATAAAAATTCAAATTCATAAAACGAAGAGTATCGCCTTTTCTAAAAATGCAACTTATTACTTTTAAAAACTTATAATATATATCTCTATCAGTATCTTAAACATTAGTTACCATGTTGAACGCAATTTATACAAACAGAATAATAATAAAAAAAAGAGATTTATATGATTTTTAAGCATTGTTTTTAAAAAGTTACATGTATCCAGTTTTTTTTTTTCTATTATTGTCTTTATATTTGATATAACATCATTTACATTCGTGATAATTTTGTTTTGTGAGGGAATTACTGCATTCCATGAAAGAATTTAGTGCCATAATTCAATTTTATAAACATTTGACGATGAATAATAACATTCGCTCATAAAAATTCAAATTCATAAAACGAAGAGTATCGCCTTTTCTAAAAATGCAACTTATTACTTTTAAAAACTTATAATATATATCTCTATCAGTATCTTAAACATTAGTTACCATGTTTAAAATTATTTATACAAACAAAATAATAAAAAAAAAGAGATTTATATGAATTTTAAGCATTGTTTTTAAAAAGTTACATGTATCCAGATTTTTTTTTCTATTATTGTCTTTATATTTGATGTAACATCATTTATATTCATGATAATTTTGTTTTGTGAGGGAATTACTGCATTCCTTGAAGGAATAGAGTGCCTTATTTAATTTTATAAACATTTGACCATAAATAATCACATTCTCTCATAAAAATTCAAATTCATAAAACGAAGAGTATCGCCTTTTCTAAAAATGCAACTTATTACTTTTAAAAACTTATAATATATATCTCTATCAGTATCTTAAACATTAGTTACCATGTTGAAAGCAATTTATACAAACAGAATAATAATAAAAAAAAGAGATTTATATGAATTTTAAGCATTGTTTTTAAAAAGTTACATGTATCCAGATTTTTTTTTCTATTATTGTCTTTATATTTGATGTAACATCATTTACATTCATGATAATTTTGTTTTGTGAGGGGATTACTGCATTCCTTGAATGAATAGAGTGCCTTATTCAATTTTATAAACATTTGACCATAAATAATGACATTCTCTCATAAAAATTCAAATTCATAAAACGAAGAGTATCGCCTTTTCTAAAAATGCAACTTATTACTTTTAAAAACTTATAATATATATCTCTATCAGTATCTTAAACATTAGTTACCATGTTTAAAGTAATTTATACAAACAAAATAATGAAAAAAAAAAAGAGATTTATATGATTTTTAAGCATAGTTTTTAAAAGTTACATGTATCCAGATTTTTTTTTCTATTATTGTCTTTATATTTGATCAGGATGTCAATGATTTAAATCAGCGATTTGAATCATGATTTTAATAAAGTGATTTTTTTTTAAATCATTGATTAAAATCAAAAATTTTCTAAATGTTTAAAATGACATAAAAGTATTCAAATCTGAGATGAACATAATTTGGATAGTTTCTACAGGTATTGTGACTTGGGTTGTTCTCTACAATACTTGCAAATTTGGCCAGCAGTCTGACTTGAATGATGCATATGTAAATTTTCATAAAAATTAGATAAATGGTAAGAAATCAGACAATTATTGAAGATTTTAATAGCAACAGAAATTGTTTTAAAAATTTGGCTTAACAAAAAAAATAAAATAAAAATTTGTGGAAAAAATAAAATAAAAAATGTGAGGGAATGATGAAATAAGACATTTTTACTAGTTGTAGGGGGGAAATGCAAAATTATGAAGAAATCCAAACTGTTTCCTTTAAGAGAAACACTTAATATATAATGTATGATAAAATTAAAATTTTTGATATTTACAAAAAAATGAATATTCTGTGTGAGGGAATGACTGCTAATAAAAACGCTTCCGGATATACTGACTAAAAAAAAAATTCTGTAAAATTAACAAAATCTTACACCACCAATTTATGTTGCTGGACTGACAAGTGCTCAAAATAGCTTCTTCTCTGTGAAGGATGCTAGACTGCTACTGCTCATTAGTGGTAGATATTTGAGATAATAGCAATGTGTGAGGGAATGATGGTCTAACATGGGGAAACATATAATTGATTGAGTAGACTATATAATAATAGTAAAAATTAATATTTTTATTATTTTTTTGTAATGTATCAAATAAGAACTTTATTTTGCTTAGGGTATTTTTAATTATTTTTATTTCTGGATGGAAAGAAATAGGCAATAAAATATGGTAGTACATGTGGGGGAAAGGTGAGGGAATGACGTTTGCATGATATATATTATATTTTTAAATACTAAATTTATTTATTTTTAAATTTTACTTTCTGCCCCTAATAAACTATGTTTAGATCTTCTAATAAAAATAAAAATAAATAAAAATGTAATAAAATTAAGAGCATTTATATGGCTGGGAAGCACTTTTTGCACTATTGCAGAGAATAACCCACTTATGAATACACAAAACAAAGTTTTAAATAATTGTTTCTAAGTGTAATTCCTGAGTATTGGGAAAAATTTAAGTACAGTAAGTTTGTAAAATGCATGGTTTTTATCTAACATAAAAAGCATTTAATTTCAAAATGATATTTAAATCTAATATAACTTACAATGTCAGAATTTCCTTTTAATAATCAAATTATTCATTCTTTTATATACAATAAACATAGCAATAGAGTGTCAGTGATTTTAATCAACTGATTTAAATCGGATGATAAAATCACATATTTTCTGATTTTTTGAAATAGAGTAAAAAAGCATTATAATCAGTAATGAAAATTATCACTAAATCACTTGTAAAAACTGTGATATTTGTTATTGTTAATTATAACAATGTTAAACTGTGTAAAAAGAAGTATTATACATTTAAAAAAACATCTAACTAAATGTTAAATAACTTCAAAATATTATAATATTTAGTAGCTATTCAGATATTTTAATGTTGTGGGGAAACAA
The DNA here is from genome assembly GCA_963932465.1 of Maratus speciosus. Classification (NCBI taxonomy): domain Eukaryota; kingdom Metazoa; phylum Arthropoda; class Arachnida; order Araneae; family Salticidae; genus Maratus; species Maratus speciosus. The sequence continues at coordinate 605,721,309 of OZ010788.1, read as the reverse complement.
TCTGATTTAAATTTCAAAATACAATTTTTGTAATCTATTTATAAATTATGTGTGAGTTTGCTGTATACATTGCTACAATTTTTGATCAATTTGACATAAATATGCTTTAGAACCTGTGTAAAATTATTGGCCGCTTTATGAATTTATCAAACGATTATTTATCACCTTTTTTTCAACCACTTTTTCAAAAATGTAGATTGTGTTCTTAATTAAACAGTTAATTGTTTAATAATCACTAAATTTAATCTGTATCATAAATTTGCGATTTATCAATAACTTTAAAATATAAGGAGTATTTAATATTGGTTTATATAATTATTACAAAATATTAGTGCACCTAATGTTATATGCTACTAAAGAAATTTTTAATTTGCAGTTTTTTTTTAATTTCTATAATTACATAATTAAAATTTTATTAATTAAAGCAAAAAAAAAAAAAAAAAAAAAAAAAAAAACATAGATTATGTTATTGGAGGGTTATTCATTTTTGAAATGCTTAATTCTTGGTAGATGTTTAATATTCTAACACAGGGAAAAAAATAAAAAAAATCCGATTTAAATAAAAAAAAAATCAGATTTTTTTTTTTTTTTTTTAAATCATGATTTTTTTTACACCCTGTATTTGATATAACATCATTTACATTCATGATTATTTTGTTTTGTGAGGGAATTACTGCATTCCTTGAATGAATAGAGTGTCTTAATTCATTTTTATAAACATTTGACCATGATTAATAACATTCGCTCATAAAAATTCAAAATCATAAAACGAAGAGAATCGTCTTTTCTAAAAATGCCACTTATTATTTTGGTTTTCTACTTCTGTTCATCTTAGATTTTAATAATTTTATATGTCATTTTAAAATTTAGAAAATTTGTGTTTTTAATCAATGATTTAAAAAAAATCAGTTGATTAAAATCATGATTTAATCGTTGATTTAAATCAACTGATTAAAATCGTTGACACCCTATTGCAGCCAAATGGCAAACGTCAGTTTTTGTTAATCACAATTGACGAATTTTTTTCCTCAACCAGCTGACACTTTTTGCAATATTTTTCCACATTTGATTCAAGAATTTCACAATATTCTCCTTCTACCTAACAATTGGAGAATTCTGCAGTCTTTTCTTACAAACTTACTTTGCAGTTATCCAAAATTTTCAACATAATAAAATGTAAAATTATGACTAAAAATTAAATAAACAGTACATAAAGAAAAACTATAAAATTATTTAGATATTTCCAATATTTCAACTGACTAAGGTTTACGTTTAATGCAGTTTTATTTATTTATTTTTTTAAATAAATAAAATTGTGTGATTTTTGCTTGGTTGTGGTTTTCTCTGAGACGGGAAAACTTAAGTTTACCTGTGAGTGTGACCCTGTGAGAGAAGGGGGAACAAGTTATTGATCCTGCTGACTACTAAAATTTTCAAATTAGTGGTCCAATGTCCAATATCATTTTTGGTTTTCTCTGACCAGTGGACCATCAATGATTTCAAACACTGATTGATTTTTCAAATGCTGAAGATTTCCTTGTAAAAGAGATTTGAATTATATGCTGTTTAATTTTTTGATTATTTCCCCTGTGTGAAATTTGACTTTTATTGTTATGTCTGCACAAGAAACAATTTTATGTCTTAAAATATTTACTCTTTCATTTAAAACAGGTGGAGAAATTAATTTGATGCTTGGATTTCTTCCATTTTACCTGACTGAAATCCTGATTCAGAATATACTAAGCTTCAAGAATTTAAATATTTGATGACCTGAATGGTCAGACAGAGTGCAGCACCCTCCTAAAACTGTCTGAGAGAAACTCTATGTAAAATGATATTATATTACAATAAATATTAGTCTGACATACTATACATATAATCTAATGATTATATAATTTGTATTTTCAATAAATGGAGCGGCATACCGCAAACCAACTTAAATGTGTTGCTATTTAATTGTGCCTGTAATCATTTCTTTTTTCAGCTATTGCAAGGCTGCTGTTGGTGAATATTTTTCTTCTCTACGAGTATTGTTAAAAAATAAATAAATTGTCATCATAGATTATCATTTAGGAATACTGAAAAAATATATATGTAACAATAATTAGTCGCTTGGTGGCGACACTGCTGTTATTAAATTAACCCTTCAAAGTAAGTATTTAATATACTATGGATGTACATTGTGTATTTAAAAAAAGCTTTAAAATTTAAAGTAATACTTTTGTATTAGCTGACATTAGAGGTTAAATGGATTCTGCTACTTATAGCTGCCTTTTTCATGCTGATTATTTCAGTGTTTACGCATATACTTTTATTATGTATCCGTTATGTTTTGTCTTTATTTATTGAAAAGTGTTATATTCATTATTGAATGTTAAACAGAAACAAATTCTGAGTTTTTTTGTTGTTGTTGTTTTTATATCCAAATGAGCTAATTTTGCATAATCGAGATGTGTGCAGTATAAATTTTTAAAAAAATCATGCTTGAAAAATTTTTTTAAAACTATGAAAAATCAGTAAATTGAAATACAGATTTAATTTAATTGCATTTCACATTGCAACCCCCCCCCCCTTTTAACGACGTAAAAATGAAAATTATGTGACAATAATTCAATTTGAGGAAAAGGGGAAGTGGATTGCTTAGATTGTTACTGTCGATATATGTCAGCAACAGTAGAAAAATTAATTTTTTTTTAGTCAATTTTACTGTTCAAAAATAGTACTATTAAAAATTATGTAACTTAAAATAGTGAAAATATGTGAAATTTTCATATGTGTAACAATTGTACCTTTATATTAAGTATATGCAGAAATGTCTATAAATATTTTTTGCTAATTAAAATACTTTTATTTTTTGTTTTGTGAAAAGAAGGTAAAAATTTGAAAACTGTATAATATAAAAATTTCAGCATCTGGGCGATTCCATGTGGAGAGTCACACACATAACGCAGGCTTTAATTTGCATTTATTCAATTATTTATTATATTTTAATGTTAATTCTGATTTTAGGTGGTATGGTAAATAAGTTATTAACATATTTTTTAGTTTAAATGTGTGTAAGTAAAACTCACAGAAATATATAATTTAATTTCATACTCAAACTGTGCTTTTTTTTCTGAAGTAGAAAAAAAGCACATTTTGAGTAATGAAATTAAATGATATACTTCTGTGTTTTATTGCCACACATTTAAATTTAAAAATATATCAATAACTTATTTACCATACCACTTAAAATCAGAATTAACATTAAAATTTAATAAATAATTGAATAAATGCAAATTAAAGCCTGCGTTATGTGTGTGAAACTCTCCATGGAATCGCCCATCTATAGATTCACAACAATTAAAAAAACAAAAAAAAAAACAATTACAGATCATGAAAGCAGCAGCTAACTGCATTGTGGAAAAAACTTTTTCAAACCTGTGCAAAAATTAATATTGGTTGAAGAAATTCATTCAGCCATTGTTTAAATTAAAATATAATAAAAACTGGGTATGCATTTAAATCTAAGAAAATTATTATTATTTTTTTTTTAATATTTTTTGTGAATAAGCAAGCACTAAATGGACTAAGTGTAAGTGAGTGCAGAGAAATATTCCAAAAAGTACAATGACAGAATGGTAATATTTGTGAGAAGAAAAAAAAAATGCAGTTACTGTGTGAAATCAAATTAGATCAAACTGGTTTACATTTGTTTTTTAAATATGTTTCAAAGACAATCGAATCAATAATTAAAAATTTAATAATGTTCGGTTTAATGAAAAAATATATATATATGCTTTCCCTACTGCAATATAATCTCGCATAATCCGAAATTTTGTTTATTATACAATAAAATGATAAATTGAAAACCAAAGTGAGGGAAAAAAAAAGAAAACTACAATCCGGTGTAACCTTTCCTCATAAAGATGAGAGAAAATCCTGAATCGTGGTTCAACCTTTTACCGAAAAATTGGAATAGAGAAAACCTTGAATTATGATTTAACATTTCATCAGAAAATGTTATTTAAAAAAAACTCTGAATCATGGTTAAACCTTTCACCAGAAAATTGGATTTAAAAACAATCCTGATTTGTGGTTCAACCTTTTACCAGAAAATTCGATTTAAAAAAAACTGAATTATGGTTCAAACTTTTACCAGAAAATTGGATTTAAAAAACCCCTGATTTATGGTTCAACCTTTCACTATAAAATTGGATTAAAAAAATCCTGATTTATGGTTCAACCTTTCACCAGAAAATTGGATTTATAAAAAACCTGAATCATGGTTTAACATTTCACTAATATAATGGTATTTATGAAAGCACCAATAAACTGGTGAAACTTATCACCTATATCTTGGTTGCAGATAAATTTCAGCGACTTTTAACCATTTTCTTGGTGAAACATCGCACTTTATTTTTAACAGTGCAGTGCATACTGATGGCGTGCATATTGCAAACTTCTACCATTTTTGTTTGGTGTTATCACATTTACAACAAAGGTGAGAATGTCTGTTAAATGTTTTATTATTATACTAGCCGCCCTTGGCGACCAGTTTGGTATCCCTTAAATGTATGCTAAGCATTGTATCGTGTTACTTTTATTAAGAATTTAGTTTACATGCTCAATACTTCGGTAAATCGGGAGACTCTGGTAGAGAAATCGAGAACTGTGTATTTTTATGTTAGCCGGGTGAAGGTGACAAATCACTCAAACATTGTTCCCGTCGCATTTTTTCATATTTCATTGAATTCCCTTAAAATATAATCCTTTCACTCATTTTATTTAAAATACATAACTTTACTTTAAAACTGAAAAATTTAAAATTCGTGGTTTTCATTTTTTTTTGTTTTGTTTTGTTTTTAAAGAAAAAAATAATACCATAGACCATGACATTTAATTTTAACATCAATGCATTGTTTTAATTTACCACGCGAAAAATAAAAAAATACTAAGTGGCGAGTTAAAAAAATGCTATTGGCGAGATTTGCGTGCGGCCAACATAAAAGTATTATTAAGAATTATTTGCGATCATGGCAACTTTTACATAGTTTTATTTCAACCGCCTTGAATAAAAAAAAAATTGAAGCGGTCAGCCAGGAACTGTTGATGACAGTCACATGACTTAGGCTATTATTATAGAGATACTTCAGTTTTCTGGAAGTTATAACCGCCAACCGAAATTGAGTTAGGATGAAACACCCCGTATTTGCGACTCAATAAGTGATTTCCGACCCTATGTTCCTATGTGATTTTTTTTTTTAATCCTTGTTGTATGCCTGATTTGCCATGTCATTTTGTCAACGTTTATTTGAATCACCCTGTATATTATTAACTACAGTTCTATTTATTTTATTACATCATTCTGTTATCATATCGTCGGTACCATGTCTAGTGTTGACTCTAAGCCGCTTTAGCAGGGCGCAGCGCCCGGCGGCCCTTTTAAACCCTTCCGATGCGCTCGGCATCCCTTTTTAACACTTCCTATGATCCCCGTGGTAATTCAATTGATCCCGGGAAAATATCGCAAATTCTAGGGACTCTAAACAAACCAGTTCAAAATATTTTTTGTGAACAAGGTACAAGTGCGCCCTTTTTGAAAAAAGTGCCCTTTTTTAGAATAGTGTTCCCTTTTTGAAAAAATGTACCCTTTTTTTAGAATAGTGTTTGTTCCCTTTTTGAAAAATGTACCCTTTTTTTAGAATAGCGTTCCCTTTTTGAAAAATTTCCGCTCGGCGGCCCTTTTTTTTCTAGAGTCAACACTACATTAGATACATTTACAAATCAGTTATCCTTAGGGGAGTGTGAGAAACCTGGAGCGTCTTGTGCAGGGCCGAGTTTAAGTGCTGTAGAACTGAGCGGTGACTCAGGGACTCAAACATTTTATAACACCTATTCCAAAAATTCTTTTTTTTCCCGTATCTTCTTTAAACAAATATTTTACTCAATGAGTTTTTCTATGCCCCTGCCATAACTAATAATCAAACACATCTCTCATTCCATTGGAAAATATCTTAGATTAGGCAAAAGCTCGAGCATCTTTTGCAGTGGTAGATTTTTAATTTTTAGGCTGTTATTACTAGACATAGATGCATTTTTTAGAGCTAAAACCAGCGATCGTAATAAGACTTCTTTATAAGATTACTAGCTAAAGCACCCGGCGTTGCCCGGAATTTGAAGAATGTTTGCTCTGAAAAATCAATTTCAAAATTTAACATACAACATAAAACAAACAATAATAATAATAATAAAAACCAGTCGAAGTGTTGTACACATAAACCAAATGAAAGCCCAATATAAAAATGTATAAATTTATATAACAGGCGCAAAAGAATACAGCTGTAAATGAACTTATTTCAATTCATCATTGGAGCAATAATGTTAAAATACGCCAATATTTCCATAATTGGGTTTTTATCATGCTTCAATACGTTTTTTCACACTCATATGACGTTATACTATATTCACCACGTCCTTTATATTTTCAATAAGACGTAACATTCCCTTTTTTTTTTTTTAAATTCGTCAAACTATTTATCTTCTTTTCATTTTTCACGTGGAAATCTTGAAATAGAAAAGTTATGATGTAATATTCCCTTTTTTTAAAAATTCGCCAAACTATTTATTTCATTTTCATTTTTTCACGAGGAAATCTTGCAATAGAAAAGTAATTGTTGTGGTAAGAATTTTATTGTGGATTTTAAATTGTTGGCAACGGCTATAACGAAAAATGTTTACATTTGATAGGAAATTGCTGTTAAATTGGTGGTTTTTTATTAATTAAAAATTAACTAGAAATTATTTCGATTCTGGATTGCTTTAGTTGCCTCGGTCGTGTTTTAACCCTTTCGGAACGAGCGTCTCTTACGAAATTTTAATCTTTTATCACCGGTTTTTTAAAGCAGAAAATTTTGCTTAATTGAATAGCGAAAATGCTCGGATTAAATAAGGCAAAATTTACAATAAAAATTTACTGCTGAAAATAATCAAAGATTCTGAGTACCTTATGCGGCGCGAATACCGGTCGCTCGTCTCCAAGGGGTTGATAATACACATGTACGTAACATTTCACCCTTCCAAACTGTGGATTTGTATAGAATTACAGACAGACAAATTTTCATTTTTATATATTAGATTTGAACTCACTTATGTAATACTTTGTAGGATACCCTGAGGCTACAAAAATCTTGGGGTCGTTACTACTCTAGCGCTGTTTCAGTGACTTTTAAAGTACGTAAAAATATAGCGTGCAATAATGTATATATTTTAATAGGGTTTATCATTTAATATTAATTAAATTATGATTATACTTTGAGAAAACAATTTCGAAATCCTGAATAAATGGTTATGCTTCCACCGCCCCCCCCCCCCCCCCTTTGCCTTATCTTAAAAATACAGAGCAAAAATAATATGTATATTTTAATAAATTCACTAGTTCGCACTTTTTATTAAACGTAAATCAAATCAGTGAATTTTCCATAATCGGGCTTACGCCAAATTAATGCTTTGAAATGAAACTTATTTGGACCTATAGTAATTGCACTAATGAAATGAGGCGTGAATTTTATGATGCACATTAAATACTTACTTATAAAAAATGTTTTATTTAAATATATATATATATATTTTTAACTCTAATTTATTATTTATTTTTTAATGACTACATATTATTTCACATTACATATTAAAAATATAAACCATTTTATTAGAGACTCATAATGCAAACAAATAAAAAAATTGCTAATTCCGAATGGGTTCTTATTTCGATAAAAATACAAAATTGAACCACTCTCGAAAATATTTGTTGAAACAATCTGGTGGGAAATAGTTACAGTTTAGAGTCATTTTTGGCAACATTTTTCTCCGCAGTTAATTTCAGAACGTGCCTTTTTATCAGATTTTGACCTGGCAGAACCCACTCAACAACCCCCCCCCCCTCCCCCCAGCGCTTCCATCCACCTTATTGATTGATTTGCATAATGAAAGAAGAAGAATACACTGGTTGAGGTTTGAGAGGACTTTGGGAGAGAATTGACTTAAATTGTCGGTTTTAAAAAGGGAAAGGGTAACTTTGGAACGACTGAAAAAAAGATCGTAGGCGTGAAGCAATTTGCTGCTGGATTTGAACACTTTCCAATAAAGTTGGAAAGTGTTTATGCATTCGGTTTGTCTGTCCGTCTGTCCACGCTGTAACCACCGTAAATAAATTCGGATTTTTAGGTTATTTAGGGTCACTAAAGCTTGTTTGGTATTGTATATGAAGAATGTGGGATTAATAGTTCATTTACAGGGGCACTCAAAAGTATTCCATTACATTATGGTATAGGGGGAAAAATCGTTTGCAGAGTATTTTAATGAGATTACGCTATTTCAAATGTATTGAAACAGATATAAATCACTGAATTTTACTGTGATTACGTTAGAACAGGGCATTCATAGCATTTTTTATTCATTTACAGGGACACACAAAAGAAATCGGTTACGGTACCGTCTTTGAGTCATAATTGCCGGAGTGTGCGCAAAAAATTCGGTATGCGCTTTTCAATTTAACTAATTTTTTGCATGTTACTCGTTATATATAAATTCTATAAACTCATATACTGGGCGGCACAAAAGTATTCACGTACCATTCTCCCCATTAGAGGAAGTTGCTGAAGGTTAATTTTCAACTGAGGTATATGTATTTCTTAAGAGAACTAAATTTTGGCATGCATGTAGTTAATAGATACAAACCTATATATCCTATACAGGTCTGCTGAAAAAAATCGGATAATTTTCCGATTGTAGATGGCAGCAGCTGAAATTGGGGGTTCAAATGTGTTATGTGTTTCCATAGGGTTGAATTAGATTTAACGTTTTAACTTATTAAACGGTGCAGATTTGTTACATTATTCTGAATGTATTGAAAGTGTTTCATAATCTATGCTTGACGCATGTTTTTTCCTTTCTTGTTAAAATTAAAACAGGAGGTACACTTATTCATAATTAGCATTTAAATGTTTATAAATAAAAATCTTTTGCATTAGTTTTTATCTAACAGTTTAGATAATTTAGAACTAATGTAGTTTTATTATTTATTATTACTATTATCATCAACTATATTTTAAAACAAGTTGTATCTTTCGTCAGTAAATTTAATCTCAAAAGTAACGCTAGATGTTTCGGCATGCACTATCACTTTCGTTTTAATCGCATATAACATCGCTTATAAATGTCTCTGAAACTTTATCTCAATGAATTGAACAAATGTACTTCCAAATAAAGTACAAGAAATGTACTTCAGAATTTAATCTCAAAATTAACGCTAGATGTTTCAGCTTGTGCTGTCACTTTCGCGGTAAAAGACATTCTGTCCTTCCGTCAGTAAATTTAATCTCAAAAGTAACTCTAGATGTTGCGGCATGTGCTTTTACAATAGCTTAAACCTCATATAGCATCTCTTATAAATGTCGCATCACTTGAAACTTTATACCATTGAAAAGAACCAGAAATGTACTTCCAAATAAAGTTTCATTGAAAACTGGTTCAGTTCAGTGCTAGTCCTTTCGTCAGTAAATTTAATTTCAAAAGTAACGCTAGATGTTGCGGCATGCGCTTTTACAATAGCTTAAACCTCATATAGCATCTCTTATAAATGTCGCATCACTTGAAACTTTACCCCATTGAAAAGAACCAGAAATGTACTTCCAAATAAAGTTTCATTGAAAACTGCAACTTAATTCACCGATATTTTTAAAATATATATATATATTTTAAATAATTGTCAAGCATGAAATATTTCTCTCCCGTGAACGCGCCACGCAACAATAAACGTTTTTGGGATATATTAACGTAAAATAAAAATTTTCAGTAACACAAGTAAATGTTACGGCTTTGAAAAATTATAGAAAATTGAGGATAAAGAAGCAAGGTTACCAGAAATGGGATTAAAAAATTATTTACAATTAGTCATTCGACGTAGCAAAAATTATGTATTATGTATATCAGTTTATTGCATATCTTAAACTCTCTTTTTTTACACACATGAGAAAAAAATAAATAAAACTTAATAATTCCGAATGATCTCTAAATTCGATGAAAATATACACAACTGAACCACTCTTGGTTGGTTGGTTGGTTGAATGGAGTTTTATGGCACAAAGTCCCATTAGGGACATGCTGCGCCAAGAAAAAGGTAAGGAATAAAACATAGTTAAAATTTATAAGTTACATAAAAAGACTGTCAGAGATATATAAGAGTTTAAAAATAAAGTAAAATGAAGAAAGCAATGTGATGATACATGTAATTAAAATAATGTACAAAGAAGTAGCAACACACAAGGTTTTAAAAACCAAAATATAGTTAAAAGACAAAAAAAAAATATTTAAAATAAAAATCTCTGAAAGCTCTAAATTTATGAAAAGTTATAATTAATCCCAAAAACAAATCATAAAATGTTATAGTAATACTGCTTAAAAATAAATTTATAATTCAAATAAACAATGTAAAATCATGAAGGATGAAATTCTTCGAAAACAGTATTATTTTCATCGTCATCTGGGTCATAATTGCTAGAGTCCTAGCCTCTGCATAGTTGAGCAGCTGTTTGGTATCATTTACATTAGTGAGTGCTGGGCTAAGACAGGATTTCTTGTCTTTTCTCTTCACAGTTTTCCACTGTGAAGAGACTTGAGTTGGAGGTTTCTTTTTATGTTTTCTGCACAAGCTTTTTCGTTTGGTTTTTGAGTTGGACAAACAATAGATTTCACCAATTTGCTTTTATCTGAAACAGATGTTTGTTTAGTTTCATGTTCGGTTAATATTTTAGACTGAACTCATGATTTTTGTGACCGACTATGGATGTATTCAATTTTCACAGGTTCTGATGATGGTGGCCAGAGTCCCAATTTTGGCATAAATCTTGTACTAGCGGTAGAACACACATCACGGGTTTTCTCTTTAAAGTCCTAGATGATGGTTTCTCAGGTGAACAACTTGGTGGAAAGGAAAATTCCGTTTGGGTGCGTATGTGTCTTACTGATTTTGATGAATGCTTGAGTAAGCTAGAATAAGAAACTCCAACAAATGATGTTCTGTTTTCAACTTGTTCCCGAGCATCAGGGTATGAAAGTTTTTGAGTAATTTTAACAGTAACAATTTCTTTTTCACGGATCCAATTAGGACAAGAGCGAGAGTATGCAGTATGATCACCTTTACAATTTGCACAGTGCTCAGGTTTTTCACAAGACTTATCGTCATGGCCGACTTCTGCACAACGTGCGCAGGTAACAGATCCACGACACTTAGTGTTAGTATGGCCATAACACTGGCATTTATAGCAACGAAGAGGGTTTGGGATATAAGGCCGGACTGGACAGCTTAGACAGCCAGCTTTAATTCTAGTTGGTAAAATAGGACTATTGAATGTTAGAATAATGTGCTTTGTCGGAAACACTTGTCCATTCCGGAGGATAGTAATATGGCGCACATCTATGATATCTTATTCTTTTAAATTTGTTAAAAGTTCTTCTTTTGTAGGGAACAGAAGTTCTGGTTCTGATATAACACCACGAGTTGTATTTAAGGTTTGATGTGCCTGAACAGAAACTGAAAAGGAGCCGATTGTAGAGCAATTTGAGATTAGCTGTGATTGTTTGCTGTAGAGATCTCAACAAGTAAATCTACGGATTGCAGTTTTTTGAGTGAATGGCCATCTCCCAAAACAGACTGGAATGTTTTCGCAATAAGGAAAGGAGAAGTTCTCGTAAAAGAGCTATCAGAGAGGCTATCAGTTCGTTTAATTACAAAGAAGCGAGTGAAAGTATTCAGTACAACTTGTTGCTCTCCACAAGGGAGAAATATAGAAAGAATTGAATTTTTTCCATCCATATTAGAAAAAATAGAATTCAGACCCCGGTCGCACCACCCACTACCGAGCCCAACAAGGGGATGCACATTCGTGCACCAGTGCTAACCAGGGTCCATACGATCACAAGACAATCCTATGTCAGCCTCCACCCTTAACGAGATGACCACTAATTGCTCGCTCACTTGATCCCTTAGCCAGTGACAAGTCAGCTGACCAGCCAATTGATGCATACGGGACCAATATGCACCTCCCGTCTACCTGAAGCAGAGGCCAAAGCAGTGTATTGGTTTCCCTCATCTGCCAGAATCCCCCTTTCCAGGGACACGGGTCGCCACGCACGGCAAACATGTGGGTGGTTTACAATTCTCCATAAATCGATATAGACAGGATAATATCGGCTCATGCAGAATTGCTCTAACCTCCGAAGAGGAGACCCCTACGATAGTGAAACAAAGAGGAAAGAGAGACAAGAGAAATAAGAGGAAATGGAAAAGAGAAAGATCGCTCAGGTGCTCGGGGTTGCGAAGCCCGTGAATACCTAAAGAAGGTATTCCCTTGGGGACTGAACCACTCTTGAAAATATTTGTTGAAACAGTCTAGTGTGAAATTGTTTCAATTAATTGTTATTCATTTTTGGCCGAGCTCTTCACCCCAGTTAATTGCAGAACGTGCCTTTTTATTAGATTTTGACTGGCAGAATCCATTCATCCCCCCCCCCCCCAACCCTTTTAAGCGTTTCCATCCAACCTTATTGATTGATTTGCATAATGGAAGAAGAAGAATACACTGGTTGAGGTTTGAGAGATGACTTTGGGAGAGAATTGACTTAAATTGTTTGTTTTAAAAAAGGGAAAAGGGTAACTTTGGAACGAATAAAAAATGCGTGAAGCTGGTTTTTAATCTTAACCCTTTCAGGACAGATTTTTTTTTCGGATTAAATTAATTTTACGTTTAAAAAATTAAAAGTAGCTATCCAAATCACAAACGTTAAGATTTACCAAGATTTAACGAATATGTCACTTAATGATATTTAACGAATATAATTATTTTGCATATAAGACAATAAGTTAAGGAAGAATTTCCAAAGACGTTTGAAAATTGTTAAATTACAACAATATTAAATGGACTTAACAACTTTCCAGCGTTTTATATTTTTTTTTATCGTAACTTACGGGTTTAAAATATTAGCATCTATTTTAAATTTAAAGAATGAAGCGCATGTTTAAAATAATCAAGAACGCTGCAAAGAATTTTAAGCAAACGTTTTATTTATTTATTTATTTTTAATTATTAACTGCTGAAACAAAAATGAAGTGATAATAAAGTATGTATAAACATATACTATCATTACTAGATGCTGATAACAACAAAATTAATTGTTAAGACCCCCCAAAAATTTAATGTTGAAAGTAATGTAAACATTACATCATTGAAAAATATACAAATCAGGTTCAATAACCATCAGATACATGTTAAGAATGTGCACATTACGACATTTATCTGAATCAAATAGTCCAGTAGTTATTATCTAGAAAATATAATTCAATCTGACATTTATTGTATCTAAAATTTGCATAAAAAGGCGCAATAAAGCCTAAATTTGTAAAACCTTAAATATGCAAATTTCTCAAACACTAGACCACATAGAGAAGAAAAGAAAGCATATTAGAAAACAGCACAAGAAACTCATCTAGAATCAACTACTAATTTCAGTTCTTCGAAAGAGCCATTGTTGTCCAGCGTACTATAAATTATATACAAAAGTGTATTTCCAATAACAATACAACATTTTAAAATCTCTAAAACTTAATTATTAATTAACACACTGATTTTAAGGCATTTTACAATTAGCCCGCAACAGGTGATAAATCGTCCATTATTCTCTGTAACTCATACAATTCTGTAGGAGTTGCAAAAACAATGGATTTAATGATGTGCCAATAAATGACCGACAAAATAATACCACAGCGCTCTGAAACTGAAAAAAAAAACAATGAAACATTGTAAAAGACTTAAATGAAGAAAATAAATTATAAATAAAAAATAAAGAGTGTTACATTAAAAAAATATGCTTTAATAAATTCCTAATTAAACATTAACATGTTGAATGATATGTCAGTCATCGGTGACCGACACTGATCTTTCCGTTTAGGCCGCGTCAGTCATTGGTGACTGACACTTATAGATTATGTAACGGGAGTCTTATTTCAAGGCCTAAACGGAAAAACAGACAAAATAGACTTGGCATTGAACGTGTTAATTAATTTATGATTATATGTTGAGAAATAAATTTAGAAATCCTAAAAGGATTGGTTAAATAATGTTTCTTTTTTTTCTTTCCTGTTCCCTTTTTTTCATTCCTGTTCCCTTTATTGAAAAATAAACAGATTAAAAAGTATACATTTTTTTTAATAAATTCATTTGCTTAAGCGTAAAAGAAATGCGGAAATCGTGAAAAATGCAGCATAGCAGCGCCGCCTGTTGGGCGATTTACACCAAAAACTTATCAGCACCAATTTATATCAGGGACTACCTGAATATAATTTTTTATTAAATTCCGCGCATTAGTTCTTGATAGAGCGCCCACAAAATTTGTGTTACAGACAGATAGTCTTAAACTTACACACAGACATTTTGTAAAAACAATTTTTTATGGATCTCTGACCCCTAAAACATGTAAATCCGTCGAAAACCGGAAGTCGAAAAATGTTCACTAATCCAATACTTTCTTCTTGTATTGAATGATAGGAATTGAATGATATACAAAAGTGTGTTTCCAATAACAATACAACATTTTAAAATCTCTAAAACTTAATTATTAATTAACACACTGATTTTAAGGCATTTTACAGTTAGCCCGCAACAGGTGATAAATCGTCCATTATTCTCTATAACTCATACACTCCTGTAATGAGTAATGTAACTCATACATAATGTTTCTTTTTTTTTTCCTTTCCTGTTTTCTTTTTTTCTTTCCTGTTCCCTTTATTAAAAAATAAACAGATTAAAAATTACACACTTTTTTCAATATGCGGAAATTGTGAAAAATACAGCATAGCACCGCCTTAACTTATACTTACTTCTATTAGATAGAAGAAAGTAAAAATGATCATAATAAAATTTACTAATTCCAAATGAGTTCTAAATTCGATAAAACTAAACCACTCTCGAAAATATTTGTTGAAACAATCTGGTGGGAAATTGTTTCAATTGATTTCACTCACTTTTAGCTGCGCTCTTCCGCGCAGTTAATTGCAGAACGTGTCTTTTTATCAGATTTTGACTGGCAGAATCCACTCCCCCCCTCCCCCCTCCCTCCCTCTTCTCTTTTAACTGTTCCCATCTACCTTATTGATTGATTTGCATAATGGAAGAAGAAGAATATGTTGGTTGAGGTTTGGGAGATGACTTTGGGAGAGAAATTGACTTAAATTGTCGGTTTTAAAAAGAGAAAGTTTAACTTTGGAGTGACTGAAAAAAATATCGTAGGCGTGAAGTAATGAGCTTCGGCTCTTTGACCTTAAAACATGAGGTGGATTTCAGGGGAACAATTAGCATTTAAATGTTTATAAACAAGAAATTTTGTAGTAGAATTTATCAGATTCTAATACTTGGCATAGGTTTTTACGTCGGCTTTTCATCAAGAATTACACATTTTTCAACATGATAGTTCCTTAAAATATTGCTCGAACAATCTCAAAAGTACTTTCTTCAATTCGTGGAAATTTTCCTGGCAGCAGTGCTTCTAGTTTTTTTTCATTGGATAGACGAATAAGGGTTTCTTCTTCTTCTTCTCTCTCTTTTTTTTTTTTTTTTTTTTTTTTTTTGTTTTGTTTAATATCTTACAGGAGGTAAAATATACGTCAATTGAAGAAAATGGGAATAAAATAATAGTTGTTGACCTTGGAGTTGACCCAGCTACCTTAGTGTAACGAGACCACTACTCTAACCACTCCGCTACGGTTACATACAGGTATATTTATGTTACTGTGCATCATTAGCACTTAAATTTTTATAAACAAGAATCTTTTTTGCATAAATTTTTATCAGATTCTTATAGTTTAGCTAATTTAGAACTAACCTAGGTTATTATTATTATTATCATCTATATTTTAACCCTTAAGTATCGCTCCCGTCAATATGACGGATTGGGGTATCTTTCTCTATTTTTCGTGTATGTGATATTGCCGGGCTGGGGATTTAAAAGTGTTACACTATACCGGAAAAAAACTTCTAAAATCAGAAAAAATTAACCGGCATTTCCATCTGAAGTTTGGCTTGTATGATCTACGTTTGAGTAAAATATTATTTCTGGTGAGTCAGGCATTTCTAATGGTAATTGAAATATTAGTGAATCCGGAAGTAACCCCGAAGAAAGTAAATATTTTGACAATTCAAAAAGATTTCGGAAAGAAACTTGTTATTTTTGTCCTGATTATAATGTTGGACTTTATATTCCATATTTCGAAATATATCCCACCCCAAAAAATTATTGATAATCAGCATTTTATGTACATATATTATTTCAAATATTATTTCTAAAAATTTGTATTGCCGTAAAAATGTAAAAAATAAGAATCTTATTCGCATTAATTTGTAAGGTGTAAAACAAATATTAACCCTTTATGTACTGAATTATGAATTCATCAAAATTTTATCTTCTAAAGCATCTTTCTTGAATTTTTGAATTTACATTACAAGATTTACATAATCATTTAATAAATTTTAGAAGGGTTTAGAAGGATTCATTAAATTTGAATTTACACAGATTTTGTTCAATTTTTATAACCCCACTAAAATCTAATTTTAAATATTTTTCTTAATATTTTGTAGAATTAGGAAATGTACAAATGTAATGTTCTTACAATAGAAATATAAAAATATTTCTAAATTGAAAGATCACCCTTCCTTCCTCCCCAACGCCGAGAAAGCAGATAAGATGCAAAGGCAAAAGAAATCATCCTTTTAAAAACATTTTTGTTTTGTGCCACCAATAATGCTTTTGGAACAAGATAAAGTAATGCATCTATAACTCATTCTAAACTGTATTACTTACTAATCGATGCATTAAATGAATTTTATAACAAGTTATTAAATGGTACTTGTAAGTACGGTCAGTAGATAAAGAATTAAAGTAATTATTAATGTCCATTAAATTTCCGGATGATGGCTTTCCTGTAGATATGAATACGCTCTATAAAATCTTTTTTTTTTTTTTCTGCTTAAACATTACAACTAATTGCATATTTTATTTAGAAACCTTATGATTAATCAATTTCTGCGATAAAAAAATAAGTAAAAAAATAATTTTTAATGGTTTTCGTAAATATTAAGCAATCCTTAAGGAGTTAAAGTACATTGCATCCTTCTGTTTGTAAATTTAAGATTAAAAGGGTTGTCAAATTCCCTGCTCAACAACGCGAAACTTTTGATAACGTTTTCTATTTCATTTTTACAAGTAAAGATAATAAAATTGGAGTTCCTGGCTATTGTAGCGATTTGAAATTGAATAGCGTTTTGCATTCTTTGACAAAAAATACTTACCGATTCATAAATGATTGTTGTCATGTGATCACAGGTTTTTCCCTTTCCCGCGCTCTCGAGTCCAGAAATTCGGTTCAAAAGATTTTGACGGTATTTGCTGAAAGATCTTCTGCCTTTATAAAAAAAAAATGACAACGCCATTCCTGAATAAGAACACCTGCAGATTTCACAAATTTCCGAACAAAAATGAATTCAGAAATGTATCAGAAAGTAGCTTCTGTGGATTTGAGGACAGCTTTAAAAGTAACGCTAGATGTTGCGGCATGCGCTGTCACTTTGTCTTAGATCGCATATACCATCGCTTATAAATGTCGCAACATTTGAACTTATGTTACATTTAAACAAATTACACACATACACAAAGAAATTCAAAATGTAAAGTTGACATGATTTGTTTATTAAACCTATCCGAAGCTCAATTTGGAGGAAAATTACCTAAATTTAGTGCAATTTCTTGAACTTTGGTAATTATATTTATTATGGTAACCTACGTTCCTCTCTAAGTAATGCAAGTTACCATAATAAATATAATTGACAGAATTTTAAAAAAAAAGCACTAAATTTAGGTAATTTTCATCCAAATTGAATTTTGGATAGGTTTAATTAACAAATCACATCAAGTTTACATTTTGGATATTTTTTTGGTGTTGCATTACTAAAATTACTGAAGTAAATTGTTCTAAATGAAACGTAAGTTACCATGGAAAAACCCAAGTATATTCCATCGAATTGAACAAGAAATGTACTCCCAAATAACATTTGGTAGCAAACTGCAACTTAATTTACCCATTTTATTTTAATGGTTTTAAAAATAATTTTGAATTATGAAATGTTTTTATTCCGTCAATGCAACACACAACAATAAACGTTTCTGTGCTAAAATAATGTAATATAGGAAACTGAAGATAGACAAAATTTTCAAAAATGGGATTAAAAAAATCAAGTCGGAAATTGTACGTCAAATGTGGCAAATGAGGTGCGTTCGTACTATAACTACAGTGCCAGCAAAAAAGCTTGACAGTCATTGGAAACAAATGTAAATAAGTGCGAGTAGTAAGTCAAAATTACGTCCACTACTAGCCATATCACAATGTTAAAATATTTATTTGCTTTAAAGACGTTATAAAAACACATTAAAAGTAAATTAAAAATCAATATTTACATGTTTCAATTCTTTTACTGAGTCGTCATCAGAATGTATAACAGAAAATTACAAATGCATATGAAAAATGGAAAAAATCATCGAATATAAACAAGTAATCATGTAACGCGCCCTACATTTTCGCGATTGCTCGTGTTCCCTCTATGTCGCGATGCCGTAATTTATCCAACCATTCAACCCATAAATTCGGGATACGAAAAGATAATGTATCGTTACAAACTCCTGAACCTCTTAAATAAATTTCAATGGATTCTCTTATGAATAATTGTAAATAAAAATTAGATCTGTAGATTATTTTACTCTCGTTAAAAAGTATGTTAATGTTCTGTATTTGATTAAGCCGGGATAAAGCAGTGTTACCTCTATTATATTTTATGACCGCTATATATTCTTTACATCTGATATTGAATTTTCGTTGGGTTATACCTATATAATAAGCGACATAGAGGGAACACGAGAAATCGCGACAACGTAGGGTGCGTTATATGATTACTTGTTTATATTCGACGATTTTTTCCATTTTTCATATGCATTTGTAATTTTATGTTATACATTCTGATGACGACTCAGTAAACAAGTGGGTAAGTGTGATCACAGATCGCACAGAGGGTTTCGTTTAATATTCCTTTCAAAACACTTTATCCTTTTGAAAAATCTGTTAGTTCCACATTTCACAACCAGGGGGCGCACTTGATTCTAAACAAACCTGTATCCGAACGAAAATCCGTTTTACATACTATCCGTAGATATATTAGTCGAGGGGATTGGGCCCATAGCACCCGAGATAAGTAGGCGCACCTGGCGGAAAAAAAATGGAACTAATAAGGTTATGGTGCATAATATGAAAGAATGGTCAAAGGGGTGTCGGCAAAAGTTGGAAAATTTCTCCCCGGGTTAAAAGAGCGGAGGTTAGAAAAATTGCTTAAAATACACAAGTTAAAGCCCAGAGCGGTAAATAATAAAAGACTTTTTGAAAATTTTATGATTTGTCGTGTGGTCTGAGGCATTCAGCTATACGTATGCAAAATTTCATGTCACCAACTTAATTAGAGGTTTTCTTAGAAAGAATTGTTCAAATACATATGTGGTAGCTCAAAGGGTTAAACGTAAGATTTTATGATTTGTCGCCAGGCCTCAGGTGTTCTGCAATAAGTATGCAAAATTTCAAATCTCCAATTTAATTAGGGGCTCAGTTAGAAAGAATGGCTTAAAATACACAAGCTGAAGTTGAAAGGGTTAAACATAAAACTTTTTCAAAATTTATTATTTGACGTGAGATCTGAGGTGTTCAGCTATAATTTCAAAATTTTATGATTTGTCATTTGATGTGAGGTGTTCAGCTATATAAGTATGCAAAATTTCACGTCTCCAAACTAATTAGGAGCTCACTTAGAAATAATTGTTTAAAATACACATGCGGGAGCCCAAAGGGTTAAATGTACGACTTTTTCAAAATTTTATCATTTGTCGTATGATGTGAGGTGTTCAGCTATATGTACCCAAAATTTCATGTCTCCAACATAATTATGGGCAAACTTAGAAAGAATTGTTTAAAATGCACATGTGGGACCCCAAAGGGTTAAATGCACGACCATTTTCAAAATTTGATGATTTGTCGTTGGATGTGAGGTGTTCAGCTATAAGTATGCAAAATTTCACGCCTCCAACCTAATTAGGGGCTCACTTAGAAATAATTGTTTAAAATGCACATGCGGGAGCCCAAAGGGTTAAATGCACGACTTTTTCAAAATTTTATCATTTGTCGTTGGATGTAGGGTATTCAGCTATAAGTACCCAAAATTTCACGCCTCCAACCTAATTAGGGGCTCACTTAGAAAGAATTGTTTAAAATGCACATGTGGGACCACCCCAAAGGTTTAAACTTACGACATTTTCGAAATTTTATGATTTGTCATTTGATGTGAGGTGTTCAGCTATAAGTATGCAAAATTTCACGCCTCCAAATTAATTAGGAGCTCACTTAGAAAGAATTGTTTAAAATACACATGCGGGAGCCCAAAGGGTTAAATGTACGACTTTTTCAAAATTTTATGATTTGTCGTATGATGTGAGGTGTTCAGCTATAAGTACCCAAAATTTCATGTCTCTAACATTTATAGTTTCTGAGAACGGGCTCTGTGACGGACAGACAGACAGACAGAGGAGCGAGACGAATAGGGTTTCGTCGGATGAACGAAACCCTAAAAAATTGAAACATGTAAATATTGATTTTTAATTTACTTTTAATGTGTTTTTATAACGTCTTTTAAGCAAATAAATATTTTAATATTGTGATATAGTCATTGAAATTTTTTAAAAAAAGGCCTCTTTTCAAACCACTACCATAACATAAATAAAAGGAGAACGCTGAGTCACCTCAAGCTGCAAGGGCCACCATTCCACTTGACCAACGTACGATAAAAGCTCCTGCCCACCTTTTCTAAGTAAAATAAAACATCCGAACATTGAGATTGTGGCTTGAGGGTCAAGATTTTTTTTTGCTGGCACTGTAGTTTTATAAATATTCAGATCTTGGTGCAATAGCTGTTGCACTCTTATAAAAAATGCATGAATGCAAAATGTATTACTATTCTATATACAATGAAACCTCCCTGTGCGACCACCTCCCTGAACGACCATTTTTTCATGGAACGAAATTTATTCCCATAGGCTCAATACTAATTTTACCTCCATTCAGAGACCACCCCAGTTAAACTACGTCCATAAGCGACCCATTTTTTTTTTTTTTTTTTTTTTTTTTTTTTTTGAAGAAAATGAAACAAATTCCGTTTTTTCCTATGGTTGCTTGAAGAAGGTTTTATTAGAATAATAATTCCGGAGAGCGCATTATTCATCAAACTTCTAAACTAAGTTTAGAATTTTTATTTATTCCGGTAACTTTTAAGTGTTTAAACCCCTTTCTGCCTTTTTATAGGCAATGAATTTAACTCTGATGACAAAGTAAGGGTGACGGTCCATAAACTCGCCTGCCCTATTCTGTCAGGAAACTTTCCAAGAAATAGATAAATTAATGAAATCGTCATAATTTGTTCCCGTCTAAAAAAAAAAAAAAAAAAAATGCATTTGACTGAACTTCGAAAGGACTTGGAAATAAAAGTTATAGAAGATAAAACTGTAAAATCAAAGCAAACGTCAATGTAGTCATTTTTTAAACTCTGCAGTCATTAACTTATGTAATTGATTTTTGTTTTGATACTTAAATTTTCATATTTTCTCCCCAAAATTTTACGGTATGCTATAAGTAAATGCTGTATTATCGTACGTATAGAAAAATTTTCCAATATTTCTCAACTTATGTGCGAATATATATAACAAGGGTTGATTATGAGTGAAAAAAAAAATTCTGAAATTCACAGCAAATTTTCTGAAAGGTTACAGCGCAGTGGGGGAAAGGTAGGGGGGAGGGAATCCTCTCCCAGCACTAACTATGTTTTTTTTCGCGGCCCTTTGACGAATTTCGCGATCTTTTGACTAAATTTGCGTTTTGTAGCGATCTTTTGACGAAATTTGATGTTATTTCACGATCTTTTGCGGTTATTTCGCCTTCTTTTTGACGAAATTTGCGCTTATTTCGACCTCTTTTGGCGAATAACGTGGTTGTTTCGCGATTTTTTGGCGAAATTTGCATTTATTTTGTGATCATTTGACGAAATATGCGAGTTTTTTTCGAGTTCCTTTGACGAAATTCGTTGCTATTTTGCCATGTTTTGACGAAAATCGTGGTTGTTTTGCGATCATTGCAAAATTTGCGGCTCTTTTGTGATTTTTTGACGAAATTGCGGTTGTTTCGCGATCTTTTGTCAAAATTTGAGGTTGTTTCGCGATCTTTTGTCAAAATTTGCGGTTCTTTCGCGATCTTTTGACAAAATTTGCGGTTATTTTGCGATCTTGTGACGAAATTCGGGTTTTTTCCGTAATTCTTGGACAAAATTCGCGGTATTTCTATGTCCGAGTTTTCAGATTGACGAACGATTTTTTTGCATTTTCGGAACCAAATGCCTTAATTTTTCGGAAAATTCGGAGCAGAATCACCCCTGATATACGGTACCTATTATTCTGAGATCGATTTTGTGAAGGTCACCCTACGGATCTTTTTTTTTGTAGTGAAATTTTTCTATCTCGGGGAATTATGGAATTTGTTGTTAAAATTGAAATCAATTGTATATATTTCTGCAAAATTTCCCCAGGTGGTTAAAATTTCCCCCCCGATCCTAGATCGCCGGATCGGACATATTCTGCACCCCTGCTAAAATCCAGATTTAAACATGACCTCCATTAAGGGACCACTTCTCGGAGCGACCCATTTTTATTGGAACGGAACGTGGTCGCTTTAGAGAGGTTTTACTGTATTAAATTCAGTAATAAGGAAATAATAGGACTCCATCTTAGATAGGACGTCATCACCATGGCAACCTAGAATCAGTGCTGTAGTTGGGTGGGAACGCATGGGAACTCCGTTCCCAGAAATATTTGGTTTGTTACCGTACAATGTATATATATATATATATATATCGCGAACGAGCACAATTTTTTTCTTTTAAGCGAAATGGTAATTTATGCTAGTTTTAAGAAGATCCGTTTCACTTATATTCATAAGCAGCTTTAACCGAGTTATTTTCTTCTAAAAAAATTTATGGCCTTTTTTTTTTCCATTCTGACCAGAAAATCAGAGTTCTAACTTTTTATGACTGCTCTTTCATCTTCACCTAACACTTCATTTATAATGGCTGTTTCTTAATAATAGAAGCCATCAGAAGAAAATGATCCATTCCAAAGGTATAAATTCGATTGAAAAAAAAATATTTAATACTTTGAGCAGAAAGAAGAGGCTACACCTGCAATTTTCGTGACACTAATACAGTCCCATAGCTGCCAATTTATACGGTTTTGTTAGCTCTAAAATTTAATACAAATTTCTGCCATATTTAATCGTTAATAATTGTTAGATTTGGGCGATTGAATTAGGCAAAATTTACTAGTAAGTTTTAGTGGTAAGAAAAAATCTCAAAAATAGGTAAGCTATGCAGTAACGTAATACTGCAGCAAAAAAACTGTGAATGTTTTAAATTGGATTTTGGCTTAGCAAAAATCCGCTAGCATCAACATCTACTCTATGAAAAGGTGAGTTTCCACAAATATTTTTTTCCAACTACAACACTGCCTAGAATCATTACCTATCATGGGATATCACTGAATTAATTACGTATGATAGAATGTAATCGATTAAACAAAATTTTCATTAATACCTTTTTAAGTTTTGATTCGATTTTCATAAAATTTGAAATGACTCGGCCAAAAACTGCAGCGATTCTATATACTAAATTTCAAACCATTCGGTTGGCTAGTTTTTTCGCTGCTATAGACGGACAGACAGGCGGACGGATCAGACGACGACTATAGGTGATACGTATTTATATAATTACGAGCGAGCCTAAAAAAGTACACGTTAGGTATTCGGAGTAACAAAAAAGATGTTTGATGCAAATCTTATGCTCTCTCTTCGCCGCATATGAAATAAATAAAAATAACATAAAACTTATTTATTCCGAATGCGTTCTAAATTAAGATAGAAATACTTAACTAAACCACCCTCGAAAATATTTGTTGAAACAATCTGGTGGGAAATAGTTACAGTTTAGAGTCATTTTTGACTACACTTTTCCCCGCAAGTTAATTGCAGAACGTGCCTTTTTAACAAATCTTGATTGGCAGAGAGTGAACTTCCACTCATCCCCCCCCCCCCACACACACACACACACTTTTTCTTTTCTAAGCGCTCCTATCCTCCTTATTGATTGATTTGCATAATGAAAGTAGAGTATACACTGGTTGAGGTTTGAAAGATGACTTTGGAAGAAAATTGACTAAATTGTCTGTCTAAAAGGGAATGGGTAACTTTGGAACGATTGAAAAAAAGATCGCAGACGTAAAGCAATTTGCTTCTGGATTTTATGGTAAAATTGGAGGCAGACTTCTGATGAATAATTAATATTTAAATATCTGTAAACAAAAGCTCTTTATGTAACTTACTATCAGATTCTGAGAGTCTAGATAATTTATAACAAATGTATGTTATTTCTTTTTAACACTGTCCAAGTTAGTTGAAAAGCTTTTATTTTCATTCTGTTGGGAAAATTACTATTGTAGGGTGTAAATAAAAAAAAAAGAAAAATTAAAAAATCAGATTTTTTTTATTATTAAAATTAGATTTTTAAAATTTAAATCTTATTTTTTATGACCCTTCACCTGCGTTAAAATACTGAATAGCTACTAATAATTTTAGATTTCCAAAAACAATTAAATCTCTAATTGCTAACATAATCTATCTTTCAAGCTTTAATTAATTGTAATTATTAGCTACTAATTAAAGTAATTATAAAATTTGTATTCATTTCCATTAGTTAGCAGTATACAATAACATTATACACATTAATATTTTGTAATAATTATCTAAAACTATATTAAATACTACTGATATTTAATTCAAATGATTAATAACTGCACTTAATACTGAATTGTTAACACTGCTTAACTCTCTAATTAGGAAAATAATATACATTTTTATGCTTTAATTAGTAAAATCCCAATTTAGTATTCATTCTAGAAAGAAAAAGGAGGCAAGGTGCTAGTTCCCAAAAAAGGCACTACTTCAGTATTAAAAAAAAAAAAAGTTACTTTATGAGTAAATATATTAGTAATGTGTTTAATAGTGATATAAGAAAAAAATATATAAATTTTCTAATATAATACATAAAGTTACATTAATTTTTAATGATTTTATGAATTACAAATTGAAAAAGACATATAACAACATGATTGAATAATATCCTGTTTTTTCTAAAGAAATAAAGTTCTATAATTTTTGCAAGGTTTTGGGCACACGGATTTAGAAATACTATGATACGGGGAAGTATTTTACAAAAAATCTCTGGTTACAACTTAAGGTGAATTTCACCATTTTTTTTAAAAGCAGGGTTCATTTTTCCAATTCTATAAAGAGTAGGATTATTAAAAAAGGGTCTAGAGCAGTGGTTCCCAACCTTTTTTTGGCCGTGCCCCACATAAGCATCTCTAAAATCATGATGTCCCCCTCCCCCCCCTCCCTTCTATATCATATAAATCTTATAACATAAAAAATAAACTTCTATTTTCCTGGAAGGATACGAAAATAGAAATAACTCCGATAACTGATTTCACGTTCTTTAATTTATCAAAATCATATTTTTTTTTATTACAAATAGGTTTTTAACATAACTCTATGAATGCAATCAGGCCATGGATCTTTGCATTTACATCTACAAAAGTTTTTTTTTTTTTGTGACAGTTTACCTCAAATTTAAAATTGATTAATAACCTACATTTTTATCTTCGTAAAATTTCTTGAAATCTCTCTCACATTTTGTATGACATCTAATTAAAATGATATATTTTATAATGGATTTTAGTACTTCATTAAGAACAAGTGATATTTGCTTATCACCGAGACTGCAAGGATAATATAATTCACAAGTAACATTTCCGGATTCCCACTTTTAAACATTTTATGTAAACATTTTTTTTTTTCGTAACATACGTCTTTGATATCGGGCTTTCTTTTTCCCATTATTATTACTTGGCCACCATGTTTTCTCCTATTTTAAATTTTAAAATATATATTCCTATGTCATGAAGTATGTTTATATATTCTGTATGTGGTTTGCAAAAGAGTCATAAGAAGTTTACTTTCTACCCATTTCTTTCCGTGATACGCAAGGGATTTATTAATTACACAAAAGTAGTATCTCATTTAGATAAATCAAAACATGTTTTGTATTAAACATGTCCAAATAGTTAAGTTTAGATATACCATACTAAATTTCATATGTTAAAGTTTCTTCATAGGCATATTGCACTATGAATAGATGTATAAGTTTTTTGAAGTATGTTGTACTAAAATAATGTTAAACCAGAAAGAATTATAGTGATTTTTTAATATATAAAAGATGTCAAAATATAAAAAACATTCGCATAATTATTCCGGTGTCAGTGTATTTTCAACTTTTAAATGAGAACGTTTCGAAAATAAATTTTTATTCAGTTATTTTTAAATTTTTTCATCTATTATTTCTATTTTTAGACTACGACAATACTTTCCTTAGAAGAAAAAAATAACAGAACATTTGTTAATAAGAAATCTGAAATTGCCCCCCTGAAAAGTCATATTGCCCCCCTGTGGGGCGTACGCCCCACGTTGGGAACCATTGGTCTAGAGGGAACAGTAAGTAATTAAAGAAATATTAAAAACTGTTAGTAAAAACTGCAAATAAATATAATTTCATTAGTTAATAAATAGCACAAATAACAAAACAAGCAAATATCATTTGCAACTCGTTTTGCATTTGTACTTAAAAGAATTATTGTTAATTGCATAAATCTAAACTTACACACGTGTATGTGTATGTTAACCATAAAAAATTATGAAAATGAGTTACACCAATTCATACACACAGAGTAAATATAAGAATAGCCAGTTATACCTACTTAACATTTTTATAACAATTAGTTCTTTTTCTCTTATACATTCTTTTATAATAGTTGTTGAACATATGTCATTCTTTCATTCTTCTTTAGCTCCAATTTTCTATAAATTTATTATTGCAAAAGCAGAATGAAAAAATAACATACTACTTATTCTTTTACTTGCGGAATTTTAATATAAAAGAATGAATAATTTAATTAATTAAAGGAAATTATGACATTGCGAATTACATTAGATTTAAATGTCATTTTTAAGTGAAATGCTTTATATGATAGATGAAAACTTGCTATTTACAAACTTCCTGTATTTTGTTTCCAGTCTGAAGAATAGTCTAAAATTAGAATCAATTATTTAAAGCTTTTTTATTTATTTATTCAAAAGGTAAAATAACTATAGAAACTTCCCAAATTATGTTCATATTAGATTTTAATTTTTTTTAAATGTAACTAGGGGACTCTACCCCCTACGAGCTACGCTCGTCAACCCCCGTTCAGACACCGCAGACTCTAAAAGTAAGCTAATTTGATCGGCTTTAAAAAGATTTCGGAAGATTGAATTATAATTTAAAAAACAGTGGTGATCTCCCTATGAACGGATTTCTATTCATTTCTCTTTGATTGGGGAATTTTAAGGCCAAATCCGCTGCGGCACTACTTGATTATCCCGTCGACCAATTTCGCCAAATTATAAAAATCGCCAAACCACTCGCCAAATTATACAAATTGACAATTTTTATTTTAAATAACGAAAGAACAAATAAATTAGTGCAACATTAATGAAAATACAAATAAAACGTCGAAATAAAAATAACTTGATGATGTAGACACGCGTAACTTGCTTAAAGTCAAGTTAATGTGACATTTACGATCAACCATTATTGGCATTTAATCTTATAGTTTGGCGAATGATAGATTTTTGGTCAACGGGATAACTAAGTAGTACCAAAGATACAATCGCTGTTTTGGTCTTTGATTAAGTAAAATAAGTTAAACATTTCAAAATAAGCTAATATAAAAGGAATTAAGTAAACAGAGTCTTTGTCTCCCGGTATTTTTTAACAAAGCGAAAAGAAAGTTCTTTTAAATAAGACATTTTAAATTAATCGTTTTTATTCTGACGTAATTTTGACCAAACTATTCTTTCTCTTTTTAATATTCACGTGAAAATACTTTTGTTAGAAATGAAATATTATTTGCGCTTTTCTAACAAAAATAGTTGAAAAGTATCCTCTCAAAATGTCAAACAAATGTCTATCGCAATTTCTAAATTTAAACTGTTTTGCAATATTATTTCGAGTTCATTTTATGTAATAACTGTAATGTGGCGTAAATATGACGTAATTTCTCCTATTTAAGACTTCTAACGGATGTTAATGAATTTATTATTTTACAATATCCTTTCTCTTTTAAAATTCATGTGTATAGTTTTTATGACGTAATTTTTAATAAGTTCCTGCTTTTTGTACATAATTATTTAATTCTAATTCTAAATGTTTTTTTCTGTTTATAATAGTCACGTGTAAATAAATTTTTAATTTATTTAAACGTATAAATATACATATATATATTTTTTATTTAAAGCAAACATTGTTTGCGCTGTTTATACAGTTGGCAACAGTTAAATTAATATCACTTTCTAAAATATGTAAAAAATATCTCTAGAAATACTGAAAATTTGAATTTAAAATAGAAATAAAACCTCAAAAAATGAGTCAAATTAAAAAAAGAAATACAGTCTGCACACCGGGAACTTCAAACGCATAAAATGATCTAAAAATGATTAAACTCCCATGAATAGTTTTTGCTCCTATAAAACTTTTTTAGTGGAACGATTTTGTCGAACTTTATCATTAAATATCTCTTAAAATAATTCTTCGATTTGAAAACTGTCTGCATAGCGTGTTTATTAAACATTTCTGTATAATACTACCAATTTTTATATTTTTGTATGCATTATTTTTCTAAATATTAACAAAGAAAGACCTCCGGTCACAAAAAATTCAAAACCGGCGGCGGCGGTGACAGCGGTATTTACTTTTTTTTTTTTTAGAATAGAGAGATTCTGAAAATTTATCTCTCTATTCTAAAAAAAAAGTAACTTACGCTGTCACCGCCGCCGCCGGTTTTGAATATTTTGTGACCGGGGGTCTTTCTCTGTTAATATTAAGAAAAATACTGCATACAAAAATATGAAAATCGGCGGTATTATAGAGAAATGTTTGATAAACACGCTGATGCAGACAGTTTTTAAATCGAATAATTATTTTTAAAGAGATATTTAATGCTAAAGATGGACAAAATCGCTCCGTTAAAAAAGTTTTATAGTAGCAAAAACTATACATGGGAATTAATTCATTTTTAGATCATTTTATACGTTAGAATTTCCCGGTGTACAGACTGCATTCACTTTTTTAATTTGACTCATTTTTTGAGGTTTTATTTCTATTTTAAATTCAAATTTTCAGCATTTCGAGAGATATTTTTTATTTATTTTAGGAAATGGTACTCATTTAAACTGTTGCCAACTGTATAAACAGCGCAAATATTAATGTTTGCTTCAAATTAAAAAATTATTTGCACGTGACTATTATTAACAGAAAAAAACTTTCAAATTGGAATTAAATAATTACGTGTGAAAAGCAGGAACTTATTGAAAATTACTTCATAAAAACTATATTTACACGTGAATTTTATAAGGATATTCTAAAATAATACATTCATTAACATGCGTTAGAAGTCTTAAATAGGAGAAATTACGTCACATTTACGTCACATTACACTTATTACGTAAAATGAACAAAAAGTGATATTGCAAAACAGTTTAAATTTAAAACTTGCGCGAGACATTAATTTGATATTTTGAGCTTATATTAATATGATTAATATTAATTTTATTGAGCGCGTTTAGACTGCTTTCGAGCGATAATTTAGTAATGTAATAAAAATATAAAAGATTACCGAAAATGAAGTGTCATCAACAAAAATATGATTTGAAAGAGAAAAATCTGCGAAGCAGAAAATAAAGAAATTGCTTAAATGGTTTACTTAAGATTCGTTAACCTTCTGTGTCGTTTCCGTCAAAAGAAGCCATTGATATTTGTAAAATATATTTGCATTTTGATGCAGATTTGCTTATTATATTAGCTTATTTTGAAATGTTTAACTGATTTTATTTAATCAAAGACGAAAACAGCCATTTTATTTTTTAACAGCAGCTGGTTTTTCCTTAAAATTCTCCAATCGAAGAAAAATGAATAGAAATCCGTTTATAGGGAGATCGCCACTGTTTTTTAAATTATAATTCAATCTTTCAAAATCTTTTTAAAGGCAATCAAATTAGCGTGCTTTTAGAGACTGCGGTGTCTGAACGGGGGTTGGAGAGCGTAGCTCGTAGGGGGCCGACCCCCCTAGTGATTTAAAAAAAGAAAAAATTAGTTGATTAAAATCACGATTTAATCATTGATTTAAATCATTTGATTAAAATCGTTGACAACATATTATTCATTGGAACCCATTGTTATGTGAAATCAGATATAGTTTTAAAATAACTCCTTTTATTTTAGTAAACTAGGGGTCTCTGCCCCCTACGAACTATGCTCGTCAACCCCCGTTCAGACACCGCAGACTCTAAAAGTACGCTAATTTGATCGGCTTTAAAAAGATTTCGGAAGATTGAATTATAATTTAAAAAACAGTGGCGATCTCCCCTATAAACAGATTTCTATTCATTTCTGTTTGATTGGGGAATTTTAAGGCCAAATCCGCTGCGGTACTACTTGATTATCCCGTTGACCAATTTCGCCAAATTATAAAAATAGCCAAACCACTCGCCAAATTATACAAATTGACATAATTTTTATTTTAAATAACGAAAGAACAAATAAATTAGTGCAACATTAATAAAAATACAAATAAAACGTCGAAATAAAAATAACTTGATGACGTAGACACGTGTAACTTGCTTAAAGTCAAGTTAATGTGACATTTACGATCAACCATTATTGGCATTTAATCTTATAGTTTGGCGAATGATAGATTTTTGGTCAACGGGATAACTAAGTAGTACCAAAGATACAATCGCTGTTTTTGTCTTTGAATAAGTAAAATAAGTTAAACATTTCAAAATAAGCTAATATAAAAGGAATTAAGTAAACAGAGTCTTTGTCTCCCGGTATTTTTTAACAAAGCGAAAAGAAAGTTCTTTTAAATAAGACATATTAAATTAATCGTTTTTAATCTGAAGTAATTTTGACCTAACTATTCTTTCTCTTTTTAATATTCACGTGAAAATACTTTTGTTAGAAAGGAAATATTATTTGCGATTTCCTAACAAAAATAGTTGAAAAGTATCCTCTCAAAATATCAAATAAATGTCTAGCGTTCAGAATGATATTATAGCGAAAAAAGTAATCTCTTCTAATTAATTTGATGATCTTTTGCCTTCTCACAAGGTTGTAAAAAATTCGTATGTAACGTAATTTCTGTCGTTTCGAATCTTGCTATCTTAGCCGGTTTATCATTAAATTAAAGAAAATAATAACAACATTACCAGTGCAGCCAAACCGTAAAATGATTACGTCTCTTGTTGAGGGATTCTGTAGTGAATCTTCTTTAGTGTCGCTCCCGATGAAAAAAAAATATATATGTATGTATGTATTTGTATGTATATATATACATAGTATAAACATATTTCAGTTTTAAGACCTAAAACATACGCTTTTATTTTATATAAAATGACGTCATCCGCATCCGCTGAAGAATTCCTCATTTGCGATCCTGTATTAAACATCTACAGTAAAGTACACATATGACATAATATTCATACCCAAAAAAAGAGATATCGTCACTCAAGAAACTCAACAAAGAGAGAAAAAAAAAATTGGCGATGTAATGATTCATATGCCTTCATTTGTTTGTAATATTAATATAGATACTTAAAATTAAATTATATTTATAATAGCTCCATGTTCTATTAGACATCATTCATTTATATTTTTGCAAAATAGCAAGTATTTTAAGTACATTTTCTTTCGGTTGTTATGAGAAAATGGCAATAAAAATATATAATTAATATTTTAGAACTATTTTTTCTTTACTTTCTACTGAAATGGAGTACTTGAGTTGCCAAAATTAAACAAATGGCGTTAAAAACTACAAAAAAAAATTAATATCTCAAAAATAAATGGAGATGCAGTTTTCAAACAAATTGCATTTAAAAGTACATTTTTCCCACAAAACGGCGGTATAAAACATGAAAATGTGCGATGCTTAGAAGTTTAAAAAATTGCAATAGAGTATTGAACAGTACAATGCAGACCTGCCAACCTTTGAAAATGAGAAATCGTAGCACACAAAATTAAAATTAATCTGGAGGTTGCTTGGTTGGTTTTTCGTGTTTCGCATCCATCTTTTGACATTCGTAAAAGGAATAAAGTTTCAGTTTTTTAACTCAATATACTAAATTTTTTCCTCTGAAAATTTTTATACACTTTTTAGAGTTTCTTCTCGTTTCGAAGAGTTTTTTTTTCACATTTGTAAAAGGAGCCTGGTTCCAATTTTTTATCCCAGTGCTGTAAATTTTGACAAAATTCGCGATTTTTTTCCCGCGATCATTTCAGGATATTCACAATTTTTCCCCACAATCGTAATTTTCATTTTTCTATCACGATTCTTTGTTGAAATCCGCACTTTTTACAACGAACTTTTGACGAAACTCGGATTTTTTACCACGATCCTTTAATGAATTTTGCGTTTTTTACCACGATCCTTTGACGAAATTAGAGTTTTCTTTTCGCGATTTTTCAGTGAAATTTGTGTTTTCTTACTTATCTTTCGATGAAATTTGCATTTTCTTACTGATCTATTGACGAAATTCGAGTTTTCTTTCTGCGATATTTTGACAAAATTCATGATTTTTTGACGAAATTTATTTTCTTCTGCGACCAATTGACGTAATTTATTTTACTTACACGGTCATTTGTCGAAATTCGCAATATTTTTCTCTCGATAGTTTATCGAATTTCGTGATTTTTTGCACAATCTTTTGACGAAATTCGCAATTTCTTTCTGAAATCTTAACGAAATTAGCGATTTCATTCAGCGACCAATTGAAGATAATCACTATTTGTTTCTGAAATCTTTGACAAAACACCCGATGTTTTTACTCGATCATTTGAAGAAATTCTCATTTTTTTTTTTTTTTTTTTTCCGCGATCGATTCACGAATTAATTTGGGGAAATTCCATAAAAGAAAAAAAAAATTCGCGGGCTTCCAAGAAATTTCAAAATATATTCACAAAAGAACCATAAGTCTGTGGAAGAATTTGACGCACAATCTTTTGACGAAATTCGCAATTTCTTTCTGAACTCTTAACGAAATTAGCGATTTCATTCAGCGACCAATTGAAGATAATCACTATTTGTTTCTGAAATCTTTGACAAAACACCCGATATTTTTACTCGATCATTTGAAGAAATTCTCATTTTTTTTTTTTTCCGCGATCGATTCACGAATTAATTTGGGGAAATTGCATAAAAGAAAAAAAAAAATTCGCGGACTTCCAAGAAATTTCAAAATATATTCACAAAAGAACCATAGGTCTGTGGAAGAATTTGCAGAGGGAAAAACTGCACAGTATTTTTCATTATGCAGGACTTTTCTTTTCTGTGTGCAAATCGTGCGATCTTACACACTATTTCAAACACTGCCCCTCAAAGAACCCCCCCCCCCCCCACTGCAGAAATTCTTGAAATGGCGCTCCTGTTTCTAAGGAAGGGAATTCCTGTATAAATATTTACTGAAACACGATTCACTCGTGGTTAACACACATAATAATTTCATGTTAAGAAGTTTGTAGTTAATAAGTTCATGTTAAGTCTGCAGCTCAGATTTTTCACCCCCAGGAGCATTTTTTAACATCCGAATTTTCGTACTAATGACCAATTTTTTTTTAAATTTTCGGAAATGAATTCTTTGACCGCAA
The DNA here is from genome assembly GCA_963932465.1 of Maratus speciosus. Lineage (NCBI taxonomy): Eukaryota > Metazoa > Arthropoda > Arachnida > Araneae > Salticidae > Maratus > Maratus speciosus. Next base: position 605,687,251 of record OZ010788.1, on the reverse strand, counting down.
CTAAAAACAAAAAGTTCGTTTATGTTTTTTGCAAAAAATCGTAGTTTAAGACCGATTTTCGTAGCATCGTAGTTTATAGGTCCAAATCGTAGCAACTGCGATTTTTTTGTAGCAGTTGGCAGGTCTGACAATGATACATCTGCTTTGTTTCACGGCTGGCTTATACAAACGAACGTTATTTTTTGAGACGACATTTTATTTGCTGGGAGAAAGAAATAGCATACCGGGGGCTAAAAATCACCCATATGTTATTACTAATGAATATCTAATGATTCATGTTCTCTCGCCAAATTAATACGCCAAGAAATTAAAAGAAGCATAATATTTTTGATCATTCCTGCTCTGTCTACAAACATTAGGTTATTATGCAGCTGTTTGCACAAGGATTAAGACGCCTCTTACCTTTCTATTTTCTCCTTGGATTTCATTTTCCTAATTAAGGGTGTATTCGAAAAAATATTTTTCCACCCTCAACAGCTCGAAATTTTCTGATACATTTTCAGACTCATTTTTAAAAGTAAAAACATGAAACTTGCTGGGGTGATTTCTGAAGACATGTTTAACATGCCGTGTGATTTCATTTTCAGCTCAATTAATTAGAATTTGATTTTTAAACAATTATTTTCTCAGTATGACCATTTTTTTCATTCCCAGATCGCCCGCTTCGAAAAATTCGGTTCAAAACGCCAACATTGACAGCGTTTTTTACAGTATTTTCTGCATTTATCAAAAAATTAAGAAGCACGGCACATTATATAGTTTCTAAATAAGAGAATTTCCCAGTTTGATGCGTTTGAGAGCAAAAATGAATTTTAAAATGAATCAGAAAATAAGCAGTTTGGATCGGAATACACCCTTAAGAAATTTTTTTAAAGAAAAGCTATTAAAATTATGAATTTAATTTACTATGATTATAGAAAGTTATTTTGCTTTAAACAAATGGACCCTGGTTGCGGCGATACACAATGGATTTTAGATAAAACTTTTGTCTTATCTACTTAATTATCTAACCTATACCCGTGAAAATCCCTTGAAATTACCCTTGCGCTCTGCAGTAGGTAATGTTTTTTGCTAACTCTGCACTTCATAATCTATGCTTGGCGCATGCTTTTTCTTTCTTGTTTCATTGATATAACTGTAAATCCATCGATTTCTAAATTAAGAAAATCGGGAGGAAAAATACTGTTGATACAGCAGATTATGTGCTAAATTTAATTTTCTCAAATCATTTTGGCCAGATGAAATGCATTCATTGAAAATTAAGAGGAATAAATGTCTTAATACATATTTTTTTAATCTATTTCTTTTTTCGGAAAAGGCAAATCTGGTGGCAATAGAGCATGCTGTCATTTGAAGTTTGCAATTTCTTAACAAGTTTAAAATTTTTATTTTATGAATAGGAGAGAGTAGTTATATCACAGTGAGAAAAAATTGCAATGCAAATAAAAGCCATGTTTGGAGAGTATGACTGTAAGCGGAATAACTTTCATTCGAACCCCAAGAGATTACCTTTCATGATTCATGGAATACGTGGTGGTAATTTTTTTTCTTGAAAAAAAATATTACTTTGCATAGATTTTTTGGCAAAACAGAGCATTTATTGCCTATATGATGCTGGTGGCCTTTTTCACATTCTACTGACTGGGGCCCTCTTAAGAAGATATACTACGTTTAAGGGACAGTTTACCTTTTCAACAATTTTGTTTATTTTAAAAAATGTTTCAAATGCTTACTGCATTTCAATGTTCAACTAAAAGTACATTTTGAAAGGTTTATTTTTAAACTGCATATTTAATTAAAAAAAATTAAATAAAAAAATTGAATTTTTAAAAATCCTTACAATTTTTTTAAATATTGATATTTTTGCACAAATTTCTTTTAAAGATTTTCAAATGTGTATTACACAAGACTGCGCATGGATTTTTAGATATATCTAATATTACATTTAGCATAATTGTTTTGCTGATATACATAGTGTAAAGCGATTGAATCTAACATATCCTCATATACTTTTATTAAAAGAACTGAAGGCTAATTAAATGCGGAGATTTATCACATATATAATAAAGAACATATACAAAAAACTTTAAATCTGAAATACAAGAAAAGCCTTAACATTTTTAAAACTGAAAGTGGTGAAAATATAAACATGGAGAAAAATCCATTTAAAGTATTAATTTGTGTGGGTAATTCCGCTGGGTGTATTAACAAAATTTACAATATCTTGCAACATAATTGCCATATGGGTAAAAATGATGCGTCAAAATATTCAGAATTAAACAAGCTTTCATTTAATATTAAAAAAAGAAAATAGATTTTTGACCAATTTTAAGGTAAACTGCATGTCTCTTTAAGCAGTTAAATTTTCGGCCAATATCACATTCTTTGTGTGTGTTGTACTTCTGAAGTGTTGTTATATCTGAATTTGGTTCAGATCTTAAACCGGAAATGTATATTTAACGGTAAATGTGTCTTTAAATATCATAAATTAGAAATATGCACGGGTGCGGACACAGGCCGAACTTAATATTTTTCTGCAGACATGAGCCGGGGCACGCTAGGGGATTTTTTTTTCTGGGGGGGGGGGTGGCGAACCAGGCCTTGACTTCATTCCCCCTTTCAAGCCCGTGACTAGTTCCCCCTCCCCCGTAATTCTTAAATTGCCACGCCATTGGTAAGACGTAAATCAATGTGTAAACTTTCGTAATTTTCAAATTGCTACATTAAGGACTCAATAAAACATTGTGTAACGCATTATTTTTCTTTTCTGCATATTCTCTCTTTCACCTGAGACTTTTCACCGGCCGCATTCAGAATCACGTTTCCTCTTGGAGAAAGTAAGTGATCGATATCCCGGTGGCAGATGCTGTGTTTGAGCGGCCCATTAAACTTGTGGAAAAAGCACGTTCGGATCTTGAGATTCCTTTTTTCCCCGGCGTCAATAGCGGAGGAGTATCTTCCCGAGAAGCAACGAACGCTTTTTGTATTATCATATAAGGGTGTGGGGAGGGGAGGTGGTAAAGAGCTAATTGAGATGCACGTAGACGCGATTTTTAATGACTCTTTATAGCTTGCTATGTTATATGTAGGTCATAAATAAAGAAGGTAATTATCAAGCATTTGTAAATAAATAAATGTCGGAGAGACCTGTATATTTATAGACCTTTTCTTGAGGTAGTCCTCAAATTCCTTGCTCAACAACTCGAAACTTTCTGGCACGTTTTCCAACTCCTTTTTAAACGTAAAGGCATAAAATTGGAAGACCTGACTATGGAAGCGATTTGGAATCGAACTGTGTTTTCCATTTTTTGATCAATAAATTACCTATTGAGTTAGAAGAGATTTTGATCACGTGACAAACACATTTTTCGCCATTTCTTGAGTGGTTAACCTTCTCTCGCGCGAAAATTCGGTTCAAAATTTCACACTATTTTCTGAAAGATCTATTGCGTTTGCAAAAAAACGGAAAAAACAGTTCGGTTACATAGTTTCTGAACAACAACACTTGCTAGTTTCATGCATTTCCGAACAAAAATGAATTAAAACTTATGTCATAAAGTTTCCCTTTTGGATTTGAGAACATCCTTAAGGCTTCAAAATTCCTTGCTCAACAACTCGAAACTTTCCGACACATTTTCTAACTCCTTTTTAATGTAAAAGCATAAAATTGACAGCGTGACTATTGAAGCGATTTGGAATCAAATAGCGTTTTTCTCTTTTTGATAAATAAATTACTTAGCGATTACTATAAGCGATTCTTGTCACGTGGCGATCAGTTTTTCCATTTTCTCGAGCTGCCCGAATTCGTTTCAAAACGCTCACTTTAACAGTATTTTTTAAAAGACCTTGTACATTTATATATATATATATATATATATATATATATATATATATATATATATAAAATCGGAAAACACATATCGATTAAATAGTTTATGCATAAGAGCTCCTGCCCATCTCAAGCGTTTTCAAACAAAAATGAATTCAGAAATGGGTCAAAGTAGCTTCTTTGGATTTCAGAACAGCCTTAATGGTGGAAAATCTAAAACATAACCAAAGTATTAATCTGCTATGAATATCACTTAATGTGAAACCTCCCTGTGAGACCACCTCCCTGAACGACCATATTTTTAATGGAACGAAATTTACAGTAAAACCTCCCTAAAGCGTTCACCGTTCCGCTCCTATAAAAACTGGTCGCTCCGAGAAGTGGTCTCTTAATGGAGGTTATGTTTAAATCTAGATTTTAATTATTTAAAAAAGGTAACAATTAACGTTATTAAAATGTATTTTCGCATGAGGAAAAAATATAAAAAATTACGTATCAAAATAAAAGTTAATTAATAAAAGTTAATTACATAAGTTAATTACTGCAGAGTTTAAGTAATGCATACATTGACGTTTGCTTTGATTTTACGGTTTTATCTTTTATAACATTTATTTCCAAGTTCTTTCAAATTTCAGTAAATAAGTTTTTTTTTTTTTTTTTTTTTTTTTTTTTATATTTTTTTTAATGGAAACAAATAATGACGATTTCATTAATTTATCTATTTCTTTGAGAGTTTCCTGATAGAATAAGGCAGGTGAGTTTATGGACCGTCATTCTTAATTTGTCATCAGAGTTAAATTTATTGCCTAAAAAGGCACAAATTTGTTTAAACACTTAAAAGATACCAAAAAAAAAAAAAAAAAAATCGAAACTTAGTTTAGAAGTTTGATGAACAATGCACTCTCCGGAATCATTTTTCTAATAAAACCTTCTTCGAGCGACCAGAAAAAACGGAATTTGTTTCATTTTCTTCAAAGAAATGGGTCGCTCATGGAGGGAGTTCAACTGGGATGGTCTCTGAATGGAGGTAAAATTAGTATTAAGCCTATGGGAATAAATTTCGTTCCATGAAAAATGGTCGTTCAGAGAGGTGGTCGCACAGAGAGGTTTCACTGTATTTCCACAGGCTCAATACTAATTTTACCTCCATTCAGAGACCATGCCACTTGAACTCTGTCCATAAGCGACCCATTTCTTTGGAAAAAAAAATGAAAATAATTCCGTTTTTTCCTGGTCGCTTGAAGGAGGTTTTATTAGAATAATAATTTCGGAGAGCGCAATATTCGTCAAACGTCTAAACTAAGTTTGGAATTTTTTTAATATATGTTACTTTTTTAAGTGTTTAAACCCTTTTGCGCCTTTTCGGGCCGTGAATTTAACTGTAATAACAAATTAAGAATGACGGTCCATAAACTTCCCCTGCTCTATTCTGTCAGGAAACTCTCAAAGAAATAGATAAATTAATGAAATCGTCATTATTTGTTTCAGTTCAAAAAAAAAAAAAATTTGCATTTATTTACTGATTTCGGAAAGGACTTGGAAGTAAAACTTATAAAAGATAAAACCGTAAAATTAAAGCAAACGTCAATGTATTCATTTTTTAAACTCTGCAGTCATTAACTTACGTAATTAATTTTTGGTTTGATACTTAAATTTTCATATTTTTTCCTAATGTGAAAAATAAATTTTAGTAACATTAATTATTTTTTTTTAAACAATTAAAATTTAGATTTAAACATGACCTCCATTAAGAGACCACCTGTCGATGCGACCAATTTTTATTGGAACGTGGCCGCTTTAGGGAGGTTTTACCGTACTTTATTTAAATTATATATAAAAGCCCAAATATAAGTATAAAAGTAAAGAAAAACCACACTTTTTCATAAGCTTTAATGTTTTATCTTGAAAATCACGCCTAATTTCATGACTTTGTTATACCCTAAAACTTCCGTTACAATACATTAGTTCGGCATGGACAATGAACTCGATTATGGAAAATTCGCTATTTTTATGTTTGGCAAAAAGCGCGAGCTAGGGAATTTAGTAAAAATAAATAGTCTTTGCTATTTACTAAATTCATTTCTCAATATATAATCATAATTTAATTAATATGAAACTATAAATTGATTAAGACAAATATGTATACATATTACACTATTTTTTTATTTATATTTTGTACTTTTTAGTGTCTTTCGTTGTTGCAATTTCACAATCAAATGACCTATTTTGGTGTGGCGGATAGTTAAATTCATCGTTGTTGTAACTCGTATACAATCGTCACCATAAAGACTATTGGGCGATTTATCACCTGCGGCCGGCTACAGCAAAAATGCTTTAAAATTAATTTATAATTAAGATATGAAAATATAAAATTATCATGGGAAATGTACCTGGGCATTCTCACAATCCTTTGACTTATGTCCTTGAATAATAATTTTTATTTTAATACATTTTTTTGTGTTTTTTTTTTATTTCATATACTGGGAAACATCCCATTGCATGATTGCATAACAATATTAACGAGATAAATAAGTTTTGGACGATATTGGGGGTCAAAATACCAGGAAAACTCCTATACCGTCAGGTGTCCCTGATGCTGATTTTTAAGTCTGGAGCTGTCTGTATAAAATTGTTTCAATAAAAGTAATTCGATGTAATTTTTTTCCGAAACTGGGACAATTGTTTTATATAAATATGCAGAAAAAAATTAACCTGCACACATTTTTACGGTTGATATTATTTTTTGAACTCTGTCCCTGGGTTTTTCCCCCTTACCGTCCCTCTTGCAAAACTTATACAGAAAATCACTTCAGATACAGCCACAGAATTTTGTTTTCAAGTTTTTTCTCATGCAGAAGTATGCTAGAGAAAGAATGTCTAGAATTCTTTGACAGGAAATTTACTTCAGAATTTAAATCAGCATTTAAATATCAATTTCAAGATCGTGGCTTTATTGGGTCTTACCGTCCTCAAGGTTTATTCCTGCACTTTTCGAGGAGGTAAATTAAAAAAAAAATTAATTTAATCCAATGTTAACAACTGTTTCTAAAAATCAATGAACATTGTGGCTATCACTTAGTCTTAACACGATTTTCCTAAAAATAGGTGGTAATTTTCCTTACCGTTCATCCTTATACCGTTCCTTTTTTTCCATTTCGTCCCTTTTTTTCTATACCATCCCCTTTTTGCACCTTACCGTCCCTTCTTCAACACCCCTTTAACACAATGTTATACAAAAATTCTGTATTAAAAGTACTACATTTTTATTATTTCTTATTTGAATGTCCTGTGGGTACTATGCAAATTCATTATAAGTAAAAATTTAGAAGAAAATAAAAGTTATAGTGGTAAAATGGTAAGGAAAATTAAACTCGCAAGTTTAACTTAAACCTCAGTTAAATAAAAAAATTTTCGTTGCTGACCATTTTTTCTTTATTTTGAATCATTAAGGCATTCGTCTATCAGATTAAAATGTTATTTTAGCAAGTTTAATTTCACCAGATTTTTATTCCCGAAAGTCAAAAGATTGTGAGAATGTCCCAACTGTGAACATAGTTTTTATAATTCTAGTAAATCAAGAAATGATTGAAAAATCATCGATTTCAAAGTTCCCCCTATACATATAAAAACCGGGTTAAAATTCGCACACCTTGGAACAGAAAGTTTTGTAACAACAGAGAGAAGACTAAGAAAACAAGACCGTTTTGTAGATTTTGGTGAATTGTAGATTATTGTTTAGATTATATAACATATTTTCTGTTCGTCTGATACTAATTTAGCAATATATGCAGGATAATAAAAATGTAAAATAAAATATACTTCTAAAGCTGCTGTTTACAACAAAATTGGTGCATCCTTAAAATTTAATTGGTCATTATTTAATTTTTAAACGTTGGCACAATGGTAATCAAACATCTGCTTTAGGGTTAATACGTTTTTTCTATATTCTACCTCTGTTATCTCTAATTCTGAGATAAAATGAAAATGATATCAGCTACAGATATATACAGTGAAACCTCCCGGTGAGACCATCTCCATTAAGCGACCACCTCCCTGAACGACCATTTTTTTCATGGAATGAAATTTATTCCCATAGATTCAATACTAATTTTACCTCTATTCAGAGACCACCCCAGTTGAACTCCCTCTGTGAGCGACCCATTTCTTTGAAAAAAAATGAAACAAATTCCGTTTTTTCCTGGTCGCCTGAAGAAAATTTTTTTTAGAAAAATAACTCCAGAGAGCACATTATTCATCAAACTTCTAAACTAAGTTTAGAATTTTCAATTATTCCGGTAACTTTTAAGTGTTTAAACTCCTTTGTGCCTTTTTAGATAATGATTTTAACTCTAATGACAAAGTAAGGATGACGGTCAATAAACTCCCTTGCAATATTCTGTCAGGAAACTCTCAAGAACTAAATTAATGAAATCGTCATAATTTGTTACCATCCAAAAAAAAAAAAAAAATTTACATTTATTTAGTGAACTTCGAAAGGACTTGGAAATAAAACTTATAGAAGAAAAAACCGTAAAATCAAAGCAAACGTCAGTTTTTAAACTCTACACTAATTAATTTATGTAAATAACTTTTTTTATACTTAAATTTTCATCTTTTTTTCAAATGTGGAAAATAAATTTTAGTAACATTAATTGTTACCCTTTTTCAACAATTAAAATCTAGATTTAAACACGACCTCCATTAAGAGACCACCTCTCGGAGCGACCACTTTTTATTGGAACGGAACGTGGTCGCTTTAGGAAAGTTTTACTGTAATTAATTCAAGAATTTTTTCTAATAAATTGTTAAGAGTAATTCAATTATTGTTAAATTATATTTCTCCAACTGCTTAATATTTTCATTTATGCTTAGTTTTAAATTGTCATTGCCTTTGATGTTTGAATTTGTTTGCGCCTTTTTTCTCAGCCAAAATTATTACGTTAGTACTCAAGATGTGAAATGTATTAAAATTCTTAAAGCAATTCAGTTTTTTGGAAAATGGATAATTAATTCCTTGCCATAACAAATTTGTTCTACGGACGAAACAGTTAATCGTGATTTCCATTGTTTACATCTCAAAATGATTGGCGGATTACACATTCGCGAAATTCAGAGAATGCACTATAATAAATTATTCAAATCATTTTAGTGCAGAGGTGCAGAATATGTCCGATCCGGCGATCTAGGATCGGGGGAAATTTTAACCACCTGGGGAAATTTTGCAGAAATATATATATACAATTGATTTCGATTTTAACAACAAATACCACAATTCCCCGAGATAAAAAAAAAAAAAATCACTACAAATAAAAAGTTCCGTATGGCGACCTTCACAAAATTGATCTCAGAATAATATGTGCCGTATATCAGGGGTGATTCTGTTCCGAATTTTCCGAAAATTAAAAAAAATCGATCGAAGATTCGGAGATAAAAACACCGCGAGTTTTGTCCAAGAATTACGGAAAAAACGCGAATTCCGGCACAAGATCGCAAAATAGCCGCAAATTTGGTCAAAAGATCGCGAAAGAACCGCAAGTTTCGTCAAAAAATCGCGAAAGAACCGCAAGTTTCGTCAAAAAATCGCGAAAGAACCACAAGTTTCGTCAAAAAATCGCGAAAGAACCGCACGTTTCGTCAAAAGATCACGAAAGAACCGCACATTTTTGTCAAAAGATCGTGAAAGAACCGCACATTGTCATAAGATCACGAAACAGCAAATTTCGTCAAAAGTTCGTAAAACAACCGCAAATTTCGTCAAAAGGGGCGAAATAGCCGCGAATTTCGTCAAAGGAACGCGAAAACCCCCCGCAAATTTCATCAAACTATCGCAAAACAACCGTGAATTTTATCAAAAGATGGCAAAACAACCGCGAATTTCGGCTAAAGAAGGCGAACCCCCCTCCCCGAATTTCGTCAAAAGGAAGGCGAAATAACCGCAAAATTCGTCAAAAGATCGCGAAATAACTGCAAATTTCGTCAAAAGATTGCTAAAAAGCACAAATTTCGTCAAAAGATCGCTGAAAAACGCAAATTTCGACAAAAGATCGCAAAAAACGCGAATTTCGTCAAAGAGATGTGAAAAAAATATAGTGCTGGGAGGGAATTTCTCCACCTTTCCCCACTCTGCTGTAACCTTTCAGAAAATTTGTTGCGAATTTCAGAATGTTTTATTCACTCAGAATCACCCCTTCCATATATACTCGCGCATAAGTTGAGAAATATTGGAAAAATAAATTTTCTATACCTGCGGTAGCATTAACGTAACTGTAAAATTTTGGGAAAATTTTCATGTGGATTGGGGGAAATTTTGGGGGTAGAAACATTTTCTGCTCCCCTGATTTAGGGAAACCTTGCAAATGGTCCTATCTACAGTCCAGGTAGCGGGGGGAGGGGGGGCTGTAAACATTCTCTGCTACCGTATCTTAAGGCTCCTGTCCCTGCCGGGGAAGGCACTCGCGAGCTAATGCTAATCCTATGGGGAGGGATTTTTCTAATATCTCGTTTGCATTTCGACATTTTTTTTTTTTTGCATTGGATTGCCAAGATCCGTCTCTACATCGCATTTTTTTTTTTTTTTTTTTTTTTTTTTTTTTACTTTTTCGATTTTGCTTGCAGATATTTTTTAGAATGACACTTTCATTTTTAGAACCGGTTTTGAAAGTGAAAGTAACTTTATAAAAAATATCTGCGACCAAAATCGAAAAAGTAAAAATGGTGCGATGTAGTGATGGACCTCGGTTTTTCAAAGCAAAAAAAAAAAAAAAAATTAAAAATGTCGAAATGCAAACGAGATATTAGAAAAATCCCTTCCCATAGGATTAGCATTAGATCGTGATTGCCTCCGCCAGCAGGGACAGGAGCCTTAAGGGGGCTGGTTACTCAGCTTCCGATTTCCCCTCACTAATGTAACGTCTATGGGCATTGGATGAATTCGTCTATTTAAAATATATCCTCGGGAAATTAATATTTTTAACTTTTGTTTTTTGTGTACAGCACCTAAAAGAGGTCTCTTTTTAGGTGCGTTCGTAATTATATAAATACGTAGCACCTATAGTCGTCGTTCAGTCCGCATATAACAGAGCAAAAACTACCCAACCGAATGGTATGAAATTTTAAATACATGATTGTTGCAAAATTTTGTCGAGCCATTTAAAATTTTATGAAAATTGGATGTATAGTTTAATGACAGGGACAGTCAAAAGTTTTTCCATTACATGACGGCCAATGGGAAAAAATTATTGCAAGTGTATTTTAATGATGTTAAAGCCTTCCGAATGGTCTGAAATATTAAATAACACTTGTTATATTGCAAGTGCATTTTAATGATGTTACAGACTATGCACTTATGAAGTGCAAAAAAATATACATTCAGTACAATATGGGGTGCAAAAAATAATTATAAAACTAGTTATAGTACGAACGCACCTCATTTGCCACGTTTGACGAGCAATATCCAACTTGTTTTCTTAGTTCTCAAAATAATTCTAAAGTATAAACTTAATTTTATAGGAAGTGTGAAAATATTACTCACAGTTCACCCGCTTTTAACACATAAAATATTAAATTCAGCATAGATTTTAGAAATATTTTGAAAACTGAGAAAAAATAGAGACATCCTTTAAGAAGAGTACACAGAGAAAAATATGTTAAAAATATGAATTTCCCGAGAAGATATTTTAAATATACGAATGAATCAAAAGTCCATTGACTTAACTTTACGGAGGACATACCTTTTTAAATATCCGTCGCCAGTGCAAAATGATGTAATTTCAAGTTCTCCCAACTTTCTAAATACTTATTGAAATTACATAAATTTTTGCAATATATTTAGGCAATATTTAAGATTTTATAAAATGTAAAAATAAACACTTATGATATAATAATAATTAAAAAAAAGAACAGTTCCGTTAATATTGCTATTTTTTTTTTCACATGATGTATCATAACCCGAACGCTAAATTAACTTAGAATAGATATATAAATTTGAAACATATGTTAAAATGAACTCTAACTTATGTTTTATAGAATAAATTAATGTTATTAATAAAAGTAAAGATTTTCATTTTTGTTTTAATCATTAATTTTTTTTTCCATTTTCGAAATTTAATTGAATTTTTAAAATAGTTTCTGTCGAAGAATTTATCTATCATTAATTCATTCTATAAAGTATACGAGGGTGTGTGTATCAATAAGTTTTTGCCCTCACATAGAAATAATTGAGTGAAATTTATGAAATTGCTACATTGTATGAGTCCTTTTCTATATAGTCAGCGTGCACAGTAACACATTTCTGCAAACGGTATTTCAAAGAGAGGGGGGAGGATGTATTCCAAGAGGCGCGATAATAGGCCCAAAGGGGGGCATTTTTTTAAATTTGCCAACCCCCACATGTGACACACTGTTGGAAAGGCCTGTGACCACTTATTCATGTTATGCAATTCCGAGCCCCAAATTTGCCCCCCTCCCAGGGGGGGCATGAATGATGTCCGCAAAATTTAGAAAAGTGCCCCCCGGGAAGATAAACTTGGGGTGAGGGGCTCGGGAGGTGCATAGCATGAATAAGTAAGTGGTCACAGGCCTTTCCAACAATATGTCACATATGGGGGTTAGTAAAAGTTAGAGAAATGCTCCCTTTGGGCCTACTATCGCGCCTCCTGGAATACATCCCCCCCTCTCTTTGAAATACCGGTTGCACAAATCTGTTACTGTGCACACTGACTATATAGAAAAGGACGCATAGAATGTAGAAATTTCATAAATTTCACTCAATTATTTCTATGTGAGGGCAAAAACTTATTGATACATCCTCATAGTTTAAAGTTCATTTTAACTTTCATGTTGATACATCTATTCTAAGTTATCGTGCGGATTCTGACATACCATACGAAAAAACTGAAATATTAACTGAACTGTATTTTTTAGGGTTTCGTTCATCTGACGAAACCCTATTCGTCTCGCTCCTCTGTCTGTCTGTCCGTCCGTCACAGAGCCCGTTCTCAGAAACTATACATGTTGGAGACTTGAAATTTTGCATACGTATAGCTGAACACCTCACATCAAACGACAAATCATAAAATTTTGAAAACGGTGTAAATTTAACCCTTTGAGGTCTCACATGTGTATTTTAAACAATCCTTTCTAAGTGAACCTCTAATTAGGTTGGAGGCGTGAAATTTTACATACTTATAGCTGAACACCTCACATCAAACAACAAATCATAAAATTTTGAAAAAGTCGTACATTTAATCCTTTGGGCTTCCACGTGTATTTTAAGCAATTCTTTCTAAGGGAGCCCATAATTAGGTTGGAGGCGTAAAATTTTGCATACTTATAGCTGAACACCTCACATCAAACGACAAATCATAAAATTTTGAAAAACTCGTACTTTAACCCCTTGGGCTCCCCCATGTGTATTTTAAACAATTCTTTCAAAGTGAGTCCCTAATTAGGTTGGAGGCGTGAAATTTTGCATACTTATAGCTGAACACCTCCCATCAAACAACAAATCATAAAATTTTCAAAAATTCGTACATTTAACCCTTTGGGCTCCCACATGCGTATTTTAAGCAATTCTTTCTAACTGAACCCCTTATTTAATTGGAGATTTTAAATTTTCCATACTTATAGCAGAACACATGAGGCCAGGCGACAAATCATAAAATCTTGAAAAAGGTCTTACGTTTAACCCTTTGAGTTAACACATATGTATTTCAAGCAATTCTTTCTAAGAGAGCCCCTAATTAAGTTGGAGACATAAATTTTTGCATACGTATAGCTGAATACCTCAGACCACACGACAAATCATAAAAATTTCAAAAAGTCTTATATTTTTTACTCCTCCGGGCTCTAACTTGTGTATTTTAAGCAGTTTTTCTAATCTCCGCCCTTTTCACCCGGGGGGCACTTTTCCAACGTTTGCCGACACCCCTTTGACCATTCTTTCATATTATGCACCATAGCCTTACATATTTTAGTTCCACTTTTTATCGCCAGGCGCGCCTACTTATCTCGGGTGCTATGAGCCCAATCATCTCGACTAATATATCTACGGATAGTATGTAAAACGGAGTTTTGTTCGGATAGCGGTTTGTTTAGAATAGAGTGCGCCTCTGGTTGCAAAATGTGGAACTAACAGATTTTTCAAAAGGATAAAGTGTTTTGAAAGAAATATTAAACGAAACCCTCTGTGCGATCTGTGATCACACTTACCCACTTGTTTATTACATTATATTAAAAGTGTTCATTTTTGTATTTTATAAATCCTTAAATATAGCTTAAATATATTTCAAAGTTTTATGTAATTTCAAGGTGTATTGAAAAAGTTATGCGAACTCGAAACCACATCACTTTTGCACTGGCGATGAAGATTTTAAAATGTATGAGGCCCCTTAGGCTAATGTCAGACGGACGTCGTTTTGCACGCTTTTTTCCTTACGTATTATCCCTACACAATGCCGCTAGCATTGTGTAGGGATAATACGTCACTAAAAAAGCGTGCAAAAAGACGTTCGTCTGACATTAGCCTTAAGACATATAAGAAGAGGCGGGCAAAGTTTTATGATTTTAGCTTATTATTTGTCCCGCATCACTAACCGTGTCTCCACTAACCATACAATCTTTTTTGAATGGCCCTGTATTAATGCAATATTAAACACTGTATGATAATAAATTACCAGAAATAATAAACATGTACCTGACTATCGGATCAGATTTGCATATAAAACAAACACCTTGAAGTCATACTCACCTGAAAGAAAAAATATAAAACATTAAGCCATACAACAAACAAATGTTTAAAAAATATGCATTGAAATTGCCGTTTAAGCAATAAAATAAAGAAAATTAGTATTATATAAAACTAAAATTTACCATTTTAAAATACTTTATTTACAGCTAGTTCTGGAAGATTTGTTTGATACCTTGAAGTGCATTTAAGCGCTGTACTGTTATTTCTTATAAGTTTGTAGTAAAAGTGATTTTATTTTTAGCATGACCAATCTTTCAATAACACATTGAAAAGCAGTAAGATATTTTTTATGCCCTTAATTTTAATCTAGATTTGAACCAGGATGTTTGAATGAAGTTTTCTTTTTTTAATTTTGGTTGAAAAAAATTTGTAAAACTGGATTTCCCTATGGATAAAATAACTACATTTATCATTTTTACAAAACTGTTGCTTACAAATTATTTTTCCGTGATTTCAGATTTGTTCAAATAAACGCGTATCCGTCGAAATTATTTGTTTTTGTAGGGTTTCTGGTGGCAAAGAGCATCATGCTTTCTCTATGGCCTCTTTGACTTTTTCAAGGGAGTCATACAGTTTTCCATTGCTGTAAACCTGACGGGTTAAAATGCCATAGACATTCTCAATCAGGTTTATGCCAGGACTTAAAGCTGGCAAGTCAAGAATTTTAAACATTTTCTGTGCCACGGTTATGTAGTATGTAATTTGTAGGTTGAGGCATTACCTTGTTCAAAAATCCATTCAGGACCCCCCAAAATGTGACCGAGTGGAAGAAAATGTTGGTTTAGCGTCTCTTGATATTTTTGGGAATTTTGTATTCCTTTTAAAAAATCCAGAGGCTGTTGATGCCGAATACCCCACAAACCATAACAGGCTTATCGACTTGCTGTCTGTTGAAAAAAACTCCTTGGTTCCTTTCGTAGATCATGCCAATACATGTTCCATTCATCAGGGCCATCAAAGTTCCCTTTTTTCTCATCACTGAACAAAACAGTAAGTCACTTGTCTCCCGCAGCACATTTGTTTTTCAAGCCCAGTTCATTCTTGCTTGTTAGTGGTGTAGTTTGAGACATGGTTTGCAAGTCATTTTCTTTAGTATGATGCAATCACATTTTTAATACCTCTATGTACAGTATCTTTGGACACATGTACGCCGAGATTATTTTTAATTTGCTGTATGGGCATATTTTATCAAAACACGAATCTCCATTCTTCGATTCGACTTAACAAACGTCATACTGCTCACCTGCAAGAAAAATGATACATCTCGTAAAAATTAAATTTGCATTTTATTCCACAAACAGGTCTGTCACAGGTTTCTCTTGCTCAAATCCAAAAAGGCAACTTTCTGACATAAGTTTTAATTCATTTTTGTTCGAAAATTCATGAAATTAGCTGGTGTTGTTGTTCAGAAACTATGTCATCGAGCTGTTTTTTCCATTTTCTTGCAAACGCAATAGATCTTCCAGAAAATAGTGTCAAAGTGGACGTTTTGAACCGAATTTCCACGCAAAAGAAGAATAACATTCAAGAGCGGACGAAAAACGTCTTTGTCACGTGATCGAAATTGCTTATAACTCAATGGGTAATTGATGGATCAAAAAATTGAATAAACAGTTCTATTCCAAATCGCTTCCATGGCCAGGCTTTTCAATTTTATCTCTTTCCGTTAAAAAATGAATTTGTAAATGTGTCAAAACATTTTGCACTTGTTGAGCAGAGCAGTTAAGAACAGTCTTAACAGTTTCATAAGTGTAGTTATCCAGAAAATCACTTTATTACGCTATATGTCCATTCGTGGCCACAGAAAGGGAGTGGATTGTGTGGGGAGGTAAAACTGTTCAGTCCTTCCAATCGTCATCGACGTCTTCATTGTTAATGGTTTTATGCTTTTATGCACTTTTTTAGTGCTGCATGCAGAACTAAGTGCTATAATTTCATGTTACAATAAAAAAAATGTAAATCTTTTGTCTCTCCTGTGAAATTTATTTTTGCCCAGATGTGTCGCTTATCTTGCGGGTGAGCGATACGTGGTCGTCCATATCTTGGTTTCCGATTGAAATTATTTCTAAAGAGTACTTGATATAGATACAACGCCTTGATCAATTTTTTTTTTTTTGCAATTTGAGAAACAGTTTTATTTTGTGGTTTCAATTTAAAAACTTTTAAAATCTCACCTTTTGGAAATTTTTTACCTTTCGACATTTTTAAAACGAGTGGAAATGATTTTTCCACTTTTATATTTTCATAAAATTGGAAAACGACGTCCTACAACCGCATTACACACGTCCAATGCCGTGTTTCTAAAAAAAATTTTCAAAAAGTGCTTAAACTTTTGAGACAGTCATTCTTCAAGAAAAAAAGAAAATTAATTAAAAATTAATGTAATTTTTATTTTAACCAACAAAAACCGCTAATTTTATTTGATTTTGATTAAAAGTCGAGCCTCTATTAAAAATTGGCTTCATATATTTTCTTTTTGAATTATTTTCAACCATGTTTGAAGAGTGCGTGCATAAACTTTTGAGGCGGACTCTAGTTGATATAGAAACATGGAATTTTGAATTGTATTTACTTTTAAGATGTTAATGTTCGCTAAAAATGGCTTCTAAAAAATTCGAAAATTTAAATGGAAAAAGAAATGAGAAGAAAAGCTTCAAAATACATTCTAAATTACGATTTATTTGAATTAATTTTGATTTTCTCGTTAATTTAAGTCTCACGTTCGCCAATTGCTGTAAAGAAATGAAGTTTATTCAAAATGTGACACAAGGCCTACACTAGAATGGCCGTTTTGATGAAATGTTTTGAAATTGTTTTATTTTAAAGAGCAATATTTTACGATTCCAAATCTGTTTTATTTTTATTCCTACAATTACTAGAAGAGGCGTTACGACCAATTTAATAAACAAGAAATCATGAGTCAAATACCGGAAGTGAGCAGGAATACCAGAAGAGGTATAAACAGTGTTTCTATGCATGATTTTCTTACTCTTTTTACATAAAAACACTAATAAATCTTAATTGACGCTTTAAAATTAATTTTTAATATAGATAAGAAATCTTTAGATACGATTTCTGGAAAATCAATTTTTTTCGTTATTTCCATGTACGATAAACTTTATTACTTAAGGTGCCTTGTATAAGGTGTCTTTTAAAAGGACGGATATCGAGAGAAAAATTGACAGTTTGAATTAGTGTCTCTTCAAAACCTTTTTTTATGTATAAACATGAACAGATTGTGCTTTTTAATATAATACCATTGTAATATGACTAGTCTTTTACAGAATTTGTACAACACTGTTGAAATTAAAATAGCTCTTTTTTTCACTCCGTAAGTCATTGCGCGCATGATAACTTGAGAACATATGTATGGATTTCTATGAAATTTGATATATACAATAAACATATAAATATTTTTAAAATTATCTACTTTTAAATATTTACGGTGATAGGTTTTTTAATTATGACGATTTTTATTCATTAAAAAAATGTAAAAATTTAATTTTTTTTTTTTTTAACATGGTTAATGAAACAGTTTTGACCTAAGAGTAAATCATTTTAAAAATACATACGTTTTTATTATATATATATATATATATATAACCATTATATAATATTACAATTCATCATAATCTTCTTTTAATAAAAATTAATAAAGTGAATATCAATACATTACACTGACATTATACATAATAAAGCTGGATCGACTATTATTAATTTAACTAATCATCAATGAATTTTTTAATAAACTTATATCCTAATCAACAGTATATGAAGTATTGAAAATTAAAACATTCAAAATTGAGGAAAGGAAAAACAACAGGATGTCAAATTCATAAAAAGAACAAGAAAATAATGAAATATATGAAGGAAATCATAAAAATTTGAAATGTTTACTAAAACTATTTGTAACTAAATCAATTTAACCAATGAGAAAAGACCTGAAATAATGAATCATTGTCAACATCAACAAATCCTTTGCACGAAATGTATGATCTCAAAATAGAAAATTCATTAATTCAAAAAATAAATAAATAAATAAATTAAAAAAAGTACTTAAAATGAGAGAGCAATTATGAATAAAATTGGAACTAATGATTCGTAACTGGGCAATATTACGAAATCATTAGTAATAAGCGGTTAATTTCTGAGGAAAAAATAATAAGCTACAACTTAAATGTTTGCCCGATTAACCACACCATGAAAAAATGAAAGAAATATATAATAAATCAGTATGTAAGACCCGGACAGAACAATCTCATGCACAATAGAAAAAAAAAATATATTTATAAAATTTCATAACAATCCATTTATATGTTCTCAAGATGACTGACAATGACTGACGAAGAATAGCAATGACTGACGAAGTAAAAAAAAGAGCTATTTTAATTTCAACAATACACAAATTCTGTAAAAGACTAGTCAGTTTTTAATAGTAGTATATTAAAAAGCATAATCAGTTTTACGAATTCTCATCGTTATACGTAAACACTTCGTTATGAAAAAAATTCGTTAAATAGAAATCAACTCAAGTTCATGAAATTTGTATAATAAAATACACATCCATAAAATGGAAATATTTGAAAAATGTATTTTAATTCGGCAAGTAACTTTTTTTATGTAATTTAGACATATGAGAAAAATTTAATTAGAATAACGTCTTTAAAAAACACATAATAAAGAGAAATAAACAAAAACTGAAGCGTAGAGCCTCTTTTTTCTTATTATTCCAAATCCTTAACTTTAAAAAAGTCTGTAACATTACTTTGTACAGGTTTCTTGTAAAACATACATTGTTCATAAAACATTTTGCACTTATCTAAGTATCCGAACAATTAATCTGTAACATTTTCGTGAAACTGGAATCCCCTTCTTATTATATCGAAGTTTTTAGCATTTCTTCTTTTAAATGGAAATGAATAAATAAATAATTTAATTTTCATACAATCCTCTGAAATAAATTCATGCATCTATCGCAACAGCAGCCTTTCCGTTTGAATGTTGTGCACGCACGAAAGTAGAATAAACTTCGTTATATAGAACACTGTAAAAAACCCGGATTAAAAAACGGAGATTCTACTGGCAATCGAGACGTCAGTATTATTTCAGCATTTTAACGGAAATCCCCTCCCCATAAATTCCAGAAATCCGTATTGTTACGGAAAATTTTCTCCATAAATTACAGAAAATTTTCTGTTTTTCTGGAATTTATGGGGGGAATTTTCAGTTAAAATACGGAAATAGTACTGGCGTCTCGATTACCAGTAGAATCTCCGTTTTTTAGTCCGTTTTTTTTTTTTTTTTTTAACAGTGAATTACAGTGAATATATTTTTCGTAAAATGAAGAATAATTTACATGTTAATGGTGTTCAAAGTCAAGTTTCAGCAGAAAATTTCGTTAAGTAGAAAACTTCGTTAAATAGGGATTTTGTTAAAGGGAAGTTCCACTGTATATTAATTTGAATTGAGTGTAATACTGTCTGCCGTAAACATAAAAATTTTCTAAAAAATGGCAAAAAATCCCAATTTTTTTAAAAGGTCATGAAGATATTGCGAAGATTTTATGTTTTTCATCACTCTGTATTACAATTAAACTAAAAATATGTGTATTTATTCAATACTGTACATAAAAAAACAAGAAAAATCATGCGTTAAGCATAGATTATGAAACACCCAAAGGTACGAAAACATAGAGGACTGGGAGCAGGAAAACACAATGGTAAACCTGCGAGTCAATCGCTAATATCGGTTTTTCAGGTGTTTTCCACCAAGATAGGACTTGGCATACCGATTGCGTTTTAATATGCGAATCAAGATTTAAATAATCCTACAATTTCACCCGTGAACTCGATGAGGTGATTGTCTTTGCTGCCGACTCCCTGTCTATTAGCTATTATATTTAAGCGTTATTTGATATAAAGTTATTTCATATACATAATAGTAATACACTGGCCTCCAAAAGTTAAGGTACACGGACTAAATGCGTTCGATTGCACACGTTTTGTCGAATATCAACAAAACTTATTGGCGAATTGTTCTTGAACTTCTGGGATGAAAAGAACATGTTTCATTTCATATTTCTCGGTGAAGATTTAGTCGGGGGTACAATTAGGGGGCTAATAAAAAATTTAATAATAAAATAATATTTGCGATCACCTATGTAACAGGAAAGGCTGGAAATGGTTTGTCACTGTGGTAAATGATTATTTGGGTCCTGTTCAACATTTGTATGCATTTGTGTAAGCATATCACTCATATTCGTGAAGATGTTAACGTTTTTGTGAAAAACTCAAACTTTTTTTTTTTTATAGCATACAGAGTTTTCAACCAAATTTAACACAACTTTCCAAAAATCTGACAAAGAACAGTAGAAACAGTATACTGAAATTAAAATATGAATATATTGAATATTTCATGAGATATGGGCATTTTTATGAGATAATTTTTAACTGCGCATGCGCGGCAGATTTCAAAATTTTTATTTCAGAATTTGGTAGTCAGCTATTTAGGGCAACTTATATAAAAAGTCTAGTCAAATATCGCGAAAATTCATAAAGATGGGGTCGATATAGTGAGTTGTTTCCTAAAAATAGCTTTATTATAAGGGATTTTACGCAACTTTTCAATCAGCTCACTACATCTTCCTAAGTTTTCACAACATTTGACTGGACTTTTTATAGAAGTTGCCCCAAAATACTGAGTACCAAATTATGAAATAAAAATTTTTAAATCTTCCGCGCATGCGCAGTTAAAAATTATCTCATGAAAATGCCCATATCTTATCAAATTTTCAATATATTCATGTTTTAATTACAGTATACTGTTTCTACTGTTCTTTGTCAGGTTTTTGGAAAGTTGTGTTAAATTTGGTTGAAAACTCTGTATGCTATATTAAAAAAAAAAGTTTGAGTTTTTCACAAAAACGCTAACATCTTCACGAATATGAGTGCTATGCTTACACAAATGCATACAAACGTTGAACAGGACCCAAATAGTCATTTACCACAGTGACAAACCATTTCCAGCCTTTCCTGTTACATAGGTGATCGCAAATATTATTTTATTATTAAATTTATTATTAGCCCCCTAATTGTACCCCCGACTAAATCTTCACCGAGAAATATGAAATGAAACATGTTCTTTTCATCCCAGAAGTTCAAGAACAATTCGCCAATAAGTTTTGTAGATATTCGACAAAACGTGTGCAATCGAACGCATTTAGTCCGTGTACCTTAACTTTTGGAGGCCAGTGTATTTTATTGACTTATCTTAATGTGAATCAACAAAGTACACGAATAATAAATGTATAACCATATCTGTTCTTGTATACCAGAGCAAATAAAAGAAAAAATTTGCAAAAAGAAAAATAATTTTTAGGCATTAATAACTATATCATTAGGGGGGGGGGGTCAAGGAATGATATCGTAAGGGAAGGGGAAGGGGTTCAAAATTTCCAAAAGGTTGATAACGTTATATATGCATAACCTCTAACAAAATTCCACCTTTGGGGCTGTGCATATGTAACGTTATCATTTTAGGGGGGAGCGGAGATATGGCACATGATATCGTAAGATATCTCTAGGGGGAGGGGGTTGTCTTTTGATATCGTTATCATTTTTGATCTGACCAAAATTTTCTCTTTTTATTTCTAACTTGTTCTTTAGATCAAAATAGTATATTATCTATATTTTCGTCTGTTATCTATTGTTATGAAAATACAAATTTATTATTAAAATCATTAAATGATTATAAAAATTTATTAAATGATTATTTAATTCCAAAATATGGAATACCCAAACGTTCGGCATTCCTATTCGTCTGTCAAATATGTATGCATATATAATCCGCTGTTCCAGAAACCAAGTGCGTGGGACGTTTGAAATGATTCTTGTTGTGTTTACTAGAAAATAAAAGAGAAAACGGGGGCAAATGCAAGAAGACATTATTACTGTTGAATGTATTATCTAACAAAAAGCTATTTTTAAATACTTTTAAATAAATAGTAACTATTCTTTTAAGTGTTATTTGATATAAAGTTATTTCATATATAAAATGGTATTTTAGTGACTTCTCTGCATTTGAATCAATAAAGTATGCGAAAAATAAATGTAAAACCATATCAGTAAATCACTCGAAAAAAAAAAAATCAAAAAGATTTTTTTTGACATTAATAACGATATCATAGTAAGGGGGGGGGGGGGGTTCGAAGCATGATAACGTATGATATTGTAAGGGAAGGAGGGGGTCCAAAATTACTAAAAAGTTGATAACGTTATATATGCACAATCCTTTTACATACACAAACCAAGATAAATAAAAGAATGTGAAAACTTGGCGTGGATGAGAAAAATCAAGAGCATAAGTCACGTACTATATAGTTTAAAGATATCCAGAAATCACTTCCTTAGCAAACAGATTTTCAGAGACAATATAAATCCTGTAAATATTTTTTATCTCGCCATTTCTTTCATATGTTTGTTTATTCAGTACAAAGAAGTCAATTTATGGAAACATTATGTTCGTAAGAAGAAAGAATAAATGCAAAGCTAAATCTTGTTTACACGTAGATTAACTGCCACCGGTTACTATGGTAACAGGGCATAGGAGAAGGAAAATCTTTCCTCCAACAAATCATTTATATAGGGCCATCAGACAAAATAAACAAAGGTATATAAAAGGCATAAAACACAAAGGAGGAAAAAACATGCGTCAAACATAGATTACATCGCATATTTCCATTTTAACTGTCCACGTAACAGTTTTTTTCCTTTTTACCAATTCTAAAATAGTGTACACACGTGAAAGTAATAAAACTTTTATCTATGCAATTTTATACTATGCAACACAATCTCAAGTTGATGTATTGACCGGAATGTTACGTTTTCGATAATTATTTCCTTAAATTTGAAATGCTTTTGAAAAGGTAATAAATTTCAGGATTTTATGTTAAAAGGAGGTGGATAGTAAATGCATTGACTTTAGCCCCTCCCCCTACCTTCAAGTAGAGTAAAATAATTCAGTATTTTTATGTTAGCCGGCAGTAAATGATAAATCGCCAAATATTGTTCCCATTGCCTTTAATCGTGTTCAATTAATTTAATTTAAAAATGAAGCTGTCACTCATTTAATTTTAAAAACATAACTATTATTTCATCAAGTATGAGTAACGCAGAGTTAACGCCTATGGTTTCAAAGTGGAAAGTCCAGGATATTCTAAATTGTTTTTACAAAATAAGAGGCGTGATAGTACCCAGTGCTGTAGTTGGAAAAAAAATATTTGTGGGAACTCACCTTTTTATATAGTAGATGTTGATGCTACCGGATTTTTGCTTAGCCCAAAAGTCGTCTTTTTTAATTAACAATTATAATTATTATATTCTAATTTTTATGGTATTGTCTTTGTATAGCATTCATCTAAAAGCAATATTTAACCAATCTCATAGTAACTTATCCTTTATGAATCAAAATTTAATTGAAATAATAGAAATAAATCCTTATATTACTTACTGGCACATCTATCCTAGAAGTTTCCACAATGAACGATAATGAAAGGTGTTTTCTGAGCTTTCTGATTTACGACTTCTTCCTGATCGCAACCAAGATTTTACACACGGTTCAGGACAAAACTTTTTAAAAAGAGAACCAGAAAGTATACTTAAGAATTTAAGTTCAGTAACAAACCAAATATTTCTGGGAACGGCGTTCCTACCCACCTACAGTAGTGATAGTACCCATGCAGACGAGCAATAATTACCATAGAACACGGGGTCGCAATCCCTTATTGAGTCACAAATACAAGGTGTTTTACCCTAACTGAAATCGGCTTGCGAGTAATAATTTTGCGAAAAATAAAAATATTGCAATAAAAATGTACCTTGTTTTGTATGAAATGTGGTTAGTTGGTTGTATTTTGCCGGCCGATTATCTACACTAGGGATATAGGCTCGAGGGGGGCGGTGCCCTTCGTGGGGGTCTTTCTAAGGGAACCTAACCCGTATTTACGCATGGAAATCCATGGCTCGAAGAAAACCACGAAAACTCCGAACGATTAGGCCGACGGGCGCGATTGGGTTCGAACCCAGCACCTCCCGTCTAGCAGCTTCGAGAGCAGAACCTCTCAGCCGCTTGTGGGGCAATGTATGAAATGCGATAAACAGTTCTGGAAAAACAGGATGTTCACGGAATCGATGATACCGTATGAACTGATCATCACAGTGCTAAATGTGGAGCGTCAAGTGCATACTGTTGGCGCGTATAACGGAAACTTTTACCACATGTTTTTGTGTTATCCTATTTACAACAAAGGTGAGCATATCTATCAAAAGTTGCATTATAATATACTTCAGTTTTTTTAAAGTGATCACCGTCAAACAAAGTTGGATTAGGGTAGAACGCCTTGTATTTGTGACTAAAGGGGTTTGCGACTCTTTGTTCCATGATAATTATTGCTCGTCTGGATGGGTACTACAGTCGAACTTGCTTATAACGAGCCCTGATTTAACGAGAACACGGATTTAACGAGGAAATAAGAAATACTTGGTTAGTACAATGTTAAGTCTATGGGATCATAACTTGCATTTAACGAGCAAACCCCGGTTATAGCGAGTAATATTTTTGTGATTCTTAAAATTTCTATTGACTTCCACCTCTCCAGCTCAGCTAATCGTTTCTTGGAAAAATTCCTTTAACATTCCGAAGTCAACCGAAAGCTAGCGATAAGTCATAAATCTTGAGAGTAACGATGATAACGACGAATATGAAGAATTTCAAGCTGAACCGACACCAACATACTCAACGGCTTTTGAGTACGCAGAAAAACTTTAAACTTTTTTCGAAGCCAGGGGTGCAAATGACGATGTTCTTCAGGCCATGAGTCTTCTCTGAAGAACAATAACTTAAGAAAGAGACAATAAGGCAGTTCAAAGCAAATTAACGAACATCTTTTGTACTGTACAGAAATAATAAATAAATAAATAAATAAATATGTATAATAATGAAAGTATGGATACATTTTTATAATTTTTTAAAAACCCGTTTTTTACGAGCACCCGGTGATAACGAGCAAATATCACCGTCCCTTCACGCTCGCTCTAAGCGAGTTCGACTGTATCACCACCCTTATTTTGTAAAAGCAATTTAGAATCACCCTGTATATACAGGGTGTTGCCGATTTTGACCGACAAATTCAGAGAGGTGGCAGTAGGCATCAAGAGGATGAAAAATTACCATAGAACATGGGGTCGCAAACCACGTATTATGTCACAAATACAGAGAGTTTCACCCTAAGTGAATTCGGTTTGACGGAAATAATTTTCAAAAAAATAAAAATGTACTGCAATGAAAATGTAACGATATATTTCTTCTTTTTTTGGAATGAAATGTGATAACATCACGAAAAATTCTTGAAAAACAGGGTACTCACACAATCAATGATACCGTATGAACTGGTCATCGCAGTCCAAAAAGTGAAGCGTTAAGTGCATACTGTTGCCACGTATAATGCAAACTTCTACCACTTTTTTATACTATCATATTTACAACAAAGGTGAGAATGTCTATTAAAAGTTTCATAATAATATACTTCAGTTTTATGAAAGTTATTACGGTCAATACAAGTTAAGTTAGGGTAGAACAAAATGTACTTGTGATTAAATAAGTGGGCCGCCATATTCCATTGTAATTTTTGTTTCTTTTGATGCCTACTATCTCCTCTCTGAATTCGTCAACACCTTGTATATTATACAGACAGGGTTAGTATAAGCTAATGAACGCATTTTAAAAATTTATATTTTCAAAACTATTACACATACTATAATAAGTGATATATGAAAATAAAGTAAAACATTCCAAGTTTTTTTTTTTTTTTTTCAGTTACAAATGTTCGATGTGTGAGCCTTTCGTAACACGACATACATCTAATCTATAAACAATTTTGTACTACACATTTTGCAGTTTTACACTGTCATCGGTTCTTAAACAAAATCTTTGATGTAACCCCGCAAAAAGAAATCACATGGCGTTTTTCATCCAGGAATTTTTTAGTTTTAGGTTCTAAATTTTTTAATTATTTTTATAGGCTTAAAATGATGTATTTTAACATCTGAGTGAATATTTTTCAAATTGGAGTTTGTTGAGTCAGAAAGGGTTAAAAACAAACAATATACTAATTAGGACGAGCGAAGCGTATCCTTTACTAGGCTACACAAATTACATTTTGTCGTACACTTTACAAAAAAATATTCAGTATTTTGACTTGAAATTAAACATAAAAATAAATTATGATCTGTTGACTTGCACAATATTATTTTTTTTTACAGAATAACCTTAAAAATTTTATTATTTTAATTAATTTATTTTACATGTTTTTTCATTACGGACGCTTTTTGCAAATAAAAAATGAAACACGTATATTTTCAGAAGAAAAAATAAATCATGGAGTTAGTAATTATAGATAGAATCATGATAAATTAAATAGTTTCACGATTTCTTTTATGAAATTTTTAAAATGCCGTTTTTTTAATGAAAATTATAGAATATTTTTAATGAATTAAAATTTGTGAAAATTCAATTGTTTACATTCAATTATAAAAGTATTTTTCAGTGTTAAGAATTCAAATACGCAATTTATTCTTATTATGTGAAATCATTTATGCAGACGATACTTATGCATTTTAAAAGAATTATATTATGATTTTTTTTAAGTGGCAACAAAAGAATTGTTAACAAATAAAATTAATTGTTAAATTCGATATATCATAAATAAAAAAAATTCCAAGGAAATTCTTAGTTATTTGGCTGAATTTACATATCTAAAATCAAAATGTGCCGCAACATAAAATAACGTTTTTGCTTAATAAAGATGCAAGAATAATAAAAAAAAATATTGTTACTTTCAAATATTTATCTTATTAAATAATGTTTCGCGAATCCAAACAAAGTATGGCTTTTGCTAGTATACTAATATTCTGTATACTAATATTTTATATACTAATTAATGGATGTCCGAATCTAACACTGTAACTAATTCATGTCCACAAACAGGGTTCATTTTTATTTACAGTCGTTAAGCTCTATATGTCGGTCCTTCCGTTATCCTTCTTGGCATCGAAAGGCAAAACAACTTTTACAGGCATCTGACTTCTGACAAGCTTGAGCTATGCTGACGATGTTGCCTGTAAATGTTGTTTTACCTTTCGATGAGTATGTAGGCAGTCAAATGCGAAGAAAAGGAAAGAGGTATTACAAGAAGGTATTACATTTTCCTCAAATAAACTTGGTATGAGGGCACATTGTTAAAAGTTAAATTTGATTAAATTTTAAAAGTAATATGCAAGATGTCCACTCTCAACGGTGTCCAATGGCTATTTCCTAAACCGTTAGGCATAGACATAGAGTTCCAATTAGAAAAAAAAAAAAAAAAACGTTTTAATTGAGGTAAAGAAGTATTTTAAAAGCGATTTGGATCAATAAAAACCTTTCTTAAAAAAATGCGAAATTAAAATTTTTATACGGTGCTCCGGTCTTATAAGTTATATTTAGTAAAAATATCATATTACTCTAAGAATTAAGACGAAAAAAGCCCCCATTGTTCTACGATTAAAAATGACCGAGTAATAGCTGTTTAAAGTTGAAGCATCTTTTTTTTGCTTCGAAATTTACGGATTCATTTTATCGGAGAAAAGTTACTGTGAAAGTACGGAAATTGTACTGGCAAAACACAGAAATTATTTTTTGAATGCAAAAATGCAGCGTGTCCACTCTCAACGGTGTCCAATGGCTAATTCATAAACTGTTAGGCATAAACAGAGTTCCAAATATAAAAATCTTTTAAATGAGGTAAAGAAATGTTTAAAAAACCATTTGGGTCAATAAAAACATTTCTTAAAAAATTACGAAATTAAAATTTTTATACGCCCCCACCCCGGTCTATTTAGTAAAAATATTCTATTACACTAAGAAGTATGACAAAAAGTCCTATTCTTCTAAGATAAAACTGACCGAGTAATAGCCGTTTAAAATTGAAGCATCTGTTTTTCTGCGAAATAGGGGTCATTCAAAAATTTACCTAGAAATATAAGTAATCGTCAGATATTAAAAAAAAATCGTCTTATAAAAAAAAAATAATAATAGTTGAGAGTGAAATTAACATTACACTATAAATTTCAAATCTATTTTCCTTCTGTCATATTATAAAAAAATGCTCAACTTGCACTGAAAGTATATGTTATTTTTAACAGGATTTTTGTTAAATGAAATGATGAAAAGCAACGGTATCAATGCTTTACAAAAGATACATATTTTGAAATGCTGTTAGATTATCTAATCTAAAACTTAATATAAATTAAAGTTATCATAAAACTTGCTCGAAGTGACTCCCTTCAACGGCAATGCAAAAATGGACACGCAAAATAAATCCTGTTAATACTTTATGCATTTTGTGTACGATCCCTCGATGGGCCAACTCATCTGTGTTCAGATGCAGAAAATTGGTATAAGTCAAGCAATTCAAAGTTTCATCACTCGGTCAATCTTAGTGTTAGAAGAATGGGACTTTTTTTGTCTTACTTGTTAGTGTAATAGGAAATGCTTACCAAATATAACTTATAGGACCATAGGACTGCATAAAAATGTAAATTTCGCAAATTATTAAGAAATGTTTTATTGATCCAAGCGACTTTTAAAATAATTTTTTACCTCATTTAAAATATTTTTGTAACTGGAACTATATGTCTATGACTAAGGGTTTAGGAATTAGCCATTGGACACTCTGTATATGAGCCGTTGATTTTGAAAGTGGGAAAAGCCCAATTTTGTGGAAACAAAATGAGTTAAATCTTACTAAAAATTAACATAAAATTTATGTTTTTAGTCCATTCAAAATTAATATATTTTAATATCAGTATAAATTTGTTACTAGTCATTGATTGGATCAACGCTATTTCAAATACGTCGAATTTGAAAGTGAGGCAAGTCCACTTTGAATAGAATTATTCTTTAGGTTGCATCGTATTAAGCAGTACAATCAGAATTTCCTCATGAATACTTTTAAAATCTTCAATCTCTAAATTAAGATATATAATTACAGGCTTGGACCTTCAGTGCATTTTGTTTCTAATATCATGCATTTCAAATTTATCTTAAACGGTGGGACAAATAAATTGAATTTTCCCATTTGAAAAATGCTAGTAGAAATTTAAGATTTAATGATTTCTAAACATTAATATGTTGACAGACGATTTTTCGTTTTATAGAATTAACGGACTCACGAAGCTTGAATATGTAAATATATGTTTTTATCTTTTTGAATTATATTCGAAAATATTTAATCTAACCACCCCAAAAATTTTTTTACCACTTATTCATTTAAAATAATTTGTCTTTTAAATTATACAGAGCTGGGTTCATACACCTCTTGAGATAAAAGGAATTTAAGAGGTTTAAACATTAGAATCTTTTTAAAGTAATGATCACAATATTTAAACACGGGCTATTTTCAATACAAAAATGACCAAAATTACTTTACAAAAAAGCTAGTAATCTTCGCGGAGCAATAAAATAAATCAATAAAATAAAATATTCAATTTCTTGTTATTGTAATTCTATCTCTGTCAAAGAAAATCACCATTTTCAACCAGTAATTGCTTTTGAATGTGAGGCAAGCACATGGGCGACTACCAAAATCATGATTTTTTAAAAACTAACACGGATAACTATTATTGAATATTTTTAAACTCATTGTAATGCAAACTATTTAAGGGGTCTCAGGATTCTTAAAGCTTCAAAATTTTCGAAATTTTAATTTTTTTAGATGTTAAACTCTTATTTTTTTTTTTTTTTTTTTTTTTGAACATTTTGATATAATTATTTTCTTGAAATTACCGTTAGAACAGATGTTATGGCTTTTAGAATTACGCTCGCTCAATAGCTGAAGCGGCGTTTCCGAGACTTTGAAGTCATTTTTCTCCAAATGACGTTTTTGGGCATAACGGGCACGATATCTCAAAAACTTCTGAATATTTTTCGATGTATTTTTCAAAATATATGTTTCATGTTAGTCTGTATAAAATTAACCAAACATTTCCTTTTTATTGTTCAAAAAAATATTTTTTAGGTGATTATATGGTTGAAAATTTAAAAATTTTGTATCAGCTAAATACAACTTTGTATTAAATATATTAAAATGCTTTAAATACAAATTTAGGTTCAGGGTAATTACCAGGTGAGCAAAAAGACCGTATAAACTTTTAAAAATCATAAAAGCCGAAGAAATAACCGAAATGATAAACTGTTTGCAGGATTAACATCTATAGGTCACGGGAATTTTTTTAAGACAGAAATAAAAAATAACTCAAAAAACAGCCGACAGAGGGCGCTGGTTCATTCGATTTTGGAGGAAATATGCAAATGAAACGATTATAAGAACTTGCGCTCCTAATCCAGAACTTGTTCACGTAAAATAACTTCACCAACAAAGCTTTATCTTTCATACTTTGCATCCTTGATCAAGTACAGGGCTCACAACAGTGAACTAGTTCTGGTTTAGGAGCGCAAATTCTTAAAACCGTTTCATTTGCATATTTCCGCCAAAATCGCACGAAACAGCACCATCTGTCGGCAGTTTTTTGAGTTATTTTTTATTTCTGTCTTTAAAAAATTCCCGTGACCTATAGATGCTAATCCTGCAAGCAGTTTTTCATTTCGGTTATTTTTTCGGTTTTTATAATTTTTTAAAGTTTATACGGACTTTTTGCTCACTTGGTATTACAATCTGAAGTATTATTAAGCACAAAAAATCTCATTCTAGTTACAAAATTTATTTTGTAATCTTGCGCGTAAGCTGTTATACCAATTTTCTATTCGACAAATGTCTGAGACTTTGGAGCCCCCAATAAATACTAATTCTGCTTCTTTCAATTTTTTAAATACATGAAATGACAGAGCATACTTATATCTTTCATCCCAATAAAATTTGTGTTTTAAAATCATATGTATATCAACCTACAAATACAGAATCTGTCTATAATCTAAATTTTTTGTAGTTCTTTCGAAAGGAATACCTTAGAATATTACCTGCTAGACCGAAACTCATCTAAAACGGTATTTTTCGCGGTTTGTAGCAACTCTATTTTCACCCGTTTTACTGCACTTTGTTCGGTAAACCTTGTGTCAAGGAAACCTTTTTATAACGGAATTTTGTTTCTAAAGTAGAAATTCCACAATAGGAATACTATGCGATTATACCTGCTAAATCGGAATTTTATTTCAGTCCTTAGAGATTCGGCTTTTACAGGTTTTACTGTGCAAGATTGCTGTGTTTATTTAGTGCAATAAAACCTAATAATACGGAAGAAAAATTCCGTTTTTAATAAGTTTTCGTCTTGGCAGGCATAATTGTATGGTGTTTCTACCGTAGGGAACATTAAATTTTAGCAACAAGACAGAATTTCGTTATAGACAGGTTCCGCTTTCATAGAGTTTACTGTATTTTTGTGTCCCTATTCCAAAGCCGCTGTCCCGCTTGTTTTGTTTCCCTGTCCCGCTTTTTGTGACATTAGACCTGACAACGCTAGCTGTGACGGATTACTTCTTATTACAGTCGACACTCGTTATAACGACCCCTCGCGTGCCAAAGATGAGGGTCGTTATAATAGAAGGTCGCTATAACGAAAGTGAACGAAAATAAACTCTAAAAAAACTCTAATCATATGCATGAAAATTAAAGTTTCAAAGGAAATTTTATAATTCGACATTATTACTATTACTACTAAATTCTGTCTACTTTCAGATCAAATAAACATTGACAATGAATAATTATAAAAATCAATTTAAGAGAATGATTACGTATTTCTAAAATAAAATTTAAAGTAAATGTTAAATCACACACACAAAAAAAGTTACTTACGTATTAACATTTATTTTCTACAAAAATAATTCGAAATAGTTGTTTATTTTTTCTGCATTTGATATTTTTAAACAAAATTTTCCTTCTCAGTTAGAGATCAGTAATTTTATGTGTTTTCTTGTCTTTAAAAAATGTTTTAAAGAGTCATTTTATTTCATTTTACAATTGGCATTTACCACGCAGTAAGAAATGAGTTCTTGGCAAAAGAAAATGGTAATCTTTTTTTGGAAAACTAGGGGACTCTGCCCCCTACGGGCTACGCTCGCCAACCCCCGTTCAGACACACCAGATTCTAAAAGCGCGCTAATTTCATGGGCTTTAAAAAGGTGGAATTATAATGTAAAAAAACAGTGGTGATCTCCCTGTAAACGGGTTTTCTTTCATTTTCCTTTGATTTGAGATTTTAAGTTCAAATCAAGCTGCTAAGAGATACAATGGCTTTTTTTGTCTTTGATTAAAAAAATCAGTAAAAAATTAGAAAATAAGCTAATGTAAAATGAACTAAGCAAACAGAATCTTTGTCTCGCGGTATTTTTTCTTTGTCTTTCGTTATAAGAAAGTTCTTTTAAATAAGACATTTGAAATGTATCGTTTTTAATCTGACGTAATTTTCACCAAAGTTTGCTTTCTCTTCATAATATTCACATAAAAATTCTTTTGTTGTTAGAAAGGGAATATTATTAACGCTGTCTTGGAATTCAGGATAATAGTTGAAAAGATCATCTCAAAATATGAAATAAATGTCTCGCGCAAATACACTGGTGTCCAAAATTAAGGACCAATCACAAAATGCTAATTTTCAAGTACGCGAATACTCAAAAGGAAATAATATAATTCGAATAATTACTATCTCTACAGCACAGCTAGTCCATATAACATCTCATTCATCTCACACATGGTCACAAGTGTCGCAGTCACCACGGTGAAGCAAAAAAAATTATTAATTCCATACATCTCATTATGAATCTCAAATGAGCACTATATGTGACTCCACTGAGACGTCACTGGGACTGCTGCTTTGTGATGAGTCACCACGTGACTTTACAATGTAGTTACATTGTGACTCTCATGTGACTATCATGTGTAGACTCAATTTCAAAGTCATCGTAAACGCTGCATTGTGATAAGTTACCAAATAATGTCACATTAAAGTCACATGATGACTTTCAGGTGACAGAGAGACTACTGGGAAGTCACCATTGTGCTCTTTTGTGAAAAGTCACTATGTGACTATAATGTGATATTATTTGGCGACTTATCATAATGCAACGTTCATGATGACTTTGAAACAGTCTAAAAATTTTAGTCACATGAGAGTCACCATGTAACTACATTGTAAAGTCATCTGGTGACTCGTCACAAAGCAGCAGTCACATTGACGTCTCAGTGCAGTTACACATAGTGATCATTTGAGACTCATAATGAGACGTGTGGAATTTCCTATTTTTTTTTTCACCGTAATGACGACTGTGACACTTGTGACCATGTGTGACATGAATGAGATGCCATATGTACTAGCTGTTCTGTAGGGGTAGTGATTATTTGAATTATATTATTTCCTTTTGAGTATTCGCTTACTTAAAAATTAGCATTTTGTGACTGGTTCTTAATTTTGGACACCAGTGTATAATTTTTAATTTAAACTGTTTTGCCAACTGATAATTTTTTGGCCGTAATATGACGTAATTTTCTCCATTTATGACTTTTAAAGCATAATAATGAATTTATTATTTAAAAATTCTCTTTTAAAATTCACGCATAATTTTTATGACGTGATTTTCAATGTTTTCCTGATTTTTCAACACATAATCATTTAATTCTAATTTGAAAGTTTTCTTTTCTGTTTACAACAGCCACATGTAAATAAATTTTTAATTTGAAGGAAATATTATTCTTTGCGCTGTTTTTACAATTGGCAACAATTTAAAATAATACCCTTTTCTAAAATTTGTAAAAAATATCTCTCGAAGTGCTGGAAATTTGAATTTAAAATGGAAATAAATCCTCAAAAAATGAGTCATATTAAAAAAATTAATTCAGTCTGCACATCGGGAACTTCTAATGTATAAAATGATCTAAAAATGTTTAAATTCCTATGCATAGTTTTTGCACCTATAAAACTATTTTATTGGAACATTTTTGACCAACTGTAACATAAAATATCTCTTAAAATAATTATTCTATTTAAAAGCTGTCCACATTAGCGTGTTTGTCAAACGTTTCACTTTAATATCACCAATTTTCATATTTTTGTATGAAACAGTTTTCTTAATATTAACGAAGAAAGACTCACGGTCACAAAAAATCTGGATGCCGGTGTAGCGGGAAGATCTACGCAGATTTTCATTGGTCCATTTCTAAATCGTTACTTTTTTTTATATATAGAAGGAAAAATTTGGAGGAAAGGTCAGTTCGGTTGCTGTATTGGGAAATAAGCTGCTGGCCGGACGTTATATTGGATGTAAAAATAACATATCATAAAGGGGATATATTTCGGGACATTTTGCACCGGTCGTTATAATGGAATGGTCGCTATGAGGGGCGGTCGTTATAACGAGCGTCGACTGTATTATTATTTTGCCTACCACTGTCTTAAAACAACAATCTTCCTATTATATCCATACTAATCTACGAGGTAGATTATTGTCATGTCATTGTATATTATATTTCTGACTGAGATGGCGACTTATTATTATTATTGTCAACCACTATCTTAAAAACAATAATCTTCCTATTATATTCATACTAATCTTCGAGTAGATTATTGTCGTATCATTGTGTATTTTTCATTCATACTATCATTGTTTGACGGTATGAACAGTATTGCTGACATTAAAGTACTTAATAATAGCAATAACTGTTTTATTTTTTGTAAAATAATAAAACAAAATGTGAACGGCTAAAATTCATTGATAGAAATTGAATTTCTACTGGATCTGAATGTCAAACAATTTGTAACAATAACATTTGTTATTTCTGACCTCGAAAGCTTTTTTCTATGCATAGTCGTGGAAAAAAAGTAAACAACTCTGTAACTAATTATAATAGAAGAAAGTTACTGGTACCAAACGATTGGAAATAAAGTCTACTCTTAAACGATTATTATAAAATTGCTTAGGGGGCCATCTGCAAATCAAAACTAGCTCAAACTTTGTTTTTTTATGGCAACGCTCAATTTCAATACTATATTTTTAATCTTCGGTTCAAACTATGCCTAGAAACGAAATTTCAGTCATTTAGATAACAAGTTTTTGAATTATAAACATTCAAAATTTAGTTATGTTAAATACTAATGTTAAATTGCATTTTCATATTTTTATTAACATCTCCCGAAATTATAGTCCTAATGTGATAAATTTTTGTGTGGTTATAATACTAAAACACCCAAATATAAATACATTGAATTTGTAATTTAAAAATTTTTATAATATGAATTATGGAAGTAATATTAAAAAATATATATGAATTTCAACCTACAATTCTTTTCATAGATTTATATTTATTATGTCCTGCTTTATTCGAATTTTCAATATGAAAATTTTCTTCCAAGTTGTTTTCGAATTATGATTAAAAAACGTCAAAATGATGTGACGTGCAGAAAAGCATAATTTGAAATATATATATTTTACTCATTTTATTGAAATATTTGGACTGGCAAAAGTCGAAATATATTAAGGGAATGAAATGGTCCTATGGGCAAGAAATAATACATGAATAGAAGTAACATAGTCATTATGTAGCATTTCAACAATCGAGTACTGAACTTCAATATGGATACAGCCCCCCCAAAAGCTCATTTTAAAATAATTAATTTCTGTGAAACTAATCATACGTATTTCATGACAAATTGTATTTAGGATAATTGGAAGTTGTAAAATTTATTCATGGAATCAAACTTGCATATTGCTATTGATAAAAACGAAGTTTGGGTTCGTTTTGGTATGTAGATGGCCACGTAAGCAAATTTTATATACTTAACTTAAATCTAGGTTTTATTTCCAATCGTTTGGTACCAGTAACTTTCTTCTACAATAATTTGTTGCAGAGTTAGTAGGGGTGTTTATTTTTTTTCCCACGACTATACATACAAAACGCATAATGATGAATGAGGTATCATACAAAAGCTTTATGAACAGGCTTTTGAAGTAGTATACTCACTATTTCATTAAAACGAGTTTTTTTAAATCAAAAATCACTGTTAATTTATATTAATTAAAAACATATCAGCGTAAACAAAAAGTATATAATTGTTTTAACGTAACTTCACATTTCAAAAACGCTTTATTTTCAAACTTATTCATGAAGTTTCTGTTTTACAAGTATCCAATATCTTCCTCATTACCATGCCAGTTTTTCTCTGTAATTTGGGACGCGTAAACTGAAACTCAGAGTCGAATCCATTAAGGATAATTAATTATTCATAGGCCTTTGGTTTATTTACATACTGGGGCAATTCGATATTCACATACAAGGAAGAAAGTAGCAAATTCTTTCAGAATTTAAATCTGTATTAACAAGATGTTTCTTTTTTTTTGTGATGAAGACGATATTTTCGAATTTAATATTTCTTTTTCAAGAGTTATTAAACGAGTGTTAACCTTGCATAACAATTTTTATGTTTAAAAACCACACAGTTTTTTTTTAAGTAAAAGATGTATTTTTCTTTAATTTGAGACAGTATATTAAGACAAATTATTCATTTAAACAATATTTTTGTCACTACAGAACTTTAAAATTATATTATAATTAATTTTTGATCGGGCAGTTGTATCGTATCAACTTGAAAAAAAAAATATGCATTAAACATAAATGCACTGTAAAAACTAATATGTTGCGGCCATCACAAAACTCTCTTCTATATAAATCACATAAACAGCACTAATTGATATCAAGGTATACCTGAATCTGAAGTTCGATGAAAATTGGGGCATTACTTCTTGAGATAGAGCTGTAGTGGAAATTCTGAAAAATACAGCATAGCAACGCCACCTCTTGAGTGATTTACACCAAAACATAAACAGCACTAAATCATATCAAGGTATACCTGAATCTGAAGTTTGTTGAAAATCCAAGCATTAGTTCTTGAGATAGAGCTATTGTGAGAATCGGAAAAAATGCAGCATAGCAGCATCAGCTATCGAACGATTTGCACCAAAATGTATAAAACGTCAATTTATGTCAAGGACTAATTGAATCTGAAGTTTGATGAAAATCCGTGCATTAGTTCTGGAGAGAGAGCGCCCACAAAATTTGTATCACATACAGACAGACATTCTGTAAAAACATGTTTTCAGGAATTTCTGACCCCTAAAACGTGTAAAACATCGAAAATCGAAAGTCGAAAATTTTCACGAATCGAATACTTTCTTCTTGTAAAGATAGAAGAAAGTAAAAATTATGTAACGTTGCTCCATAACAAGTAAATGGGACATAGTCCATAAAATGGGGGCAGCTTTAAAATGCCCCATTATATAAGTTAAATTACTCCATAAAATTGGAGGCAGTATGTTGCCACTAATTCTATGGAGTAATGTTACATACATTTTTTACAGTGTGAATAAACAACAAGAGCAACAAACCCCAACAACAATTGAAATTTATTTATTTTAATATGAAATTTCATTCTAGAACTAAGGAAGCTACGATTGGAGCCCCTTTTTCTTTAAATATGTAATACTACAGGGATAAAAAAAGTTTCGGAGATTGTGTTGATATCTGATAATCTTATTGGAGGTGAGGAGAACTACAATTGAACTTCGATTTAAGGAACCGTTCGGGACTAGCAACTTTGTTCGTTAAATCGAGATTATTCGTTAAATTGGGATAGGCAAATGATTTTTTTTTTATACAACAGCACAAGTTAAAAAATGGCTATAAATAAAAAGAACACTTACCTTAATAACGATTTTAAACATATGTTGCTTTACGAAAATACATTATATAAAAATTCATTCTTTTTTTATGCATCGCTATAAATTACACTTATTTTAATAAAAAAAACCTCATTTATTCAAATTTTGAAGATAAATTATAAGATATATTTTATAGTTGTTTGTTAGCTTTATTTCAATTTTGTATTCCAAACTTATTTATCGATTTTTTCATGAAGCTGTGAAAATAGTATCAACATTATAAGCCATCAAATTCCGTTTCAAAGAATCTAAACTGCTAACTGCTTCTTTGAATGTTGAATGTTTAATCTCTATTTCATCTTCTTCATCCGATCCATTACTACAGCATGAATAACCTCGGTATAATGTACATTTTTGCATGTAGATAATTCTGAGTCATATGATATATATATTCAGAAAATCGATAATCAGGAACACTGAAAACATTTCATAAATATAAAAAAAAATCTTCAATTTTTCACTTTTTTTTTTACATAGAAAGTTATTCGTTAAATCGGGATTATAAATTCGTTAAATCGAAGTATTTTTGTTCCATTTTCGCCGGGACCATAAAGAAATTCGTTAAATCGCGATTCGTTGAATCGGGGCTCGACTGTATTTTAAAGTGGTGAAGAGTAATGTGTGATGCGGGAAATACGAGATCTATAAGGAAAGCCCAATGTGAAGTCTGTCGTCAGAAGACACTGCAACCCTGCCAAAATTAGAGAACCTACCGTAGGTTCTCTAGCCCAAATAAATAAATACCGTATATACTCGTGTATAAGTCGAAGAATTTTAGACAAAATTTGAGAGTTGAAAATGGGGGGTCGACTTATGCACGAGAAAGTATTAAAAAAAATAATCGCAGCTAATCGTCGAATGGGAAAGTCTTTTAAACAATCAC
This sequence comes from Maratus speciosus, assembly GCA_963932465.1. Taxonomy (NCBI): domain Eukaryota; kingdom Metazoa; phylum Arthropoda; class Arachnida; order Araneae; family Salticidae; genus Maratus; species Maratus speciosus. Next base: position 605,647,978 of record OZ010788.1, on the reverse strand, counting down.
GAGAGATAAAAGCGGACAATGGTCATTTCCCTGTAATTGACAAAAAAAAAGCTCAACAATAATTTCCCTGTAATGGTTCTGCACCCATTTTTGTCTTGGGATAGAATTTCCTTCAATATAGGGGCATTTCTTTTAAATTTTTATCCCCTTTTTAAAAAGAGTTCAACTTGAGAATACTTCTAGATTTTGCCCCTAAAAGTTGTACAATACAAGGAAATACTATATTTTAGCAGTCTAAGAAGTTGTTTATCTTTGTAAATAAGGCTTGAATAAATTTTTCAAAGATTTTTTTCTTTTTAAGTATCATTAAATTAACGTGAATAGGTTCCAAAATAGCTTAAGCTTCTCCAATTTTACATAATTTTACAGTTTTGAAAAGTTGAATTAAAAGAAAAAAAGTCTAATTAGAAACATAAAAAAAAAGTTTACGACTACAAATTGTTTTTCAACATACTACCAGAAATGTGGTCCGACTTATACACGAAAATGAAATTTTTTTTGAAATTTTGCGTAAAAATTAGGGGGGTCGACCTATACACGAGTATATAAGTTAAATTAAAAACTTCCAAAACTTCAGAGAAGAAAAATACGCATGTTCATCGTACTATTTTTCTCTCTCCCATAAGTTAGAAGTGTAAAAAATAAAAGGAGGGAAAAGATGTTTTGGATGCCGGATTCTTGAAGTCCCACTGTATATTTAAAACATTGTTTCAAAATTTTATGGTTATTGAAATATTATTTATTGAATTATAACAATTTTACAAAAAGAAAAAATCAATTTTGAGAAAAATCATAACATAACCTTCAACTTAGTTTTTTAAAGTTTGTAAGAAATATAAATGTTTAAGAAGCTCAAAAATCACAATTAAAATATTGAAATTTTATATTAATTTAAAAAACAGTTTAAATTTTCATCGAAATTGACGTTTTAAAGGGATATAGGTACCTTAAAAAAGAAACGAAAATCTTTTTAACACTTTCTCTTTAAAACACCTAAATTCACCAAATATCTCCGGAATGAGTTGTACTTTAACCGTTAACTTACTTCTTTCTAGCATATTTTATATTCCGAAAAAGTACATTCTTCGAATTCCATAAAATGCAATTATTCATGAGGCATCTTGCTTCCCTGCGCCCAATATCTTTCCTGTTTACTCTGCAGTTTTGCTTTATAGTGCGATAAGTAGTAGAGCCCCGAATACAAACTTGGAGACGCATCGAGTTAATTATTCATAGGCGCATGATTTATTTATGTGTAAACACACAATTCTGGATTGGGGAAAAAGTCGTGTGTTTACTCAGAATTGAATGAAAGACTTTTTGGATTTTCATCCTCAGAAGAAATATTCTCGAAAGAGTTTAAAAGAGAGGCAGGCAGAGACAGAGAGATTAAGAAGCAAAATAGAAAAAAAAAACTATAAAAACTGAATCAATTCACTTAAGACTGTTCTTAACTGCTCTGCTCAACAAGCGCAAAATATTTTGACACATTTACAAATTAATTTTTTAACGGAAAGATATCAAATCGGAAGGCCAAACTAGGGAAACGATTTGAAATCGAACTCTTTTTTCCATTTTGTTGATCCATCAATTACCTATTGAGTTAGATGCGATTTTGATCACGTGACAAACACGTTTTCCTCCCTTTGCTGACATGTTTTTCTGCTTTCTTCGGGAACTTCGGTTCAAAACGTCAATTTGTCACTATTTTCTGAAAGATCTATTGCGTTTGCAAAAGTACGAAAAAAAAAACAGCTCGATGACATAGTTTCTGAACAACAACACCTGCTAGTTTCATACATTTCCGACCAAAATAAATTTAAACTTATGTCATAAAGTTGCCCTTTTGGATTTTTGAACAGCCTTAAGGGGTAAAGTTTGAAATGGAATTTTTATTTATTTTATTTTATTTTATTTATTTATTTTTAAAGAAAAATAAACAATTTTATTTTACTTTTCTGTACAACACACTATAAACTAGTCGGATGTGCGAATCTCAAAAACTTTCTTTATCCCAAATACGTTAAAACTCGAAATTAAACCTAGTCAAAAAAGTCTAAAATTAAACCTAGTTTGGAAACTTAGGTGATTCAGTACAATATTTTCAACCGATCTTCTTCAGTTATCTGAATATTATATCTTCTTACGCATTTACGGCCTCCCATTCCTGCGAGCCGCGCGTTCTGAGCAGCTAATATAGCACGTCAGTTTGGTCTAACATTATCCTGAAAATCGAACAAAATTCCCCATCACAGCGCCACCTTCAGATCGATTTCTCCAAAATTTTATACAATCTCGTATTATGACATATGACATCTAATTATAAAATTCCGTCGAAAAATGTTAATAAATTCTTCACTTAAACTGCAAAAAATCCAGGTAATCAGCTCTATCACAGTACTTCCTACCGGAGAAATATCCCATTTTTAAGTGGGACCTGATGTCTATAGTTAAAACACACATATATATATACAAGGTGGCCATAATTAAACCGACAGTATTCAGAGTGTTATGTAGTCCGATCTAATTGAGATGAATGACGCCAAATTTTGTAAGAAGATTAAACATGACGGGGGACGAAAGATTCCACGAAAAAGAAAAAAATCAGTTCCAAATGTCACCGCTAGGGGAATATGTGGCACTGTGTAACAGAAAAGAGAGTTTTAAAAAATGCAGAATCAATACTGAAATAAAATTACCTTTCATTTGGGATATTTAAGGGGGCCGGGAAAGCCCTATCTCCGCCATGTTAAATTCACCAACTTTATGTACCTTTTTCTCAGAAATGGTGAAAGATAGAGGTCTAGATTTTTTAGAGTAGTTAGAATAATAGGTTTTACGTATTTTAACAGACCATTTTCTTTCTAAGTGAAACTAAATATTACTTATTAGTTATTAATTGAAAGTCATTTTTAAGTTAGCATCTTTGGTAAGATTTCAGTTCCTAAAATAAATAATTCTCAACAAATCAAAAAATCCCTGTGTTGACCTATACAATATAACATAATATAAGTATTAAAAAAAATCTGAGTTCTTAAATTTAATAGATATTGAAAAAAAGGAACATAAACATGAAAAATCCAAGTTTCAGAAAAAGTCAATTAAAGATTTAAATGGCCATTAACCTGTGAAGTACTCTTAGAAAAGAATGAATAATTTCAACGCTTATGTTTTTATATATAAACATGTGTGACACATCGTTGGAAAGATAAAAGAACTATTTAATGTTATAAAAAAGTAAAAATCATTTTTTTTGGTTGAATTTTGCTTTCCCGATCCCCTTAAGAGGCTACTTCAGTCAAGTGAAAAGACCCATTCGCTAATGCTAATCCTATGGAAGAAATTTATAACGATATCTCGGTTGCATTTCAATATTTTTAAATGATTTTTTTTTTGCATTGGATAGCTGAGATCGATCTGTATAAAGGCCGTTTTTTAATTTTTCAATTTTGTTTACAGATATTTTTAATGAGGACGCTTTCATTTTCGGAACCGGTTTCGAAACTGAAAGCATGCTCATAAAAAAAATCTATAATCAAAATCGAACAAGTAAAAAACGGCCTGCATACAGATCGATCTCAGCTATCCAATGCAAAAAAAATCATTTAAAAATATTGAAATGCAACCGAGATATCGTTATAAATTTCTTCCAGAGGATTACCATTAGCGAACGGGTCTTTTCATTTGACTGAAGTAGCCTCTTAACGGTTTTAGTATTGATTCTGCATTTTTTAAAACTCTCTTTTCTGTGACACAGCGCCACATATTCCCCTAGCGGTGACTTTTGGAACTAATTTTTTCGCGGAATCCTTCGTCCCCCGTCTTGTTTAATCTTCTTACAAAATTTGGCGTCATTCTCTTAATTAGATCGCGCTACAGAACACTCTGAGTACCGTCAGTTTAGCTATGGCCACCTTGTATATCTATCTGCACCTGAGAACCAAACTATCGTAAGTCCAAAAATAAAAAGAATTATGTTAACAGCTTTTATACTAAAGAAACTGCTCTCTTTCGAGCCAAACTATCGCTATAACTGTATTACATAGCTTATCTTGCAAAGTAATGCTTCTTTTACTTCCCTTGAAAAATAAGTGAAAAACGATAGTTCGGCTCTCAGGTACAGTCGTGAAAAAAAAAAAAAAATAAAAACACCTCCTACTAACTCCTCAACAAATTATCGTAGAAGAAAGTTACTGGTACCGAACGATTGGAAATAAAGCTTACTTTTAAATGACGTATATAAAATTTGTTTAGGGGGCTGTCTACCTATTAAAACGTACCCAAACTTCATTTTTTTCAATAGCAATAACCAATTTTAACGAGATATTTCAAATCTTCGGTTCAAACTATGCCTACACACTAAATTTCAAGTCATTTGAAGGGTAAATCTTTTAATTATAAGCATTCAAAATTGAGTGCTTCTAATGTTAAATTACTTTTTCATATTTTCATTAATATCTACTGATATTATACTCCTAATATGCTAATTTTTTAAAGCAATAATACTAAAATACCCAAACATAAATACGTTGAATTTGCTATTTTTTTTATTTTATGATACGAATTATGAAATTCATATTCGAAAAAATTATGAATTGCAACCTACAATTTTTTTTATGGATTTAGATTTATTAAGTCCTACTTCATGGGAATCCAAAATTTCACATTTTTCTTCCAAGCAGTTTTCAAATTACGGTTAAAAAACGGCAAAATGATGGTTTTAAGGGGTCGTCTATGACAGAAGTGACTAGATATTTTCAAATGTCTTATGCTATCCTGTAATCTAGCAGTCTTCAATGACTGCATGCGTGTCACTTAAGATACCTTGATCAAGAAGGAGGCTCTCTCGGTCAACAATCGAGTACTAAACTTCAATTTGGATACAGCCCCTAAAATACGCTCGTTTTGAAACAATTTCTCGGAAAATTATCGTACGAATTGCATAAAAATTTATTTTTAGGCTAATTGGAGGTTGTAGAGTTCATTTATGCTGTCAAAATTGTATACTGCTATTGAAAAACAAACAAAGTTATGGTTCGTTTTAATATGTAGATGGCCCCCTAAGCAAATTTTATGTGCATTATTTAAAAGTAGACTTTATTATCAATCGTGTGCTACCAGTAACTTTCTTCTACGGTAATTTTTTGCAGAGTTAGTAAGGGGTGTTTACATTTTTTTTCCCCACGAAAGTACGTGTACATACATACACACTTATGAACTTTGGATAAATTGTATGCATAACTTTGTACACTTTAGAGGATACAATAATGAAAGTGGCAAAACAATCGCGATTACAAAGCTCCCTTTCGGCAGAATATCCCCAAATGCAACTGCGGCTTGGTGGCAGTAGCCAAAACATACATCGTGAATTTGGTTCAATTCTACGAATAATTTCATACACTTTTTGATGATACAAACACACACACACACACGGACAAACAGACTTTTGTAAAAACATGTTTTTCGGGACTTCTGACCCCTAAAACGTGTAAATCTGTCGAAAACCAGAAGTCGGAAAAAATTTGGATTACAATGCTTTTTTCTATTACAGCAGATAGAAGAAATAAAAAAGAAAACGAAAGTACTTTTGAGTAAGTTTAACATTAACAAAATATCTTCGGAATGAGTATTTTTTAACCGTTAACTTGCTTCTTTCAAGCATATTTTATATACCAAAAAAGTACGTTCTTTGAATTCCGTAAAATACAATTATTCATGAGGCATCTTGTTTCCCTGCGCCAAATATTTTCCTATTACTCTGTAGTTTTGGTTTATTTTGCGATAAGTAGTAGAGCTCCGAATACAAACTTGGACATCCATTGAGTTAATTATTCATAGGCGTCTGATTTATTTATGTGTAAACACACAATTCTGGATTGGAGAAAAAGTCGTGTGTTTACTCAGAATTGAATGAAAGCCTTTTCAGATTTTCATCCTAAGAATAAATATTCTCGCAGGAGTTTAAAAGAGAGGCACCAGAGAGAGAGAGAGAGATTGCATTAAATTCACTTATGGGGTAACATTTGAAATGGATTTTTTTAAAAAGAAAAATGTATACTTTTCTTTTCTATTTCAGTACAAAACAGTAAAACCTCCTTAAAGCAACCACGCTCCATTCCAATAAACATTGGTCACTACGAAAGGTGGGCTCTTAATGGAGATCATGTTTAAATCTAGATTTTAATTGTAGAAAAAGGTAACAATTTTAAAGGCGTGAATTATCACTTTGCTAACTAAGCGTAAACCAACAGAGGGGAAAATGTCCAAGCCGGGAATAGAACACGGGCTCCTGGAATAGCGCTCCAGTGCTCGATCACTAAGCTACGAGGACGATGCCCAGCTTGGCATCTCTCACTCAAGTCGGTAAGACTGCTACCGCAGCCACTAGATGGAAAATTCTTCATGAGCACACAATCTTTCGGCGTAACATGATACGCAAACGAAACCAGCATCGGTGAATATACAATTTAATTAATTAAAAAGGTAACAAGGGTCAGCTACGTGGGGAGGCCTACCAAATGGCTTAAGCACTCACAAGCCCCACCCAATTAAAAAGGTAACAATGTTACTAAAACTTATTTTTCACATTAGGAAAAAATATGAAAATTTAAGTATCAAAACAAAAGGTAATTACATAAGTTAATTACTGCAGAGTTTAAAAAATGAATACACTGACGTTTGCTTTGATTTTACGGTTTTATCTTTTATAACTTTTCTTTCGAAGTTCAGTAAATAAATGAAATTTTTTTTTGGACGGGAACAAATAATGACGATTTCATTCATTTATCTATTTCTTTTAGATTTTCCTAACAGAACAGGGCAGGGGAGTTTATTGACCGCCATTCTTAATTTGTCATCAGAGTTAAACTCATTGCCTAAAAAGGCACAATTTTTTTTAAACACTTAAAAAATACCGAAAGAAAAAAAAAATCGAAACTCAGTTTAGAAGTTTGATGAATAATGCGCTCTCCGGAATTATTTTTCTAATAAAACCTTCTTCAAGCGACCAGGAAAAAACGGAATTTGTTTCATTTTCTTCAAAGAAATGGGTCGCTCATGGAGGGAGTTCAACTAGAATGGTCTCTGAATGGAGGTAAAAGTAGTACTAAAGCCTATGGGAATGAATTTCGTACCATTAAAAAATGGTCGTTCAGAGAGGTGGTCGCACAGGTAGGTTTCACTGTATACTGTAAACTAGTCGGATGTGCCAACCTCAAAACTTTCTTTAATGTCAAACACGTTAATACTCGAAATTAGAATTAGTTGAAGCCGAAAACTAAACCTAGATTGGACACTTGGGTGACTCAGTAAGATTTTCTTCCATCCATCTCCTCCGGTTATTCGAATCTTATGTCATATCTTTACGCATCCACGACTTCCGGCACATCACTTCCGAGAATTCTAAGCAGCTGATATCAACACAACAGCTTGGTCTAACGCTATCCTGAAAATCGAACGAAATTCAATACCACAACGCTACCTTCGGGAAGATTTCTTCAAAATTTTATACAAACCTCGGTCTATGACAATACGGAACTAAATATAAAATTATGTCGAAATTTATTCATATATTCTTCACTTAAACTCCTAAAAATCAAAATAATCGCTTTCACAGTGCTTCCTTCCGGGAGAATATCCCCATTCTCAACTAGGACATGACGCCCATTAGTCAAAAGCATATATTTATATGAAGTTTGGTTCAACTGTATGCATAACTTCGTACACTTTTTGATGATGCAATAATAAAAGTGGCACAAAAATCGCTATTTCAGCGCTCTCTTCAAGCGAAATATCCCCAATTCAACTTTGATCTGCTGGCCATAGCCAAAAACATACATATGACATTTGGTTCAATTCTATGCATAACATCATACAATATTCGATGATACAAAGAGATATAAACACACACGAACAGTCAGAGATTTCCTAAGAACATGTGTTTCGGGATCTCTAACCCCTAAAGCTGCTATTAAATTCACCAATTTTTCGAGCGACCAACTTTTCAGTCGGCTTTTCCTCCAACTTTTCCGCGTACAAAGTGTAAAAAGGGTTGCAATTGTTGCTAAATTTGGAAGAAAAACTGGTACTACTGTTACCAGTTGTTATTATTTATCGCTCTTTCGTTAGTGCAAATAAACTTTCTTATTAGTTTTTCAACTATCTCTTGATATGAGCACCTTTTCAAAGTTCTATTTATATATAAACTGTATTTTATGTCCCATATATGTGGGTTTTCTTTAACGCATTACATCAAAATCCTTTCTTGATCATCATTCAATTTCAGCTTAATCGCAGAGTCGGCCATCTTGGTAGTTGGGAAATGAATGACGTTGAAAACCGTCTATTTCTGATTGGCTAAAATGTTGGAAGTTTCGTGAAAAGTCGTGGCTAGCGGAGATTTTTTTAAGGGCTGTTGTACAAAAGTTGGGGATATTGCTGTTTGCTATCACACTGGGTGTTGAGACGATTTCTCACAGAAAATCGGCTGAAATCAAGAGTTGGCTCAAAAGTTGCTCGAAAAGTTGGTGAATCAGATAGCAGCTTAAAACGTGCAAGTCCGTAGAAAAACGGAAGTCGAAAGAAAATTGCATACAGTACTTTCTTCTATTATTAATAGAAGTAAAAAGAAACGAAAATCTTTTTGAGCAAGTTTTACATTCACAAAATATCTTCGGAATGAGTTGTATTTTAACCGTTAACTGGCTTATTTCTGACATTTTATATTCTGGAAAAGTACATTCTTAGAATTCCATAAAATACAATTATTTATGAGGCATCTTTGTTTCCCTGTGCCAAATATCTTTCCTATTACTATGCAGTTTTGCTTTATTGTGCGATAAGTAGTAGAGCTCCGAATACAAACTTGGAGATCCATTGAGTTAATTGTTCATAAACGTCTGGTTTATTTATGTGTAAACACACAATTCTGGGTTGGGGAAAAAGTCATGTGTTTACTCAGAATTGAATAACAGACTTTTTTTTCTATTTTCATCCTAACCAAAGAAGAAATATTCTCGGAGGATTTTAAAAGAGAGGCAGACAGAGAAAGAAGAAAAAAAAACTATAAAAATTTCCATCACTTCAAATTCTTTTTCAGTACAGTACGCTGTAAACTAGTCAGATGTGTCAATCTCAAAATTTTCTTTTATCTCAAACACGTTAACCCTTCATGTACTGAATTATGAATTCATGAAAATTTTATCTTCTAAAGCATTTTTCATGAATTGTTAAACAACATTAGAAGATTTACATAATCATTTAATGGTATAAGGATTAATTAAATTTGAATTTATAGGGATTTTGTGCAGTATTTATAACCTCACTCAAATCTTTTATTTTAACTATTTTTCTTGGTATTTTGTAGAATTACGAAATGTACAAATATAATGTTCTTGCAATAGAAATATAGAAATATTTCCGAATTGAACCTCCCTCCCCCCAAAGCAAAGAAAAATGAAAAGATGCAAAGACAAAATAAATCATCCTTTTAAAAATATTTTGTTTTGTGTAATCCATAATGCTTTTGGAACAAGATAAAGTAATGTATCTATAACTCATTCTAACCTGTATTACAACTAATCAATGTATTAACCCTTAAATGTTTGGTGTTGCTTTTCTGCAACATACCCAATTTAGGTTTCTAAAATACTATTAGAATACTATTGAAGCTATAATATCTAATGTTGCCAATAAAATACATTCTGGTAATATTATTAAAACGGTTTTCAACATGTAGATTGCAACACTTGTGCTGTTTAAGAATAAAGATAGATTTATTTTTTTAATTGTTGCTACATGTTCTTTTTGTTTTGTTTGAAAGCCTGCGAAATACCCTATTTTGTACTGCAGTGAGCAAGTAAAATTTATTTCTTATTATAATACATAAAATTCTTGTGTGTTTAATATCAAGGAATTTTATCAAGGAAAATTATTTTTCCAATTAAAGACCAGTATTGCCGATTAGTAACAAACTGTTTTTTAGCCGTAAACCATACTTAAAACAAAATATGATTTTTTAAAAGTATTTTTCCCATGATTTATTTAAAAAATGAAAGCCGAAAAACATTATTACTATGATTTTTGAAAAATTAGGCATTTAAGGGTTAAATGAATTTTATAACAAGTTATTTTAATGGTACTTATAAGTACCGTCAGTAGATAAAGGGTTAATACTCGACCTAGTAGATTGGTTGTATTTATGACGGCCAATTATCTGCACGAGGGATATAGGCCCAGGGGGAGTGCCCTTCGTGGGGGTCTTTCTAAGGGAACCTAACCCGTATTAACGCTTGAAAATCCAAGGTTCGAAGAAAACCACGAAAACTCCGAACGATTAGGCCGACGGGCGCGATTGGGATCGAACCCAGCACCTCCCGTCTACCAGATTCGAGAGCAGAACCTCTCAGCCGCTGGTGGGGCCCTCGACCTAGTAGAAGTCGAAAACTTAGATTAGGCACTTGGGCGATTCAGTATGATTTTTTTCAACTCATCTTCTCCGGTTATCCGAATCCGATATCATCTCTTTACACATCCGCGAGACCGCGCGTTCTGAACAACTGGTATACGATAGCACAACAGTTTGCTCTAACACTATCCTGAAATTCGAACAGCATTCCCGATCACAGCACCACCTTCAGGCCGATTTCTCCAAAAAAAATTATACAAACCTTGGCCTATGACATTACTTCTAAATATAAAATTTCGTCGAAAAATATTTACCGATTCTTCACTTAAGGCAACTGCTCTGCTCAACAAGCGCAAAACGTTTTGATACATTTACAAATTCACTTTTTAACGGAGAGATATAAAATTGGAAGGCCTGGCCAGTGAAGCGATTTGGAATCGAACTGTGTTTTCCATTTTTGGATCAATAAATTATCTATTGAGTTAGAAGCTATTTTGATCACGTGACAAAGACGTTTTTTGCTCTTTCTTGAGTGATTATTCTACTTTCGCGCGGAAATTTGGTTCAAAACGCCTATTTTGACACCATTTTCTGAAAAATCTATTGCTTTTGCAAAAAAACGAAAAAAAAAAAATCCCTGCCGGCTCTGGCCTACAGGCGGAGGTAGATTTCGATTTTAAGTACTAAATTCACCAACAAAACTTAAATCAAGATTAGAGATAAACCCAGTTCCTTCACTAAGAATGAACTTTAGGGAGCTAAACATTTTGTGAAAATTCTAATGTACACCAATACACACACGCATGTATATGGGATAGATTTAAAAATGGCTAAAACAAATTCAGAGAACCTCAAATTGTTAAAATATGTTAATATTTCCATAGTCGGTTTTTTATCATGTTTTAATACGTTCCTTCAAACTCACATGACGTTACATATTCACCTGCTGAGGTCCATTATATTTCTAATATGACGCAATATATATATATTTTTTTATATCGTCAAACTATTTATTTCATTTTGAGTTTCCATGCTGAAATCTTGCTCTAGAAAACTTATGACGTAATATTCAATTTGTTTTCAATTTGTCAAACTATTTATTTAATTTATTTTTTCACGTGAAAATCTTGCAATACAAAAGCAATTGTTGTGGTGAAAATTTTATTGTTTTTTTTTTAATTGTTGGCAACTGCTATAACGTAAAATATTTATTCTTTCCTGTCATTGTTGTGTAAGAGCTTGTTTTATCAGAATCTTGTTAAGACGGTATTCAAAATTTTTAACCCCCCTCCCCATTTCCATTCCCTTGGGCCGATTTTGTCCATTTTCAATCCCCGCCGAGATATTAGCCATCTCAAAGTTGTTGGCGAGTTTGAAAACGATCCGTGCATAATTGCGACTTTTATCGTGCGGACAAAATTTAGTACATACATATATATATATATATATATATATAAACTTTTTAAGTGGGGGTGGTTTTGGGTTCCTAGGGTCATATAATGAAAAGTTATGAAGGAATTTTTCAAAAGTCGCACCATGGTAACGACTGCAATAGGTAGTTATTTCTTACGAAACTTCCTAAAAAGCTCGTTGGCATAGTTTCTGAATGTACACCTGATAGTTTCATACATTTCAGACCAAAAATAAATTTAAACTTATGTCATAAAGTTGAACTTTTGGATTTGAGAACAGCCTTAAACTGCAAAAATTGGAGAAAATCGCTATCACGGTGCTTCCTACCAGGGGAATATATATCCTATTTTTAACTGGGACCTGACGTCCATAGTCAAAAGCATATACAGTAAAACCTCCCTAAAGCGACCACGTTCCGTTCCAATAAAAATGGGTCGCTCCGAGAGGTGGTCTCTTAATGGAGGTCATGTTTAAATCCAGATTTTAATTGTTGAAAAAGGTAGCAATTAAAGTTCTAAAATTTATTTTTCACAATAGGAAAATATATAAAAATTTAAGTATCAAAACAAAAGATACTTACATCAATTACTGCAGAGTTTAAAAAAAGAATGCATTGACGTGTGCTTTGATTTTACAGTTTTATATTTTATAACTTTTACTTCCAAGTCCTTTCAAAGATCAGTAAATAAATGCATTTTTGATTTTTTGGACGAGAACAAATAACACGACGATTTCATTCATTTATCTATTTCTTTGAGAGTTTCCTGACAGAATAGGGCAGGGGAGTTTATTGATCGTCATTCTTAATTTGTCATCAGAGTTAAATTCATTGCCTAAAAAGGCACAAAAGGGTTTAAACACTTAAAAGTTACCGGAATAAAGAAAAATTCTAAATTTAGTTTAGAAATTTGGTGAATAATGCCTTCTCCGGAATTATTTTTCTAAAAAAAACCTTCTTCAAACGACCAGGAAAAAACGGAATATGTTTCCTTTTCTTCAAAGAAAAGGGTCGCTCATGAAGGGAATTCAACTGGGATGGTCTCTGAATGGAGGTAAAATTAGTATTTAGCTTATGGGAATGAATTTCGTTCCATGAAAAAATGGTCGTTCAGGGAGGTGGTTGCTTAATGGAGGAGGTCGCACAGGGAGGTTTCATTGTATGTATAAAGTTTGGTTCAACTGTAAGCATAATTTCGTGCAATTTTCGATGATACAATAAGGAAAGACGCACAAAAATCGCTATTACAGCGCTTCCTTCAAACGAAATATCTCCCAATTCAACTGGTACCTGCTGGCCATAGCCAAAAAAAACTACATATGAAATTTGGCTCAATTCTATGCATAACTTCATACAATTTTTGAGGATACAAAGATGCATATACACATGCACGGACAATCAGACATTTTATAAGAACATGATTTTCGGGATCTCTGATCCCCTAAAACGTGCAAATCCGTCGAAAAAAATTTCCGTTACAATACTTTTTTCTATTATAGATAGTAAAAACTAAAATGTTTTTTGAATAAATTTAAAACACCTAAATTCACAAAATATCTTCGGAATGAGTTGTATTTTAACCGTTAACTTGCTTCTTTCTAACCTATTTTATATTCCGATAAAGTACATTCTTCGAATTCCATAAAATACAATTATTCATGAGGAATCTTGTTTCCCTGCGCCCAATATCTTTCCTCTTACTCTGCAGTTTTGCTTTATTGTGCGATAAGTAGTGGAGCCCCGAATACAAACTTGGAGATTCATCCAGTTAATTATTCACAGGCGTCTGGGCTTATTTATGTGTAAACTACAATTCTGAATTGAGGAAAAAGTCGTCTGTTTGTTTATTCAGAATTGAATGAAAGCCTTTTTGGATTTTCATCCTAAGGAGAAATATTCTTGAAGGACTTTAAAAAGAGAGGTAGTCAGGGAGAAAGAGAGAGAAACTGCATTCAATTCACTTATGATGTAAACATTTCTTTCTTTTTTTTTTTTTTTTAACTAAAAAAATAGACACTTTCCTTTTTCAGTGAATACATTGTAAACTAGTCGGATTTGCCAATCCTAAAACTTTCTTCTTTCTCATATATGTTATACCCCATTAACCGTTTTTTAATTATGCATTTTAGAAACAAAAAATCAATCGTTAACATATCTTTTATGTAATTTTTTTACTAAACTTCAAGTTTTTTTTATGAATAAATGTTTCAAAACCATGGCAGGGAGAGGAAAAAAATTCGTAAAAGTCTAATCAGCGAGAAATATGTATAAAAAACGTGAAAAATTTTGCTTATTGCACATATACAATTTAAAACTTAATTGCTAAATTGGGTGATTCAATATTGCGTACAATTTCTAATGATAGAAATGAAAAATAGCGCAAAAATCGCTATCACAGCGCCCACTTACGGCGGAATATCCCCATTTTCAACTGAGGCCGCACGGTAGAGGTCTGCAGGGCCGGAAATTCCAGGCCCGACCAGGCCCATTGCAAAAACTAAAAGTTCAGACCGGCCTCGATCCGCCCCGTTTGTATTTTCGCATTTCACGGCCCGGCCCTTCCCGTAATAAAATTAGTAAAAACAGGCCCGGCCCATGCAAAAGTGAATGAAATCAGACACGAAAAAATTCCACGGAAAAAGTCAATTTTTCTTAACATACAATTGACCGTTCAGTACAGAAATCGATTAACTTCACCAAATGAAATTGTTCAGTATAAACATTTAAGGTTATTGTAACTATAAAAATATTGTATCTATATAATATTTTTCTCGGGATATTTTGATTGAACTCATTAATTTTCTTTTAATCAAAGGTAATTTTTTATCGCAGTATAAATATATAGAAAATTTTCAATGTTCCTTAGTTAAAAAAAAACAAAACGCCACGATTGTCTTCTGAACGCCTGTATTAAGGCTCCTCGTCACTCAGTTCCTGAATTCCCCTCGGTAATGTTAAGTCTATGTGGGCATTTGATGCATTCTTATATTTAAAATATCTCCTCGGGAAATTAATATTTTAAACTTTTTTTGTGTGCACTCTTCTTAAAGGATGTCTATTTTTTTCTTAGTTCTCAAAATATTTCTAAAATCTATGCTTAATTTTATTGGATGTGTTAAAAAATTTACACCCAGTTAGTCGCTTGTAACAGATAAAATATTAAATTAAGCGTACATTTTAGAAATATTTTGACAACTAAGAAAAAAAGAGATATCCTTTAAAAAGAGCACACAGAAAACAAAAATAAAAAATGCAGTAGAATACTATTCAGTATATATACAAATATATAGATCATATACAGAAGTTTACAAAATAATTTGAATACCTTTCTGACTAAAATCGGTAATTTCTGCGACTGAGTTTTCAATTGTGTTAGGGGCTGTACTTATATAACGTTATAAACTTTTTGGTAATTTTGAACCCCCTCCCCCCCCCTTCCTTATTGATATCGTTATCAATGTCTAAAAATTCTTTTGATTTTTGGATTTTTTTTTCTTTTGTTTGGAGTGATATACAAAAATGATTACATTTATTTTTCGCAGTTTTAAATAAAGTGAAGTCAACAAAATATCACTTTATATATGAAATAACTTATATATCAAATAACACTTAAAAGAAGTAGTTACTATTTAAAAGTATTTAATAATAGCTTTTTGTTACATAATGCATTCAACAATAATAATGTCTTTTTGCACCCGCGCACGGGGGGGGGGGTAGGGGGCTAACAGAATTTCTTATCAACAAAATCGGTGGACAACATTCCTTCTCTGTTTATTTACTAGTAACCACAAGTATAATTTTAAACATACTTGCATATGGTTTTTCAAACTATAGATGCATACACGTATGACAGAAAAAATATGAATACCGAATGTTCGGGTATTCCATATTTTGGAATTAAATATAATTTATAATCCTTTTATGATTTTCATAAAAATAGATAACATACTAAAAAAGGATAGCATACTATTTTGATGTAAAGACAAAGTTACAAATAAAAAGAGAAAATTTTGGTTGGATCCAAAATGATAACGATATCAAAAGACAACCCCCCTCCCCCTAGAGATATCTTACGATATCATGTGCCAGACCCCCCCCCCCCCTCCACCTAAAATGATAACGTTATATATGCATAGCCCCTTATGCGTTTTCCAAATTCTGTTTTTAGATATCATTTTCCACTTTATTAAAGTACTCTGAAAATGTTGGAAATTGATACATAATCAATGTTTGAAGCATAATTTTTCTTTCTTGTTTCTTTATTCGACAGTTTAGTTGGATTTCAGATTTTTTGGCAAATAAACTGGTGGCAGTTTCCACCGATGCAGACAGATGATCCGCCTAACTCATCGATCGGTTCTTGCAACGAGCCGTTAATTCCCAAATTGGCTCAACCGAGCCCAGCAATCTGATTGGCTAAAACTGATATTTATATAGTAGATAATTATATTTATTTTCTTATGAAGTAGTGTAATGTGAAATAGAATGCAATTATAATGACTTAAATTGATTTATTTTGTTAAATTTGATCAAAATCACAGTAAAGTAATCCAAAATATTAATATTAACAAAGGATCAGATTGCTGAGATCGGATGAGCCAATTTGAGAATTAACGGCTCGTGTTCTTGCATGGTTCACATGATACTGTGACGGAAAAAACTCCTAGAATGGGAGAAACTTTAGAGAAGCGGGAGAAAAAGAAGGTTAAAAAGAAACTATCGCTTTCAGTCACAGCCAGAAATATGTGATGAAGAGCGTATGCGATGAGTAACATCGTAAGGAAAAGCAGTGACGTTGACAAAAAAATACAGTGATACGTGTCCGACATAACATAATAGAACTGTACAGTCGTGGAAAAAAAAAAGTAAACACCCCCTGCTAACTCTTCAAAAAATTATCGTAGACGAAAGTTACTGGTGCCGAACGATTGGAAATAAAGTCTACTTTTAAATGATGTATATAAAATTTGCTTAGGGGGTCATCTACATATTAAAACGAATCCAAACTTAATTTTTTTTCAATAGCAATACCCAGTTTTAACGAGATATTTCAAAACTTTGGTTCAAACTATGCCTAGACACCAAATTTCAAGTCATTTGAATGATAAGTTATTGAATTATAAACATTCAAAATTTAATGCTTCTAATGTTAAATTACATTTTCATATTTTTATTTATATCTCCTGAAATTATGCTCCTAATGTGCTAATATTTTGTGTAGCAGTAATACTGATATACCAAACATAAATACGCTGAATTTGCAATTTTTATAATTTTATGATATGAATTATGAAATTATTATTCGAAAAAATTATGAATTGCAACCTACAATTTTTTTTGATGGAATTAGATTTATTAAGTCCTGCTTTATGGAAATCCAAAATTTCACATTTTTCTTCCAAGTAGTTTTCAAATTATGAAAAAAAAGGGCAAAATGATAGTTTAAGATAGTTAAGAAGTTCTATGATAGAAGTGACTAGATATTTTGAAACTACTTCTATTCTTCTGTGATCTAGCAGGCTTCATTGACTCCTTGAGTGGCGCTTAAGGTGCCTTGATCAAGAAGGGGGTTCTCTCGGTTAACAATCGAGTACCGAATTTCAATTTGGATACAGACCTTAAAATACGCTCGTTTTAAAATAATTAATTTCTCGGAAACTTATGGTACGAATTGCATAAAAATTTGTTTTGGGGCTAATTGAAAGGTATAGAGTTCATGTATGCTGTCAGAATTGGGTATTTCCATTGGGAAAAAAAATGAAATTTGGGTTCGTTTTATTATGCAGATGGCCCCCTAAGCAAATTTTATATACTTCATTTAAAAGTAGACTTTATTTCCAATCATTCGGTATCAGTCATTTGTTTTACGATAATTTGTTGAGGAGTTAATAGGGGTTGTTTACTTTTTTTCCCACGACTGTACGTGCGGATATGCAAAGTAGAGTCCTTCACGATTAGAGTATTACCAGACCCAAACCCAGGGCTTAATTTCTAACAAAAAAAGGACCGGAGCCAAAAGGGACTGTGCATATATAACGTTATCACTTAATGGGGGAGGGGAGGCCTGGCACATGATATCATAAGATATCTCTACGGGAAGGGGGGGGGAGTTGCTTTTTGATATCGTTATTTTTTCTTCAAGCTAACTTTTCTTTTTCCAGTGACTTTTCTTTACATTCAAATAGTCTGTTACCTGTTTTATCATTATTATTTTTATATGTTTTTATGAAACTACAAAGCTATTATTAAAGCCCTTAAATGTTTATATAAATCATTTCATACCAAAATTTGGAATAACCCAACGTTTGGCATCCTTTTCTTCCGCCATATGTGCATACAATTCACTGTTAGGGAAATCAGGAGCATAATATGCAGGAAATGATATTGTGTTTACCAGTGAAGAAAGACAAAGAATGTTGTCCACTGTTTTGTTGATAAGCTATGCTTTTAACCTGCCCCTGGCAGGGGGCAAGTGCAAAAAGACAATATTACTTTACAATGCATTATGAAAAAAATAAGCTATTATTAAATACATTTAAATAATAGCCAACTTTTTTTAGATGTTATTTGATAAAAATTTATTTCATGTATTGATAGTTTATTGACTTCTTGAATCTGTAAAGTATGCGACTAAGAAATGTATAATCATTGCGGATATCACTACAGGCGTATAAAAAAGAAGGAAAAAAAATCTAAAAATGGAAGAATTTTTAGACATTGATAACGATATCATCAGGTGTGTGTGTGTGGGGGGGGGGGGGGCTGCGAAAGATAACGTATGATATCGTAAGGGGGAGGGGGACCAAAATTAGCAAAATATTGATAACCTTATATATGCATAGCCCCTAATATTATGCAATACTAAAATCGTAGCGAGCCCCCCCCACCCCCACCCCCACCCCCACAATCACTCTAATCCGCATATTTATATTTCATGCATTATTTGAAAAATTTAAAGCATCTTTTTTTCTTTAACAAAATAAAAATTTTAAATATATCTATCTGCATTTACTTAACTGTCAACTATTGCACTTTTTAGACTTTTTCCGAATAAAAATCTCTGTTTATTTTTAATGTTAATAAATCGTAGAATTCTGCAATTAAATAAGGTGAGGATTATGAATAGGAAATAGTGTTAACAGAGAACAGGAATTGTTCGCAGCTATGCATATACTATATATATATATATATATATATATATATATATATATATATATATATAATGAATAACTAGCAAAACCATTTGCAAAAAAGAATTTCAGTAAATCTTACGCGCCGTTTCATCTTCATCTCTTACGTTTGCGACATACTATGTCACATATAAGGTTTTGTTAGAAAAAAAAATGCAGTAACTTGGAGATAAGACGGGAAGGAAAAGGTAATTTACGCTTCGGTTTTTCGGAATTGCTGTTGCACCGGTCTCCGGAGCCCTGAATTTATGAGCTCCGGTGAATTCCGAGCTATATTTAAAAATTTACTAAAAACAGAGAAGTGCCGGAGCTACGCTCTGGCACAACTTAAGGCCTGCCCAAACCCGAATATTCTATTTGAAATCAACTCCAAACCTGACTCGAACCCGAAACAATTACAGCCGAGCCATCTCCAACATGGTCCGTAAAAAAAGTAAATAATAATGATAATAAGCAGCAGTCAACCAGACACACAAAGAAAAATATCCGTACCAATCCGACCCGTCCCGAAACGGGCATCGGGTCGGATTCAAGTAAAACTGGGTTACTCTACCCAGTGCGGGACCCTACTCCCGACCAGAAAGAATCAAAATCAAAGCCGACCGGGTATATATCAATCCCGACACAAAAATGAAAAGAGAATCGACTTGCATTTCACCTGCAACAAAAGTCTAGTCAATCCGATAAGCAGGTCAGGTGGAAGTGAAATCGTGCAACTCGATCCGATGCAGACGTCTATTAGTAGGGATTTGAGAAATCTTTTACATTCACAACCTTACTTCACGCTTTTTGCTTTATTCTATTGTTCAGTTGAATTTAAAATTTCCTTCCGGTGGCAGTTTCACTCAACTATAGCGATGCAGATTAATGATCTGCCTAAATCCATCAATTGCTTTTTTGCATGGCTCACATGGCACAGTGATGGAAAAATTCCCAGAATAGGAAAACCTTTAGAGCAGTGGTTCCCAGCGTGAGATAATTCAGCTCAATATCTGTAACTAATCCTCTGCCTGTCAGTTTATATTTGTCCTTTTTTTTTGGGGGGGGGGGGGGAGAATAATATTTCTTAAGCCTAAAAAAAGCGCGAGAAAATGCACAAACATAACAGTTTTGAATCCTGGTGAAGTTCATAAGGGGACCACCACCGAAATGAAACCTTTTAACGGTAAGGGAATTATGAAAATCGTTTCAAAATAATAATAATAAATTATAGCCTCCCCCCCGCCCCCAATTCTGACCAGAAAATCAGAGTTCAAACATTTTACGACTGCTCTTTTATCTTCACCTAACACTTCATTTATAATGGCTGTTTCATAATAATGGAAGCTATCAATCAGTCCATCAGAAGAGAATAACTCGGTTAAAGCGGCAACTCGGGTAATCGAGACTTTACTGTACTTTCAAAATAGTCGACAATAATTTTGAAATAGCGTTCCGATCCGTGGATTTTTCCATTTCGAGCCGTGGTTTTAGGGAATCAGAAAGATTTGAAATGAAGAAAACTTATTGGAGTTGGACCGTCAAATAGGAAGCGTGATTAATTTAGAGTTACTTCTTTGAGCATTGATTTATTTATGTTTTGCAGAAATAAAAAAAATAGTTTTTAAAAGTTATCATAATATAATAACAGAAGTTTTTATAGTGTGCGACAAAATTAATCTTGTATAAAATTAGTCTTGTCAAGATTTTGAAGTCCAGGTTCCATATTTTTGAATTTGAGATTTCTTCTTCACACTGTTTATTAGATTATCTCTGAATTATACCCAAAGACAAAGAAAAACAAACATAAAGAAAGTATTTTTTTACCAGTTATAATCAGGGACGCCACTCAGAAAACAACAAAAAAGAGGAAATTATGCATGTAGTAAAATTTGCGACATCTTACACATTCATGCATGAAGTTTGTAAACTATATCGTTTATAATTGACTAAACAAATTATAAAGAATAATATGAATAACAAACTATTTTTAAACTAGCTTAAAAAATGAAAGAAAACTGTTTTTTTTTCTTATTTATTTGTTTTATTTTTTGTAAACATTAAACATTTCCCCTCAAAATTATTACCCTTTTAATGGTGTTCGTGAATAGTGCGTGAAAATTTTATATTATTCAATAAATAAACATGACTTTTTAGTTCACCTTATTTAATATCAGTTGGGGTAACCCAGAAACATATTTAATGAGCTCAGCTAAGAATTGGGGTGACGTACAACAGATTCATTGAGCTTAGTGATGAATTTTACTCTATGCTAGCATGACAAAAAGATGGCTATAAATAAATATATATATATATATATATATATATACAAGAAATATGGAAAGGTCTTTCTTTTATGTTTTATATTTTAATAAAATAAATCTTACAATTTCTGCCGTTCATATTGTGGATGTAGAAAAATTGAGTGCTACAAGACTAGTTGAGTCTGATCCCTATACAGAAAAAAATTACAAATTTCGTGACCAATCAACGATTTTTACGATTTTTTTCTGCGACTCTTTGATGAAATTTGTGATTTTCTTTCTACAACCAATTGACGAAATTTGCGATTTTTTTCCAGCGACCGATTGACGAAATTCATGATTTTTTCTGCAACCAATTGACGAAATTTGTGAATTTTTGTATGAGATCGATTGACGAAATTCGAGATTTTTTTCCGCGACCGATTGACGAAATTCGAGAATTTTTTTTCCCGCGACCAATTGACAAAATTCGAGATTTTTTTTTCCCGCGACCAATTGACAAAATTCGAGATATTTTTTCCCACGATCTATTGACGAAATTCGAGACTTTTTTCCGCGACCAATTGATGAAATTCGAGATTTTTTCTGTCATCAAATAATATATAATTTTTAATTGATGTGATTCGCGGTTTTATTCCGCGAACGAATGACGAAAATAGCAATTTTATTTCGCGATCGTTTGACGAAGTTTGTAATTTTTTTCTGACATAATCTGACGAAATTCACAATTCTTTTCCGCGGAAATAGCGGATTTGATAAAAATAAATAAAAAAGCGGAAAAAACTGGCATCCCCGTATAATAAAAAATGTGATAATTTTGAATGGATTTTGAATTTTTTAATATAATTTTTCCAATATTTTACTTTTGTAAATTTGTTTATTTGAGGTACAATCCAAGACTGAGCATGCGCAATAAGCAGTTTGGAAAATACAGAACAATCTAGTTTTGCAAGATTAATTTTGCCGTAAAATAAAAAAAAAAAAATTTTTTGGAATAATTTAACAATGTGTTTTTTTATTCAAGTAAAAGATCAATAAATCAATAAAAAAAGAAGTAATAGTCATAATTAATTAAAATCGTCCTAATCCATTGTCAAACTGACACGTCAATTTTCGTCATTTATAAACCTTTCTGATCCCCTTAAAGAATCTATATTATAAAGGACAGACGTGTCTGTGCGTACCGCTGACGTCATTTTGCGAATGCCAACAGCAGACGATTAAATTTCGCTTTGACTGCAATTTGTTTAATTTTTTTAACTTCTAAACATCGCACATTTTCAATTTTTACACCGTTCAAATTAAGAAAAAAATGTACTTTCAAATGCAATTTGTTTGAAAACTCTATCGCCATTTACTCAATTTTTATAGTTTTAAAAATAATTTTCAAGCATGATTTTCTTTCAAACCTATCTCTATTGTGTGGTGACGATTGCAAAAGTTTAATCCGTTTGCACTTAAACTGTATAAACAGCTCATCATTTGTTTCCAGCTTATGTTCTATAACGAAATTAAAACACCCATTAAACAATAAGTAAAACAATAAAATAAAAAATAAAACACAAATTTAATATACGTAATCGATTTTCGCGCTTAAACTACTGAAAAACGAATCAAAAAGGCCAATTGTAAGAAGCGATCTTTGGCGATTTCTTCGAGGGTTAACTCCTGACGCGAAACCAATAGGGAAATATCGCTTTTAATACATATCAAAGCTTCATCTGAACGTATTATTGTTGTTTTTCATATAAGTATGATTTTTAGTATTGTTAATGGACTTTCTAAAAAATACATATTAAATGTAAAAAATCTATTACAGTTATCAATTTAAAAATATCCCTGCCGGCTCGGGCCTACAGGCGGAGGTAGATTTCGAAGTTAAATACTAAATTCACCAACAAAAATTAAATCAAGATTAGAGATAAACCCAGTTCCTTCACTAAGAATGAGCTCTAGGGAGCTAAACATTTTGAGAAAATTCTAATATACACGAATACACACACGCATGTATATGGAATAGGTTTAACCCTTTGTTGCATACGTCAAAACTAGCATATACCCAACGTTAAACTTGTTATTTCCTATTTGCTAAGATACCTGGCTTGTATTGCTATCTCAAATTTTCTACTGAAAGCATTGATGTCACAGATTAGCATAAGCTTTGAATAGGAACTGTTAATGAAATAGTTTAGATAGGAGAAAAAATAGCATTTTTGTCCACTGTAGTGGACGGTATGCAACAAAGGGTTAAAAATGGCTAAAGGAAATTCAGAGAACCTCAAAGTGTTAAAATATGTTAATATTTCTATAGTCGGGTTTTTATCATGTTTTAATACGTTTCTTCAAACTCACACGGCGTTACCTATTCGCCTGCTGAGGTCCATTATATTTGTAATATGACGCAATATTTTTTTTTTTTTTTTTTTTTTTTTTTTTTTAAATTCGTCAAACTATTTATTTCATTTTGAGTTATCATTCTGAAATCTTGCTCTTGCAAACTTATGAGGTAATATTCAATTTGTTTTCAATTCGTCAAACTGTTTATTTAATTCAATTTTTCACGTGAAATTCTTGCAATAGAGAAGCAATTGTTGTGGTGAGAATTTTATTGCTTTTTTTTAAATTGTTGGCAATCGCTATAACGAAAAATATTTATTTTTTTCCTGCCATTGTTGTGTAAGAGCTGGTTTTATCAGAATCATGTTAAGACGGTATTCAAAATTTTGAACCCTTCCCATTTCCATTCCCTTGGGCCGATTTTGCCAATTTTCAATCCCCGCCGAGATATTAGCCATCTCAAAGTTGTTGGCGAGTTTGAAGACGATCCGTGCATAATTGCAATTTTTATCGTGCGGACAAAATTTAGTACATACATACATTATATATATATATATATATATATATAAACTTTTTAAGTGGGGGTGGTTTTGGATTCCTGGTGTCATATAATGAAAAGTTATGAAGGAATTTTTCAAAAGTCGCACCATGGTAACGACTGCAATAGGTAGTATTTCTTACGAAATCTACCTAAAACAGTAGATCCGCGCGAGGCTTTTTCACCGCAATCATTGAGATTATTGTTGATACGTTATTTCATTAACTGCACATTTTATTATTATTATTATTATTATTTTTATCAAACACTGCGTTTTCACGATCTATAAATGGGTGATTTAAAAAAGTGTCGTGTTTTACTGTACTTTCACATTTGCACAGAAAAATAGTTAAATATCATAATTTTAATTATTGCATTTTAACTATCATGTTTCTTTAATGATAATTTACAGATATATTGTTATTTATAAAAACATTTAAAATAAGATACAGATTCTTTTGTAGTCAAAATGTCATTACCGTAGGCTGTCCCAACAAGCAATTTATTAGGTAAAGATTTGACCAAGTTCTATTTAAAACAGATGGATACATAATTTTTTTAATAAATTTTTATTTATTAAGATGCTACTCATTAAAAAAATATTTTCTTTAATTAAACTTATCTATAATTCTTAATAATTATTTTAAACCGTGTCCCAAGAAAGAGTGTCATTGCCATGCTTCTGACAAAAAGTTCATCTGGAATTTTTCAGAGGGCAGCACATGCCTTTTATCAAGGCAAAAATACTCCTTAAAAGTCAACTTGTTATCAGGTTTCGGTGAATAGAGAAAATAGTTTTATAGTTTCAATAAAACAAGCACAGACTTAAAATGTTTTGGCGAGTATTTTTTTGTACGTCATTACCGTACCCACTTCTAATTGAGAATTAAATGAATTTTTATTTATTAATCTGCTTTTATTATATAAGAAATAGAAAATCATTGTATGGGCCAGAAGATATAATGGCTGCCATTTATGCCTTTTGCTTAATTTGTCATTACCGTGTTCACTTATCTCATTACCAAGTAAATTAAAATTTAAAAATTAATTTAAAAATATTAAATAAGTAATTTTTGTCTCTGCTAATGGTTGTATATTAATGTTTTTGAGGTAAGTTAATTATTTACTAAAGATTATAACTTTCTGATTATTTCTAAAAATTTGATTTTGCTATTCCAAAACTTAGACTTTGAAAATGACCCAAATATACTCCATAAGAAGCATATTGTAGAACCTTTCGAAAAATACCCCATTCATCGCTGTGCCTTTAGTATGTGCAGAGAAAAAAGGTTGTTGACATCAGAAATAGTACACATTACGGTCTTTACCTACATAATCTGTAGGGAAGACCGAGTTTATCCCCTAGTCTATCTATCTATCTGTCTATATTATAAAGGACAAACATATCTGTGCGTAACGCTGACGTCATTTTGCGAATGGCAACAGTAGACGATCAAATTTAATTTTCATTTATTTTTATTGCAATTTTTTTAATTTCTAAATATTGCCCATTTTCAATTTTTATACACTATATGGCCAAAGGTGACCGGTCACTTGTGATTTTAGAGATTTTGTTAAATATCTAGAAAAATACATGAGGAATTAACCTGAAACTGCAGGTGTGTAAAAAGTATAGTATAGGTCATACATTTCGGCGAAGATTGTTTCCCGAAACCCCATAGGGGACCGTCAACAAATGGAAATAATACGAATATCTTTTGGATAACCCTGTAAAAACTAATGTAGCAAAAGCGTTCAAACTCGAGAATTATTAATAAGTGGCTTATTGTAATATACTGTGTTCATTTTTATGAGGATAGTATGCACACTCGTAGAGGAATTAAGATTTTTATAAAAACAGTCCCAAATTTCCTCAAGTTTTCTGATTATAATTTGCAGATTTCTTAATATAAAAAAAAGTTCTTTTCAGAAAATTTGACAAACAACATTGTACACAATACTCTGCAATCAGAATTAAAAAATATTAAAAATTGGATGAAAAATGAGCAGGTTTACTAAAAAATGTTTCACTGCGCATTCGCGAATGCAATCAAAATATAATGTGCATAATGTATTAGCTAAGTATATAGAATAGAACAACTTTTGTGAAAGTCTCAAAATCATAGCTTGAAAATTCTGAAAATTATCATCGATAGAATAAGCTCAAAATCCGTTGTTCCCAAAAGGAAGCAAAAAGATGAGGGGTTGTATTCAAATGTAGTAGTACGTGCAATATTGTATACGCTATCTGGGCACTAATCAACAGATCTTTGAAACAACCCCTCATCTTTTTGCTTCCTTTTGGGAACAATGGATTTCGAGCTTGTTCTATCGACGATCATTTCAGAATTTTCAAGCTATGATTTTGAAACTTTCACAAAAGTTGGTTGATATACTTAGCTAATACATTATGCACATTATATTTTGCTTGCTTTCGCGCATGCGCAGAGAAACTTTTTTTAGTAAACCTGCTCATTTTTCATCCAATTTTTATTATTTTTTTAAATTCTGATTGCAGAGTATTGTGTACAATGTTGTTTGTCATATTTTATTAATAGAACGTTTTTTTTATGTTAAGAACTCTGCAAATTATAAGCAAAAAACTTGGAAAAATTTGGGACTGTTTTTATAAAAACCTTAATTTCTCTACTAGTATACATGCTATTCTCATAAAAATGAACACATTATATTACAATAAGCCACTTTTTAATAATCTCGAGTTTGAACGCTTTTGCTACATTAGTTTTTACAGGGTTATCCATAAGATATTCGTTCTTTTTCAATGTGTTGACGGTCCCCTATGGGGTTTTGGGAAAAAAATTTCGCGGAAATATATGACCTATACTATACTGTTTAAACACCTGCAGTTTCAGGTTAATTCCTCATTTATTTTTCTAGATATTTAACAAAGTGTCTAAAATCGCAAGTGACCGGTCACCTTTGGCCATATAATGTGCCGCCGAATAGAGATAAAAAATTTCTTTCAAGTGCATTTTGTTTGAAAACTATCGCAATTTACTCAATTTTAATTGTTTTTAAAATAATTTTCAAGCATGCTTTTTTAAAAATCTATCTCTGTCACTTGCCGACAGACGATTATAAAAGACAAATACATTTGCACTTAAATTAATATAAATAAAACAGTTCAGCATTTGTTTGCGGCTTATATTCCATAATGAAATTTAAACTTTATCAATCCATAAATAAATAAAATATATAAATAAAAGGCAAATTTAAGACACGTAAACGAACAACGCATAAACAACTGAAATTATCAGAATAAAAAAAAGACTAACAATGTTTGGCGATTTCTTCGACTGTTAATTCCTGGCACGAGGCCAATACGAAAGTATCGCTTTTAACCCTTTATGTACTGAATTATGAATTCATGAAAATTTTATCTTCTAAAGTATTTTTCGTGAATTGTTAAACAATATTAGAAGATTTACATAATCATTTAATGGATTTCAGAAGGACTGAACGATTTAGAAGGATGAATTAAATTTGAATTTATAAGGATTTTGTGCAGTATTTATAATACCACTCAAATCTTTTATTTTAACTCTTTTTCTTAGTATTTTGTAGAGTTAGGAAATGTACAAATATAATGTTCTTACAATAGAAACATAGAAATATTTCCGAATTGAAAAATACCCCCCCACCCACCCACAACGCCAAGAAAGCTGAAAAGATGCAAATACAAAGAAATCATCCTTTTAAAAATATTTTTGTTTTGTGTAACCCATAATGCTTTTGGAACAAGATAAAGTAATGTATCTATAACTCATTCTAAACTGTATTACTACTAATTGATGTACTACTAATTGATATAAGTTATTTTAATTACTTATAAGTACCGTTAGTAGATAAACGGTTAATAAATGTCAAAATTTTATTTGAATACAAAATTGCTAACATATAAACAGAATTGTTGGTATTGCAAATTAAAAATCTAAAAAATATATATTAAATGTAAAAAAAAAAAAAAAAAAAAATCTATTAGAGCTTTCAATTACAAAAACATACAGTGCGTGTAAAAACTTTAAGGACAGCAAAAAAATGTAAAAATTTTGATAAATTGAAAATGCGACAAGTGAAATGATAATTTAATGTTGATCATAAAGTGGAAATACTAATATAAAAGTCAACAGAATGTATTTGTGTCCTTTTTATTGCGAAAAAATCATAATTATGCAGAAGAACACTATTTTTGACTGTGTAAAAAATATAAGGACACTAGTATTTTTTTTATAGAAATGTTATATAGAATTATTATTAAGGATCGACCGAAACATGTTTTTAAGGCCGAAACCGAAACCGAATTTCGGTGATCTTCCTATTTTCGGCTGAAAACGAAAACGAATATTTTTTTAAAGTAATTAAATTGTATGTATTAAAATAATTAATTCATACATAAATATATTATTAATTAATTATACGTATTTATTAAATATGTATAAAAATTAATTATGCGTTAACAACTAAGTTCATAGCAATAAATGGTCTCAAAGTCGATGACAATTGTTTAAAATTTCCGAAGGAAGAAACGAGATTTTTGGAATACTGATGAGTTTCACCGAAAATTCGTCTTCGGCTAAAACTATCAGTGTTCCCAAAATCTCGTTTCTTCCTCCGGAAATTTATTGCTATCAACTTCGTTGCTTGTAATTATCAGTCATGACTGACTCAAGACTTGAATGTAGATTATAAAGCAAACAATGCATATATAACTAAACTTTTTCACGTGCTCATTAAAAATTGCAGTCATAACAGTAGTAGAAAATTTTCAATTTGAAACCGCAGATGTATTTCGAATACTCTTTGAGAAAGTTCTAGTATAACAGATGATCATTTACAGAAATCATTATAAAAGATAAATCGAGGTGTGTATACATAAAACTAAAATATTTTTTAATTAAATGAAATTCGTATAATTAGAAAATCATTTTACGTTTTCTTTTACACATTACGTTTTATTTTATATATAAAAAAAAAGTTTGGATCTAAGGCACAGAGAGACAATTTAGGCCACACGTATAATTAATTAATAATTATGTATATTTAATAAATACGCATAATTAACTTTTATACATAAGCTCCAGATGCGTATTTAATAAATACGCATAATTAATTAATAATGTATTTATGTATGTATTAATTATTTTAATACAGTCGAACCTCGTTATCCCGACACTCTAAGGACCAGAACAAAGTGTCGTCATAAGCGGTGTGTCTCAGTAACCGGAGTTGGAGGAAAATTTTTATAAAAAGTTGTATTTTTAATTAATTTAAGACGATTTGAAATTCATAACTGTTCTTGCCTTTTTAAGCAATAAAACATTTCTAAACAAAATAAACACAAAAACAAAATTGAAAAGAATAAAAATCAGATTTAGGATGACTTGTTTTTTTTATTGTTACATGAAATATTGATGAACAAAGGTTTGCTTATCCCTAGATGTGCCTCCTGCAACTCTTTTTTTAATATTTAATATTATACAATGAATTGTAATCAATATTCGTTATTTCAGAAATGGGTATTTTCTGGTCGTTTCAATGCAATGCTATGCTTCGGTTTTAGAAGGATGATAAACGCCTTGTGACCAAAAGAAAGCGCCACCTGACCAGTGCAAAAAGACCGCGAGTAGACTGGTATGTCTATCTGGAGCTTAAGTGGATCATTCATAGTGTTTGGGTTTATTTATTTAGATAAAGGATTGAAGTAAAATTTCTCATTTATCTCAATGGGTATTTTAGGCACTTTTGTGAAAAGTTTGGCTAAGGCGTTTCTTACCGCTTAATTTCCGTGCTTATAAGATGGATTATTAAAAATGGACAATTTTCCTAAACCGTCGGGATATCCGGAGTTTAAAATTATACAATGACGTAAAATCCGGAGTTTATTTACATTAAAATCATATACAGAAAATCGGGACTTTGAAAAACTGACGTGATAAGCGGAGTGACGTGAAAACCGGGTGTCGGGATAAAGAGGTCAGACTGTACATACAATTTAATTACTTAAAAAAATTTCGACATATTCGTTTTCGGCCGAAAATAGGAAGATCGCCGAAATTCGGTTTCGTTTCGGTTTCGGCCTTAAAAACATGTTTCGGTCGATCTTTAATAATAATTTTATATAACATTTTTGTAAAAAAAAATACTGGTGTCCTTATAGTTTTAACACAGACAAAAATAGTGTTCTTTTGCATAATTATGATTATTTCGCAATAAAAAGGACATAGATACATTCTGTTGACTTTTATTTCCACTTTATGAATAGCATTATATTACCATTTCACTTGTCGCATTTTCAATTTATCAAAATTTTTACAATTTTTTGCTTTCCTTAAAGTTTTTACACGCACTGTATATATGGTTTTTACCTATATTCTGTAACCCGGGAAGCCTCGGTTTATCCCCTAGTATTTTTAAAAGAAAAATAATTTCTTCAGAAATTCATTTCAGGAATTTAATGGCAACAGAACCATTCATCACTGTTTTAATTTTACACGCAAATTAAACTGTCTCTTTAGCTTGAATTAGGTGATTTGTAACCAGTTGATTACCCTTACATTTTCAGTTCAGACCGAAGGAAATAAAATCTCTTTCACCAGAAACTTAATCAGTAACAATTAAAGTAATTGCCCCGTAAAGTGATACAAGTGACCATAAATTTAAAATGGAGTTAAAACTGAGAAATAAACTTCAAAAAGTAATAGAAATAAAATGTAAGAAAACAGCCCTACTGGGAAATTTTATTTATGCGTTGAGATTATCACAGTCGAACTCGTTTAATGCAGGGTACGATGATATAGATCAATGAATATAATCTTATTATGTATCACGATAATATCTGATATTTATTTTCAAAATATCATGAAGTTTGATATTTTCGATATATAGTGTATGTAACAAGAAAATAAGCTAAATATTTTTTTTTCAACGGTTATTAATTGTTTCATTGGGTAGATAAAGAACTTTTGCCTTGGCAGTGTTTTTTTTTTAGCCAAAAATTCATTACTAGGTGTTACGAAGCTGAGTTTTTAAATATAAACCAATAATTATGTGATGGGGGTCATATTTATATTTAGAACAGTCATTGAAAAATAAACTGCTTAATTTAGATAACAGATTTGGGCAGTAACGAAAATACATGTATTTGAAATACATCTTCAAAATACATTTGTATTTTGTATTTTAAGCCTTCAAAAACGAATGTATTTTGGAATGCTTTTTTTTCGAAGTATTTTGTATTTTCAAAATACTCAAAATACATTAATCCAGATTTCAAGCTGTCGTGTCTAAACCGCAGATCTTAGATTTGCAACACATGCCTGGCTGTTTTGAATAGTTTTCGAATTTGTTTCTGGAAGTTTATATGTAGATATTGTTTAACAGTTAGTACGATGTTCGATAAGTATATTAATGAAACGGAAGTTTACTTCTGCAGAAGCATTATTTTTTCCTGAGTAGTCACAAAAATAGTTTTTATAATTCATAACATTCAATGAGAATTACAAAAAATTGTTGCGTGAAAACTGTTGCAAAAGTAGGTGCTACCTATTTAAAATACATAAGAAGTGTAATGCTGTTAGTTACCGCAGAGGTTCATGAAAATACTGTTAAATGTCCCAATGAAAATTTATCAAGAGGATTAATTTTAATAATACATAATGTGTGCTATTAGATATAAAATATTTTTAATGTTCTGTTGATGATAATAAAAAAATTAAGGGAACATACCAGCAATATAAAGCAAGATGTTCGGATTGTAGGTTAAAATTTTGAGTGATAAAACGAACTTCAAAACCTATTTAAAGGTAAGATTTTAGTCTTGTACCATCATATATCGATTTTAACCTTATTTTTCATAGCTTCTTAGTATTCATACAGTCGAGGTTCCACTGTTATTTTCATACCTTTGATATTCATTTAATTGGGATTTAACTTTAATATAAAAGTAGTTCAATTTATTCATAAAATATGCAAATGTTTATTAACTGTATTTACATTGAGTATATTAGATATTGGATGTTTAAATGCGAACTTAGCTTTATTATAGTTAAGCGCTTACACGGCTGACTTTGTATTCCAAATCATCTTAACACTTCATTTTTTATTTTACGCATGCGACGCTAACTCTGGCTTCCTGTCTTACAGAACATACTGCTTAATGTACAAAACATCGATGAAAATCATTTTTAATTAAAAACTTCAATACATTTTTTTTTTTCACTAACATCACAAATAAGCAATTTTATATGAAAAATATAAATTAATGCAAAGTTTTGATATTTATTAAAAACGGTACTTTTGCATTAGCTAGATGCCAAGGATTAATAGCCAAGAAATTGTCAAAGAATTCACTAATTATAGCAGCTTTTTTTATTCTATTTATTTCAGTGGTAGTTCGATTATATATTGGTTAAATTTGTGTTTATTTTTTTTACTTTTGATGAACTATTAATGTCGTTATCGAATATTAGCCAGGGGCAAATGATGAACTTATTTACATCATTTTAAGTGCATACAGGTAAATCTTCCACAATCGGACTGCACGCGATATAGAATTTTTTTTATCATGCTCGATTTTTTTTTCAACCATAACAAATCCGTAACTTAAGATAATTTTCAAACAAATTGCATTTAAAAGTACACGTTTTTCTATTCGACGGTGTAAAACTTCAAATTATGGGATGATTAGACTAGGATATTTAGATAGGATATTTGCTAAAAATATAGAAATTTATAACTCAGATCGTTGCATCGTCAATATGAAATCAGTGTTACTCATGGGCATATATATATATATATATATATATATAGAATACAGACCAGCGATCTCAGTCAGATTAAACATGCCCGATATACTGCGCAGTGTATAGAATATAGGTGAAAATAATTTTTTTAATTGATAACTAATATATTTTTTTATTTAGTATATTTTCTCAGATTTTCAACCAACTACATCGCAAAAGCATTTTTGAGATTTTCTTATTAGCCATACAGCAGGTAATCGCGAAATGTTTCTACCATTTATAACAAACTTTTGATTATTTCAGCATTTAAACATGTGGTTCATTTACATGTCTGTTAAATTCGTGTTTTATTTATGTATTTGTGAGATTTTAATTTCGTTTGACAATGTAGTTATGGAATATCACACATAAACAAACAAATGCTGAATTGCATTGTTATTTTAAGTGAAAGGGTTAATCTTCCGTGATTGGGTCGCAAGAATATTTGCGAGATGGTTTAAAAAATTCAAGCTTGAAAATTATTTTAAAAATCCCTAAAATCTGGGTAAATTGAGATACAGTTTTTAAAGAAATTTCGTTTGAAAGTACTTTTTTCTATTACACTGTGTAAAAATTGCAATTATGCGATATTTAGAAATTAGAAAATTAAAAGTTCATTTAGTTCGTTGTAACTATTGATATGATTTTAGTGTTATTCACAGACATCTTTTTTTGCTTTATAATGTAGATTTTTTGTGAAATGATTAACACAGCGAAGATCTAAATTAGCTGTGCAAGTTTTTCAGTCCAAAACCGTATTTCGATTCCTTTTAGAATTTCAACAGAAAAAGAAAATGGAAATTTTAACCAATTAACCCTTTCCGGCGCGGATTAATTTTGTTTGTAAAATGATGAAATGGTGGGTGGACACCGGAATTTACAAACGAATTTATCAGAAAATAAAAACGTACTTTATAAAAGGAAAATTTTAATTAAATATTCCTGGTGCCAGTACTCTTAAAATTTGGTGTTCTTTTTTGTAGACATCGCAGGCTAAAGGGTTGATATAGTATCCATATGCATATACAAATATTTTATTAATTTAATTAATCACAAGCACATACATCTTACAAAGACTCATTATGTATATGTGGGTATATGTGCTATGAATGTGTTTGTTTAAAATAAAATCGAAATTATTATTAAAACATTATTTTGTATGATTTTATAACTAATAATCAAAGACGTATATTCATTATAAACTGGTGTTGTTATTCACGTATTAAAAGTTTGAAAACCAAGATTAATGTTCATTGTACAATGAGTTTCAAATTGTTTAATATTTGGCTTTTAAATTAATTGAAAAAATATCGAGAAAATATTTTTTTTTTCGATAATAATATAATACAGTTTTATAATATAAATACTGAAGATATTCAATTTGTTACGAAAGTTTAAGTAATTTTAATTCAGTGACTTATTCACAACCAGTGGGGTAGCCTGTTAGGACACCCTCTTACGGGAGCATGATAATGCTCACCCTCTCCTTTAAACTGCAAAATTACATCTCCAAAAAACACTTTGCATCAATAAATTTTTGAAATTTCGAAATGTATTTTTTATTAGGAATTTTTTAATTTTGAAAAGTATTTTGTAATTTGTATTTTAGGTTCTAAAACCAATGTATTTTGTATCGAAAATGGTTTTTTGGTGTATTTTGCTCTACTCTGTTAGATAATAAGTTATATACATTAAAATAAACAAACATTGTTTAGCATCTGATAGATAAAATTTAAAATTAAAAAATGTAATATTACAATTCATCAGACGTAAAAGTTACATAAATACATATACAGTTAAAAATGCAAACGTTTCGGGCTAAGTTTTAGCCCCTCATCAGTGCAATAATATTTAAATGACCAGAAAACTATTCTGGTGATTTGAATTTTATTGCACTAATGAGGGTCTAAGACTTAGTCCGAAACGTTTGCATTTTAAATTATATATGTATTTATGTAACTTTTACTTTTATGTCTGATGAATTGTAATGTTACATTTTTTAATTTTAAGTTATATACAGCTCAATTAGAAAGAATGTTTCCTGGTTTTGGTTTACTTCAGTTTACAATGCCCAACAAGTTAAGGAATAAAAAAAAGAAGTAAAGCTTACATTTATGTTCAACATTTTCAATGAAAACAAAAAATAATTTTTACTGTCTAAAACATAAAATTTTCTTGATACTTGATACTAAATGCTGTAGTTTGTTTTTTAATGAGTAAAAAAGAAATTGTTCAGATTTCCAGAAAATTGTTTCTGTTTTCAGTTAGTTGATCTACAGTTTTGTTTTAAATGAAGAGAAACTCGGTATTAAGAGTAGCATGGTTTAAATAAAAGCAAATAAATCAATTTAATTTTAAAAAGTGTTTTTAAGTTCTAGAATACATAAAAACAAAAATAATAAGTTTCTCAGGAAACTATTAATAGCACAATAACATCATTGAGAGTGTTGCCGAAAGAGAAAAAAAAATCCTCTCTCGCAATTAGCGATTTCAATCTTTCATTTTCTCGCCAAATAAAACATTTTTTCAGGATTTGGCGCAATGGTTATCGGTAGCGAGAACCCTGGTTGTATCATTTTTTCTTGCGGAAGAGAGAACGATATATGTAAATAAATTTACGAAAGATGTTATACACTGTAAAAAATGCGGACTAAAATACGGAAATTGTACTGGCAATCGAGACGCCAGTACCATTTCCGTATTTTAACGGAAATCCCCCCCCCCCCCCTCCGGTAAATTCCAGAAAAATTTCCGTTTTTCTGGAATTTACGGAGGAAAATTTCCGCTAAAATACGGAAATAGTACTGGCGTCTGGATTGCCAGTACAATTTCCGTATTTTAGTACTTTTTTTACAGTGTACTTTTATTACAAAAATATGATAACTATATTTTTTAAAATTTTACCGTGTTTGTACATAATAATTATTATATTCAAAACATATTCTAATCACAACACATAAAATTTATTTGAGGAAAAATAAAAAAAAAAGCCAGTAAATTTAAAGTATAATTAAGGATCGACCGAAAAGAAAACGAATTTCGGTAATCTTCCTATGTTCGATTGAAAACGAAAACGTCCGAAATTTTTTATGTAATTAATACACATATAAATATACATAATTATTAATTAATTATACGTGTTTATTAAATATACATAATTATTACTGAATTATACGTGTGGCCTAAGTTTGTTCTCTGTACATCTGACGAAAACTTTTTATTTTCACATAAACTAAAATGTAATTAATTCATCAACGGCATAGAATGATTTTCTAATTATACGAATTAATTCATCAAAAATGGCATCTAATCATTCATCTAAAATTAAAATGATTTTCTAATTATACGAATTTCATCTAATTAAAAAATGTTTTATTTATATATACCTCGATTTATCTTGTATAATGATTTTTGTAAATGATCATCTGTTATACTAGAACTTTTTCAAAGAACATTCGAAACACTTCTGTGGTTTAAAACTAAAAAATTCCTGTTACTGTTAAGTCTGCAGCTTTTATTGAGCACGTGAAAATCGTCTTCAAAGTTTAGTCCTACACTGTAAAAAATATTCTGTTAAAATACGGAAATTGTACTGGCAATCGAGTCGCCAGTACTATTTCCGTATTTTAACGGAAATTTCCCCCGTAAATTCCAGAAAAAATTCCGTTTTTTCACAAAATTTACGAAAAAAATACCGCTAAAATACGGAAATAACACTGACGTCTCGATTGTCAGTACAATTTTCGTATTTTACGGATTTTTTTTTCTTTTTTTACAGTGTATAGACATTTCTTGCTTTATAATTTGAACTCAAGTCTGGAGTCGGTCATGACTGATAATTATAAACAGTTAAGTTCATAGCAATAAATAAAGAATGTCTCATTGGAGCCGATACAGCTCAAATCAATGAGCCATGTTGAAAATTCCCAAAGGAAGAAAAGAGATTTCTGGAATACAGATGGTTTCGGTCGAGTTTCGGTACGGCCAAATTTTCGGCAGTATTTGCGCTGAAAATTCGATTTCGGAGAAACTCAGATTTTGGGGCCGAAAAGAAAACCGAATTTTCGGTAGATCTCTTGGTATAATTGCCGAAACGTCACTTGAGGTTTACTGTGGAGAACCGAAAAGTTTTTAGTGTGTCTGTTTGCATGTCTTGCAATTAATCCCGCAAAATGCCTTAGATTAGCTTGTAATTAGGTAGTTAAGTTTGTGAAGTACCCGTAATTAATTGTTTGGTTTTTGGTTAAATTTGGTTCATTCGTTCGAAAAATATAAAACATTTTCTTTCACGTCATAATGATTTTCTATGGGAATTATGAAGATTTTTATATTTTATAATTCACTGAAAAAAAAATGGCATTTTTTGAATAGTTAATTTAAATGTTACACATTATTGATGCTAAATTTGTGCAATGTGATATCTTAAATTAATCAAATCAGATTAAAATTTTGTCAGTAATTTTCCCGGCCATTCGTAATTCTCTGTGTACACTTTTAAAGAAATTTTGCATATGTTAAAATATATAAAATATTTTCCTTTATAACTTTTATAATTTTGAAGTAATACATATAAAAACGTGTATAATAATCTCTTATAAACAGATTAGGTTAAATAATGCTATAAAAAGTGATAGAATATCTTTATTAAGATTGACGATCGTTTCGTCGCACCAACGGCGACATTTTCAAAATCATTCACGATAGAAAATATTTTCACATAATTTAAAAAACAATAAACATAGTAAACAATGTCACGAGACATGATGCATAATACAATGTTTTTCATTATGCATCATGTCTCCTGACATTGTTTACTATGTTTTTTTGCTTTTTAATTTATGTGAAAATATTTTCTATCGTGAATGATTTTGAAAATGTCGCCGTTTGTGCGACGAAACGATCGTCAATCTTAATAAAGATATTCTATCACTTTTATATCATTATTTAACATAATACATATATTTTTTTCTTCCTTTTTTTCTGTTTTCATTTACAGCTTACCTGGCAAATAATTTCATAGCATATCATAAAGAGCATGACTAAGGCTCTTTATTTCAGGCTAATTTGACATTTTTCAAAAGAACGATTTTTTGAATCGTTAGGAAATCTTATATGTTTAGAAATGTGAAAATAATTTAACATTATTAAATGCGGATTACAGGATATTAGATATCGTGTGAAGTGTGAGATGGAAATAAGATGTAAATTGACGTTGAGGTCCCAGAAATGAAGATTTACTAATAATTTTATAAATACCTATGATCACCCCCCCCCCCAAACCAGAAAAAAGAAAATCGAAAATAGATGTACAAATGAATGTGCAAAATAAATGTACAAATGATTTAACATTATTAAATGCAGATTACATGATATTAGATTTTGTGTGAAGCGAGATGAAAATTTGGTTATGTTGCAAAATTGACGTTGAGGTCCCTGATATGAAGATTTACTAATAATTTTAAAAATACATGCGTGCAAAATAAATGCACTGCCTGCATTTCTTTTCAAACTACCCAAACATATAGTGTAACGAAAGTATTTTAATTATTTGCGAGCGAATGAAGTCAAGT
This sequence comes from Maratus speciosus, assembly GCA_963932465.1. Lineage (NCBI taxonomy): Eukaryota > Metazoa > Arthropoda > Arachnida > Araneae > Salticidae > Maratus > Maratus speciosus. The sequence goes on along the minus strand of OZ010788.1, from coordinate 605,609,483 downwards.
CAATGCGGTGTTTAAAAAGTGGCATCGAAAATTAGAAAATAAAACAACATGAATTTTACAAGCAACAAAACGGTCCAAAAAGAAACTAAAATTTGAAAACTCTGGTGGAGAACCCCTAGGGGCCATTCCAGAGTTTAAACACCTGAGGCACATTTTCGCCTCAATACAAAATGGCGCCTAGAGCAACCAAGTTTTAATTTGGTTGCTCTATAACTAAGCAACGTAGAATGATAGGCAATATACTAAAACCATCCCTGGAAAATTGTATAATTAACAGTGTAAAGGCTTATCAAAAATTTGCATACTGGGGCAATATAAAAATTTAAATTTTGTTTTTCTTGACGTTTAATCCCCTGAAAATTTTAACTGATATCATAAAATACTGTACCACTTTCTACGTAACTTTGTAATTTATAATATACGAGGGTAAGTCAAAAATTATCCGCACTTTTGACATAACTCTTCTTACATTGTTCATACTGACCTCTGTCCTCGTTTATTACCCGACTGCCAAGAAGGGTTATGTGTTTCACGCGTATCTGGATTTCTTTATACCATAGAAACATCTCAACGGCTGGATGGATATTAATGAACGAGGTCTCTATAGATTCGTCTTAACCGTTCGATGGTTATAGGCTGGGTTTTGTTTTTATAAATTCAAAATGGCGGTAGAGACGAAAAAAAATGACGCACCATATTGAGTGGCGTATCATTGGATAGGTCTTTCAAACTGAAGACGATGTTTCATTGACCATTTTACAGTCAGAAGATCCATTTAAATGTTACACAACCTGGAAGTTGTGTTGATAGGATCTCCAAGCTTTACTGCAATTCTAACCTTCATAGACATCTATAGGCCTCATCAAAACAGTTTTTATAGATAGGAACTAACAACTACACACAGCTTAAAAGTCATCAGAACAAGTAAATTAAAAAAAACCCCAGATAATTAATATAAAAAATAGTTTCACATTGATGATAAATAATTAATTAGTTCTCTTTTTACGCAGTCGGGTTTTTTGATTTTTTAAATTTAATTAAAATTTATTTTATGGTTATGCTGTTGTGGTCATGCTATGAAAGTTTGATCGCAATTCCTCAATTCGTCTTCCTTTTGTTGCAGATAGATCATGACCGCTCTTTCAGAGGTTTGCTCCAAAGAGGAGCAACAAGCAGTGATTTAGTTTTTGTGGTCTGAAGGTGTATCAGGGGCCACAGTCCATCGAAGACTTTCGGCACAATACGGGAATAGTGTCTTGCCGCAACGGAGTGTCTACGAATGGATTGAAAAATTCAAAAATAACCGCACAAGTGTTACGCATGAGTAAGGAGCTAGACGACCGTTTGACGACCGGACTCAAGTTTGAAGTAATGGCTCATCCTTCGTATAACCCTGATCTTGCCGCTTCGTGAGGAACTGTGTAACCCCTAACAGAAAAACCTTTTTATGATCTAACTTCAAAACTTTAAACTTTCGCTTTCCTCGCTTCGAGAAGATTGCATATTTGCGGTTTTGCCTCTCCCATCTCCTACTTCTACACTGCACATGTAATTATTGTGCGGACTTCAGCTACGAATAGACAATGACCTTTCTTTTATATATTCTTTTAGAACTCCTTTTGCTGCATTTCTGTGATGTCGTGTTTTAATAGGCTCCGAGAAGAATTTATTCTCTCGGTGAATCCTCGGTATGACATTATATTATAACCAAGAAGATTTTCATTAAAAATATTGACTGAATAAAAAGTCATCACTTCAACCATCCATGACACGAAAATTATAATAAGACAAATTATAAATAATATTATTTCTATTTTTACACTCTAAATAAGCACAGTGAAATATGCTACAATGGTGCAGTTGCAGATATCTTTTCGGTTCTAATGAAAACGGGATTGAGGTCTAACAGCGCTACTGAGTACAGGTAAGAAATATCTTTTCCTGTTCTTTTTTAGTCTTGTTGAGGATTTTAAAAAGTAAAAAAAATTATGCACACATAAATCTAAACAGCAGACTTGTATAAAACCAAAAACTTTCTGCGCACATAAATATTGGGTCAAAAACTTTCTGCAAATTAATTTAATGTTTAATAAAATAACGTGTTATATTATTTTGACGATATGAATTAAAAACAGTAGTTTTAAAATAATTACCATTTAAATTAAAAATTAATATTAATTACAGAATAATTATGTTAGTTAAAAAAACAATAAAGCTAAAAATCCATGATAAGAAAGGGATCTTATCAATTATTCTGTCAATAAATTTAGAAACAGCTCAACCCTTTATATTGTGAGCTCTTCGCACAAAATGCCAGTTTTAACACAGAAATAATGTGACATTGCTTCTGAAACAACTGAATCCTATTTTGTAAGGAAAGGACCATTCATAGGTATCATTAAAGAGACCGGTGAGTTTTTATTGCGGACGACGAAATTCCTGTTTTTTCCGCGATCCTTTGACGAAATTCACGCTTTTTCCGTGGCGCTTTGACGAAATTCGCGTTTTATTTCGCGATCCTTTGACGAAATTTGCGTTTTTTTTTCGCGATCGTTTGCCGAAGTTTGCGTTTTTTCCTCGATCCTTTGACGAAATTTGTGTTTTTTCCGCGATAATTTGACGAAATTTGCGGTTTTTTTCGCGATTCTCTGACGAAAGTTGTCTTTTTTGCACGATATTTTGACGAAATTCACACTTTTTCCGCGGTGCTTTGACGAAATTCACGTTTTATTTCGCGCTCCTTTGACGAAATTTGCTTTTTTTCGCGATCGTTTGACGAAATTTGCGTTTTTCGCGATCGTTTGCATATGTTAGAGTTTTTTTCGCGATCCTTTGGCGAAATTTGCATTTTTTCGCGATATTTTGACGAAATCCACGCTTTTTCGGCGGCGCTTTGACGAAATTTTCGTTTTTTTACGCCATCCTTTGACGAAATTAGTTTTTTTCCGCGATTCTTTGACGAAATCTGCATTTTTTTCGTGATTTTTTGACAAAATTCGCGCGTTTTCCGCTAAGCTTTTACAAAATTCTTTTTTTCTTGCGCCCCTTGAACTAAATTTGCTTTTTTTTCTGCGATTTTTTGACGAAATTCTCTTCCTTTTCTGTGATCTTTTGACGAAATGCGTTTTTTTTCGCGATCTTTTGACGAAATTTGCGCATTTTCCGCAGCCCTTTGACGAAATTCGATTTTTTCCGCGATTCTTTTACGAAATTTGCGTGTTTTTCGCGATCCTTTGACAAAGTTTGCGCTTTTTCCGCTATGCTTTTACGAAATTTTGTTTTTTACCTGCGCTCCTTTGACGAAATTTGCGTTTTTTCTACGATTCTTTGACGAAATTATCTTTTTTCTCACGATTCTTTGAAGAAATTCGCGTTTTTTTCACGTTCCTCTTAGAAAAAACTGCGTTTTTTCCGCGATGTTTTGACAAATTTGGTGACTTTTTTCTGCGAACAATTGACAAAATTGGCTTATTTTCGACGACCATTTGTTGAAATCCGCAAAATATTTCAGTCATACTTTTTTTATGTCTGAATTTTCGGACTGATGGCCGATTTTTTTTTATTTTCGGAACCGAATGCCTTAAATTTTCGGAAAATTCGGAACAGAATCCGCCCTGGCAAACAATAAATAAATCTTACATAAAATTGGGGAATATTTTGAATTTTTCGGTATTTAAAAAAAAAAAAATTACAAGAACAAAAATTACGTTTTTTTTTTCCTAAAAACTTTCCGCAAAGTTCCGAATTTTGCAGAAAATTTTCCGCGCACGGCGTGCGCGTGTGCCTCTATATTATACAACTCTGCTAAACAGAAATATTATTTGTAAAACTGCAGACTACCACGTGTTTGGTCCACTCAAAGAGGCATTAAGGGGCCATTGATTCACCTCGGACCAAGAAATGAAGGATGCGGTGCATGTGTGGCTCGCTACTCAGCTGAAAACCTTTTTTTCTGAGGGTATCAGGAACCTTTTGCAACGATGGACCAAGTGCGTTGAAAAACAAAGGGACTATATTGGTAAATGGTTTTAACGTTAGTTTCCTATTTGTATTGCAATAAAATTTATTATTACATTGCGGATAATTTTTGACTTACCCTCGTATTTCTATGATCAATATTTAAGGAATAAAAGCCGTGCTCAATGTTTTTGGGACACCCTGTATAATAGAAGATAGATGGTGAAGCTGTTCAATGAAACAAAAGGAAAAACAAGAACAGTTAGACAGCCATTAGCTATGTTCATTATTTAATAGCGGGAAACATCCATAATCCACTATTGTAGGAGAAGCGATACATTTACGAGTAACATAAGCGGGCCATCAAATTAATTGACTTGCATTTATCGCCTAGGCTCCAGACCAGCTGTAAAACGACAAACATCGGACTGGAGTTATCGATCGATTTGCATAATTGGAAATGTCCGAGAAAAAGCGTTCAGAAACCGTCGGGTATTTCCCACGAAAGGGATCATAGTACAGTCCTGAACGAATCGGTTTATGGTCCACCTGAATCGGATAAACATCAAACTTCACTTACCCAAAATTCGATAATATAATTTTCGTCAATCCTAAGCCCATCACACTTTAAAACGGAAAAAAACTCAATTCATTTTTCAATATAAGTTGCGAAAAAAAAATAGACTACAGTTCTAATCTAATATCTTTTTTATGAAGAACAAGATAGAAAAATCATGTGTTAAGATGTGTTGTGTGCGATTATGAAACACTTTTCAATGCATCCAGAATAATGTAAGAAAATCTCACCATTTAATAAGGTGAAAGATGATATGAAAATAAGCAATTTAGAAAATGCATTACATATTTGAAAAAACAATTTCACAATCCCTATTTACAGTTGGAAAATTATCTGAATTTTTTTGCGGAGTATGTCGCGGTTTGCGGTTACTAGTCAAAATATCGTATTTTTGTGAAACAAGAAAGAAAAATCATGTATCAAGTATAGATTATGTAAATTTTTTCGACACGATAAGAATAGTGTAACAAAATTTGACCGGTGAAATATGATGTCCAATTAAATAATTTAGAAAACGCATACCACATTTAAAAACACAACTTTGAGCAATTCTCATCTGAAGTTGCAAAATTATCCGCAATTTTTTGAGCAACTCTGTATATGATCCACAGATTCAATATATACAGGGTGGTCATAAAAAGAACTTCCCCGATACATGAACCCATAGAGGCATAACCGCTCAACCAATCGTAAAGAAATTTTAGATATATACTTATATTAAGGTAGGCGCTCGAGGTCGTGATGATTTAAAAAAAATAGAGCTCTCACGGTTATGGTTACAGTGAAAAACTTTCGAAATTTTCGAATGGAAACACCGATTTTTTTTCATGGGCAAATTCATCAGCGCATTGAAAAAACATAAATGGCGTTGGAATGATACACGTATGATGAAAATTGCCAGCGTAAAACACTTGCAAAAAAGACCATTGCCAGGAACAAGGAAAGAAGGAGTGGCTACAGGACATTTTTTTTCAATAGCCGATTTCTTTTTTTTCTCTTGTGAACTGAGTAATGTTGTAAGATTTGTTTTAAAATGTATTTTTAAAGATGTGTTTGTGTAACACATAGTGAAAATAAAAATGTAATCATTTGTTTTGGTGCGCTGAATATTACGTTACATAGGAGGTGATTAGGATTGAGTGCCACGTATTACAAAGGCAATTTTAGCCATACGTGTATCGTTCCTGCGCTATTTATGGTTTTTCAATACACTGATGAATTTGCGCAAGAAAAAAAGGTGTTGCCATTCGAAAATTTCGAAATTTTTTTCACTGTAACCGTAACCGTGAGAGCTCTATTGTTTTAAATCGTCACGATCTCGAGCACATGCCTTCAAATAACTAAATCTGAGATTTCCTTTCGATGGGTTGAGCGGTTAGGTCGCTAGGGGTACATATATCGGAGAAATTTTTTTATGACTGTCAGGTTCTGATGAGCAGATACTATTTCGAATCGCTGTATATGATATTATCTTTTTTCTTATATATTGTATTCATGTCACTTTCTATGTACTGAGAGTTTTAAAATAACATTTTTGACTTATCTGGAATTTAATCCGAGTAATTTGAGTGACATGACTTTAGTTGAAGGCATGTAGCGAATCAATAGAATGAGGTTTTCCCTTTCATTCAAAGTACATACCTGAGTAAGTCAGACAAAGTAATTTCACTTAGTAGCTAGCGAGGCAAGGGACGTCGCGGGAAGGTACAGTTTGAGGGGACCAGGCCCTGTGGACAGATTGAGTATCCCCGTAGACCGTGTTGAGAGAAGGGTGATATAGCAGAGGAGGTCAGTTCTCCTGGGGAGGCCAAGATGTGTAGTCAGTTTGTGCCTGAGCGGAGTCGTCGTGCAGTGTTCGTATTGAGACGCAGGCGAGAGCGTAGGCTCTTGGAATATATAGTGAGTGTAACTGGAGATCAAACGTTATCTCCGATAACTTTGTTTTAACGAACATAGTGTGAGAGGGAGATAGAATATTTTAATAAGCGGACTAGTACATAGAAAGTATATTTCTATATGTCACGTAACGGTCGGACCGGATCAGCTATATCCGAGTTCTTGAGTGTAAATACTATTTTGTTATTTGTAAATAGTGTGTAAATAAATTATTAGTTAAGTTTAATTGAATGAATTAGTATTCTTTTCAATAAGCCGCTCAAAGCGTGCCCGATATCACGTAATTATACCGGTGGTGGCATCATATCAAAAAACAAGGAATATTCTTCGAAGTCGTGTGGACTAAGAGAAAATCCGACAATGACCACCCAGTACTACATATAATATGCAAAAATTTTGTTTCGTTAGGAAATGCATATCACAGTTGAATATGCTCTTTCAGCAATGTCCGTCAATAAGCGGAAATATTGTCTAATTCTTTTGTGAAATCCTGTACATGATCGCTAGAATTTATATGCAGTCAAACTTCTCTTTAACGAAGCTTTCTACTTAACGAAATTTTCTGATGAACCTTGGACTTTGAACACCATTAACATGCAAATTAATCTCCATATTACGAAAAATATATTCTATATAACGAAGTTTATTCCACTTTTGTGCGTGTACACAACATTCAAACGGAGAGGTTGCTCTTGCGATGGATGTATGAATTTATTTAAGCGAATTGTATGAAAATGATTTTTTTTATTTATTTAATAATTTCCATTCAAAAGAAGAAATGGTAAAATACTTCGATACAATAAGAAAGAGATTCCAGTTTCACAAGAATGTTACAGATAAAATGTTCGGGTACTTACAAAAAATGCGAAAATTTTTATGAACAATGTATTTTTTATAAGAAACCTGTAAAAAGCAATATTGCAACTTTTATAATCGACTTTTTTAAAGTTAAGGAATTTAAATACTGAGAAAAAAAGAGAAAAGTTACGCTACGCTTCAGTTTTTGTTTACCTCTCTTTATTATGGGTTTTTTTTAGACATTATTCTCATCTATCTACATCGCATTAAAAAAAAAAAAAAAGTTACTGCTCGAATTAAAATACATTTTTCCAATATTTCCATTTTATGTGTATTTTTCATTTTGTGCATGTGTAATTTATTATACAAATTTTATGAATTTGAGTTGATTTCTGTTTAACGAATTTTCCTCACAACGAAGTGTTTTAAGTGTATCGATGAGACTTCGTTAAATGGAAGTTTCACTGTATACAGGGTGCAAAAAAAGTATTTGCACACCAAGTAAATTTGTTGTAGCATATGTATAAATAAATAGAAAGCAACTAAGAATTAAAAATACCAACACTTTTACAAAACAAATAAACATATTTAATATCTGACTTAATAATTATATTTAAAATATGAAAACATAAAAAAGTAGCATTTGTACTGCCAAAAAAAATATTTGCACACTAGCAATAAAAATAGAACTAGAGGAATTATTTATAAGTTAAAAACAGTGCTAATATTTAGCATGCATGCCCTTTGCTTCAGTTACAGCTTGTAATCGTCTGGGCATTGATTATATTAATTTGTGACATGTTTCACTGCTGATTTGTAGCCATTCTTCCCTAAGAGCTTGCTTAAGTTCTGATTTGTTAGAAATTTTCTTTTTCCTTATTTTCACATCCAAAATATGCCATAAATTTTCAATCGGATTGAGGTCTGGTGATTGTGGTGGCGATTTCAATTGCTTTTTTACATTATAAAGCAACCGTAACCTCGTAATATATGCAGTGTGTTTCGGATCGTTATCCTGTTGGAAATAATATGAATTAGGAATTCCTAATTTCAGAGCACTATTAGATAAATGATCTCATAATATATTGTTTAGCATTCATATTGCCTTCAATAAAGGTCATTTTGCCAACTCCGTTAAAAGACATGCATCCCCAAATCATTACATGACCACCGCCATGTTTTACAGTTGGCTTCAAGTTTTTAATTTGAAGAGAAGTTATTTGGCTCTCGCCATACAGTTTTCTTACCATCTGAGCCAAAAATATTGAACTTTCTTTCATCGGAAAAAATAACAGTTTTCCAAAACTCTAGTGGTTTGCTGACATAAGCTTTTGCAAATTCAAGTCTTTTCACCCTATTTGTTTCACTAATAAATGGTTTTTTTTTCGAGGGCTCTTCCTCTAATATTTGCATTATGAAGAATATATCTAATTGATTGTGGTGTAACTATTGTTCCCGACGTTGAAGCGACATCAACAGCCAATTCTCGAGCACTTAGAAAAGGGTTTTTTGAAGATTCTTTTATGATGGCTCTCCTTTGCCTGGTATTTAGCTTTCTTGAACGCCCAGTTCGCGGCTTATTTATTGTCGAATCAGTTTCTGTTTTCTTTTTAATTACATAACGAACACTAGAAAAGTTTAGATTTAATTTTTTACCTATTCCTCGGTAACTTAATCCAAAATTGTGAAGAAATATATTCTTCTCACAGGTAGCAACAGACAGTTCACACGTTTTCGGCGCCATTAGAACAAAAACTCCCCAGAATCCCTGCTCCAGTTAATATATTACGTGACTTTAAAGTGCGGGGCTAATGTGCTGCGGGACTGATATGCTAAACATTTGCATAATGTTCACATTTAATGCCTTTTTTAACAGTCAATGCTTCTTGTGCAAATACTTTTTAGGTATGAGAAAATATTTTTTTTTTTAAATGTGTAATATTACTGTTTAAGGAAAATGGGTAGTTATTTTTATTTTCTTCTTATATAATGAATTAATAATTAAGAGAATAGTATCAAATTTGCTTTCTGTGGTTACTTATGCAAAAAATCGTCTGCGTGCAAATACTTTTTTTGCTCACTGTATATCGAGTAATATGCAAAACATTAGTTAAATTTAAAAGCGCATTCCAAAATTGAAACACACTCCCAGCAATTACAGACCGGAAGTCGACAGCACACATCATCACCTCATCGAGTTGGCGGCTGAATTCCAGGATTAGACAGAACTCGATTAGCATATAAAAATGGGAATTGTTTGCCAAGTCCCATCTTGGTGGAAAACCCCTGCAGACCCGATTTTAGTGGTTGACTGGTAGGTTTACCATTGTGTATTCCTGCACGAAAAGGTATGAAAAAGTATGCACTGGGAGGAGGAAAATACAATGCTAAACGCACCGGTTAATCACTAAAATTGGGTTTTCAGATATTTTCCCCGAAGATAGGACTTGGCAGACCCGTTGCATTTTAATATGCTAATCGCGTTATGTCTAATCCTGGAATTTCAACCGTCAACTCGATGAGGTGATGGCTTGTGCAGCCGCCTCTCGCTCTGTTATTGATCAATGACAATAACCGAATTCTTTTGTGCGTCCCTATAAATGAGCGATAAATGTTATGAACACCAAATTCTATAGTAAGCCTCTTGTAATAAACCTTTGCGTTGTATAACAATTTCAAAATATTTAAACTAGTGCAACATCATTAATGTACACTAGTACACTGCAAACGATTTTATCCCTGATTAACAATACTGTAATGGCATTCTTTTAAATTAACGATTGCAATACTTTTTTTCATATTGTAGATAGGAAAAAACCAAAATCTTTTTGAATAAATTTAAAATACTTATATTCACAACATACCTCTAACATATTTTATATTCCGAAAAAGTACAGTCGTGGAGAAAAAAAAGTAAACACCCCCTACTAACTCTTCAACAAATTATCGTAGACGAAAGTTACTGGTACCGAACGATTGGAAATAAAGTCCACTTTTAAATGATGTATATAAAATTTACTTAGGAGGCCATCCAAATATTGAAACGAATCCAAACTTCCTTTTTTTCAATGACAATACCCAATTTTAACGAGATATTTCACATCTTCGGTTCAAACTATACCTAGACACCGAATTTCAAGTCATTTGAATGATAAGTTTTTGAATTATAATCATTCAAAAGTTAGTGCTTCTAATGTTAAATTAAATTTTTATATTTTTATTTATATCTCCTGAAATTATGCTCCTAATGTGCTAATTTTTTGTGTATCAATAAAACTAATGCGCCCAAACATAAATACGCTGAATTTGCAATTTTTATAATTTTATGATATGAATTATGAAATTAATATTCGAAAAAAATTATGAATTGCAACCTACAATTTTTTTGATGGATTTAGATTTATTAAGTCCTGCTTTATGAAAATCCAAAATTTCACATTTTTTCTTCCAAATAGTTTTCAAATTATGCTTAAAAAACGGCAAAATGATTGTTTAAGGTTGTTTAAGATTGTCTATGATTGAAGTGAGTAGATATTTTGAAATTTCTTCTGCTGCTTTGTTATTTAACAGGCTTCATTGACTGCTTAAGGTGCCTTGATCAAGAAGGAGGCTCTCTCGGTTAACAATCGAGTACCGAATTTCAATTTGGATACAGCCCTTAAAATACGCTCGTTTTAAAATAATTAATTTCTCGGAAACTTACGGTACAAATTGCATAAAAATTTGTTTTTAGGCTAATTGAAGGGTGTAGAGTTCATTTATGCTGTCAGAATTGGGTATTGTCATTGAAAAAAATGAAGTTATGGTTCATTTTAATATGTAGCTGGCCCCCTAAGCAAATTTTATATACATCATTTAAAAGTAAACTATATTTCCAGTAACTTTCTTACCAGTAACTTTCTTATACGATCATTTGTTGTGGAGTTAGTAGGGGGTGTTTACTTTTTTTTTTTCTTCACGACTGTACATTCTTCAAATTCCATAACAAACAGTTATTCATGAGGCATCTTATTTCCCTGCATCCAATATCTTTTATACTACTCTGCAGTTTTGCTTTATGGTGCGATAAGTAATGGAGCTCCGAATACAAACTTGGAGATCCTTCCGAGTTAATTATTCACAGGCATCTGGTTTATTTATGTGTAAACACACAATTCTGGATTGGGGGGAAAAGTCGTGTGTTTACTCAGAATTGAATGAAAGTCTTTTTGGATTTCCATCCTCAGAAGAAATATTCTCGAAGGAGTTTAACCCTTTCGAGAGCGGTGTCCTTAAAAAAGGGACACCTAATTTTTATTTTACTGGCACCAAGAATATTTTATTAAAATTTTCGTTTTATAATGTACTTGCAAATGGGCAAGTTCGTATTTTCTAATAAATTCGTTTATAAATTCTAGTGCTAGTCCATCATTTCATCAGTTTTAAAACAGAATTACTCCGCGCCGGTAACGGTTAAAAGAGAGGCAGAAGGAAGAAGAAAAAAAAATAAAACTATAAAAACTGCATTCTATTCATTTATGGATTAAAGTTTGATTTTTTTTTAGCCTCCGGTATGCTATCTCTTTCTCCCAACTTATTTTGTGTCATCTCCAAAAAACAACGTTACTTTGTATGAGCCAGCGGTAAAACAAAGCAGATGTCTCATTGTACGATTAAATGCTCTATAGCAATTTTTTAAATTTCTAATCATCGCACGTTTTCAATTTTTAGACCGTCGTATTGGGGAAAAAAAAGGTACTTTTAAATTCAATTTGTTTGAAAACTGCATCTCAATTTATTTTTGAAATATTAATTTTTTTGTAGTTTTTAGAGCCATTTACTTAATATTGGAAACGGAAGTTCTCCACTTCTGTAGAAAGTAAAGGAAAAATAGTTGTGAAATAGCAATTATATATTTTTGTTGCCATTTCTCATATCAACCGAAAGAAAATGTAACTAAATACGTGCTATTTTGTAAAATTATAAACGAATGATTTCTGTTAAAACATGGAGCTGTTATAAACTATATTTAATTTTAAGTATCTATATTAATGTTACAAACAAATGAAGGTCTCTGAATCATTAGATAGCCTTTTTTTTAGGGTTTTTTTTTTTTTTAGTTTTTTTATAACCTCTTCGGAACGAGCTTCTTTTACAGAATTTTTAATCTTTAATCACCGGTTTTTTAAAACAAAAATTTTTGCCTAATTGAATCGGGAAAATGCTCGGATTAAATAAGGCAAAATTTGCCATAAAAATTTACTGGTGAGAATAATCCCCGATTCTGAGCACCTTACGCGGCACGAATACCAGTCGCTCGTCCCCAAGGGGTTAATGACGGCATCTTTTTGCTGAATTTGTGTATTATTTCGCGATAGAGACGTCCTAAATGCATATTTTACTGTAGATGTTTAAGAGTGTATCGTAAATGTGGAATTCTTAAGCGGATGCGAATGACGTCATTTTAGATAAAATAAAAGCGTATGCTTTAAGTCTTAAAATTGAAATATCTTTTGTACTATTTATATATACATACACTTTTTTTTTCATCGGAGGCGACACTAAATTCCGAAAAAACAGAATTCCTATTTTTTTTTTTTTTTTTTTTATTTAAGCGATAAGCACTTTTTTTCCTGTTTCAGTACACACACTGTATATACATAGTTGAATGTGCCAATCCCAAAACTTTCTTCTATCTCATATATGTTAATACTCCAAAAAAGCGTACTTTAAAATTATCTATTTTAGGAACAAAAATCAGTAGTTACGATGATACAAAGAGGACACGAGGACGGACAGACAGACATTTTGTAAAAACATTTTTTTCGAAATATGACCCCTGACACGCGTAAATACGTCGAAAACCGGAAGTCTAAAAAAATTTCAATTACAATACTTTCGTCTATTTTAAATAGAAGAAAGTAAAAACAACAACAACAACAACAACCTTAAACAGCCTATTAAATGCCCATTCATTTAACAGCGAGAAACTGCTATATTCTATAAATGAAGGGGAAGTGAGCAATTAACAAGAAACATGACTAGGACATCAAATTAATTGAGAGTACCTTAAGTTTATATCGGCCATATTCCAAACTAACTGTGAAATGGCATCGTTTGGACAGGACTTATCGATCGAATTGGAAACTTGGAGATATGTCCGCGGAAAACCCCCAGGGCTCATCGGGAAATTCCTTTAAATGGTCACGGAAGGACATAAATGAGTCGCATCTCTTGATAAAAATTTCGAGATGAGGCATTTATGATTTTATCAGCTTCACCCTTCCCAGACTTGGATCGATTTTCTTTCCCTTTATTATTTTCTTTCCCTTAGCAGAATCCTGCAAGGGTCGGGGACCGGAAAATTTTATTTACTTCACTGACGCGAAAACACCCGTTCTGTAAATGGTAATCCTACGGAAGAATTTTTTAAAGTATCTCGTTTGCATTTCAATATTTTTAGACGATTTCTTTGCATTGGTTAGCAGAGATCGATCTGTACAAAGGCCGTTTTTCATTTTTTTTTATTTTGTTCAAAGTTTTTTTTTTTTTTTAATTATTAGGATACTTTTACTTTCGGAATCGATTTTGAAAATAAAAGTATTCTCATTAAAAAAACCTGCAAAGAAAATCGAAAAAATAAAAAACGACCTTTGTACAGATCAATCTCTGCTAACAAAAAAGTCTAAAAATATTGAAATGCAAACGAGATACTTTAACATTTTTCTGCCATAGGATTGACATCAGCGAACGGGTGCTTTTGCGTGAGTGAAGTACCCCCTTAAGGGTGTATTCCGATCCAAACTGCTTATTTTCTGATTCATTTTAAAATTCGTTTTTGCTCTCAAACGCATTAAACCGGGAAATTCTCTTATTTAGAAACTACATAATGTGCCGTGTTTCTCGATTTTTTTGATAAATGCAGAAAATACTGTATTAAACGCTGTCAAAGTTGGCGTTTTGAACCGAAATTTCAGAAGCGGGCGATCTGGGAATGAAAAAAATGGTCCTACTGAGAAAATAATTGTTTAAAAATCAAATTCTAATTAATTGAGCTGAAAATGAAATCACACGGCATGTTAAACATGTCTTCAAAAATCACCCCCAGTAGGTTTCATCTTTTTACTTTTAAAAATGAGTCTGAAAATGTCTCAGAAAATTTCGAGCTGTTGAGACTGGAAAAACATTTTTTCGAATACACCCTTAAGTCAACTGGAAATCAGACCCGAATCTGACAAAAATGTTTAGTTGACCCTAAACTCGATCCAAACCCGACAACATAAGTTTTGTACAATCCGAACCCAGACACAGTTCGATTCCAAACCGACCTGAAACCCTAAATATGAGAAAATTAATCAATATTTCAATAGAAAAATAGACTATAATTATATTTCTAATATCAATTTTATCTTTTTTAACCCCTTGAGCGGCGGTGGGATATATTTTATCCCACCCACGATTAAGGAAGATTTGCACAAGAAAAAATTTATTAAATTTTACTTTTCTAACTTTGGTGGAAAAAAGTCGTAAAATTACTTTTCCTTATTTTGCAATAAATCTTTTTGCAGATTCCGGTGTGAATTCGACATTAAAGAAACACAATTACTTGCCTCTCAAGGGGTTAACAAACTTAAAAAAAAAAAAAAAAAAAAAAAAAAAAAAAAGAAAAGAAAAAGGAGGAGGTTCCCAATTCGTCGCGTATGTTTTTTTTTTTTTTTTTTTTTTTTTTTTAATCTATGTTTACCAATTACTCCGAAACTACGCAACCGATTCATGTGATTTTTTTTTTTTTTAATTGAAAGGGGATACTCTCGATACCCATTTAGATTTCATCAAAAATAAATAAACATCATTGAAATGCTTCACCGTCAACTATTTTCATCAAGTGACGTAGCGCTATCTGTTTTGTAAGAAGATCGCTATCCGGCGATTTTTTCCCCTCTTTATACGGTTTTGTTTCTAGGTTTGTCGTAGAGAAAACAAAATAGCAATGTTTTAATCGTTAAAATTTTTTATGACAAACAATTAGTAAAATAAATAAATAAATAAAATAAAAATTGTAAAGCGTTAAAATTCACCCAAGATTTCTGCGGTATACTCGCTTCATTTGAAGAAGTATATTTTTACAGTGAAGACATTTTTACACTAATACAGAGTAGGTCAAAAGTCCTTGCCAAATTTTTGAATTTTATATAAAATGAAAGTAATTGAAGTCTTTCTTGCTTTCTTCTATCTTAAACAGAAGACAGAAGTAAGTAATCTAAATTTTTTCGACGGATGTACAAGTTTTATGGTTCAAAGATCCCCCGAAACATGTTTATACAAAATGTCTGTGTGCCCATGTGTCGTTATTGTACCATCGAAAAGTGTCTGTGGTTATACATATATTTGAACTAAATGTTTTGTGTATATTTTTGGCTATGGCCAACAAGTCTTCCTTGAATTTAGAAATATTCTGCCGAAAGGGGGCGCTGTAATAGCGAGTTTTGTGTCATTTTCATTATTGTACCACCGAAAAGTGTATGAAGTTATGCATAGAATTGAACCAAATTTCATATTTATGTTTTTGGCTACGACATGCAGGTCCTCCTTGAATTTCGAAATATTCTGCCGGTAGGGGGCGTTGTAATAGCGCTTTTTCTATATTTTTGGTAGTTCTATTGTACATCGGCGGCTCTTGCCGCTTCACATCCTGCTAAGCCGGCCATTCGCAAATAGCTGATTGTACTGAGCAATATAGCAAAATACGCATGGGCACAGATGTCATATATGCAACATATTGGCGCGATTTTTTTCTGACGCCAATTTGGCGAAAACATCAACAGAATAAACAACAACATCCGGGTTACCATATCAAGCAAAATAACGACACTTTGGCGCCAGTTAAGTACCCGTTGCGTATATGACATTGGCGTCAGAAAAAAATCACGTCAATATGAGGCGTATAGAGGAGAAGGTCCAAATACCGGCTACTAGGTGTTCTGAGAACTGAGCGCAGCGCAGCCTAGCGGCGATAGGTAGAGTTTGTAACTTTAATTGAGAGAAGAAAGTTACGAAAAGTACGTCGTTGAAGTCTGTTTCTTTTACAAACAGTAAATCCAAAAGTGTCGAAACGACAAAATCTGGTACATCAAAAGTTTTTCAGATATGTGTTTCTCATTTTTTAAATATATACTGATCATATATTGGCTTGAATTGATGATTAATTTATTTTCTAGACATATTTAGCTCTCAATTGCCGCGTGCAAATTATTGGTATTTTATTATACGAATGAGTAATACCGCTTTTAACTTAATCATAGCAGTGGTCCGAATACCGGCTACCTAGAGAGGTCTAAATACCGGCTAGCCGGTATTTGGACCTCTCTCGGTTGCTCTGCTTGAAGGGGAGGAAAATAAATTAATTTAAATAGTTCCATAATTAAATAAATTAATTGAAATGGTTTAGAAATAGTTCCAGTCCCATTTCGCAATATGAAAAAAAACAACCGTGGCCGTAATTCTTCAGGAGCAACACTGGTTACAGGACCACTTCTAATAAAAGCGCTGAAAGACACTCTAAAATTGTCCGCAATAAATGTGAAAAGAAAGAAAAAAAATGACCGAAGAAAGCAAGCGAAAAGGGCAGAAATAGGATTTTAAAAAAGTGAAAAAGGAAGCTATCGAACAGAGGAAGATTATGCAATTTGTGTCTTCTGGATGGGTGCTTTCTCTGCTGACAATAATGATAAATGGTATTCTGGGTTGAATGTTAAGAATGTGATATGTGGGCCTATAGCGACTGCACAGACGCAGAGAGTGATATTGTTTGTGATTTTTTGAGATAAAATAATTCTCATTTCAATCAACAAGCTTTATTTTGTTTTACGCGTTAAAAAACAAAACTAGAAACATAATGGAAAGAAGACTGTGAGAGATAGTCGTTAAGAATTTTATAAATTTGGCAAAAATGCTTGTTTACTAAAAATTACGTATTTTTTCTGTGCATAAGAAATGTTATTAATCAATAAAATTTATTGATTAATATTCTTATTGCTTAATAATTGTCATTAGCTCTATTTGTATGATATTTTGGAAAAAAAAAACTTAGGTAGCTGATATTTAGACCCCATTTTCAAAACTCAAAATTTTAAGACTTTCGAAATTTTGCTTTTTATAAACAGAAAACGCCTTTTAAACTGATTTTTTTCCGCTCTAAACAGGTGTAAAACATGTCAAGGTACCCTGCTATTACTTTTTATATTATTCATTTTGAAAATTGTATGACCTAGATTGAAAACAAAAGTGGTAGCCGGTATTTGGACCTTTTCCTCTATTACATCTGTGCCTACGCTCGTAATACATAATTTTATACATCCTCGCATAAGGGAACGTCTTCACTTAAGCTAACGAAAAAAGTCTCAGATACATAATGGATACGTACCGATGATAACTATCCTGTAAATGAGAGCTAACTTAATAGTGTGATAAACCGTTTCAAATTTGTCATTGCGCGAAACATAACATAAATATACGTACCTTGCAAAGCAAATTGCGCAATTTATGTGTTAACCATAAAAAGTACAGTCGTGGAAAAAAAAAAGTAAACACCCCCTACTAACTTCTCAACAAATTATCGTAGAAGAAAGTTACTGGTACCGAACGATTGGAAATAAAGTCTACTTTTAAATAATGTATATAAAATTTGCTTAGGGGGCCATCTGCATATTAAAACAAACCATAACTTTGCTTTTTTCAATAGCAGTACCCAATTCTGACAGCTTAAATGAATTCTACACCCTTCAATTAGCCTAAGAACGAATTTTTATGCAATTCGTACCATAAGTTTCCGAGAAATTAATTATTTTAAAACGAGCGTATTTTAAGGGCTGTATACAAATTGAAGTTCCGTACAGGATTGTTAACCGAGAGAGCCCCTTCCTTGATCAAGGCACCTTAAGCGCCACTCAAGGAGTCAATGAAGCGTGTTAGATTACAGTACAGCAGAATAAATTTCAAAATGTCTACTCACTTTCACATTAGACGGCCCCTTAAACCATCATTTTATCGTTTTTTAAGCATAATTTGAAGACTACTTGGAAGAAAAATGTGAAATTTTTGAATTTCCATAAAGCAGAACTTAATAAATCTAAATCCATCAAAAAAATTGTAGGTTGCAATTCACAATTTTTTCGAATATTAATTTCATAATTCATATCATAAAATTATAAAAACTGCAAATTCAGCTTATTTATGTTTGGGTATATTAGTATTATTACTACAAAAAAAATTAGCACATTAGGAGCCTAATTTTGGGAGATATAAATAAAAATATGAAAATGTAATTTAACATTAGAAGCACTCAATTTTGAATGTTTATAATTCAAAAACTTATCATTCAAATGACTTCAAATTTGGTGTCTAGGCATAGTTTGAACCGAAGATTTGAAATATCTCGTTAAAATTGGGTACTGCTATTGAAAAAAATGAAGTTTGCATTCGTTTTAATGTGTAGATGACCCCCTAAGCACATTTTATAAACATCATTTAAAAGTAGACTTTATTTCCAATCGTTCGGTACTAGTAACTTTCTTCTACAATGATTTGTTGAGGAGTTAGTAGGGGGTGTTTACTTTTTTTTTTCCACGACTGTACGTGGTAATTTAAAGCATACGCGTTTAGCAACGCGAACATTGCACTTTGTGTAGTGTAATTTGTTCTCACAGTGGAACAGCAGTACAACAGAATAGCGAAAAACTATGGATTTTAATAAATATCCTGATCGAGATTAACTCGTTTTTACTCCGATTCATTGACTGAAGCAGAAATTTAACATGAAAATCAAAGTTAGTATGGAATTGAACAAATAATAATAAAGTATTAACATTTGTAACTATTTTCGAAATATTAAAATGTATGAGATAGAAGAAAGCTTTGGGATTGGCAAAAACAACTAGTTCTAAGTTTCTAATAATTGGTAGAAAAATGAATATCAAAATATTCATGTATATGCAAATATATCGTTATTTTTTTAATCTGGAACAATATTCTTATCTTTCTGTAAAAAAATCGGGTTATCTTGGATTCGATCCACAGGAGTCAAACCCAATCCTGACATCGAACCGAACCTGAAAAAATTACAATCAACCTCACACACAGTGTGTGTCAGATTGGGTTTAGGTAAAATCGGGTTACCCGAACCGATTCAGAACTTTCCAAAAAACTTTCTAATTAACAAACAAACAACAACAAAAAAAAGTAATTAGACAGCGTATTAAATTTTATTCATTTAACGTTGTTCTCGAAAGTCAAAAAGTTTCATATGATTTAAAAAAAAATTAATAGGCAGTAAACAACAACAACAAAAAAAACATAGGCAGTCTATTAAAGGACCACTTATTTACCAGCGGGAAAAACATTCATATTTTACAATTAAGGGGAAGTGCGGCATTAAAGAGTAACATAACTAGGCCATCAAATTAATTGACTTATTAATCGGCTAGACTCCAGACCAGCTGTAAAACGACAAGCGTTGGACTGGACTTATCGATCGATTCGCATAAGAGGAGATGTCCGATGAAAACCTCAAGCATCATTTGGGATTTCCTTTAAATGTTCACGGAATGAACAAATCGAAATGTTCACATAAATGAATCGAACTTCTGCCGAAAATTTAGAGATGGGGCATTTATGATCTCAGGGGCTGTGCATATATAACGTCATAACTTTATGGAGGAAGGTGGGGGGGGGGGGTCTGGCCAGATACTCGTTTAAGGTTGTACGAGGCCCAAGGCTCAGCACCTTTTCGGGGCCCCCTCGCACCAAAATAGTAGCCAGATCCCCCCCCCCCCCCCTCTGCGAGTATTTGAAGGGTTATCATTAGATTATCATACGGTTGCCAAGTTAACCAAAATTGTTTTTGGTTTTTGAGAAAATGATTGCAGGAAACTGCAATTTAATTTTTTTCCCGAATAATTTTATTAAATTTGGGGTCCCTTCAGCAGTGGTCCTAAGGCCACGGCCTAGTTGGTCTGTGCGGTAATCAGGCCATGGGTCTGGAACTTTATATCGTAGGGGGGATGGGGAGATTGACTTCTGATATCGTTATCCTTTTTGATCCAACACAAATTTTCTGTTTTTGTAACTGTTTCTTTACATCAAAACAGTCTTTTTAGTCCGTCATCTATTTTTAAGTCATTTAATGGCAAAGCCATTAAATGATTATACAAATATTTCCATTCTTGCATTCCTATTCTTCTGCCATATCCGCATATAATCCGCTGTTGGAGAAACCAAGTATGAAGTACGTTATGAAATGACACTTGTTGTGTTCATTTAGTAAAATTAAGAGAAAGAATGTTGGCTACATGTTTTGTTGATAAGAAGTTCTGTTTGCCCCCTGACAATGCAGCGGGGCAAGTGCAAGAAGACAATATTACTGTTGAATGCATTATGTAACAAAAAGCTATTAAATACTTCCATTTTAAACTTTAATTTATATAAAGTTATTCCATATATAATAGTGATTTTATTGACTCCTTCTTTGAATCAGTAAAGCATGAGAATAATAAATGTATAAACATATCTGTATATCATTCCATATGTATAAAAGAATGCCTGCCGGCTCGGCCTACAGGCGCGGGTAGATTTCGAAGTTAAGTACTAATTTCACCAACAAAAACTAAATTAAAATTAGAAAGAAATACAGTTTAACAATTTTATCTGGTCGCTTTTGACGAATTTCTAATTTCATTATTCTGTAAGAGCTGGTTCTATCAGAATCATATTAAGGTGGTATTTAAAAAAAAAAAATATTTTCCACGCTCAACGACTCTCGAAATTTTCTGACACATTTTCAGACTAATTTTTAAAAGTAAAAACATGAAACTTGCTGACGTGATTTTTTTGAAGAAATTTATAAGCGATCTGTCTTTATTTTTCGTTCAATTCATTAGAACTTGATTTACAAACAGTTATTTTCTCAGTATGATTTTTTTTTTTTTTTTCATTTCCAGCACTATCGCTTCTGGAATTTCGGTTCAAAATGCCTACTTTGACAGCATTTTTTGAAATATACTCTGCCTTTATAAAAAAAAAATCGACCCATACAGCACATTATATAGTTTCTGAATAAGAGAACCTGCCAGTTGGATATGTTTGAGAGCAAAAATGAATTTAAAAATGAGTCAGAAAATAGGCCATTTTGATTTCAGTACACTCTTAATACGATAACTTTTTCGTCAACCCCTATTTTTGTTTATTTTATTTTATTTTTATTTTATTTTATTTTTTTGCTGTAAGAGTTGGTCCTATCAAAAACTTGTCAATATAAAAGTTGTAGATAATATTAAGAAGATTTATAATAAGTTTAAGTGAATTTGATACCTTAGAAGAAGTCATGAATTCTTTTCTCCCTAAAGCCCTATTTTTCCTTTTAATCTGCGATACATAAATTTTTGACACTTTTTCTAGAAGTATTAAAAACTTTAAACTGATTTGGTATGTATTATAATTAAGAAGTTGGTTTTTTCGGTTTTCACAAACACTATTTCCACCCCCTTGATCCGATTTTGTTCATTAACGAACTTGACCGAGATTTTCTACCCCTTGATTTTATGTATCAGTTTGGAAGAGATTTGTGCAGAATTACGGAAGTTATCGTGTCCATAAAAAAGTGATATATATGTATATAGATAGATATAGTTTTGAACTGGAGGTAGGTTTGGATTCTAGGGTTATGATCGCCGTAGATCTGCGAAAAATTTTCAGAAATTCCAACACAGGGGAGAATGTAATAGGTAGGATTTCTTACGAAATCTACCCGAAAAAAAAAATGGTAAAAATAAAAATTATTTTTAGACATTGATAACGACATCATTAGGAGCTGGGAATGAGGGTACAATAAATTAAGGGGGGGGGGGGGAGGGATCCAAAATTTTCATAAAGTTGATAACTTTATATATGTTATCTCCTTAGGAAGAGTTTCGTCTTTTTTTAAGTTTAGAAAATAAAATCAATTTTCTTTCACTTTATTTTTATTTATTATATTTTAACTTAAAAAAATATTAAATTTTAATGTTTTAATGTTTTAATGCCTGATTGTCAGCACTAATTACTCCATATAATTTTGAAGAATGGAAATTTTTGCTAAGGAATATTAATGGTTTTTTTTTTTTAATCTCCAAAAGTGTCATTACCATGTCCCTAAAATCATATCCCCATAACGCCTTGCTAATATCCGACTCTGACATTTTTAACGTTAAACGTATTTTAGAGATAAACGATAACATGTGATAGCTTATGGGGTTATTTATTTCGAAGGCAGTCCCAAACCTTCTTAATAATTCGTTCACAAATGTTGAATTATTAAATATGTATTTCAGCAATAATAATCTTGCTAAAGACACATGCTTTGGTAACGACATTTGGATCAAGTCTTAATAATTACATTTACATTGAAAATTTAAATTTGCTTCCATATTTAAACTATTGAGTGTAGTGCTCGAAAAGATATTGATAAAAGCATACACTCATATCTATCTCTATCCTTTTCGTTCCCGAAGCTAAAATACTTGAAATACTCATTCATAGTTTTTAAACAAACAAAATGACATCATAGATGACAGAAAAAAGATTTTTTTGGAAATTGATACTCTAGGGGGTCTAGTAATTTAGGTTCACAAGTAGGGATCTAAAATTACGAATGCCCTTAAAATATCAATATAATTATCACTAACCTAAATTCCCACAATCACAAATTTAAGGCCTTTAAACAAGTGAATAATATACAATTCCTCAAAACATTTTATTGTAAAGGATTTAAGTTGAATAATCATGAAAATTTCTCAATTTCTTGGCCACACTGCCTTGAAGGCATTTTGCAAACTCGAAGGAAAATAACATCTATTTTATGTTTGAATCGGCATAGATTTTGTCATTTATTGGCTTACTTTTAAAGCATAAAACATTCAGCTATTAAGAAATGACGTCAAAATGCAAAAAATTCAAACAGTTTACTTTCTATGAGGAAAAGTATAGAGGTGGACCCAGGTAGCGAAGAGGTTAAATATACCGGGCGTCCTAAAAAGGACTGACTGATTTTAAAATTCAATAACTTGCAAACGGTGACAGATATTTAAAAATTTCTTGCAGGAGGGTTATTATGCATAAGGTCAAAAGTTTTATTACAGTGATTTTCGATTTTAGTTCGAATTACAAACAATAGATGGCACTGTAATCAATAGTCACTAAATAAAGGCTCGATTTTTGGTCCTTTCTCTTGTTCCATGCGGAAAAAGGAGATGGAAATGTATTGAGCGGGCCACGACGTACCAAAAATCGAGCCTGAATTTAGCGTCTATTGATCGCAGCACCATCTATTGTTTGTAATTCGAACTAAAATCGAAAATCACTGTAATAAAACTTTTGACCTTATGTATAACCCTCCTGCATGAAATTTTTAAATATCTGTCACCGTTTACAAGTTATTGAATTTTAAAATCAGTCAGTCCTTTTTATAAAGATGATGAATTGTAATATTATATAATGGTTATATATACACAATAACGAAAAATATTGATTATATTAACCCGTTGCCTATAACACCCGAACTCTGTTCGGGCAACGCAAACACACTAATTTTGTAATGCCCGACCTGAGTTCGGGGAAGAGAAAAATCGGTGTTTCAATTTCGTGAAGCCCGAACTCGGTTCGTCCAATGTATAATATGTAATTTACCATTTTTACAATAGATGGCGATACATTCCCGCGAAAAGTACGGCAGTTTCGCGCCATTTGTCGGATTTTTGAAATTTTGCAGCTTAGAACAAAATTAAAAAATTCCAATTTTTGGCATGTTTTTCTCAAATATATTCCACAGGCATAAGGGGTTAACTATGATGATGGAGATTAAATCGTTTTTACTCCGATTAGCAAAACGAAGCAGACATATATGAGATGAAAATCAAAGTTGATGTATGTGTTGAAATAATAACACTGAAGTATTAACATGTGTAAGAATTTTTTGAAATATTAACATGCATGAGAAAGAAGAAAATTTTGGGATTGGCACATCCAACTAGTTTTTAGTTGTTAAAACATTTCTAAAATACGTAATTAATTTTATCTGAAGCGTTGTTGAAATCCTACTCACAGAGAGCCAGCTTTTAACGCATAAAATATTAAATTTCGAACAGTTCAGCGAAAGAGAAATCTGCAAATACAAAATTTTTAACGAGCAAATTTATTCTTATTCTCAACTACGAGTCATTCAATTATTATCAGTTTGCCATTTGAGGTGAAGAGAGCGAGTTTATGAATTAATGAGCTCACATTTTAAGTTAATCACTGTTTTTATTAGAAGTTTTTATTTTCTTTTTTTGTAGTTTTCATCTCGTAATTGGCAAAATCATCATGTTCAAAACAAACTTTGTTATGATTCTTACTAATTAGTATTCAGTTTGAGTAGTTTTAAACAATTAAGAAATTATGAGTAGAATTTCAATAGGTGTAGTAAAAATAGTTTAAAAAAAACTCTTTTCGAAGCATTAAATGTTCATTTTGAAAATCACGCCTGATTATTTTTACTATGTTTTTTCGCAAAAACTTCCATTACAATATATTAATTTGTTCGAGGGGACCGAATTCGATTATGAAAAATGTATTGATTTATACGTAGAAAGTTCTAGCAAGTGAATTTATTAAATTTTTGTTGTGTTTCTTTTTTAAGGTAGCGCAACAGAAAAAAATAACTCCTATTTAAACTATCTTTTTAACATTTCTATATTGATTTCTCAGCGTATAATCGCAAATTGATTAATATTAAGCATTTAACTGATAAAATCGTATTAAAGAAAATATTGCATTCTTCATTTTTTTCGTTTATAATTTATTTTCTACTTTTTAGTCTTTAAAATGTTTCATTAAGGCTGTTCTTAACTGCTCTGCTCAACAAGCGCAAAACGTTTTGACACATTTACAAAATTCATTTTTTAAGGGTAAGATATAAAATTGGAAATCCTGGCCATGGAAGCGATCTGGAATTGAACTGTGTTTTCCATTTTTTGATCAATCAATTACCTATTGAGTTATAAGCGATTTTGATCACGTGACAAACACGTTTTCGCCCTTCGCTGACTGGTTTTCTGCTTTCTCGCGGAAATTCGGTTCAAAGCGCCTATTTTGACATTATCTTCTAAAAGATCTATTGCGTTTGCTAAAAACCGAAAAAAACAGCTCGATTTCATAGTTTCTGAACAACAACAACTGCTAGTTTCATGCATTTCCCAACAAAAATAAATTAAAACTTCTGTCATAAAGTTGCCCTTTTCGATTTGAGAACACCCTTAAAGAGATTTTTTTTTTCCATTTTTGACTCGTTTTTCTCAAATATATTCCACAGGCAAGGGGTTAACTATGATGATGGAGATTAAATTTTCACTCCGATTAGCAAAATGAAACAGATATATATATGAGATGGAAATCAAAGTTACGTAGTGTTGAAGTAATAACACAGAAGTATTAACACGTATAAGAACTTTTTGAAATATTAAGATGTATAAGAAAGAAGAAAGTTTTGGTATTGGCACATCCAACTAGTTTTTAGTTGTTAAAATATTTCTAAAATACGTAATTAATTTTAATTGAACCGTTGAAGTTCTACTCACAGACCGTCAACTTTTAACACATAAAATATTAAATTTCGAGCAGTTCAGCGAAAGAGAAATTTACAAATATAAAATTTTTAACGAGCAAATTTATTCTACTTTCAGCTACCAGTCATTCAATTATTATCAGTTTGCTATTTGAGGTGAAGAGACCGAGTTTATGACTTAATGAGCTCACATTTTAACTTAATCACTGTTTTTATCTGAGGTTTTTTTTCTTGTTTTGTAGTTTTTATCTCGTAATTGGCAAAATCATCATGTCCAAAACAAACTTTGTTATAATTCTTACTAATTAGTATTCAGTTTGAATAGTTTTAAACAATTAAGAAATTATGAGTAGAATTTCAATAAGTGTAAAAGTAAAATTAGTTTAAAAAAACTCTCTTTTAGAAGCATTAAATGTTCATTTTAAAAATCACGCCTGATTATTTTACTATGTTTTTCCTAAAAAACTTCCATTACAATACATTAATTTGTCCGCGGGGATCGAATTCGATTATGAAAAATGTATTGATTTTTATACATTTGGTAGAAAGCTCTAGCAAGTGAATTTATTAAATTTTTGCTGGGTTTCTTTTTTAAGGTAGCGCAACAGAAAAAAATAAAATCCTATTTAAACTATCTTTTTAACATTTCTATATTGATTTCTCAGCGTATAATCGTAAATTGATTAATATTAAGCATTTAACTGAAAAAAACGTATTAAAGAAAATATAGCATTCTTCATTTTTTTTATAATTTATTTTCTACTATTTAGTGTTTAAAATGTTTCATTAAGGCTGTTCTTAACTCTTAAATGCGCGGTTCTTTATTTTGTTTCGAAAAAATTATATATGATTCTTTGAAAGGCTTTATTACACAGGACAAATAAAGAAAAAAATCAGACGTATTTTTCATATATTACGTCAATCTTTTCTTCTGTTTCTCATCTGCAATACAAATAAAAACGACTGTCGTGTGGCTGTTTTACGCTAAATTAATGCAAATTAGTAAATACTTTAATAAGTATGTCTCCAAATACCTTATTTTATATAATTATTTATTTTATAAAACTTAACATTTTAATCCTTTAATTCCCATAACAGAATACGTTCTAGAAATTACGTAGTTCAGAGAATCTGACTTTACACCAGAAAGTTTCAATGGTTCATTTCGCTTTATTTAAATATGGAATGTTTGTTTTTTAATTCTAGCAAATATTGATATTTTAATTTTCTGGTGTGAATTAGGTATATGCGAATAAAAAAAAAATCTATTTAATTCAAAACAGTGTTGTTTGCATATATGCAAAGCTGCGCACTAAAGGGTTAACTGCTCTGCTCAACAAGCGCAAAACGTTTTGGCACATTTACAGATTCATTTTTTAAGGAAAAGATATAAAATTGGAAAGCCTGGCTATGGAAGCTATTTGGAATTGAACTGCGTTTTCCATTTTTTGATCCATCAATTACCTATTGAGTTAGCAGCGATTTTGATCACATGACAAAGAGGTTTTTCGCCCTTTCTTGAGTGATTATTCTACTTTCGCGAGGAAATTCGTTTCAAAACGCCTATTTTGACACTATTTTCTGAAAGATCTATTGCGTTTGCAAAAAAAACCCGGAAAGACAGCTCGATTACATAATTTCTGAACAACAACCCCAGCTAGTTTCACGCATTTTCGAACAAAAATAAATTAAATCTTATATCATAAAGTCGCCCTTTTGGATTTGAGAACACCCTTAATGCAGTTTCACACAGAGGTTTGGCGTATTTTGGCGAGAGTTTTTTTGGCGCATCATTAAATCCATTATTTTTAAAACTCCCATACAATTGTACGCGTTACAGAGATTGCTGGACGATGGATCGATCGCCTATGACAAGCTAACTGAAAAATGTCTTAAAATAAATGTATTAATTGATAATCCGGTTGTAAAAATATTAAAATATTGTATTGTCATTGAGAAACACACCTATGTACATAATTTGTATAATCTTGTGTATAAGGAAGTGTGTTAAAAACGGATTACAAAATTCCGTCTTTAGATACAACAAGAATGAAAAATCATGCATACAGCATAGATTATGAAACACTTTCCAATACATTCAGAATACTATAACAAAACTTTGCACTTTACTAAGGTGAAAGATGGTGTTTAAATGAACAATTTGGAAAATGATAACGTTATGACATGAACAGTCGTTAAAATACGCGATTTTTTTGTGTAGCCCTGTATAGGATCTATAGATATGTATGCATACTGCATGGTATGCTAAAAGTTAGTTCCGTTAAACGCCTAGCACAGTTGAAAATTTCCACTCGGCAATTTCCGCCAATAAACGGATGTTGTTGAGAACTTTGGTGCGACCCCGTATGTGATCTATAGAATTTATACACACCAAGTAATATTTAAAATATAGGTCAATTCCATCGTAACTGACGTAACACTTGATCATCGAATTATGTTTTCAAAACTATGGAGAAAATTTGCTAATAAAACTAGAACAAATTTTTACAATTTGAAACATTTCTTACTAAGTTCTTAATACCCAGATATCTGCAGATTATTTCAATCTCTTTTTGAGTCCCAAAAATTGCAATCCAAAATTCTGTAACTGATATAACATAAAATACACAAACATTTTTTCTGCCTCCATTGAAGTGTAAAAATTATCAAAACTATCCCGTTAAAAAAAGAGGATGTAATGTTCTCAACAACACTAAGTAATGCCTAATTATAACAGTAACTCGTTTAATTAATTTCTGAACAATAAAAAAGAAAAAAATGGCATTTACTCGTGTAACTGACGTAATATAATGACTTTACCAAGACAATGATGGTAATTAACTTAGTTTGTAAACAGTAATTTGCAATGCCTTTTTATTAGGATTTTATCATAGAACATAAAAATATCAAGTTTTCCAATCACACCCTTAAATTAAACATACTATAAATTTTATTTCCCCCTCTCCCAAAAAATGATAATTTTCTGTGGAATTGCCCTACAGTTAAATTACAAAAAGCATACCACACTGAAAACGCACTTCCAGCAATTTCTGTCCGTAGGATTGAATAGTTCAATTATTCCTCATTTTCTTCTACAGCCAAATTCTTTTGTGTGTCCCTGTAAATGAACGATACGTTCTTTGCACACCCTATCCTATAGTAAGAACCTTTTAGTAACCTCAGTGATGTATATCAATCTCAATATGTTAAAAATTTTGTAATATCATTAAAATACACAGCAAACGATTTTTCCTCATAGACGTAACGCAATGGAATTCTTTTGAGTGGCCCTGTAAATGAACCGAAAATATAGAGAGACAGAAAGAATTCATAAACACTTTTCAACTATGTTGAAATGTGTTAAAAACTAGGTTGAGTAATAGAGCGAAAAGAGTATATAATAAATGCCTATCGTTCCCTCTCTTCGCATTTGACTGCATGCAGACTCATCGAAAGGTGAAACAGCATTTACAGGTATTGGGGCAGCGCAGATAAAGTCTATCTCAACCTTTTTCTGTCGCGGTCCGCGAACATAAGGTAAGCTGGGGGTAACTGGAATCACGAGGTAACTGGGCCATAGGCTATTTTATAAATGACCGTTGATGTTTTTTTTTTTTTTAAGTTTTAGCTTTTGTCAACATTGCAACCCCATCTCTACCTCTTAAACAACGTGTGTCAACTCAATCATAACTCTGCCTTTGCTGTGATAAGTTGCCGAAAATTTAGGTTTCTTTTTTTTTTTTAAACAACGTCAATTTGGTTGACCTTCCTCGGCTTTTTATTAAAATACGGTAAGTGCTTTTATTAGACAATTTTTTTATTTAAAGATTAGACACATAAATACATTAATATTATCAGGTATCTATACATATTTGCTTCATGTTTCAAATGTAAGGCCGGTGTTCCAGTTACCCCATAAATGTTTCAAGAATGGGGTAACTGGTACATGCATCAGGGGTAACTGGACCATATGGGATCCAGTTCCCCCATCAGTTATAAATATCTTTTTGAGTTTCTCTTACTGCGGGAAATTAATTTCACCATTGTTTTTTTTCCCTTGCAATAAAGAAAATTACATAATAGCTTATTAAAATTACATAATAAAATTAAACCAGTTGGGGGTATCAAACCAAATTTCTCAAGTGTGATAGCAATAGCTCGAAATTTTACGATACAGATGAAGAGGCGTACATAAGGCAAAGTGAGATTATTAGAAAATTATCGAAACGAATAAAAAATAGTTCTGTTCGATATAAAAATAGGGTTACATTCTCCACAGGTTTACTGGACATATCGAAATTCCATTGTGGTAAATAAAGAAGAGAATGAGATACTTAAGTACTTACGTAACCGTCTGTTCATAGATTTAATCTTGCTATTTTCCCCCTTAAAATACCCATGTAACTTTTATATACTTGTTACCTATACTAAAGTACATAAGTACTTACTTAATTTTTATGTTTTTTGTATAAATAAATCTAATATTTTCACTTTTAGTGCTTTTTTAGACACATTGACAGTAAAGATTTCCCTTACAACGCCCTTTAGTTGACATATAATGTACATGATCTGCTTGGTTTAAAGTTTTTTTAGTTGTTTACACTTTTTCAAACAGGACCTGACACCCAATATTAAAAAACGCAGGTGGAATATAGACCCTCCTGGTCCACTTGCCCCATTTTTATGGGCAACTGGACCCATGAGGAAAGAAAGATATAATATATATATTTTTTTTATTTTTAGATATTAAAATGTAATTTTAAACATTTTCTGATAGAGGGAATCTAACTGAACACATTTACAAAAGTTCAAACTTTAGTTCAAATGAATATTAGTCTTTTGAAGCTGAATTGCCAGAATCTCCAGTGTCACATTGTAAAATCATGGCCCAGTTGCCCCACGTAACCTTATATTTTTTAAGTTAAGGGCCGCAACACACTACACTCATATATTAAGGTAAAAAGTAAGTAGATAAAGTTAAAAAATGCTATAAAAAGTGATAGAAAATCTTTAAGATTGACGATCGTTTCGTTGCACAAACGGCAACATTTTTCAAAATCATTCAACGATAGAAAATATTTTCACATAATTTAAAAACAATAAACATAGTAAAACAATGTCACGCGACATGATGCATAATGAAAATCATTGTAAACATAAAATTAATTTAAAAGATTAGATTAGCTATTGGTGAGCGTGGATTAATTTTCAAAACAATAACATGGTAAACAATGTCACGAGACAACATGCATAATGAAAAGCATTGCAAAATATAAAATAAAAATAAAATTATCTTGGCTATTTGCGAGCGTGGATTAATTTCTACTATTGTTACTAAAATTACATAGCATCTCTTTCAAAATTTTAGGTAATTCTATGGACACTGAATCATTGCAAATATTCTTGTTGCGTAATAATATCTCTATTGATTCTCGGATTATGGATGGTAAATAAAATCTTGATGTATAAATTAACTTGCTATTTTAAAAATCGATCTGTAAAGGTTCTTCGCTGTATAATCTGGCCAAAGCTGTGGTTCTTCTGTTGTATTTGATGTCTGCTATATGTTCTTTGATTCTAGTTTTAAGTTTTCTAGTTGTCATACTAGTTGTCTAGTTGTAGTTTTATATAGGTATGACAACTAGAAAACTTAAAACTAGAATCAAAGAACATATAGCAGACATCAAATACAATAGAAGAACCACAGCTTTGGCCAGATTATACAGCGAAGAACCTTTACAGATCGATTTTTAAAATAGCAAGTTAATTTATACATCAAGATTTTATTTACCATCCATAATCCGAGAATCAATAGAGATATTTTTACGCAACAAGAATATTTGCAATGATTCAGTGTCCATAGAATTACCTAAAATTTGGAAAGAGATGCTATGTAATTTTAGTAACAATAGTAGAAATTAATCCACGCTCGCAAATAGCCAAGATAATTTTATTTTTATTTTATATTTTGCAATGCTTTTCATTATGCGTGTTGTCTCGTGACATTGTTTACCATGTTATTGTTTTGAAAATTAATCCACGCTCACCAATAGCTAATCTAATCTTTTAAATTAATTTTATGTTTACAATGATTTTCATTATGCATCATGTCGCGTGACATTGTTTTACTATGTTTATTGTTTTTAAATTATGTGAAAATATTTTCTATCGTTGAACGATTTTGAAAAATGTTGCCGTTTGTGCAACGAAACGATCGTCAATCTTAATAAAGATTTTCTATCACTTTTTATAGCATTTTTTAACTTTATCTGTTTATAAGTGATTATTATACATGTGTTTATAAAAAGTAAGTAGTTAAAACAGTAATGTAACAATAGTAGTACAACAAATAACATAACAAAATTAATATCACCTACAGAGCCGTATTCTATCTACGTGCAATATGTGCAAACTTACAACAATAATTCATAATAGTAACTGTCGCCCTTTTTAATCGCATAAACTTACTAATTTACTATACTAAGTTACTGAAGGAAATCTCCACATGTTGCATATGTCATTAGTATGATCTATAAGAGAGAAATGTTAAATGCAGTAATAAAATAATGCTGAATTTCCACGTTTCAATGATTAAAAAGCAGCATATATTTTTAAATATATGAATTTTTATCTTTTTATAATGTAAAAATACAAAGTGCACATTTAATAAATGTTACATAATATTTAATTAGTGTTGACGATTAAAATAGTATACATCACTGTAACACAGATACGAGGGCATGAAAAAAATTCATTTGACTAAGCAAAAGGTATTTAAGAAGATTTAACTTAATCTCTTTTTAGTAAATAAAATGGCAGAACTTTGTCTTCCTATAAAAATATATAGAACAATAAGGAAAGTCTTAAATACCTTCTAAACGCATCTCAATTTTTATAGACAAGGATAAATGATTATATGTGTTTTGGGCTACAATACAAGTTCTCAGGGCCACAGACAGCCTGCGACACTAAGGCTCTATTAGAGGCTTATAAAACCACACCTTAATTGAAAGATTGGTTTACCTTAATTGAAAAAAAAATCATAGTGAGGGCTTAATTTCTAACAAAACAAAAGGGCTGGAATCCTAATATTTTACATTAAACAAAGATAACATATCTCCCGCCCCTCGCAAGCATATTTGTATTTCAAACAATTTTTGCAAAATTTAAAGTCATTCTTTTTTTCAGCAAATGAAAATTTAAATTTGTCTGTATATATACAATAATATGGCCACAGGTGACCGGCCACTTGCGATTTTAGACGTTTTGTTAAATATCTAGAGAACTGCATGAAGAATCTGAAACTCCAGGTATGTAAACAGAAAAGTACAGGCCATACATTTCCGTGAAGATTTTTTCCCGAAACACCATTGGGGGCCGTCAACAAATTGAAAAAAAAAACGAATATCTTCTGGATAACCCTGTTAAAACTAATGTAGCAAAAGCGTTCAAACTGTAGATTATGATTAAGGGCCTTATTGTGATAAACTGTGTTCATTTTTATGAGGATAGCACGTATACTCGTAGAGAAATTAAAGTTTTTATAAAAGGAGTCCCAGATTTTGCCAAGTTTTTTGCTTATAATTTGTAGAGTTCTTAATATAAAAAAAAGTTTTTTTTTCAGAAAATATGACAAATAACATTGTACACAATACCCTGCAATAATAATTAAAAAATAATAAAAATTGTATGAAAAATGAGCAGGTTTACTAAATAATATTTCACTGCGCATACCCGAACGCAATCAAAATATAATTTGCATAATGTGTTAGTTAAATGTATAGAGCAACTTTTGTGAAAGTCTCAAAACTATAGTTTGAAAAGTTTGAAAATTATCGTTGATAGAATAAGCTCAAAATCAGTTATTCTCAAAAGGAAGCAAAGAGATGAGGGGTTGTATCGAAATACAGTAGTGCGTGCAATATTGTGTATGCTATACTGGCACTAATAAATGGATATATATAGATACAACCCCTCATCATCTTGCTTCATTTTGGGAACAACGGATTTTGAGCTTATTCTATCAATTATAATTTTCAGAATTTTCAAGCTATGTTTTTGAGACTTTTACAAAAGTTGCTCTATACATTAAGCTAACACATTATGCACATTATATTTTGATTGCGTTCGGGCATGCGCAGTGAAACATTATTTAGTAAACCTCCCCATTTTTCATAAAATTTTTACTATATTTTAATTCTGATTGCAGAGTATTGTGTACAATGTTGTTTGTCATATTTTTTGAACAGAACCTTTTTTTATCTATTAAGAACTCTGTAAATTATAAGCAAAAAACTTGGCAAAATTTGAGACTGTTTATATGAAAACCTGAATTTCTCTTCGAGTATACATGCTATCCTCATAAAAATTAACACAAATTATTACATTAAACCACTTAATCATAATCTACAGTTTGAACTCATTTGCAACATTAGTTTTGACAGGGTTATCCAAAAGATATTTATTCTTTTTCAATTTGTTGGCGGTCCCCTATGGGGTTTCGGGAAAAAAAATCTTCGCGAAAATATATGACCTGTTTACGCATCTGGAGTTTCAGGTTAATTCCTCGTGTATTATTCTAGATATTTAACAATACGTCTAAAATCGCAAGTGGCCCGTCACCTTTGGTCATATATTGAATATCTTATGTTTGCTTTTAAACAGTTATCTAATTAAGTCAGACGGAGCAACATTATATGAACAAATATGAATGAAAGAGGTATCAATCGATTGCATTCATCGAATTTTTTTTTTTTTTTTAAGCGATTGTTTTTCTTTCGCTAATTCTTTTATGTGGAGAAATATAACGTCAAAGCTGTAAGGTAACCCATAATAATCAATGCTAATTTAGGTTACTTAATGAATTTTTTGGAACAAAAATTTTGTAACATACAATAAAATGAAGGAGGAATAACCCGAGAAAAGGTTTATCCCAACTTTATTATTATTATTATATTTATCATAATTACCATTGATATTTACTATTATTACCTCAAACATTAGTATTTTATCACAAATACGAAGTCTATTTGAAATTTTACTACTAAAAGAATTACAAACTTGATAGAAAGAAATCCACATTGAACAACTAACTTAAACTATAAGCGTGTCTACAACTAATAAAGAAATGTATTGGATTTCAGTTTCCGCGAATTTTCAAAACAAAACCTGGTGCCCCTATCCCAGACCGCCTCAGCCTTCCGACTGAGCCTACATTCAAAAAATAAATAAATAAATAAATAAATAAAATTAAAAAAAAATCCGAACTGATTGAATTGTTTCTATTGTTAGACATTTATGATTTTTGAAAATAATTTTTGGAAATATTTCCGATGTAGTAAAAGCAGCATATTCAATGAGCAAAGATACAAAGAGATAAGCTAAAAATTTTTATCTAACAACATAAAATTCAGGTAGACTTATCGAATGACAGGTTCTGAATGATTACAACGCATTCTAGTGGTGTAAAAAAGCACCAAACTCGTAAAACGGAAAACCGCAATAAAAATCTGTATATTAAAAAAATAATAATCACGACCAAATTTTTCTTTACGAGTTTCACAATTATTATTGGCTTATCATTTGAGGAGGAGAGCCAGGGATTACGAGTTAATGAGCTCCCATTTACTCGTAATCACAGTTTTTATTAGTTTTTTTTTCACCTGTAATCTGGTAAGTGGAAAAAACTTTATGCTTTTCCCCACCACTCCCCTACGAAAAAAAAAAATTATTTATATTTATTTTTAATTAGTACTCAGTTTGTAATAAAAAAAAAAAGATTAAAACAATAATGAAAACGTGAGTAGAAAGAGAAAAGGGGGGAAAAAAAGTTCAAAAACTCGACTAATGAGAATGAAAAGAATACAAAAATAATTGAACGGACTTTTTGCTCGGGGACCACGGTTGAGACAACATCTTATTTTTAATAAGCATGTCACACAAGAACAAATCATGTGAAATAAGCGGAAATTCAATAAGTATGTTTGTAAGGCTCCAAAAAAGAATTTTGTTCGATTAACGCGGTTCTCAAGAAAAACAATTCAACAACTCAAAAGGAAGAAGAACGAAAAGTCATGCGTCAAGCATAGACTATGAAACAATTTCCAACACAATTTGGAAAACATATGCACATTCTAAAACCCAATTTTAGAAATTAACATCAATAGTCAGAAAAGATATCCGAATTTACATATATAATCTACACACACATGCACATATATATGGGGCATTCTCACAATCTTTTGACTTTTATGTACCTGAATAATAATTTTTATTTTAGTACATTTTCTTGTGGTTATTGTTTTATTTCATATACTGGGGAACATCCCATTGCATGATTACATAACAATATTAACGAGATAAATAAGTTTTGAACGATGCTGGGGGTCCAAATACCAGGAAAACTCCTATACCGTCCCGTATCCCTGATGCTGATTTTTAAGTCTGGAGCTGTCTGTATAAAATTGCTTCAATAAAAGTAATCCGATGTAATTTTTTTCCGAAACTGGGACAATTGTTTTATATAAATAGGTAGCAAAAAATAAACTTGCACACATTTTTACGGTTCATATTATTTTTTTAAACTCTGTCCCTGGGTTTTAGATTTCTTACCGCCCTCTTGCTAAAATTATTCAGAAAATCACTTCAGATGCAGCCACAGATTCTTTTTTCTCATGCAGAGGTATTCTAGAGCAAGATGTCTAAAATTCTTTGACAGACAATTTACTGCAGAATTTAAATCAGCATTTAAATATCAATTTCAAGCATTGTGTTTTTATTGGTAGTCTTAGCGTTCCCAAGGTTTATTCCAGCACTTTTCGAGGTATACTAAATTTTTTTTTATTTAATGCAATGTAAATAACTGTTTCTAAAAATCAATGAACATTGTGGCTATCATTTATTCATAACATGATTTTCCTAAAAATAGGTGGTAATTTCCCTTACTGTCCCTTTTTTCTTATACCGCCCGCTTTCCCCCCCTTATTGTCCCTTCTTTAACACCCCTTTAAGACAATGTTATACCAAAATTTTCTACTAAAATTACTACATTGTTATTATTTTTTATTTGAATGCACTGTGGGTACTATGCAAATTCATTATAAGTAAAAATTTAGAAGAAAATAAAAAGTTATAGTGGTAAAATGGTAAGGAAAATTAAACTCGCAAGTTTAACTTAAACCTCAGTTAAATAAAAAAAATTTCCACTGCTGACCATTTTTTCTTTATTTTGAATCATTAAGGCATTCGTCTATAAGTTTAAAATGTTTTTTTAGCAAGTTGAATTTCACCAGATTTTTATTCCCGAAAGTCAAAAGATTGTGAGAATGCCCTATATATTGATATGTTCAAAACGTGTCATGCATTATATCACGTCTAGTTTATACTGTGATCTGAATAACTCAAAATTAGCAATGGCATGCCAGCGACTACACTTATAATAACTTAATGGTTTTTCGAAATTAACATTTGAAGAGCCTTTCCGGTTTGATAAAAGTAGTGTATTCAGTCAACAATAATAGAAGATATACACTATATGGCCATTAATGACCGGCAACTTAACAGGTATGGCCTCATATTTAGCAATGTCGATTTGATAAGGGAGGCAATTAGGGGTCAACAAAAAATCAAAGAAAAAAAAATACTTGGGATCACCCTGTAAAATAAAATGCACGAAATGATCTATTGTTACCGAATATAAATAAACAGACATTGTGCAATATGTGTATTCTTTTGTGTAAGAATAGCACGTATATTAATAGAAATATAGCGATCTATTAAAAAAATTAAAAAATTCTTGCATGTTTTTTGCTTATAACATGCAGGGTTTTCAACCAAATGTAACGCCGGTTTCAGAAAAATTGACAAAATATAGTAGAAACAATATATTGCAATTGGAATATAAATATATTAAATATTTTAGGAAATATGAGCAGTTGTATGAAATAATTTTTATCTGCACATGTTCGAACGATAACAAGGATCATTTTAAATAATTTAATAGCCAACTCTAAGGAGCAACTTATTAAAAAAAATTTAGTCAAATATCATAAAAATTCAGAAAGATATCGGTTTCAGAGTGAGCAAATTTTTAGTTGTTCTCTAAAAGCAGCTGAATGACAAGGGATTTTCTACAAATTGTCATTTTTAATTTTAAATTTTTATTAATTTTCATTTTTTATTGATGCTTTATTTCTTCTCGGATAACCACCAGAACGAGCCTATACCATGATCAAAAGAAGTATCAAAATCGAAGCATTTTTTCCAAATCTACTCGTTGATAGTCACTAAATACTAACTTTTTCTGAAAGTCAGTTAATAAAAAATGACAGTTTGTGTAAAATCCCTTATCCCCATGCTTCTAACAAAAAGTTTATCTGGAATTTTTTAGAGGGCAGCACATGCCTTTTTATCAAGGCAAAAATAAACCTTAAAAGTCAACTTGTTATGAGGTTTTGGTGAATAGAGTAAATAATTTTATAGCTTCAATAAAACAAGCAAAGACTTTTTTTGTACGTCATTACCGTACTCCCTTTTAATTGATAATTAAATGAACTTTTATTTCTTAATCTGCTTTTATTATATAGAAAATTATTGTATGGGGTAGAAGATATAATGACTGCAATTTATGCCTGGAGAAAAAAATATAAATATTTTGCTTAATTTGTCATTACCGTGGTCACTTATTTCATTACCAAGTTCATTAAAATTTAAAAATCAGTTTAAAAATGTTAAATTAGTAATTTGGTCTCTGCTGATGCTTGTATATTAATGTTTATGAGGTAAGGTAATTATTTACATAAAATTAAAACTTTCCGATTATTTCAAAAAATTTGATTTGGCTATTCCAAAACATGGACAGATTTTGAAAATGACCCTCCTACAAGTACGAGAGCTGTTTTCTTTCTGTTATCGTAGTAGTAGTGCGTTAATAAGTAGGATGTACAGGACATCAATTGCGGCACTTTGTAAGAAGAAATATCGATTCGCTAAAAGGGGACAATAGCACTTTTCAAGTTATAACAGTGGACGAAAAAAATCCAGACTATACCGGTACCGAGCGGTGCGGAGAAACCAGGAAGAAGGAAATCATCCTATGGTGAGAAATATTTATCATATAGCATTATAAAGGATTAAAACAATATTAATGCTCATTTAATTTATTTTTAATTAGATCAATTTTGGTTGAGCTCTCTATTGTAATAAAGGCAGCATATTCAATGAAAAAATAAGGAAAGATAAACTAAGAATTCTAACAGTAGACCTGCAGATACAAACGATCTGCACAAAGATTTTTCGAATGGCAGATTCTGAAAA
The DNA here is from genome assembly GCA_963932465.1 of Maratus speciosus. Taxonomy (NCBI): domain Eukaryota; kingdom Metazoa; phylum Arthropoda; class Arachnida; order Araneae; family Salticidae; genus Maratus; species Maratus speciosus. Next base: position 605,570,331 of record OZ010788.1, on the reverse strand, counting down.
AATAGAAAGTGCTTTAAAGGGAAAAAAAAGACAAACACCTGTGTGAAAATGAATATAAAAATAAAGGATAAAAAAATATTAAACGAAAGAGTGACGATATAAAAAAATATATATGAATGTGATTTGGAATTGTTAGAAAAGTTTTGTATATGGGGCATTCTCACAATCTTTTGACTTTTATGTCCCTGAATAATAATTTTTATTTTGATACACTTTTTTGTTTTTTTTTTTATTTCATATACTGGGGAACATCCCATTGTATGATTGCATAACAATATTAACGAGATAAATAACTTTTGGACGATGTTGGGGGTCCAAATACCAGGAAAACTCCTGTACCGTACCGGGTCATTGATGCTAATTTTTAAATTTGAAGCTGTTTGTATAAATTGTTTCAATAAAAGTAATTCAATGTAATTTTTTTCCGAAACTGGGACAATTGTTTTATATAAATATGTAGCAAAAAATTAACCTGCACACATTTTTACGGTTGATATTATTTTTTGAACTCTGTCCCTGTGTTTTTCATCCTTACCGTCCCGCTTGCTAAACTTATACAGAAAATCACTTCAGATGCAGCCACAGAATTTTTGTCAAGTTTTTTCTCATGCAGAAGTATGCTAGAGAAAGAATGTCTAAAATTCCTTGGCAGGAAATTGACTACAGAATTTAAATCAGCATTTAAATATCAATTTCCAGATCGTGGCTTTATTGGTAGTCTTACCGTCCCCAAGGTTTATTTCTGCCATTTTCGAGGTAAATTAAAAAAAAAAAATTAATCCAAGGTTTAGAATTGTTTCTAAAAACCAATGAACATTGTGGCTATCACTTAGTCTTAACATGAATTCCCTAAACATAGATGGTAATTTTCCTTACCGTCTCTTTTTTCACCATTTCGGCCCTTTTTTCCTATACCGCCCCCTTTTTTACTTTTCCGTCCCTTCTTTAACGCCCCTTTAAGACAATGTGATACAAAAATTCTGTATTAAAAGTACTACATTTTTATTATTTCTTATTTGAATGTCCTGTGGGTAGTATGGAAATTCATTATAAGTAAAAATTTAGAGGAAAATAAAAAGTTATAGTGGTAAAATTGCAAGGAAAATTAAACTCGCAAGTTTAACTTAAACCTCAGTTAAATAAAAATAAAAAATTCGCTGCTGACCATTTTCCCTTTATTTTGAATCATTAAGACATTCGTGTATCAGATTAAAATGTTATTTTAGCAAGTTTAATTTCACCAGATTTTTATTCCCGAAAGTCAAAAGATTCTGAGAATGCCCCATATATAATTAATGCGCATATTTATTCTTATTCTCAATTACATGTCTCGCAATTAATTTTAGCTCATCATTTGAGGAAGACACGCAGAGATTATGAGTTAATGAGCGGGTGTATCGCGACAATCACGATTTTTATTACAGTTTTTTTTCTTCTTCTTTTGTAGTTGGTATCTGGTAACTGGCAAAACATTTACGATGGAAAAAAAAGTCTTGAAATGTAAGTGTAATGAGTCTTTTTAACCGGTTTCCTGTTTGTATAGCTTTAAAAATAACCTGAATTGCAAAGTAGAATTCCACAAAATGTTAATTGTTCATTCCCCTTCGTCGCATTTCACGGCATACACACTCATCAAAAGGTGAAACAACTTTTACAGGCATCGAGACGTCACAGCTAAAGCACATACTTTATCAGCTGCCTTATACACTCTTTACAAAGAAGAAGCTAATTGTGCTTCAAAGAGCAATTTATACACATCCAATTGTGTAGAATTTATGAATCCTTAAAATTCACACATCTTTTCATTTTTAGGTGCTTTCTTAATTATATAAATACGTAGCACCTATAGTCGTCGTTCGGTCCGTCCGTCTGTCCGCATATAACAGAGCAAAAACTACCCAACCGAATGGTATGAAATTTTAAATATTTAATTGTTGCAAAATTTTGTCGAGTCATTTCAAATTTTATGAAAATTGGATGCATAGTTTAATGACAGGGACAGTCAAAAGTTTTCCGTTACATTACGGCCAATGGGAAAAAAAATTACTTCAAGTGCATGTTAATGACGTTACAGCATTTCGAACAGAATGAAATGGATATGCACTTATGAAGTGCACTAAAATATACATTCAGTACATGCGGTGCATACATATGTGGTGCAAAAAATATTTATGAAACTTGTTATAGTACGAACGCACCTCATTTGCAACGTTTGACGTGTAATTTCCAACATGTTAAGGGGACCGGGAAAGCAAAATTCAACCAAAAAATCGATTTTTACTTTTTTGTATCATTAAATAGTTTAAACTTTTACCTTTCCAACGATGTGTCACACATGTTTATATATAGAAAAAAAGAAGTGTTGGAATTATTCATTCTTTCTAAGAGTACTTCACAGCTTAATGGCCATTTAAATCTGACTTTTTCTCAAAACTTGGATTTTTCACGTTTATGTTCCTTTTTTTCAATATCTATTAAACTAACTCAGATTTTTTTAAATACTCATATTATGTTATATTGTATACTTTAACACAGGTATTTAATGATTTGTTGAGAATTATGTAAGAAAATGGTCTGTTAAAATACGTAAATCATGTTATTCTAACTACTCTAAAAAATCTAGACCTCTAGCTTTCACCATTTGTGAGAAAAAAGTATATAAAGTTGGTAAATTTAACATGGCGGAGATAGGGTTTACCCGGTTCCCTTAACTCTTTCCAACATAGTTGAAAAGTGTTTGCGAATTCGGTTTGTCTGTCTGTCCGCCTTGCTCTAACTCGCATAAATATACTCGGATTGCCATGAAATGGATATATGTTATTGGTGTTTACTGTGGCATTTTCGGTATTGTAAATGAAGTGTGTAGCATTTACGGTTCATTTAAACTTAAAAAAATAAAAATCCGCGACATGACGACCTATGGGTAAAAGTCGTTTGTGGTGTATTTTAATGATATTACACTATTTTAAATATATTTAAATTTGTATATATCACTGAGATGTACTACAAAACACTTACTGTAGGTTCTGGTGTGCATATAACGTATCGTTCATTTACAGGGACACACAAAAGTATTTGGCTATAGTACTACCTATGTATTGCTGGAATAATAAGAATAATTGCTGGAAATGCGCTTACAGTTGTGATACGCGTTTTAAGATTTAGCTATTTTACATTACTTGGTGTGTATAAATTACGTAGAACATATAGTCCAAGAGCCGACAGCACCAAAACTTATGTTATCAAACACAAGAAAAAAACCTTTATTTTATGGAAGAGTAGAAGTAGGGGAATATAAATAATGATCCATGTCTAATGATCCAATATCAGGGTTGGCAAGGTTTTGGACACAACGGTAAAAACCACGGTAAAATCCATGGTTTAAACCGTACTGTCCAAAACTGTCTTAAACTGTCCAAAACTATATTTTGCAGTAAAATTGTATTTATCAGAACAATGCTAAAAGTTTAAAAAATTGGCAAAAAGATTACAATACAAAAATACCAATTTAGTATTAACAACCTAATTACCTTACGTTATACTACCTAACAATTTAGTAGTAACAACCTAATTGCCCTACGTAACAAAGTAATTACATTAAGAAGATATTAAATTTAATTATGTATCATAATTTTAATGTTATTCATTTAAATAATAGTAGTTAATAGAAGTACTAATGATTTTTATGAAGAATACATTCTGATTCTGTTACTGAAAGTCCCGAGAGTTGTTACTAGAAATAATTGATAAATGGAGTTCAGGCTCAGCGTACTGATTAAACCAGCTTACGGCTGGCAACTATGTATATGTGTATATTAAGAAATAGTATAAATAAAAATAATTGATTTTGTTTGATTATGAAATATTTAGATATTGACTATTATTATAACACTATATTATATGACTATTATTATAACAACACTATTTAACTCTTAAGAAATAGAATGTTCAATAGAATTAGATTAAATTCATAATAAAAATACATAATTTAAAAAATAACTTCTAGATTTTAAATTAAATATTTGTGTTTTCTTTCATTATCCTATAATCTAGAAAATATAATTTACAATGAAATATTATTTAAAAGAAATTTCTTTGTAACATTTTCTTGCACAAAAATTGAAACAAAAGCACTAGTGTTAAGCAAATCTCCCCTCCCTATACTACATGTGTGGTATTATAAAGAATTTCTTATTATTATAACTCAATTTTAACAGAAACAGAACATTTTATGTTACACAGATATAAGAAAAATTTGAAAATTTTTTTCATTTACCAAAGAATTAAAAGGGAATGTTAGTAAAATATATTGTGAGATATTTATATTTATTCATATTTTTAATAAGTGTGCAGTGGTTACATGTGGAATGTTGCTTTTTTAAAGGTTTTGGACACTTTAGTACAGTTTTGGACGCTTTAGTACAGTTTTAGACAGTTTAGTACAGTTTTGGACAGTAAAATCCACATGTCCTGTCCAAAACTAGTTTTGGGCGTCTAAAACCCCAACCCTGTCCAATATACATAAAAACGGAAGTGAAGTGGTGCATAAGCCAAAAATTAATACCATCAGTGGTTGACTCGTAGATATATCATTGTGTTTTCCTGCTCCCAGTCTTCCTTGTTTTCATACCTTTGTTTGTAGGACAAACACAGTGATAAACCTACGAGTCAACCATTGGCGGTATTAATTTTTGGCTTATGCATTACTTCACTTCTGGCAGACATATCATTAGATTCCCTTACTTCTACTCTTCCATAAAATAAAAGTTTTTTTCTTGTGCTTGATAACATAGGTTTTTGTGCTGTCGGCTCTTGAACTAATATACAGGGCTACGCAAAAGACATCAAGAGCATTTCCGTTTATTGACGGATGGGGAAATTTCAACTGTGCTATGGGTTTAATTGAACCAACTTTTAGCATACTATGTAATATACATAAAAACCTATGGTTCATATACAGAGCTGCATAAAAAAATTCGGATATTTTTCGGATATTCATGGTAATTTCGGATATTGGGCTTTCAAATACGTTATGCATTTTATAAGTTCTTTATTTCGACAGCTTTCACCTTAATTGTAAAGTTTTGTATTCTGAATGTGTTGGAAAGTGTTTCAAAATCGATGCGGGACGTATGATTTTTCGTTATTGTTAAAACTAAATTTAATCGCTATAAAGTTATACTTTTATCTTAAGAGGAGGTTGAAATTCTTTGGGTTAAAATTTATAAGTTTTTTTAATGATTTTTTTTTCGGTTAGAAAGAAAAGAGAAGATATCACCACATTATACTTATTGACATTTTAATTATATGTCAATTTTTTGGTGTAAAAAAAAATAATATTAGGCCTTTTGCGACTAGAGATACACGCCATGGACTTTTATCCGCGCCACCATTTTTTTTCTTTTTTTTTTTTTTTTTTTTGATCACATGGATCTCAAACAAATTGGGTCACACTCTCACGAGAGGGCGTTAAATTCTCTAACTCTTATGTCAACATTAAAAAGTCAATTTTTGACAATATGACAGTCATTCAAACGGAAAAGGGTACTTTTCGTTATTCTTTTAACATTTTGTTTTACGTTTGACGAGATCTAAAAAACATTTAAGCGATGAAAATTAAACTTTCCGGTGGTATAAACTCCAAAAAATAAACGTGCAGCTTTCTTTTGGAAAAAAAAAAAAAAAATGAAGGAAATCGATTCAATAGTTCTCGAGAAAAACGGTCGCCAAGTTTTAGAAACAGGGTTCAGAGAAAAAAAAAAAGTTAACACTTTACAGCATTATGTTCAGCGAAGTTACATTCATTCAGCAAAAAACACTACAAGGAATTGAAACACCACGAAATCACTTTAGGACAGTAATCGGACGGACGGACGGACAGACGGACAGAGAGACGGACGGGCCAGACAACAACTATAGGTGCTATGTATTTATATAATTACGAATGCACCTAAAAAAACACCGTGGAACGCGAAAAAATGCTAAATTTGGCGCTGAAAATAACGGAAGACAAAATGTACTATATTAGACTAAAAATTGGAAATAGAATTCATTTTACTAAAGTCGTCACAAAACGCGAGAAACTCTAAAAATCGTATGAAAAAATTCGTATAAAATTCAAAAATCGCTGTACACGAATTCCGAATAAACTTTATTGAAAAGTGGACGAAATTTACTACACTCAACTAAAGCATTGTAAGTTAAATCTTTCCCCAAATGTAAAAAAATCGCAGAGGAACGCTAAAAATAGCATTAAAAATCTATAACAATTAAAAAATCGCAGAGGACAAAATTTACTATTGTAAGCTAAACCATTGTTATCGGAATTCTTGAAGGAATGTCAAAAAATCGCCACAAAACGAGAAAAATCGATAAAAATTGATAAAAATCCCAAGAACAATTGCGAAAAATTCAAAAATCGAGGGAGACAACATTTACTATATTAGTCTAAAAATTTATAACCGAATTCATTGTACTAATGGGGAAAAATCTCCGTGAAACACGAAAAGACTCGCATAAAAAGATTCGCGAAAAATTCAAACATCAGTGTATGAATTACAAATAAACTTTATTGAAAAGAGAACAAAATTTACTATTTGACTAACAGATTGAAACCGCATAAAAAAAAAAAAAAACTAATGTGGGAAAACGTTAAAAAACGCTTAAAAAATCTAATAAAAAAATTAAATTCAAGCTTCGAGGTGCATAACGACATGCACAGAGGTACCTTCCTGCCAAGTTTTGTAGCTCTGCGTGCAACGGTCTTTTTAGAACACAGAGGACAGATAGACAGACACACACCCAAAATTCTATCTTTATTATGCAGTCTCAACAAACTTATTTACCATATTCAATGAACAAAGATAGAAAAGATAAACTGATCATTCTAAGAGTATACCTGCAGGTACAAACGACAGACTCTGGAAGATTAAAAAATGCTTTGGTCGGGAAACAAATGATAAAATAAGCAAAAATTAAATTTAAAAAAATCAAAAACCCTGACTGCATAAAAAGCGAACTAATTAGTTATTTCTCATTAATGTGAAACTATTTTTTATATTACTTACCTATTTTTTTTTATTTACTTGTATCGATGACTTTTAAGTTGTGTTTAATTGTTAGTTCCTATCTATAAACATTGTTTTGATGAGGCCTATAGATGTCATTGAAGGTTAGAGTTGCAGTAAAGCTAGGGATCCTACCGACACAACTTCCAGGTTGTGTAATATTTAAACGGAGCTTCTGACTGTAAAATAGTCAAGGAAACATCGTCTTCCTTTTGAAAGACCTATCCAATGATATGCCACAAAATAGGGTGCGTAAACATTTTTTTTCGTCTCTACCGCCATTTTGTATTTTACGACCACCATTTTGAATTTATAAAAACAAAACCTCGCCTATAACCATAGGACGGTTAAGACGAATCGATAGAGACCTCATTCATTAAAATCCATCTAGCCGTTGGAATGTTTCGAGGGTATAAAGAAATCCACATACCCAGATACGCGTCAAACACATAAACCTCCTTGGTAGCCGGATAATAAACTCCAAACTAGTAGAACGGTTTACCGAAAGAAAAATCTGTAAATAATAATAATAATAATAATAATAATAATAATAATAATAATAATAGCGAGAAATTCTTTTTCCATCTTTAAATACGTGTTTTGTAATTAGTATCAATTCACCATTTTAAGAAGAGAGATTATGAGTTAATGATCTCACGTTTCACGATAAAAACAGTTATAATTAAAGTTTTTTTTTGTGTTTTTATCTGGTAAGCATCAAAATCTTCTTATAAAAAAATTTATTCATAACTTTGTTTATCGGGTATTCAAACAGTTTTAAACAATAATGAAAACATGAATTTAATTGCACAGAATATGAAAAACACGACTAATCTAATATATAAAAATGAAAATTTGTCTGTTTGTCTGTCTGTAATGCTATATAAATACACAGTTTGGAAGCCAGAATTGTGAAATGTTACGTACATGTGTATTAAAACACGGCCGAAACAACTAAAGTAATCCGGAATCAAAATAACTTATAGTTAAATTTTAATTAATAAAAAACACCAATTTTACAGCAATTTCCAATCGAATTGAAACATTTTTCGTTATAGCTGTTGCCAACAATTAAAAATCCACAATAAAATTCTTACCACAACAATTACTTTTCTATAGCAAGATTTCCACGTGAAAAAATAAAATAAATGATTTGACGAATTTATAAAAAGGGAATATTGCATCATAACTTTTCTACTGCAAGATTTCCACGTGAAACTGAAAATAAAATAACTAGTTTGACGAATTAAAAACAGAAGTGAATGTTACGTCATAATTTTTCTGTTTTGTGATTTCCATGTGAAAAATTATAATTATTTAATTAATTTGACGAATTTAAAAAAATAGAATATTACGTCATACTGGAAATATAAAGGACGTTGTGAATATATAACGTCCTATAAGTGTGAAAAAACGTATTGAAGCATGATAAAAACTCGATTATGGAAATATTGGCGTATTTTAACATTATTGCTCCAATGATGAATGGAAATAAGTCTATTTATAGCTTTATTATTTTGCGTCTGTTACATAAATTTATACATTTTTATATTGGGTTTTCATTTGATTCATGTGTGCAACACTTCGACTGGTTTTTTTAATTTTTTTTTTTTTTTTTTTTTTTTTTTTATGTTGTATGTGAAATTTTGAAATTGGTTTTTCAAAACATTCTTCAAATTCCGGAAAACGCCGGGTTACTTTAGCTAGTGAGAGTATAAAAATAACTGATCGAGCTTCCGTTGATCCGACAATATTTATTATTATTATTTAAAACATATCATCTCAGGGTTGGCACGTTTAAATCAAATAATTCTAACGATTGTTTCAACTACGGTTTAAAGTTATTGCCCCACCTTTCTTTTTTGTTTAAATAAATATAATAACTAGAAGATCCAACACTGGATCTTCAGGTTACAGAATTAGAATACATATTCCGGTATACAGAATATACGTGAAAACGATTTTTAATTGAAAACCCTAATACATATATGAGGCATACTCACAAAATTTTAACTTTCAGGAATACAAATCTGGTGAAATTAAACTTAATAACATAACATTTAAAACTTATAGACGAATGCCTTACTGATTCAAAATAAAGAAAAAAATGATCATCAGCGACGATTTTTTGTATTTAACTGAGGTTTAAGTTAAACTTGCGAGTTTAATTTTCCTTACCGTTTTACCTCTCTAACTTTTTATTTCCTTCTAAATTTTTACTTATAATGAATTTGATTTTTTGTATTTAACTGAGGTTTAAGTTAAACTTGCGAGTTTAATTTTCCTTACCGTTTTACCTCTCTAACTTTTTATTTCCTTCTAAATTTTTACTTATAATGAATTTGCATAGTACCCAAAGAACATTAAAATAGGAAATAGTAACAATGTAGTATTTTTAGTACAGAGTTTTGATATAACATTGTCTTAAGGGGTCTCAGGACTCTTAAAGCTTTAAAATTTTCGAAATTTTAATTTTTTTAGATGTTAAACTCCTATCCTTTCTGAACATTTTGACATAATTGTTTCTTTGAAATTCCTATTAGAACTGAAGTTATGGCTTTTACATTTATACACGTTCAATAGCTGAAGCGTCGTTTCGGAAACTTTTAAGCGATTTTTCTCCAAATGACGTTTTTGGGCATAACGCGCACAATATCTCAAAAACTTATGAATATTTTTTCATGAAATTTTCAAAACATATGTTTCATGTTAGTCTGTATAAACTGAACCTAAAATTTGCTTTTTATTGTTCAAAACAATATTTTTTAAGGTGATTATACGGTTGAAATTTTCTTAATTTTGCATTAGTTAAATACAACTTTGTATTAAAAATATAAAAAAAGCTTTAAATACAAATTTATTTAGGTTCAGGGTAATTATTATAATCTGAAGTATAAGTAGGTACCAAAATTTTTATTCTCGTTGCAATACTTATTTTGTAATTGTGCGCGTAAGGTGTTATGCCGATTTTTTTGCTCGTCATATGTCTAACAGTTTGGAGCCCCCTGTACATGCTAATTCTGCATCTTATAATTTTTTAAATACATGAAATGAAAGAACTTACTTATATATTTCATTCTAATTAAAATTGTGTCTTAAAACCAAATACATTTTAAGATATTAAATGTTGAAAATGGTCTTTTTTTTTCATTTTTTCCTATTTTAAGAGTCCTGAGACCCCTTAAAGGTGTTTTAAAGAAGGTAAGGTAAGGAAAGAAAGGGAAATGGTAAGGGAAAAAAAGGGACGGTAAGGAAAAAAAAGGGATGGTAAGGATGGGACAATAAGGAAAATTAACACCTATTTTTAGACAAATCATGTTAAGACTAAGTGATAGCTACAATTTTCATTGATTTTTAGAAACAGTTATTTACATTGGATTAAATTAAAATAATAATAATAATTTACCAGGAAAAGTGCAGGAATAAACCTTAGGGACGGTAGGACTACCCATAAAGCCACGATGCTTGAAATTGATATTTAAATGCAGATTTAAATTCTGCAGTAAATTTCCTGTCAAAGAATTTTAGACATTCTTTCTCTAGCATACTTCTGAATGAGAAAAAAGTTGAAAAGAATTCTGTGACTGCACTTGGAGTGATTTTCTGTATAATTTTAGCAAGAGGGACAGTAAGGGATCTAAAACCCAGGGACAGAGTTAAAAAAATAATAACAACCATAAAAATGTGTGCGGGTTAATTTTTTGCTACATATTTATATAAAACAATAGTCCCAGTTTCGGAAAAAAAATTACATCGAATTACTTGTATTGAAACAATTTTATACGGACAGCTCCAAACTTAAAAATCAGCATCAGGGATATGGGAAAGTAAGGAATTTTGTGGTATATTTGGACCCCCAACATCGTCCAAAATTTATTTATCTCGTTAATATTGTTATACAGTCATGCAATGGAATGTTTTCCAATATAAGAAATAAAAAAGCCCACAAGAATATGTACTATAATAAAAAATATTATTCAGGGATTTAAAAGTCAAAATAATGTGAGAAAGCCTCATATATATATTTACATATAATTTATTTGTTTATATTGCCTACTAACAATATCAAAAAAGTATTTTTTAAATGGAAAAATATCAATTCTGTATTCCAATAAAGTTTTCAAATTTATTAAAAGCGACACTTTTTTATTAGTCGCATATCACAAATTAATAGCCGAAGAAATCGCTAAAAGATTTTGGTACCTACTTACAGCAGCGTTTTAGATTCCAATCATCTCCGTGGTTTAAGAGCGTAGTTAGATTGCATGTATGTTAAATTTGTGTTTTATTTAATGTTATTTTTTTTTTACTTATTGACGAAATATGAATTTCACTGTGGAATATTAACCGAGAATAAATGCCGAACTATTTATACTTGTTTAAGTGCAAACGGGATAAACTTCGTGATCGAGGTGCACGCGATATATATATATATATATATACATATACACATATTATTCATTCTTGAATATTACTTTCAAAAATCTTTAAAAAAATCAATAAATTGAGATAGATTTCACATAAAATGAATTCGAAGGTATATTTCTTTCTCTATTCGACGGTGTACAATTTAAAATTATGCTATGCTTAGAAATAATTACTTTTGTTGCACACGGATTATTCTTTAAAAATCTGCATGTGTTAGAAAGGCATAAAAAAATCATGTTTGAAAGTATGAAACATAAAAAATCAGTAAATTAAGACAGTTTTCATACAAATTGCATTTGAAAGGACAATTTTTCGTTTCGTATTCAAAAATGAAAAAACTGAAATTATGCGATGTTTAGAAATCAATAAACTTTAGAAAAACAAAATGAATTGCTTAGGTCGTTGCCACATCGGTCGATATGACATCAGCATTAGTCACGGGCATTTTTTTTCTGCTTAATATAGGATGAAATGTCACATTTTCTTTGTTTTCAGATTTAAGCATTTCAAATTATTGTATATAAACAGTTTGTACTTTTAAGAGCACAGATGTCATACATAGCTTCAAATTTTCAATTTTCTATTTAAAATATGTAACAGATTCGGGCAATTTCTCGGAGAATAACTCATTTATATATTTTCACTATATAACTAAACTTCTCAGATCTTTTGAGTTCGTAAAGAAAGAATACCATGCATATTACATGTAAATCTTTTTATCCCACTTTCTCTCGTGAATTCTTTTGTCTAGTCCTGTAGAGGAATGCATATAATTTACATAAACCAAGTAAAATGCAAAAAATTGTTACATTTAAAAACACAACAGAAAACACTACTGTTCAGAGACAACACTGTAACGAAATTCTTTTGTGTGTCCATGTAAATGAATGATAGAATATACACACAAGTATATTCTATAGTAAGCATCTTGTAGTACACACCTCAGTGATATATATCACTGAGGTGCATAAAGATTTCAATATGTTTTAAATACTGTAACATCATTAAAATATACCGCAAACGATTTTTTTCCACAGACCATGCAACGGAATTCTTTTAAGTCTCTGTAAACTAATTATTTATATATATATATATATATATATATATATACACACTTCATTTTCCATACACGCCATAGGAAACTTTAATAACATATTTCGATTGCGTGACAATTCCAGTATATTTTTGCGAGTTAGAGCATAGACAGACTGGAGGTAGACAATCAGAAAACCCAATTCATAAACACTTTTCAACTATTTCGGAAAGTGTTAAAAATGCATATTATTTGCAGCAATCAATAAACATAACAGCATGATGTTAAAATTTTTGAACAGAAGAAAAAAATATCGGTTAGAAGGCTATTTTCTACAATAGCTGCTAAGCTTAAACTCTAGTTTCTTTAAAGCATTAGATAGCCATAATTAGTTTCCATGCATTGGAAGCTGGGAAATTAAATTAATTTTTAGTGTCTGTATTGTCTGAAATATTTACTTTTTTATGTAGAATTTTTATTAAACAATAAGTTTTGTTAAAGGTATATATAAAGACATACACGCAATAATATACCTTTAATATCTTTTTTTAATTTATATATACTTTTAACTGTTGAATGCAGGCGTTATTTGTGTGTGTATGTGTGTTTTAATATATATTGTAGTATGTGTGTTTTATTAATAAGTTTTGTTCTTTGTTTTGTTTTTGTTTTTTTTCAAAATTACTAATTTTTGAGGAAGGTTTCTAAAATTTATGTAGATAATCAGATTCTCATAATAAACTTAGTTGTTCTTTCTGTTAGTAATATCAAAAATTTCATGTTATAACAATTTAGACATACATATTTCGGAACAAGAAATAAAATTTAAAAAAAATAAAAACAAACTTTTTTTTAAATACCTTTTTAAAAAAATGTATAAAAGGCTGTTTTATTTAACAACTTGCATCTCATTCCAGTGTAGATTACGTAAAAGTCGAATCAGCTGAATTTCGATAAGGATTTTTTACAGGGTTCGTACGATCAAGGGATATTACGGATTTGAATAACAGAAATTTCGTAAAGAAATAAGTAATTAGTAAAGTAGTATAGAAACTGACATATATCACTTTACTGCACTACAAGAGGCTTACTTTAGAATATGGTGTGCTAGTCATCGTTCATTTTTACAGGGAGACACAAAGGAATTCGGTTATAGTATTGTCTTTGAGCACTAATTGCTGGAAGAACACTTTCAATTGCGGTACGTGTTTTTAAATTTAACTAATCTTTTGTCTATTACTTGGCATGTATTTATAAACAATAGCGTCAACTTTTCAAAAATATTGGGTTGGCTCAAAAAGTTTTGTGTAAAATAACACATAATTTCCCCCCCTTAGTATGTATGTGTGTTTAGAGAGAGGGGGGGGGGAGAAACGAATGAGTAAAGTTGATAATTCGAAATTAAATTATGTTTTTTTAAGCAAATTTTTAAATTATTATAATTTAATTATAATTTTATATTAAATTATAATTAAATTATAATTTTATATTAAATTATAATTAAATTATTAATTTTTTTATTAAATTATATTCTTGTAAGTTCTTCCTGATACATAAATTAATATTGATTTTAAATAACACTAGAATTGTTAACTATTGAAAGTGCAAAAAACTAAATGTCAAGAAAAGCATACATTTTAGTCACCTAAGTGTTTTATCAATTCAAGACATCAAAACAGATGGCAAAATAGGCAGGAAATTTATTTTCGTGAGAAATTTAACTATACATACGCTGAAGGGGTTTTCAGTGCTCCTGTCAGTGTAATGGATGTCCTTTCTTACTATTTTTCAAACAAAATTATTTTGTGAATGTTAATAAAACTACATTTCATTTCAATAAATAAAAAAAATCCCTGGCGGCTCGGGCCTACAGGCAGAGGTAGATTTCGAAGTTAAGTGCTAAATTAACCAACAAAATTTAAATCAAGATTAGAGATAAACCCAGTTCCTCCACTAAGAATGAGTTCTAGGGAGCTAAACATTTTGTGAAAATTCTAATATACACGAATACACACACGCATGCATATGGAATAGGTTTAAAAAATAGCTAAAGCAAATTCAGAGAATCTCAAAGTGATAAATAAGTTAATATTTCCATAGTCGGATTTTTATCATGTTTTAATACGTTTCTTCAAACTCACATGACGTTACACATTCACCTGCTGAGGTCCATTTTATTTCCAATATGACGCAATATTTTGTTGTTGTTTTTTTAATTCGTCAAACTATTTATTTCATTTTGAGTTTTCATGCGGAAATCTTGCTCTAGAAAACTTATGACGTAATATTCAATTTGTTTTCAATTCGTCAAACTATTTATTTTATTTAATTTTTCACGTGAAATTCTCGCAAAAGAAAAGCAATTGTTGTGGTGAGAATTTTATTGCTTTTTTTTTTTAAATTGTTGGCAACTGCAATAACGAAAAATATTTATTTTTTTCTGTCATTGTTGTGTAAGAGCTGATTTTATCGGAATCATGTTAAGACGGTATTCAAAATTTTGAACCCTCCCCATTTCCATTCCCTTGGTCCGATTTTGCCCATTTTCAATCCCCGCCGAGATATTAGCCATCTTAAAGTTGTTGGCGAGTTTGAAGACGATCCGTGCATAATTGTGACATTTATCGTGCGGACAAAATTTAGTACATACATACATACATATATATATATGTATAAACTTTTTAGGTGGGGGGTGGTTTTGAGTTCCTGGGGTCCTATAATGAAAAGTTATGAAGGAATTTTTCAAAAGTCGCACCATGGTAACAACTGCAATAGATAGTATTTCTTACGAAATCTACCTAAAATAAATTACGAATGAACTCAATTGAAATTGTGTGGACGGAGAAATCAAATTATTGGGTGGGCTAGAGCCCCATGAGACCACATAAGTTGGCGCCACTGTCCATAAATAATATACAAAACTGCACAGAAGAATGCGAATACATTTCCATTTATTCAGGAAAATTGCTGAAAGGGAATTTTCAACTGTGGTGAGAGTTTCTTATATGAACTAAATTTTAGCATACTACATAATATATGTACAAATCTATAGATCTTATACAACGCTTTACAAAAGCAGTAGAATACTTTTCCCGACTATTGATGTTAATTGCGGGAATTGAGTTTTCAAATGAGTTATGAGTTTTCGAAATCTTTTACTTGGACATTATCTTTCACCTGAATAAATGTCGAGAATTTGTTACACTACACTGAATAAACAATTAAATTTAAAAAAATCAAAGAACCCGACTGCGTAAAAAGCGAACTAATTAATTATTTCTCATCAATGTGAGCCTATTTTTTTTTTCAATTTCTACTATTAGCTCACACTATCGCTATATATATCTTGTTCAAATTTTCAATCGTTAATAAAATACTTATTATTCATCCAATCAAGCTCAAATAAAATTTTTAAAACTTGTAGTGGACGACACTTGATCTTAATCCAGTTTTTTTTCAAATATTAATTCATTAATTAACTTAAATTAATTAATTTTTCAATAATCGAGAGAGCCCTCTTCTTGATCAAGGCATTTTAAGCGCAGCTCAAAAGGAAAGAAGAATGGGAGAAAAAAATATTTTTTTATATTACTTGTTTATATTACTTACCTATTTTTTTTATTTACTTGTATTGGTGACTTTTAAGTTGTGTTTAACTGTTAGTTCCTATCTATAAACAATGTTTTGATGAGGTCTATAGATGTCTATGATGGTTAGAGTTGCAGTAAAGCTAGAGATCCTACATACACAACTTCCAGGTTGTATAATATTTTAACGGAGCTTCTGACTATAAAATAGTCAATGGAACATCGTCTTCATTTTGAAAGACCTGTCCAATGATATGTCACTCAATAGGGTGCGTAATTTGTTTTCGTCTCTACCGCCATTTTGCATTTATAAAAATAAAACCTAGCCTATAACCATCGGGCCGTGTTGGGATGTTTCGAGGGTATAAAGAAATCCACATACACAGATACGCGTGAAACACATAACCCTTCTTTTCAGTCGGGTAATAAAAAAATGATGTACTCAAAAATGAGTAAATCGATGTACTCATATCGAATTGAGGGATTCTGGATCAAAAATGAACCTATGCTTTCTCAATTTTAAAACATCACACGTTATCAAGCCCAAACA
The DNA here is from genome assembly GCA_963932465.1 of Maratus speciosus. Classification (NCBI taxonomy): domain Eukaryota; kingdom Metazoa; phylum Arthropoda; class Arachnida; order Araneae; family Salticidae; genus Maratus; species Maratus speciosus. Next base: position 605,553,666 of record OZ010788.1, on the reverse strand, counting down.
AAACGATCATTTTGTACCCTCTAATGGTTTATTTCATTTATGGCGGCATAAAGAATGTTTATTAATGTAAATATTAATTTATGCACAGTATTTTAAAATAATTTGAAAGTGCTCGAAAGTAATGCACTTGTCATAAAAATATTCGATTTGGGTATCTTGTTAATAATTTTGCTTTTTTTCTTAATAAATAATCAATTAAACATTTTTTGTTAATAACTTTGAACGGGGAAATAAATGTCCTTACATTTTTACTTTAATTTTTAGGTTTAGGGACAGTGCATAACAATTAATATTTGAACACAACCACGGCATCAAAAATGAGTATATGTGTTTCTCAACTTTGAGTGCAGTTGGATCGGAGCTATTTTGAGTATGCGACGTATTTAAAATTGAGTACTTTTTACTCAATTTTGAGTACCCATTTTTTTTTCAGGTGTACTCTGAATGCGTTGAAAGTACTTCTTAATCTAAGTTTGAAACATGGATTTTCTTTCTTGTTTCTTTTAGTACTTTGACGACACAGAGTTATTAGCGTTTACATGAGTTGTCTTTTGTTTGTAATAGCTTTCTTGGCTATTTTCCTTGGCTACTGCAATGTACTTGTCTCGTCATAGCCCATTTCTAGGAATGATTCCAAATATTGAAGGAATATCATTTAACACATGATTCAGCTTCTTTTCACAAAACCAGAGCATTACAAGATTTTTGGAACAGTAGAAGACAAAACAAAACAAAACAAAATCTTTTGGAAAGGAATTATTTTGGCAACTCTGTCAAACATTAAAAAAAAAAAGAGGGGAGGGGGGGGGGCGATCATAAATAGGGAAATCTCATAAAATTTTTGACCAACACAATACAACTCATGCAAAAAGCTCATAAATGTGAGGCATCTCAATTCTAAAAGAAAAGAAAGCACAAAACCATGCAAAAAAGACAAATAAACTCATATTAACATAAAACTAAATGCCAAAAAATGTTGATTTATTTAGACAAACACTTATTCTAAATTTAAACTTAAAGCAATTTATTTTTTCGTTTAATTTATTGAAATTAATATTTCAAAAGTTATTCTTGCACATACATAAAAAAAATTATAACTAATAAATTTAATTAAATACTTTTATTAAGATGAGCAAAGCGAATTCTCTACTAGCCCAAAAAAATTACATTTTGTCGTACACTTTACAAAAAACTATTCAGTATTTTGACTTGAAATTAAACATAAAAATAAATTATGATCTCTAGATTTGTGCAATATTATTTTATTTTACAGAATAACCTTAAAAAAATTATTATTTTAATTAATTTATTTTACATGTTTTTCCATTACGGGCGCATTTTTGCAAATAAAAGATGAAACACGTATATTTTCAGAAGAAAAAATAAATCATGGAGCTAGTTATTATAGATAGAATCATGATTAATTAAATAGTTTCACGATTTCTTTTATGAAATTTTTAAAATACCTTTTTTATGAAAATTATAGCATATTTTTAATGAATTAAAATTCGTGAAAATTCAATTATTTACATTCAATTATAAAAGTGTTTTTCAGTGTAAAGAATTCCAATACACAATTTATTCTTATTATGTAAAATCATTTACGCAGACGATACATACGCATTTTAAAAGTAACATTATGATGATTTTTTTTTTTTTTTGTAAAGTGGCAACAAAAGAAACTTAAACAAATAAAATTAATTGTTAAATTCGTTTTATCATAAATAAAAAATTCCGAGGAAATTCTTAGTTATTTGGCTGAATTTACATTTCTAAAATCACAATCCGCCTAAACATAAAATAACGTTTCTGCTTAATAAAGATACAAAAATAATATAAAAAATATTGTTACTTTCAAATATTTATCTTATTAAATAATGCTTCGCGAATCCAAACAAAGCATGGCTTTTGCTAGTACTATTATAATTAAATACTTTTATGCTTTATTTAACTTTAATAAATAAAATTTTTAACTTTAATATAAATAACTTTATATTTACATTATAATTTATATTATAATTCTGCTCCTTTGTTAAAAGTGGGTTAACAAGAATAAACAGACGCACAATACTAAACATGCCATGTATGAGTATTTAAGTAGAATGTATTTTGGTGGAAAACAGAGAGGGGTCCTACTTTTTCACCGGAGGTTCAATTTAGCTTCCCGTCACATTTTATTTTATTTCCGATTCCCTATAAAACACAAACTCATAAAATTTTTACCGCCGACAGCTTACTATCTGTTCTATGTAGCATAATTATTTCATTATCCTACGACTGATAATTCTTTTTTTAACACTTTCCAACAAAGTTGAAAAGTGTTTATGACTTCGGTTTTTCTGTCCGTCTGTTCGCGCTCTAACTCCCGTAAATACACTCGGATCGTTCTGAAATTTTTGGATGTTAGTGACCTCTACTGTAGCACGAACCCTATTTCAGATGAAGTTTGTGGCACGTTTAGTTCATTTACAGTCAAAAGTTTTCCATTACATTACGGCCTATGGGAAAAAATCGTTTAAAATGATTTTTAATGATGTTACTTGCTTTCAAATATGATAAAATTGATATGCATTTATCAAGTGCCCTAAAATATGCATTCTGTAGATTATGCGGTGCAAAGAATAATTATTATTCATTTACAGGGCCACACAAAAGAATTCCGTTACATAATGATATGGAGGGATTTTTTTCCGGCGTATTTTAATTTAGTTAAATTATTTCATGTATAATGAAATTGATATACGTCGCTGAGGTTTACTATAACTTATTTCATGTATAATACGAAGTGCATAGCATTTACAGGGACATACAAAAGATTTCAAAATCGGATGTATCCGAAGTACTGTACGGTAGCGATGATTGCTGGAAATGCATTTTTAATTATGTTATGTGCTTTTATGTTTCACTATATATTTTTGCATTGTATATGGTGTGTATAAATGCTGTAATTCATATACAAGGCTACACAAAAGAATTCGTAATGGTCACTGGGCATGATTGCAAATTGCTTAAAGGTGGTTTTTAAATGAGTTATGCATTTTTACACTGAACTGCCTTTAGTTTACTAAGAAATGTTTGTAGAACATAGATAAAATTACATACAGGTTCACGCAAAGAAATAAATACATGTCCGTCTATAAATGATAATTTCTGAAAATGTGATTCCAGTAGTTTTAAGAGTGTTTTACTTTGAATTAAACTTTAGCTAAATAGTGGCGTGTAATAAAGGTACAAGGTTAACTACAGGGTTGTACAAAAGTATACAAGTATGTTTTCATCTATTAGTATAATTGTCATATTGCTGATAGAGAAATTCTAACCTGTTATGTGTTTTCTTGCTAAACTAAATTTCACCATTATATAAGTATATATATCAACCTACAGATCAAATACAGGGCTGTTCAAAAGAATTGGAATACATATTTGCTATGGGCAGTAACTGCTTAAATCAGTTTTTCAAATGTTTTATGCGTTTTGTAAAATGTTTACTTACTTCGTTAGTTAGGGAAATAAGGTATATAAGAGAAGTTTTGTTAAAGCATCCAGGAAGTGTTGGAAAGTGTTTCATAATCTATGCTTAACGCATGATTTTTCTTACTTGTTTATGTTTAATTTTGATAAAAATTTAAAAATTGCTCTTTGACTTGCATCCATTGCGCGCACAACTGTAGCAAATTTATTAGTTCTATAGTCCCAAATAATATAGATAATGATGTAAAACTAATGTACTTTCAATGTATACTTCATTTTGATGCAATTCAAAACTTAATTTTTTAAATTAAATTTGAAAACAATTCTTTTGTTGAAAAAAAAATTTAAATAATCAATGCAATTATAATACTAAATTTTAAGCATACATTCAAGGTACAGTCGCGGAAAAAAAAGTAAACACCCCCTACTTACTCCTCAACAAATTATCGTAGAAGAAAGTTACTGGTACCGAACGATTAGAAATAAAGTTTACTTTTAAATGATGTATATAAAATTTGTTTAACAGAGCATCTACATGTTAAAACAAACCATAACTTTGTTTTTTTCAATGGCAATACACAATTCTGATAGCATAAATTAACTCTACAGCGTTCAAATAGCCTAAAAACAATTTTTTATGCAATTCGTACGATAAGTTTCCGAGAAATTAATTATTTTAAAACGAGCGTATTTTAAGGGCTGTATCCAAATTGAAGTTGGGTACTCGAGTGATAACCGAGAAAGCCCCCTTCTTGATCAAGGCACTTTAAGCACCACTCAAGCAGTCAATGAAGCCTGTTAGATTACAGGGCAGCAGAGGAAATTTCGAGGAAAATCATAGACGGCCCCTTAAACCATCATTTTGCCGCTTAGTACATAAAAGCGGCTTATTTTTAAGCATAATTTGAAAACTACTTGGAAGAAAAAATGTGAAATTTTAGATTTCCATAAAGCAGGACTTAATAAATCTAAATCCATAAAAAAAAAATTGAAGCACTAAATTTTGAATGTTTATAATTCAAAAACTTATCGTTCAAATGACTTGAAATTTGGTGTCTAAGCATAGTTTGAACCGAAGATTTGAAATATCTCGTTAAAATCGGGTATTGCCATTGAAAAAAATGAAGTTTGTATTAATTTTAATATGTAGATGGCCTCCTAAGGAAATTTTATATACATCATTTAAAAGTAGACTTTATTTCCAATCGTTCGGTACCAGTAACTTTCTTTCAGGATAATTTGTTGAGAAGTTAGTAGGGGGTGTTTACTTTTTTTTTTCACGACTGTACATTAGTTTTACATCAATATCAATATTATTTGGGAAACGATTATTTTCCAGAAGCGATAATTTTGCTACAATTGTGCACGCAATGAATACAAGCCAAAAAACAATTTTTAATTTTTTAAAAATCAAACATTTAAAGAAAATAAAATATCAGTTATAGACTACTGAAATAATTATGAAAAGATATTAAGCTGTCAGTGTTAAACATGTTATGCATTTGTGTTTTATAGGGTATTAGAAAAAATATATCAAATGTGACAAATGCTAAATTGCATCTTCAGTGTAAAAGACCTCTCCTGAGACCTCTTAAAAAGATTTTACGCTCCATTTTACTAAATACATAAAGTCGCATTTCTTAAAACTCTTATTTAAAGGGCAACAATCACTTTAAAAGTTTTAACTTCTGGGAAGACACTGGAGCGAGGTAAAATTCTTTACAAGAGAAGACAGACGTCATTCCTAGTCAAAGAATTAAAAACCGCTAACTAATTAAACAGACTTCTGCCGAAACTAATTAAACATTTCCACTCCTCTTTTAAATGTTTACTTTGTCAGGTTTTTAAGCAATATATTTAAGGGACGGGTGAAAAAAGCCACCTTTGTTTGACTAAGACACATAAAACCACGTCTACTATTTTATGAATACAGAATTTTAATTAAGGTGTCGAGAATGAGTCATATACTATGGAAAAGCCATAAAAAGTAATAATTGATAAATATGAAATTTTGCGGCAATCTTGTGAATAGGAAATTCATTGTGAATGCAAAATTGTCATTTTTATACGGCTCCATTTTCTGAAGTATAATGTCAGGTTTTTGCCGTTAATGAGCGTGCGACTAATTAAGATTACTATTAATTAATTTAATTTAATTTATTTTATATATATATATATCACTTTCTACTTACTCGGGTTAGATAGATATTTTTTTCTTATCTTGGGAATTGGAATGAGCTATCATGTTCATATCCTTATTGTATGAAAAGTTCCATTGCATAAACGATATACAAGTATTCCTTTTGTCTATGAGAATGTGGAGAACGATGGTAATAGATAAAGGAAAGGAGGTCCTTGGGAACCCCTAGTGAATGACCAAGCGAGGAAGCGAAGTGCAGGTAGATTATTTGGATCCCTTGATTTTACAGGAGAGGACCCCATGTCTTTTCTCTCAAAAAAGAGGCTGAGAGAGTGAGTTAGGTTGGCTGGGGTCTTGTGTGTAGACACTGGAATGTGGAATCGTGCGTTGGAGGTGAAAGTGCGCCTTAGGAAGTATTGACTCCTGTGGGGAGTATCGCATATGTAAAGGGAAATACCTGTGTGGTTATTCCTTAAGCCTATCTGTGTACGGTAAATTAAGAAGAGCGTAGGTTAATAATATTACCCAGTAAGTAAAAATCAATTTAACGTATAACTTAGTTATTATTTTTAACGCAATCGTACTGATAGGTAAAGTTATCATACGAATTGAATATTTCCAACTGAGCGAAAAAATGCCCAAGCCGGGAATCGAATCCAGGTCCTTGGCTTACATTGTGAATGCTCTACCGTTTAAGCTACCCGGGCTGACAACTGGCGAGCATATTTCGCTCAGATAACCTTATTGGCAATATTGTGTTACAAATAATAGTATATTTATGTATCCATCATTTATATGGAGTTCCTTTACCTGTGGTTTATCCTGTTGAGCTGTCTGCATGGCAGACCAGATGTTATTACCAATAAGGTTATCTGAGCGAAATATGCTCGCCGGTTGTCAGTCCAGGTAGCTTAAACGGAAGAGTATTGGCAATGTAAGCCGAGTATCTGGGTTCGATTCCCGGCTTGGGCATTTTTTCGGTCAGTTGGAAATATTCAATTCTTATGGTGTGTTCACCTTAATGTTCGGCACGATCGGCTCTATCCGAGTCTATAAATGTAAATAATGTCTTTTAATGTAAATATTTTTTGCTTTTTTGTAAATAAATCATTCATTAATATTATTTCAATTTCTTAATATAATTATTAGTATTAATAATAAACTTTCTCACATTGTGTCCGGTATTACATATTCACATACATATTCACATATTCACATATCGGTGGTGGCAGCCTATCAATGAAATAGCGATTGTTTGGAGTCTTTACGAGTGGTGAACTGGAATGTGTGTGATAATTATCATCGTATCCACGACGAAAAAGCGTAACATATATATTAGATATGAACGACGCAAGTTACATTTGATTATTCTCACAATCATTTGTAATTCATCATCATTAATGTGCTCCCCTTAATTTACACGGATAACACCTAGTTTTCAAATTGATCATCGCACCCCAAAGTCTCCGCAAAGGTACACAATCAGTGTAAAACTTTTCACGTATCCAAAATCCGAGACTTTCAACTAAAATAAAATGAAAATAAGGTTAAAAATACAATATAATTAGTTTACGCAAGGTTAGCAAGAAATGAGTTACCCACTCCAAGGGGCTCCAGATTGCGTTCGACAGCTACGATTGAGACGGCACTAAAGCTATAAGGGAAAAACTACATATGAACGTGAAAAAACACGTGATAAGCAAACGCATGAGCAAGTTCCTGCTTTCAAGGACCTGCTTTCAAAGCAGTAGCACGTGTTCTTTGCGCCTGAAGAAGAAAGAAAAAGTTCCTTCGAAAGGTCCTGTGCATTTTCTATTTTTTAGGGTGTTATTAAGAAGTTGTTTTTCTTCTTATTTTAAACTAAAGCTGTACTTAATACAAGGCTAATGAAAAAGACAGGCTGCCCGCACTGCGTTACACGTTCGTTTCTTTTCCGAGTGCTTGAGTCACATGATGCTCTTTTCGTGATGCAGGTGCACGGAAAGAACATCACATGACTTTAGCGGTCCGAAAGGAGACGAGTGCGAAACGTAATGCGGCGACCTGTCCTTTTCGTTAGCCCCGCAATTAATACAAATGACATGTTTGTCATTTATTAATACAAAATTTGAGTACGAAAATCTCCGAAATGCGGGAATTTATTACTCAAATAAATATTCGGTAGGTTTATACATTTAAATATCAAATAGATTGTCACATAAATGTATAATTAGCTACAATAAACGATCAGTATGTCATTGTGAACAGCGTGCTGTAATTGCAAAAATCATATGTTCGCACCTACGCTAGATTCTGCTGTCTCAGATAATGATTGTTCTTTAACAATTTGAAAGGCGGTAGTATACTATAGGGTATGCATAAAAAAATGTCCCAGTTTCAATGATATATTATAACAGTTTAATTTAGGCTATTTGCAACATATCGTACGTCAAATGGAAGGTAAACTAACCCAGTTTTTCTTACAAATGTTAAATATATGCACCTTTATAGTTATACGACATACCAAAAGTTACCAGTCTGTCAAAGCATCTTACCGCCGTAGTCCTAAGAAATTTGTTCGGAAAGCAAGTCTTGAACTTCAGTTGCCTGACAGTGTCTACACTGCTAATCTTTTACACTTTTCAGAACACTTTTTGGAACACTTATTTTGTCACCTTTTTTAGAACACTTTGAAGCGCACCTTTCGAAACAGTTTTTAGAATACTTCTGAGAACCCTCATTTTTTTTTTCAGCAGACTTTCTAGAGCACTTTTTGAACACTTTTGGGAACATATGATTTCAGAAGCGTGCCCAAATGTATTCTCAATCAGTTCTCGAAGATATTCCCAGGTTTTTAATTAACAAATATCGGGAGCAAAACACTTTCGGTACATTTTCAGAACACTTTCTTTATAGCGGAGCATATTCGGAACACATTTCAGTACACATTAGGGTAACTGGAAAACTTTTTTTGAATCAAAGTGTTCCACCAAGTCTGTTCTCAATGTGTCCTGGGAATTTGCAGTGTAGGTTCCGCCTCTACCGAATGGTTTACCAGAGTTGAGACACAGAATAGAGGAGTCTATTACTTCCATGACTCCGGACTTGTTAATCGAAGTTGTGGGAAGAATTGGACTTTAGGTTGGATGTTTGCCGTATCACTAAAGGTGCACCTATTGAGCATTTTGTAAGAAAAACTAGATTAGTTTACCTTCAGTTTGATGCATGATTAGTTGTAAATAGTCTAACTTAAACTGTTATTGTTAGATAAAAAATGAGACTGAACGTAAATAACAATAATTACATTCAATCACAAAATAAAGATAAGGTAAAACTCCTTACCTTTTAGTTCAAGATCGTCCACGTCGAAACCGGTAATTTTCTTCACCATATCCATTGAAGTGCTATATCTATATTCACTGATTATTTAAATATCTTTGAAAATAATCCTACATAAAAAAAAACTTGGTTTTCTTTTATTCTTATGTGTCCCTTTTTATGCATAATGTATCCAATGGATTCTTCAGAATTTTAGTTTAAAATACTATATTTTATATGTCTTTAAAATTACAAACTGGAGCATATATTTTTGCTCCTTACTGATTACATTTCAAAATACACACTGAAGAAAATTACAACTTACAAGAAAATATTATTGATATATGATTCAAAAATAACATAAAACAAAAGAAAAATCTTGATCACTTATATGTATAAAATACTAAATAAATTATAATATTAACACTATAATGTTAATATTACACACAACACGCACTGTTAATAACACTATACTGTTTTTCTATTTTACAACACTAAATAAATTATAATTATTAATAATAGTCATAAATTATTAAAATAGTTCTTTGATATGTCACAATAGCAGTCATTTAATCTGAATGTTTATCAATTTCTTAATGACATATTTCACAAACAAGGAAGTAATTTTGTGAAGTAATAATCAAGTCTTTATTTATGACAGCTATAAAGTGTTTTTGAAAAACAGTTTATCTTGATTGATGATGTTTATCTAATTCTGAAAGAGATTAGTTTTTCTAACAGTTATAACATGCCACTGAAACTGGGGCATTCATTCATGGGCACCCTGTATTTATATCATTTAAATCCAGTCTCTAATTGTCTGATTTATGCCAGAAATTTTGATTTTAACCCTTTAGTGCGCAGCTTTGCATATATGGAAACAACACTGTTTTGAATTTAATAGATTTTTTTTTATTCGCATTTACCTAATTCACACCAGAAAATTAAAATAGCAATATTGGCTTTAATTAAAAAACAGACATTCCGTATTTAAATAAAGCGAAATTAACTATTGAAACTTTCTGGTGTAAAGTTAGATTCTCTGAACTATGTAATTTCTAGAACGTATTCTATTATGGGAATTAAAGGGTTAAAGGTTAAGCTTTATAAAATAAATATTTATATAAAATAAGGTATTTGGAGACATACTTATTAAAGTATTTACTAATTTGCATTATTTCAGCGTAAAACAGCCACACGATAGTAGTTTTTACTTATATTGCAGATGTGCAACAGAAGAAAAGATTGACGTATTACATGAAAAATATATCTCTGATTTTTTTTTCATTATTTTTCCTGTGTAATAAACCTTTCAGAGAATCATATATAATTTTTTCGAAACAAAATAAAAAATCGCGCATTTAAGGGTTAAAATGTACATGAAAAAAAATTATATAGTTTAAAATAAATTTCTTCGTAAAATCTGGCGATATTCAATCATTTCAGTATTGTAGGAAAATTACCTGTACGTTAATCATATACAATTTTTTTATTATTATTATTAGGTGGAGGGGAATAGTCCTGTGGAATTAGTTTTTTTTAATCATCCTGCATTAATAAAAAAAAAATCTTTTCACGATAATAAAAACAGAGAATACAGATAATAAATACAGAAATAATACCTGAATGTCCGATTACATTTCCATATAAAACAAACACCTTGAAATAATACTCACCTAAAAGAAAAAATATAAAACATTAAGTAACAAGCAAACAAACGAAGAAAAATATTTAAAAAATACGCATTCAACTTACTTTTAAAGCAATAAACAAAGCAAAGGTATTTTATAAAAATGAAAATTACAATTATATTAACAAGTAGTTTTAACAGACGTGTTTCAGATTTTTCCTCAGTGGATAATAACCGACCCAGGATATGTTGTTTTTAAATCACCCTGTATTCATATATTTTCTGGCCAACCTTCCTCCTAAGCTAAAGTACTGTATCGGGTAGTGTTAACCGATTTCATCCGAATCTAACCCGACAACGGTTCGGGTAGGGTCGAGTTAATGCAAATTTTTTTCGTTGCGGATCAGGTTGGGGTCTGATTGACATTAGCCGTTTCAAGTTCGGGTTGAGCTTTGATTTTTTCGTTTCAAGTTCGGATTGAGCTTTGATTTTTTCGGTTCAGGTTCGAGTTGACACGACATTTCAAAAGAAAGTGCTTAGTATTTTTTTTTTTTTTTTTATGAAAAAACTATATATTTGAATATTAATGCTTGTGTATGTGTTCATTTTTATAGGTTAAAATCATATTAGAGATATAATTATAAGTTACTTTTCCATAGCTGTATTAAAATATGGATTAATTTTCTTTCACTTCGGGTTCGGTACAGTTTCGGGTTGTCGATTATTTTCGGTGGGGCGCGGCAGGATTTCGGGTTGACTTTAAGTAGAATTTTCGGGTTCGAAAAAGTCATTTGCAATGTATTTTAATGGTATTTCGAAAATTTGAAATTGATGTATCGTCATCTCAGAGAAACAGTATAGGACATCTAGAATTAATAAAAAATGAGATGTCTAACTTACTGCTATGAATGACTGTGTCTTCATCCAGTGGAACAACTTCTGAAACACAAAGTTATGTTTAATACTATATCTCGGATGTGTTTTATTAAAATTCCCTACTGTTCCACAAGATGCAGACAGTGTTTCATAGTAGTAAGTCACTCATCTCATTTTCGATTATTACTATAGATGTCCTACTGTTGCGACGATATATCAATGCGGTGCATTACAACAGACTTACTATAGGTTATGGTATGCATAACTTTATCGTTCATTTACAGGGACACACAGAAGAATTCGGCTACAGTACTGCCTATGAGCAATAATTGCCTGGAAGTGCGTTTACAGTTGTGGTATGCGTTTTTAAATTTAATTAATGGTTTGCATGTTACTCGATGTGTATAAATTCTATAGATCATATACAAGGCTGCACAAAATAATTCGAGTACATTTCTATTTACTAACGAAAACTGCAGAAGAGGAATTTTTAACCGTGTTTTGCGTTTCCTTACTAAACTAAATTTTAACATACTCTGTAAGTACACATACAAATCTATAAATCAGATACAGGGATACATCTATAAATTCGAATATTTTACCGATTATAGATAGTAAATGCTAATATTAGAATTTCATATGCATTATGCGTTTACTTAGACATTATCTTTCAACTTATTAAGCGGTGAACTTATTTTCGGAACCAGTTTCGGAAGTGAAAGTATCTTCATAAAAAAAGAAAAACTGCAACCAAAATAGAAAAATTAAAAAAGGACTTTTTTAGAGATCGAAATCAGCTATCCAATGCAAAAAGAAATATTTAAAAATATCGAAATGCAAACGAGGTATTTCAAAGGAACGCTCCCATAGGTTTAACATTTGCTTGAGAGTATCTTGACGTGACTGAAGTAGCTTAATAATTAAGAGATCCGGGGTTCGACTCACATGCATGGATATTATTTCACTCCCTTGGAAAAATTACAACTCATATCATTTAGTATAAATTTTTAAATTAGTTAGAGAACGGAATCGGAACGAAAACGGAACTAATAAACGGAATCGATTACAGTTTTCGAGCGACTGAAATGTTCTGTCTGCAATTACCGAAAAACATTTTCTACAGGATCTCATTTTATATACATGTTTTCTTTCAATACAAAATCACATGAAGCCAGTTCACTAATTGCAAGTTTTATAAGAATTTTAAAACGACTCTACACTGAAACATTTACTTTTAGTTTTTAAACGAATGATCGAGTAACAAACAGAATCAATTAAGGCTTTCGTACGACTGAAATAGCTTGATTGGAATTCCATGACCATCCGCAAACATCTTTTATTGCTATCTCTCATTTTATGCTTTTCATTTTTCAGCAAAAGTAACAGATCGATAATTATAAAGCTGTCTGTCATGTACAAAAGCACTGAAAGACAATTCACTAATTGCAAGTTTTAAAAGAATTTTTAAACAGCTTTACACTGAAGCATTAAGTATAAGTTTTAAAATGAATAAACGAATAACAAACAGAATCAATTAAGACTTTCGTGCGACTAAAAATAGCTCGATTGGAATTCCGTGATCATCGTAAACATCTTTTAATACTATATCTCATTTTATACTTTTCATCTTTCAGCAAAAGAAACAGATCGATAACTATTAAGCTGTCTGTCACGCACAAAAACACTGAAAGACAATTCACTAAATGCAAGTTTTATAAGAATTTTTAATTTTTTTTTATACTGAATAAAGCATTTAATGTTATTTTTAAAATGAATAAGCGAGTAACAAACATAATCAATTAAGGCTTTCGTACGAATGAAATAGCTTGATTGGAATTCCATGATCATCCGTTAACATCCTTTAATACTGTATCTCTTTTCATACTTTTCATCTTTTAGCAAAAGGAACAGATCGATAACCATTAATTTGTCTGTCATATACAAAAGTATGAAAGACCGTAAACTAATTACAAGTTTTATAAGAATTTTTAAAAGTTTTTAAACGAATGATCGAGTAACAAACATAATCAAATAAGGCTTTCGTGCGACTGAAATATCTTGATTGGAATTCCATGACCATCTGCAAACATCTTTTAATGCTATCTCACATTTTATGCTTTTCATTTTTCAGCAAAAGTAACAGATCGATAACTATAAAGCTGTCTGTCATGTACAAAAATACTGAAAGATAATTCACTAATTGCAAGTTTTAAAAGAATTTTTAATAAATTTTACATTGAAACATTTAATATTAGGTTTAAAATAAATAAACCAATAACGAACAGAATCAATTAAAACTTTCGTGCGACTGAAGTAGCTTGATTGGAATTCCGTGATCATCCGTAAACATGTTTTAATACTATACCTCATTTCATACTTTCATCTTTCGGCAAAAGGAACAAATCGATAACTATTAAGCTGTCTGTCACGCACAAAAGCACTGAAAGGCAGTTCACTCAAGTTTTATAATAATTTTTAAACAAATTTACATTGAAGCATGTACTGTTAGTTTAAAAATGAATAAGCGAGCAACAAACAGAATCAATTAAGGTTTTCGTGCGACTGAAGTAGCTTGATTGGAATTCCGTGATCATCCGTAAACATCTTTTAATGCTATATCTCATTTCATAATTTTTATCTTTCAGCAAAAGAAACAGATCTATAACTTTTAAGCTGTCTGTCATGTACAAAAGTATGAAAGACCGTAAACTAATTACAAATTTTATAAGAAGTTTTAAAAGTTTTAAAATGAATAAGCGAGTAACAAACATAATCAAATAAGGCTTTCGTGCGATTGGAAATAGCTTGATTAGAAGTCCGTGATCATCCGTAAACACCTTTTAAACTATATCTCATTTCATACTTTTTATCTTTCAGCAAAAGAAACAGATCGTTAACTATAAAACTGTCTGACAAGCACAAAAAGCACTGAAAGACAGCTCACTAATTGCAAGTTTTATAAGAATTTTTAAACGACTTTACACTGAAACATTTAATATTAGTTATTAAACGAATGATCGAGTAAAACAAAATCAATTAAGGCTTTGACGTGATGCACGTCGTGAAGATGTTAAAGGCATTATACTAATTGAAAGTTTCATAAGGATTTTTAATCAATTTTGCACTGAAACACTTAATACTTGTTTTTAAATGAATGAACGAGTAAAAAAGTATTCAAAAATTATTTTCATGTGGCTGAAATAATTTTTCTGTATTTCCTTAAACGTCCGAAATGCATTTTTTTTTCTTACTTTTCATCTTTTAGCAACAGGAGTTAATCGATAAATATTACGCTCGTTTTCATGCACAAAAGCACTTACAGACACTACACTAATGGTGATAAAATTTTTCAATCAACTTTACACTGAAACACTTAATATTAGTTTTTAAATGAAGGAGCGAGTAACAAACAAAATCATTTAAGGCTTCGAACACCAAACGACACTTATACATGACGCTCGTCGCGAAGATGTTAAAGGCATTACACTAATTAAAAGTTTCATAAGGATCTTTAATCAAATTTGCACTAAAACACTTAATATTGTTTTTTAAATGAATAAGAGAGTAAAAAAGGTATTCAATAACTGTTTTCATGTGGCTGGAATAATTTTCTTGTATTTCCTTAAACGTCCGAAATGCATTTTTTTCATACTCAATGTCAGTCTCATTTCATACTTTTTATCTTTCAGCAAGAGGAAAAAATCTATAAATATTACGCTCGTTTTCATGTACAAAAGCACTTGGACACTACAGTAATGGTGAGTTTGGTAAGACTTTTTAATCAAATTTACATTGAAACACTTAATATTAGTTTTTAAATGAATATGCGAATAAGAAGCAAAATGAATTATTTGTTTTGTGGGGTTGAAATAATTTCCTGAAATTTCGTAATCGTTCGACATACATATTTTTATACTAATTCTTATTTCATACTTTCTATGCTTCAGTGAGAAGAGTGGATCGATGAAAATTAAGTCTATTGCCATGTACAAAAGCACTTAAAGACACTACAGTAATGGCGAGTTTCATAATTTTTTTTAATTAACTTTACATAGAATTTAATATTAGTTTTTAAATAAATATGCGAGTAGGAAATGCAATGAATTGCTGGTTTCATGGGTTTTAAATAATTTGCCTGAAATTTCGTAGTTTTCCGGCACACATATTTTCATATTCATTTTATAATTTTTATGCTTCAGTGAGATTGGTGAAGATTAAGTTCGTCGTCATGTATAAAAGCACTTAAAGACACTACACTAGCGAGTTTTGTAAGAATTTTTAATCAAATTTACACTGAAGCTTTTAATATTAGTTTATAAATGAAAATGCGAATAAGAAACAGAATCAATTACCGGTTTCGTGGGGTGGGGTTGGAATAATTTGCCTGAAATTTCGGAATCGCTCGCCTGAAATTTCGTACTTTTAAATGAATATGAAAGTAAACGGAATCAATTACTGGTTTCGTGGGGTTAAAATAATTTGCCTGAAATTTCGTAGTCATCCGATACCCATATTTTTATGCTCATTGCTTACTTTTTATGCTTCAGTGAGAAAAGTACATCGGTGAAAATTAAGTACGTTGTAATGTACAAAAGCACTTAAAAGACATTACACTAATGATGAGTTTCCTTAGAATTTCTAATCAACTTTACACTGAAATACTACTTAATATTTAGTTTTTAAATGAATATGCGAGTAACAAACGCAATCAATTACTGGTTTCGCAGGGTTGAAATAATTTGCCTGAAATTTCGTACTTTTAAATGAATATGAAAGTAACAAACGGAATCAATTACTGGTTTCGTGGAGTTGAAATAATTTGCCTGAAATTTCGTAATCGTCCGCGCTAAATTTCGTACTTTTAAATGAATATGAGATTAACAAACGGAATCAATTGCTAGTTTCGTGGGATAGAAAAATTTCTTTGAAATTTTGCAGTTGTTCGCCAGGCATGTTTTTATATTCCATCTCATTTCATACTTTTCATGTTTCAGGAGCATATCGACAAATATTAACACGAAGTATACGGATGATTTATCACTAAAATTTGAAATCTGCGCACGTCAAATTAGAAGCAAATTACGCTTGGATTGCGCATTGTCTTTTCTTTGCAAAATTTCCGATACAAGCACTAATTTCTACACTAATTATTAAATATATTTTTACGTTTCCCGCATTTCATGTTGTACAAAAGCGCTTAAAATTATTACACTAATTACATGTTTTCTAAAGAATTTGAGCCAAACAAACACTATAAAAAAAGACAGACGTTTCTTTAATCTAGGAAAATAATATATAACCACAAATGAAAGCATACAATAAGTTATTCCGAGTTACCTACTATTCCTAGAAGCGTTCTTTATGTTTAGAAGAGAACTCAGAAATCCATATGTTTTCGAGATTTAAAGAAGCATTTATAAAGACAAAGTTTCTTTTGCTGCCACTGATTTTCGAAAACGTTTCCGAATAATTTTTAGAGTATCATTCAATTTTCTCAGCCCGGAATATGGGTTTTTCGGATGCTACCCATTCTCAAGAAAACATTTTCATGTTCAATAAACATGTTTTACAGACAAAAATGATGAATTGAGAGCAATAACGCTGACAGTAAAATAAATATTTTGTTACTCTTCATCAAGTATTAATTAAATTACGCAGCTGAAAATGTTCAATTGAAAATGGATAACATCTTAAAAACTCATATTCCGATATTAGAAAACGGATTAATACACTATAAAAACAAGTTGGAAATTGCTCGTCAAACGTGGCAAATGAGGTACGTTCGTACTATAACTAGTTTCATAAATATTTTTTGCACGGCATAGTGTACTGAATATATATTTTAGTGCACTTCATAAGTGCATATCCATTTCATGCTGTTCAAAGGGCATGAACATCATGAGAGGCATGCATGATACAGCATGAAAGGGCTGTAACATCATTAAAATGCACTTGAAATATTTTTTTCCCATTGGCCGTCATGTAACGGAAAACTTTTGACTGGCCCTGTCATTAAACTATACATCCGATTTTTATCAAATCTGAAATGACTCGACAAAATTTTGAAACAATTATATATTTAAAATTTCAGGCGATTCGGAAGGCTGTAACATCATTAAAATACACTTGCAATAATTTTTTCCGATTGGCCGTAATGTAACGGAAAACTTTTGACTGACCCTGTCATTAAACTATACATCCGATTTTCATAAAATTTGAAATGACTCGACAAAATTTTGCAACAATTATATATTTAAAATTTCAGACCATTCGGTTGGGTAGTTTTTGCTCTGTTATATGCGGACAGACGGACGGACGGACGGACGGACGGACAGACAGACAGACGGACGGACGGACAGACGGACTGAACGACGACTATAGATGCTACCTATTTATATAATTACAAACGCACCTAAAGACTCGGAAATGTTTCCGAAAATCAATGGCAGCAAAAGGGACTTTGCTTTTTTTATAAATGCTTCTTTAAATCTCGAAAATATATTGGTTTCACAGATTTCTAAAGATAAAAAAATTTATTCGAATAAAGATATTTATTGGAAAACTAGCTAAAGCGCCCGGTGTTGCCTGGAATTTGAAGAATGTTTGTTCTGAAAAATCAATTTCAAAATTTGACATACAACATAAAACAAACAATAATAATAAAAGCAGTCGAAGTGTTGTACACATGAACCAAATGAAAACCCAATATAGAAATGTATAAATTTATGTAAAAGACGCGAACGAATACAGCTATAAATGAACTTTTTCAATTAATCATTGGAGCAATAATGCTAAAATACACCAATATTTCCATAATTGGGTTTTTATCATGCTTCAATACGTTTTTTAACACTCTTATGACGTTATACTATATTCACCACGTCCTTTATATTTCCAATATGACGTTATATTCCCTTTTACTTTAATTCGTCAAACAATTTATTTCACTTTCATTTTTCACGTGGAAATCTTGAAATAGAAAAGTTATGACGTAATTTTTTATTTTTATTTGCATTCGTCAAACGGTTTATTTCATTTTCATTTTTCACATGGAAATATTAAAATAGAAAAGTTATAACGTAATATTCCCTTTTTTAAAAATTCGTCAAACTATTTATTTAATTTTAATTTTTCACGTGGTAA
Organism: Maratus speciosus; assembly: GCA_963932465.1. Taxonomy (NCBI): domain Eukaryota; kingdom Metazoa; phylum Arthropoda; class Arachnida; order Araneae; family Salticidae; genus Maratus; species Maratus speciosus. The sequence goes on along the minus strand of OZ010788.1, from coordinate 605,535,109 downwards.
TCTTGCAATAGGAAAGTAATTGTCGTGGTAAGAATTTTATTGTGGATTTTTAATTTTTGGCAACTGGTACAACGAAATGTGTTTAAATTTGGCAGAAAATTGCTGTTAAATTGGCGATTTTTTATTAATTAAAAATTAACTATAAGTTATTTCGATTCCGGATTAATTTAGTTGCCTCGGCGTGTTTTTATACACATGTACAGTCGTGAAAAAAAAAAAAAAGTAAACACACCCTATTAACTCCTCAACAAATTATTGTAGACAAAAGTTACTGGGGCCATCTACATATTAAAACGAACCCAAACTTTATTTTTTTTTAATGGCAATACCCAATTTTAACGAGATATTTCAAATCTTTGATTCAAACTATGCTTAGACCCAAAATTTCAAGTCATTTTAATGATAAGTTTTTGAATTATAAACGTTCAAAATCTAGTGCTTCTAATGTTAAATTGCATTTTCATATTTTTATTTATAACTTCTGAAATTATGATCCTAATATTCTAATTTTTTTGTGTAGCAATAATACTAATATACCCAAACATAAATACGTTGAATTTGCAATTTTTATAATTTTCTATTATGAATTATGAAATTAATATTCGAAAAAATTATGAATTGCAACCTACAATTTTTTTTATGGATTCAGATTTATTAAGTCCTGCTTTATAGAAATCCAAAATTTCACATTTTTCTTCCAAGTAGTTTTTAAATTATGCTTAAAAAACGGCAAAATGATGGTTTAATCGATTTAATAATTTTCTATGATAGAAGTGACTAAATATTTTGAAATTTCTTATGCTATTCTGTAATCTAACAGGCTTAATTGACTGCTTAAGGTGCCTTGATCAAGAAGAGAACTCTCTCGGTTAACAATCGAGTACAGAACTTCAATTTGGATACAGCCCATAAAATACGCTCGTTTTAAAATAATTAATTTCTTGGAAACTTATGGTAGGAATTGCATAAAAATTTGTTTTTAGACTAATTGAAGGGTGTGGAGTTCATTTATGCTATCAGAATTGTGTACTGCTATTGAAAAAACTAAGTTATGGTTCGTTTTAATATGTAGCCCCCTAAACAAATTTTATATACATCATTTAAAAGAAGACTTTATTTCCAATCGTTCGGTACCAGTAACTTTCTTCTACGATTATTTGTTGAGGAGTTAGTAGGGGGTGTTTACTTTTTTTTTTTCCACGACTGTACGTAACATTTCACAATTCTTGCTTCCAAACTGTGGATTTGTATAGCATTACAGACAGACAGGCAAATTTTCATTTTAATATATTAAATTGATCCGAAAAATCTACATTCAGGTGTCAAAAAAACCGATTAATACACTATAAAAACAACCAAGAAACATTTCCGAATATCAGTGACAGCAAAATAATTTTTTTTTTAAATTTTATTAATGCTTTTTTATATCTGGAAATATATTAGTTTCGCAGGTTTCTAAAAATAAAGAGCCCTTTTCAGAATCGTGAGCAACTCGGAAGTGGCTGTTATATATTTTTTCGTTCGTAGTTATATGTTACATTTTCCCAGATTAAAAATATTTGACATTTTTTCACAGTGCACAGTAAATCATTTAATGTTAGTTTTTAAATGAAAAAGCGAGTCACACACGGAATCCATTAAGAGTTTCGTGCGACTGCAATAGTTTGCTTGAAATTCCGTGGTCATCTGAAAAAACATCTTTTCATACTCAATTTGAAAAGTAGACTGATGATCTTTTTAGTTTCTTCAATCGTTTTTGCCATCTTGATGTCACGCGAACGCCAAATAGCATCGATTATTTTCTCTTCGCCTTTCGATCTTACGAGTCAATATTTATTCATTGGTTATTTCGCCACTGTTCATCGATACTTTTTTTTTCTTTAATTGCTTAGAAGGTCATTTAATGTGGAGGATTGAAATATTTTTTTTTTTCAATCTTTGATATATGCCGCGAATTTTGGCCATTTGAATTATCTATATAGAAAGGTACGCAGCATTATTATAGCATCAAATTTTGAGTTATGCATGTTTAAAAATCTAAAATTAAAATATAGAGTATTTTTTTAAAAAACTGGACGGTTTTAAAATTCCGTAATAAGTAAACAATGATACTTTTTGCGAGAGAATTAATGTATGAAGTCAGGAATTTCTTTTCTAAACTTCTTTGTTTTAGTTCCAAATATAAACAATAGATGACGCTGCAGTTTTCGTGTTACAGTTGTAATTTTATATCTTTATGTAAATATAAACATTTTAAAATGATTTAAAACACCTCGAAAATTGTTTTTTTTTTTTTTGAAAATTTTTCAATAAATGAAAATTCTAGTGCTATATATGACATTTAGTTAAATAATTAAAATACATTCATAAAGCAAAAATAATAGTACAAAAATTACTTTCACGTGCATAAATATAAAGATGTTTAAAATACAAATTAAAAATATGTTAAAATACATCAGAAAAACCTAGAACATTTACAGCCATCACAAGGCCGTCATCAGTAGGATTTAAATGTTGTTATTATTTTCTTTGCGCTTATTCGAGAATTGTCCAGAAGAAAAATATTTCAATTTAAATTTAAATGTTGTGCGTCAGATGTGATGCCAGATAAAGTTAAATGAGCTTTCGTCTATTATGCAGCAAATATCTCCATACTCCATTGATATCGTATGATAGTGCATCGTTACAAGCTGTATCTTTATTAGCAGTTATTTCAATTGATTCTCTTATGATGGCTTCCTGGTAATTATTTGTACGAAAAATAATTTTTCGTTTATTAAAATCTACTTTTATAGGTTGAGTTTGAGTTAATGTTGATTAAATAGAAATTATCTTTCGTACAAATAACACTGGTCAACAAATTTGAACTTCTGCTCTGTCCTAAAGCAGAAATTGTTTTTTTATGCGGTTTTCTGTGCTGAATCCTAATCTAGTTTTAGATTTACTCCAGCACGTCAAGTTTGAGAGATATTTGCATAGTTCAATTTATGCAAATTTAGTAAATTTTATACAATTATTTGCAAATTTAAGGTATAAAGCAATATCAGACAGGGTTTTTTTGTTTTATGTTATGATTACTACCTAATTTACTTCACAAAAACGTTGTTTCTGAGATTATACCGACACGTGACTGTGAAATATTGTACCTAATTTGCATATTTTTCATGTTTTTCTAATAATGTTTCTTGACGTTCAAATATTTCTGCCGCACGAGTACGCTAATATGTTTCTAAACCAGTTTTTTGAACTGATTTCAAATCTTGTATCTGTTTTCTTCTATCACGTCTAGTTTTTGAAAAAAGTGAAATATTAGTTTTCGGTCAAAAAAGCCAGAAATAGCTTTTTATGATACTTTGTATGATAAACTTCAACTAGTTAAGATAGATTCTACTACTTATTTTTTTTTCGATTACGTAAATTTTTGCTTATGTCTCTGATATGAATCTGACCCTATTCACCTTCTTGTCAATGAATTACACACACCTAAAAAGCATCTTATATCAAAACCTGTGTTAATGCCGTGCAAAAGTAGAAATTCATCTTACTCAAAAACTAGACATGATATGAGAAAACAGACTGCAGATTTGAAATCAGCATATAAATCTAGTCTAGAAAAACATTACGCGAATTCTGTGGCAACTATTTTAAAGTTGATAGTGATGTAAACATTATACCTTTGAAAAATATGCAAATTAGGCTTAATAACTGATAGATAAATGTTAAGAATATGAAAGTTGTGACATTTATCTGAAGCAAATAGTCAAGTAGTCATTATCTAGAAAACGTAATTAGATGTGACAAATATTGTATCTAAAATTTGCATAAAATAGCACTAAAAAGCTTAAATTTGCATAAATTTAAATATGCAAATTTCTCAAAACCTGGACCACCTAGAGATAAACGGAAAGTATATTCGGAATCAGCGCCAAAAACTGATCTAGAATCAACCAATTTTAGTTCTAGGACAAAACCACTGTTGTACAGTGTTATTACCAGGTAGCCATCATGATAGAATCAATTGAAATAATTGCTAATAAAGATACAGCTTGTAACGATGCACTAACATACGATATGCATAGAGTATGGAGATATTTGCTGCATAATAGCTGAAAGCTCGTTTTGTTGAAAATTTAAATAACTTCACCTGGCGTCTCATCTGACGTAGAGCATTTAAATTTAAATTTCATTGTTTTTCTTCTGGACAATTCTCGAATAAGCGCAAAGAAAATAATATTTAAATCCCACTGATGATGGCCTTGTAATGGCTGAAAACGTTCTGGATTTTTCTAATTTATTATAAATCCCTCCGCTTAATCAAAAGGCTAGTTTTAATCATAGTGATACTTTTCCAGTTTTACATTTTTTTTTAAATGTACTTTTATGGAAGTTTGTATCTAATATCCTAGGGTGTTTCTTATGTTTTTTTTTTAATCTCATTGTAAATAATAATGTTATTTTAACTACATGCGCATAAGGCTTCTTTAGAAATTATTTTTAAAATATAGTAAGAAAAAAATAAAGCATTGATAGAAAATATATTGCATAATAAAAAAGCATAAAAATATATTCACATACATTTTATTTTATATATTTCTTTTGTCTAACTTAAGAAAGTGAAAATTTAGAAAAACCGAAAAGAAAACCCTAACACCTGAATTGCCTAATATGTATACAATTAGAAGATAATTAAATTTTAAAATTCATTTTGATAACGGATAAAATTAAAATTATTAAATTAAAATTAAATAATAATTTAAAATAATTGCCAAATCAGTGGCTCACAGAAGCACTTTGCGTGCAATGACAAAACGTGTTTACGCAAAATTTTAATAAATTAAAAATAAATATTTTAGTCACTAGCTTTTTTTAATGCATTGATTATAAATCTCTAATTATTGGAAACAAACTACATTTTTCTTATAATGATGTATTTTTAAATTAAGCCTTTAATCGAAATAAATGAATGCTTTAATTTTATTTAATTAATATGCTTAATTTTTGTTTAAAATAAGAAAAGGAGAAAATGGAAAAAGAGGGAAAAGAAGAAGAAAAAATGATTCTGACAAGAAAAAGAACCAATTAAAAATAAATATTTTCGTTGGTAAATTTTGGACACCGACTAATTAAACGCATTATACATTACACTGTACACCCAATTTCCCTCTCTTTTCTTATTATTAGCTTAACCATGCGCTGTTAAAAATTAATACTTTAAACTTGTTAAATAATACAAGATAAGATAATCATATTCCAAATTTTAACAGTAGAATGGATGAAATAAAAATCAAACAATAATTTAAAATAATTGCAAATCAGTGGCTCACATATACACTTTGTGTGCAATGACAAAACGTGTTTACGCAAAATTTTAATAAATTAAAAATAAATATTTTAGTCACTAGCTTTTTTTAATGCATTGATTATAAATCTCTAATTATTGGAAACAAACGACATTTTTCTTATAATGATGCATTTTTAAAATAAGCCTTTAATCGAAATAAACGAATGCTTTAATTTTATTTAATTAATATGCTTAATTTTCGTTTAAAATAAGAAAAGGAGAAAATGGAAAAACAGGGAAAAGAAGAAGAAAAAATGATTCTGACAAGAAAAAGAACCAATTGAAAATAAATATTTTAGTTGGTAAATTTTGGACACCGACTAATTAAACGCATTATACATTACACTGTACACCCATTTTCCCTCTCTTTTCTTATTATTAGCTTAACAATGCGCTGTTAAAAATTAATACTTTAAACTTGTTAAATAATACAAGATAAGATAATCATATTCCAAATTTTATCAGTAGAATGGATGAAATAAAAATTAAACAATAATTTAAAATAATTGCAAATCAGTGGCTCACATATACACTTTGCGTGCAATGACAAAACGTGTTTACGCAAAATTTTAATAAATTAAAAATAAATATTTTAGTCACTAGCTTTTTTTAATGCATTAATTATAAATCTCTAATTATTGGAAACAAACGATATTTTTCTTATGATGCATTTTTAAAATAAGCCTTTAATCGAAATAAATGAATGCTTTAATTTTATTTAATTAATATGCTTAATTTTTGTTTAAAATAAGAAAAGGAGAAAATGGAAAAAGAGGGAAAAGAAGAAGAAGAAATGATTCTGACAAGAAAAAGAACCAATTAAAAATAAATATTTTAGTTGGTAAATTTTGGACACCGACTAATTAAACGCATTATACATTACACTGTACACCCATTTTCCCTCTCTTTTCTTATTATTAGCTTAACAATGGGCTGTTACAAATTAATACTTTAAACTTGTTAAATAATACAAGATAAGATAATCATATTCCAAATTTTATCAGTAGAATGGATGAAATAAAAATTAAACAATAATTTAAAATAATTGCAAATCAGTGGCTCACATATACACTTTGCGTACAATGACAAAACGTGTTTACGCAAAATTTTAATAAATTAAAAATAAATATTTTAGTCACTAGCTTTTTTTAATGCATTGATTATAAATCTCTAATTATTGGAAACAAACGATATTTTTTTTTATAATAATGCATTTTTAAAATAAGCCTTTAATCGAAATAAATGAATGCTTTAATTTTATTTAATTAATATGCTTAATTTTTGTTTAAAATAAGAAAAGGAGAAAATAGGAAAAAAGGGAAAAGAAGAGCAAAAAAATCCCTGCCGGCCCGGTCTACAGGCGGAGGCAGATTTCGAAGTTAAGTACAGTGAACTTTCTGTAAGGCGGACTCTGTGTAAGGCGGAAATCTGTCTAACTCGGAAAGATTCAAGTCCCTGTGAATCCATAGACACAGAGTAAAATTTGTCTAAGGCGGAATATTGTCTACTACGGAAAATTTTCTCGGTCCCGATCGATTCCGCCTTAGACAGAGTTTACTGTATACTAATTTCACCAACAAAAACTAAATCATGATAAACCCACTTTAACGATTTTTTCTGGCCGCTTTTGACGAGTTTTTATTTCATTTTTACATAATAGCTGGTTTTATCAGAATCATGTTAAGGCGGTATTAAAAAAAATATATTTTTCCATGCTCAGCAACTCGAAATTTTCTGGCGCATTTTCAGATTCATTTTTAATAGAAAAAATATGAAACTTGCTGCCGTGATTTTTAAAGAGATTTATAAGCGACCTGTGTTTTTATTTTTCGTGCAATTAATTAAAACTTGATTTATAAACAATTATTTTCTCAGTAGGGTACTATTTTCCGTTTCTAACACAATCGCTTCGGGAAATTCTGTTCAAAATGCTCACTTTGACATCATTTTTTGAAATTTATTATCCCTCTATCAAAAAATCGATCATTACTGTACATTATATAGTTTCTGAATAATAGAATCTACCAATTGAATGTGTTTGAGAGCAAAAATGAATTTAAAAATAAGTCAGAAAATAAGCAGTTTGGATTAGAATACACCCTTAATAAAATGATTTTTTTCTTCAACCGCTATGTATTTTTAATTTATTTTTGCTGTAAGAATTGGTCTTATCAAAAACTTGTTTATATAAATGTTGTAGACAATACTGAGAAGATATATGATAAATTCATGGGGATTTTATATATTTTGAATTAACGGAGTTATGGATTTTCTTCTTCTTCAACCCACGCTTTTTTTTTTTTTTTTTTTTTTGTACGAATTGGTCTTATAAAAAACTTGTGAATATAAAAGTTGTAGATAATATTAAGAAGATTTATAATAAAATTAATTGGATTTGATATCTTGAGAATTGACGAAGTTATGAATTTTTTTCTAACAAAAACCCTATTTTTTGCGCCCCTTGAGCCCATTTTTAATTTTATCAAAAATCTGTTATACATAAATTTTTGGCCCTATTTTTACCAGTAATAAAAACTTTAAACTGATTTGATCTGTACAAAAATTAAGAAGTTGGGGGGGGGGGGTTCCACTTTTCACAAAAACCCTCCCTATTTCCATCCCCTTGGTCCGATATTGCACACTAACGAACTTGGGCGAGATTTTATGACCCTTGATTTTATGTATCAGTTTGGAAGAAATTTGTACAGAATTGTGGGTGTTATCGTGTCCAGAAGAAAGTGATTAAATATATATATATATATATATAGACAGATAGACATATAGACAGATAGACAGATAGATAGATAAAGTTTCTTACTGAGGGTGGTTTGGTGTTCTAGGGGTCATGATCGGTGTAGATCTGCAAAAAATTTTCAGAAATTCCAACATAGGGGAGAATGTAATAGGTAGTATTCCATACGAAATCTACCTAAAATCGAGTCTGACAAGAACCAATTAAAAATAAATATTTTAGTTGGTAAATTGATTTCATGTATTATAAAGCGCTAATTCTTGGGCACCGACTAATAAAATGCATTGTACATTATACTGTACACCCATTTCCCCTTTCTTTTCTTATTATTCGCTTAACAATGCGCTGTTAAAAATGAATACTTTAAATTTATTAAATAATCCAACATAAGATAATCATATTCAAATATTATTAGTACAATGGATGAAATAAAAACATTTAAACTTAAAACTGGATAACATTTTTAAATACTGTTGAAACTATGGCTTTCATTTGAATTATTTTAAAATAAAACAAATAGGCAATTTCTAAACATTGAACATTACGCAAAATTATAATCTTTACATTTTTAAAAAGCTTTTAAAAGAATGTCTTTAATTTCGAAAGAGAATCTGTTTAAAAGCTATTTTTATCAGAAATATGCTTTAACGCATTATAAAGCACCAATTATTGGATACCGACAAATTAAAATTCATAAAACTTCGTATTTATCACATCTGTTTTCTTCACTCAACAATGTACATTGTTAAATATAAGTACTTATATGAAATAGCTGGATTTCGAATTTTATTAAATTAACGGATGGAATAAATGTAGTGAAATTAATTAAAACTATCGGGACAACAGCTCACTCCAATAAATTATATGCAGGAAAGAACATATAAAGTTTCCAAACTTCCGTGTTTACCTGGAATTCATTTTTTTTTTTTTTTTTTTTTTTTTTTACTTTCTTCTATTTCTAGAACAAAAAGGTATATGCGTGAAATTTTTCGATTTCCGGTTTTCGACGGATTTATACGTTTTACGAGGTCCTGAACACGACTTGGCCATTTTTATAAAATGTCTGACCGTGAGTCTGTCTGCGTATCTGACTGTCTGTATGGCGAAGCGAGTGCTTTTGTGTCTCAAGAACTATTTCACGAAATTAAATCTAATTCACCAAAACTTCAGATTCAGTTCGACCTTGACATAATTTGATACTGATTATAGGTTTTGGCGTAAATCGTAAAATAGGTGCTACTGCTGTGCTGCATTTTTCACGATTTCCGAGATCTGAAGAACTAGTGCACGAAATTTCATCAACTCTGTTAGACATTGACATAAATAAACGTTGATTAGGTTTTGATGTAAATAACCCAACTGCTGTGCTGCACTTTTTGCAATTTACGCGATAGTTATATAAAGTGAAAACTTTAAAAACAATAAAAAAAAGTTTTTAATAGATCGTTTACATGTTTCGTCTCTTTCGAAGCCATCATCAAAACGAAAAAATGTTTTTCTTTGATAATGGCTTCGAGAGAGCTGAAAACTATAAACAGTCTAATTAAACTTTTTTTTACTGTTTTCAAAGTTTTTACTTTGCACTTTTCAGCCATTATAAAAAGTATACTATAATTAACCCTTTGCAGTATTGCAGTATGGTCGTATTAAGTTGATAAATAGGTGTCACGCTGGTCGGGATTAATTTTCGTTGAAGGAACAATAACACATAATAGACAAGATTATGAAAGAAAAACACAATTTACTAATTCTGTTTTAAACTTTAGTTATAGGTAACACAATAATATGTTTTATATGAAAATTATATTTTATAGTCCTCCCGTGTGTGGTATCTTTCAAAACAGTCTCCAATAGACAGTCTTGAATTTTTTTGTTTGAACATACCGAACAATCTTTACACCTTATATTTTTTAAACCACTTTCAATTTCACAGTACACTTCATTCGGTCACTTTCTTTTTGCCATTTTAGAGTATTATTTTAAAAATAGTTTAAGAAGCGAAAATGCCTAATGACACTTATATACAATTTGTAAAATATTATTTTGAATTCTACGCATCTCCAAAGCTTGTCGACTTAAGGCTCCTGTTCCTGCCGGCGAAAGCACTTACGAGCTAATGCTAATCCTATGGGGAGGGATTTTTCTAATATCTCGTTTGCATTTCGACATTTTTAAATAATTATTTTTGCATTGGATAGCCGGGATCCGCCTGAACCGGTTTTGAAAGTGAAAGTAGCTTTATAAAAAATATCTGAGCCCCAAACCGAAAAAGTAAAGAAGGTGCGATGTAGAAACGGACCTCGGCTATCCAATGCAAATATATATATATATATATATATATATATTTTAAATATCGAAATGCAAACGAGATATTAGATAAATCCCTCCCCATAGGATTAGTATTAACTCGTGAGTGTCTTCGCCGGCAGGGACAGGAACCTTAATATAATGTATTATAAGATCAGTATGGTTCTTTTCTGTAAAAGGCTGACAGCAGACATACGACCGCAAAGGATTAATAGTTTTAAAACGTTTTCATTATTTTTTTAAAATAAAAACGGAGGGAAAATTGAGTGGTGCGAATGAATAGTATATTGACCCAAGCGTACACACATACATACACTCACAGACACATCCAAGCACATGCAAAGAAAACAAATATTAATAAATCCAATGGAGGGGAAAAAAACCCGCCATTCCATTAAGGAAAGAGACTAATTCCTAGGAGTTCTCCTGACCGAATGACCTATATCGCAATTAAGAGAGAAAAAAGAAAACAAGCTGTGTGGATAAATATTGACACAGAAGAAAGAAAGCCGAAGAATCGAATGCAATTTTGATATCGCGTGACTCGTCACGGAGAGGAAAACGAAGCCAAGAAGAGAGAGATCATCACCCTGGCTTCAACTGTGTCTGAAAATAACATTTGTGTCTGAACACAACGCTGAAGTTTCAATAAAGAATTTTCACTGCATGGGATCGCGAAATAATACCCTCAAAATAAAAAGAATGTTTTTCAAACTAGTGTAATGTGGGGGTAATAAGAGGCAAGCAAAACCAACCACCTGTGACGTGGTTCTCAAAAAAATATATTTCCTCGCTCAATAACACTAACATTGCTCATTTTTAAACGCAAAAGCAAGTAAACTTAATAATAAAAACTTGTACACTTACTTGTAAACTTAATAATTAAAGTGATTTGTGACCAGTTTTTTTTTTTTTTTTTAAATTTTCCAATAAATGGCGAAACATCTTGAGTAGAAAGTAATTTTTGTCTCAAGATGACAGTTTTTTTTTCTTTCCCGCATTATTGCGCCCAGATGTTCGCCTCAAAACGCCCACTTTGACAACATTTACAAAAAACATCTTCATATTTACCGGAATGAAAAAAAAAAAATCTCGGTTACATAATTTCCGAAAAAGAGCCAATTAGATGTATATCAATCTAAATGCCAATTAGATACGTTAGCGAATGATTAAAATATGGGATACGCTTCATTCCAGATTTGAAGGCATATGGAGTGTGTGTTACCAAAAGATTGAAACACGCGTTATTTTTATTTATTATTATTATTTTAGCTTGTAGATAATACACATATAATGTAAATTGCAAAAGTGTTTAAAATAAGGTAAGCTTTAAGATTATGTGGAATGAAAAAGGCTTATTATAAATAGAAAAAAAAAGTTAACTTTTAAAATTTTTATACGGTCCCTGCGTACTATAAATTATATTTAGAAACACTTTTTCTCATGCTCTGACAATTACAACAATAAAAGTTGCATTTGTGTGCGACTAAATGGAGTTGTGATACTTTGTAAATTATGAAATTCATTCACGTAGTCTTAATTTTTACCTTATTTTGAACAGTTTTGCGATTTAAATCGCCTGCATATCTCTAACAGGTCAAAAATTAAAGCGCTTTTCAATCTTTTCGAAGTCCCCCCCCCCCCCCCCCCGTATACTCATCGAAAAACAAATTAATTTTTACAGGCATCTGACAACTTGTACTGTGGCGTGTAGCCGATGCCTGTAAATGTTGTTTTACCTTTCGATGAGTGTGCCTGCGGTCAAATGCGAAGAAAGGGAAAGAACAAGAAAGAGTTCCATTTTACTATAAATGAACTTGGTGCTTTATGGTATAGTTTTGTTTTCATTCTGTGTTAATCGCGGAGGAAATAAATAGAATATAATAAATGGAAAATGTAGATTCACTTCGTAATATCTCTCTCAGCTTGCTTTTCTTTTGTTTCAAACGTCCTTCTGAATCTCATAATATCAATGAAAGTTAATCTTAAAGGCAAACACAAAACTGCATTCTCTTCCCCCCTAATCGATTCGAATAAAATCAGAAATTTTACTTAACCCTTTATGCCCCGACGGTACTTTAAAATACCACAAAAATAAGTTGCTATAAAATTAATTTAGAACATCGATTAGTAGTAATGCAGTTTAGAATGATTTATAGATACTTTATCTTGTTCCAAAAGCATTATTGGTTGCACAAAACAAAAATATTTTTTAAAGGATGATTTCTTTTTCATCTGCATCTTTTCAGCGTTATTGACATTGAAATACTGTGGGAGAAAAGTTTCAATATTTCCATATTTCTGTTGTAAGAGCATTATATGTGTACGTTTCCTAATTCTATAAAATACTAAAAAAAATATTTTAAATATAAGATTTCAATGGAGTTGTAAATGTTGCACAAAATCCCTATAAATTCAAATTTAATTAATTACTTTTAATTAGCAAAATACTTCTAAAATTTATTAAATGATTGTGTAAATCTTTTAATGTAGTTTCAAAAATTCACGAAAAATGCTTAAGAAGATGAAATTTTCGTGAATTCTTAATTAAGAATATATATAGAGGGATATAATAATGACATATAGAGAGTTAATAAGTAAAATCAAATGCAATACACAGAAAAGAAAATTTTATTTAAAAAATGTTCTGGTTCAAAATACATTTTTTTTAATCTACAGAAAAAACCGGAAAGATGAGAGCAATGTTTAAAAGTGACTTCAAAAACGAATAAAAGATAAATAAGTGAAATAAAACAAAATGAAAAATTCCTAATTCTATAAAATACTAAAAAACAATATTTTAAATATAAGATTTCAGTGGAGTTGTAAATGTTGCACAAAATCTGAAAAGATATGGACAGCATTTTACTCTAAATGACTTTATGGTACAGTTTTTCCTTTTCATTATTCGCCGAGAAAATAAATAGAATAGAATGAAAGGAAAATGTAGTTTAACTTTATAATATTTTTATGAGATTAATATAAATGAAAATGAGTTTTTAAAGATAAATACATAGCTACCTACTTTTCTTCTCTCCCCCTCCCCCCATCGAACCAAATAAAATCAGAAATGTTAGTTAAAGGTGTACTCAAATACAAACTGCTTATTTTCTGACTCATCTTTAAATTCATTTTTGCTCTCAAACGCATCCAATTCAGGTTTTCTTATTCAGAAACTATATAATGTGCCGTATGGGTGGCTTTTTTGATAAAGGCAGAATATATTTTTTTTAAATGCTGTCAAAGTGGGCATTTTGAACCGAATTTTCCGAAGCGATAGTGCTGGAAACGAAAGAAATGGTCGGACTCAGAAAATAATTGTTTATAAATCAAGTTCTAATTAATGGAACGAAAAAATAAACACAAAAGTCGCTTCTAAATCTCTTCAAAAATCACGTCAGCATGTTTCGTGTTTTTACTTTTAAAAATGAGTCTGAAAATGTGTCCGAAAATTTAGAGTTGTTGAGCGGGGAAAATATATATATATATATATATATTAAATATTTGTTTGAATACCGCGTTAAGTAAAATGAAATGCAACATAGATACGAGACAATTTTATTTTAGAAAAATTCTGGTTCAAAATATATTTATTTGACTTGAAAAAAACAACAACAAAAAAAGACAACAGAAGGTTGGCAACCACGCTAAAAAAAATTACTTCAGAAATGAATAGAAAAATTACTAAGAAAACAAATAGAAAATAAATAAGTTAAATAAAATAAAATAAAAACAATGATATAGACTGATATTTTCAGACATTACTCTTTCCGTTTTTAGTGCCAAACACCACCATAGTTTCCAAGTCTCCGACTTTTTGCACACCACTATTATATTACAGAAAATGTTATTCTTTTAAATCGCCTAAATATTCGAATTAAATAAAGCAACATTTTCTGTATTAAACTACTGGTATCCAAAGAGCCGGAGACTTGGCAGCTCTGAAACACTGAAAATGCATAACATTCAAATCATGGAAACTCGGTAAATGTTAGTCGTAAAAATTATTTTTTAAATGTCCTTCATAGACTCAGAGCAACATTTTTATAAACGTAAGTTACCGGAAAATAAGAATATATAAAATTATTAAAATTGTGTCTTAATATGTATTCATCCCCTCGTACTAAAATACCATACCTAAAAGCTGTACTTTATTTCATTAAATTTGTAGTTCGAAAGATATTTCTATCATCAGCCGTTTAAGGCAAGGATCTTCAACTTTTCAAGCTGAAGGCTCACGACTACATAAAAAAAAAATTCTAAGTTATTGCGGGCCGCCCACAAGTAGTGAAATAGCTTAATCCATTCAAAGGTGGTATTTGCATGGTGCGAAAACACTTCATTTTAATTCTAAACTGTCAAATGGCACCAAGAATTTTTAAATAAAATTTTGCTGTCATAATATACGTTATTGAAGAAAAGCTTTTAGTTATTTGTAAATAAATTTGTTCGTGAATTCTGGTGTCATTCAATTATTTCAACATTTTAGCAGCAGTGTACTTTACATTAGATTAATTTTAAACACAATTTTTCAATTGGTAAATAAATCATAACAGTTGTAAATTTCAAAGTGGGTGCAAAAAGTCCTGGCCATTGCCAAGACATCAGTGGTTCGAATCCTGGCCCGGAATTTTTTCACTTACTTGAAAATTTGCAACTGTTAGTGTACTTTACCCCTGCAAGGATCAACCAATAAAAGTATACACACCTAACTTACAAAAACAGGATGTGTTATATATGAGTACTCAGGAATTTCAGAATTATCATTTTCTTCTTGATTAACATAAAAAAAATATCTTATTATATTTTCAAGTAATGTTTCATTTTGTCACCAGAAACTCCACATAGTTTTTAAGTAGATTTCGTAAGAAATACTACCTATTACATTCTCCCCTATGTTGGAATTTCTGAATTTTTTTTACAGATCTACGCCGATCATGACCCCTAGAACCTCTACCCCCAGTTAAAACCTTTATATATCACCTTTTTTTATGAACACGATAACTTCTATAATTCTGTACAAATTTCTTCCAAACTGACACAGAAAATCAAGGAGTAGAAAATCTCGGTCAAGTTCGTCAAAGGGCAAAATCGGACCAAGGAGGTGGAAATAGGGAGGGTTTTTGTGAAAACCGAAAAAACTCCATAACGTCTTATTTATAATACATATCAAATCAGTGCAAAGTTTTTATTACTTATAGGAAAAGGGACAAAAATTTATCTATCACAAATTTTTGACAAAATTTTAAATGGGCTGAAGGTGCAAAAAAATTGAGTTAAGGAGAAAAAGCTTCATAACTTGCTATCAAATCCACTTAAACTTATAATTAATCGTCTTAATACTATCCAGAACATTTATATTAACAAATTTCTGATAGGACCAACTCTTACCGCAAAAAAATTCATAACTTCGTCAATTCACAAGATATCAATCCGCTTAGATTTATTATACATCTTATACATATTATCTACAACTTTCATATTTGATTAGACCAACTCTTACAGTAAAAACAAATTAAACAAAAATAGGGGTTTACGAAAAAATTATCGTATTAAGGGTGTACTCAAATCCAAACTGCTTATTTTCTGTCTCATTTTTAAATTCATTTTTGCTCTTAGGAGAATCCAATTGGCAGGTTCTCTTATTCAGAAATTATATAATGCATCGTATTGGTCTATTTTTTGATAAAATCAGCATTTGAAACGAATTTCCCGAAGCGATAGTGCTGTAAACGAAATAAGTGGTCGTACTAAGAAAATAATATTTGTAAATCAAGTTCTAATTAGTTGAACGAAAAATAAAAACACAAATCGTTTAAAAATCTCTTCAAAAAATCGCATCAGTAAGTTCATTGTTTTTACTTTTAAACATGAGTTGAAAACGTGCCAAAAAATTTCGAATTATTGAGTGAGGAAAAATATTTTTTTTAATACTGCCTCAACATTATTCTGATAAAACCAGCTCTAACAGAAAAATGAAATTAAAAATTCGCCAAAAGCGGCCAGATAAAATTGTTAAACTGGATTTACGTCTAATCTTGATTTAGTTTTTGTTAGTGAAATTAGTACTGAACTTCGAAATCTACCTCCGCCTGTAGCCCGAGCCGGCAGGGATTTTTTTTTAAGAACCCAATAAAAGGGACCGGGAGGGACATATATGCTCCAAAGACTTTATTAGTCCCCGTTATGCTATTTCTTTCTCCCTGCTTATTTTATGTCGTCTCCAAAAAATAACGTTATGTTGTAATAAGCCAGCGGTAAAACAAAGCAGATGCATCATTGTACGATTAAATACGCCATATCAATTTTTTAAACTTCTAAGCATCGCACATTTTCAATTTTTATACCGTCGTATTGAAAAAAAAAGAATCTTTTAATGCAATTTGTTTGAAAACTGCATCTCCATTTATTTTTGAGACATTAATTTTTTTTGCAGTTTTTAGCACCATTTGTTTAATTCTGGCAACTCAAGTATTCCATTTCTGTAGAAAGTAAAGGAAAAATAGTTCTAAAATAGTAATTATATATTTTTGTTGCCATTTTCTCATAACAACCGAAAGAAAATGTAATTAAAATGCGTGCTATTTTGTAAAAAATATAAACGAATGATTTCTGTTAAAACATGGAACTATTATAAACTATATTTAATTTTAAGTATCTATATTAATGTTACAAACAAATGAAGGCCTATGAATCATTAGATAGCCGTTATTTTTGTCGAGTTTCTTCAATGATGGCATCTTTTTGCTGCATTTGTGTATTGTTTGGCGATAGTGACGTCCTATGCATGCTTTACTGTAGATGTCTAAGAGTGGATCGTAAATGCAGAATTCTTAAGCGGGTGCGAATGACGTCATTTTACATAAAATAAAAGCGTGTGCTTTAAGTCTTAAAATTGAAATATGTCTTGTATTATTTATATAAACATTTTTTTTCCCTCGGGGACGACACTAAATTCTGAAAAGCAGAATTCCTGTTTTCTAGTTCTTAGTCTGAACAATCTCTCTCGGACAATAAAAATTTAAATGTTTTTCACCTATAATTTGTAAACCCGGGAACATAGGGGCAGATCTCTTAGTTATTTACTTATTTCCTTGGAAGAAACAAAATTTATAGCTACAATATATACTATTTAATATTGTAAGATATGCAAATTCACCTTTTACATTATTTTATTGAAAATCAATATATACTATTTTCTTTTGCTTCATTTCCCGATCCAATGTACCACATAATTAAAATTTTACAAAGATTTCAACTTTGTTATGTATCGAGCGACTTCAGAAAGAAAGAAAAATGATAAATCGATACAAAATACGTTCTTCAAGAAAGATGTAGTAAGGACATCAACAGCTGCCGATTATCAGTTTTGGTTGAACGAGTAGAGTTTTTTTTAATATAATCTTTCAGAAGATCATTGAGATTTCTCAATCTGCGTTTATACAGTTTGGCTGGTAGAGAAGATTTTTTTTTAATGCACTTCTTTTAACCCAAAGTTTAAAGTATTACACAGTATCGTATCTCATTTACTAAAAAACATCCATACTTTTTTCTTAAATTTGGTTTAAAAGTAAAATTAATTCGAACTAAATACTACACGTCCTTTCTTATTGTTAACCAACAACTAATTCCTAAACTGTTAATTTTAGAGGTACAATTGCATGTAAAAGTGTTTCAAATATTAGTTAGCCCTTTATCTACTGAATCATGAAAATTTTATCTTCTAAAGCATTTTTCGTGAATTGTTTAAACAACGTTAGAAGATTTACATAATCATTTAATAAATTTTAGAAGGATTGAAGGATTAATTAAATTTGAATTTATAGGGATTTTGTGCAATATTTATAACCCGACTCAAATCTTTTATTGTATATATTTTTCTTAATCTTTTGTAGAATTAGAAAATGTACAAATATAATGTTCTTACAATAGAAATATAAAAATATTTCCGAATTGAAAAATTCCCCTCCCCCCAACGCGAAGACAGCTGAAAAGAGGCAAACGCAAAAGAAATTATCCTTTTAAAAATATTTTTGTTTTGTGTAACCCATAATTCTTTTGTAACAAGATACGTAATGCATCTATAACTCATTCTAAATTGTATTACAACTAATCGATGTATTAAATGAATTTTATAACAAGTTATTTTAATGGTACTTATAAATACCGTCAGTAGATAAAGAGTTAATATGCTAATAAAGATATGCTTTAAATTGCGAAAACGTTTCAAATGTTAGTTTTAGAAGTATATTTATAATTGCAAAACCGTTTCGAATGTTGAGTTTAGGGGGATGATTTAAGTTGCAAAAATTTTTCAAATATTAGTTTTAGAAGTATACTTCCAATTGTAAAAATATTTCAAATGTTAGTTTCAGAGGTATAGTTTCAATTACAAAAATGTTTCAAATGTTAGTTTTAAAGGTACACTTCCAATTGCAAAAATGTTTGTCTGCCCCTCGGGATTGCACTAACTATCCCTCTAAAGCACTAGCTGAGTTTCCGATGTGGTCATCCCTGCAAAAATATTTCAAATGTTAGTTTTAGAGGTATACTTCCAATTGCAAAAGCAAAAATGTTTCAAATATTGGTTTTAGATGTATACTTCCAATTGCAAAACTGTTTCAAATATTGGTTTTAGATGTGTACTTCCAATTGCAAAACTGTTTCAAATATTAGTTTTAGATGTGTAATACTTCCAATTGCAAAACTGTTTCAAATATTAGTTTTAGATGTGTACTTCCAATTGCAAAACTGTTTCAAATATTAGTTTTAGATGTGTACTTCCAATTGCAAAACTGTTTCAAATATTGGTTTTAGAGGTATACTTCACCATGTTTCAAATGTTGGTTTCAGACGTATACTTCCAATTACAAAAATGTATCAACTGTTAGTTTTAGAGGTATACTTCCAATTGCAAAAATGTTTCAAATGCTGTTCGTCAGAAGAAAAGCATTTACGTCAAAAAATAGTTACTTTTTAAAAAGTTACGAAATTTACATTTTTGTACTGTCTTTGTGTTCTATAAGTTTCATGTAGAAAACTTTTCCCATGCTCTAACAAGTAAAACCCTAAAAATTCCATTCTTCTATGGACGAAACTTACCGAGTTATGATAATTTTAATTTTATAATTTTTTCTTGGTACGAAAAACGCGTTTTTCGTTTTTACTGAACTAATTCAATTTTATTCAAAATAAAGTCTCAAAAACCATTAAAAAGCAAGTTAAAAATTCACATGTTTAAATAAAACCTAAGCGCCTAACAAAGTAATTTAAAAGCAAATATAAACACCAATCTCCGGGATGACGGAAAAACTCTTACGCAGTAAAAATATTTAAAACAATTTCCCAAGCAATTTATTTCTATTTTGTTGCCAGTCCAGAGTTCTTTTTTCCATAACGAACAACCCCGTTTTCTGAAGCCCACTTTAAATTCAATAAAATCTATCGAATTTTTCGGCTCTTTTTAAGGCCATAAAGAAACGGGTTGGAACGAAGTCATCGACATTTCTCAAACCGTTTAAAGAGAATAAAGTTGCATTTATTTATTTATTTTCACGAGTTAATGAAAATCAGGATGTGGGCTATAACTTATGTTCTAATTGAGGCAAAATGTAAAAAAAAAAAAAAAAAAAAAAGATTAATAGCTTTACCCTTTTTTGGACATAATTAGTTTAGTATTTTCCGAAATATTAAACTCTATTCAAGTTATTTATTTTTATTTATTTATTTCCTTTTGGTATTAAAACATAGAAAGCCCGATAAAGTTGTTAAACGTGACTGGAATAAAAATAAAAATTTAAAATATCAAAAATCCCGACTGCGTAAAAAGCGAACAAATTATTTCTCATCAATGTGAAACTATTTTTTTAATTACTTACCTATTTTTTTATTTACTTGTATTGATGACTTTTAAGTTCTGTTTAATAGTTAGCTCCTATCTATAAACACTGTTGATGAGGCCTATAGATGTCTATGAAGGTTAGAGTTGCAGTAAAGCTAGAGATCCTACCTACACAACTTCCAGGTGGTGTAATATTTAAACGGAGCTTCTGACTGTAAAATAGTCAATGAAACATAGTCTTCATTTTGAAAGACCTATCCAATGATATGCCACTCAATAGTGTGCGTAAAAAAACATTTTCGTATCTACCGCCCTTTTGTATTTTACGGCCGCCATTTTGAACTTATAAAAACAAAACCTAGCCTTTAACCATCGGACGGTTAAGACGAATCGATAGAGACCTCATTCATTAAAATTCATCCAGCCGTTGGGGAGTTTCGAGGGTATAAAGAAATCCACCATACCCAGATATGCGTGAAACGCATAACCCTTCATGGCAGTCGGGTAAAAAAATGATTCAATATCTTTCAACTTTTAAAAAATAAAGTAAATCTGATCAATTAGTTTCTGAGGTGTTTAGTTTTCTTCAAAAATTTGGTGATTTTTTGGAGAGTCCTACACGGGTCGGGTTGTAACCGACTCGAAATGGAAAATTTTGCCTTAAGTCAATCCGAATCCGATAACTCGAAAATCGACCCAACTTGACACACTTTAACCCAAACTTGAACCCGAAGTGAAACAAAATTAATTCATATTTTAATACGATTATGGAAAATTAGTCTCAAATTATGTCCCTAATATCTTTTTTTTTTTTTTTTTTGTAAAACTGAACTTATATACACTCATTAATATTCAAATACGCAGTTTTTTTTAATTGAATATTGTTCAAGTCTTTCTTTAAAAAATCGGATAAACCAGAATCCGAATCCAAAGAATCAAAACCTAAACTAAAACATTTAAAATCAAACGCACCCACAATGAAAAAAAATAGCGTCTAACGGATGCGACTCGAACCGCGGTCGGGTCGGGGAGTAAAATTGGTTTACCTGCCCCCGAATCCAAAGAAAACTTAACTCCAAATATTTAAAGCCCAGGCACTCTCGACAATGAAAAAAATAGCGTCTATGCGATGCGACACGAGACGTCGGTCGGGTTCGGGTGAAATCGGGTTACCCGACCTGATTCAGGGATCTAATTTTTCGTAAATGTATACTTTTTGTAGATTAACAGCCATATTTAATCAAAATCTCATATGCTATATGAAGGGGAATCAAGAAGAAGTATTTGCTCTCTCTAGGGATTTGAATAAACTTTTTTGTAGCTATTAAAAAAAGAGAAATTCGCATCGACAATGACATCGCCGCAACTCATTTTCTTGCTGTTTTTTTCTGTAGAATCTGTCCCAAAATGGTTTAAAAATGAATTAAATACCTAATTTGTTGGTCGATTCGTACGAAAATCTACCATACCGTTCTTGCGACGCTGGAAAAGGCACGCTTACACCCACGAACGTACGCACACAAATCATGATTACAAATATTAATTTCAAATACTTTAAAATAGCCATTGTTCAATGTAAAAAAAAAAAACCACTGTAGATTTGCCAGAACAAACTCAATCACAGTGAATGTGCTGTATCTTTCTTCGGTTTCCTGACTTTATTAACATGGAAAATACAGTAGTTGCGTAAAATTAACAGCACAATGTGCTGGCAATTTGGACGCATTTTTTTACAGCACAAACTGCTGGCGTCCAAATTGCCAGCACATTGTGCTGTTAATTTTACGCAACTACTGTATTTTCCATGTTAACATAGTCAGGAAACCAAAGAAAGATACAGAACATTCACTGTGATCGAGTTTGTGCGCGAGATGAACAGTACTTTTTACTCTAAAAATGTCTTTTTTTTTTTTTTTTACAGTGTTGTGACGCGTCGCTTCTCAAGCTGTTGCAACCCCTCTGAATTTGTTCCAAAAACAACAACGTTCTCAAGTGGCCCAAGTGATATTTTCTGAAGGTGATTATTTGGGGCATTTTGAACCGAATTTCCGCGCAAAGGAAGAATAACCACTCAAGGAAGGGTGAAAAACGTCTTTGTCGCGTGATCAAAATCGTTTATCACTCAATAGGTAATTTATTGATTAAAAAATGGAAAACACAGTTCGATTTCTACAGTCAGGTCTTCCAGTTCTATATCTTGCCGTTAAAAATGAATTTGGAAATGAGTTAAAACGTTTTGCGCATGTTTAACAGAGCAGTTGAGAACAGCCTTAATTCGATAAAAGAAAATTCTCTATGAACTCTAAAGGGGTTTCACAAAAACAAGTTTAGGGCATGTTTAAGTAAGGCAAATGCATTGCAGTCGGGGGAAGATTTCTTTGAAGGAGATGCAATAAATTTTGGCTATTAAATTGATACCTTTTGTTTTATGCCGCCATTCCGTGTTCTTTTTTATCACAGTAGTATATTAAAATACGATTATTTAGGAACATTTTAAAAGAAATCCCATGCAAAAATTCCTTTTAGAAAAGAACTAGCGTCCAAAATAGTTTGAGCTCTCTCATGATTAAGGGATATTGAAGGAATTTTTTTTTAATATTTGAAAAATCGCCTACTTATGTGTATTATATTATAGAATATAGCTAAAAATCATTAATAACATGTAGAAATATGCATACTTTTAAATATTTTGGATTTTTAGACTCAAAATATACATAAAATTTGCTATAAAATGGTCCTTTATCAAAACTCAAATTTAAATGAGGGTATTTTTATTCTGTAATTTTTGTTATGATTAATGAAACTTTCTTGAAGTGCCGTAGCATTTTCATAACTATAACTATGTTATTAAAAAATATATAGAAGTAACGTTTTTACGCAAAGAAAAATCAAGAAAATATATGACAACTCATAACTTGTATTAACTAAAATGTGATAAAATAAATTAACTTATTTCAAATGAAAATCAAATTTCAAATTATTTTTTTTTTGCTTAAAAGGCGCAAAGACCAACTTAGTGAAAAATATTCCATGCCGGGAATCGAACCCGGGTCATCAGTATAGCGCACTGACGTTCTACCGCTAAACCACATGGAACGATACCCAGCCTGGAACTTCTCTCAGGCTGGGTATCGTTCCATGTGGTTTAGCGGTAGAACGTCAGTGCGCTATACTGATGACCCGGGTTCGATTCCCGGCATGGAATATTTTTCACTAAGTTGGTCTTTGCGCCTTTTAAGCAAAAATAATTTGAAATTTGATTTTCATTTGAAATATTGTATTCAAGGCGAATGTTTCTCTCTGGAAAAATTTCCAAATATTAATATAAATCAACTTGTAGTTAGAGGCACATTACCTAAATAAAATCCTTTAGAGTATTTTTGCAAAGTTTCACAAGGTTACAATTTTTTGAGTTGTGATGTTTTGCAATAAAGCAAAATGTTAAAAATCTCATTTTGAGAAAAAGCAGAAAAAAGGAAACCTTCGATTTCAAGAACATGCGACTAATATTAAAATGACTGTAACTCAAGTTCTAAGCAAGATAGAAACAGAATTCAAATTGATTTAGAAAGCTAAAGTGTCACGCTTTAATATTAAACCAAATATGGAAAATCTGATTTTTGGCCGTAAATTGCATTTTATAGGTAGGCAGGTGCCTAAAAAGTCAGTTTCCTCAAAACTTCAATTTTGATCATTACGTGCATGATTTCTAATAGAATTTCGCGAAATTTAAGTAAGAAATTTAAAAATGATGACTATTTTTATTTTTAAAAAATATTCAAAAAAGAGATTTTTTTTTTTTTTTACATTTTTCCTCAAGAACTAATAATTACATTTTTTTCTAGTGTAGTTAATTTTAAACACCTATCATATACCTACACAATTAAAAATTTTTTGCTCATTGTGGCAATTAAATTATGAGAAATCCTGCGAGCAGCAAATAGGTTAAAATAGTACATTTTAACGTATTCCAGATTTATTTTCCCGCTATTTCATTTACAATAGAGATGATTCATTAACCCTTCACTGCACGATTTTTTTCTATTTTTATGAAAAAAAATTATTCGAAGTCTATATATCGGTCTTATATTGGGGAAAATAGTAAAAAAAAAAATTAAATTTAAAATTTTCAACTAAAATTTGATATTTTATGGCGTGTACCCTATGTACGCAATTACAGTTTTAAAATATTGTATTGCTATATATTACAACTAAATAAGAAGATAAAATTAATTAATTTAAGCCTAACACTCTGCAACTTTTTTAATATTAATATTTTTAAGTATTCACTAAAAATAATGAAAGTAAATTTTACCTTAATAGGTTGATCGATTTTTTTTTTTTTTTTTTGCATCCGAAGAACAAATTCTAATTTTTTGTCAAATGTAGCCATCTGACATGGACAAAATAAGTGTTATTTCATTCTTTGGACTGTGCTTTATCAGGGATAGAGGTCATATTGGCCAAATTCATGGCACATAAGAATTACACTGTTTTTAGGTATGTGTCAGATGTGGCGCGTCGTGCAGTGAAGGGTTAAACATGGTCCATACAAATGACAGTGCTTCAAATCTCGTCCTGTGCTTCATGTTTGAGCTTTGATTTCTTCCAAAAATAATTTTTTTAATCAATACGTCACATAGGACATAATCTTCCTCGTATACAATACTAAGCGATGTGTATCTTTCATAAGCGGGAAATAAGAGAACATCATAAGCAGCTGATTATCTGTTTCTGAACAAGTTCTAGTTGAAACAAAACAGAACAAAAAATTCCACTAAAAAGTTACTTCTTGTTATATGTAGCTTATTTCACTCTTATACATTGTTTTAAAATGAATATCGCTTTTGAAAAGAGAAACGAAACAGTCTATCAACATTGATCTGGATTAATGCCAGGCCAACTAGTTCTGTAGATTTCTTACTTTATATTTCTGCTCAAAAATGTTTATAGTTCAACGATGAAATGACCCATTAAGCAGTTAAAAGTTTCATCTGCAAAAAATGCTCTGAACTTTCCGGTTAACTCAATAAAATAGATATTTCATCAAGGTTTAATTTTTATCATTCGTTCGTATTATTCATTCACTCAACTTCATTCTTGAAACTACACCACATTGAAATAGAGATAGAGAATGTGATGATACAAAACAGAAATGTATCTGTTTATTTGTATTTTAATATATTGGCGCAAAGTATAGTCGTGCCGGATTCAAAAGCCGACCCCAATACACTTTAATCTGAACTAGACTCTATCCCGAAGTAAAAGAAAATTAATCCATATTTTTATACAATTATAGAAAAAATAGTCTAAAATAGTCTCTAGTGACAATTTTATCTTTTTCTATAAAAATGAACACGTATACACTTATCAATATTCAAATACACAATATCTTTTGTTTAAAAAATATTCAGGACTTTCTTTTGAAAAATTGGATTAACCCGAAGATGAACTGAACCTGGTCCACCTAACCCAAAATCGACCCGAACTAAAATAATTTAAAGTCAAGCCAACCCAAACCCGAACCGACGAAGAGGCAATTTCAACAGTGGAAATAAGAAAAAGTCACATGATGCCATATCAGATGAATACGAAGCTTGTGGAGCTGTATTTGCAGAAAGTTTGGTTGAAAACTGGCGAATAATAATTGCATTGTGAGAAGACGCATTACCGTGGTTCAAAACCCATGAGTTTTCTCGCCACATTTCAGCCTATTTTCGACGAATTGCTTCATGCAAACGACGCAAAACACTCAAATAATAATTTTTATTGATTGTCTGGCTAGTTGGTATGCACAATAAAAGGACAATCAAAGAAAACAGTCAGCATCACCTTGATTTTTTGAGCAACTTTGACGTGGTCTTTTCGGTCCATGCTTCATCTTTCTACCGCCATTCACTTGATTGTAGAGCTCTACCTGTATGAAAAACATATATAAAACTTTCGTCACCGGTAGTAATTCATTTTAGATAGGAATCGCTTTGAGAAAGCACCTCTCTGGTCCCTTAAGCAAGGTTTTTTTTTTTTTTTTTTTTGAACAAATTCAAAGTTTTTGGAACAACTCGAGAAGTGATGTGTCGCAACCATAAATGAACTTTTAAAATTGCTTGAAAGAACCAAATGATATAGGAACTTGTTCATTATTATTTTATTGTCAAACGACGATCACTAAGCACCAATTTTCTCATCTTATCTGTATCTTGATCATTAATTACAGTGGATGTTCTATCAGGTCCCGGATCATCTACGACGGATTCTGTACAGTCTGTAAACTTTTTATACCAATCAAATACTGTTGTTTTTGATAACCAGTCGTCTTTAAAAGCTTTTTTTCATACAGTAAAGAGAAAGAATAGAGATGAAGTGTGGTGGCTGGAAGTGACACCAAAAATGTAACCCTAAAATCCGCTACATTCGGCCCAAACACAACCACGTGCTTTCGCAAAAAAAGAAGAAAACTTTTAGTGATACAGTTTTTAATTCATAATACAATGAAATGCTACTTTAGAAAGCTTAAATATAAGCAAATCATTTTCATTTAGAGAAAAAATGCACAGGTGATGTCAAATAATTCGGTCCCTGTTTCACGTGCTTGTTTTGATTGGGCCGAATATGAGCATTTAAATTTGAGCGATAACGCGGATCGTATTGCAAACCGTTTTTACGGCATACTCTATCTCCATCTATCTCTTTCCTCCATGGCTTTTTGTAACATTTCAAATGGTTTTGTAGCAAAAATTTCATTTCGAAAGAAAAATGTAATGCATGTTTTTTGCTCAATATCAATCGCCATTTCGGAAAATCAACAAAGTGAAAATTCTTATCTCATTAAAAAGAAATTTATTTTCACACTATAAAATGAAAATTTTTTTACTATTGCCAGATGTTGTCATACATTTAAATTTTAGTGAGTAAAAAAAATTAATAACACACCTTGCGCAATGAGAAGTATGTATTTCTCAGGAGCTTATACCAATAATTAGTTTTAAAAGTTCATTTTTGACATAATGGCGGTTACGTGAACGAAAAAAGGCCATTTATTCGTCTTTTTTATCAACCTTTTGCAAGCATTTGAAAAAATAATCAATGAAAATTATACTTTTTTGTGGTATAAGATCCAGAAAAAAAAAACGATTAACTTTCTTTTTAACAAAAAAATGAAGGAAATAGGTCCACCAGTTCTCGAAAAAAATAGTCGCCCAGTTTGAGAAACAGGCTTTCTAGAAAAACAAGTTTAGTTTTACAATAGCTTTACATTCAACAAGCAAAAAATATTGTAAGGAATTGGAATATCACAAACATGCTGTAGGGAAACAATCTACATAATTGGGAGATGCAAAAAATGCAAAACAAAAAATCAGTAATTTTACCAATTTAACCCTTTATGTACTGAATTAGGAAAACTTTATCTTCTAAAGCCTTTTTCGTGAATTGTTTGAACTACATTAGAAGACTGACATAATTCATTTAATAAATTTTAGAAGGATTTAGTAGGATTAATTACATTTGTATTTGTAAGGATTTTGTGCAATATTTATAACCCCACTCAAACCATTTATTTTAAATATTTTTCTTAGTATTTTGTAGAATTAGAAAATATACAAATACAATGTTCTTACAATAGAAATATAGAAATATTTCTTAATTGAAAAATACCCCCCCCCCCCCCCACAACGCCAAGGAAGCTGAAAAGATGCAAAGGCAAAAGTAAATCATCCTTTTAAAAATATTTGTTTTGTGTAACCCATAATGCTTTTGAAACAAGATTAAGTAATGTATCTATAACTCATTCTAAATTGTATTACAACTAATCAATGTATTAAATGAATTTTATAACAAGTTATTTTAATGGTACTTATAAGTACCGTCAGTAGATAAAGGGTTAATAAACAGGAAGTAATGAGTCAAAATTTTCTCCTTACCAACTTCATCCCATTAAAAGCAATGCTAAAAAAAAACCCTCAAATTTCCCCCAAAATGAAATTATAGTGTTACATACAAATGAAAATATAATATTTCAAATATGATAACTAAGTATTTATAATTACATTTTATTAAAGTCAAGTTATGGGATAGGAACGTTAGGCGCTCAGTGTCAAGCTGTTAATTTGTTACGTTTTTTATCATAAATATTTTTTGCTTCTAAGAACAAGCGTTCACTCCTCTGGTGGTCTATGTTTCTTGTATTTTCAACATTTCTAAAGCGAAAAGTATTTTACTGAACCATTTTTAGGTGCGTTCATAATTACATAAATACGTAGCACCTATAGTCGTCGTTCAGTCCGTCTGTCTGTCCGCATATAACAGCGCAAAAACTACCCAACCGAATCGTCTGAAAGTTAAAATACATAGTTGTTGCAAAATTTTGTCCAGTCATTTCAAGTTTTATGAAAATCGGATGCATAGTTTAATGACAGGGACAGTCAAAAGTTTTCCGTTACATTACGGCCAATGGGGGGAAAATTATTTCAAGTGCATTTTAATGATGTTACAGCCTTTCGAACAGAATGAAATGGATAGGCACTTATGAAGTGCACTAAAATATACATTCAGTACAATAAGTAGTGCAAAAAAATATTAATAAAACTAGTTATAGTACTAACGCACCTCATTTGCCACGTTTGACGAGCAATTTCCAACTTGTTCCCTAGTATGTTTATGTATGAAAGACCAGCTGTGTTAAAATAATACTGATTATGAAAAGAATTGTACCGCTGAAAAGTTCATTGTCCCCTTTGTTCTACAGAATAAGATACTTTCAATAATGAGCTTCTCTATTTACATTCTCTTAGAATATATTTGTCATAGGAAAAGTAAATAAAAATATGCATGTAGGAAAAGAAAAAGCTACTTCAATAGGGTGTTTAATAATTATAAATAAACTAGATTTGCCAATAAAAAAGAAAAAAAAGTAGTAAATTTTTATCATTTTACATACAATGCCACGAAAAAGAAACAAAAAAAAAACTATATATTTTAGAATAGGCAAAAGACAAAACATGACAGGACCTACTAATCCAACTAAATTCTTCAAACCTTCTAAACTCCTTCTAAAATTTATTAAATGATTATGTAAATATTTTACACAATCTTCTAAACAATTCACAAAGTAGTAAATGTTTATCTTTCTACATACAATGGCTCTAAAAAAAAAAAAAAAAAAAAACTATGTATTTTAGAATAGGCAAAAGAAAAAACATGATTAAATTTCAATTTTATGCACTACTGTTTCAAGAAACTTTAACTTAATGAAGGAATTTAAATCTATTATTAATATTTGAATGACATAAAATTATAATAATTTAAAGTCTTTCTTTTTTAAGGTATGTACCCTCAAATCGCTGTTTCTGCGAAAAACTTCGATTTTTTTTAAATTATTTTAAATTAAAGTTCAAACATTTAGGATTCCAAAAATACTGACTTCTAATTATCACTGAGCCAAAAGTAAAGTTATAACACAAAATATAAACCGGAAATGAACTTTTTGAAACCGGAAGTGACCGTTTAAAGAGCCACAGAAAGATAAACAATACATTTTAATACACAAATATATAATATATACACAAATACATAAACACCTACAAATATGATGGATTTTAAAATTGTAAATTTTATACATAATTTTGTGTGCTATATAAAAATCTTAATTTGCGTTTTCTGGAAAACTGCGTTTTTCATTGTGTACGTTTACGAGAAACATCATTCCTTAAAAAGTTTTTAAAATATTGAAATAAAATATTTTAACAAGGTTCTGCTCATATGTTGGTATGTTATGAAGCAAAATATAGCTTGTAACTTTGTACATGTTAATTTAAGAGCTATTTTTATTGAAAAATACACTTTTTCTTTTCAAAAGTCATGTTTTAGTTTTGTATACAAAATTTGGTATATATATTAGTAAATTTAAGAGGTATTGCAAATATTTTGCTTCATAACACAGGTAAGTGGTTTTCTAATATAGTTTTGAAAAAAAAAGTGAAATATATTGAATAGATTTTATTCTAGAAGGTTTGGCATAAACGCATTTTATTTACTAAAATTTGACTAAGTATTGACTAAATTTGAAAAGTTAAGTAAAATTCTATAAAAGATTTACATGAATTCATAGTTTTATTTCCTGTTTTAACTAAAAACACATCTGTTAGATAAAAATTTCATATTTTTCAAAAAAAAAAAAAAAAAAGTGCCCCGAAGGTAGGCACATACCTTAAGCAAGTATAAAATAGAAATATTACTATTGAAATTAAAAACGGGAAAGTATTCGGTCGGATACCGAATATTCGGTAAAATTTTGTAAAGGATATCCGGTATCCAAGAAAAATCCATATCCGGGGCATCTCTAATTATAATTGAACTAAAAAATATGTGCATTTATTCAACATTGTACATATTTTTAAAAAAGCTCTCCAAATGTAGGCACATTCCTAAAAACAACGAATAGAGATTTCGTATGCACCTAGTATATACGGTACATGCTGGGAACACTATTTTCAATAAACAATTAAATTTAAAACATCAAAAAACATGACTGCGTAAAAAGCGAACTAATTAATCATTTCCCATCAATGTGAAACCAATTTTTTTTTCAAATCCTACTATTAGCTCACACTCTCGCTATATATATATATATATATATCTTGTTCAAATTTTCAATCGTTAATAAAATACTTATTATTCATCCAATCAAGCTCAAATAATTTTTTGTAAACTTGTAATGGATGGCACTTGATGTTAATCCAGTTTTTTCAAATATTAATTCATTAATTAAATTTAATTAATTAATTTTCAATAATCGAGAGAGCCCTCTTCTTGATCAAGGCATTTTAAGCGCCACTCAAGAAGAAAGAAAAATGGGGGGGGGGGGGAATTCTCTCACTGACCTAAGTAGGAATTGACTTAAAATATTTTTTTTATATTACTTGTTTATATTACTTACCTATTTTTTTTTATTTACTTGTATGGATGACTTTTAAGTTGTGTTTAATTGTTAGTATCTATCTGTAAACACTGTTTTGATGAGGTCTATAAATGTCTATGATGATTAGAGTTGCAGTAAAGCTAGAGATCCTACATACACAACTTCCAGGTTGTATAATATTTTAACGGAGCTTCTGACTGTAAAATAGTCAATGAAACATCATCTTCATTTTGAAAGACCTATCCAATGATACGCCACTCAATAGGGTGCGTAATTTTTTTTTGTCTCTACCGCCATTTTGTATTTTACGGACGCCATTTTGAATTTATAAAAACAAAACCTAGCCTATAACCATCGGGCCGTTAAGACGAATCGATAGAGACCTCATTCATTAAAATCCATCCAGCCATTGGGATGTTTCGAGGGTATAAAGAAACCCACATACACAGATACGCGTGAAACATATAACCCTTCTTTTCAGTCGGGTAAAAACTGCGAGACTGTTTCCTTAAGGCTATTCTCAACTGCCTCTGATCAACAAGTGCTAAACGTTTTGACGCATTTACAAATTCAATTTTTAACAGAAAGGTATAAAATTGGAAGGCCTGACTAGGGAAGCGATTTGGAATCGAACGGTGTTTTCCATTTTTTGATCAATCAATTAATTACCTATTGAGTTATAAGCGATTTTAATCACATGACAAAGACGTTTTTCTCCCTTCGCTGACTGGTTTTTCTGCTTTCTTCGGAAACTTCGGTTCAAAACGCCCACTTTGACACTATTTTCTAAGAGATCTATTGCGTTTGCAAAAAAACGAAAAAAAAAAACAGCTTGATTACATAGTTTCTGAATAACAACACCATCTAATTTCATGCATTTCCGAACAAAAATAAATTTAAACTCATGTCATAAAGTTGCCCTTTTAGATTTGAGAACAGCTTTAATTGAAAAAAAAATTGGTTATTTTGTCAAACCTACCAATTAAACTCGATAAAGAAGTAGCGGGAAATAAAAAACTTACTAAAGAGTGCTTTTAGCAACATTGTTCCAAGAAAATAACTTTTGGAGTAAACCAATTATCTTTGTTATTTATCAAATTACGGGACTGGATCACGTTAAATTCCAGACTGTAAAAAAATTATTTATTTTCGGATAATTGCTTTGTAAATGTTAAAAGATCATTGGGCTGAATTTTGAATATTAAAAACTCTTAATAACCCAGTAAAAAAGTTTAATTTAGTTAATAATTTCATTATATAGGGGATAAAGAAGAAATCATTTTTGAAAATACTTAAGTGGTTTTATTTAAGAAATGACTTCTTAAATACATTAAAACTATTTGGAAATGAATTTTATTTGTTGGTTGTCTTCTTTTTTCCCCCCAAGTATATTGTATACAAGTATTACATTAAAAATTGTTGCATAGATTTTTTTTTAAATTAATACACACAACACACACATATATATGTATATATATATGGGTCCAATAAATAAATTTAAGTCAAAAAAATTATACTAATATCTGTAAGTTCATCTTTCATCTCTTAAGTTTTATTTAGGTGGTAGTATAACTTTTTCATTATTTGGTGCTTAATTTATTTTTTAACGATTTAGCGGGCAATTTTTGTAATAATATTGTAACAGAGGATATAAAAAAAAAAATTGTTTCACAAAGCCAGATTTATTTAGTGTAGGGTTTGAAATTTAATATATAAGTAAATATGTCTACAAAATATTTACATATATGAATTTAAAAACTTCTTTCTTAACTTCTTGAAAAACGGTGGTATATTGTTTTACACAAATTAATTTTAATCGAGATTTGTACCAGAATTATTCAACATAATTTTACTCTTATATTTTTGTCGGAAAAGTTGTAAAATTGCATTTCCTTTCTTTCAAACAAACTTTTTGAAGATTCCTGTGTGAATTCATGATGATTTATCAAATTAGGTATGAGTGATCTTTGATATACCCCACCCATTTATGTATGATGATTATAATGTCTAATATTATATATATACATATTTAGGGCCTCTACTTTCTTTTAGAGCATATTTTAAAATTCTTTTTAATTCTAAAATAGATATTAAAATCTCTTAAAATTGATATCCATCTTAAAATTTCTTAGAATTGATATCCATCTTAAAATGATATCCATCTTAAAATTTCTAAGAATTGATATCTATCGTAAAATTTCTTAGAATTAAACACATTTATCAAACAATTATCTTTTAAAGCAGTTCTCAAATTCCCTCCTCAACAAAGCGAAACTTTGACGGATTTTGAGACTCATTTTTCAGCATAAAAGATTTAAAATCGATTGATCACACCTTTATGATTACCTTTATGATTTTCGATTCGAAAGGTGTAAATTCGAAGACCGCCGCGGTGAGCGGCCCATCTTCGTCCGCAGCCCTTTATTCTTCTACTCTAGTCCGACTCTTTTGCGGAAGCAAGATTCGTAGGTCCCCAGCCACGTCCCGAATGAAAGACTCTCTAGCGAACTGGAGACTACTGAAGCGATTTCGAAACGAAAAACGTTTTCCATTTTTTTTTTTTTTTAAATAAATAAATTACTTATCGAGTTATAAGCAATTGTGGTTATGTGACGACGTGTTTTTCTTTTTTCTCTCGCTGTCATGTCCGAAAATTCGATTTAAAACGTCCACTTTGACAGTATTTTCAAAAAGATATTTTGTGTTTACCAAAATAATGGAAAACATCTTTTGATTAAATAGTTTCTGAATAGGAACACCTACCAATTTCAAGCGTTTCCGAACAAAAATGGATTAAAAAATGTGTCAGAAAGTAGTACCTTCCGATTTGAGAACAGCCTTAAAATATTTTCTTTTAACGTGACAGTGAACTTTAAAAAATTAGAAAACAAGAATTCTGCTTTTGCAAAATTTAGTGTCGCCCCCGATGAAATACATATATATTATATATATATATATATAGTACAAAACATATTTGAATTTTAAGACTTAAAGCACACGCTTTTATTTTATGTAAATTGACGTCATCCGCATCCGCTTAAGAATTACACATTCACGATCCGCTGTTAAACATCTACAGTAAAGCATGCATAGGGCGTCACTAATCAAAATAATACACAAATGCAGCAAAAAGAGGCCGTCATTAAAGAAACTCGACAAAAAAAGGCTATCTAATGATTCATAGGCCTTCATTTGTTTGTAACATTAATATAGATACTTAAAATTAAATATATTTCATAATAGTTCCATGTTTTAACAGAAATCATTCGTTTATATTTTTTTCAAAATAGCACGCATTTTAATTACATTTTCTTTCGGTTATGGGAAAATGGCAATAAAAATACATAATTAATATTTTAGAACTACTTTTCCTTTATACTTTCTACAGAAATGGAGTTACTTCCATTGCCAATATTAAGCAAACGGCTCTAAAAACTACAAAAAAATTAATATCTCAAAAATAAATGGAGATAAAGTTTTCAAACAAATTGCATTTAAAAGTACTTTTTTTCCCCAATACGACGATATAAAAATTGAAAATGTGCAATGATTAGAAGCTTAAATTTTAATAGAGTATTTAATCGTACAATGATACATCTGCTTTGTTTTACGGCTGGCTTATACAACGTAACGTTATTTTTTGGAGACGACGCAAAATAAGCTGGGAGAAAGAAATAGCATACAGGGGGCTAATGAAATAAAATGAAATAAATTTCTGTTTTTGTTTTAAAATTTACCAGGGATAAAAAATCCGGACACCCGTGTTATAGAGCATGGTGAAAAATATTGTCTATTGAAAAGTGCAATAGATTTTTTACATTTTTGCTTTCTTCTACTTTCACAAGAAGAAAGTATCGGACCCGTGAAAATTTGTCACTGCTGGCTTTCGTCGGATTTATGCATTTTAAACTGTTTTGATCAAGATTTGACTGTTTTCAGAATATGTCTGTCTTTATGCTACACAAATGTTGCGGGCGGTTTCTTTCAAGAACCAGTGCACAGAATTCAATCAAGTTCAGGTTCGCTTTGATTTGAGATAAATTGGTGCTGATAGGGATTTGGTGTAAATCGCCCAACAGGTGGCGCTACTATGCTGCTTTTTTCACGTTTTCCGCTATAGCTATACCTCAAAAACTAATGCGCGGAACTTCAAACTTCATATTCTGCTTAAACCCTGACATAAATAGACGCTGATTGGGCTTGGGTATAAATCGTTCAACAGGTGCTGTTTCTATGCTGCGTTTATCCCGATTTCCGCGATAGCGATATTTCAAGAACTAATGCCGGAATTTCATCAAACTTCATATTCTATTATAAGTTGTCATAAACAGACGCAGATTAGGTTTTGGTGTAAATCTCCCAATACTACATTTTTCACGATTTCCGCGATACATATATCCGAAGGACTTAAGCACAGAATTTCACGAAACATTATACTCTGTGAAAGCGTGGCATAAATGGATCCTTATTAAGTTTGGGTGCATAACGCCCAATAGGTGTCGCTGCTAGACTCTGTTTTTCACGATTTCTGCTATATATATCTCGAGAACGCATAGATTGTCATTTAATTTTGGTTACAGGCGATTTCAATTATGTATTCAAATAAAGTTTTCAAGTTTATTAAAAACGATACTTCCTTAATTAGCCGCATGCTAGGGGTAGTAGCTGAAGAAATCTTCTGAGACTTCCCTCATTACAGCAGCCTTTTGTATGTGATTAATTCAATGTTTAAGCGCGTAGTTCGATTACATATCTGTTAAACATGTGTTTTATCATCAACTTATTTTTAGTGATCTTAATTTAGTTATGGAATATGGACAAATGCTGAGCTATTTGCATTGTTTTAAGTGCAAATGTGTTACTGTTAATATTCCATAATCGGGCTACATACGATAGAGACACCCCGATATATTTTTTTTAAATCGTGCTTGAAAAGTATCTTAGACAAATTATGATTGAGTTTTCAAACAAAGTGCATTTGAAAGTACACCCCCCCCCCTATCCTCGACGGTGCGAAAATAGAAATTGTGCGAAACGAAAATGATTGACCAGATCGTTGCCACCGTCTGTATGACGTCAACGTTATTCACGGACATATTTTTGCTCTATAATATAGATTTTTAAAAATATAAATCCATTGACATTTTTATATATCACTTGCCACATACTTAGCAGAAAGTGAATTTTCATACTTCTTATAAATGTAAAGAATAATAATAAAACTTATCTATATTTCAAATGCATTTTTCATTTAGAATTTAAAGATTAGAATAATTGTGTTAACCGATTTATGCCTGGCGTCCCATTTTTGGGACGTTTCGAATTTTAAGTATTTTTTTAAATAATTTTCTTCTTCTTTACAACCTGAAAAATGTATCAAGTAATTGTCTATAAATGTCTTTATCTATTGCCGAGAGATGACAGCATAAGATGGATATTTATTTGCTTAAATGGAAACTTTTTTAGGAGTTTGTAGGTTTTTCATTTTTCAAGATGGCAAAATGTAAAAAGTAAGTTTATTTGTATTTTTTCTATCAAGGATCCAAATAAATTAGTCATAATCTTAGCTTGTAGACTTCTTTGAAAGGCGTATTTTTTTAAATTGCGAAATTATATGTTCAATCCTTTTACGAATGTTTGTAATGTACAAAATATAGGGTGCCAGGCGTAAATGTGGGTACATATTTGTATTAGCCATTCAGGGGACATTTATTTATGTAAAGTCCTTTTCAAGGTGGTTTTGAAATAAATTGTTTTCTAGCCTCAAATACGATTATTCTGAATTTATTATTAATAATACATATAATGTTATTAGTCTTTGTAAAGAAATAAATATACTTTTTTAATAGTTCATAAAAATACTAATTATAGTATATGCTATTCAATTTAACAGCCTAATTTATATAAATTTAGACAAAACATACACTGTAAAAAAAAATTTGTAAAGTTACTAAAATTTTTCTAGGAAACTGGGATTCCAGGAACTTTTTATGTAACGGCAACAAGAAAAATTCCTGTAACAGATGCTGTTACAGAAATTTTTGCTGTTGCCGTTACATAAAAAGTTCCTGGAATCCCAGTTTCCGAGAAATATTTTAGTAACTTTACAGATTTTTTTTTACAGTGTATAATTATGCATTTTTCCACATATGCATATTCCCATATTTAGTAAGTTTACATTTTATCAAATGAATACAAAATTATTTCAGAGTAGTTTTTTTTTTTTTTTTAGTATTTTTCCAGTTCATTTTGCAACATTTTAAAGTGATTTTACCAAGAAATTTGAGAAAAAAATTCAGGCATAAATGGTTTAAAATTAATGAAGTGTAAACACTTATTTAGCGTTTACTTGGAATTCCATAACCGTCGATTGACTCTGTTGATCTCTTTCAGATAACAGACCAGATGCTTTTATCAAAAGGTTGATAAGAGAATTGTGCCCGCCAGATTTGACCAGGATAGCTGAATTGGCAGAGAATCGGCAGCTTAAACCTAGGGCCATCGCGAAGACTTTTTATTGGTGGGGGAGAAGACCTTAACTTGCCAAGTCAAATTTCAGTGTTTGCCAACTAGTTTTATAAATTTGCCAAGTTACCACAATTAGAAAATATAATATAGTTCTTATTTGTATAAAGTTTAATAATATTCCAAATTAGATTTGCAATTTTTGCCACGTCTATCAGAAATAGAAAGTGTATTATAGTTTTTATTAAAGTTTTACGCAATTCACCAACTAAGTTTGTAAATTTGCCAAGCGTAACAGTATTCGCGAAAGTTTGGGGGGAGGCTCCCCCCCCCCCCCCCTTAGGGAGGGCCCTGCTTAAACCAAAGGCGACTGATTGAAATACTAAACTGGACATATTTTTAATCAGTTGAGGAAAATTACAACTCACGTGATTACGATGCTTACATTAGTCCTTACATTATGTGGTTCGGTAAATAAAAAGTGATATAAATAAATAAGTGCTATAAATAAATTACGTTTCGCTTCCTGTTGACTCTGAAATGTATTTAAGAAAATTCCACCTTACAACTATCGTTGTCAACCAACTTAGAACTGTCATACTATCTGGTGTAATCAACAGTATTGTTTTTTTTTTTCTGAAATTGTGTTACAGTTCTAGGCGATTTACCGTTTTCAATTTCTTTTCTTTTCTTTCTGTCTCTTTTTAGTTCTTTCTTAATAAACTACGAGGAGAGGAGTACGTAGAAGGCTGCAGAGGTCATTTAAGCCAAATTGTTTTCTGTTGGTATTTCTCATCATCCCTTACGATCCTTGGAGAATTGCATTCAGGAGTTGGGGAAACGTTAGAGAAATTTTCTCGTCTTAACTTTTTTTGGGATTGGTATGTGCTGTTTGAGAACTCTCTTGAAACATATCTTGCACTTAAAAAATAACATATCTTTTTCTTGTGAAATTATTGAGAGTTTCAATTGGGAAATTGTTCTTATCCTCCATCGCTCTTTGTTAGAAATTAGAAATTGAAGAAATCTTGAAACTGTGCTCAATGTAAAATGTATTATACCTTTCAAATTTTCACTTATTTAGATTTGATACAAAGAATTTTCTTTAAAAAATAGACTTTTATTTAAAATAAAAACCGCCTGAGCCATAAATTTCTTAAAAATTTAAAAATTCATTAAGAAGCAAATTGTGCTAAAAAATTGAGATTTGCATGAATGCGATTAAAGAAAGATCTGACTTTCGTTAATAATAAAAAAAAAAAAAAAAAGCGTGGTTCAAAAAAATTAATGATAGATGGCGCTGGCATGCATAATATGATGCAAATTTATGCAAATCAGGCTGTCAATAAAACACCTCGTGCACTTAGATTCTTCATTCGATGCCAGCAGTGTGCTATCGTTACCAGATCAAATGTTAAAAGGGCTGGTCACTCAGCTTCGGAATTCCCCTCCATAATGTTAAGTCTATGGAGTTTTGATGCATTCGTATATTTAAAATATCTTCTCAGTAAATTCATATTTTTAACACTTTTTTCCTATGTACTCTTCTTCAAGGATGTCTCTTTTTTTTCTTAGTTTTCAAAATATTTCTAAAATCTATGCTGAATTTAATATTTTATGTGTTAAAAGCGGGCGAACTGCGAGTAAGATTTTAGCACTTCATATAAAATTAGCTCTGTACTTCAGAAATATTTCGAGAACTAACAAGGAAGGTCTCCTTACTGGGCATACTCAGAATATTTTTAAAAAAAATACCAATTAAACTGCTTATGTATGTAATAAAGAATCAGTCAAATTTAGCGGCGGAATTACAGTAGAAAGTCTGTAAAAAAATAAAATACTTTCGAATATTTGGCGCGAAAAGACGAAAGCATCACGCGATTTGGCGAGCAGTACTTTTCCTCGCCAAAAGCAAACGATTTTAATGCACCTGAAAATTTTTTGTTAATTGATTTTTAGAATGCGTGTAAAAAGTATTTAATGAATTTAAACAAACAATGAGAGAATTTAATAAATACATTTTTTTCGTATTACATGTTTATGTTGCTTGTTATTTAATTTTATTACTTTAAAAAAAATTTCACACATAGAAAATACTTTCATATATTTTTGCGTATTCCAAAATAAAGGCAAGATTCATTTACCAGTTATTCATTTCAATTTCAATATCAGAGAATTAGTAGTTTCCATAGCAAAGCAACAGAAGTACTCCATTGGATTTAATTTTGAGATATTGAAACAATTCTAATTTATTTTAATTTTGTTTTAATTCCTAAAATTTGATATTTAACTTTCATTATAAATATATATATATATATATATATGACAAAACTATAGTTCAATTAAACTAAAACTGACCAAACTAAAGTTATTTACATTAAATTTATTTAAACAAGTTCAATATGAAACATTTTTATATTAAAGAGTATTCGACATAAAAAAGTAATTTTCGAAATTTCATTTCATTGCCAACCGATGATAAATCGCCAAATAAACGAAAATTTCATTATTTTTTTACGAATGTTCTATCAAGGTTCCGCCAAAACAATTTTTATAAACATATATATCCACATGAGAAGAACACTCTGTAATTTTTTCAGATTTTTCTGAATATGCCCGTATGGAGACCTTCCTTGTAAGAAAAAAAGAGACATCTTTTAGGAAGTGTACACAAAAAATAGAAGTTAAAAATATTAATTTCCCGAGGAGATATTTTAAATATACGAATGCATCCAATGCTCATAGACTTTACATTAGTGAGGAAAAACCGGAAGCTGAGTGACCAGCCCCCTTAAGTTCTTTTACAAGAACATGGAATCAGCAACCGGTGTACTGTGAAGCACGGCAAAACGACTCGAGACGAGAAAAAAGCCAGTTTCATGTACTGTGACACTGAAGCTTGTCAAACACTTCGAAGAAACGGGTCTTTTACTCTAAGCCTAATTTTCATACGTCTCACAGGTCTGCACAGAGGAAATTTCCAGGCCTGGGCCCGGACCGACTCATAGAAAAAAAAAATTCCGTCCAGCCAGGCACGATGCAAAAATTAAAAGTTCGGCCCGGTCCAAAGAAAAAATAATATTGGTCCGGCCCGGTAAAAAAGTTAAAAGTTCGGGCCCAGTCCGGTATAACAGCTAAAAGTTCCGCCCGAGTCAATTGCTACAAAACACTGATTTTTACGTCAATTTGATTAAAAATTTGTCTCGTACGAGGAGTTCTGACCAAAAATAATTAGCATAACTGTTTTTTTTCATGTTTAAAATCTTCATTTTTATAGAAGTGCTGCAAGCTGCCATATTTATTTTTTTAATGAATCTCTATTTCTTGTATGTAAATGTTTCAGTTATCATTAATATTGTTAATCCATATTCCATGTATTGAAGAATTAAAAATCTGAAAAATTATATACAGTAAAATCTTCTAAGACGGAATTGCATAGAAAAGAAAAAAGAATGTGTTATAGACAAGTTACCTTTTTAGAAAGTGTAAAAATGTATTATATATTCTTTTCTTACGTATTAGTATATTAATTTTGCGTGGATCAACACGTTTTTCAGATTAAAGCAGAATTCCGTCGGCAGGGGTTATCCGAGGTAATTGGGACCGAGCACTTTTCGGAAAATCGAAATTTTCGGATAATCGAGAATGCTTCAATTTTAAGATTAAGGGCAAATATATGTGAACTATTTCTTATCATGGTTAACAAGTCCTTAATAAAAATAAATCAACAGCAAAATAGAAACAAGAATAAACTATCTGAATTTTAATTTTGAAATTAAGTACCTTTTACATATTTCACAAGGGTTTAAAACAAAGTGTTGATTGTTGAACTTTCAATTGCCTTTGCTTTGCAGCTCCATCAAGAAGTTTTTTTAATATCATTGGTTCACCAGTATCACAGTCATTCTGCTGCCTTCTACATAATTTTTTTCATTTTTGCAGCATTTCTCTTCATAACACTAACCGCTGCAATACCGATGCCGTATTCTTGAGCTTATTTTGTCATACACTCAGCCCATTCTACATTATTTACGATTTGAACTTTTTCTTCTATGCTTAAGTTTTTTTTTTTTTTTTTTTTTTTTTTTTTTTTTTTTTACGCATGATAAAAATGAAAATTTTTACTTTAGTAAAAATCTCGTAT
This sequence comes from Maratus speciosus, assembly GCA_963932465.1. Classification (NCBI taxonomy): domain Eukaryota; kingdom Metazoa; phylum Arthropoda; class Arachnida; order Araneae; family Salticidae; genus Maratus; species Maratus speciosus. The sequence goes on along the minus strand of OZ010788.1, from coordinate 605,493,341 downwards.
GGGAGTTCAAATTAAATTCAAATAATTTTCAAGAAAGGGAATCCAAAATATTTATCAGTACTCGTAGTTTGGAAAGGACCGCTTGCACACGAGAAATGTGATAGTTAAAAAAAAAGGTTTTAAAAATGGATTTCGGTTAACCGAGAGTTTCGTATAAAAGAGGGCCTACTGTAATTAGATCATTCGAATGTGGTTTGCGACAAAGTTATTCTAGATTTTGCTGGTAAAGAAAAAAATTTTAGTGAAAATTATTTTCAAAACAGGGCGCTTCAACGTCTAAATCACACAATTTTGTGGAAAATTAGGTTTATTTGAATGAAAATATTTACAAGTTCATAGCAATAATTATTGCTGTATGTTCTACGTATCCACCATCACAAGGAATTATACTTTACAAGCGAGTGAGAAAACCGGTAACTGAGGCATGTAACATATCAGCAGGATGGATGCAGGAGATTTTGGGATATATGGCGTCTTTAAGGGTGTTCTCAAATCCAAAAGGGCAACTTTATGACATAAGTTATAATTTATTTTTGTTGGGAAATGCATGAAACTAGCAGTTGTTCAGAAACTATGTAATAGAGCTGTTTTTTCCGGTTCTTTCAGAAAATAGTGTCGAAATAGGCGTTTTGAGCCGAATTTCCGCGCAAAACGAGAATAATCGCTTAAGAAAGGGCAAAAAACGTGTTTGTCACGTGATCAAAATGGCGTATAACTCAATAGATAATTGATGGATCAAAAAATGGAAAACTCAGTTCAATTCCAAATCGCTTCCACGGCCAGGCTTTCCAATTTCATATCTTTCCGTTAAAAAATGAATTTGTAAATGTGTCAAAACGTTATGCGCTTGTTGAGCAGAGCAGTTAAGAACAGCCTTAAATTCCGCTAAGGAAGACGAACTACTGTGGTACACTCAATACTTTAACATAGCACGACAGCCAAAAATCAACTAGTATCAGACCCGGCGAGAGAGGAGGGGACAAACATTTTTACTATAACGACTGTTTAACCGTTCTTTTCCAAATGTGCGTGTCAAGAATTGTATCATTTGAAATTTTTAGGTCGGGGAGGAGTTATTGGAGCTTTTTCCTTTTTCATTCCTTTCTTTGTCCGAAACCGCCATAAAGTTTGATTTACAATTCCTGGCTAAGATAAAACAGCTTCACCAGTAGAATAAAAAATGTAAGCATCCCATTTAAAGAACGTACAGTCGTGGGAAAAAAAGTAAACATCCCTTACTAACCCTGCAACAAATTATTGTATAAGAATGTTACTGGTACCAAACGACTGAAAATAAAGTCTACTTTTAAATGACGCACATAAAAGTTTTTAGGGGCGATCTACATATCAAAACGAACCAAACTTTTTTTTTCTTTTTAGCAATACCCCAGTTTGACACCCTAAATAAATTCTAGATCCTTCAATTAGTCTAAAAAAAATTTTTCTTCAAATTCGTACGATTAGTTTCAGAGAAATTAATTATATTAAAATGAGCCTATTTTAGGGGTTATATCCAAATGGAAGTTCGGCACTCGACTGTTGAAATGCTACAGAATGACTATGTATGTCACTTCCATTAATGTATTATTTCTTGCCAATAGGACCCCTTCACTCGCTTTATATGTGTCGACTATTGCCAGTTTAAATGTTTCAATAAAGTGAGTAAAATATATTATTTTCAAATTATGCTTTTCTGCACATCATACACAGCCCTTTAAATCTTCATTTTGACATTTTTTAATCATATCTCGAAAACTACTTGGAAGAAAAATTTGAAATTGAGAATTCGCATCAGGCAGACATAATAAATATAAATCTTTCCAAAAATTGTAGGTTGTAAATAATATTTTTTCGAATATTAATTTCATAATTCATATTATAAAATTAAATTCAGCGTATTTATATTTGGTTTTTGTATAACCACACAGAAAAATATCACATTAGGATTATAATTGCAGGAGATATTAATAAAAATATAAAAATGTAATTTAACATTAGAAGCTCTAAATTTTGAATGTTTATAATTCAAAAACTTATCCAAATGACTTGAAATTTTATTTCTAGACATAGTTTGTAATGGTTTGAATAGAAGATTTAAAATATAGTGTCAAAATTGGGTGTTACCACTGTTTTGGTTTTGATTTGTAGCTGCTCCCTAAGCATATTTGATATATATCATTTAAAAGTAGACTTTATTTTCAGTCGTTTGGTGCAAGTAACTTTCTTCTATTATGATTAGTTTCGCAGAGTTAATAGAAGGTGTTCACTTTTTTTTTTCTTTTTTGCCACGACTATACGACTGCGCCAGAAAGAGGAAAATTTGAAGTAAGCTGCCATACTGCTTGGTGTACATAATTATTTTACATCTGATGCAGGGAATGCAGAATAGAATTAGGGTATATTTTTGTTTATTGGAGGAAATCGCAGAAAGGGAATTTTCAACAGTTTTATGCACTTCCTAACTGAACTAAATTTTAGCATAACATGTAGAATATATAGAAATGTTTAAATCACATAGAGGGCTTCATAAAAGAATTTGAATACTTTTTATAAATGGTAATTGTTGAAATTATGCTTTCAAATGTGTTATACGTTTTCCAAATTGTTTATCTATATACCATCTTTCACCTTATTGAAAGGGGAAGTCTTGTTCTGAATGTGTTAGAAAGTATTTCATAATACAGGGTGTTTCTAAATGAATATCGGGGGTTTTACGCTTGGTAGTATTTATTACATAAAACTTGAAATTATAACTAATGCATAAAATGAAAGAGCAACTCAAACAGTTTTATCTACAAGCTAAGAAGTGTACAATGTGAGAATCTTTCGTCACACGGCACACATCAAGTCGATAGCTCAGTTCTTCTCAAACGTTGATTAGTGTTTGTGGGGTCATTGTTGCAACAACTTCAATGGTCAGCTAGTAGTGGAGGCACATAAACACGATCCTTTATGAATCCCACAGGTAGAAATCATACGGCGTCAGATCGGGTGAGCGTCTGAACAGAACTTCTTTGTTAATCAACGTTTGGGAAGAACTGAGCTATCGACTTGATGTGTGCCGTGTGACGAAAGGTGGTCACATTGAATATTTGTAAGATTATAGGTAAAACTGTTTGAATTGCTGTTTCATTTTATGTATTAATTATAATTTAAGTTTTATGTAATTAATACTACCAAGCGTTAAAACCCCGATATTCATTTAGAAACACCCTGTGCATTCTGGATGCATGATTTTTCTTTCTTGTTATCTATATTCTTAACTTTTATTTTAACTGCAGTTGTGATCCAACTACGTGATACGCAATTAAACAGATGCTATCCTTACAATAATATTTCAATATTTAAAATAACTATACTTTATTTGGGAGTTTAAGTATCCAAATATATTTTCACCAGCTTATTTTTTTATATATCCAATTACCAAAAGATTGCTTTTAAAAGTTAACATATAGTTTATTAAAGTTATTTTTTCACTTCAGTATTTTACACTAGCGTCAACAGAAAATCATTGGAGATTGAATTGTTTTTCACTTCGATAAAAATAGGAGTTTTATCACAAACTAAAATCATAACTTTCAAAGAGATTTCAGCTTGAAATTAGGTGCATGTATTTTTTTTATACTTTTCAACTAGAAGTTTGTGGATCGTAAATATGTAGTTTATACATTGTCTAAAAGTTAGTAATCAAAACATAGATAAAAATATAGATTAGATTTTTTTTTTCATTTTGTAGTACTTAGAGAAGGGAAAACGGTATTAAATTTACAGTTTATAAAACATCAGCGTTGAGAGGATATAAGTGTTCAGAAAAGAAAAAAATAATTGATATAAAATCTGATAATGTTAAATTAATTAATATCGATTTGGATAATTTATACATCCATTACTTAAACTTTAATACAGCTGTCCCAACAAATACACGATTTATTGTAGCAAGGTGTACAGCACACGTTACGGCCAAAGTTACCGCGAAAACACTCACAACATAATGTTGTTTAACCCTTAAATGCATAGTGTAACTCAGGAGTTACATGATCTTTTATTGCCCTTTGGAGCTTTCTATTGGTCTTTTGGTGAACAATTATGTGTTACTTACGTGTGATAAGATGCATTTAAGGTCGTGAAGTCTGTTTTAGTTCTCATTTATTATCACGGGGAGGTTATAACATCTTTTGTTGATGCTGCTTGCAATGGGCTCGACTGGCGTTTTTTCTCTATCTTTATAAGGTAGTCATTATTAATTCTGCAAACTAGCCGTAAATGTTGTAATTTTCAGTGAAAATCTACCAAATTTGGAATTTTACATTGACTAACTACCCACGCACATAGAAACACAGACAAATATCGTACAAAAAATTTAACAATGCAAAAAAATTGTTTTTTCAAAAGTATCTATATATGGCAAAAGAGAAAAAATTATCCCAATTTCGCCCCCCTCAAAAAATCCAATATGCCGAGGCTTAACTTATAACTAAATCAAAATTTATTTCTAAGTGATTAAGTAATTTAATTTACATTAAATTAAGGCACAAAGAAATGTACTAATTATCAGTGGAAGAATAACATAACGAAACATTAGCCATCCAAACATGAGGAAAAAATTGAAAAAATTTCCATGAAAAAGCATTCCTAATTTCGTCCCCGGGACGAAAATAAGAACTGCAAGGGGGGTGAAATTGTGGCCACGCTACTTCCCAATATGGCGGAGTTTCAGTTCCCGTAAGATGAACTGATCGTCCTAAAACTCACTGTATGCTACTGTTAGCATCTTACCTACGTAAAATACATGCAATGAATAAGAACTAAATATTTGCAGTACAGTAAATAACGTTCTAAAATCAACGTAATAAGAACTAAGGTTTTCTAAAAATAGGAAATTCGGCGTTTTTAATATATGTATGCATCTGAGTGAACGAAATTTTCATTACTGACCCCTTTTACCTTCCGTTCCCAGGGCTTTGCGTGATAACTGGCGCCACTTTCGCAGAAACGGAGAAGTAGAGGGGGACGAAATTAGGAAAGGGAACGAATTATGGGCTACCCTATCATTGTATAGTTGTTATTGTGCAGTATAAACACTTTAAAGTACGTATATAATTTTAAATTATCATTTTTTGAGCCATTTTTGTTATGAAACCCAGGAGTGACATGAGGACATTACGTCCAACAGAAACATAAATAATTTTTTTCGCTATTTTTCCTGTGAATAATTAACAAAAATAGACTCAAATATAATGTTTTCTGAATAAAATAAAAAAATCATGCATTAAAGGGTTAAACCAATAACGCCATTCTTTTCAAATTTCTCGTTTGCATTTCGATGTTTTTACTTTTATTTTTCATCCGATAGCTGGAGTCGATCTGTAACCGGGTACATTTTTACTTTTTCGATTTTGGTTGTAGATTTTTTTTATGGGGCCACTTTCTAATTCTGAGCCGGTTTCGAGAGTGAAAGTAAACTTAAAAAAATTGCAACCAAAATCGAAAAAACAAAAAAGTATCCGGTTAAAGATCGCCCAAATCTTTCTATCTGTCTATCTACATACATACATACATACATACATGTTACATTATTAGATCTAATTCCGCGATTTCCTTATCTTATTCTAAATTACTACTTTATATTCACTAAATTCTTATTCTTAAATAATATCTATCGTTAATTCTGTTAAATTCCCTTTAATTTAATATCTCACTTGTCTAAATTACTGAAATATTACGCTTTTAGTATTCATAAATTAAATGTTCCATTTCCGCTCTTTTTTTTTCTTTTAGAATGTTCTTTTAGCTTCCATTTTATTTTCCCGCGCGTATTCCGGGGTTATCCTTTTTACCTTCAAATTCATCCACTCGCTCTGTCAGCACTATTTCCATGGCGTGGTATTCTTAATTATTAATTGGTTGAGAGCGCGACCTACGTCATATTTGTATTCCTACACTTGACGCACAAAAAGCCGATGCTCGCTGTGTTTCAGCAGATTCTAGTCGTATTTACATTTTTCACACCACCTCCTGGTCACCGTCCGCGTATTCGATTATCTACACCTTTGTTCATCCCTAAATTACTACTATGAAGCGATGGCTAATATTCTGGGTGCGAAACTGCGCAACCGAATGATGTTTTAATAAAATAATGAGCTGTCTTTACGTTTTGTCTCAATTATTTCTGGGGAAACTTTCACGGAAAAATGTATTCCATGGCCTTCACTCGTCGATTGATAATCATCATTTAACATCAATGTCGTAGTCTTTAACACGACAGAATTCCAATCTTCGTTATACTAGTACAACAGGATTGAATTTACCTGCTCTGACAACTTATACTATATTACTGCTGGAAGTGATCCACTACTGATATCGTGACATCCAGTTACTTCATTCCAACTAGAAAAACAATCCAATGTTTCCATAATGCAACATGCATACCTATAGATAGATAGATAGATAGATAGATAGATAGATAGATAGATAGATAGATATATAGATAGAGACTTTTTAAACATAACTCGCAAACTTTACAAAATGAGCTGTAATTATTAGCATACTTGAAATTTCTGGAAATAGAGTTCTGTTAAAATATTTATGGGCTATAATTAATATGTTTTCTAATTTTAATTCCATAATATATATTATTTGAAATTTATATTCTAAAAAAAAAAATGAAAGATAGCCTATGAATTTAACATAAATCAATTTCTAGTAGCTTGAAATATGCGAATCCAAAATTACAGCTCATTTCTCAAACAGTTTGAGTCTGATTAAAACAGCTACACACTGTAAAAAAATTCCGTTGACTGCCAGTACAGTTTCCGTATTTTTACGGAATTTTTTTCTCTTATGAAATGATTTCACGAATGTGTCAGAAATTAGCTAATAAGTTTTTATAAAATACCCTTAACAGAAAGTAGTGCTAAAAATTTCGTTAATTTGTCATTTTTGCTCAGGTTGAATTTTTAGGTTTCCGTACTTAAAAAGTAAAAACGGAACCATTATAAGATCATTCCTATGTCTGTCTGTCACAGCCATTTTAGTCGTAAATTATGGAACGTGGAAAGTTCAAATTGAGGGAAGTAATAAAGACTATTGACCCACATATTTACAGATTATTAAACATTCATAAATATTATAGAAGCGTAAAAAATACAACGTTAAAAGCACCAAAAATTTTAAATTTTAAGCATACCGGTTTCGGTAGCATACAGCATACCTTCTTCAGTCTAAAGTCTTCGCTATTCCCCCATTATCAGATTGTTGGAAATATTACATAAAAACTTCTGTCTCTTAATTCTTTTTTTTTTCCCTCACTACTTCGGTTCCATTTCCCATCTATTTTCCTATTGGCTGTCACCTGCAATCCTCTGTTTTCCTATTGGTCAATAAACCTTTAACTTGAATCCCCATCTCTCCTATATATGTGAGCAAATTTCCGCCATCCTTAGCACTGAGGAAGGTATGCTATATGCTACCGAAACCGGTATGCTTAAAATTTAAAATTTTTGGTGCTTTTAAAGTTGTATTTTTTACGCTTCTATTATATTACACCAAGCTCCTTCTTTATAATTATTCATAAATATATTTAGGAAAAACGTATAGGGGCTAATTAAGTTCCTTGAAAAAAAAAAAAATCTTATCTATGCATATCGTGCGGGGTATCGTGTGAAAGCTTTCGTAACGCTGAACTCAAAAATATATTTCTTTTAATTTTAGGTATTATATTTTCCGATATATCGTCGAAAAAGTAGTGCACAAATATGTTCCCCCCACTCTATTTCCGAATCCACTGAAACTAAAATTATAAAAAAAAATTAAAAGTAGTACAGATTAATTTAAACCTTGCAGGAAAACTATAAGGATTACCCTACGTCACATAGTTTTTGAGTAAAGCGACTTTTTCCGTTACACACAAATTCCGATTTGTGGGCATTCAGCAAAGGTGTTTATGAGCGCTAGAGGTACCTATTGTAGCAGAAGTATAAATGAATTGTTGATAATGATTTGTGAAAAAAAATCGTCGGTAATTAGCCGCGATATTAACCCTTAAAGACACAAACGGTTTGGACATAGGTGACAGGGTGGGAGTAATCTTTTAAATCGACTTTTAAAGCCTAGATAACAACTTTTAATGATATATTTGTGTAATGCAATGCCCAGTAGCAGTATAAAATCAATAAACACCAAATTGTAAAAAACAGACTAATTTAGTTAATTAATTTACATAAATACTAATTAATTACATAAATACTATGGAATTCGCGATTAGTTTGCATTGAGTCTTATTATTTTTGTTATTGTCTTATTATTTTTTTTTTAACAAAGATTGCTTTAATAATAGAGTTAATAATTCATATATTTAATGTACGGAACCCTCTGAGCGCGAGTAATACTCGCACTTGACAGTTTATTTTTATATTTTTACACTCTAAAACAGAATATTCGTCCTTTGACAATTTCTGTATTTTTACGGTATTTTTTCTTTTGCAGTGTAATAATAAAAACAACTCACACATCTTTGCAGAAAACGAAAATTTAGCATTATCTGTCAAAGATATTCTGTAAAATCTATCTGTTAAATCCAAATTTTTTGGACACATTACGAGATAATTTTCATTGGGAATTTTTTTCTGTAAAAATACGGAAATTGTGCCGGCAATCAACGCAATTTTTTTTAACACTGCATGCATTGCAGTTTGTGTTTGTACTATCAAAAGAGAATTTAACAATAGTAGTTCCAAAATTCATATCCGGATAATATATAAACCACTTCACCGAATGACTTCCTGTCGGGTATCCGAAGATAAAATTTACCAAAGAATCCAAATATCATGTCAAAAGTGGATGTTCGCACTAAAAATTTCAAAGTGTGATGCAATTTCTATGAGTACACGGCTCCCTAACACAAATTTAACAAGAAAGAAAAAAATCATGCGTCAAGCATAGATTATAAAACAGTTCCCAACCCATTCAGAATAATGTAACAAAACTGCACCGTTTAAAAAAATTAAAAAGTTTACGTCTAATTCAACCCTATGAAAACGCATAACACATTTCAAAACCCAATTTCATCTGTTCCCATCTACAATCGTAAAATTATCCGAATTTTTTCAGCAGCTCTGTGTAGGATATATAAAATTGTATCTATTAACTACAGGCATGCCAAAATTTAGTTCACTTAAGAAATACATATACTTCATTAATACATGGAAATTATTCCAGAGAGAAACATTCGCCTTGCATACAATATTACAAATGAAAATCAAATTTTAAAGTAATTGCTTAAAAGGCGCAAAGGCCAACATAGTGAAAAAGATTCCAAGCTGGGACTCGAACCCGGGCCATCAGTATACCGCACTGACGTTCTACCGACTAAACCACATGGAACGATACCTAGCTCGGAAAATTTCTCACTATTATATGTTGGCAAGGCTACAAACGCAGCACAAGATGGAATATTTATCGTGAGTCACCGACCTGGGACAGTCCTACCGACTAACCTTAGTCGGTAGAACGTCAGTGCGGTATACTGATGGCCCGGGTTCGAGTCCCGGCTTGGAATCTTTTTCACTATGTTGGCCTTTGCGCCTTTTAAGCAATTACTTTAAAATTTGATTTTCATTTGTAACATATACTTCAGTTGATAATTTCCCTTCAGCAATTTCCTCTAAGTAAGGAGAAGGGTGCGTGAATACTTTCATGCAGCCCTGTATATGAGGTATAGAATTTATAAATAACGAGTAGCATGCAAAAAATTAGTTAAATTTAAAAGCGCATACCGAATTTTGAAACGTACACTCCAGCAATTATAAGTCAAAGACAGTACTGTAACCGATTTCTTTTGTGTACCCCTGTAAATGAATAAAAAAAAATGCTATGAATGCCCTGTTCTAACGTGATCGTAGTGAAATTCAGTGATTTATATCAGTTTCAATACATTTGAAATAGCACAATGTCATTAAAATACTCTGCAAATGATTTTTCCCCATAGACCACAATGTAACGGAATTATTTTGAGTGCCCCTGTAAATGAATTATTAATCCTACATACTTCATATACAATACCAAACATGCTTTGGTGATCCTAAATAGCCTTTATCAATTGCGTGAAAATCCGAGTCTATTTAGTGGAGTTAGAGCGTGACCAGATGGACAGACAAACCGAATGCATAACAACTTTTCAACTTTGTCGGAAAGTGTTAATAAAAAGATATAATTCCCAATCGAATGTCTTTTCCATTTTTCTCTACGATAATTTGGCGATAAAAAGTATGGGGCATTTTTTGGGGGCGGGGGTGAAATTTAACAATATAATCAATAGTTTGAAAGAAATAAAGTAAAATTATTCAACAACAAATTTCTCAAAAAATAAATATTTTATTATTTAAATTTTATGAATTCCAAGTTTGGAGTCCAAAGAGCTTTTTTTTTTTCATTATTGATGACTAAAAAAAACAAAAAATGTTAAAATTGTCACTTTAAAATTTGAGAATGTGGGGTAGAAGATACGAATCTATTATCCATTTCATTAGCACGTTTGAAAACTCCACAAGTGAAAAAGGTTTAACGGAAAAGAGATCGATATATCCGAGTAAGCTATATAAGACACGATATAATGGGGGGGGGGGAGGAACTGCTGTAGTACGGATACTTCTACTTCGATAAATAGTTTATAAAAAAATAAATAAAATACAAGAACTTAAATAATACCGAATTCCTCAAGAAATGAAAAATATAGGGGAGATTAGGGTGGGATGGCACATCTGCAATAATTTTTAAAATAAGCTTTATTTTTAATTTATGACTCTTCCACAAGATGAAGTAATCATTGCATTATACTTGTTGCTATAAATCCTTTTAGTTGCAAGCACCTATGAGTTTGTGACTGAAAAAGACTAATTTACAATATCAAAAGTAACTAACTACTCAAATTTTTATTGTAAATTTTAATCTCATTCTTTGTTGCTAACTTAATTGTGTTTAATGTTTTATAAACTCAACAATATATTTTTTATGACACAGTTAAGTTAAGCCCACAAGCCACATGTTTGTTGTAAAAGCCTATTTATTATTTTTTTTAATGTTGCTCAAAGAGGGGGATGGATCACTATGGCTCAGGGAGGGATGGGACATGTCCCATTCCTCTCAAATGATATCTGTATTCAAATAATTATGTTTAATTACATAGTTTTTTAGTATTTTATATTTATAAGACTATCCTGTTTTGGAATTGAATAGTGTAGCAAATAAAACTTATTTTGCAAGTTAAAAAGGAGTTTTAACTACTTTCATACTTTTTTTTTAAAAAACAAATATGTACTGAAAAATTAAAGCAGTGCAAATTTTTCTTTTCTTACTCATGCATTATTTATCAATATCAACCATTAGTATAAAATATTTATGTTTATTTCTATAATATGAATTTCCTTAGTTTTTTAAAATAAAATATTACTGTTTTGAAATAATTACTGAACTCAAACTGCAAACTTTTTTTTGTACATGGCAATACCCTATTTACGAGGAGAAATGAAGAAGGAAATTTCATCTTCCCGCAAGAAACTGACTGTTCCATCATTAATGAACAAGACATAATTGCAAAGCTACATCCACCAAAATTAATTGACGTCGGGAACAAGCATATTTTTCATTTGATCTGGATTTTACAAAGTATAATATAACATGCTATAAATGCTGTGATTTAAACCTTAAGTAATGTAAATGTTACACTGCCTTTGTCTATTTAAACACATTTTTGGAAATTAAATATGAATTTTCATTTTAAAAACATGTTCCATCCCTCCCTCATTTTTTCTTGTTAATTTAATTGGTTTTTAAACTAAAATTTTAATTATTATCAACAAATTTATATTTTTTAAGTGTGTTAAAATGTTTCAAGATGTTATTCTCAAAATTTCCTTTTTGTACTAGTGAAACATAATTCGTAAAAAAATATTTTTGTTGAAATTGTCCCATGCCTCCCTAATCTCCCCCAAACATCTTGTAGGGAAATTCAGCGATTTATATCAGTTTCAATACATTTGAAATAGCGTAATGTCATTAAAATACACTGCAAACGATTTTTTTCCCATTGACCATAATGTAACGGAATTCTTTGAGTGCCTCTGTACATGAACTATTAAGCTACACATTTCATATTCAATAACGTACATGACATGGTAAACAACATTAACATACAGGGTGACACATAAATACTGTGACGTGAGAAAAATGCTAATTTATTTTAATATTTTTTTTTCATTTTTGAGATATACTATTGTTTTATTCGTGTTCCTCGTCCCTTTTTGTCGTGTAATTGCAATTTCAGCTGATATTAATTCACTGTTTTGAAGGTAAACTTACTGTGCAAAGAAGATCGGCCAGCCATCGTCCCCCACCACAAGAGGGGGAGGCCAATTCATGCGATCATTAAATTGCACCGGGAACAAGCCCATCGCGGCGTTAAACGTTTTAAGGAGACCGGGGGATCAAATACCGTCAACTAAGTGGAAAACCGCGAACAACAAGAACTTCAGTGCCTTTAACATGGTCAAGAAGAAGATTCAGCAAAATCCACAAAGAAACATCCGAAAATCGGCCAAGGAGCACAACGTCAACCGCGAATCCATGCGAAGACATGTCAAAGAAGATCTGCAACTCATACCGTGCAAACTGGCGAAAGGACATCATCTCGCGGACCAAATGAAAGCGTCAAGGCTCGAAAAGTGCCAGAAGATGAAGTCCCTGTGCCGCGACGATGCCTTGAATCGGATTTTCTTCAACGATGAAAAGAGTTTTATGGTCCAACCTTTTCAGAACACGCAGATGCAACGCGAGTTGCTACTCAAAGGAACTTCGCGCATCTTGAAGGTGGAAAAGGTCCTTTTCCTGAAGCCTGTGATGGTGTGGGCAGAGATTTTCGGATTGGAAACGACAAAACTCGTCTTCGTCTCAAAAAGCGTCAAGATCAACGCAGAAACGTATCAGGAGCTAAGTTCGGAAGGCGCCGTGATCCCCTGGGCCGAAAAGAAAGCGAAGAACATCGACTGGAGGTTTCAGCAGGACTGGCCGACTACCCATAGAGCTAAGAAGACGCTGGAGGGGTGCGAGACCAATCTCTCGAGATTTTGAACGAAGGGCGTTTGGCCCTCAAACTACCCTGACTTGAACACTATGGACTTCGATGTTTGAAGAATCCTGGAGCAAAAAGCCTGCGCAATCAAGAACAAGTCACTGGATTCCTTGAAACGCGCTCTGGAAAAATCCTGGGCTGAAACAGTCGCGGCCATCTTGGGTCTAGACGCCTGCATCACCACTGGAGTGAGCCATTTCGAATTTTCTCCATTATTTCATGTACAAATTTTTCTCCTCTTTCGAATGGTGAATAAAACTAATTGTTTTATTCGTTCAGCGAAAAGTTATTGTCTTTTATTTGCGTCACAGTATTTATGTGTCAGACTGCATATCAATTGCATGGAAATACCAGGCTATTCACGAGAGTTAGAGCGTGGACAGACAGATGGCCAAACACACCGAATTCATATACTTTTCAACTATGTTGGAAAGTGTTAACAAGTAAAAAGTAAACTTTAAAAATAAAAAAAAAACAGACTGCGTAAAAAGCGAACTAATTAATTATTTCTCATCAGTGTGAGATTTTTTTATATTATTTACCCTTTTTTTTATTATTTACTTCTATTGATGACTTTTGAGCTGTGTTTAATTGTTAGTTCCTATCTATAAACACTGTTTTGATGAGGCCTATAGATGTCTATGATGGTTAGAGTTGCAGTAAAGCTAGAGGTCCTACCTACACAACTTGCAGGTTGTGTAATATTTAAACGGAGCTTCTGACTGTAAAATAGTCAACGAAACATCGTCTTCATTTTCAAAGACTTATCCAATGACATGCTACTCAATATGGTGCGTAAAAATGTTTTTTCGTCTCTACCGCCATTTTGTATTTTACGGCCGCCATTTTGAAATTATAAAAACAAAATCTAGCCTATAACCATCGTACGGTTAAGACGAATCGATAGAGACCTCATTCATTAAAATCCATCTAGATGTTGGGATGTTTCGAGGGTATAAAGAAATCCACATACCCAGATACGCATGAAACACATAACCCTTCTTGGCGGTCGGGTAAAAAGAGAAACCTTGTAACCCCCAGACATATTTAGTGGTTTCAGTTTGCGTTCAACGTGTAAAAATAGCTAAAATTTGATATTTTTGAAATAAAAATGTATAAAATTAACAAACAATGGGAATTGTGGACCTACCCGATAGTCACTGAATTCGCTTTGCAAATGTCTGGCCACTTCGTTGAAATCTGTTGCGGTTATTCTGTTAATAAGAGTACAAAGGAAGTTTTTCCAAATAGAAGTTATAGGAACCGGGGTCGTATAAAAATTTAAATTTCGTTAATGAAATTTTTTTCCCGAAAATTTCTAAACTTTGATAGTTCTTTTTAAAATCATTACGGAATTTATTTTTACAATTTTAATATTTCCAAAACATTAAAGGGTTTCCAAAAAATTATTACGCAATTTATTTGTACTTTTACGTAAAATCCTTTCATAACTTTTCCCCCAAAATATAAGAATGTAATAATAAAATGCTTTTTCTCCCAAAATTATCAAAAGAATTTTCCTTAAGTCATTAGAGAATTTATTCATGCCTTTAAATAAAAATTGTCTTTAAAAAACCGCCAAACCTCCGAAAACCCTTTTAAAATTTAAAGAATCGTCTGTAAAATTGTTAAAGTTCCTTTAGGTTTGTGTACTTTTTTTTTAAAATTCAAATAATAACGAATTCCAAGTTCGAGTGCAAAGAACTTCTTTTCTCTTATTATTTATGGACCCCTTCACCCCCCCCCCCCCACCCACCCACCAAAAAAAATAGTCCCTTTAAAATGTGAGAATATGGAAGGGGAAGGGGAGGATAAACGAATTCATTTTGTTAGTTTGTTTGGAGACTGTGTAAAGCAGAGGCGGAAAAGTTTCCGTCCCATTAGCTGGACGTTTCTCAAAGCATCAAAATGCGATAAAAGCGGCTGGACACTCTCCAAGAATCGGAAATACTCTTTCAACTCGATTGGCTGATGGAGAGAAAGAAATAGAAAATACAGTTTACATTATGGGTAGTAAGTAGCATTATGCGGACTTCCAATAACTGTAAACGATAAATATTGTTTTGGTAAAGGGTAGGCTATGCTTTTGAAAATGCAAACAAATGCACTATTGTTCAAAATATGTATAAATCGGAGATGAAGCCAGAGTTAAAAGCAATGAAAACAAGTTATTTTTAAGTACAAATAAAATAACAAGAAATTTTATGTATTACATTGATTACATGGCATTTACTTATTACACTTACTACACGCCAACCGGTATTATTCAGCGAGCGTGGCTTTATACAACAGGTGCTCGAGTCCTTTTATTTTTATCTATGTAAAGTCATGGAAAAAAAAAAAGTAAACACCTCTTACTAACTCCGCAAAAAATTATCGTAGAAGAAAGTTACTGGTACCACACGATTGGCTATAAAGTCTACTTTTAAATGATATATATAAAATTTGCTTACGGGCCATCTACGCAATTAAACGAACCATAACTTTGTTTATTGCAGTAGCAGTACACAATTCAGATAGCATAAATGAACTCTACACCCTTCAATTAGCCTAAAAAATAAATTTTTATGCAATTCCTAACATAATTTTACGAGACATTAATTATTTTAAAACAAACGTATTTTAGGGATTGTATACAAATTGAAGTTCGGTACTCGATGTTGACCGAGAGATCTTAACGACACGCATGCAGTCATTGAAAACTGCTAGATTACAGGATAGCATAAGAAATTTCAAATTATCTAGTCACTTTTATCATAGACAGCCCTTTAAACCATCATTTTGCCGTTTTTTAAGCATAATTTGAAAACTACTTGGAAGAAAAATGTGATATTTTGGATTTCCATAAAGTAGGACTTAATAAGTCTAAATATATAAAAAAAATTGTAGGTTGCAATTCATATTTTTTTCGAATATTAACTTCATAATTCATATTATAAAATTTTTAAAATTACAAATTCAAATGCATTCATGTTTGGGTTTTTTAGTATTGTAATTAAACAAAATAATTGTCAAATTGGGGTTATAATTTCAGGAGATTAAAAATATGAAAATGTAATTTAACATTAGAAGCACTAAATTTTGAATGTTTATAATTCAAAAACTTATCATTCAAATGACTTTAAATTTGGTGTCTAGGCATAGTTTAAACCGAAGATTTGAAATATCTTGTTAAAATTGGGTATTGCCATTGAAAAAATTGAAGTTTGGGTTCGTTTTAATATGTAAATGGCCCTCTAAGCAAATTTTATGTACATCATTTAGAAGTAGACTTTATTTCCAATCGTTCGGTACCAGTAACTTCCTCCTACGATAATTTGTTGAGGATTTAGTAGGGGGTGTTTACTTTTTTTTCCCGACTGTACATTTTTAACCACATTGTTGCAATATTTCTCATTTTGACACATAATTATCGATTCTTTATTAAAATGTTTGATGCATCTCTATAAAAAAAAAAGAGTATGTATGATACGACCAGTTATTTTAAAAAAGGGTATTTTAGAGCTAAGTACTATCAGAATAAAATATGCCACGCTACCTTCCGCAAAAAAAAAAAATAAATAAATAAATAAATAAATAAAAAATAAAATAAAGACAGAAAAAAATAGCACCTGTTCAAAAATTATGCGTGGATGTACATAAAATAAATACATAACACTTAGTGGCTACAATATTAAGAATACCTTCTACGCGACACTAATCGTGTGATGAACCTTTTTCTTGTATTGTGTTTAAGGGTCTTGAAGAGAGTGCAGATATGCTGTAGAATTATCCTAGGTTAGGATGTGCTGCAGTGGGTTATGTTGTAGCTGTTCTGTTGCTGCATACAATGCCCACGAGTCGCCTAGAATTTTCTTAGTTCATCAGCAATTTCCGCCCACTATTTTGCTTTTCGTTCGGTGCTTTTTCGGTTAGATGCCATTCTTTGAAGACTCGAGACTCGGATGTAATTAAAAAGCCAAAATACAAAAAAAAAAAAATAGTGAATTCGGTGATATTGAACTGGCCTTTCTGGTGATCTCAATCATTCCACGTTCAAAGTCATTCAAATCCCATGTATTACCCAATAAACAAACAAATTGCTACATTCACTGGTGCTTTTGAGCAGGGAAAACGTTTATATCAGCAAATCCGATTTATTAGGATAGTATACGTCCTGCCGAGGCTACCGACAAAGACAGACTGCCATATTGCGTTATAGGTTAACCTTTAACTGATGTGACAGAAATTGTCACATAACTACTGTGAAGCGGTCAAGATGAATAAAAGGTGCGATTAACTCATAGGATGGTGTTTTTGTACAAGACTGTTATAATTAAAATTCACCTATTCAGAAGTCTCTGGTGACGGTACTAAAGTACCAAATGAATTAACAAAATTTCGGTAGTGTTCATAGTTAAACTGAAAATTACAAATTAAACTATAAAATTTGAAAATCAGCTGTCTGTAAGACCGGTAACATCATTTAAAGGTTGATATATTTTCGGGTTGCTTGAGTCACGGAATGTTCTTTTCGCGACGCAGGTGCAGAAAACCCACGAATGCAGTCGTATGAAAAGAGTATTGCATTACACGTTCGTCTATTTTCGGACCATTTGAGACACGGGGTGCTCTTTTCGTGGCGCAAGCGCAGAAAAACTACGAATGCAGGCGCACCAAAAGAGCACCATGTGACTCCAGCGGACCGAAGAAAGACGAACACGAAACGTAGTGCGGCAGCCTGTCCTTTCGTTAGCCTCGACTTGCTGCATGGATGAGGCGAAATTTGAGTGATGTTCCTAATATTTTAGAGACCCAAACATTTGGTATGCAATTTTCGTAAAAGCTGATATTTTAAATACCCTGTTTTGTCTTGCTCGTACAGATTATAACCAATATTTTGTACTTTTAGAATAGGGTAAGATTTAATAAAGATTTTTACTAAACATGTATTTATATATTCATGCATACAAGGTGTCACAAAAAGATTGAAACGCGCTTTAATTTTTTTTTACCTGTTGGAGATACATACGCAATGTAAATTGCAAAAGTGTTTAAGATAAGGCAGGCATTAAGACTATGTCGATCAAACAGCCTTGTCATTAATTTAGAAAAGGTTACACTTTTTAAATTTTTATACGGTCCCCGGGTCTTATAATTTGTATTTAAACAAAAAAATATTCTGAAATTGGGTTTTCAAATGTATTATGTATCAAAAATTATTAAGTTTTGTAACATTATTCAGCGTGTTGGAAAGTGTTTCATAATCTATGCTTGACGCATGACTTTTCTTTCTTGTTTTAAATACATGGGGATGAATTATTAATAATCTCGTTTCATAGCAATAAATTGTCTCAGTGAAAATATTGATGGTGCACGCATACGTGCGATATGACGTCCCGGACGTACAGTCGTGGAAAAACACCCCCTACTAACTCCTCAACAAATTATTGTAGACGGAAGTTACTAGTACCGAACGATTGGAAATAAAGTCTACTTTTAAAGGATGTATATAAAATTTGCTTAGGGGGTCATCTGCATATTAAAACGAACCCAAACCTCATTTTTTTCAATAGCAATACCCAATTTTAACGAGATATTTCAAATCTTCGGTTCAAACTATGCCTAGACACCAAATTTCAAGTCATTTGAATGACAAGTTTTTGAATTATAAGCATTCAAAATTTAGTGCTTCTAATGTTAAATTACATTTTCATATTTTTATTTATAGCTCCTGAAATTATGCTCCTAATGTGCTAATTTTTTGTGTAGCAATAAAACTAATGTGCCCAAACATAAATACGCTGAATTTGCAATTTTTATAATTTTATGATATGAATTATGAATTGTGAAATTAATATTCGAAAAAATCATGAATTGCAACCTACAATTTTTTTGATGGATTTAGATTTATTAAGTCCTGCTTTATGAAAATCCAAAATTTCACATTTTTCTTCCAAATAGTTTTCAAATTATGCTTAAAAAACGACAAAATGATGGTTTAAGGGGCCGTCTATGATAGAAGTGACTAGATATTTTGAAATTTCTTCTGCTGTCCTGTAATCTAGCAGGCTTCATTGACTGCTTAAGGTGCCTTGATCAAGAAGGTGGCTCTCTCGGTTAGCAATCGAGTACCCAACTTCAATTTGGATACAGCCCTTAAAATACACTAGTTATAAAATAATTAATTTCTCGGAAACTTATGGTACTAATTGCATAAAAATTTGTTTTTAGGTTAATTAAAGGGTGTATAGTTCATTTATGCTGTCAGAGTTGGGTATTGCCATTGAAAAAAATGAAGTTATGGTTCGTTTTAATATGTAGATGGCCCCTTAAGCAAATTTTATATACATTATTTAAAAGTAGATTTTATTTCTAGTCGTTCGGTACCAGTACCTTTCTTCTACGATAACTTGTTGAGGAGTTAGTAGGGGGTGTTTACTTTTTTTTTTTCCACGGCTGTACTTCTGGCACACGTATTCATGTGCCATGGCGGTCCATGGGTTAAATAATAGCTCCATGAAATTATTTGAGTGTTCCATAAATGTTATTAACATTAGCAACAGCAAGAAAAGTCATTAACAAAAAACAACACTAACAAGGAATCGCAATTAAAATATCTTACAAAGGTCGTCAACCTTTGTACTATGCTGGGTGCATTTAAAATTTTTATCATCTTCGTCGACGTAACCCTCCAACACGCATATTTCTTCCTATGTGCGTGTGTTGACGGCTATTTGCATAAACATACACATTCCCACAGAAGTATGGATACAAATATGCATAGTATCCTTTCATTGGAGTGTTTAATGGAGAGAAATGAATAGAAATGCACAGTTTATATTATGGCCATTTGTTCCTTGTCGTTATGTGGGCTCCCCATAATTGTTAATGACTAAGATTATTTTAGTAAACATTTCCATGTTTTTACTGTACTGAACGGTGAATTGCTTTAAACAGATAAATACAGAGAGTAACTAAGGGTGGAAGGAACGTTCAATTGTACTTTCATTATTTATTATCGGAAACTGATTCGGTTCTCGAAAAATTAACTTCTTGAACTTTTTTTTTTTATCGATTCAGTTCGAGTATCGAGTCAACTACTGTAATATATGTTTACTTTCTTCTATATTTATAAGAAGAAAGCGTTGGATTCGTGAAAAATTTCGACCTTCTTGTTTTTAACGTATTTATACGTTTTAGAAGGTCCTGAAAACGATTTGACTGTTTTTAGAAAATGTCTCTAAATGCTCTAAATGTCTAATGCTCTATTCTCTAGAACTAACGCGCGGAAATTAATAAAACTTCAGATTCAGTTAAACCTTGACATAAATTGGTGATGATTAGGTTTTGGTGAAAATCGTGCAAGATACTGTGTTGCATTTTTCACGATTTCCACGATAGCCATAGCTCAAGAATTAACGCATGCAATTTCATTAAACTTTATATTCTGCGAGACCTTGACATAAATATACCCTGAATATGTTTGGATGTGTACCGCCCAGCAGGTGTCGCTGATATGCTCTGTTGTTCACGATAGCTATAATTCAATAACTAATAGATTGTCATTTAATTTTGGTTGCAGGTGATTTGATATATATAGAAGAAAATTGGAGGATGACCACAAGTTACACACAGTAGTTTTAATTTTTTTTTTCGGTTTATGCTGCTCATCTTATTAGTAGCAGGAAATAAAAGAATTATACAAATAATAACGAATTCCAAATTCGGGTGCAAAAAACTGCTATTTCTCTCATCATGGATGACCTAAAAACAAGAAAGATCAAAACAGTCGCTTTAAAATATGAGAACAGGGTGGGAGGAGACACGAATAATTTTCGTTAGTTCGTTTGAAAACTGTGCATGCAGAGGCGGAAAAGTTTTTGCCTCATTAGATGGACGTTTCTCTCAGCATTAAAATGCGATAAAAGCGGCTGGACACTCTCCAAGAACCCGAATGCTCGCTCTTTCAACTCGAGTGCTGAATGGGGAGAAATGAATAGGAAATACAGTTTGCATTATGGTCAGCTGAAGTATTAAACGCAAACTTCCATAACTGTAAAGGACAAAGACTGTAATACTGAAGGATTCAATGCTTTTGAAAAGGAAAACAAACACACAATTGTTTGGAATCTGAATAAACCGTAGATTTAAGTTAGAATTAAATGTAAAGAGAAAGTGAAAATTAAATGAAAAGATAAAAATATGTATTTTTTTTTTTTTTTTTTTTTTACTTTTATTTGTAAAACCATATGAGTTATCTTGAATAATAGTTCCATAAACTTTTTCATGTGATCCATAAATATTATCTGCATTAATAAATAGCTTGTATTTGAAATTTAGGCAGCGTGGGCGCAGACCCACCTATTTATTTGTACATGCGTGCATTAGATGCACATTGCATAAATATACAGATTCCCAGAGATAGATGGTTACAAAAATACAGGGTGTTTTTTATCTCACGTGTTTAATGGAGAAAAATTAATAGAAATACATAGTTTATATTATGGCCAGTTGGTATTGGACCATCATCGTTACATACAGACTTCCATAATTGTTAAATACAAAGCATTTTATCAATGATTTCTATACTTTTACTGTGGATTGTTTGAAACATGTAAATACAGAAAGAAGTTAGGGAGGGATATAATATTCATCATATTTTCATTATTTTTTATTGGAAATTTTGATTCTTTTCTTGAACTGTTTTTCCCAATAAATTGCATTCAAGGATCGAGGTACTAGTGGTATTATTTTTTATCTTTTTTCCCTCCTTTTTATACTACTCAGGCGGTATCATAAGGCTTTCTTTTCCTTCTAAAGTTTAAAAAAAAATCCTGCAGTAAAGAGTTAAGACACTTGTACTTTGCTAAGTATCATTAATAACTAGCAGGAAATAAAAAACAATAATTGAAATAACAAATTCGAGTTCGAGTGCAAAAAAATTCTTGTTCTCTCTTTATTGGTGGCCTAAAAACAAGAAAGATCAAAATAGTCGCTTTAAACCTTAAATGACTGATTTTTCAAAAATCATTGTAATAATGTTTTTCGGCTTTCATTTCTTAAATAAATCATGGGAAAAATACTTAAAAAAAATCATATTTTGTTTTAAGTATAGTTTACGGCTAAAAAACAGTTTGTTACTAATCGGCAATACTGGTGTTTAATTGAAAAAATAATTTTCCTTGATAAAATTCTATAGTATTAAACACACAAGAATTTTAGGAACTATAATAAGAAATAAATTTTACTTGTTCACTGCAGGTCAAAATAGGGTATTTCGCAAGCTCCCAAACAAAACAAAAAGAAAAAGTAGCAACAACTGAAAAAATAAATCTATCTTTATTCTTAAACAGCACAAGTGCTGTCATCTACATATTGAAAATCGATTCAATAATATTTTCAGAATGTATTTTATTGGCAACATATAGCTTCAATATTATTCTAATAGTATTTTAGAGCCTAAATTGGGTATGTTGCCGAAAAGCAACATCAGGCATTTAAGGGTTAAAATATGAGAATAGGGTGGGAGGAGAATAAATTTCATTAATTCGTTTGGAAACTGTGCATGCAGAGGCGGAAAAGTTTTTTTCTCATTAGATGGACGTTTCTCTCAGCATTAAAATGCGATAAAAGCGGCTGGACACTCTCCAAGAATCTGAACGCTCTTTCAACTCAAGTGCTGAATGGGGAGAAATGAATAGGAAATACAGTTTGCATTTAATACTTTAGCTGACTATAATGCAAACTTCATAACTGTAAAGGACAAATATTGTAATACCGAAGGATTCAGTGCTTTTGAAAATGAAAACAAACACACAATTGCTTGGAATCTGAATAAACCGTAGAGGAAGTGAGAATTAAATGTAAAGATAAAATCATGTATTTTTTTTTTTTTTTTTTTACTTTCATTTGAAAAACCAAATGAGTTCTCTTGAAGAATAGTCCCATAAATTTTTTCATGAGCTCCATAAACATTATTTTCACTGGTAAATAGCTAGTATTTAAAAATTGGGCAGCGTGGGCTAGAGGTCTGCACGGGCCGGAATTTCCAGGCCCGGCCCGAAGGAAAGCTATTTTGGCCCGGCCCGGTGTAAAAATTGAAAGTTCGGCCCGAGCCCGGACCGGCCCGTTTACATTTTTACCGTTCTCGGCCAGGCCCGGCCCGTACAAAAATCAGTGAAAACAGGCCCAGCCCGGCCCGACTAAATGTCTACAAAAAATTCCGTTTTTTCTCGACATACAATTAAGATTCTTTTAATGAATACTACATGCGTATTTATGGGAACATTTTACAGTATATTTTAAATTACTATGTGTTCGCAAAATAGAAAACACACAATAGTAAACGTTAACGATTACTTACAGTGTTTTAGTCAACGTCTCTACAGACGTTTCAAAATTTAAATAAGGGTTCATTAAAAGATTATTGTAGTTTAGAATAAAGGGTTAAAAAACATGATAACTTTTGAAGCTTATAATAAAAGGTAGATTTGTGAAAATATTTCTGTCATTTTTAAGGCTTTTCTTAAATCCAAAGTAGCTACATTTTGATACATTTATGAATTCATTTCTTTTCGGAAACGCATGAGATTGGCAGGTATTCTTATTCAGAAACCATGTAAGTGCCGTTTTTTTTTAGATAAAAGTAATATATCTTTCAGAAAATACTGCCAAAGTTAGCGTTTTGAATCGAATTTCCGGAAGCGATAGCACAGGAAAGGAGAAAACGTACAGTCACGTGACAAGAGTCTCTGTTATCTCTGTACGTAATTTATGAAAAATGGAAACGCTATTTGATCCCAATTGCCTGCAATACTCAGCCTGTCAATTTTAAGCCTTTATAGTTAAAAATGAGACAGAAAATGTGTCTGAGAGTTTCGCATTGTTGAGCAGTAAATATGAGAACCACCTTAAGGTACATTTCCAAAAATACTGTTAACAGAAGTTCATTATCGCTATTAATACTTTTACAAAACATAATGCCTGTCCTACACATCCTGAGAACGATTAAGACCAGTTCCGTCCCGGCACAAGTCTGCCGAAAAAAATTAAACCCGGGATCAGGCATCATGTAACTGTACGATGCCGATCTCTACGATGCCGATCTCTACGATGGACATGTTACATTTCTGTATTGATGTTGTTAAACTCGCATCGGCTCGTAACGCACATTTATACTTCTCGAAAAAGTCATATTCATTGGAAATGACCTCGTATTTTATCTGCTCCTCTCAAATTCTTATATCGGGCCGATAGGCCCGATTAATTTTTTTAATCGGCCGGGTTCGGCCCTTCAGGCCCGTTCAATTTTTTTTGCCGGCCCGGCCCGGCCCTGCCCGTTGAAAAAATTGTCCTAATTCTGCCGGCCCGGCCCGGCCCGGCCCGTTTGAAAATTCTCCTCCATTCCGCGAGCCGGGCCGGGTACGGGCCTCGGGCCAAGCCCGGGCCCGTGCAGACCTCTAGCGTGGGCGCAGACCCACCTATTTATTTAAGCGTCCGTGCATTAGGTGACATTCCATAAAAATACACATCCCCACAGAAGGATAGATACAAAAATACAGGGTGTCTTATCTCGCGTATTTAATGGAGAAAAAATGAATAGAAATAGATAGTTCAGTTTATGGCCAGTTGGTATTATAAACGAACTTCCATAATTGTTAAATACAAAGTATTTTAGCAATGATTTCTATGCTTTTACTGAGGAATGTTTGAAACATGTAAATACAGAGGGAAGCAAGGGGGGGGGGGGGGATATAATATTCATTGTATTTTCATTTTTTTTTATTTGAAATTTGATTCTTTTCTTGAACTGTTTTTCCCAATAAATTGTGTTCAAGGATCGAGGTACTAGTGGTATTTTTTTTATATTTTTCTCCCCCTTTTATACCACTCAGGCGGTATCAATAGGTTATATATATATATATATATCCTGCAGTAAAAGGTTAAAGACACTTGCACTTTGTTAAGTATTATTGATAACTAGCAGGAAATAAAAGCAATCATTGAAATAACACATTCCAAGTTTAAGTTCAAAGAATTTCTTGTTCTCTCTTTATTGGTGACCTAAAAACAAGAAAGATCAAAATAGTCGCTTTAAAATATGAGAACAGGGTGGTAGGAAACACGAAAAAAATTCGTTAGTTCGTTTGAAAACGGTGCATGCAGAGGCGGAAAAGTTTTTTCCTCACTAGATGGACGTTTCTCTCAGCATTAAAATGCGATAAAAGCGGCTGGACACTCTCCAAGAATCCAAACTAGAGGTCTGCACGGGCCCGGGCTTGGCCCGAGGCCCGTACTCGGCCCGGCCCGCGTGCCGGGCCGGCGGAATGAAGGCAAAATTTCCAACGGGCCGGGTCGGGCCGGCAGAATTAGGGCAATTTTTTTCAACGGGCCGGGCCGACATACAAAATAAACGGGCCGGGCCGGCAAAAAAAATGAACGGGCCTGCAGGGCCGGGCCGGACCGATAAAAAAAATTATTCGGGCCTGTCGGCCCGATATAAGAATTCAAGCGAAGCAGATAAAATACGAGCTATTTTCAATGAATATAATTTTCTCGAGAAGTATAAATGTGAGCCACGAGCCGATGCGAGTTTAACAACATCAATACAGATATGTAACATGTACATCGTAGAGATCGGCATCGTACAGTTACAAGATGTCTGATTACGGGTTTAATTTTTTTTTCAGCAGACTCGTGCCGGGACGGAACTGGTCTTAATCGATCTCAGGATGTGTAGGACAAGCATTATGTTTTGTAAAAATATTAATAGTGATAATGAACTTCTGTTAACAGTATCTTTGGAAATATACCTTAAGGGGTTCTCATATTCACTGCTCACCAATGCGAAACTTTCAAACACATTTTCTGACTCATTTTTAACTATAAAGGCATAAAATTCATAGGCCTGACTATTGAAGGCATTTGGAAACGAATAGCTTTCTCCATATTTGATAAATTACTTACAGAGATGACAGAGATTCTTGTCATGTGACTGTACGTTTTTCTCCTTTCCTGTGCCATCGCTTCCGGAAATTCGATTCATAACGCTAATTTTCTCAGTATTTCCAGAGAAAGATATATTGCTTTTATCTATGAAAAAGACGGCATTTACATAGTTTCTGAATAAGAATACCTGCCAATCTTACGCGTTTCCGAAAAGAAATGAATTCTCAAATGTGTCGAAATGTAACTTCTTTCGATTTGAGAAAAGCCTTAAAAATGAGAGAAATATTTTCGCAAATCTACTTTTTATCATACAGCTTCGAAAGATATCATGTTTTTAATCCTTTATTCTGAACTACAATAACTTTTTAATGAATCCTTACTGGAATTTCGAAATGTCTGTAGAGACGATGACTAAAACACTGTGTAATCGTTAATATTTACTATTGTGTGTTTTCTGCTTTGCGCACACATAGTAATCTAAAATATACTGTAAAATTTTCCCATAAATATGTACGTAGTATTCATTAAAAGAATCTTAATTGTATGTCGAGAAAAAACGGACTTTTTTTTGTAGAAATTGAATCGGGCCGGGCCGGGCCTGTTTTCACTAATTTTTGTACGGGCCGGGCCGGGCTCGGGCCGAACTTTAAATTTTTACACCGGCCCGTGCAGACCTCTAATCCGAACGCTCTTTCAACTCGAGCGCTGAATGGGGAGAAACGAATAGGAAATGCAGTTTGCAGTATGGTCAGCTGAAGTATTAAACGCAAACTTCAATAACTGTAAAGGACAAAGATTCTGTTACTAAAGGGTTCCACGCTTTTAAAAATAAAAACAAATATACACAATTATCTAGAATCTGAATAAACCATACAGGAAGTGAGAATTAAATGTAAAGATAAAAATGTGTATTTTTTAAAAAACTTTTATTTGCAAAACCATATGAATTCCCTTGAAGAATAGTCCCATAAATGTTTTCATGGGCTCCATAAATATTATTTGCACTAGTAAATAGCTAGTATTTAAAATTTAGACACATCTATTTACTTAAGCGTACGTGCATTAGGTGGACATTCCATAGTTATACACATTCCCACAAAAGGATGGATACAAAAATACAGGGTGTCTTATCTCGCGTATTTAATAGAGAAAAATGAATAGAAATACATAGTTTATTTTATGGCCAGTTGGAATTGGGCAATCATCGTTATATACGGACTTCCATAATTGTTAAATACAAAGTATTTTAGCAATAATTTCTATGCTTTTACTGAGGATTGTTTGAAAGATGTAAATACAGAGAGAAGCTTGTGGGGGATGTAATATTCATCGTATTTTCTTTATTTTCTATTGAAATTTTTTATTCTTTTGTTAAACTGTTTTTCCCAATAAATTGGGTCGTGGTACTAGTGATATTTTTTATATCCCCCCCCCCTTTTTTATGCTACTCAGGCGCTATCAAAAGGCTTTCTTTTCCTGCTAAAGTTTTAAAAAAATCTTGCAGTAGAGGGTTAAGACACTTGTACTTTGTTAAGTATCATTGATAACTAGCAGGAAATAAAAAGCAATAATTGAAATAACAAATTCCAAGTTCGAGTGCAAAAAAATTCTTGTTCTCTCTTTATTGGTGACCTAAAAATAAGAAAGATCAAAATAGTCGCTTTAAAATATGAGAATAGGGTGGGAGGAGACAAGAATAAATTTCGTTAGTTCGTTTGAAAACTGTGCATGCAGAGGCGGATATGTTTTTGCCTCATTAGATGGACGTTTCTCTCAGCATTAAAATGCGATAAAAGCGGCTGGACACTCTCCAAGAATCCGAATGCTCGCTCTTTCAACTCGAGTGCTGAATGGGGAGAAATGAATAGCAAATACAGTTTGCATTATGGTCAGCTGAAGTATTAAACGCAAACTTCCATAACTGTAAATGACATAGATTCTGTTACTTTTTTCCTGTGTATGTAGGTTCCATACTTTTGAAAATAAAAACAAATATACACAATTGTCTAGAATCCGAATAAATCAAAGAGGAAGTGAGAATTAAATGTATCGATAAAAATATGTATTTTTTTTTTTTTTTTTTTTTTTTTTTACTTTTGCTTGCAAAACCGTATGAGATCTCTTGAAGAATAGATCCGTAAATGCTTTTATGAGCTCCATAAATATTATTTACACTAACAAATAAAACAGTATAAATTAATTAGAAAATCATAAGTAAATCTTAAAGGGGTTGTTGAGCTTTTTAACATTTTTCAACATAGTTGAAAGTAAAATAAGTAATCATTGTTTAACGTCTGATATACGATTTAAAAATAAAAAATATATTCCAATTCATCAGACATACAAGTAAAAATTACATTAATACAATTAAAAAGCAAACGTTTCGAGCTAAATTTTAGCCTCTCATCAGTGCAATAAATAACATTCAAATGGCCAGAAAACTATATATCATGTTTACAGTTGAAACAAGTTTACAGCATAAACATGCCAACAAATCTGGAAGCTTACAGTCTAAAATTGTACAACATTCTTTAGATACCGACCATATCCCAGATTTCGCAGATTTGACAGTTATCAGATCCGGTTGCAACAATGTTAAAAGTAGAGTTTTTTTGGAAGGTGTGTTCTCACGTAAGCAAACTTCGCGAATACTTAATGAATCATGTGCACTTCCACCTGAATACACAGCATTGCTTTGATATTTTTATACTTTCTTTAATTTTAAATGCTAATAATTTTTAACTGTAAACATGATATATAGTTTTCTGATCATTTGAATGTTATTTATTGCACTGATGAGGGGCTAAAATTTAGCTCGAAACGTTAGCTTTTTAATTGTATTAAATGTTTTTATGTACAAATGTAATTGTTACTTGTATGTATGATGAATTGTAATATATTTTTTATAGTTGAAAGTGTTTATGCATTCTGTTTTTCTGTCTGTATGTCTGTCCATCTGTACTCTAACTTGCGCAAATATAGTCAGATTGCCATGAAATTGATATAAAGTAAATTCTGTCTAAGGCGGGCTCTGTGTAAGTCGGAAATCTGTCTACAGCGGAAAATTTTTAAACTCCCGGCGAACCCATAGAAAATAACATTAATTCTTGCTGCATAAGCCGGAATCTGCCTAACGCGGAAACGGAAAGGGTATTAAGGACACACTGAAACCGAAATTTTGCATAAGACGGAAAATAGGATATTTTAAAAATGAAAGGCATTTCGTTTATGAAACTTTAAAACTGATATATATACGTCAAATACTTAATGTCGAGCATAAAAATGAAATTCCGTATTACTTTTAAAAAGTTAATTCAAAAGAACAGAAACTGTTTAAATTTTAAGGAATTCTTGCTTATGCCATTTTTTCCTTTATAAATATGCATTTAAAAGTTATTATTACTAGTTCAGTACACATTTATGAAAATATGTATTGTCTATAATATAGTGTGCTTTAAGGTTGTACTCAAATTCAAAGTGATGGCTTTCTGCCTCATTCCCGAAGTTTTTTTTTTTGGTGTGTGTGTGTGTGTAAACTTCAAATTCGTAGGTATTACAGCAGTACTAAGAAATTGAATAGCGTTCCTCATTTATTTATAAAGACAAAGGATCTTCCTTAATTTCAGTTTCGACAGATTTTCGGGTCAGGACAATCAATGAAAGATCATGATGAAATATCGAATGAAAGATCGCGAGCAATTCATTATAACTCAAGATCCAATCTTTTTATCGAAAACATAAAACGCTATTCGACTGACGTATGCTTCATTCCAATAAATCATGCTCTTTTGCATAAGCCGGAATATTGTCTACCACGGAAAATTTTCTCCGTCCCAACCGATTCCGCCTTAGACAGAGTTTACTGTATGTTATTGGTGTTTACTGTGGCCTTGAAATATAGTAAAATTCGCCGTATTTAATCTTATTTAATGAAATATTAATTAAGGCGAAAGCAAGGGGATTTCACCATTCCAGAAAAGTGGTGTCAATCAAGAAATCTGAATTTAAAAAAGTAGCCCACTGGCAACACTGTTTTCATGTTGGATAGTTTGACATGGTACCCAAGATATCTCAAAAACTTCTCAACATTTTTTCACGAAATTTTCAAAAGATAGTCGGCATCAACTCAAACAAAAATTTCCTTTAATTGTTAAAAAAATATTTCTTTTAGAAAAATAAGGAAGAAAAAAGAATATTTTTTTTTCTCTGCTGAAATTTTCAAAATTTGTATTCGCTAAATATAACTTTGTATTGAAAATATAAAAAGGCTTTAAATACAAATTTATTTAGGTTCAGGGTAATTATTACAAACTGAAGTACAATTAGGCACCAAATTTTATTCTAAATGCAAAATTTATTTTGTAATCCTGCGCGTAAGTTTTCGTGCCAATTTTTTGCTCGACAAATGTCTAACAGTTTGGAGCCCTTTATAAATATTAATTCTGCATCTAGTAATTTTTTAAATACATGAAAGTACAGAACATACATATATTTCAACCCTCCAAAATTTATGTTTTAAAATCTTATACATTTTAAGATGTTGAAAATGTTTATTTTTTTTTCCAACTTTAAAAGTCCTGAGGCCCCTTAACCCCTTTGTGCCTGAATTTTTGTTTTCTCAAATTTGTTGGTAAAATCCCTTTAAAATGTTGCAAAATAAACTGGAAAAATACGAAAAAAAATACGCTATTTTTTTTTTTTTTTGCATCTATTTGATAAAATTTAAGCGTACTAAATATGGGAATATGCTAATATTCGTAATAGTATAATATGCATAAATATATGTCTTGTCTAAATTTATGTAAAATAAACTTTTAAATTGTATATTATATACTATAATTAGTACTTTTATGAATTACATAAAATATATATTTATTTCTTTACAGAGACTAATAACATTATACGTATTAATAATAATAAACTAAGAATAATCGTATTTGAGGTTTAAGGTTGTTCTCAACTGCTTTCGTCAACTAGCGCAAAACGTTTTTACACATTCGCTAATTCATTTATAAATGTAAAGGTACAAAAATTGGCAGAGCTGACTAGGGAAGCGATTTGGAATCGAACTGTTTTTTCCATTTTTTGATCAATAGATTACCTATCGAGTTATAAGCAAAATAGATCACGTGACCAAGGCGTTTTTTCTCCCTTCCTGACTCTTTCTTTTCTCGTCTAGAAATTCTCTTCAAAACGTCAAGTTTGACAGCATTTTCTAAAAGATCTATTGCGTTTACAATAAAACGGAAAGAACAGTTCGATTACACAGTTTCTGAATAACAACACCTCCTAGTTTTCTGCGTTTCCGAGCAAAAATCAATTTAAACTTATGTCAGAAAGTTGTCCCTTTGGATTTGAGAACAGCCTTAAAAACAGTTTTTGTTTCATAATCATCTTTAAAAGTATTTTACATAAATAACTGTCCCCTAAATGGCTAATAAAAATATATACCCATTCGCGCCTAGCGTCCTGTAATTTGTTAGTTACAAATATGCATAAAAAATAGGCTTGAACATATAATTTAACACACACGAAAAAAAGAAAAAATAAGTATTTGAAAGACATATACAAGGTCAGATTATGATTTATTTATTTGGATCTTTGGTAGAAAAAACACAAATAAACTTACTTTTTACATTTCGCCATCTTGAAAAATGAAAAATCTATAAACTATGAAATAAGCCATTATTTTAATCAAATAAATATCCATCTTATGCTGTCATCTTTCGGTAATAGCTAAAGACATTTACAGATAATTATTTCATACAATTTTCTTGTTATAAAGAAGAAAATTATACAAATTTATTAAAATTCGAAGCGTCCCCAAAATAGGACGCTGGAATAAATGGGTTAAGTCAAAGATATCGACCAGCGGATCCAGTAGGGCTGCGATGTTTAATACATTAAACGCATTTTCACAAAACTTCATTACTTAAAAATGGGGATTTCATTTTACACGATTTTCATGTGAATCCCTGGATACCTCCTATAAAATTCTTTCAAAAGAAATCTTGAAAACGTGACTCGATTAGATTACGCTCAGCATCGTTTGAAAAGCAGTATCCAAATACACATTAAGGAAAACTGCAGTTGTTAAAACTTATTGAAATTTATCAAAGCGCGCACCTGAAATAATCACAGTAAGCTGAGTTTTGAATAATTTTTACTTTCTTCTATCTTTACAAGAAAGTAATTCATTCGTGAAAAAATTCGACTTCTGGTTTTCGATGGATTTATGCGTTTTAGAACTAGTGTGGTAGCCGTAAAAAAAAAAAAAAAAAAAAAAAAAAAAAACCCAGCCGGTATAAGCAATAGGCAGAGGGTAAAAGCTAAAGTCATGAACCTCAGGTCTGGAATATTACGCTATAGATTTATTTGATAAACAGAGGGTATACGGAGCTTCTTTAAAAAATACATAAGGTATACGGCGTATACATCCGTATACTCACCATTACATATCTATTTAGAAGGTCGTGAATACAAATTGATGGTTTTTAGAAAATGTCTGTCTGTGAGTGTGGCGAGAGAATGGGCGCTCTATCTCAAGAACTAATGCACGGAATTTCACAAAACTTTAGATTCAGTTAGGTCCTGATATAAATTGGGGCTGATTACTTTTTGGTGTAAATCGCCCAACAGGTGGCGCTGCTATGCTGCATTTTTCACGATTTCCGCCATAGCTTATCTCAAGAACTAATGCATGAATTTTGATCAAACTTCAGATTCACTTAACCCTTGATATAATTTGGTGCTAATTACTTTTTGATGTAAATCGCTTAACAGGTGGCGCTTCTATGCTGCATTATTCATGATTATCACAATAGTTCTATCTCAAGAACTAATGCACGAATTTGCATAAAATTTTGGATTCAGTTAGTCCCCGATACAAATTAGTGCTGTTTAGATTTTGGTGTAAATCTGCCAACAGGCGGCGCTTCTATGCTGCATTTTTCACGATTTCCGCAATACTTAATATCTTAAGAACTAATACATGAATTTTCATCAAACTTCAGTTTTACTTAATACCTGACATAAATTGGTCCTGATTAGTTTATGATGTAAATCGAGACAACAGGTGGCGCTGTTATGCAGAATTTTTTACGATTTCCGCAATAGCTCTATTTCAAAAACTAATGCACGGATTTTCATCAAACTTCATATTCAGTTAGAAGTTGACATAAGTTGTTGCTGATTAGATTTTGGTGTAAATTACCTAACCGGTAGCGCTGCTATGCTGTATTTTTCAGGAAGTATTAACACGTATGAGATAGAAGAAAGTTTTGGGATTGAACATCTGACTAGTTTAAGGGGGCCGTGGACCAGCAAAAATTGACATTTCTTTTTTTGTGCATTATTATTCTCCAATTTGTACTATGTCATTCTTGGAAAACCGCATGCAAGTGCGATTATTTTACGCAAAGTTACAAGTGTTTTAATTTTGTTCACAAACAACTTTTTGGCCTTTTAATGTACTTTAAATTCGTTTTTCTCAATACTTATGTTTTAGCTTTTTTTTTTTTTTTTTTTAAATTTTTGAAATGCTTCTTGCTATTTAATTTTTGATCTAAATTCAAGAAACTGATAAAGAAGAATCTTGATATTGCTTAAAAAGAAACTGTGTATGCATTTTAAAAACTCAACTTTACTAAGACAATAAAATTTGAATTTTAACTTATTATAAGGCAGAATTTTGATAAAAATAGATATGGAATTCAGAAAAATCTCTCTAAAATTTAACTATTTAAGGGATTAAAAAATCGATACACAGATTTGTTTGTAATAGAGTTTTACGTGATAAAAATCCAAAATCGAGGAAATATCTAAAAAGTTAAGACGCAAGGAGCATTTTAAAATTTTGTTTTAAAATTTTAATTTTTTTTTTTTAAATCTTAAATTTATAGTTGGAAATTTCTTTTAAGGTGTTCTATATACAGTAGAACCTCGATTATCCCAAGTAATGGGGACCGACCTTCTTTCGGAAAATCGAAATTTTCGGATAATCGAGAATACTTCAATTTTAAGATTAAGGAAAAATATATACGCTATTTCTTATTATGGTAACAATTGCATAATAAAAATAAAGCTATAGCAAAATAGAAGCAGGAATCAATTACCTGAATTTTAATTTTGAAACTAAGTATCTTTTACATATTTCACAATGGTTTGAAACAATGTTTTGTTTGTCACAATTTCGATTGCCTTTGCTTTGAAGCTCTATCACGGAGTTTTTAAATATTATTAGTTCACCAGCATCACAGCCTTTCTACTCCAGTCATGCCAATTTGTTTTGCAAAACATTCAAAAAGCTTCGGAATTGCTAATTTGTTCGTTTTCTTCGTTCCACTCCGCAGCTTACGGGAGCTCAAGTTTAATTAAAAAAAACTCTAAGAAAGGGGATCGAAAGTATTTATATGTACTAGTAGTTCAGTAGTAGTACGAATAGTGCATTAGTTCCTGAGATACAGCTATTGCGGGAATCGTGAAAAATACAGCACAGCAGCACCACCTGTTGGACGATTTACATCAAAAAGTAATCAAAACCAGTTTATATCAAGGTCTAACTGAATCTGAAGTTTAGTGAAATTCCGTGCAGTAGTTTTTGAGATAGAGCGCCCAAAAATTTCTGTCACATACAGACTCACAGAGTGACAGACAGACATTTTCTAAAAAACATCAAATCGTGTTCAGGACCTTCTAAAGCGTATAAATCCATCGAAAACCGGAAGTCAAAATTTTTCACGAATCCAATACTTTCTTCTTGTAAAGATAGAAGAAAGTAAAAAGAATGTTTACTTAACATTTTTATTAAAAAAGAAGAAAAACTATCTACAGTATTAAATGCCACGTCACACGGGTAACGCTGACGTCATTTTAACGATGGCAACAGCAGACGATTAAATTTAACTTTTGGGAGATTCTCAGAAGGTGGGATCATTAAACGTTAACTACATGTAATTTTTAAATTTTTCAAATTTAAGGCCAATTTTTCTTTAATAGTATAGTATTTTGTCTATAAATATAATATATTAATATTTTTAATAGTATGTCTACAAAATTATACACAATCATTAAAAGACAGCAACTACTCTGGAAAATTAATGATTAAAGCATTTAATTAGCAGTTGTGTACGTTACAAATTTTGGACATTTTTTTCGCACGTACGTTACAGATTTTGGGCGTTGCTCTTAGTATTTAAAAAATTCTTAAGACTAAGAATGTAGTAAATGTGTCCTATAATTGTATGTGTATATATATATATATATATATATATATGTATATGTATAATTAACTTTTTGTTACCCAGTAATAATAATAATAAAATCGAATGCTTTGTCGTGTACGTTACTTTCGGGCATAACAAAATACAAAAAAATTCTTTATAGAAAAGTCCTATCTTCAAAAAAGCAATAAATCAGCCTACCATGTTTTAACGAAATTATCAAAAAATCATCCGTTTCCTTTATGCATTCGTTGTTTACCATTAGAACCACCTGGAAAAAAGTTAAAACTCTTTTTCTTGGTGGTACGTTGGAGCAGTTAACGTTATGAATGTCCGAAATTGGCCTCTTTAGCATAAAATAATAAAATTTTAAGATATTTATACAAAGCTTTTACAATAAATTATGTCAGTTTCTGTCTCTGAATAGAATTAAAAACTCAGTGTAAAAAAAAAATAATAATAATAATAAAATAAAGTCAATGATAATTAAAGTTATGTTTGAAAGGCTTAAAGTTATGACGTGTGTCCAGTGTCCACCTTTTGAGAATAGCCCTTTTATTAGCTTTTATAGAAATTTTTTAATCTTCTAAATACCGCACGTTTTCAATTTTTACACCTTTAAATAGGGGGAAAATGTGCAATATCAAATGCAAAATGCTTGAAAACTATATCACTTTATTGTTTTTTAATTAATTTTTAAGCATAAATTTTTTTTTCTCCAAATCTACATCGCGTGCAGACGATTACGAAAGATAAAGAAATTAATTTGCATTTAAATTAATATAAATAGTTCAGCATTTATATCCAGCTTACATTCCATAATGAAATTAAAAGATTCATCAAGCACTAAATAAAACAAAAAATTATAAATAAAACACAAATTTAAGACATGTAATCGAATTTTGCTTTTCGTTCCATTGAAATGAACAGAATCAGAAAGGATCATTGTAAATAGTGATTTTTGGAGATTTCTTCGCCTATTAACTCCTGGCGTGACGCTGATGTAAAAATCTCTCTTTAATATGTTTCAAAACTTTATTTGAACGCATGATTGCTATTTTTCATATAAATATGATATTTAGTATTGTTAGTGGGAATTCTAAAAAATATATTAAATGTAAAAAATCTATTACAGGTATAACAAGTTGGAAATCGCTCAAACGTGTCAAGTGATGTGCGTTCGTACTGTAACTAGTTTTATAAATATTCTTTGCACCGCCTATTGTACTGAATGTATATTTTAGTGCCCTTCAGAAGTGCATATCCATTTCATTCTGTTCGAAAGGCTGCAACATCATTAAAATGCACTTGAAATAACTTTTTCCCTTTGGCCGTCATGTAACGGAAAACTTTTGACTGTCCCTGTAATTTCGATTTTCATAGAATTCGAAATGACGCGACAAAATTTTTCAACAATTATATATTTAAAATTTCAGACCATTCGGTTGGGTAGTTTTTGATCTGTTGTATGCTGACGGACGGACGGACAGACAGATGGACCGACCGAACGACGATTGTAGGTGCTCGTATTTATATAATTACGAACGCACCTAAAAACCGTAGACACGTGCGAGGCTTTCTCACCTCTATCTTTGAAATTATGTAGGATAGAAATCTCTTTCTTATCGAACACTGTTCTCTCTCAAGGATAACATTCCTACATTACAACTCTGAAACAAAACGGAGTAGTTTGTCAGTTTTATCTGACAGAATTTCACCCTTAAGGCTGTTCTTAAATCCAAAGCCGGGCTACTTTCTGACACGTTTTTAAAGTCATTTTTGTTCGGAAACGCATAAAATGGACAGGTGTTGTTATTCATAAACTAATAATCAAAAGACGTTTTCCATTTTTTCGGAAACGTAAAGGATCTTTCAGAAAATACTGTCAAAGTCGGCATTTTGAACCGAATTTCCGCACACCGTGAAACAGGAGAAAAACTGGTTGACACTTGACTAGAATCGTTTATAATTCGATAAATATTTTATTTATCAAAAAATGGGAAACTCATTTCGATTCCAAATCGCTTCCATAGTCAGGCTTGCCAATTTTATGCCTTTGCGCTTAAAAATGAATCAGGAAATGTGTTTGCGTTGTTGAGCAGAATCGGCAAACAAACACAGAAAAGAGCAGCTAATTTCGACAAACGATCACAGAAAAAATCGTAAATTTTGGCAAACGATTGCAGAAAAAATCGTTAAAAAATCTAAAAATTTTGCGTTGTTGAGCAGGGGATTTGAGAAAAATAACGATTTTCAGCAATCGTTCGCGGAATGCAATCACGAATTTCATCAAACGATCGAAGAATAAAAATACGAATTTCGGCAAACAAACACAGAAAAGAACAGCTAATTTCGACAAACAATCACAGAAAAAATCGCGAATTTTGGCAAACGATTGGAGAAAAAAATCGTGAATTTCGGCAAACGATTGCAGAAAAAATCGTTAAAAAATCTAAAAATTTTGCGTTGTTGAGCAGGGGATTTGAGAACTGCCATGAAAGAGACCTCTTCCAAGCCAAGAAAATGGAAAGGAATTTCCTGAGGTCTTAAAAGTAAGAAAGAAAGAAGGTAAGCATAAAGACTTTTAAATATCACCCGTTTGTAAGATTTACAACTAAGTCATAGAATGTAAGGAGCTTAGAAGAAAGCCTTCATTTCTTTCTATAAATACGGGCTAAGAGTTACATAAACAAGCTTTTCTTTATGTCTCTTATTGCATAGCTAAAATGAACAAGATATGTGAAATCACGCATCCTTTCCACCGGGGTATGTGAAATCAATAGTTCAAAAATTATAGTGACTATTGCAACGTTAACCGAGTTATCCGAGAAACTTATTGATATTATGGTACTAGCAATTAATAGTTGTAATTGGTTTTATTTAGGTATGTATTTTCAAGATTTTTATTATTTTCACTGGTATTACGAGTAACGATTAATACGATAACTTTTACATTTTTTTTTTTTTTATTTCTTGTATTAACCGGGTTCTACTGTATACATAAAAACTTCGCTTTTCATGGAATGAAATTTTGTGAAGGATCCTCTTTTATTAAGAGAAATTTTGTGAAGGGATATCTTTTGTGGGATGGAATTTTGTGAAGGGCCCTCTTTTATTAACGTTTTACTTACTGAATTATGAATTCATGAATATTTTATCTTCTAAAGCATTTTGTCGTGAATTTTTCAAACTACATTAGAATATTTAAATAATCATTTAATAAATTTTAGAAGGATTGAAGGATTAGAAGGATTCATTAAATTTGAATTTATAGGGATTTTGTACAATATTTATAACCCCACTCAAATCTTTTATTTTAAATATTATTATTATTATGTAAAATTAGGAAATGTACAAATATAATGTTCTTACAATGGAATGTAGAAATATTCCCGATTTGAAAAATATTCCCCCTTCCTCCCAACGCCAAGAAAGCCGAAAAGATGCAAAGGCAAAAGAAATCATCCTTTTAAAAATATTTTTGTTTTGTGTAACCCATAATGCTTTTGGAACGAGGTAAAATAATGCATCTGTAACTCATTCTAAACGTATTACTACTAATCGATGTACTAAATTAATTTTATAACAAGTTATTTTAATGGTACTTATAAGTGCCGTCAGTAGATAAAGGGTTAAGAGAAATTTTGTGAAGGATTTTCTTTTATGAAATGGAATTTTGTAAAGAAGACAATTTGGAAAAATGCACCATAAAAAAATTATTAAGTTTGAAACATATTTTCTGAATTCATACCTTTGTTGCAGGTAATTCGAATTGTGGAATAGAAGTGCAGTACACATAATTCTAGGTTTGAAAATTAATTCTAAATGTTATATTAAGACGGAGGGGGGGGGGGGAGGGCAGAGGAATCACGTGACCAGGAATATGTAATTTCATTCAAAAATATTTATTTAGGTCTAAATCAAAATTATAAATGCGTTAGAACAACTCAAATAAATTATTAACACAATTCATTAATTAGCTGAAGAGGAAAAATGCATGTGTGC
Source organism: Maratus speciosus (assembly GCA_963932465.1). Taxonomy (NCBI): domain Eukaryota; kingdom Metazoa; phylum Arthropoda; class Arachnida; order Araneae; family Salticidae; genus Maratus; species Maratus speciosus. The sequence continues at coordinate 605,454,062 of OZ010788.1, read as the reverse complement.
ATAGGGAGGTATTTTATTATTTGAATAAAAAATATTTAACTGTTTTTCATCATTAATAATGCAGTTTATTAATGCATTCATCACAAATGCGAGAACAATTCAAATTAACTAAACAGTACCAAAAATAAATAAATAAATAAATAAAAATTTACATAATGAACACAATTTATTAATTAATAATTAAAAAAGGTGAGATGGGGTGCAATGTTGTCATAAACTTTGCTTATTTTGTGTAAGAAAAGATTTAAAATTTTTTAATTACCTTATACTATAGTTCGATTAAAAAAATTTCAATTTACAGAAAAAAAAAATCCCGAAAGCGTTCAATATATTTTCCTTACCTACCTCTCATCTAACAGTACAAGTCCTCGATAACCACATCTTAAAACTAAAATGCCTTCTCTAGTTCCATAAAAATTTCTTAACTCTAACACCCTCCTATAGAACAACATTTCTAATAAAAATTTCTTAACCTCTCCTCTTATAGAACGCATTCTTGACAGGGGCCTTTTGTTCACTCCAGGAGGAAGAGCAGGTGGAGTTCGTTATTGCCTCCAAGAGGAGGAGCAGACGGAGCTTACTCACTCCAGATCAAGCTTTTACTCATTACTCCGACTCCACGCTCCACCTGCTGGTGCAGAACTCTCATTTTCCTTCTACTACCTTTTTTACTAAATAAAATTTTGCGAAGGATCCCGAAAGAGGGCCCGAGTTTTGCCTGTATCGAGCTCTGGAAGACAAGTAGATTGATGTTCAAGAGAAGGATATCTAAAGCAATGTAGAATACGTAAAACAGTAGTTTAAATTTGCTTTTTCCTTCTGGAAATTACGCCTATTAAAAATAAGAGTTTCCGTATAATAAAAAATCCGTTGCTTAAGAGATAATATAAAAAAATAATTGGACACACTCCAAGAGAAAGCTGACTTCTCAGCTGCCAACATATTAAAATAAAAAATTGAATTGGCAGATGAAATCCATTAGGATGATTGAAAAAAATTCAGCACCCCTCTCTCTTCCTTTTTTTGTCTTATATTTTAATTTATGGAAAGTGTTGACACGAAAAGTAACCCTGCCAATGTCTCTGACGTTCAGATTAAGGGAGCACAGGAATTCTTAGATTTCAAAAACATATATTTTTTTCCAATTGCATTCTCTGAAAGTCCTCTGACATTTCATAAATATTCACTCGGAGCTGGTTTTTAAGATTTAAATACATATAAAAGAAACAGATTCTTGCCACACTGTGCACGAACGCACAGAATAATAATAATAATAAAATATAGGACAAAGGTGATTATTCTCGAAAAATTGTTTTTGTAAGTGTGTGATTTAATTTTTAAATTAGTTTTTTGTAAACAAAACAAAATCAAATTTGGCTGTTATTGCAAAGATATTCATTAAATTTTACAGCCCGCCATTTCGTTAAAAATCTAACGTTAAAAAAAAAAAAAAATTGTATTAACTCGTGTGCGTAATAGCGACCTCTCTCTATCTTTCGTTTTTCTTTAATTTTGTCAAAACTGTGATTCTTGTCACACTGTGCACGAACGAACAGAAAAAAATTGTTGGACAAAGACGATTATTCTCGAAAAATTGTTTTTTAAGTCTGTGTTTAAATTTTTAAATCAGCTTTTTATAAACAAAACAAAATCAAATTTTTCTGTTATTGCAAAGGTATTCATAAAATTTTACAGCCCGCCATTTTGTTAAAAATCCAACATTAAACAAAATTGTATTTACTCATGCGCGTAATAGCGACCTCTATCTTTCGTTTTTCTTTAATTTTGTCAAGTAAGTTTGTGGCTCTCAAAATCTGCGATTCGTGTTTTTCGCTGCGGTTTTATGCTAATTAGAGTATAGTGATCAATTTGAAAAGTATAAACGTAGGATTGAAAGTTGGTATTGGTGGAGACCTACCTCAGTGAGGAACGCAAGACCAGTTCGTTCTCCGGTCTTTAGATATTAAAAGCGTGACACGATCTCTGTGGTATCTGAAGTCTAGAATTAGCTGAGAGAAGCTGACATCTTAGGTAAGTGAGAATTTTCGCTTTCCTTCAATAAAGCTTTCCGGCAACCAGGAGTTGCTAGTTTTAGTGACAATTAACATAATTTAATGGATTTGTGAACTAATCAATTACTTTCATTCGTGTTCGAATTTGAAGCCATTTCTGGACATCGTTTGATCAGCCAAGCCTTCTTATGTGCAAGTCAGTTATAAGACTTAGTAACTTTGCATATTTCATATTGTTGAGAGCTGATTTAAGGATTAGATTGCTTTTAAGTGCAGAGTAGTGTGGACCAAAATGAGAAGCTCCATCGCAGTCCTTCCCTTATTTATTTAAGGCTGTTCTCAACTGCTCTGCTCAACAAGCGCAAAACGCTTTGACACATTTACAAATTCGTTTTTTAACAGAAATATATAAAATTAGAAGGCCTGACTAGGGAAGCGATTTGGAACCGAACTGTGTTTTCTATTTTTTGATCCATCAATTACCTATTGAGTTAGAAGCGATTTTGATCACCAGACAAAGACGTTTTTCTCCCTTCGCTGACTGGTTTTTCTGATTTCTTCGGGAACTTCGGTTCAAAACGTCAACTTTGACACAACTTTCTGAAAGATTGCGTTTGCAAAAAACTAGAAAAAACAGCTCGATGACATAGTTTCGGAACAACAACACTTGCTAGTTTCATGCATTTCCGACCAAAAATAAGTTTAAACTTATGTCATAAAGTTGCTCTTTTGGACTTGAGAACAACCTTAAAAGGGACAAGAGACCTTCAAACTCACTGTTTTATTTTTTAAAAGTTTCACTTTAAATACTATATACATTATAACCTATATTTATCACACACACACACAAGAAAAAAAAAAGTGGGTAAGTGTAATCACAGATCGCACAGAGGGTTTCGTTTAATATTCCTTTCAAAACACTTTATTCTTTTTCAAAATCTGTTAGTTCCACATTTCGCAACCAGGGGGCGCACTCTACTCTAAACAAACCTCTATCCGAATGAAAATCCGTTTTACAATCTATCCATAGGTATATTAGTCAAGGGAGTCGGGCCCATAGCACCCTAGATAAGTAGGCGCCCCTGGCGGTAAAAAGTAGAACTAAAGTATGTAAGGCAATGGTGCATAATATGAAAGAGCAGTCAAAGGGGTGTCGGAAAAAGTTAGAAAAGTGCCTTCCCGGGTGAAAATGGGGGAGGATAAAAAATTGCTTAAAATATACAAGTTAGAGCCCGGGGGATAATTAATATAAGACTTTTTGAAAATTTTAACGATTTGTCGTGTGATCGCAAGTGTTTAGCTATAATTATGCAAAATTTCAAATCTTCAACTTAATGAGGGGCTGAGTTAGAAAGAAAAGCTTAAAATACACAAGTTAGAGCCCAGAGGGTTAAATATAAGACTTTTTCGAAATTTTATGATTTGTCGTTTGATGTGAGGTATTCAGCTATAAGTATGCAAAATTTCAAGTCTCCAACATATATAGTTTCTGAGAACGGGCACTGTGGCTGACAGACAGACAGAAGAGCGACACGAATAGGGTTTCGTCAGATGAACAAAACCCTAAAAATGAGAAAAATAAGGAATTTTCTTGAATTTTTTAAGCGTTATGAAGAACTTTTCAAAATGCCCCATGCGCATTCCATATCAATTAAAATTCCCGATATTTTTTGTACAAGTTTGTTTTATATATACAAATGAAACTTCGCATCGTTTTTTGAAACTAAATATAATTGGAAATGTTGAAGGTAGTTGCAGAAATAAGATGCAAAAATGCTGAAAATTTTATAAAATTTAGAAAATATTTTTTTTTCTTACCTTCATATTCAAATATATAAAACTCGACGCACAGTTTCATTTGTACATATAAAACAAACTGACATAAAAAAATGGGTATTTTAATTGATATGGAATGCGCATGGGACATTTTGAAAAGTTTTTCATTTTGCTTAAGGCTGTTCTCAACTGTAGAAGCGCAAAAATGTTTTGACACATTTTTACTAATTCATTTTTTAACGGAAAGATATAAAATTGGAAAGCCTGACCAGGGAAGCGATTTGGAATCGACCTGTGTGTTCCATTTTTTTAATCCATAAATTACCTTTTGAGTTATAAGAGATTTCGATCACGTGACACGGCATTTTTCTCCCCTTACTGACTGGATTTTCTTTTTTCGTTCGGAAGTTCGGTTCAAAATGCCAACTTTGACAGTATTTTCTGAAGGATCTATTGCGCTTACACGAAAACGGAAAAAACAGTTCGATGACATAGTTTCTGAATAACAGCACCTGCTAGTTTCATGCATTTCCGACCAAAAATAAGTTTAAACTTATGTCATAAAGTTGCTCTTTTGGACTTGAGAACAACCTTAAAAGGGACAAGAGACCTTCAAACTCACTGTTTTATTTGTTAAAAGTTTCACTTTAAATACTATATACATTATGACATATATTTATCACACACACACACAAGGAAAAAAAAGTGGGTATAAGTGTAATCACAGATCGCACAGAGGGTTTCGTTTAATATTCCTTTCAAAACACTTTATTCTTTTTCAAAATCTGTTAGTTCAGCATTTCGCAACCAGGGGGCGCACTCTACTCTAAACAAACCTCTATCCGAATGAAAATCCGGTTTACAATCTATCCATAGGTATATTAGTCGAGGGAGTCGGGCCCATAGCACCCGAGATAAGTAGGCGCCCCTGGCGGTAAAAAGTAGAACTAAAATATGTAAGGCATATGTTTGTGCATAATGTGGAAGAGCAGTCAAAGGGGTGTCGGAAAAAGTTAGAAAAGTGCCCCCCGGTTGAAAATGGGGGAGGATAAAAAATTACTTAAAATACACAAGTTAGAGCCCGGGGGGTAATTAATATAAGACATTTTGAAAATTTTAACGATTTGTCGTGTGATCGCAAGTGTTTAGCTATAATTATGCAAAATTTCAAGTCTTCAACTTAATTAGGGGCTGAAAAAAAAAAGCTTAAAATACACAAGTTAGAGCCCAGAGGGACTTATATAAGACTTTTTCAAAATTTTATGATTTGTCGTTTGATGTGAGGTATTCAGCTATAAGTATGCAAAATTTCAAGTCTCCAACATATATAGTTTCTGAGAACGGGCACTGTGACGGACAGACAGACAGACAGAGGAGCGAGACGAATAGGGTTTCGTCAGATGAATGAAATCCTAAAAATGAGTAAAATAAGGAATTTTCTTGAATTTTTTAAGCGCTATGAAGAACTTTTCAAAATGCCCCATGCGTATTCCATATCAATTAAAATTCCCGATATTTTTTGTACATGTTTGTTTTATATATACAAATGAAACTTCGCATCGTTTTTTGAAACTAAATATAATTGGAAATGTTGAAGGTAGTTGCAGAAATAAGATGCAAAAATGCTGAAAATTTTATAAAATTTAGAAAATATTTTTTTTTCTTACCTTCATATTCAAATATATAAAACTCGACGCACAGTTTCATTTGTACATATAAAACAAACTGACATAAAAAAAATGGGTATTTTAATTGATATGGAATGCGCATGGGACATTTTGAAAAGTTTTTCATTTTGCTTAAGGCTGTTCTCAACTGTAGAAGCGCAAAAATGTTTTGACACATTTTTACTAATTCATTTTTTAACGGAAAGATATAAAATTGGAAAGCCTGACCAGGGAAGCGATTTGGAATCGACCTGTGTGTTCCATTTTTTTAATCCATAAATTACCTTTTGAGTTATAAGAGATTTCGATCACGTGACACGGCATTTTTCTCCCCTTACTGACTGGATTTTCTTCTTTCGTTCGGAAGTTCGGTTCAAAATGCCAACTTTGACAGTATTTTCTGAAGGATCTATTGCGCTTACACGAAAACGGAAAAAACAGTTCGATGACATAGTTTCTGAATAACAGCACCTTCTAGTTTCATGCGTTTCTGAACAAAAATGAATTAAAACTTATTTAAGAAATTTGACCCTTTGGATTTGAGAACAGCCTTAAAATATTCAAGAAAATTCCTTATTTTTCTACCATTTTTTTTTTTTAATTTCTTGTGTGAAAAATATATGCCATAATGCACATAGTATATACATATGCTCTTGAATAGTATTTAAAGTGAAATTAAAAAAAAAATTAAAAAAATGAGTTTGAAGGTCCAGCTAATGTTTTTCTGAACAATTTGCTACTAACCGCATTAAAATATTCGTAAAATTGCGCTCATTATAGTAAAAAAATTAAATTAGCCTTGGTCTGTTTCAAGCGAAACATTTATGTTTAAATTGAATATTGAAAATGCGCAAACTTCGTGTAAAATAAATGCTGGGATTGGGAATTAGGAATCGGCTCAATAGACACTGGAAAACGCTTTGTAATTGAAGGGCTCAGATGATAAAGGTGGTAAGTGACACAATCATCATTTTGATGATATGAGCTGTACAGTTCCAAATATCTGTTTGCATTTATTCTCAAATACTTCCTTTATCAATTAAGATCTCTGTGAGTATTAGGGGTTTTTTTTTGCAAACAGTAATTTAAGGCTGTTCTCAAATCCAAAGGGGAAACTTTATGACACAAGTTTTAATTAATTTTTGTTCGCAAACGCATGGAACGGGCAGGTGTTGTTATTCAGAAACTATATAATCGAAAGACTTTTTCTGGGTTTTTTTCCCTTTCTAATTGCAATAGATCTTTTAGAAAATACTGTCAAAGTGGGCGTTTTGAACCGAATTTCCGATCGAAAGCAGTAAAACCAGTCAGTGAAAGGAGAAAAATGACATGTCACGTGATCAAAAACGTTTATAACTCGGTAGGTAATTTATTTATCGAAAAATGGAAAAATCATTTTGATTCCAAATTGCTTCCATAGTTACGCCTACCAATTTTATATCTTTCCGTTAAAACATTAATTTGTAAATGTGTCAAAATGTTTTGCACTTGTTGAGCAGAGCAGTTGAGAAGCAGCCTTAAGTGTTTTAATGGGAAAGATTATACAGAACTAAACCAAGATTTTGATTTCCTTTTTTTTTTTTTTTTCACTTTGGAGTGAAAAGGTGAAGCACGATTATGGCTTTTAATTTATCATTTTGTGGACTTGTCGTGTGATCAAAAACGCTTATAACTCGATAGGCTATTTATCGAAAAATGGAAAAATTATTTTGATTCCAAATCGCTTCCATAATCAGGTTTGCCTTTACATTTAACCCGTAACTGGAGACATGAATTTTCTTACGCGTTCAGAGATATGTTATTTTCCTTTTTTGTCTTTTGTAAACAGCATTGGAATTTTTTTTAGAAACGCAATGTATTCTGGAAATCATATAATGATAAAAGAACTACTTGTCGGTACTGAGCATGATTTTATTCAAGGACAAAAACACACATGATAATCAGAGCCAAAGAATAACACGGAGTCATTCTGGCTCCCGTTTCCAGACGGGTTAAAAATGTGTCCGTCACTGTGTCAGAAAGTTTCGCGCTTGTTCAGCAGTAAACTTGAGAACAGCCTTAACACATAGTAGAGGACCATTGATTATCTTCAATCATATAATTAAATCAATTTTTTTTTTGTCACATACCACCATCATCTGAGCTCTTCAAATTATCTGCCAATCAAGTCACTTCGTCACACTCTGTGCCAATCAACGTATTCATATACAGGGTGATTAAAAAAAAACGTTGGCAAAATGACATGGCAAATCAGGCATACAACAAGGATAAAACAATCACATAGGAACAAAGGATCGGAAATCACTTATTGAATCACAAATATAGGGTGTTTCATCCTAAATGAACTCGGGTCGACGGTCATAATTGCGAGATATGGACCTTGTTTTGTGTGAAATGTGATAACATCACGAAAAGTTCTGGAAAAACACGTTGCTCAAGTAATGGATGATACCGTATGAATGGATCATCACAGTCCAAAATGTGGGGCGTCCAGTCCATACTGATGGTATATTGCAAACTTCTTCCACACTGGAAAAAATGGGTACTCAAAGTTGAGTAAAAAGTACTCAATTTTAAATACGCCACATACTCAAAATAGCTCCGACCCAAATGCACTCAAAATAGAGAAACACGTGTACTCATTTTTGATTAGATGGTTGTGCTCAAATAGGAATCATTATGTACTGCCCCCTGAACCTACAAAGTAAATTAAAAATGTACTGACATTTATTTCCCGTTCACAATTATTAACAGGAAATGTTTAATTGATTATTTATTAAGAAAAACAGCAAAATTATTAGCAAGATACCAAAATCGAATAATTTTATGGCAAGAGCATTATTTGCAAGCACTTTAAAATTATTTTAAAATATGGTGCATAATTTAATATTTATATTAATAAATATATTAAATTTAAAAAAATCAAAAAACCCGACAGCGTAAAAAGCAAACTAATTAATTATTTCTCATCAATATGAAACTATTTTTTATATTACTTATCTTTTTTTTTTATTTACTTGTATTGATGACTTTTAAGTTGTGTTTAATTATTAGTTCCTATCTACAAACACTGTTTTGATGAGGCCTATAGATGTCTATTATGAAGGTTAGAGTTACAGTAAAGGTAGAGATCCAAAGTACACAACTTCCAGGTCGTGTAATATTTAAACGGAGTTTCTGACTGTAAAATAGTCAATGAAACATCGTCTTCATTTTGAAAGACCTATCCAATGATAGACCACTCAATAGGGTACGTAAAGAAAAAATTTCGTCTCTACCGCCATTTTGAATTTATAAAAACAAAACCTATCCTATAACCATCGGACGGTTAAGACGAATCGATAGAGACCTCATTCATTAAAATACATCCAGCCGTTGGAATGTTTCGAGGGTATAAAGAAATCCACATACACAGATACGCGTGAAACACATAACCCTTCTTTTCACTCGGGTAATAAACACCTTTTATGGCGCCATAAATGAAATAAATCATTGCAGGGTACAAAATTATCGTTTTGTTTGGGTATGATAACATATGACGGATCAAAATTGAGAAAGGATAGGTTCATTTTGGATCCAAACATACTCAATTCGATATGAGTACGTCAATTTATTCAATTTTGAGTACTTCATTTTTTTTTCAGTACACTTTTGTTGGATGTTATCACATTTATAACAAAGGTGAGAATGTCTGTTAAATGTTTTATTATAATATACTTTAGTTTCTGAAAGTTATGGACGTCAACCCAAATTGAGATAGGATGAAATTGAGATAGGATGGTGTATTTGTGACTCAATAAGTGATTTCCGACCCTATGTTCCGATGTGATTTTTTATCCTTGTTGTGTGCCTGATTTGCCTTGTCATTCTGTCAATGTTTTTTTGAATCGTCCTGTATAAATCTCAATGCTTGTGCTTATCTTTTTTTGAAATTTTCATTTTTATATACACTGAAACAAACAAAATACTACGCCTAAATAAACAAATGGTGAATTATTTGCATTGTTTTGACGACTACAAACGAGTTAATTTTCCGCAATTGGCTTGCACGCAGGTTTTAAAGTATTCATGTTTGAAACTTATTTATACAACATAAAATAAATCAGTAAATCAGAATGTAGTTTTCAGACAAATTGAATTTGACAGTAATTTTCTATTATTATTATTTATTCGTTGGTGTAAAAATTGAATCTGTACGATGTTTAGAAATGTAATTAAAGCGACAGGTCTTTGACACGGTTAACATACTCAAGGACATGTTTTTGCTTTATAATATAGATAGGGGAGACCGGGGCTAGTAGACGCAGTTTTTAGTTATTGATTTTTATTAATTTTTGTCTAAGTTTTTTATGAAACTTTAACTGTACTTTTAAAGAACAGGCATTGGACTATAAATACTCGGAGTTTTGAGTTTGCAGCTTTTGTAGTTTATGTTTAGCGGAAGCCTAAAGTAAAAGGAAAATTGTGCGCCAACCTACTCTGTCACAGGGCAAGTTGCCTATACCTATGGGGTAAGTTTGGCACACGCTTCATAAAAATTTAAATGAAACTCAAATAAGACACGCAGTTAAGAGAAATCAATTTCATTATTACCAGTAAGTTTAAACAAAGGCGTTATCGCCGTACAATGTAAATTCTAAATTATACAGACATAAAAATGATGAATAAAACATTAACATTGAGTAAATTCTATCTTACTCAATATTATCATCAGAGTTACAGTTGTCACAAATAAAAAATCGAGTGTCTCCGTTTGGGCAAGCCTCATGTGCCCAAAATCTTGCATTGCAACCACTTTTCTCGGTGTTTGTTGTTTTTCAAGCTACCAGCACACACCAGACACCGAGCCAACTTGACGTGTTCAATACGCCTACTAGCCCCATAATAAATTTCTTCACAAAAGGGACACGTAACCATCTAAGCATAAATAATCCAAGTAAGTCACATATGGGGTAGGTACAGTTAATCATACACTAAGAAAAACTGCACAATTAAAATCGCAATTATTAAGATAAGTATTAGAAATTAGAAAAAGAATGAAGCAACAAAAAATTACTTATAAGTGCAAAAAACAGAAAAATCGTAATAAATGCCCACTGCACGTAGGTAACGCTGCAAAACTACAATGAAGAATGCAAAAAGCAAGAAGAAAGGTACTCTGTGACTGGTTGTGCAATCTATCCACAAACAGGCGATTTATGAGGACTGCGCCTACTTACCACTGTAGCCAACAAGCCCTGGTCTCCCCTATGACAAATGAAAAATAAGAAGGAACAAATATCGTAATACACAACCAAGAAATAGAAAAAAAATATTGTTGAGGAAGAGACGAAACGTCTGAAATAAGCTTTTTGAGCTTGGAAAGAACTAACTGAGCTTCGAGCTTCCTTCATTTCGGGAACGAGAGTTTTTGCTCCATTAAAACTAAAAGAGTATTCTCATTGCGAGAAGAGATGAGATGAAAGAGGCTGGACATTCTCCAAAAAATAAATGAAAAGGCCATTCCATTCCGATACTTATGGAGAAAAGTGATTAAAGGGACAATAACTGCATTAGAACCAGTTGTACTTGCCTTCTCAATTCATGCTAATATTTAAAACGAAAAAAAATGTAATTCGCAATTTGTAAAATAAACTGCCCTTTTCTTTAAAAAGAAAGAAATATATATATATAATATAAAACGAAAAAAAGAAATATCGTTGATGTTGAAATATAAATGGTTCTGGGAGATAAAAAGATGGAAAATAAAACTCAGTTAAGTTTTGTACCGTTTTAGATTAAGGATATGAAGTAACAAATGGTTATGATTTCAGTCGTTTTAATCTTTTATACTTTTTTTTCTATTTTTACCATATATGGAGGAAGTTTGGGTATTATGGAATGGTCGGAAAAGATGGAATACTTCAATATCTGGCGCATACGGTGTTGCAGCCAAGAGTAAATCTTGCCAAACGACTTCCTAGAACTCGCATGAGGCACTGTGCTCAGTTTTGTTTGGATACTTGTTGTTGGTGTGACGTGGTGAAATAAAATATTATTCTCAACTTTTGAAGTTTTTTGCAGGTAAATTTTATGAAAATTGCATTAATTATAAAACCTCATTGTCAGTCATGTTAACCAAGTTCAGTATTAAGTTGAACAGTTATATTTATTGCTGTGTTACTCAGTTTTACTCTATGCTAATTTGATGACGAGTGAAGATGTTATGCTTTACAAGATGTCAAGTGCTTTCAATTTCAACGGGATTTGCTTCCTTCAACTTAGATTACAATTCAGCTACTTTCTGTATTATGAAATTTTATCTTACAAGGAGAGGGCCAACCTTGTTAATCACAGATTTTGATTATTTTAATATATGTTGTAGGGTAGACACCCCTTAGTGTCAGGTTCAACGGATTTTATCCAATGCCCCTTAGTTCTTGAAAAACCAGGGGGGGGGGTCTAATATTAGTAGACAACTTAAATACTTACTTCGCAGCAAAAATGACAGGTTAGTCGTAGCTCAGTTGGCATGGCGTTTGCCGGCTGATCCGAGGGCCCGGGTTCGATACCTGAATGCGCTACATTTGTTTTTCTCATTTTTTGTTTTATAAATATATTTATAATTATACTTTAATAATTTCAATTAAAAATTTTAACACCAAACATTAATTATAATGTTAACAAACTTAAATTTATCATTTCTTATTTGTAAACTATCATTTCTCATCCATTAAAGAGGTTTAAAAAGAAATTGGATCTATTATTGAATGATAAAAATTCCAAAATCGTGACAAATTCTGTTGTGGTGCCATCTAGTTATGATAAAAAAAAAAGGAATCTTCAAATAAAATAAAAGCAGAAAAAAGATAAAGGGGAAAGCAAAATAATTAAAAGCGCAAGCATACTTATTACAAATTAAAAAATCTTTAATATGCAAAAAATCGGTTGTAATTTAATTCTGATGCTAATTTTTAATATGATTATGCTTGTTACTTTAAAAACAGAATAATAGTATTATCTCATTGACTTCCTTTGTTAAAGCAATGCGTAAATGATGTTTCTTTAAAATCACGAATTGACACAATTGCTCAATATCATTGCAACGATAAAGAATATATGAAATACATTTTAAAAGTGATTTTTTAAAAAAAATAACAGTTTTATGATGTTTTATTACAACTATTCAGTTAAAAGTAAAAAATTAAATAGGTTAAAATTATAATTGATATACAATAATAAAATTTTAATTGACAGTGAGATTATTAAGTTATACTTACAAGTAAATTTATAAAACAAAAAATGAGAAAAACAAATGTAGCGCATTCAGGTATCGAACCCGGGCCCGCCAATCAGCCTGTTAACACCATACCAATTGAGCTACGACTGACCTATCATTGTTGTAGCAAATTAAGTATTTAAGTTGTGCACTAATATTAGACACCCCCCCCCCCCCCCGGTTTGTCAAGAACTAAGGAGCATTGGATAAAATCCGTTGAACCTGACACTAAGGGGCCTCTACCCTACAACATATATTAAAATAATCAAAATCTGTGATTAACAAGGTTGACCCTCTCCTTGTTAGACTTTAGTTACCAACATTTTCTAACATTAATGGTCCATTCTTATTATTCTGTGGGCTTGATTCCTACGAGGTTTGGCTCATTCAACTTGGTTTTCGATTGTCTCCGGCATGTGCGGGCACTTCCGGTAAATGCTGCCATAGGTAGTGGGGATCTAGATTACAGGTTCGTACGGAAAGAAGTTTGATGGCAACACATTAGACGCTGCGGAAGGCAATGGGGCCTCCGAAATTAGGTTCATTTAAAAGAATTTCCAAAGATATCAAATCATACAAACTTAAGTTTTGTTTAAGGTTGTTATTTACAAACCCCGGGCAACGCCGGCGGCTCTGCTAGTAATAATAATAAAATTGCATTTTTTTTTTTTTTTTTTTTAGAACTTTTAGCCCCGGACCTCCTTAAGCTTGGAAAGAGATAAGTGGGATTCAGCTTCGTTAAGTTTTCTGAAATTAAGGAACAGATGCTTTCGCTCCATAATAAGAGCGTTTCTCTTTGTAGAAAGAGATAGGACGAAAAAGAGGCTGGATACACTCCAAGAAATGAAAAGGCATTTCGATACTTATGGAGAAAAGTGATTAAAGAGACAATAATTTTACTATAATCAGTTGTAGTGATTACTCAATTTATATTAATATTTAACAAAAAAAAAAAAAGATAATTCGTTGGGGGGGGGGGGGGAACTCGACTCGACTCAACTTTCCGAACATTGAGTGTTTGCATCGAGATTTTTTTTTTTTTAAGGGATTTTTATAAATTTCTGATACGTGGAAATCGGTTGGATTCGAACGCTGGACTTCCAGTGTTTTGTTTATCCTTTAATTAATAAATATAAATCGTTAATTCATAATTACTCAGTCCTTAACCTTTTCTATAAGAACACAGATGGCAGAACCATTAACATTTAATTTTTAAATTATTACAATTGGAAGATATTTTTTTAAATCAAATTTAAAATAATCAAGAACTGTTTTTCTGACAACTGTAACAGCACATGTTACTATATCTGAAAAGTATATTTAATTACATAATTTAATTTTAGCTTTAAAAAAAATAAACCCTTAAATGGGCAAAATAATACGAAATTTCTTTGAATTAAACCTATCGATGAAAACGATGAAATGTAATCAATTTAAAATTTCGCAATTCGTCAAAATAATAATAATAATAATAATAATAATAAAATATTTTACAACAACTTTTGGCTTTAAAACGACGATTTAAAAAAAAAAAAAAATCTGTAAAATTGAATCTATTAGATAATGAAATCTATTCCGGGGGGAAATTTTCCAACTTCGCCGCCTATCTTCTAACGGGAACCTTTTGATGAGCAGGCAAATGCGCTACCACGGAGCCATCTTGCCGGCGCAAAAAAAAACTGAAATTAAAGCTCTGTTTTAAAATAGAAATCGCAAAAATGGTCGGATGTCATTAAATTAATTCATTTAATTAAGAGATCGCAAGACTCTTAAAGCTTCAAAAATTTCGAAATTTTAATTTTTTTAGATGTTAAAATCCTAGCTTTACTGAACATTTTGATATAATTGTTTCATTGAAATTCCTATTAGGACAGGAGTTATCGCTTTTAGAATTTTACCCGCTCAATAGCTGAAGCGGCGTTTCCGAAACTTTGAAGTCATTTTTCTCCAAATGACATTTTTAGGCATAACGCACACGATATTTCAAAAACTTCTGAATATTTTTTCATGAAATTTTCAAAATATATGTTTCATATTAGTTTGCATAAACTTAACCTAATATTTCCGTTCTATTGTTCAAAAAGATATTTTTTTAGGTGATTATACTGTTGAATCTTTCAAAATTTTGCATTAGCAAAATACAACTTTGGATTAAAAATATAAAAATGCTTTAAATATAAAGTTATTTAGGTTCAGGATAAATATTATAATCTACAGTGTAAGTAGACACCAAAATTTTCATTCTAGTTGCAATATTTATTTTGTAATCCTGCGCGTAAGCTTTTATACCAATTTTTTGCTCGTTAAATGTCTGAAAGTTTGGCGACCGCTATAAATGGTAATTCTGCATCTTGCAATTTATTAAATACATGAAATGTAAGAACATACAGTAGAACCTCTTTTATCCGAAACTCAAGGTTAACAGAAATCCTTCTTTCTTTTATGTACTGTCACATTCCTTGTGTGCAAAATCCAGTTTGAAAGTTTTTTTTTTTTCTTTTTTTTTTTCAACTTTTATTTTCCTTGTATGCAAGCAGTTCTTTCCGAACTACTACTACATATAAATATTTTCGACCCCCTTTCTTAAAATTCCTTTGAATTTAACTTGAGCTACCGTAAGCTGCGGAGTGAAATGAAGAAAACGAACAAATTAGCAATTATGATGCTTTTCAATGTTTTGCAAAAGGTTTGGCATGGCTGGAACAGCAGAAAGACTGTGATACTGGTGAACTACTAATATTAAAAAACTCTGTGACAGAGCTTCAAAGCAAAGGCAATCGAACCTGCGACAAACAAAACACTTTTTCAAACCCTTTCATATATGTAAAAGGTACTTAATTTCAAAATTAAAATTCAGGTAATTTATTCTTTTTCTATTTTGCTATTGCTTTATTTTTATTAAGCGCTTGATATCAAGATAAGAAATATTGCATACATTTCTCTTTAATCTTAAAATTGAAGCATTCTCAATTATCCGAAAAATTCGATTTTCCGAAAGAGGGTCGGTCCCAATTACTTCGGATAATCGAGGTTTTCCTGTACTTATATCTTTCATCCCAATAAAAATTGTGTTTTAAAATTATGTACAGTTTAAGATATTAAATGCTGGAAATGGCCTCTTTTTCCAATTTTAAGAGTTCGGAGATCCCTTAAAACAATGTAAGACTTTTTTAAAATTTTATGATTCGTTATGTGATCGGAGGTATTCGGCTATAAGTATGCCAAATTTCAAGTCTCTAACTTATACATTTTCTGAGAACGAACTCAGTGGCACAGACAGAGGAATGATACGAATAGGGTTTCGTAAAATGAACGAAACCCTAAAAAACAGATTCCTGTTTCAATTCTTTTTTACTTTCTTCTATCTTTATAAGAAGAAAGTATTGGATTCTTGAAAATTTTCGACTTTAGGTTTTCGACGGATTTACACTTTTTAGGGGTCAGATTCCGAAAAACATTTTAACAAAATGTCTGTCTGCGATTCTGTGACTCTGTATGTGACACAAATTTTGTGGGCGCTCTATCTCAAGAACTAATGCACGAAATTTAATAAAAATTTATATTCAGTTAGTTATATTGTATCGCTCAAGAGGTGGTGCTGCTATCCTGCATTTTCTGCGATATCCGCAATAGCTCTATGTCAAGAACTAATGCTTGGATTTTAAACAAACTTCAGATTCAGGTATACCTGGATATGGATTAATGCTGTTTATGTTTTGGTACAAATTGCTCAACAGGTGGCGCTGCTATGCAGCCTTTTTCACGATTTCCACAATAGCTCAATCTACAGAACTAATGCACGGATTTTCATCAAACTTCAGATTCAGTTAGTCCTTGACATGAATTGAAGTTTTATACATTTTAGTGTAAATCGCTCAACAGGTGGCGCTGCTATGCTACATTTTTCAGAATTTCCGCTATAGCTCTATCTCAATAACTAATGCACGAATTTTCATCACACTTCAGATTCAGGTATACCTTGATATGAATTAGTGATCTTTATGTTTTGGTGTAAATCGCTCAACAGGTGGTGCTGCTATGCTACATTTTTCAGAATTTCCGCTATAGCTCTATCTGAAGAACTAATGCACGAATTTTCATCAAACTTCAAATTCAGATATACTTTGATATGAATCGGTACTAAATTGATGTAATTTCTTGTACTATTTAAAGGATTTAATTGACGTGATTTATATAAAAGAAACTTTTGTGATGGCCACAACATACTAGCTTTTTATGCTGGTAGAAACTTGTTGTTTTGTATTTATAAAACTTTAAAATGGAAAGTGACAATAATTCCAACATCTTTTTAATGACTAACGCATGCACAGTAAAACACAGACACACCAGAAAAAAAAAAAAAAAAAAATACATACATATATATAAGACGTAGATCGGATATTGGCCAATTTCCAAGAGCCAATTCTTTTAATTGGACAGAATTTACGACACAATTTAATCGGACAGCCCATGTATATACATTTGAACGTATTTTATAACTTTTCGAGATA
This sequence comes from Maratus speciosus, assembly GCA_963932465.1. Lineage (NCBI taxonomy): Eukaryota > Metazoa > Arthropoda > Arachnida > Araneae > Salticidae > Maratus > Maratus speciosus. The sequence goes on along the minus strand of OZ010788.1, from coordinate 605,436,838 downwards.
AGGCGCCGTTGCGTGTAAAAGAACTGTCACCGTTCGAGATAATAATGAAGTAGAAAATCTATTCAATGTATCGAATCCGACTTAAAAAGTATTATCTCATTTCACTCTCGTAAAAAAGAAACGAGAACCGTAAAGGGTGGATAATTAGCATGCGTAATACGATGAATGAAAAATCTATAAAACAGGAGAAAACTGAATTGAAGGTGCTCGCTCTTTTCAGGAGGGAATTGCGGAAAATCCTGCGTTGTGGGGAAACCTGGCATGAGTGCCAGAAAAAGAAGGTTTCCGCGCAATCGGTGAGGTCATTTGGCAGAAGCGGTGAATTGAATATTGATTGGTCTCGAAAATTCTAACTTATGGATTAATTACGCAGAGCATGTTTTATAAAAGTCATGATAGCTCAAACAAAAAGATTTCAAGCACTAGAAAACAAAACTATAAGCACAATACTTAGATTGATTCAAGGTGGTTGTTAAGTCCACTGATCAACAAGCCCGAAACTTTGACACAAGTACTGACTCAAACTTAAAATTACACTATGTGCAAATTGCTTAAAAGATGATCCTTAAAGAATTATCATGATTTAATTATCCGTGAATCAATAGAAATTATTACTAAACAAAATACTGTTTGTAATGACGTTTTATCCTACAACATAACCAGAATTTGGCTCAGTTTGCTTAAAGAATCATAAAACACGTCATATTCCACTTCCCTCTGTATCCATATTTTTATTTTTCCGATATTTTCCGGATCTAAAAATTGACTTTCACTTTCACTCCTTTCGACACCAACTACGTGAAATATGAAAATAAGATGCTTGTATTTTTGTATTCTCTGCCGAAGGCTATGTATATAGTTGAAAGTACTAAGGATATTAAAGTAATTTAACACCTTTTAAAATATTTTTTCATCTTTTAAGTAATTTGCACATAGTGTAATTTTAAGTTTAACTTTTAAAGAGGAATTTAGCATTGTATTTATTTAATTATTTCTTTTTAAACGTAAAGGCACAAAATTAGCAGCTATGGAAGCGATTTGGAATCTAAAGACGTTTTCCATTTTTACTTTCTTCAATCTTCAATAGAAAAAAGTATTGTAATCGAAATTTTTTTCGACTTCCGGTTTTCGACGGATTTACACGTTTTATGTGTCAGAGATCCCAAAAAACATGTTTATAGAAAAGTCTGTCTGCCCGCGTGTCCGTGGCCATTGTACCATCAAAAACTCTATGAAGTTATGCATAGAATTGAACTAATTTTTTTTTAAAGTTTTTGGCTATGGCAAGCAGGTCCTCCCTTTATTGGAAAAAATCCGCCGGTAGGGGGCGCTGTAATAGCGATTTTTGTGCCATTTTGAATATTGTATCATCGAAAAGTGTATGAAATTATGCATAGAATTGAACCAAATTTTTTGTGTATATGTTAGGGCATGGCAAGAAGGTCGGTCCTCCCTGAATTTGGAAATATTCCGCCGAAAGGGGGCACTATAATAGCGATTTTTGTGTAATTTTCTTGATTTTTCGTAGTTCTATTGTACACCGGTGGCTCATGAAGCGACGGGAACTTCCCATCCTGATAAGTCGACTATTCGCGAACAGCTGATATACAACAGAATAACGGAAAACTATTGATATTAATAAATATCAGGATCGAGATTAACTCGTTTTCCCTCCGATTAATTGGCTGAAGCAGAAATTTAAGATGAAAGTCAAAGTTGATATAGTATTGAACTAATAAAAATGAAATATTGATATTTGTACAACATTTTGAAATATTAAAATATATGAGATAGAAGAAAGTTTTGGGATTGTCACATCCAACTAGTTTGATAAATAAATTATTTATCGAGTTACAAGCGATTTTGGGTCACATGACAACCGGTTTTTCTCCTTTCGCTGACTGTATTTATCCTTTCGTCCAGAAATTCAGTTCAAAACGACAACTTTGACAGTATTTTCTGAAAGATCTTCTGCATTTACCCAAAAATGGAAAACGTGTTTCGATCTCATAATTTCTGAGTAACAACATCTGCAAATTTCATGCATTTCCGAACAAAAATTAATTAAAACTTGTGTCATAAAGTTGCCCCTTTGGATTTGAGAACATCCTTAATGTATTTTTTAGTTTGAGCTATAAAGGAGTGAATAACCCGGGCTGTGAGTTTTACATAGTCATATCCATGCAAAGGGCGGAGGAAAACGGGTTTATTCTAGGGAATAAATCGGGTTTTTTGGAGGGAAGTTAAAAAAAATTCTCTGGAGTTTTCAGAAAGACCTATGGGGATTTTCAATTTGCAGAGGTTATGCAACTTTAATAGATCCGTCTTCAGAACTGTTTCTGTATTATGAAACTTGCTGATTGGCCGCATAAAAATATTTACGATAACAAACGTAAACAAGACGAACGACATCAATATCGAAAAATAGCACAGTTTACATGAAAACTAACGAAATGCATGGTTAAGCTGCAGAAATATTAAGAAAAATTAACATGTCAAAGTATTTATAAGCAAAAAAGTTAGAGAAGAACAATTTGGCAGATTCTTCTTACCTGAAATGAATATAAATACCACTCCTGTTCTAAGAATCAGTTAATGTAAATAAAAAAGAAAATGAAAAAAAAAATGGAAATCAATGTAAAAATACAATTCAATTTGCAAGCAAATTAATATAGAGTATGCCTGAATAGTAGATAGATATGCTAACTAACAGAAATTAAACAATTTTAATTTTTAAATAAACATTCAAATCCTTACCAATTTGCAGCCGCCATTATTGTAAAGCTAATGAGTTAAAGGGCTGGTTTTGTTTGCCTTCAAAACTCCTTCAAAATTTTCCGAAATTCCAAGTTTATTCCCCCAAATTTACGATTTATTACCGCTCCTCAAATTCCGCGATTTTTTGCTTCTCTACTTTTGCTTCTCTAGTACCTTTAATTGCAAGAGATTTTTTACTTTTCATGTCATCATAGTTTTATTCAGATTTATTCGATTTCAAACTTCTCTCCAGAAATTGTTATTAACAGTCTGATTATTATATTCCATTTTAATATCAATGAATAAAAATTTTATTTATGACACGGAAAACAGTCACCATTTATTTAAAAATAAACCGGTCAAGTGCGAGTATTACTCGCGCACAGAGGCTTTCGTACAATGAATATATGAATTAATAACTGGGCATTACACAAATACATATATCATTAAAAGTTGTTATCTAGGCTTCTAGGCTTTAAAACCGATGGCGCAGGGAGTAAAGCCGCCCGTGTCTTTATGTATGTCCAAACACAATCCGTGTCTTCAAGGGTTAATATCTTGGCTAATTACCGACAATTGTTTTCGAAAATCATTATCAACAATCCTTTTACACTTCTGCGACGATAGGTACCTCCAGCGCTCCTCAGCTCCTTTGAAGAACGCCGCAAATCGAAATTTGTGAGTAACACAAAAATGCGATTTTTCTCAAAAAGTATGTGACCTAGGGTAATCGCTATAGTTTTCCTGCAAAGTTTAAATTAGCTTCTACTACCCCCTAATTTTTTCATAATTTTAGTTTCAGTAGATTCGGAAATAGAGAAGGGGGGGGGGACCTATTTTTGAATTACATTTTCGACGATATTTTTGAAATTAAAATAAATATAATTTTGAGTTACGAAAGCTTTCACACGATACCCCACAAGATATACAAAGAAAATATTTTTTTTTCTAGTAACTTAAATTAGCCCCCCTACATTTTTCCTAATTATATTTGTGAATGGTTAATAATCTATAAATATATGGGTCCATAGCATTTATTATTATTTCAACCAGTTTTAACTTTCCACGTTCTATAGTTTACGGGTAAAATGCCTGTGAAAGACACAGGAGTGGTGTTACAATGGTTCCTTTTTACTTTTTAAGTACGGAATCCTAAAAAAACACTTACACACACACACACATTTTAATACAACTGTTAGCGGAATAATACAGGCACAAAAACTAAGCACAAAATTTTAGTTTCAGTTTTCATTAATATAAGTACACTACATATAAACCTAAACCCATTGTTTTATAAAATATATGATGCAATTTTTACTTTCCTTTATCTTTACAAAAAAAAAGTATTGGATTCGCGAAAATTTTCGACTTCCAGTAATCGACGGGTTTACACGTTTCAGGGGACAGAGATCCTGAAAAACATGTTTTTACAAAATGTCTGTGAGTCTGTGACTGTCTGTCTGTATGTATGTGACACAAATTTTGTGGGCGCTCTATCTCAAGAACTAATGAACGGAATTTAATAAAGCTTTAGATTCAGTTAGTTTCTGACATAAATTGGTGCTGATTACTTTTTGACGTAAATCGTCCAACAGGTGGCGCTGCTATGGTGCATTTTTCATGACTTCGGCAATAGCTCTATCTCAAAAACTAATGCACGGATTTTCATCAAACTTCAAATTCAGTTAGACCTTGACATAAGTTGTTGCTGATTAGAGTTTGGTGTAAATCACCTAACCAGTGGCGCTGCTATGCTTCATTTTTCAGGAAGTATTAACATGCATGAGGTAAAAGAAAGTTTTGGGATTGCCACTGGCGACTAGTTATTTGTTGCGAGTAGAGAGCATTTTTGAAAGTGATAATTTATCCATAATTTAATTACATATTCTTCCCCATTAAAATATGTTTCATATAATCTAAAATCTTTAGATTTAGGTTTATATACAATGTATTTACATTAATAAAAACTCAAACTGAAAATAATTAGTTTTTGTTAACTGTGAGATTGCGCGTAACAATTATATTAGCATTTATTTTTTTAGTAATAAAATGGCGAATATTTACCGTATCATAAATAAGTTTTTATTCATTGATATTAAAATGGATCAAGGAATATAATTAGACTAAATAACATTTTCCGAAGAGTACCTTTAAATCTAATAAATCTGAAAAAAAACTAGGATGCATGAAAAAAAGATCAAACATCTTGCAATTAAAGTTACTGTAAAAATGACGAATCCCTTTAAGTGGTCCTTAAAAAAATAAAGAAAAGGAAAACAAGTCGGAAATTGTTAGTCCCTTAAATAAATTGGCACTGATTAGCTTTTGGAGTAAATCGCCCAACAGGTGGCGATGCTATACAAAATATTTTGCGATTTCCGCAATAGCTCTATCTCAAAAACTAATGCACGGATTTTCATCAAACTTCAGATTCAGTTAGACGTTGACATAAGTGTTTGCCGATTAGATTTTGGTGTAGGACGTCAACGCCATGGCAACCTAGACCTATCATGGGATATCATTGAATTCATGACGCATGATAGGATTTAATAGAATGAAGAAAACTTTTATTAAATATCTTTTTTAGTTTTGATTCGATTTTCATAAAATTTGAAAGGACTGGACAAAATTCTGCAATGATCATCTATATTAAATTTTAAACCATTCGGTATTTTTGGGACTGTTATATGCAGGCAGACGGACAGACAGACAGATGGACAGACCAGACGACAACTATAGGTGCTATATATTTATATAACTACGAACGCACCTAAAAAGAACATTTGAATTTTATTTTTCAATTGGATATAACAGCGTTATGAGGTGACACCCCAGTATATATGTATAGAAGCAGACCCGCCCGTCGTTGCCCGGGCAGACTGTCATTGAAAAATATAACAGTGACGTGGATTTCATAAAAAAAAAAAAAGACTGAATAATATTTATTTATACTAAAAACATGTAAAAAAATTACATAAGGGTTAAAATTTCAAAAGTATAACAGTTACGTTTAAAAAATGAAACGGTCAGGGAAAATTATTACCCTAACTTTTAAAGGATGAAAAGGTCAAGGAAGATTGTACGGTTGAACCTAAATGGCATCGGTTAATAGATATATGGCAAATTAAGATTTGTGAAATGCTAATGTGATTCATTTTATAAAACTTGATTTTAAACACAATGAAATATATCTGAAGTAGGAGAAAAAACAGTTACAGAGTCACCATTCGTGCATGCGACGGTTTTTAAGCCTATTTTGTCGATCGCTTATGCTCTGTGTTTGACGGCGTTCTCGCTCCAATCTATTTCGATTTTCTCTTCTTAATTCGGTTTCTTCTTCACTTTCAAGCATTCACCGAGATCTTTTACGGGCATTTCTAATGATATTTTGACGCTTCGTAATTGCAGCCAAAGAGCGAAACGTAAATAAACCCGATCTACCTCGGCCTAAATCCTGCCAAAGAACTTTTACACAATAACCAATGAGATGCGTTTCATTCGGGTGTTGCCATTAAACAATTAACAAATAATCGCGATTTCTGTGCTACGTACGATACCGTAATATATATATAGATATATATTTAGGTTTACGTATCATCTGAAAAAAAAAAAAAATAATAATAAATACTCTGTCGGAAAAAAAAAAGAAAAATACGCATAAATTAATATGGTATGCAAATTTAGTTCCCCAACAAATCTTGTAGGATTGGTGATAATATATTGGCAAAAGAACGCGGAATAAGGATAACGTACAATACGGAGACAATCAGAACAAAAATAAATGTCGTCTGGCACAAACAAAAACAGAAAGAAAAAAAAAATTCTCTCTTTTTTTTAATAGCCAGTACTATTAAGTATCACAGGTCCTTGAATGTGGAGAAAAAACCCTTCTAATTTTTCTACTTTAATGAAGAAATTAATTCACTTATAAGTTGTTTATTATTTGTTTTTTCTCTTGACAAAATATTAAAAAGCAGATGGTTAAAAAAAAAAGCGGAATGAAGAAATGATAAACAATTAACGATATTTAATACTATTTTTCATTATGCTTCAAAACATTTTCTATTCTTTTATTAGTTTTTTTTTTTAAAAAAACACTTTTTAACAATACTAGTTGAAAAGTAGTTATGACTTCAGTTTGTCTGTCCTAGCTTTAACTCTCGTAAATATGCTCCATTTGCCATGAAATTTCTGTATGTTATTGACGTCTACTACAGCACGATCGCTATTGAAAATGAAGTGATTAGCTTTTATAATTCATTTACAGGGACAATCAAAAGTATTCCGTTGCATTACGCTCAATCGGAAAAAATAGTTTCAAGTGTATTTTAATGATGTTACACAATTTTAAACATAATGAAATTGATAAGCATTTATGAGGTGCGCTAAAATATGAGGTGGAAAGAGTTTATTACTAATTTACAGGGCCACACAAAAGAATATTACATAATAGTATAAGGAGGAATAACTGAAGCGTATTTTACATTATTTCAAGTATAATTAAATGGATATAAGTTACTGAAATTTAACACAAGATACTTACTGTAGAATACAAAGTGCGCATAACATTTATAGTTCCTTTACAGGGACACACGAAAGATTTCGGGCACAGTACTGTATCCAAATCCAAAGCACTGTATATTAGTGATAATTGCCGTAAATGCATTTCCATTTGTGATATGCGTTTTTTAATTTAAATAACTTTTTGCAAACTAAGTGGTGTGTATGAATGCTGTAGATCATATGCAAGGCTATACAAAAGAATTCGTAAAGATTACTGAATATGAGTGTAAATTGCTGAAAGGTGGTTTTTAATTGAGTTATGCACTTTCGAGCTGAACTATATTTAGTATACTGAGAGATGTTTTCAGAATATAGATAAAATCATATGCAGGGCCACGCAAACAACTGAGTACATGGCTCCATATGAATGATAATTTCTGAAGAGTGATTTCTGTAGTTTTAAGTGTGTTTTAGCCTGAATTAAATTTTAGCTTAATACGAGGCATGTATAAAAAGCTAGTAGGTAACTACAGGGCCGTACAAATGTATTCAAGTATGTTTCTTCTGTGGGTTAAAAATTACTCAAGGTGAATTTTAAACCTATTATTCTAATTTTTAGCACACTATGTAAAATATACACAAATCTATAGATCAAATACAATTCTGCACTAAATAATTTCGGTACTTCTTCCGACTATGGACAGTAATTGCTGAAATCTGGTTTTTAAATATTTCTGCGTTTTCTAAAATATTTAAGTATCTTATTTACCTTATTAAACAATGAAGTTTTGTTAAAGTATTCTGGGAGTGTCGGAAAATGTTTCATAATATATGCTTGAAAAATAATGTTTCTTGTTTTAAATCTTCGGGACGAGCGCCCTTTACAGAATGTTTAATCTTTCGACACCGGTTTTTAAAAATATAAATTTTTGCCAAAATGAATCGCAAAAATATTATGACTGAAAAAAGCAAAATTTTCAATTATAAATGACTGGTACGAATAATCAAGGATTCTCATCTTTTTAAGCGTTACATATACGAGACGCTCGTTGCGAAGGGGTTAATACTTATTTATCTATAACGTAATAAGTACGCACTTAAATTGAGGAATCTTTCATAACCAAAGTGTTTTACAATTTTTGGTAGAAGTTTTAAATGAATAATTTTTACGTAAATTCTGTCGCTACACTCGGATAAGGGGGGAAAAAAAGATACCCGAAAATTAATAGGATGCGTAAATTTAGTCGGTAAAAATTTATTTCCCAATTAAATCTTGAAAGAATTTATGATAGTATATTGGCAGAAGAAGGGAGAATAAGGATGAAGCACAAGCCGTAAACAATCGGATCAAATAAAGGCCGCCTGCCAAAAAAAAAATAAGAACGAAAAATCATGCATCCTGCATATATTATGAAACACTTTCCAGCATATTCAGAATATTGTAACAAAACTTCAAGTATATTAACCCATTTATGCCTAGTGTCCTATTTTTGGGATACTTCGAATTTGAATAATTTTTCTTCTTTATAGCATGAAAATTGTATGAAATAGTTATCTATAAATGTCTATCTCTTACCGAAACATGGCAGCATAAGATGATTATTTATTTGCTCAAATAAAGGTTTTTGGTTTTTTTCGGGGTTTATAGAATCTTCATTTTTCAATATACGAAATATAAAAAGTAAGTTTATTTATGTTTTTTCCTACCAAGGAACCAAATAAATAAGCTATAATCTTAGCAAGTAGACTTCTTTGAAATACTTTTTTTTTTTTTTATTATGAAATTATATGTTCAAGCCTACTTTATATGCATTTTTTGTAATGTACAAAATATAAGGCGCTGGGTACGAATGGTTACATATTTTATTAGCCATTTAGGGGAAGTTATTTATGTCAAGTCCCTTTCCAGGTGATTATTAAACATTGTTTTTAAGCCTCAAATACGATTATTCTTAGCTTATTATTACTAATACTTATATTGTTATTAGTCTCTGTAAAGAAATAAATACATATTTTTTTAGCAGTTCATAAAAATACTAATTACAGTATATAATGTACAATTTAAAAGCTTGTTTTAAATAAATTTAGACAAAAAATATAATTATGACATTATACTATTACAAATATTATGCATATTTCCATATTTAGGACATTTACATTTTATCAAATAAATACGAAAATATTTTAGGGTAATTTTCTTTAGTATTTTTCGCGTTCATTTTGAAGCATTTTAAAATGATTTTATCAAGAAATATGAGAAAACAAAAACTCTGGAACAAATGGGTTAAGGTGAAAGACGATGCCTGAATAAACAAATTCGAAAACACATAAAGCTTTTGATGGTTGATTGGTTGATTTTGTGACGGCCGATTATCTACACTAGGGATATAGGCCCGAGGGGGAGTGCCCTTCGTGGGGGTCTTTCTAAGGGAACCTAACCCGTATTAACGCATGGAAATCCATGGTTCGAAGAAAACCACGAAAACTCCGAACGATTAGGCCGACGGGCGCGATTGGGATCGAACCCAGCACTTCCCGTCTACCAGTTTCGAGAGCAGAACCTCTCAGCCACTGGCATAAAGCTTTTGAACACCTAGTTTTTGCTATTACCATCAATAGTCGGTAAAATATCAGATTTTTTGGCAGCCCTATATATGAGCCTGTATATGATCTATAGAGTTGTAGGTATACTACATAGTATGCTAAAAGTTAGTTTAATTAAACACATAGAGTTGAAAATTTCCATTCAGCCATTTCCGTCAATATACGGAAATGTACTTGAGATCGTTTGTGCAGCCATGTATATGATCTATAGAATATATATACACACCAAGTAATATATTTTTTTAAGTTAAATTTAAAATCGCGTACCACACCTGACAACGCCTTTTCCAGCAATTATTGTTCATAAGCTTTCCATAGTTCAATTATTGTTCATTTTCTTCTTCTGTGGCCAAATTCTTTTGTGTGTCCCCGTAAATGAACGATAAATTCTGTGTACACCAGGGCTTAGTTTCTAACAAAAAAAAGTACCGGAGCCCTAATATTCTGCGGTACCGGTACAACAACCGATCGTTCCCTCTCCCCCCTGCCCCTCCAATTTGCATATTTATATTTCCTACATTATTTGCAAAATGTAAAGCATTTTTTTTTTTTTTTTTTTTGCTTTAGAAAAATAAAAATTTTAAATATATCTATCAGCATATACTTAGCTGTCAACTATTCCACTTTTTAGTTATTACTCCTTCTGAATAGTAATCTTTGCCTAATTTTAAAGTTAATTAATTGTCTATTCTGCAATTAAATATGGTAAGGATTATGATTAGGAAATAGTGACGTAGGATTCAACGTATAGGTTATGGTAAAAAAGAATGTAAAAGCTTGGAGATGGAATGGAAAGAAAAGGGTAATTTAGGCTTCAGTTTTTCAGAAGCGCTACTGCACTGGGCTCCGGAGCCCTGTATTTATCAGCTCCGGTGAATTCTGACCAATATTTAAATATTTACTAAAAACAGAGAAGTACCGGAGCCAGGATCCGGTGGGCTCCGGCGCAAATTAAGCCCTGGTGTACACCATATCCTATAGTAAGAATCTTGTAGTACACATCAGTGATATGTTTAAAATAGTGTAATAGCATTAAATATCCCTGAAAACGATTTTTCTTCATAGACCGTAATGTAACGGAATTCTTTTGAGTGTCCCTGTAAACGAATCGTAAATATTACACATTTCGTTTTCAGTACCATAGTAAATCCTAATAATATATGGGTCAATACCTGAAAATTGGACAATTTGCGACCACTGCCAATAATATTTCATTAATTATACGAAAACCAAAAACTGAAAAATATAATATATTGTAATATTTGTTATAACAATTACCAATGATAAATGGACATATCGCCCACCCGCAAGAAAAGCGACACATCTCGTAAAAATTCATTTTGCATTTTATTCCATTAATAGGTCTGTCATAGGAGTGTCTTGCTACACAAAATGTTTCATACGTGTAGTTACACGGAAAATCACTTTATTACGCCATGTGTCCATTTGTGACCACAGAAGAGGGCTGGATTGTGTGGGGAGGTAAAATTACCCAACTCACCAAATCTCATATTACGTCTTCATTCTTAAGCGTTTTAAGCTTTTATGCACATTTTTATTCCTGCATGCAGAGCTAAGTGCTGTCATTTCATGTTACAGTAAAATCATTCAAATTTTCTTTTGCCTCTCCTGTGGAATTTACTTTGGTCGAGATGTGCCGCTTTTCTTGTATGTATAAATAATTAATTTTAAGCTTTAAACAAACGAAATCATCATTTCAGTCCCTGTCCCCAGGTAGAAATATCCAACATTGAATGTATGCTGTAAAAATTTCCATAAATATTATAGTCCAAGAGCTGTTAAACATTTTAGGGAAGGTATTTGAGGCACCCTGAAAATTTGTGCAACACTTTTTTTGTAATGGCTGAATACAAAATCGAATGTCTGGCTGAAGGATCGTGGCCCAAAAACTGTGCCAGACACGTGTCAAGTGCCATTTTTTGACTACCCAAAAAAGGTATTTGGGGCACGCTGAGATTGAGACAGGTCTGGCACAGATTTTGGGCCGACTAAAGTGTCTGTCATTTTCAAAATATTTTTATCTAAGTATAAATATTATTCTGTCTCAATCTCAGCGTGCCTCAAATACCTTTTTTGGGTAGTCAAAAAATGGCACTTGACACGTGTCTGGCACAGTTTTTGGGCCCACTAAAGTGTCTGTCATTTTCAAAATATTTTTTTCTAAGTATAAATTTTATTCTGTCTCAATCTCAGCGTGCCTCAAATACCTTTTATGGGTAGTCAAAAAATGGCACTTGACACGTGTCTGGCACAGTTTTTGGGCCGACTAAAGTGTCTGTCATTTTCAAAATATTTTTTTCTAAGTATAAATATTATTCTGTCTCAATCTCAGCGTGCCTCAAATACCTTTTATGGGTAGTCAAAAAATGGCACTTGACACGTGTCTGGCACAGTTTTTGGGCCACAATCCTTCAGCCTGACATTCGATTTTGTATTCAGCCATTACAAAAGAAGTGTTGCACAAATTTTCAGGGTGCCTCAAATACCTACTCAAAAATGTTCAACAGCTCTTCTACTATTATTAACTTTTGCTATTATATATATATATACCTATATATATACAGTACGGTAAAATATAATTCTCCTTTATTAGTATAGGTTGTATAGTAAAATATTGTAGTAAATATATTTGTCCCTGAGGTTGACGATCATCTCAGTCCCTCTAAGCACACATTTAGGTTAACAGATACTAGGTGGCGCTGGCAGAATTATTTCCATTGCAACAGAAACTAAAGTTCAACTAGTCACCATGGGTGAAGTTAAGTTGTTTTTCTCTTTGTTTCATATTTAGAAATATTAAGTTTTTGTTCTGAATAGGGATGAGTGTGTTTTTATATTTATTAACAAAAAAAAAAGCTTATTTCAACTTTATTTATGTAACGTACAACTGTCACATGGCATATTTAACAATTTACATGTGTTCAAAATGATTCAACAGAATGGCTGTGCAGCTGTTAAGACAAAAACATCATCTCAGTCCCCATCATCTCAGTCCCAATTATTAGATACTGATTATGTTAACAGACACTTTCTTCCATAAAAGTTTATCCTACGCAAATAATATACATCCTTGATCTCAAAACACTACCGCATTTGAATGACAAAATATGTATCATAGTATATAATTGTATATGGTAGCTGGTACATTAATTTAAAAAAATAAACATTTTGGAATGAAATTGTTCGGTTTCCAGATATTGACTCATATATAAATTTCGTGGCAATCTAACTATATTTACTCGGGTTAGAGCACGGACAGACAGACAAACCGAATTCATAAACACTTTTCAACAATGTTGCAAAGTTCTAATAAATACAAAATACCTAACACGGTGTAACAAAAAAAAACCCAATTGTCTCTTGTTTTTAAGTGTCATATCTCTTTGAATAAGAAGAAAATAACCTTTAATTCTTCTCCAATAGAGAACATTTTTCTGGTATCTTTCTTTGTCCTTTTCCATAATCATGGTGCCCGTCCTTTTTTACTTTACTCTATCTTTACAAGAAAGTATTGGGTTCGTGAAAATTTTCGACTTTCGGTTTTCGACGGATTTACACGTTTTAGGGGTCAGAGATTCCGAAAAACCTGCTTTTACAAAATGTCTGTGTGCGAGTCTTGACTGTCTGTCTGTTGTGACAATTTTTGTGGGCGCTCTAGCTCAAGAGCGCAGTTATATTCAGTTAGTCCCTGATGTAAATTGGTGCTAATTAGTTTTTGTGTGTGAATCGCTCAACAGGTGGCGCTGCAATGCAGAATTTTTCACGATTTCCACAACAGCTAATAATATCCGAAAAATTCGTGTAGTCTACAGAACTACTGCACAAATTTTCATCAAACTTCAGATTCAGTTAGTCCTTGATATAAATTGACGTTATGTACATTTTGGTGTAAATCGCTCAACAGGTGGCGCTGCCATGCTGCATTTTTTGCGATTTCCGCAATAGCTCTATCTGAAGAATTAATGCTTGGATTGTCGACAAACTTCAGATTCAGGTATATCTTGATACAATTTAGTGCTGTTTATGTTTTCGTGTAAATCTCTGAACATGTGGCGCTGCTATGCTACATTTTTCAGAATTTTCGCTATAGCTCTATCGCATTAACTAATGCACGAATTTTCATCAAACTTCAAATTCAGATATACTTTGATATGAATTAGTGCTAAATTGATGTAATTTCTTGTACTATTTAAAATATTTAATTGATGTGATTTATATAGAAGAAAGTTTTGTGATGGCCACACCATACTAGTTTGATAAATGTGTTTCCTTTTCGTCTTACGGAGCGACATACAAAATGTATATTTTAAAACAAAAATATTAACAATCAAAGAAATTAAAAACTTATTGTGATGTAATTTAGGAAAGTGCGATATATCTTAGATGGAGAAATAAAAAATTCAAAATTTTTATTTGTTGCTTGTGTATTAGTTTATATTTTAAAAAAAATTCCCAATTCATCATCCATAATCAAAGTATCCAATAGCTTTTGATAATACTTTTTCAACAAAATAATTATAATAATAGCTATTTTAATAATAATAATAAAAAAAAGATACACAGAAGTTAATATAGTATTCAAACTTAATCAGTAAAACTTTATCCAAGAAAATCTTGAAGGACTTTGTGATAATATATTGGCAGAAGAACGGGTAATAAGGATAGTGGGCAATATGGAAACAATCAGAACAAATAAAAGATCGTCTGCCACAAAAAAATCTTAGCCCAGCAAAACAACACAACAACAACGAAATTGCCTTTCGTTTTCAATAGCCACTACTATTAAATATCATAGTTCTTTGAATGTGGAGCTAATAACCTTCTAATATTTCATCAATAGAGGGGAGACACAATCTTCGCCATTTTGGGGCTAAGCCAAGACAAGGCCAAGGTTAGTCCAAGCAAGAGTGAATAAACTTTGGGTTTTTCTTTGTGCAATTTTAATTTTTCTGTAAGCGTGCATGAAGAAACGAATTTCAGTACAGTTGGTTTATTGTCAATTCCGTCTTTTGCCAAAATATTACAAAACGTTTGGTTGAAAAAGTGCGGGATAAGAAAGGATAAATAATTAAAGTTATCTGATATTACTTTTTCAGTATGCATGATAACTTCCTTCTATTCTTTCTAGTAATGTAATATACATTTTACTAGAAAAGTAATTATGTTCAGTGTTATGGAACGCAAAATTAATCGGGCGTCAATTCCAAAAGGAAAAGAAAACAAACAAATTGTCCACATTGTATTATTTGCGATAGATTTGATAAATTTATTTATACATTATATAAACCAATTTAACAAAAAACTATTATCATTCATTCAAACAAAAAACAAATAAATAAAGGATAAAAAATCACAGCGTAATAATTAAATTTTACTCTAGCAAAACAACTATTAGATTTTTATTCATTACTTATTTTTTATATACATGATGAGTCAAAATGATCCACTTGGATTACAAATGTCAGTAAAAAATTAATAGCTTATATTAAAATTTGATTATCTAGGAAAATTTTAAAAGAAAACATGCAAAAATTCGCTTTAGAATGGAAGTTATGTTCAATGTTATAGGATGCAGAATTAATCGGGCGTCAATTCCAAAAGGAAAAGAAAACAAACAAATTGTCCACATTGTATTATTTGTGATAGATTTGATAAATTTATTTATACATTATATAAACCGATTTAACAAAAAAACTATTATCATTTATACAAACAAAACACAAATAAATAAAGGATAAAAAATCACAGCGTAATAATTAAATTTTACTCTATCAAAACAACTGTTAGATTTTTATTCATTACTTATTTTTTATATACCTGATGAGTGAAAATGATTCACTTGGATTACAAATGTCAGTAAAAAATTAATAGCTTATATTAAAATTTGATTATCTAGGAACGTTTTAAAAGAAAACATGCAAAAATTCGCTTTACAAGGGAATGTTCAATGTTATGGCTCGTAAAATTAATCGAGAGTCAGTTCCAAAAGGGAGAAAAAAATCATCCACTTTGTATGATCCAATCTGTGGATCTTTATTTTTTTAAGTACGATTTAGAATTGAAATTTAAATGTATGATCTTGACCACTATATTAGTATTATCGATAAAAGTAAGGGCTACCTCAGAGAGTAATATAGAATTTTTCTGAGAAACTTTCAAAATTAAAATATCCTCCTGAGACCTGGCATCCATTTAAATGGATGTTTTGCTTTCCCATTCTATTGCGTTAAATTTCATTGCAGCAATCTAAAACCAGTTGGTTTTGGTAATGTATGAATCAAAAATCAACTTTCAGCTTTTGGATTTTGGCAACGGTAACTACTTTATTTACAAAATGGCGTAATAAATTAGTCAAGTTGGAATTCTACGTTCTTCTGGTAATTTTCGTTTTTATGTTATTTTAATTTGTTTAAACTATTTTTATTTTGCAATTTTAAATCAGATATTAATACTTGCCTTATGTTCTTTATAACAAATTCTATTCTTTCCCATACTTCTCGCATTTTTTTTAATTACTTTAAAGCGAGTTATAGCCTGAACATCCATTTAGATGGATGTGCTGTAAAACAAAATTAAAAAATCGAAATTTATTAATTTCTTTAAAAATGTCATTTTTGATGCCTATTTGTTGAAAAAACTCATATTTAAAAAAATTTATGCATTACATTTTGCATGGGTCTCAGGAGGATATAAGATGATCAAATAGTATTTTTATTTATTTATTTTTTATATTTTATATAGTGACCCAAAAAGATCAATCAACCTACATGTTTGCAGGTAGCTGGTCAGATTAGGGATGTTCAAACATCACACACCGCAAATTTTTTCAAATTGCTGGCATGGTAAATTTGGCGAAAGTACAGGATGATTAAAAAAAAGTTTACAAAATGACATGACAAATCAGACATACAACAAGGATAAAAAAAATCACATGGGAACATAGGGTTGCAAACCACTTAGAGTCACAAATACAGGGTGCTTCGTACTAACTGAACCCGGGTTGACGGTCATAACTTTCAGAAAACTGAAGTACAGTCGAACCTCCTTATCACGACACTCTAATGACCAGAAAAAAGTGTCTTCATAAGCGGAGTGTCGCGGTAACCGGAGTTGGAGAAAAATATGTTTAAAAAAAAGCGGTATTTTTAATTAATTTAAGACAAGTTTAAATTCATAACTGTTCTTGCAGTTTTAAGCAATAAAACATTATTATTAAACAAAATAAACAAAAGAAAAATTGAAAAGAATAAAAATCAGCTTTATGATGACTTGTATTTTTTATTGTTACATGAAATATTGATGAATTAAGGTTTGCTTATCCCTAGATATGCTTCTTACAATTCTTTTTTCAATATACAATGAATTGTAATCAATATTCGTTGTTTCAGAAATGGATGTTAAGCTGCTATCAGATTCATCAACTTTTCGAGCAATTTTTTAGCCAACTCTTTATTTCCTCCAACTTTTTGCGAAATATTGTCTCAACACCCAGTGTGATAGCAAACAGCAATATCCCCAACTTTTTATCCACAGCCCTAAAAAGTCTGTGGTAGCTGCGACTTTTCTCCCCAACTTTCAACATTTCAGCCAATTAGAGATAAACGATTGATACGAATAGGCGATAAATATTAACGGCTGGTACTAGTAGTACTGGTTTTCCTCCAACTTTAGCAACGACAATTGTAACCTTTTTCTCCCTTTGAACGGAAAAAAGTTGGATTTAAAACCGGCTGAAAAGTTTGTTGCTCGAAAAGTTGGTGAATCTGACAGCAGCTTTAGATACTTTCTGATCGTTTCTACATCAATGCAACGCTTCGGTTTTGGTCGGATGAAAAACGCCGTGTAACCACAAGAAAGCGCCACCTGAGCAGAACAAAAAAAACGTGAGTAGACTGATACGTCTATCTGAACCTTAAGTGGGTCATTCATAGTGTGTGGGTTTATTTATTCAGATAAAGGATTGATGTAAAATTTCTCATTTATCGCAATGTGTATTTTAGAAACTTTTGTGAAAAGTTTGGCTAAGCCATTTCTTACCGCTTAATTTCCGTGCTTATAAGATGGATTATGAAAAATGAACAATTTTCCTAAACCGGAGTTTAAAATTATTCAACGACGTAAAATCCGAAGTTTATTTACATTAAACTCATATACAGAAAATCGGAACTTTGAAAAACTGACGTAATAAGTGGAGTGACGTGAAAACCGGGTGTCGTGATAACGAGGTTCGGCTGTATATTATAATAAAACATTTAGCCTACATTCTCACTTTTGTTGTAAATGTGATAACACCCAACGAAAGTGGCAAAAGTTTGGATTATACACGCCAGCAGTACGCACTTGGCGCCCCACCTTTTGGACAGTGATTATCCATTCATATGGTATCATCCATCGCTTGAGCAACATGTTTTCCCAGATCTTTTTGTGATATCACATTTCCCAAAAAACAAGGTATATTCATTGCATTTTCATTACAATGTTTTTTTTTTTTTTTTTTTTTTTTTTTTTTTTTTTCTCTCGAAATTATTACTGTCAAGCCAGGTTCAGTTAGGATGAAACACCTGTATTTGTGGCTCAATAAATGGTTTGCGATCCTATGTTCCTATGTTATTTTGCATCCTTGTTGTATGTGTGATTTAACATGTCATTTTGTAAACTTTTTTAAAATCCCTCAGTAGAATAAAGCCTCATTATAGCCCTAGAAATGGGGTCTCACAAACCCCAGGAATTTTTATTTTGCCAATAAGTCTCACAAACTTCTTGCGTTTTAATTTGTTAATTACTAAAATGACACCCTGAGGTTCTCACAAATAACATTTTCTGAAGTCCACTCACACTTTGAGCATAAAGGAACCTTTATTATTCCAATGGATGGACAGCTAGACTATATGGCCAAAGGTGACCGGTCACTTGCGATTTTAGACGTTTTATTAAATATCTAGAAAAATAAATGAGGAATTAACCTGAAACTGCAGGTGTGTAAACAATATAGTATACGTCATATATTTTCGCGAAGATTTTTTTCCCGAAACCCCATAGAGGACCGTCAACAAATTGAAAGAGAACGAACATCTTTTGGATAACCCTGTAAAAACTAATGTAGCAAAAGCGTTCAAACTCGAAATTATTAATAAGGAGATTATTGTAATATACTGTGTTCATTTTTTATGATGCTAGCATGTATACTCGTAGAGAAATTAAGGTTTTTATAAAAACAGTCCCAAATTTCGCCTAGTTTTTTGCTTATAATTTGTAGAGTTCTTAATATTAAAAAAATTCTTTTCAGAAAATACGACAAACAACATTGTACACAATACCCTGCAATCAGAATTAAAAAATAATAAAAATTGCATGAAAAATGAACACGTTTACTAAATAATGATTCACTGCGCATGCCCGAATGTAACCAGAATATAATGTGCATAATGTGTTAGCAAAATGTATAGAGTAACTTTTGTGAAAGTCTCAAAAACACAGTTTGAAAAGTCTGAAAATTATCGTTGATAGAATAAGCTCAAAATCCGTTATTCCCAAAAGGAAGCAAAAAGATGAGGGGTTGTAACCAAATGCAGTAGTGCATTCAATATTGTGCATGCTATATTGGCAATAATCATCGGATATATGCATACAGTCCCGCATCTTTTTGCTTCATTTTGGGAATAACGGATTTCGAGCTTATTCTATCGACGATAATTTCCAGAATTTTCAAGCTATGATTTTGAGACTTTCACAAACGTTGCTCTATATACTTAGCTAATACATTATGTACATTGTATTTTGATTGCATTCGCGCATGCACAGTGAAACATTTTTTAGTGATCTTGCTCATTTTTCATTCAATTTTTATTATCTTTTAATTCTGATTGCAGAATATTGTGTACAATGTTGTTTGTTATATTTTCTGAAAAAACTTTTTTTATATTAAGAACTCTACAAATTATAAGCAAAAAAACTTGGCAAAATTTGGGACTGTTTTTATAAAAATTTCAATTTCGCTACGAGTTTAAATGATATCCTCATAAAAATGAACACAGTATATTACAATAAGCCACTTATTAATAATCTCGAGTAGTGATGGGCGATTTCGATTTTTTTAATCGATTTAATCGATACTATGGCCAACTCGATTTAATCGATACTATAAAATTTTTAATCGATGTCTCTAAAGGTCATATCATTTTCATTTTCCTTCAAAAATTTAAGGTCAAGTAGTTGGATGTCCAATCCCAAAACTTTCTTCTGTCTCATAAATGTTAAAACTTCAAAATTCGCTATCACAGTGTCAAATTTAAATAACCTATACCCATCATGAGGATCCAAAAGTATAGGTTCGTTGAAATATGTGTATTTAAAAAATATATATAAGAATCCCATTTTCCTAACAAATCATTGAATTTCGGCCCACACCCTCTTAGATGTCCGCAACGGAAAATCCCAGTTTGAAGGGCATAAAAGCGACACCTGCTGGGTAGTATACACCCAAGCCTAATAAGGATCTATTTATACGACAGTGTAACAGAATATGAAGTTTGATTAAATTCCGTGCATTAGTTTTGAGATATGGCTATCATGAATAGCATGATAAAAGCAGTATAGCAACGCAGCCTATTACATGATTAACACGAAAGACTCAGAAACAACTTACGTCAATGACTAACAGAATATTAAGTTTGATGAAATTCCGTTCATTACTTCTTGGGATGTTATCGCAAACATTGTGTAAACACTGAAAAACAGTGTTGAATTCAGAGGCTGGTACGGGTGGACCCCCCCCCCCTCCCCGGAAAATTGAACTGTCCCCTAGGGAGATTTGAGATTTTATGCTTAATGGACGAAAGTCCAATACCCCCCCCCCCCTCGTAACTCTAGAATGTTCCTCGCCAGAACCATAGAAATCCCCCCCCCCCCCCGCTGGGAGAAAAATGTCTGAATTCAACACTGTTGATAAAAGCAGCATGGCAGCACAATTTGTTATATCATTTACACAAAAACCTAATCATGGATAACTTATGGCATTGTCTAACAGAATATTAAGTTTGATGAAATTTCGTTCATTAGTTCTTGAGATATATCCCTAAAATTGTTTAAATCCTGAAAAACGTGTTGAATTCAGGGGGTGGGCCGGGGGAATGACATTCCTCCCCCCGCAACAAAGCATAAAATCTCAAACTTTCTGTGGGGGAATTTGAGTGTTTCGGAGGGAGGAGAATGTCACCCCCCCCCCCCCAGGGCCACCCCCTGAGTTCAATACGTTTTTGTACATTAAAAATTGATGAAATTTCGTTCATTAGTTCTT
Organism: Maratus speciosus; assembly: GCA_963932465.1. Taxonomy (NCBI): domain Eukaryota; kingdom Metazoa; phylum Arthropoda; class Arachnida; order Araneae; family Salticidae; genus Maratus; species Maratus speciosus. The sequence goes on along the minus strand of OZ010788.1, from coordinate 605,415,657 downwards.
GAGATATTATCCCTAAAATTATTTAAATCCTGAAAAACGTGTTGAATTCAGGGGATGGCCCGGGAGGGTAACATTCCTCCCCCCCCCCCCCGGCAACATTCAAATGCCCCCCAGAAAGTTTGAGATTTTATGCTTTTTGTACATTAAAATGTACATAAGTCCAATCCCCTCCCCTCTGAACTGTCCCTCCCGGAGAAAAATGTCTGAATTCAACTCAGCTGATAAAATCAGCATAGCAACGCCCCCTGTTGGGCGATTTTCACCGAAACCTAATAAGCAGCAATTTATGCCAACGTCTAAAAGAATGTGGTTTTATGAAAATCCGTGTATTAGTTCTTGAGATAGAGCTATTGCGAAACTCGGGAAAAATGCAGCATAGCAGCGCCACCTGCCGGTAGATTTACATCAAAACCTAATCCTCAACAACTTATGTCAACGTCAAACTGAATCTGAAGTTTGGTGAATATTCGTGCATTAGTTCTTGAGATAGCAATCTTGCGGAAATCATGAAAAATGCAGCATAGCAGCGCCACCTGTTGAGCGATTTTCACTAAAAAGTAATCAGCACCAATTTATATGAAGGTCTAACTGAATCTAAAGTTTCAACAGATTCCATGCATTAGTTCTTGAAATAGACCGCTCACAATTTTTTTGTCAGAGACAAACAAATAGACAGACTGACAGACAAAAAATTTATAAAAATAGTCAAATCGTATTCCAGACAAGAAGTTCTAACACTATAAATCCTTAGAAACCGGAAGTCGAAAATTTTCACGAAAACAACACTTTATTTTTCTAAAGACAAAAGAAAGCAAGAAAAGATGAACGCATCGATTCTTTCCTTGGATCAGAAACGGTGAATCGATTCAGTTCAGATTCGATGCCGATGTCGATCTTCAGATGCGATCTTCAGAATCGTTACTTTTTTGATTTACTTCAATTCTTTAGATACAATGTCGAATCGTTATATTTTGATTTACTTTCAATTCTTTAGATGCAATGTCGAATCGTTATGCTTTGATTTACTTCAATTCAAATCGCATCACGGTCGATCCACGATTCGGGTTGAATCAATTCTTCCAATTTTGCTGTTTTAGTGCCAGAATTGCTGTAAAATTTTGTATAAGAGCCTTTTTTTACTTTCTAGGTTAAATCAGTGTTGAATGCAGGTATTTTTCTCAGGGAGGGATTTATGCGATTCCGGTCGGGATTGGGGGGGGGGGGGTATTTCAGAGTTGCGTAATGGGGGGGGGGTGCACATTTGTCCATTAAAAAGCATAAAATCTCAAAACTTACGGGAGGGACATTTCAATGTCCCAGGAGGGATGTCCTCCCGGGCTAACCCCTGATTTTAATACTAGGTTAAATCGTTATACTTTTGTTTAGAAGCCTAGTTATTCAGGTTACTAGTTTATTATATTGTATTTTTCAAGTTCGTCCCTTCTAATCTCTCCACCCCCCTCTCCCCTTTTCCTCGCTAATCTTAATTTACAGGGCCGTTCAAAATTTGCATGCAATTTTTAAAATGCCCAATTCTTGTTCTATTTTATTATAAAGCCACATTTTCAAACCTTGACCAAAGATACTTTTGAGGTCGCCCCTCCGACCGTTTGGGGCTTACCTGCTCCCTCGGGGGGGGGGGGGGGGATATTTTTTGTTTCTTCCAAACCATATCGTATAACATATCGTTGGAAAGCTTTTAATGTGATCTTTTATTTTCTGTCTCTAGCCTTCCTTCTTTTTGGTAAGGGTCAATCGTGCTCCAACTTATGTATTGATATTTTTGACAGTAATTTCAAAGGAATATATATTTATTCTTTCGGGTTTACTGTTTTAAAGGCAGAACTGCTGTCAAATTTCGCATAAGAGCCTTTTTCTTTCTAGGTTAAATTGTAATATTTTTAGTTTAGGAGCCAAGTTATTTGGGTTACTAGTTTATTAAGCTGTACTTTTCCAGTTCGTCACCTATACATCCCCCCCCCCCCCCGATCCCAATTTTCTTAATTATGGTCCAATTTCAATGGGACCTTTTTTGACATTCTTCCCGAGTCATTTGTTTACCAACTAAACACTGATATTATATCTGCAGCTCTTGGTGAGCACTATTTATGAATGGTAATAACAAATTTCGTCTCTTTTCCATTTTAAACTTATCATTCTTGGTTTAAAGCCACGTGACTCAAGGTTCTCGTTAGTTAAGCCGTATTTTCACCCGTAAGTTTGTCAAAGTGTTTGTGTAAGTTGTATTATAAAAAATTCAGTCGTTTACAACCAAACTTACTGATTTATGATACTTTGAATTTTATGAAATTTCGGAGCTTTCCGAAACTAAAGGATCCCCTGTATGTTATTAATTTTTTTCAAGGGTGTAGGTATGAAAATACGTGCTAAAATGCTTTAAAACCTTTTTTTTTTCAAATAATATATTTAACAATTTAAACAAAGTGATTCCCGAGAATTTTGTACTGTTTTAAAAGGGGACCACATCTTAGAATGTAAGGGGAGCAAAAATTCGAAACTTGGACAAGGCGATGCCAAAAAAAAAAAAAAAAAAAAAAAAAAAAAAAAAAAAAAAAAATTCTTTTTTCAGAAATGCGAAAAAATATTATCTTAATTACAAGCTGAGATATTAATTATTATTTCACTAATTGGTTTATTTCTATTAAATGCTTTTTTTTTAAAGGCAGTCACGTTATTTTTTTATAGCAGCATTAACGTTTTCTACCGTTTAGCGTGCGGTTCTTTGACGGCGGGTTGGTGAGCGCGTTTTTCCGACCCGGTGGGCAAAGTGGGTGGGGGGGGGGGGGGGGGGGGGCTACACCTATACGGTGCTGTAGGCAGCGGGAACCCGGTTCGCGGTTCGTTCGCTTCGAGATTTCATATTAGGCGGAACCCGCTAGTTACTAGCTATAATGTTAAAGATTTCCAAGCAATATACATGTGCGTCCACTATCCTTCTAAGACAGTAAAATTAATTGATTTTTATTTCTTCTGAGAAAACTAAATTTTCACGTCTTGCAGCGACGATTTTTTTTTTTTTTTTAAATAAAAGAACTTTAATAAACTTTGCTAGTTACATTATTAAACTCAAATTGTAAGAATACTAAATCGGTTCTTATGGCAACGTGAATTATGTCCCTGAAAATTTAAATTTTAATTCAGGCTGGAAGAAAATCACAATGATTTAATTACAGGGACAGTCAAAAGTTTTCCGTTACATTACGGCCAATGGAAAAAATTATTTCAAGTGCATTTTAAGGATGTTACATACTTTCGAACAGAATGAAATTGATATGCACTTATGAAGTGCACTGTTATAGTACGAGCGCACCACATTTGCCACGTTTGACGCGCAATTTCCAACTTGTATTTAACCGAGACCTTTCTTAAAAAATAAATTTAAATAAAATCTAAATTACAATATTAGTAAAATTACATCTTAAAACTAATAATTTAAAATTTAATAACTTTATTATTTGACTCAAAGGTCTGTAATAGCTTACGACTGGGCCCCTGACTTTGTCTACCCTCTAAATGTGAGGTATGGGAGGTGGTCGCTACGGCTCAGCTGATTCGCTAAGTTTTGAAATTAATATTTTTGAGCTTATCTGTGACTATCGAAATATCGATTCAAGTATCGATTCTAGAATTTGGGAATCGATTCTTATTGTGATCGATTCAGTTTTATACGATGTCGATTTTAATCGATTCCTGAATTTTCCAGAATCGCCCATTACTAATCTCGAGTTTGAACGCTTTTGCTACATTAGTTTTTACTGGTTTATCCAAAAGATATTTCATTCTTTTTCAATTTGTTGGCGGTCCCCTATGGGGTTTCGGGAAAAAATCTTCACGGAAATATATGGCCTATACTATACTGTTTACACACCTGCCTGTTTCAGGTTAATTACTCATGTATTTTTCTAGATATTTAACAAAACGTCTAAAATCGCAAGTGACCGGTCACTTTTGGCCATATAGTGTATTCTACACCAACTTCGATATCATTTGGAATTGCTGTGAAATTTTGGATAGCTGAATGCAAAGAGTTAAAGCGATGCAAGAACTTGCTAATTAATGCAGTTTTTACATAGTGTTTTCTTTTTCATATTTTCTTCTATCGTTTAGTCTGTATAAAACTAATACAATTATGTTTTTATTATTTTAAAAAAAATTGCCAAAAAGCCTTTGGGGTGTTTTAGACCCCAGTGTGTCAGATTTGTTCGAAAAAATATGTGTGTCATTTTAGAGTTAGATATCCGTCAGATAGCAACATATGAATAATTTTGAATTTACTGATAAATTAGCTAAGATGGTTAAAACCGCTAAACATTACGTTATACAAGAACTTTTTATTACTTTTATGAGAAGAAAATATATCATCAAATTAATTAGGAGCGATTACTTCTTTCGTGATCGTTAAAAAAACAAAAATAAACCAAAAATTTTAATGAAATATAAAAAGGAACTACTTCTGTTATTTTTTTATTGATGAAAAGCACTCGATTTCATGCGGCAAGCGAAAGATCTAGAATTTGCGTGAGAGGGTTTACAGGGCTAGAAAATTATATATTACTTCTATTATTTATCTAGAAAAGAAAAGCATTGAGTTTAAATAAAATTTAATATAATTTAACCAATGAATAGGGATAGCAAGGTATAATTAATAAAGTTAGCGGAGATAACTTAAAACTATATGTGATTTCCCATAACACTCAACATAGAACAGTTATGAAGTACGCAAACAGAACTTTGAATTTCTTTGCTACAGCATAGACAATGTTTTTTCTAAATATAAATTATAGAATCCATATAAAAATTTAAAGACCCTATAAAAATTTAAAGGTACTTTTGCAGTTTAGGGGCCATGACGAGATAGAGAAAATTGGCTTGATGAGAGAAGTAAATTTTTCAATCACTTTTTCTGGTAACCTATTAACTGTTCCTTAATATACACAAGCAATTTTTTCAATATTTACACAAGCAGAAGTAAAATGTATATAAAAAACAGTAATAAAAATATAAATAAATGTTTATATATATATATATATATATATATATATATATAACCATTAATTAAACATTACTGACCACCATCAATAATTGTGATAGTATGAATGAATTTACAACAAGACAGTGTCCCCAAACACGCTGAATGGATACCAAAAACATAATAAACAAGCTGCTATGTATAAAATAAAGTCCTTTGTACTATATAACAAGAATTAATAATGAAGAAAAAAAGAAGAATATGGATTTCGATAAAAATAATTGAAAAGCTTATATATTGAATTACGTTATCAAGAGTACAGAATTCAATTATATAAGCAAAATTAGTCGTTTTCTGTGAGGAAAAAAGCTAAAAGCTGAATTTTTTTTTTCTCCTATACTCTAATGACCAATATAACCAAGAGAATAGTTTCAAGATGAAAACAGAATAATATTAAATGCTATGAAATGGAAAAAGCAATACAACCTTTTAAATATTTAATTTATAGCAAGGAAAAATAGTAATATTACACAAAATACCTAATAAAATCCCAGTTATTTTATCCAAATACACATCAGGACATGGTATCCAAAAGCTCGATAAGTTTAAGGTTATTTTTACAGTTAACACAGATTTTAAAACCTAATGTATACAGTTAATCTATTTTGAAATACATACACACATATATGATATAAATACATATATAAACAAGCATAAAATTTCATCAAGTTTGTTTTCATAGCTGTTTAATCATTTGGCAACAAATCACTTTCTAAAGCTCAAATTGAGCCAAGATTTAAACGAAAATGTCTCTATACTGGAAAGTACCAATTATTTTTTTTTTACCATAAATGACATATGGTGGTGTATGTATGTATCAACATACACCATGAACATATGTATTGTGTGAACATATGTATGGTGTATGAATATATACATCTCCATAAGGCGGAGAACAATATTTCCAATATTTCTGGAATTGGAAGTATATTTATTTCTTAAAACTCCGACTTGGAAATTAGCTATTCGTCAGCGGATAAGTAGGGTACCCATATATATATGTGCAGCTATACATACGTCGTATAGCGTCTACTAAGATTTTTAAAAGTGCCATCGAAATGCCCCAGACTCGCAGTATACGCCAGCCAATTGGCAGCCGAAAATTTCTTAAGCTGCATCATTGCCAATATGGCATAGGATCAAACTGAATGCCAATCATTTTTATTTACCACAAATAAAGAACTCTAGTATTATCCTTCTTTGCATATGTTTATCGCGGTCTTGTGAGAATTTAAGCGTTCTAGAATGTCTAATCTAAAAATGATTAGTTGGCAAAGAACCACCACCCTATACCCTTGAAAAAAAGAAGTCTACACTGTTTAATAAAAATATTGCTATGCATTATAATAAATCATAAATGTGTGAAATGATTCAAAAGAAATTAATGATTCATCAATGTCTTAGTTCATCATACAGTAGACTTCGTTTAATTCCAATTATTGGGTAATTCAAATAGAGTTCATTCCTCTTTAAAGTAAAATTGAAAACACTAAAAATAATTAGATAATTCAAATTTTCAATATTATGGATAATTCTAATTTTTTGAATTTTAGCAACTGATTAACTCAATATAAGGGTGAGTGCACCAGTGAATGACCAGTGAGACAAAAAATGTATAAAACAAAAATTAATGCACAGATATGTTAATTTTACATGGTAGGACAACCATTAATTAGCATATCCATGTGCAGACGTAGAAAAAATGATAAACACCCCCTACTAATTCTTCAACAAATTATAGTAGAAGAAAGTTATTGGTACTAAGAGATTGGAAATAAAGTTTACTTTTAAGGCTGTTCTCAAATCCAAAAGGGCAACTTTCTGACAGAAGTTTTAATTTATTTTTGTTCGGATATGCATGAAACTAGCAGGTGTTGTTATTCAGTGATTATGTCATCGAGCTGTTTTTTCAGGGTTTTTTTTTTTTTTTTTTTTTTTGCAAACGCAATAGATTTTTCAGAAAAATGTGTCAAAGTGGGCGTTTTGAACCGAGTTTCCGCACGAACGGAGAAAAAGCTCTCAAGAACGGGCGAAAACGTGTTTGTCACGTGATCAAAAATGCTTATAGTCAATAGGTAATTTATGGATCCAAAAATGGCAAACAAAGTTCAATTCCAAAACGCTTCCATGGCCAGGCTTTCCAATTTTATTATTTTTCCGTTAAAAAATGAATTTGTAAATGTGTCAGAGCGTTTTGCGCTTGTTGGGCAGAGCAGTTAAGAACAGCCTTAAGTGATGTATATAAAATTTACACATCAAAACGAACTGAAACTTTTTTTTCAATAGCAATACCCAAGTTTGACATCATAAATAATTTCTATACCTTCAATTAACCTAAATCCAAATTTTCATGAAATTCGTACGATTAGTTTCCGAGAAATTAATTATTTTAAAATGAGCCTATATTAGGGGTTGTATCCAAATGGAAGTTCGGTACTCGATTGTTAAAATTGCTGCAGAATGACTATGTCACTTCTATTAATGTATGATTTCTTGTCAATATGAAGATTTCACTCGCTTAATAGGTTTCTGTCGGAGTTTCCTCTTAGTCCGCACAACTTCGAAGAAAATCCTTATTATTTATATGCTGCCACCACCGATATGATTACGTGATATCGGTCACGCACTGAGAGGATTGATTAAATGAAAACCAACGCTTTCAATTAACTAAATTGACAGTTTATTTACACACTATTTACACAACAACAAACACTATTTACACTTACAAACTCGGATATAGATGATCCGGTTCAACATTAAATTGAATACAGTAAATGCTGGCTGTGTACTGTTAAACTACGCTAACTTACTCTCACTCTACACACGTTAAATTAGCTTTCCGGAGATCAATCTCGATCTCCCAACACATGGGCTCTAAGCCTAAGCTATCCGAGCCTCTCTCAACCCTACGCACTCTCTCAGAGCTATCCAAGGCACGACTGTCCACCTTGCGCGCTCCGCTCCAACCCTCTCAGCAGAACAGACTGCCTTGCAGGAACCCCTTGCTCCTTCTCAATGTAACCCCCTCCGGGGTTTTCTACCTGGCTCCCATTGTCTCCCCATCTTCCACAGGCATCTCAAAAGGTTGGGCACGCCCCTCTCAAACTATCTTTTCCCCCTTCATACCATCTATACATTTTCACCGGCTTAGATCCAGTTTTAGATAAGGAAAGACGGTTATTTTGAAATTCCAGCACACAGCCCATACAATATATAATATATTAAGACAAAAAAATAATATAGAACCTCAGTTCTAATAGCAGATGTTTCTCAGAACCTGACAGTTTTTTCTATTGCCAGCCCAAATGTTTCAATAGAATGAGTAAAATATATCTTTTTTTAAATTATGCTTTTCTGGACATCATGGGCGGCCCCTTAAACAATCATTTTGACGTTTTTCACTCATAAATCGAAAACTACTTTGAAAAAAAAAATTTAAATTGAGAATTTGCATAAATCAGGACATAATAAATATAAATCTATCAAAAAAAAAAAAAATGTAGGTTGCAATTCATATATATATATATATATATTTGGAATATTAATTTTATAATTCATAATTCATATTTAAAAATTTTTTTAATTATAAATTCAATGTATTTATGTTTGGGTTTTTAGTATTATAACCAAACAAAAAAATTATCACATTAGAATTAAAATTTCAGGAAATATTAATAAAAATATGAAAATGTAATTTAACATTAGAAGCTCTAAAATTTGAATGTTTATAATTCAAAAGCTTAGTATCCAAATGACTTTAAATTTCGTTTCTAGGCATAGTTTGAACCGAAGATTTAAAATATTATGTCAAAATTGGGTGTTGCCAATGAAAAAACAAAGTTTTGTCTGGTTTTGATTTGTAGATGGCCCCCAAAGCAAATTTTATAGACATCATTTAAAAGTAGACATTATTTCCAATCATTCGATACCAGTACTTTCTTCTATTATAATTAGTTGCAGAGTTAGTAAGGGTGTTTACTTTTACTTTTTTCCACGACTGTACATGCAGTCGGAATTAAGGCAAACTGTATGCTTTTAAAATGTAAATTTTGATCAAATTTTCAATTAAAACATTTACTGTTTTAGAAAAAATAGGGTGAACATTATGATCCTGGAGCTTTAGAAACATTTAAATTTTTACAAATCTTTAAAAGCTAAATTGAAAGTTTTGAGAAAAATCAAAAAACTTTGTTAAATTTCGTTGAAGAAAAATGTCGTAACTCAATAAACAATCGTTCAATTACCACAAAATTTTAAAATTGTGTTTTAAATATATGAATAATTAAAGGAAGTAATTTTTCTTATTCTGATATATTGAAATGTTTATAAGTTACACAGTTTAAATTTATGAATTCCTAACGTTTTCATGATTTGCCAGCGTTTTCTATCTTTTTATAGCAGTTGCTTTCAAAATATTCATATTATTGTTATAAAAATAGTCTAGTTCCTGTATAACACTGTTATAGTATTTATTATGGAATTCATAAAATGTATATTTAAAATAGTTTAAAATTTAAATAGTTTAAAGAAAATAGAAATTTTTCGGTTAATTTTATATATTTTTTTAATTAAAAAAAATAAATTACTAATCTTTATCGCATTTTTATGCTATTTTTTAAGAATAATTAACAATTTTAAACTTAAATTTACAAAAATGCAAAAAACATTCCAAAGGCATACAGACCTTTACAAATGTGAGCATTAATTTTTTTCCCTAACAGTTTTATATCTCACTGGATAATGACTGGGGCACCAAAACCTACGTAAAATAAATTTCAAAATTTTTAGTGATGAAAAAATAAATAGAAAAAGCGCAACTTTACAATTACTTTTCTTCATTTATCCACAAAAAAGCACAGAGGGGGGGGGGGGGGGGGATACATTTCGTTCGGCTTAGATCTTTGAAACCCTTTTCTAAAGTATTGTACATCAAATGTTTTTAAAAGAAGTGTTGAAAAAAAAAAAAAAAGATAGTGAAAATCTTCACTGGAAAAAATAAAACTTAAATACATAAAAATACGCAAAAAAGAAAGAAAAGTTACGAAGTTTTTTTTATAGAAGTGAGACAGTAATTAACACGTTGAGTGTCACCCTATATATAAAATTAAATTTCCTAAGGTGCCATTGTTAGAAGTAGTTGGCATAGTAATTCTGTTTGTAAAAGGTTGTGATGATTGATTGACACACACCAGAATTGAAAGCTATTTTGTTAGAAAATAAATAAATGCTTGTTTTCACGTACATTCTAAAAGGAAAATTTTATTAAAAAATAGCTGGCGCCGTTTGTCAGCTTGGAATTTAAATAAAGTGTTTGTGCTGTGCAAAAGTTGACTAATAAGGGTCAAGCAAGTAATTATCAATAAATTACCAAATGTGTAAAAAGTGTTTGTGAAATATATATTTTACATTGGCATAATTCCTCTAAAATATAAAATAGATTTTTTTTTTTTTTTTAAGTATTAAAAAAATTTTGCTTTTTCTTGGTGCCATACATTAAATTTCTTTATTATAGTGCCGCATAAAATAATTGTATCTGAATTATAGGTGAATTTATAGTATGTGGCGGCGGGAGGTATACACGATTCCCTAATAAAAGTAAAGTGTACACAGCCGGAAGTACACATGGCACTCAATGTGTTAAAACTAGGGAAGCACATTTGGAATCAGTAACAAAATTGAATTGAGTTAATTTTCAAACATTCATTCCATGTTGCCGTCAAGGATAGATTAATAATTTCTAATTTTGAAATGGATATTAAGATGACTTGTGGATAGAAATTTAATCTTTTAAGCGTTTCAAAAATGCAACCAATAATCCACTGTATTGGAACATGGAACAGTGTCCTCCAGTCGAAACCTCAAACGTTATAAATCACTCAAACAATCGCGGGCTCGTGGGTTTCAATTTAAGCTTTTAAAGCGAACGCCGCTACTTACCAGAAAAGGCGCCTCGGAGATCCCTTGCTTCGGTTACTGGCCGGAACGGCAGCGGTCCCCGATTACGGAAATTTCTCCCGGAAAACTTAAAAGTCTGTTGCACTTAATCTGTAACTATTCACAGTGTGTGCCTAATTATTATTAGTTTTTAACGCGAACCACGCCGTCCATGGCAGCTGTCACTGTGCTGAATTTGATGAATATTTTAGGATGAGTAGTGACAAAGAAATCACTCGAGAGGGCACATAAGAACTTCGTTCGTTCAGCTCTCATAAATCATAGTACACAGTAAAAAAGAAAAAAAAATTCCATATATAAACATGTGATTTTCTGTGAAATTTCTGTCTTGACGGAAACTTTCTATTTTGAGTGGACATCGTAAATATTCCTGGAATAAGCGGACAATATTTTCAATCTTACTCGTAGAATGACACAGACGAGAAGCAAAGAAGCTTAGCAGAAATTACTCTTGCACTTGGTGATGATTGTTCACATCGTACGATTATATACAGCTGGTACAGAGAATTCCATAAGGGAAATTTCACCCTGGAAGATGCTGAAAGAGCGGGAAGACCCCAAACGTCAATTACAGAGGAAAACATTACTGCTGCGAGGAAAATGCTTGACGAAGACAGGCGAATAACTTACCAGCAGATAGAGGATACCTTAGGCCTAGATGCACCTGCAATTCATTCGATTTTGCATGATCATTTGCACATGAAGAAACTGTGTTGTCTCTGGGGTACCACATAGACTGACTGAGGAGCAGATGACACGACGTGTGACTTGGTGCAGGAGATGCTAAAAATGTTTAGTAAGGGACAATCTCGGTATGTGAACAGCATCGTGACAGATGATGAAACCTGGCTATACTATTATGATGTGCCGACTAAGTCCCAAAAGAAAGTTTGGGTCTTTGATGATGAGGACACACCGGTAGCTGTCAGAAATTCCCGATCTGTCAAGAAGAAAATGATAGCTGTATTTTTCAAATCGGGTGGAATTGTTGAGTGTATCGTTTAGGGCACACAGAAGACAGTTACAGCTAAGTGGTACATTGAACAGTGCCTACCTAAAGTCATAGAATCTTTGAAAAACCTGCGACTTAAGTCAAGAATGAACACCTGGTTCCTCCATCATGACAACGCTTCAGCTCACCGGGCCGAAGCCTGCACTGAATATTTGGCCACTACAGGACTGAAACTTTTTGAACACCCTTCTTACAGTTCAGATCTTTCCCCCTGCGACTTCGCACTGTTCCCGCATGTGAAAATGAAGTTGAAAGGGATTCGGTTTTCCAGTGACGAGGCACTCCTGAGGGCTTGGGACAATGAATGTGTCTTACTCCCTAGTGAAACTTGGCAGAGCTGGTTTAAGGACTGGTTTCGGAGGATGGAAAACTGTATTGCTTGTAACGGAAATTACTTTGAAAAAGTTTGATAAATAAATCAGTATTGTAAAACTTTCCTAGTACCCTTTGTAATTGCAGGAAGTGCGTTTTAAGTTGTGGTACACGTTTTTGAATTAAACTAAGTTTTTGCCTGTTGTTTGGTGAGTCTAATGTCCATAGACGATATACAGGGCAGCACGAAGATCTCAAGTACATTTCAGTTTATTAACGAAAATTGCTAAAAGGGAATTTACGATTGTGCTATGCGTTTGCTAACTGAACTAAATTTTATCATACTATGTAGTATATATAGATCATATACAGGACTTCCCAAAAGATCGAATATTTTTTCCGACTATGGATGGTAATTTCTGAAATTGGGTTTTTAAATGTTTTATGAGTTTTCCAAATCTCGGGATGGCACTAACACGCTAAAGCGTTAGCTCAGTTCCCGAGGTGGTCATCCCTTGTTTACTTAGAAATCATCTTTCATCTTATTAAATGGTGAAGTTTTGTTAAAGTATTCTGAAAATATTGGAAAGTGTTTCATAATCTAGGCTTGAAGCATGATTTTTCGTTCTTGTTATTTCATCTTTAAAATTTCTTATTCCAACCCGAATTCTCACTGAATTATAGTTATGCTGTCCAAATCAGCGACATAAATGATGTAAATTATTTATTTATTCGTTTAAGAAATGCAGATGAAAACATGATAAAATTAAATCTGCATAATTGTACGATTTTGTGAGTAACAATAGGTTGGTTGTGCATCTTTCCTATCTCCAAAATGATGATAAAGGACTAATAGACAGTAGTGTTGACTATAAGCCGCTTTAGCAGGGCGCAGCGCCCGGCGGTCCTTTTTATTTATTTTTTTGTGTGTGTGCCCGGCGGCTCTTTTAAATCCTTCCGATGCGCCCGGCGACACTTTTTTATACTTCTTATGCGCCCCGTGGTAATTCAGTTGATCCCGGGAAAAAAAGCGCAAATTCTAGAGACTCCAAGCAAACCAGTCAAAATATTTTTTGTGAACAAGTTACAATTGTGCCCTTTTTTAGAATAGTGTTCCCGTTTTGAAAAAATGTACCCTTTTTTTAGAATAGTGCTCCCTTTTTGAAAAATGTTGTCATATTTTAGAATAGTGTTTGTTCCCTTTTTGAAAAAATGTACCCATATTTTAGAATAGTGTTTGTTCCCTTTTTGAAAAAATGTACCCATATTTTAGAATAGTGTTTGTTCCCTTTTTGAAAAAATGTACCCATATTTTAGAATAGTGTTTGTTCCCTTTTTGAAAAAATGTAATCATTTTCAGAATAGCGTTCCCTTTTTGAAAAATGCACCCTTTTTAAGAATTCCCTTAATGTTCCCTTTTTGAAAAATTCCCGCCCGGCGGCAACACTAAGACCGGGAGGCAGCTGCACAAAACATCCCCTCATCTCGAGCTGATGGCTGAAAATCTAGTATTATTTAAAGCTCAATTAGCATATTAAAATGCAACTGGTGTAGCAAGTTATATCTTGGTGGAAGCCAGTTGCAGACCCAATTTTAGTGGTTGATCGGTAGGTTTATCAGTGTGTTTTCCTGCAATCAAAGATATGGAAACATAGAGAACTGGGTGCAGGAAAATAACAATGGCAAACCTATCAATCTACCAAGAAAATTGGGTCTGCAAGTGGTTTGCACCAAGATATGATTTTGCAGACTACTTGCATTTTAATATGCTAATTGAGCTTTAAATAATTCTAGATTTTCAGCCATCAGCTCGATGAGGTGATAATTTATGCAGCCGTCGTCGTCCGGTCTATAAGTAATTTTCTACCACAACTACACTATATGGCCAAAGATGACCGGTCACTTGCGATTTTAGATGTTTTGTTAAATATCTAGAAAAATACATAAAGAATTAACCTGAAACTGCAGGTATGTAAACAGTATAGTATAGGTCATATATTTCCGCGAAGATTTTTTTCCCGAAACTCCATAGGAGACCGTCAACAAACTGAAAAAGAACGAATATCTCTTTTGGATAACCCAGTAAAAACTAATGTAGCAAAAGCGTTCAAACTCGAGATTATTAATAAGTGGCTTATTTGAATATACCGTGTTCATTTTTATGAGGATAGCATGTATACTAGTAGTGAAATTAAGGTTTTTATAAAAACAATCCCAAATTTCGCCAGATTTTTTGCTTATAATTTGCAAAGTTCTTTTCAGAAAATTTGACGAACAACATTGTACACAATACCCTGTAATCATAATTAAAAAATAATAATAATTGGATGGCAAATGAGTAGGTTTACAAAAAAATGTTTCACTGCACATGCGCGAATGCAATCAAAATATAATGTGCATAATTTGTTAGCTAAATGTATAGAGCAACTTTTGTAAAAGTCTCAAAAACATAGTTTGAAAAGTCTGATAATAATCGTTTATAGAATAAGCTCAAAATCCGTTATTCCCAAAAAGAAGCAAAAAGATGAGGGGTTGTATCCATATACCCATTGATTAGTGCCAATATAGCATACACAAAATTGTACGTACTACTGTATTTGGATACAGCCCCGCATCTTTTTGCTTCCTTTTGAGAATAACTGATTTTGAGCTTATTCTATAAACGATTATTATCAAACTTTTCAAAGTTTATTTTTGACTTTCACAAAAGTTGCTCTATACATTTAGCTAACACATTATGCAAATTATAATTTGATTACGTTCGAGCATGGGCAGTGAATCATTATTTAGTAAACCTGCTCATTTTTCATACAATTTTTATTATTTTTTCATTCTGATTACATGGTATTGTGTACAATGTTGTTTGTCATATTCTCTGAAAAGAATTTTTTTTATATTAAGAACTCTGCAAATTATAAGCAAAATACTTGGCGAAATTTGGGACTGTTTTTATAAAAACCTTAATTTCTCTACGAGTATACATGCTATCCTCATAAAAATGAATACAGTATATTCCAATAAGCCACTTATTAATAATCTCGAGTTTGAACGCTTTTGCTACATTAGTTTTTACAGAGTTATCCAAAAGATATTCGTTCTTTTTCAATTTGTTGACCGTCCCCTATGGGGTTTCGGCAAAAAATCTTCGGGGAAATATATGACTTATGCTATACTGTTTACACACCTGCAGTTTCAGGTTAATTCCTCATGTATTTTTCTAGATATTTAACAAAACGTCTAAAATTACAAGTGACCTGTCACCTTTGGCCCTATAGTGTACATAACACCTGTTTTAGTAATTAGAAAAATTCCAAAAAGTAGTTTAAGGAAAAAAAACTCTTATAAAAACTTGAATAATTAATAGTTCAGATATAATGCAGCAAAAGTAATTTTAGCTGTCAAATGAGTAAAAAAAATTACCCAAAATAACATTATGAAATTAATAAGACAAAAATTCGTAACTCTCGATAATTCAATATCTTTAAGTGTCTATACGCAATAACTAATGTATTTATTTTGTGATAATGGCATAAATAAATAATTTAAAAGATTAATTAATTATTTTGGCTAATATTTTATGAATTATTGACATTCCTGATTAATCAATTTATTTGAAAATGAATTCTTGAGATTCTCCCGCATTTATTCAATTGCTATGCTACTGTTTTTAACAGATCGCAAAGACAACAAAATAATTCTGTAGTATGAAAAAAAAATACTTGTTTTATTTTAGACTGTGCAATGCGTTCATGATACACACGTATAAGTAATAGTCGAAATGATTACAGAGAGCAAAAATGTCAAGCGAACTATATTAATGGAGCGGAGGTATAAAAATAAATAACAAAAGAATAACACCTCATAAATAGGAGGAGAAGGTATCCATGGAAACACTGGCGAGCATAACTGAAAATTTATTAAAAAAGAAGAGAGTGGAAACGTGGAATTCAAATGGAACAAGTATATCCGAAGAGCATCTGAGCGTGTAATCTTAATTATGATGAACCATGGTTTAGGAAATAAGAAAAGACAGTTTCATTAATAAAAATCCAGCTATTTGAAACCGAACGTGAAAGCAAATATTAATATTACAAAAAGTAAATAAAAAGGATATTAGTTTCGTTTCTTGAAATAAATGATAGTTAAAAGAAATTGTTGAATACTATGCAAAACTTGATACAGTAAACTTAAAATATTCTGTTTGATATCTTTTCGCCTCACAGATAAAAACAGAAGTTTAATACCAAATATAAAGCAAACATTATTGTAACAAAAAAAAAAAAAAAAAAAAAAAAAAGATAAAAAGATTATTTGTTTCTTGAAGTAAATAACGATAAAAATACTGTAATTGAATAGCGTAGGACATTTCATAGAGTAAAGTTAAAATGCTCTGTTATGGAAATTTATTTTTTCTGACAGATAAAAACAGACCATTCTAGTAGTTTGGAAGTAAATATTATGGAAAAAAATTACATAAAAAAAGGTGATCAATTTCTTGAAATAAATAATGGTTTAAAGAGATAATTTAACATACTACAAAATTTTCCACTCTAAACTTCAAATGTTCTGTTTGAGAAATTCTTGACACAAAAACTGATGATTCTAGAGGTTTGAAACCAAATATAAAACAAATATTATTACACACACATACAAAAAAAAGATAAATTACTAGAGAACAGGAATTCTGCTTTTTCAGAATTTAGTGTCGCCCCCGGCATTTCCATTACTTCATTTTCTTCTGATGGACTGATGGCTTCTATTATTATGAAACACCCATTATAAATGAAGTGTTAGGTGAAGATAAAAGAGCAGACGTAAAAAGTTGGAACTCTGATTTTCTTGTCAGAATGGGGGGGGGGAGGGGAATGGCACCCTTTTTTACGGCTGCTCTTTCATCTTCTCCTAACACTTCATTTATAATGGCTGTTTTATAATAATAGAAGCCACCAGTCCATCAGAAGAAAATAACTCGGTTAAGCAGGACTCTACTGCAGTACAAAACATATTTCAATTTTAAGACTTAAAGCACACATTTTTTTTTAAATGTAAAATGACGTCATTCGCATCCGCTTAAGAATTCCACATTTACGATCTACTCTTAAACATCTACAGTAAAGCATGCATAGCACATCACTATCACGAAATAATGCACAAATGCAGCAAAAAGATTCCGTCCTTCAAGAAAATCGAAAAAAAAAACGGCTATCTAATGATTCATAGATACTTACAATTAAATATAGTATATAATAGCTCCATTGTTTTAACAGAAATCATTCGTTTATATTTTTTTCAAAATAGCACGTATTTTAATTTCATTTTGTTTCGGTTGTTACGAGAAAATGGCAACAAAAATATATAATTACTATTTTAAAACTATTTTTCCTTTACTTTCTACAGAAATGAAGTACTTCCGTTTCCAATATTAAGCAAATGGCTCCAAAAACTACAAAAAAATTAATATTTCAAAAATAAATGGAGATACAGTTTTCAAACAAAGAATTTTAAAAGAACTTTTTTTTTCCAATACGACGGTATAAAAATTGAAAATGTGCGATGCTTAGAAGTTTAAAAAATTGCTTAAGAGTATTTAATCGTAATGCTTTGTTTTACGGCCAGCGTCTGTAAGGTAACGTTATTTTTTGGACACAAAATAAGCTGGGAGAAAGAAATAGCATACCGTTCCGGAGGCTAAAAAATAGGTGGTTCGTTTCTTGAAGTAAATAGTGGTTTAAAGAGTTAATTTAACATAATACGAAATTTTGTACTCTAAACTTCAAATGTTCTGTTTGAGAAATTTTTGACACGAAAACAGACGATTCTAGAGGTTTCAAACAAAATATAAAACAAATATTATTGCACATACACACAAAAAAAAGACAAATTAAGAATAGTTTGTTCGTTTCTTGAAGTAAATAATGGTTTAAAGAGATAATTCAATATTGTACGAAATTTCGTAGAGTCACTTAAAACGTTCTGTTTGAGAATTTTTTTTTTCTGACAGATAAAAACAGACCATTCTAGCAATTTGAAGCCAAATATAAAGGAAAATTATGACCAATGATCCAAGTGTGTAACTGACAAATCAAGGTAACGTCTTGGAAGATGTTACTGTGCATTTTCGTAAATTAAGAAATATTTGTCCTTTTTTTAATTCCATGTACGCAATGTAAAGTTTTAAAAATGATCAATTTAACTTAGAAATTAATATTATGTTGATGAAGTACTCCTTCAATCCTTTTTGAAAAAGTTACATTTTTTAACTTTTTATGTGTTTTCTGGTCCTATAACTTATATTTAGAATTATTTATCCATTCACTGACAAGTTAAAAAAAAAAAAAAAAGAATCCATTGTTGTACTACCAAATACTTTGAATTTTATGAAATTTTGAAGCTTTCCAACGCTAAAAACGGACAGGCCGAACATTTTAAACACTTTTTAAGCGCCGGAGAGAAACTCCGAAATTTCATAAATTTCAAAATATCACAACTCCGTAAGTTTTGATCGTAGAAGAACAGAATTTTATTGTTTTACTTGTTAAAACAGAGAATATTTTTCTAAATACAAATTATAAGGAACCAGGGGCCGTAAAAAAAGTTGAAAAATAATGGCTGAACTACTTCATCAACCTAATCTTAATTCCGGCCTTATTTTAAACACTTTTGCAATATATATTACCTATACGTATCTCCAACAGGGAAGAAAATAAAGGGCCTTTCAATCTTTTGGGAACACTGTATATCCAGTAGTAAGTGACTTAAATTTGTCGCATGCTTCCTCAATACAAGTGGGGATTGAGAAAAAATCTTCCCATTTGAAAATAAAAAGAAAAAAGTTAGGGCTTCAACCTTCTCGTGGTAAACTCATATGAGGTTTTATTGTAAACAACCCTCAAAGAACTGAGAGTGTTTTATTTTTACTCCTGTATCACATATAAATCTCATATGAAATTCAATAATGCTCCTGAAATGCAGCTATAGAACATTTTCTCTTCGAATATTCGGTTGAAAAATTCGACTTTTATAGTTTTTTTTTTTTCTCTCTCTCTCTTCCCTGTTCTGCCTGAGCGAAGATTATCTCAAAGAATTTCAAGTAAGCAAAATGTAAGTAACAAGTAAAATAAGCAAAAAAAGCTTTTTTTTTTTTCATTTTCTACTTTGTCTTAATGTATTTTAAGCTAAAAAAAAGTATCTCAAAAAATGTCTTAAATATATACTAATATTATGAAAAAGTATTTCTTCTTCTTCTTTGTTTGTAGGGGGTAATCTCTGGAACTACCTAACCGATTTGAAAAGTAATGGTTCAAACTGATGTCGACAGTCTTTGCTCCAAAATGGGATCAGACAACAACATAGGGTCTCTGCTCGGTGGGTCCCCTCCCCTCCCCCCAAGAGGGGTGAAGGGCACGAGCGAAAACCATTCTAAAATTGCAATCTTCGTGATACTGAAGGGGCTACAACTTGAAATTCGGCATGGATAGTTACTTATAAGATTTAAATGCTCCCTAAGAACAGTTTCTAAAAAAAGAGCGAAATTTAAAAGGGTGAAATAAGCGAAAAGCGCTCTAAAAACGTTCTAAATTACAATTTCTTTGGAATAGTTAAGGATAGAAACTTCAAATTTGACATGGCTGCTACTTTTAAGACGCAAATGCACGCACAGAACAAAGTTTTTTTTAAATCGAAATTTGTACCAGAGAAAAAACTTCTAAATTACGATTTTTGTGATACTAAAGGCACTAGAAACTAGAAATTTGGCATAGGGACTTTTGAGATGCTCGCAAAGAATGGTTTCTAAAAAAATTCGAAATTTAAAAGTGTGCCGGAGAAAAAACGTTCTAAATTACGATTTTTGTGATACTAAAGGGCACTAGAAACTAGAAATTTGGCATAGGGACTTTGAAGATACAAATGCTCGCAAAGAATGGTTTCTAAAAAAATTCGAAATTTAAAAGTGTGCCAGAAAAAAATGTTCTAAATTACGATTTTTGTGATACTAAAGGCACTAGAAACTAGAAATTTGGCATAGGGACTTTTGAGATAGAAATGCTCGCAAAGAATGGTTTCTAAAAAAATTCGAAATTTAAAAGTGTGCCGGAGAAAAAACGTTCTAAATTACAATTTTTGTGATACTAGAAGCTAGAAATTTGGCATGGGAACTTTTCAGATACAAATGCTCGCAAAGAATAGTTTCTAAAAAATAGAAAACGTTCTAAAAACTCTCAAAAAAACGATTTCTATGTAATTTTACACAAAATTTGTTAATTATTTCAAATCCATTTTAAAGGCACACGAATATTACCACTTGGCATATTTCAACAACTACGGGTGCAAAGTCGTGTGTTTTGATAGTATTATATGAAACGTTAGTTTTTCTTTGTCAAAAAATGCGAAAATCTTCGAATATTCGGTTGAAAAAATTGCCTTTTATGAGTTTTTTCCTCCCTGTTCTGAAAGAGAGAAGATCGTCTCAAAGAATTTCAAGTAAGTAAAATGTAAGTAAAAAGTGAAATAAGCAAAAAAATTTCTTTTTCTGTTTTATACTTTGGTTAAAGTCTTTTATGTTTAAATTATCTCAAAAAACTCTTAAATAATTAATATTTATTTTAGTTCAAGTAAACCCATAGGAAGCTCATTTTGTAATAGATGTTAGTTTTAAAAATCCATTACTGTTTGTTCTAAATAATTCATTCAATATGTATTATAAGTGCAATTATATTTTTTCCCATCATCATTTGATATCTACCGGGTGTCCCAAAAAGGACTGACTGATTTTAAAATTCAATAACTTGCAAACGGTGACAGATATTTAAAAAATTCTTGCAGGAGGGTTATGCATAAGGTCAAAAGTTTTATTACAGTGATTTTCGATTTTAGTTCGAATTACAAACAACAGATGGCGCTGTAAGCAATAGTCGCTAAATACAGGCTCGATTTCTGGTCCTTTCTCTTGTTCCATGCTGAAAAAGGAGATGGAAATGTATTATCCGGGCCACGAAGTACCAAAAATCGAGCCTGAATTAAGCGTATATTGATCGCAGCGCCATCTAGTGTTTGTAATTCGAACTAAAATTGAAAATCACTGTAAAAAAACTTTTGACCTTATGCATAACCCTCCTGCAAGAATTTTTTAAATATCTGTCACCGTTTGCAAGTTATTGAATTTTAAAATCAGTCAGTCCTTTTTGGGACAGCCGGTACATTCCATTTCTATTCCAATTAATTAAACATTTATTTTGCTACAGTTGTTTGAGATTAAATCTTTTAAATTCATTTATTGTTTGGTATCTTCAATCTTTAAAATATGTTTACCATTTTAAATCTATTGAGATTTCGTGGTAGGTTTTATTTATTAACATGCTCTCTACCTACAACAAACATGATAAACTTACACTATATATATTAATTCACTATAAAAACGACTCGGAAGCGTTTTCCGAGAATCAGTGGCAGCAAAAGAATTTTTTATATATATAAATACTTCTTTAAATCTCAAAAATATATTGGTTTCTGAGGTTTCCAAAGATAAAGAGTGCTTCGCGGAATCGTGGGTAACTTGGAAAAGGTTATTGCATATTTTCGTTAGTGGTTATATTATATTTTCTTTAAGGGGACCGTTTACTTCAAAATTTATGAAAAATTCTTTTTTTTTTTTAATATTAAAAGAAAGCGTGTTTATTTGTGACTATTTTGACACCTTGTGTCTTCCGATACAGCAATTATATCGCCAGATATTGTCAATTTTGTTAATACACCCAGCTCAATTACCCACACAAATTAAGACTTTAAATGGCTTTTTCTTCATGTTCATATTTTCTTCACTTTAAGGTTTTAAAAATGCTTAGGGCCCCCTTTTTTTAGCCCCCCGGTACGGTATGATATTTCTTTTTCCCAGCTTATTTTGTATCGCCTCCAAAAAATAACGTTACCTTACATAAGCCAGCAATAAACAAAGCAGATGTATCATTGTACGATTAAATGCTCTATAGTAATTTTTTCATTTCTAAGCATCGCACATTTCCAATTTTTATACCATCGTACTGGGAAAAAAAGTACTTTTAAATGCAATTTGTTTGAAAACTGTCTCTCCATTTATTTTTGAGATATTAATTTTTTTGTAGTTTTTAGCACGATTTGTTTAATTTTGGGTACTCAAGTACTCCATTTCTGTAGAAAGTAAAGGGAAAATAGTTGAAAAATAGCAATTATATCTTTTTGTTGCTATTTTCTCATAACAACCGAAAGAAAATATTTTTAAAATACGTGCTATTTTGAAAAAATATAAATGAATAATTTCTGTTAAAACATGGAGCTATTACAAACTATATTTAAGTATCTATATTAATATTACAAACAAATGTAGGCATTGTCGAGTTTCTTTAATGACGGCATCTTTTTGCTGCATTTGTGCATTATTTTGCGATAGTGACATCCTATGCATGCTTTACTGTAGATGTTTAAGAGTGGATCGTAAATGTGGAATTCTTAAGCGGATGCGAATGACGTCATTTTACATAGAATAAAAGTGTGTGCTTTAAGTCTTAAAATTGAAATATGTTTACATGTTTTGTACTATTTATATATACATATATTTTTTTTTCTTCGGGGCGGCACTAAATTCTGAAAAAGCAAAATTCCTGTTTTCTAGTGTTTTTTTTTTTTTTTTTTTTTTTTTTTTTGGGGGGGGGGGGGGGGGAGGGGGGATAGAGAATAATATTGTTACTTGGAGTATTAATTAAATTGTGTTAATACATGAAAATTCATTTTCAGCGAAAATGCTGCCGAAAATTTGGCCAAACCTAAACTCGAGAGAAATATCTGTATTAGAAAAATCATTTTTTTTTTTCCTTCGGAAATTTTCAACTTGATTAATTGATTTGAGCTGTATCGGCTCAAATGAAACACTCTTTATTCATTGCCATGAACTTAACTAATTATAATTATCAGTCATGACTGACTCAAGTCGTGAGTGCAAAATATAAAGGCAAGCAACGCCTATATGACTGAACTTTGAAGACGCTTTTAATGTGCTCATTACAAGTTGAAGACTTAACAGCAATGGAAAATTTTTAGTTTGAAACCGCAGACGTGTGTAGAATACTCTTTGAGAAAGTTCTAGCATAACAGTTGATCATTTACAAAAATCATTATAAAAGGTAAATCGAGGTATGTATACCTAAAACATTTTTTAATTAGATCAAATTCGTATAATTAGATAATCAATCTGTCTCGTAGATGTTATTTTATATGAAAATAAAAAGTTTTGGTCAAAGGCACATGAGAGTAAACTTGGGCCACATGTATAATTAATAATTATGTAATTAATAAACACGTATAATGGATTAATAATTATGTATATTTATGTATGTATTAATTGCTTTAAAAAAATTCACATTTTCGTTTTCGGTCCAAAATAGGAAGATTACAGAAATTCGGTTTCGGTCTTAAAGACCTGTTTCGGTCGATCCTTAGTTTTGACCCAGAGTTAGTCCTAAGGACTCTTAAATAAATAAAAAGAAAAGTGTCCAGTTAACTGATGGCACTGAGCTCACAGGCTATTCACATTAATTGTATATTATACTCTTATTTCAAAGAATACTACCCATCGAAAATAAATTAAGGGTGGTTTACCCCACCTTCCTGTTTCACATCCTTATACTTAACCAGCGAGCCTCCAAATCTCAGGGAAGCGCCTTATCAGAATAAACTAGTATACCAAATTTAAAGCAAATCGGATAGAAAACCCATTTACCTAAATTAAGGGTGGGGATATTAGCCCATATTCCCCCTCTTTTATACTTAACCAACGAACCTCCAAATCGAATCAGGAAAGCGCCTTATCACAATAAACCTGTATACCAAATTTGAAGCAAATCGGATAGAAAAACCCATTTATCTAAATGAAGAGTGTATGAGCCCCCCGTTACCCCCTTTATACTTAAAAAATGAACATCCAAATCTAATCAGGGAAGTGCTTTATCAGAATTAACCGATATACCAAATTTGAAGCAAATCTGATAATTATGCATGAAAAACCATTTATCAAAGTTAATGGGGGGGGGGGGATTAGCCCTCATACCCTCCTTTATACTTAACCAAAGAACCCCGAAAACTAATCAGGGAAGCACCTTATCAGAATGAACCTAGAAAAAAAATTAGAAGCAAATCGTATATTGCTATCAAGAGTTATCGCGTTACGTACATACAGAACCTGCGGTACATTAGCTCTCAGGCTTTGGTAGCCTGTGAGCTAAAAATGTATAAAATTTAAGGGAGTCCGGTGGTGAAAATTCTCAAAAAGATGAATATTTTATTTATTTTATTTTTTGCTAATAAAATACTACAAATTTAAATAAGTTAAAGTAATCAAACTGCGCATTTGTACGATGATTACATCATCAACTATAACAATTCCTGTGTTATATTTATCTGTTTTGCTTCTCCTTTACTAAATCTTTAAGTCTATTTATCTCAAATGAATTTTTTCGTAATTTGTCATGTTTAAAAGGATATGTCTAAACTTCCCTGTAAGATAAATGTATGAAATTTTACGTTAAGTTTTTAATCAGTTTATTTCAGGAATTTTTTTTTTCTTTCTTCTCATGTGAAAATGTTGAAAATACATTCCTCGGCGTAAAATTCCCTCTCAAAAATCCTTTTTTTTTACATTTTTTATAAATTTTGTAAATAATATTTTAATAAATGATGATGACAAATTAACAAGAAACCTTTTCTTCACGCAATAGTGAAAAAGTAATGAAATAGGGCAAGTTGTTCTTTAGTTACATCAAAAATTAAATACATTTAAAATTTTGTTATAAAAACATATGATTTAAATTTTAATTTTTTTTAAAACAATTTCAAAGTTAAAAAAAAAATTATTTGAAAAGTAATGCTTATAGAAAGACTATTTCAGGAACAACATTAATTTTAAAAAGTCTATAAATAAAGAAAATAAATTTCTAACCCTCGGACTCCCTCAAGGAAAAGATATTTACTATTGAATACATGAGTAGTAATAAAATACAGATATTATTCATGACAGGTTTTTATAAAATATTTATCGTACTGATATGAACTTTTCAATAAATAAAAAATAAATTGGTATTTTTTCTGTTATTTAATTTGCACTAAATAAGAAAGAGCAGTACAGCTTCCTTTAGATTTGCTCTCATTTACAAATATCAAAACATGCGTATAAAACCTATACTAATACTCTTGAAATAACACTCATGAGATGTCGAGGGAGTAAATATTACAATGAAATTGTTAACTGCCATATAAATGTATCAGTCTAAATACTTAAATTTTCATAGATAACTGCATAACATAAATGCATTATCATACTTTTAAATCATATACTAAAACTAATGCAGTTAAAAAGATTTGAAAAAGACTATGTTAAATTAGGTATTCTAATTTGAGAACATAAATGACTGCAGGGCTCGTAAATATAGATATTTTCGAAAATATCCTATATTTCGATATATATTCGATATATATTTTATATATCCGGTATTTTCAAAATAGTCACCTTATTGTTGATTATAAATAGTTTCAAATTTAATATAAATTAGAAAATAAAATATATTGCGCTTAACAAATAAACTTATTCTGATTTTTTTTACCGCTTACACAACAAAATTGAATATTAAGAATTGAAGAATTAACTGAAAACAGACACAATTTGCTTTTTACAATCACATACACACAAAATAAATAAGATTTAATATCAAGTATCAAGAAAGTTCTGTGTTTTTTGCAACAAAATTTTAAATACAAAATAATTTGCTTTTATTTAAAAATTAGATATAAATGTAGAGCTTGTCTACTTTTTCATTCCCAAACCTGTTATGCAGTTTAAACTGAATTAAACCAAAACAGGAAAGATTCTTTCAAATGAAGCTGTAAATAAATTATCTAAATTCGACAGCTTATCTTTCAATAGATGTTCTAAATAAATATTGTCCCACATCATTATTGGTTCTACATTTAAAAATTCAGCCTCAAACATAAAGTATTAATTTTTTTTTTCGCTAAAAAATAAGTCACTGGCAGAGCAAAAGTTCTTTATATACAATATAGCACAGTTAATAACAGTTGAAAAATTCATTCTCACTTGTTTTGAAGGAAAATATAAAAAATACCAGACACAATAATGCTTCGAAAATAAACATCAAATATATGAAAATATCAAATATCATGACAGTTTGAAAATAAATATCGTATATATTATATACTCTATATCATTGAACTCTGGATGACGGAAGTTCTATAACTAAAATAATCTAATAATAAAATATTTGAAAACCTATAAACGTTTTAATGAATATATTTTAGTAATCGTAAAGTAATGTGGTAACATATGTAGTAGTTGCAACAGCATCAAAAGATTAATTTTTTAATACATAATATGGATTCAAAAATTAAGACATTAAACATGGGCAGTCATTTTGAAAATTGTCCGTTATGGTCATTTAAATAATTAATTCTGATGACATCTAATAGCTCCAGTAAAAATTTTAAAAATCATGTATTAAATATGTTAATTAATCTAAGACCTGTAAGTAAAAAAACCCAGCTAATTTTACAAAGAGAGAGAGAGAAAGAAAGACAATAAATATTCGTTTTAAAAGGATGGTTGACAAACTATTTTTTAGTATTAATAACCATTAAGAAATTATTTAAAGATGGGTTCTGTATCGCAAATTGCAAAAATATTTTGAAAAAAATCAATTTAATGAAATTTTTAAAATTTTCAAAGCTATTAATTAGTGTTTTGAAATAAAATATTCTATATTCTAAAATATTCCATATCTTTAAAAAGTTTTAAATAGTTATTTTTAAATTTTTATTACTTAAAAAGGGTTTTATCTGAAAAATTGTGCATTCATTTTTTAATCCAATAGTTATTAAGAAATAAATAAACTGGCACGAAATTAAATTTTTATTAAAAGTTTACATGTTTTTGAAAAATTTATTAATTTAAAGACTTTAATAAATCAAAATTTACATGTTAATACACAATCTGACTAATTTGAGAAGTTTAATAAGCCAAAATTTACATGTTATTAGACAATCTCCCTAATTTGAGTACTTTAACCAAAATTTACTTGTTAATAACAATCTTGCCAATTTGAGGACTTTAATAAACCAAAATTTAGAAATACTTAATAAGAAAATCTTACTAATTTGAGGAATTTAATAAACTGAAATTTCAAAACGACTGCATAGATTTCTTATAGTACGTATGAAAATTGTCCCACATAGATATTAAGAATTCTAAAAAAAATAATAATAAATGCATTAATACATTATGAAATGTTAATTTCATCACTTGCCTTTAAAAAGTATGTAAACGTACTTTCTGCCAAGTCTATGATAATATATTGATATTTTATAAATTTTAATAAAAAATTTAAACACGAACACAAAAAAATTTGAAATTTTAGTCGATTTTTGTTCATTATATAGTTACAGCCGTTGGCATAATAACTCATAAAAAATGTGTTGAATAAATAACAATATAAGATAAATTAGAAATTGATGCAAGATCTTACCTGAGTGACGTAACAACGATATTAAAATTCTCCAAAAAGGGAAAAATTAAAATAGCTCAAAAACACGTACAAGAAAAGTAGATAATTTAAAATTCCGAAAAGAATTTTCATCTGTGGGCTTTAAAATGATTAAAACAACTATTATTTTTTTCATCCAACACTATGAATTTTTTCATAAAAATTTTAAACATTCAATAAAAGAAAAAAAATACGAGATTTGTAAGAGGTACAAAATGCAGTTTCAAGATTGAGTTCGAAAAATTTTCAGTAGTTTTAATAACTATGCATATAAAACCAAGTTCAAGAAGGTGCACTTAAATTATGCTGAACAAAAACTAAATCATCAGCGATTTAAAATTATTTGAAATGTGCAGGGTATATTCCAAAATAAAACTTTATTATAGACATTTCTATAGAAAAAAAAAAATTTTTTTTTTTTCTACCACGAAATCAGTATGTCTTACTTAAAAATATGTTACACCCACATAAAATTTATTTTCAAATTCCCGGTATATTTTACCGAGTTTCAAATAATAATAATAATAATAATAATAATAACAATAATAATAATAATCTTTTAAATACAGTAATAAATAAGCCTTCAAATTTGATAGATTAGCTCAGAATATCTGTGCATACAAAATTATTTACAACTTAAGAAACTCGCTACATCTATATAATTATAGTGTAAATATTATAATTTACATTTCAAAATTATATAAATTATATATATAATAAAACTTTTTAATTATTAACCACTAAAAAATGAAAAATCGCCCATAAAAAGATAAACTATTATTATACTATAAAATTGTATATCCGATATTCTGTAATTCATAAAGTGGAAGAATAAAATATTTAGGAGGAAAAATTCACAAACAGATGTTGAAAACATGACAAGAACAAGAAGTCGAAAATTGTACGCCAAACGTGGCAAATGAGTTATATAACTAATAACGTACTGTAACTAGTTTTATAAATATTCAGATCTTGGTGCAACAGCTGTTGCACTCTGATGCAAAAATGCTTGAACACAAAATTTATAACGATTATATACAATATTAAATTCAGTAATACGGAAATAATGGGACCCCATCTTAAATAGTACGTCATCACCATGGCAACCGATAATCATGACCTATCATGGGATATCACTGAATTCATGACGTATGATAAGATTTAATAGAATGCAGAAAACTTTTACTAATATCTTTTTAAATTTTCATTTGATTTTCATAAAATTCGAAAAGACTCGACACAATTCTGCAATGATTCTATATACGCTGGTGTCCAAAATTAAGGACCAGTCACAAAATGCTAGTTTTTAAGTAAGCGGATACTCAAAAGGAAATAATATAATTCAAATAATTACTAACCCTACAGCACAGCTAGTCCATATAGCATCTCATTCATGTCATACATGGTCACAAGTGTCACAGTCACTACGGTGAAGCAAAAAAATAGGAAATTCACCACGTCTCATTATGAGTCTCAAATTATCACTATATGTGACTCCACCGAGACGTCAATGTAACTGATGCTTTGTGACGAGTCACCAGGTAACTTTACAATGCAGTTACATTGTGACTATCATGTGACTGTCATTTTTAGACTCAATTTCAAAGTCATCATGAACGTCGCATTATGATAAGTCACCAAATAATATCACATTATAGTCACATGGTGACTTTTTACAAAAGAGCACAATGGTTACTTCACAGTAGTCTCCCTGTCACCTGAAAGTCATCATGTGACTTTAATGTGACATTATTTGGTAACTTATCACAATGCAGCGTTCACGATGACTTTGAAATTGAGTCTGCAGATGACAGTCACATGAGAGTCACAAGCAACTACATTGTAAAGTCACACGGCGACTCGTCTCAAAGCAGCAGTCACAGTGAAGTCTCAGTGGAGTCACATATAGTGATCATTTGAGACTCATAATGACATGGATGGAATTTCCTATTTTTTTGCTTCAATGTAGTTACTGTGACACTTGTGTCCATGTGTGGCATGAATGAGATGTTATATGGACTAGCTGTTCTGTAGAGATAGTAATTATTCGAATTGTATTATTTCCTTTTGAGTATTCGAGTACTTGAAAATTAGCATTTTGTGATCGGTCCTTAATTTTGGACACCAGTGTATTAAATTTCCGGTTGGGTAGTTTTTGCGCTGTTATATGGGGACAGACGGACAGATAGACGGCCGGTCCAGACGAAGACTATAGGTGCTACGTATTTATATAATTACGAAAGCACCTAAAAAAATGGGAGGGGGGTGTCAAAACAAATGTTTAAACCTAGCGCAACAGTTTCAAATCACGCTGAGAATTTATTCCCCCTGTAAAACCAGTTTTTTGACAAGCTCACTCTGTGAGCGGAGAAATAAATGTAACAGCATCAAGAAAAACTGCTCTATAGTTGCATGTTGCTGAATACGGACAGACAGACAGAGGGACCAGACGAGACGACTATAGGTGGTACGTATTTATATAATTATAAATGAAACTTACGTTGGGAAATACGTTTTCAAGGGCAATATCCCATAATATAATAAAACACAATTGCTTTCTGTTTGAGAAAAAGCATGCCATAGCAAAACTTAATTTACTCAAAATGAACGATCAATTGTGATACCAAATTTAAAAGAAAATATCTATGAATAGAATAAGTATTAAAAGCAAAATAATAGAAAAGCAAAAACTAACACAAAGAAACTCCAATAAACCAAAAAATATATTGATTAACAAAATTTATAGCAGAAAATCGATATAAAAAAATTACTATTTCTATTCAGATGCAAAAATCTTGCAAACAAACACATAGAGTTTTGTATAGTTACAGTTAATAGTTAATTTAACCAATTTTAAAATTATCAAATAAAATTACATATGAATTGTGCATATGAAACTCATCTGAAGATTCCATATCACATTCATAGTTTTTCTTTCATTTTCACACTGTATATAATTTCTATTTTTATTTTATTTTTATTTTTTAAGAAATATCAAATAAATTAGGCCATATTTAATTCTAATATCAGAACGTATTTTGATAGACAATTTGAAAGAAGCATACTCAAACCAAGTGTACAGAATGCATAGAGATATTAAAAAAAATTATATATATATATATATATATATATATACACGAAAAGAATAAAAGAATACCAAATAAATGTAAAGGAAATTTGAAAAACTAAATACATATGTATTATAAGGGTTCGTAAATATCATGATATTTTCGAAAATATCAAAAATATCCGATATTTTGATAAGTTACCGATATTTTCAAAATAGTCATCTCATTGTTAATTAAAAGTATTTTCAGATTACATTATTTGATAAATTAGATAATAAATTGATTCAATACTAGTTATTCAATAAATTAGATAATAAATTAATTCAATATTAGTTATTCAATATTAGTTATTCAATAAATTAGATAATAAATTAATTCAATATTAGTTATTCAATAAATTTGATAATAAATTAATTCAATATTAGTTATTCAAAAAATTTGATAATAAATTAATTCAATATTAGTTATTCAATAAATTTGATAATAAATTAATTCAATATTAGTTATTCAATAAATTAGATAATAAATTAATTCAATATTAGTTATTCAATAAATTCGATAATAAATTATACCAATACTAGTTATTCAATAAATTCGATAATAAATATTCAATAAATTAGATAATAAATTAATTCAATACTAGTTATTCAATAAATTAGATAATAAATTAATTCAATATTAGTTATTCAATAAATTAGATAATAAATAAATTCAATACTAGTTATTCAATAAATTAGATAATAAATTAATTCAATACTAGTTATTCAATAAATTAGATAATAAATAAATTCAATATCAGTTATTTAATAAATTAGAAATTAGAACATGTTGCCCTTAGAATAAAAACTTAAAACAATATTCGTAATGTCCGTTTTACTTATATAACAAATTTGTAGATCAACTAAATTAAGACAGACACAGTTTGCTTTTTGCACTCACAAAAAACAAACTGTGGGATTTAGTATCAAGAAATTTTTTATCACAAACTTCTTTTTAAGTGAACAATTTCAACATAAATGTAAGCTTGTCTGCTTTTTCACTGCCCAACCTGTTGTGCAGCTTTAACTGAATTAAACAAAAACCAGAAAAGATTCTTTCTCATGAAGATATAAATACTTATTGTCTAAATTATACATTTACTTCATATTTCAATGGCTGTTTTAAGTAAATACTGTCTCAGATAACTATTGATTCTACATTTAAAAATCCAGCATCAAACATAGTTCGCAAAAGTTTTTTTTTTTTTTTTGGGGGGGGGGGGGGGGAGGGGGGGCTAAAAAAGTCATTGCAAAATATTTTTATCTACAGAACGACATAGTCAATAACAGATGAAAAATTCATTTGCATGTATTTGTTTTGATGAAAAATATCAAAAACATACACAATTTTTGTGAAAATAAATAGCAAATATATGAAAATATTAAAAACATCAAACATGATATTTTGGAAACTAAATATCGGATATCATGATATATATCAAGATACATATCCACTGATATATATATCACCAAACACCCTGTATATTATGCCACGTGGATCTCTCATTTCATACGCATTTAGCCCTAAAAAATAAATTTTGATAATGCTTTACTATAATTTATGATAATTTTACTGATAAGGTACAGGAAACACATTAGTACATTCATATTAATGATTCTGGTTTTAAGATCTCTTCATTATTTCAATTTCAGCATTTTATTATTACAACGCAACGCACTACAAAAATATTTCTTCGGTTTTGATTTTTTATCCTTTTTTATATTATGTTAGGATATTTTTTATCATAAAATATATATGCTATCATATATTTTTATTATATAAAAAAAGCATTTATTTATTCTTTTTTTGTGATAGTGCACAGTTTTAAACTATAAGTTACTATTAATGCTTTCAAATCATTCCTTTTTTTAGATGCAGTAAAACTCAAACTATCCGAACTCACGTAGATTCCGAAGTTAAGTACTAATTTCACCATCAGAAACTAAATGAAGATTAGAGATAACCTCAGTTTAACAATTTTATCTGGTCGCTTTTGACGAGTTTTTAATTTCATTCTTTTGTAAGAGCTGGTTTTATCGGAATCATGTTAATACGATAATTTTTTCTTCAACCGCTATGTATTCTTAATTTGTATTTGCTGTAAGATTTGGTCCTATTAAAAACTTGTCAATATAAAAGTTGTAGATAATATTAAGAAAATTTATAATAGATTTAAGCGGATTTGATATCTTGATAATTGACAAAGTTATGAATTTTTTTTCTTCCTAAAACCCTATTTATTTTCCCCCTTGAGCCCATTTTTAATTTTATCAAAAATCTGTCACATATAAATTTTTGGCCCTTTTTCTAGAAGCAATAATAACTTTAAACTGGTTTGATATGCATTATAATTAAAAAGTTATGAGTTTTTTTCTGTTTTTACAAACCCCTCCCTATTTCCACTCCCTTGGGCCGATTTTGGCCATTTGAAATCCCCGCCGAGATATTAACCATCTCAATGTTTTTGGTGAGTTTGAAGACGTTCCTGGGGTCATATAATGAAAAGTTATAAAGGAATTTTCCAAAAATCGCACCATGGTAACGACTACAATAGGTAGTATTTCTTATGAAATCTACCTAAAATTTATTCAAATACGAACTGCATGTATGCGTTCAAAAAAATTTCTTTGGAATACCTATTTATACCAACACTCAAATTTCTGTTTAATTGAAATTTTCTAAATTTACATTTGGATAACTGAAACTCCGTATTTTACCAATTTCAAAGATACTGTATTTTTCTAGTCTTACATTCTGAGAAAATCCGAAGAATTCCCTTATATTGCAAGAAAATGTAATTCGACCTTTAAGTGACGAACAGGTAATATTGTATATATTGTTATTGTTAGCAAATATATTTTGAGTAAATAAGAGAAATAATTAGAATTCTCTACTGCTTTCACTCTTATAAATGTGATTTAATGTTTTTTAATTATCTGTAGAAAAAGTAATCCGATTTTCAACATGTATTAGGCTTACCTTTTTACTAAACAAAAGTGATTTTAGAGAAGCTTGTATTTCACAACATTTTTTTAAAAATGATTTCCTCCAATTATCAGGATCGAGTCCAAAACAATATTACACCGGGTAACTGGAGTTTCACTGAATTTATTTATTTTTTTAAAAATGCATTTAAACGGCATAAAGTACATGAGCAAAATCCAGTTTCAAAATCTGAGACAAAGTAAATGCTCTTTCAACTGATAGGAGGCAAAATAATGTTTGTCTAGAAATTTAGGAAAACTTGGGAGAATGAATAGGTCCGAGCCTGGAAGGCCTAGTTCTGTTCAAGTGCAGTTTAGACTGCGACCATGCCGGACCTACTCAGCTAAGCGAACGGCGACCCACTGTGCTTTAGACCAGCCTGCTACTATCGCTTTTCCCGCATAGCTCAGTCCGCTAGCAGTGAAGCCGGCCAGTCAGAGTGCTTATATGTTCTCCTGCAAAACCCAACAAAACAACAAAGCAAAATTAAACACGTACTCACCCAGCGTAAAGCATATCAGTCTGCGGAGGTAACAGTCAATCTACACTTTATTTGTGCTTGATCTATTTCTCTACATATAAATATGTGTTGTATATATACAGGGTTATCCAGAGTTTGCCTATTATATTCCGGTTCGGTTGGTGTGTACTGATCAATGGTAGCGGGAGAGAGAGAGAGGTGAGGAGTGGCGTAGTGTCGGGTCGTGCCAATTTCGCAGCTGAGGGAGGAATGTGGAGAAGACAAGGATGGGCACATTTAAAGAGAGCGAGGGTTACAAAGTAAAGAATCTTTTCGTGTTTGCCCTTGTAGAAGAATGGATTTGGATACACATCTGTGTGTGGGGAACACGAGTAAGAGAGTTATTTGGTTATGGAGAAATTGGGTAACTTATCGGAAGATTCGGGGAGGTCTTATTGTAACTGTCTCAGCCTTTTTTACTCACTTTTTTTTTTTAATTTCTCCACCAAAATTTCCAACCAAAATAATTATTTCTTAAAAACAAAGAAAATTTTTAAAAGTCGCGATAAAATAAAATTATCTTTTAAAAATAAAGCAATTTCTTTTAAGAAATATAAAAATTAGTAAAGCGGTATTTTTTTAAAGTGCGATTTAAATGATATTGCAAAGCAGACTAGCAGAATGTAAAAAATGCAGTAAAAAATTTACATTTTACAACAAACTATTTGGTTTCGTTATATATTTTAGGTAATTTACTATTTATTTTAATCAAATTGTTTATAATAATAGATATAAATCATTATTAATGATTAACATAAATTGTATTAATGAAAATATGAAGCCCTTGTAGAAAAACGTATTTTGATGCACATTTATGTGCGGAAAACAC
Source organism: Maratus speciosus (assembly GCA_963932465.1). Taxonomy (NCBI): domain Eukaryota; kingdom Metazoa; phylum Arthropoda; class Arachnida; order Araneae; family Salticidae; genus Maratus; species Maratus speciosus. The sequence continues at coordinate 605,380,312 of OZ010788.1, read as the reverse complement.
AAGCAATATGGAAAACACGAGTAAGAAACACGGATTATTTGGCTACAAAGATATTTTGTAACTTATCGGACAATTCGGGAGGTTTTATAGCAGATTTTTAGCGGTTTTGCTGATTTTTTACTGCGGTGTTTATAGTAAGAGAAATAAATATTTTTTAGCCTTTTTACAAACTTATTCTTCATTTAACACACGGAAGAGAGAGATTACAAATACAATTATCTATTAAAAATTATGCAATTTTAAAAAGAAATCATATGAAATTACATTACAAAGCTTATCCTAACAAAACGTAAAGTATATATTTTTATTTATGATTTTTAGTTTCAATTTAACTGTTTATAATAAATATAAATTATTATTTACAATTAATATTTACTTTATTAATGAATATCCAGTATTTAACTTGGTGACTGGTAATATTTTCATTTAGAGTAAGGATTTCGGACAACTCAGTTGCAGCCGCTGAGATTCAGTAATTTTGTAGAGTAATCTTCACCTTATTTAACCATATAAAGTTAATTGAAATGATGCAATTAAATAACATGAAGGCCATTCTACAAAATTTCTAGTATCACTTTGTCTCCCGTTTAGTTGTTGGAAACCCCTGGTTTAGGGAATGCAAATCAAAATTTTTATAATTAAGCTAATAATTTCATATTTAAATTTCATTTTTTATATTTCTTCAGTTAACACGTTAAGCGCCACGTCAGTCATCGGTGATTGATACTGGATTTTCCGTTTAAAATGCGTCATTCACCGATGGCTAACGGTCTAAAATATGATATAAAACTAAAACTATATATATTGTTTTAAGTAATTACTAAAAATTTATTTAAAATTTACTTACCTTTTATTTATTACAGAATTATACTTTCTTAAAAATTACTTAAAACATTGTAAATTTTTCAGCTTCGGTATCAATCACCGTAGCACTCAACGTGTTAACAATTGTAACTCGACTAATATTAAAAAAGAAAGGGTAGGAAATTGCCAAGCAAATGGAACAGTCTAAATACCACATAATAATTTATTTATGGTTTTCTTCCATATATGTAGATGTTTCCACTTCGCACCTTTCTTGGACACAGTGAACCAAGTCTGTTTTCACATACTACTTTCTCATATATATCATCTGTTTACAGACTGGGTTTACTGTGGGAGTGGATAACACAGATTTTATACACCATCTAAATGGACTATCTCAAGGTTGGCGAACCTATGGCACGCGTGCCAGAGTTGGCACGTAAACTAATTTTTCTGCACGCAAAAAATGTAAATTTGTTATACATATAAAATCCGTTTTTTATTTGAATTATGACCAATAAAATTTTATTCCATACGGGCAGGCTATCACAAATAATGCAGTAATTTTTAGCATGAAATAATACATCATAATAATTTTCTCTTCTGCGATGCTACGCAGCATTTTCGACATGTATTTTGCCTTTCTATATGAATTTAAAAAGCTGTAATTTTCAAATGAATTTCGTTTCACAGTCACTGCAATAAGATGGCAAATGGATCCAATTTAGCTATGTGCATTCGTAAAAATAACAAAATACGAACCAGATATAAAGCCTTTCCTATCGAACGAACGGCAGCAAAAATGTCATCAATACATTATTAGTACATTGTTTAATGCAACTTGGAAAATTATAACCCAGATATTGCATTAATAATAAGTTAAAAAATTAATTAACTAAAAACTCACATTTTTTTCCCCTTTTTCAGTACATACCGCATAATTATCCAAATCTTATTTAGGAATTAAAACAAATCATTCATTTAATGGCTGATTCCAGTATACAGAAAAATCTTATTTTAATTTTTAATACTTTTTAATTGTTAATTATTAATGCATAAAAAATGCAAACTGATTTTATAACCAGTGTTTTGTATAAACATCGTACTCTTCAAAATTATTTTTGTATAAGTTTGGCACGTTACATTGTTGATAGATATCGTTTGTGAATTTTCGGCACGGACACGTGAAAAGGTTCGCCAAGCCTGGACCATCTCATTTATGTTAAATTGGACTTGGTCTACAATGGTGTTGAGCCCCTCATATATAACACGTTATTTTTACCTTTGACCATTAGTAATCTAATATATATATATATATGTACAAAAATAATTACAGAACTTATTTATTTAATTAATTTTGTAATTATGTTAAATTTACACTTCATTAAATACTCAAATGAAACTTTTACTTCTGGTGGACGGAAAAATCTATGTTATAATAGTGTGTATGACTTAGTAATCCAGTTCGTTCGTGCAAAAGTGAAATGAAACAAGGCGGCGTGAAAAATCAAAATATCAATATAAAAATTTATTTCCTAAGATTTTAATTTACGCAACACTTTTCTTAAAATATGCTTCAACTTACTGTTTTAAAATACATTATAAAAAGGTGCTTTTGAACCTCCCGCTAATAATGCGTAATGGTAAATGAATGACAGCGTACTTTTCAAATTTCTTGTTTGCATTTTTTTTTTTTTTTTCCTCTCAATAGAATGTCTCAGGTGGATGCCTAACCAGGTACTTTCGTATATTTTCAATTTCCGGCGATTTTTTTTCCAGAATACATTAGAACCTCTTTTATCCGAAACTCTTTTAACCGAAATAAATTTTTAAAGCTTTTTTTCCCCTACTATTACATTCCTTTTGTGCAAAATTCATTTTGAAAGATTTTTTTTTAAACTATTATATTCCTTGTGTGTAAGCGGTCCTTTCCGAACTACGAGTACATATAAATATTTTCGATCCCTTTTCTTAGAATTCCTTTGAATTTAGCTTGAGCTCCTGTAAGCTGCGGAGTGGAATGAAGAAAACGAACGAATTAGCAATTCTGAAGATTTTGAATGTTTTGCAAAAGGTTTGGCATGGCTGGAGCAGCAGAGAGACTGTGATACTGGTGAACTCATAATATTAAAAAACTCCGTGATGGAGCTTTAAAGCAAAGGCAATCGAAACTGCGACAAACAAAACATTTTATCAAACCCTTGTGATATATGTAAAAGTTACTTATTTCAAAATTAAAATACAGGTAATTTATTCTTGTTTCTAGTTTGCTACTGCTTTATTTTTATCAAGCACTTGTTACCATAATAAGAAATATTGCATATATCTCTCCTTAATATTAAAATTGAAGCATTCTCGATTATCCGAAAATTTCGATTTTCCGAAAGGGTGTCGGCCCCAATTACTTCGGATAATCGAGGTTCTACTGTATTTTTACTTTTGAAATCGTTCCGAAGGTAAAAATGTCCTCAGAAGAAAAAAAAAAAACCTGCCACCACAAATTGAAAAACTACGAAAGTACCCTGTTAGACATCGACCTAAGACTTCCTATGTAAAAAAACTTTATTTAAATATTAAAATACAAACGAGAAATCAGAACAGAACGATGCCTTTGGTTTAACATTAGCTTGCGAGTGTCCTTATGTTACTAGCGCAGGCTCTTAATCAGAAAATGTTAGAATCCACTTGAACTTATATGCAACCTATGAATAGTGATTTCTATCCGATAGACTTAATATTGCAACTTAATAAATCATAATAATGTTGAAAGGAGAACATATATATTTTTTTTTAAATATTTTTTTTCAAGCTCTGATACAAACACAATCGTCACAAAAATAAAAAGTTCATATTCCTATATTTTTTTATACATTTAAGACCATGACATTTTATCCGATAAGGGCGCGAAAATAGGCGTACCCCTAACCATTCTGTGTATTTATGGAGATAAATCGCAATTTAAAAAATTTTGTAATCTCCCACTGAAATACTGTGGATATTTATGCCATTTATTAAATTTTATGTATAATTTGTTATCAAAACAAAGATTGTTTAAATCTTACTATGAGTGGTTTTTGTTTTCTAAAGAATGGTAATTCACGCCTCCAAGTTTCATACTTTTACACGTAAAAATAGCCCCATAAATGTGTCAGAAAGTTTCGCGTCCCTCAGAGATTTTTTTATATTATTTATTTATTTTTAGTATACGCTTAACAATTTGGTAGTGGCTAATGTTACCATAAATATAATTCCATTTTTCTGTTCGTTAAAAGCAAAAGCTTTGTTGCTAATAAAGCTTGAAGCAAATCTTCTGAATTACTTATACTTTCCATATGTACTTCAATCCCAAGAGAGCCATGAACTAAATCGTCCAAAAACGAGAAAAATTAATATTTTATAATTAACAAATATAACTTGTAAATTTTAGGTATCAAGAAAATAATTTAAATATTAATCGATTTTTCTAATCGTTGCTAAAGCAAAATATAAATCTTTAAACTTAGCGAAAGCCAATTTCAATTTATTTTCTCCCCTGTGAAACAAGTTTTACGACAACCTCACTCTGTGAGCGGAGAAATAAATCTAACAGTATCCAGGAAACTGCTTAGGTCTTCCCGTGCTGTCGGATGTTATGCTTTTCTTACGGTAATGTTGCTAATGTATATTTTAAGTTCACTGTCCCTTTTTATGTGATAGAAGTCCCTTATTTTATAAAGGGGAAAAATAATCCTAGTAAATATTATAACAAGTAAAAATTAAATTAAAAAAAATAAAAAACCCGACTGCGTAAAAAGCAAACTAATTAATAATTTCTCATCAATGTGTAACAATTTTTATATTACTTACCTATTTTTTTTATTTACTTGTATTGATGACTTTTAAGTTGTGTTTAATTGTTAGTTCCTATCTATAAAAACTGTTTTGATGAGTCCTATATAGATGTCTATGATGGTTAGAGTTCCAGTAAAGCTAGAGATCCTACCTACACAACTTCCAGGTTGTAAAATATTTAAACGGAGATTATGACTGTAAAATAGTCAATGAAACATCGTCTTCATTTTGAAAGACCTATCCAATGATAGGCCACTCAATAGGGTGCGTAAATTTTTTTTTTCGTCTCTACCTCCATTTTGTATTTTACGTCCGCCATTTTGAATTTATGAAAACAAAATCTAGCCTATTAACCATCGGACGTTTAAGACGAATCGATAGAGACCTCATTCATTAAAATCCATCCAGCCGTTTGGATGTTTTGAGGGTATAAAGAAATCCACATACCCAGATACGCGTGAAACACATAAACCTTCTTGGCAGTCGGGTAAAAATGCGTGTAATAAAGCATGTAAAGGAACATTTTGAAGCATCGCAATTGAACAGCAAGCTAAACATTGCACATGAAATAGAGATCCTATCAGTGATATCATCTACATCTCTTAAGGGGGTGTAGTGACATAAATTTGGGGCGTTTTGTCGAAATCGATTTTAAAAAAATACCATAATTTGTTTTGTTTTTTACATTTTATTTATTGATATTTTGAAAATATACCAAAAAATTGAGTTATAAGCTGGTAAAGTTGGGGATAAAAAAAGTCTGTGTGCTGGTTGACACAATTGCAACCTTTCTGGTCATCTGAAACAAAATAAACAAGTTGGAAATTGCTCGTCAAACGTGCAAATGAGGTGCGTTCGTACTATAACTAGTTTTATAAATATTTATTGCACCGAATATTGTACTGAATGTATATTTTAGTGCACTTCATAAGTACACATCCATTTCATTCTGTTCGAAAGGCTGTAACATCATTAAAATGCACTTTAAATAATTTTCTCCCGTTGGCCTTAATGTAACGGAAAAATTTTGACTGTCCCTGTAATTAAAGTATACATCCGATTTTCGTAAAATGTGAAATGACTCGACAAATTTTTCAACAATTATATATTTAAAATTTCAGACTATTCGGTTGGGTAGTTTTTGCTCTGTTATATGCGGACAGACAGACGGACTGAACGACGACTACAGGTGCTACGTATATATATAATTACGAACGCACCTAAAAAAAAAGTTGGAAATTGCTCGTCAAACGTGGCAAATAAGGTGCGTTCGTACTATAACTAGTTTTATAATTATTTTTTGCACTCAATATTGTACTGAATGTATATTTTTTTGCACTTCATAAGTGCATAGTCTGTAACATCATTAAAATGCACTAGCAATAATTCTTTTCTTATTCCCCGTAATGTAGCGGAACACTTTTGACTGTCCCTGTAATTAAACTATAGAATCAATTTTCATACCATTTGAAATGGCTCGACAAAATTTTGCAACAATTATATATTTAAAATTTCAGACCATTCGGAAGGCTGCAACATCATTAAAATGCACTTGCAATAATTTTTCCCATTGGCCGTAATGTAAAGAAAAACTTTTGACTGCCCCTGTAATTAAACCATACATCCGATTTTCATAAAAATTTGAAATGGCCCGACAAAATATTGCAACAATTATGTATTTAAAATTTCACACCATTTGGAAGGCTGCAACATCATTAAAATGCACTTGCAATATTTTTTCCCCATTGGCCGTAATGTAAAGAAAACTTTTGACTGTTCCTGTCATTAAACTATACATCCGATTTTCATAAAATTTGAAATGGCTCGACAAAATTTTGCAACAATCATATATTTAAAATCTCAGACCATTCGGTTGGGTAGTTTTTGCTCTGTTATATGCGGACAGACAGACAGACTGAACGACGACTATAGGTGCTACGTATTTATATAATTACGAACGCACCTAAAACAGATCCTAAATTAGTAAGAAAGACGTTATAGCCCCTAACTAAGAGAAAACGGCGGGGGAGGGAATTGCCAAATGGCGGCTGTTTGGAAAAAAAAAAAAGGCATTTGCCTTTTTCTCCATTATTTTTTATTTTTTTTTTAAATAGTAAAAAAATAATTTTGATGCAAAAAGGGTAGGTGCGATAGAACGATATACATTGAAGGTTAGTGTAAATTTTGAAATAAATCAAATAGAACTTGAGATATCATGTTAACCCTTTTGAAAAAAGTAGTTTTGAGAAAAACGCAGTAATGTAGTGTCATGAGAAAAGCAGATGTGCAGATGTCAAGCATAGTGATGATTTAAATGATTTACACATGGTTCCACGGGGGGCGAGTCAAGTCGTTACAATACCAAAAAGGGTCGGGTAGTCGGGCATTGTCGACAGTCTATTGTGCAACTTGCTTCGGCATGACGGACTTAGTTGCTGCATCACAAAAATAGCTACAACTGCGTAAATTATTGAAATTAAAATCTTCTCTCGTGGATATATTCTTAAAGCTCTAAACTTTCAAAATATGAGGGAAAAAATTGATTTTTTTTTTTAAGACCAGAATAACCCCTTAAGTCTTTTTGTATTTATCGCATTAAAAATAAAAAATACGCCCTAACCTGTAGAATTACTCTTACTTCACAGTTGTATATAAATGGAATTTCTTAATCGAAAGCAAGATTCTATAATTAATTCGTCAAAATTTAAATAAAAGAATGTATTATAATTAGAAAATAAAACTTGTAAATGTAAGATAACATTAAACAAAATACAGTCGAGTCTCTATATAACGAAATCCATTGTTCCAGTAAAAAATTCGTTATATAGAGAAATTCGTTATATAGAGAATGAGTAACAATTGCTATTTAATGTGTAAATTTTGAACAAAAATTACTTTTGAGGTGTTTAATTAAGAATTTGAAATGTTTAACTATAAATATTAACCTAATATTGTATTTCTGAAATTTAAACAGTTTCAAAAAAGAGAACAGACATTTATTTGAAAGCATAATAAAAATCATATAAAGAAAACTTACATTAATTTTAGACGAAGAAATCTGTAATTTTTCGCTGTTTTCATTTCAAAACTGTTACACTCTCGAAAAAATGTTCACACTTTAGCAAGGAATGAAAAATTGTATCGGAAACATTTTCCTCCATTTGAATTCTCATTCACCTTAAACTTCAATTACCTCTCTGATCCCGCTCTTATATGTATAACAATCCAATTGACACTGTTTTATAAAGTATGTTGGAAGGTGTGTGGGAGGGGGGGGGGTGTAGGGGGATATGAATTCGTTGGGCATAAAAAACAAGGAGATTCAAAGTAGAAAAGTAAGATAAAAAAACTCAGCACTGAACAATAAATCACTAATCAGTGATGGAAAATTGATTCCATGTGATTTGGTAGCTTTTTTAAAACAATAAATAAAGAAAATTTTATTAAAAAATTCGTTATATGGAGATACATATTCGCTATATGGAAACTGTTTTCAATGAGATCGTGGGGAAAATTGACCGTTCCTACTAAAAATTCGTTATATAGAGAAATTCGATGTATGAAGTTTCGTTGTAGAGAGACTCGGCTGTACTTCTAAAATTAATGGTTTGGTCTAATCATTCCTAGCCAGTAACATAAAGCAAAATTTAAAATCTTTAGATTTAGAGTAATGCAATTTCAGTCTTATTTTTCTTCCCCTGTAAAACAAGTTTTATGACAACCTCACTCTGTGAGCGGAGAAATAAATCAAACAGTCTACAGAAAACTGTTTCGGTCCTTGCAGTTGCACTTATCTTTCTGATACTTTTTTTATATTTATTTAATTAACCCTTTCAAGAAAAAGTAATTGTGTTTGAGAAATGTTGAATTCACACCGGAATTTTCGAAAAATTTTATTTGAAAATAAAAAAAATGCAGTTTTATAACATTTTTTCACCAAAGTTATAGAAGTAAAAAATAATTAAACGATTCTGATGGAAAACTTGATTAAAATTAGGTGGACTATAATGCTTCTCAAGTAGTTAATTAACTACTTGATTTTACTATTGATTTACTATTTTCATTATCCTGTTGATTTGAGGAGAAAAATCAAAATTTTCTTTCCACAATTGCAGAAGTCAGGCATAAAAGTGGGAAATAGAAAAAAAAGGTGGAAAATTTTTTCCATCTATACAATGGTATCAAACTCCTACAATTTAGACACATTTTAACTGTTATTTATACAATAAAATGAAATATTACTGTATGTATGATTATTTTCTTCCAATAACTTAAAATTTATTAAAAACAAATTTAAACTAACAATTTTACATGGTTTTTGAATAAAAATAGGAAATTGAAGACAGTTTGCTAAAGATGTAAAACCATAAATATCTGATGAACTTATGTGAAGTAAAGTGATTCATTTTTCAAAATAAATATTATTTTAGAAGGTTTGTCTGTTTAAGATTTTTCCCCTCCTTTCAAAAAATCTCCATGCTGCATAAAGCAAGTCAAAATGATCTTTACTCCAGAAATACATGTCCAAAATTGCATCACTGAAATTACACAAAAGTGTCACATAATTAGGAAAAATATTCTATTCCAAAAAGAACCTTATTGAAACTTCTTTTACCTTTTAAAGTCTAAAAAAAATCACTCTGGAAAGACATTTTAGAAACAATTTACATGACTTTCAGATGCTTAGGCTTTATTCACCTTTGATTTGATGGCTTTTTTTCACAGTAATTAAGAAACAAATTCTAAGGATTTGAGTAAACAAAATGATTATTAAATTTTCTAGCACCCCCCCCCCCCTCCCCCATATATGGTTCCAATATTTTCTTTGTCTTTTTGGATAAATCCAGAGAATGTCCAAAATTTCTTTTAAAAAGATGGAATTCCTCCTTTAGGAGGAACTCTTTCATGCCTGAGAAATTAATCAAACAGTATCCAGAAAATTGTTTCGATCATTGCAGTTGCACGCTTTCGGATACTTTTTTCTATTTATTTATTTAATAAACTACATTTTCTTTATCAACAATGATTTAGAAAAAAAAATCAGAATTTACTCTGCACAAGCGATGAAAGTTAATCAAACCGTATCCTGAAAATTGCTTCGATCGTTGCAGTTGCATAATTTCGGTTACTTTTTCTTTTTATATTTAACAAACCAAATTTCCTTTATCCTGTTGATTTGGGGGGGAAATCAAAATTTACTCTGCACAAGCGATGGAAGTTGAACAGTATCCAGAAAACTGCTTCGATCTTTGCAGTTGCATGCTTTGAGATACTTTTTTTTTTTTTTTTGAGATCCTTTTTTAATTAATTAACTGCATTTTCTTTATCCTGTTGATTTGGGGGGGGGGGATCAAAATTTACTCTGTACAAGTGACAGAAGTTTATTAAACACTAAGAGGAACAAAACATGGCAGTTTTCCATCAGAGTTCTCTGCCTTCCCCTGGGCTGAATTACCCGTGTAACACATTTAATATTATATCCTTTTTTACGTTCATGTGTTTCAAATTTATCTTAACCCTCTCGTCACCCTGAGCCTCATATGAGGCTCCTACTTCGATTTGCAATATTTGAAAGAAAAAAATTATTTTTGTTAATTCCAGCACGTAATAGTGATAGCATATGTCGATACATTTACTAGTATGACTTTGCTTATGTTTCAGCATTTAATAATAATAATATTAATAGAAGTTTTATTAATTATTAGTAAACAGTTGGCTTTTCTTTTAATTCAAACATATGTTTCACTCCTTAAATTTAAATTAGGGACTCCCTTTCCGAATTAGTAATTTGTGATAAAAGATAAAAAATACTACTAATTTTTTTATGTTTGTTTAATCTGGTTGTGATGCGACATTTTCCAAACGTCTTAAATAATTCTTCCTTGTGCTATTTTTATATGAAAAACACGCAGCATAACTACTTTCGTTAGGTTTCTGTAAAGAACACATTCGTTAAATTTCAGTAAACTATAACTTCTGTAATTTCGCTAGCTACTTTTAGATTTGTTAGCGTAAAAGTATTTTTTCTCAAAATTGGAAAAAAAAATTCAGTGCCGAGAGGCTTAAAAGGAAGATACAAGAAGGCAGGACCTCAAAAAAAGTATGAACAGTTTCAATCCTCCATTTTAAAAAATACTGGTAGAAATTTATTTTTGAATATTTAAAATATCTTAAATACATAAAACAGAGAAAGAAATCTTTAAAATTTTTAAAGAGTTATACTTACTTGCAACCTTTCAAAAAATGCATTTTATTTTAAATTGCGCTTTTTGAAAGTACAATTAGTAAAGGATATCCAGTTACATTTTCTAGTGGATTTAAAATTACACCGCTTTAATTTATTTTTTACTATCATACATAAATTATAACTTGAATCTTTAAACATGATTATATCAAAACTATGTTTTAAAAGTCGTTGAATCACGATAACTTGAACCAATCTCAACCCCCCATCTTCAAATTTTGACTAGTTTTTAACAATACAGTCGAACCCCGTGATAGCGAACCCGGTATATAACGAACTCATGGATATAACGAACAAAAATTTTGGTCCCGCCGGTTTCCTATTGTATTTAATACTAATTTATCATTCATACAATCGTTTATAGCGAACTTCCGAAATCTTAAGAACCGGCTATAGCGAACATTGTTTTCAGTCGACCACTGAATTTTTTTTTAACTTTTCCGTAATTGTAAAAACAGCACTTCGACTCTAATTTCATAAGAAAATGTATGCCGGTCAGTGAAACACGTTGCAAATCAGCGATAAGTCTGTTAATTAAAGGGTAGAAACAACTGCATTCTTTCTCTTTTACGATAGACACTCTGCAGGTGTGATTAACAATTAAAGGTAAAATGAATTTATTTCCATTTGTCTTCATTTTAGTTAATTTAATTAGTATGGTGTCAGTTTAATGTAATCGATTTTAGTCAATTTATTTAATTAATGATCATTTTTAATAGATTTTATCATTTTTTAATACACTGTTATTGAATACACATAGCAACTAATGAGCTATACATTTTGTGAACTCTAACATTTTTCTTAACGGTTCGGATATAGCGAACCACCGGATATAGCGAACCTTTGGTCCATTGGACTTCGTTATAACGGGGTTCGAATGTATTATCTAGGAAGTAATCGTTCCTTTTGGCTACTTAATGATTTTTTTACTTTCTTCTATCTTTACAAGTAGAAAGTATTGGATTCGTGAAATTTTTCGACTTTCGGTTTTCGACGGATTTACATGTTTTAGGAGTCAGAGATTCCGAAAAACATGTTTTTACAAAATGTCTGTCTGTGAGTCTCTGCATCTGTGAGTCTGTCTGTCTGTGGTCGCTCTAACTCAAGAACTAATGCACGGAATTTTATAAAAATTTATATTAAGTTAGTCCCTGATATAAATTGGTGCTGATTAGTTTTTGGTATAAATCTCTCAACAGGTGCAGCCTTTTTCCCGATTTCCGCAATAGCTCAATCTCCAGAACTAATGGACGGATTTTCATCAAAATTCAGATTCAGTTAGTCACTGACAAGAATTGAAGTTTTGTACATTTTGGTGTAAATCGCTGAACAGGTGGCGCTACTATACTGCATTTTTTACGATTTCCGCAATTGCTTTATCTCAACAACCAATGATTGGATTTTCATCAACCTTCAGATTCAAGTATACTTTGATAGGAATTAGTGCTGTTTGTGTTTTGGTGCAAATCGCTCAACAGGTGGCGCTGCTATGCTGCACTTTTCAGAATTTCCATTATAGCTGTATCTCAAGAACTAATGCAATAATTTTCACCAAACTTTAGAATCAGTTAATCCTTGAGATGAATTGACATTTTGGTGTAAATCGCTCAACAGGTGGAGCTGCTATGCTGTATTTTTCAGAATTTCTATTATAGGTGTGTCTCAAGAACTAATGCACGAATTTTCATCAAACTTTAGAATCAGTTAGTCCTTGACATGAATTGACATTTTATACAGTTTGGTGTAAATCGCTCAATAGGTGGCGCTGCTATGCTTTTTTTTGTGATTTCCGCAATAGCTCTATCTCAAGAACTAATGCTTGGATTTTCAACGAACTTCAGATCCATGTATACCTGGATATCAATTATTGCTGTTTATGTATTGGTGTAAATCGCTCAACAGGTGGCGCTGCTAAGCAACATTTTTCAGAATTTCTGCTATAGCTCTATCTCAAGAACTAATGCTTTATCAAACTTCAAATTCAGATACACTTTGATGTGAATGGGTGCTACATTGATGTAATTTCTTGTACTATTTAAATGATTTAATTGACGTGATTTATATAGAAGAAAGTTTTGTGATGGCCACAACATACCAGTTTATTTTTTGTTGCTATAATTAATCAAAGTTCAAAATAATTTACGAAAATCGGTACATTGACTTTGAATGGTCGCCATTTAGTTCAAAATCAATTTTTCCAAAAGCCGAACGATGACTCTCTAGTTTTAAGTGTTCGGAGTAAAAACAATATTCTTTCTAAAATTTTAGATAACATTTGACAGAGTTACGGTGATCACCGTGGAGGGCAACCAGTACCACACCCTCTCTGGGGAGCGGATCTACCGGGAACACCAGACTTTTTACCGTCATTACAAAAATTAACCCTTAAATGCCTGATTCTTCAAAAATCCTTATAATAATGTTTTTCGGCTTTCATTTTTTAAATAAATCATGAGAAAAATACTTTAAAAAATCATATTTTGTTTTAAGTATGGTTTACTGCTAAAAACAGTTTGTTACTAATCGGCAATACTGGTCTTTAATTGAAAAAATAATTTTCCTTGACAAAATTCTATAATATTAAACACACAAGAATTTTAGGAACTATAATAAGAAATAAATTTTACTTGCTCACTGCAGAATAAAATAGGGTATTTTCGCAAGCTTCCAAACAAAACAAAAAGAACAAGTAGCAACAATTGAAAAAATAAATCTATCATTATTCTTAAACGGCACGAGTGTTGCCATCTACATGTTGAAAATTGATTTAATAATATTTTCAGAATGTATTTTATTGGCAACATTAGGCATTATAGCTTCAATATTATTCTAATACTATTTTAGAGCCTAAATTGGGTATGTTCCGAAAACCAATAGCCGGCATTTAAGGGTTAATTTATTTTCTTTAAAGTGTCATAAACAAAATACAAAAAACCTTCGGATCAAGAAAGACCTGAAAGGGAAACGATTCGACGCTATTCCAGCTATCCACGCTTTCAGCTTCGGCGAGGTCACTTAACAGCCTTGCTCGCGAAAACTTACAGGGAGCCTATGAACAATGGAAAAAAACGCTGGCAGCGGTGTATTGATGCTCAAGGGTCATTTTTCGAAGAATTTCAGTTCGCTGTACAAAAATGTTTAATAAATTTTGTATTCTCAGACCAGTCTTGAAACTTTGTGAACACACCATGTATACCAAATTTATATGATGACATTTAAATTAAAACTTTGAAAAATATGTAAACATTTTAGCAATTGCGCAGAAATAATTTTTTCTAATAAAAAAATATTCAAAATTATGTGAAAATTTGACATTTACGCAAAACATAATAACTCAAAACAAGCCGATGTATTTGCATTTTGTAAATTGCGTAATAAAGATAATAATTTTCTGTAGGACATAGACTACTCGCATTATAATAGCATCCATATCTCAGATGTGGTGGCAGTTGAAGTACTGATGAAATGAAAAATTTGTAAAATGCGTTGCAACTTTGTCACTGTAAATATAAAACTAATTAATATATTATCATGAATGTAGTCTATTCCCTTAATTGACATTTGTAAAAGAAGTACACAAAATTTCAAGGCATTTCATGCATAATCTTTTGCTATAGGATATTTTGAATATACAGTCCTCCCCACTTAATCGGTCCACGGATAATTGAATACCCCGCTTATTCAAATAGAATCCTCTGGAACCGAATTCATTCCTATTGGTTCTATGCTATTTTCCCCGCTTAAACCAAGTACCTTTTACGAACGTACCCGCTTAATCGAATAACAACTGTGTGACCGATGTTTGAAAATAGGCGCGGAAAGCACGTTTCAGCTGGAATTTCCTTTCACTTTTTGTCATTTTTAGTTCCTTTACGCTGAAAACAAATTTTCAGTTCTTCCTACAATGGTTTCGGCCGGCAGGTGTATAATGGGCAGGTCAAATGATTTTCCCACTTTGATCCCCTCACATCACTTCTTGCTGTTAACCAGGCAAAGCGCCGTCACTTCGAGATTCGAGATGGTAATTGCCATATTTTTTCACTCATTCGAAAAATATCTCGATATTTATTCCTTTAAGACTCCACTTAAACAAACCACTTTAAACTATTTTTTTATAGGCAGTTTAAGTAACGCAAATTAGAAGTATCAAAGTTTTGACCCAATTCAAACGAGCTGCATTGTGATGTAAACCATACAAATGTATGTACTAACATTAAATTAATACGTATTTACTTTATATTAGCATTTGTATTTATTTATGTTATTCTATTAACGATTTATTATGCTGTTAATTAAATATACCGTAGATGGTTATTTTACCTTTTTACTACGCATTAAATATAACAGTTATGATTCCCCGTTTAATCAAATTACCCGCTTAATCGAATATTATTTCTGGAACCGTCAATATTCGTTTAAAAGGGGACGACTGCAGTAAGAATTTGAAAAACTTCATTTTGAGAAAAAGCTTAAAATAACTTTTAAACACAATTCAAAACCTGTAATATCTGTAAATTTAAACGGCTGTAAATTCAGGTTCTAATTAAAATGCAGACACTATTTCAGCATAAGTCGAGGATGCCGCATAAGACGATTAAGAGACGCTTAAGAGATTCGATTTTAATATTATTGCAAAAATAAAAAATCGATATTTGTTCGAATATGACGTTTCAAAGGTGGTGTGCGGATACCTTGAGTTTTAAATACTATTAACATGTTGTATTGTCATTGAAAACAATCTTTTACATCATTTTTAGGTGCGTTCGTAATTATATAAATACGTAGCACCTATAGTCGTCGTTCAGTCCGCCCGTCTGTCTGTCTGTCCGTCCCAGAGGCGTCGCGATGGGGGGTTATGGGGGGTGCTTCCCCCTCCAATGTATGTGAACTTGGGAAATTTGAGCTTTGAGTTGAGAAATTCCCGATTTTTGTAACTTTTTTTTAATACTAGTAAAAAAAAAAAATAAGAATTTTTTATTGTTTTGCTGACTACCTTTCCGAGTTCTGTGACAGTAAACTAGTTAAATTATCAAAAGAAATACAAAAATCAGTCAGACTCAATTTGTCATTGTATTACTTTGTGCTACGAAAATATCATACATCTACCACAGCTCAATTTCTTTACTGTTGTCCATCAACAGTTCTCTTATCTATTTCCTCCAAAACTTTGTTCCTTTCTCAAAAATCTCCAAATATCATGAGGCTATTTTAATAGGAAGTACAATGATGACTTTTTCATTAAATGAACCAATAATTATAATTTGTATGTTTTAATTTTCAGTATTTTTCCTTGGAAAGAAATTTTTTTTACGTATAAGTATCATTATCACTAAGCATACATTGCACATATAATTTCAGTTGGAAAATACAGCAATTTGTTTCAAGTTGGGAAATTTTTGAATCCCCCCTACCCCCGAAAAAATATCTGTAGCTACGCCCCTGGTCCGTCCGCATATAACAGAGCAAAAATTACCCAACCGAATGGTCTGAAATTTTAAATATATAATTGTTGCAAAATTTTGTCGAGTCATTTCAAATTTTATGAAAATCGGATGTATAGTTTAATTACAGAGACAGTCAAAAAATTTCCGTTACATCACGGAACACGGGAAAAAATTATTGCAAGTGCATTTTAATGATGTTACAGCCTTCCGAGTGGTCTGAAATTTTAAATATATAATTGTTGCAAAATTTTGTCGAGTCATTTCAAATTTTATGAAAATCGGATGTATAGTTTAATTACAGAGACAGTCAAAAAATTTCCGTTACATCACGGAACACGGGAAAAAATTATTGCAAGTGCATTTTAATGATGTTACAGCCTTCCGAGTGGTCTGAAATTTTAAATATATAATTGTTGCAAAATTTTATCGCGTCATTTCAAATTTTATGAAAATCAGATGTATAGTTTAATTACAGGGACAGTCAAAAATTTTCCGTTACATTAAGGCCAATGGGAAAAAATTATTTCAAGTGCATTTTAATGATGTTACAGCCTTTCGGAAAGAATGAAAGGGATATGCACTTATGAAGTGCATTAAAATATACATTCATAACACTATGCGGTGCAAAAAATATTTATAAAACTAGTTATAGTACGAATGCACCTATTAAAAAATTCCATCTTTGCATACAAAAAACAAGTTGAAATAAAATCAGTCTGAAATTGTTCGTCAAACGTGGCAAATGAAGTGCGTTCGGACTATTACTTTTATAAATATTCAGATCTCGGTGTAATAGCTGTTGCACTCTTAGGCAAAAATGCATTAATACAAAATTTATTACCTTATACATATTAAATTCAACAATATGGAAATAATAGGACGCCATCACCATGGCAATCTACTCTATCATTACCTATCATGGGATATCATTGAATTCATGACGTATGATAGGATTTAATAGAATGAAGAAAACTTTTATTAATATCTTTCTAAGTTTTGATTCAATTTTCATAAAATTTGAAATGATTCGACGAAATTCTGCAACGATTACATACATTAAATTTCAAACCGTTCGGTTGTGTAGTTTTTGCGCTGTTATATGCGGACAGACAGACAGACGGACTATAGGTGCTACGTATTTATATAATTACGAACGCATCTAAAAATGTCGGAAATTACACATCAAACGAAGAAAATGAAGTGCGTTCGTACTATAACTAGTTTTATAAATATTCAGATCTTGGTTCAATAAGTTTTGATTATTTAACATTACCTATTACGGGATACCATTGAATAAATTATGTATGATAGAGTTTATTAGAATAATCACCATGGCAACCTAGAATCATTATCTATCATGGAATATCGTTGAATTAATTATGTATGATAGGACTTAATAGAATGAAGAAAACTTTTATCAATATCTTTAACTTTTGAATAGATTTTCGTAAAATTTGAAATGACTCGACAAAATTCTGTCTCGATTCTATATATATTACATTTCAAACCATTCAGTTGGGTAGTTTTTGCGCTTTTATATGTGAATATATAGACGGACGGACGGGCCAGGCGAAGACTAAAGGCGCTACGTATTTATATAATTACAAACGAACCTAAAAAGAAAAAGGGGGGGTGTAAAAACAAATGTTTAAACCTAGCGTAACACAATTTCAAATCACACTGAGATTTTATTTCTCCCGTAAAACCCGTTTTATGACAACCTCACTTCGTGAGCGGAGAAATAAATCTGACAGTATCCAGGAAACTGCTCTATCGTTACATGTTGCTGGATGCTTTTGTTGTATAGTTTTTCTAGGTGTATTTTAACCATTTTGGGGTTAACGTTTTAGCCATACATAAGGTGAGAGGGGGGGGAAGGGTCTTGAATTAGCCCTCCCTTGCTTTACAAATTTAATTTTCTTTGTAACTGAAGATTTTAGAACAAAAAACATTATAAAATTTATTCTTTTCAAGTAATTCAAAGTAATTAAACACTAAGAGAAAAAAATAACTAGAGATTTTTCGTCAAGGGGGTATCAGCTACTGACCCCCGTGAAAGATAATATTTAGCTCTCTCAATTATTTAATCTCAATTATCTCCTAGTGATAATTAAAACTTTTAGTAATAAAACTGTGCATAGTAAGTCCGTCCACGTTTAAATATTTGGTAAATAACAATAATAATAATAAATTGTCGCATCGGAAACGAAGTTTTCCCCATAAGGCCTGGCAAATGGTCGTAAACTTTGTAGAGGCAAAAATTGTTAAAAGAAAATTTACGTAAATAAAGACACAATATTGCTTAATGGTACACAAAACACGAACTTTAATAAGCTAAAAGTTACGAGGCTACTTCAGTCGAACGAAAAGACGCATTCGCTAATGCTAATCCTGTGGAAGAAATTTATAAAGATATCTCGGTCTCATTTCAATATTTTTAAATGATTTTTTTTTTTGCATTGAATAGTTTAGATCGATCTGTATGCAGGCCGTTTTTTACTTTTTCGATTTTCATTGCAGATTTTTTTTTTTTTTTTTTTATGAGGATGCTTTCAGTTTCGAAACCGGTTCCAAAAATGAAAGAGTCCTCATTAAATATGCTTGTAAACAAAATCGAAAAGGTAAAAAACGGTCTTTGTACAGATCGATCTCAACTATTCAATGCAAAAAAAATCCTTTTAAAATGTTGAAATGCGACCGAGATATGTTTATAAATTTCTTCCATAGGATTAGCATTAGCGAACGGGTCTTTTCGCGTGACTGAAGTAGCCTCTTAACTTCTATGTTTCGAGCTGTTTCTACTGCCGTCTTCAGGAAAATATGATGGTAAAATGGCTCAAAGTTCAGAGACGAAAGCTTCCTCTGCAAGAGATAATTAGTCGAAACTTGACCAATGATTTGAATACAATAATATAGTGTTGCCATCCAGTGAAAATAAATAATTATTAATAAACTGAGATCGAATGAATCAAATGGTCGATTTAAGAAACCACGAGTTCCGCCATCTATACATGAGGGACAAAGCCACGTTCAACTGAGTTTTCATTCAATTTTTGGCAACATAATGCAAGTTTAAGCTGAATTAGTGTGATTAGATGTAGAATTATGACTTTATGATATTATGCCAGATTTTTCGGATATTATAGGATAAATTTTCGTTACAAGGTTTATCTTCACGTGCAATGATTTCAACTGATTCTCTAATTTTACTTTCAAAGGGGTTATTGCACGGAACTATAATTTTTGCTTCAGCAAAGTTAATATGGCAGTCTTCATTAGCTAAGTAGAACCTAGAAAGAGCTGTATTCTGTTTACGATGTTTATTACGATGTTTAATGTCTCTGCGATGCTCCATAATCCTTACTGATAACTTACGTTTTGTCATGCCGATGTAGACTTTTTACTTAAATTTACTTATTATTATTTTTATTTTTTTACAAATAATATGACCCTTTGAATAGTCTTGCGGCGTAAACTGCACTCTACTACGACAATTTGTCAAATAGATATGAAATTTTGAAATGTGAATGAACTTTATGAGACACCCTGTCTATTCATTTTTACAAAAAACAAAGTACCGAGATAGATAGAGTGTTCAAAAAAAAAAAAAAAAAACTGAAGTAAAAATGACAGACATAGCGAAAATATCTGCTAAATATTGAACAACAGATTTCAAAAGCACAACTGTCCAAAAAGAAATGTGAACCAATTTGTTACTTTGTTTTTATAATGGGTTCTGTCACAAAAAAAGAGAAATTGATGAACTGCACAAGGAAAAAAAAAAAGGGAGTTCAAACACTACGAATTTATCTTTTCGCTGGGATATTTTTCTCATCTATGAAGAATTTTGTCGAATGAAAAAAGCAATCTTGAACTTTTTTGACATAATCTTATTTTAATAGTGCATTTTATGCTAGAGTATATAGGAAATTAGGAAAATAAGAGCCAATAATGAAAATTTAAACGTGAAGCTTTATGAAAATTTCAGCAAGAGTATAAAATTAACAATACACGGATCAAGAGTAGCATGTAATTTGTACAGGGCTGTCGCTAGTTAATGTCATCAAAAATAGTTTTTTTAGAAGCCTACGAAGAATTTTTTTTTTTTTAGCGTTTGTATAAAAAATTAGCAGGTTTAGTTCGCTACCCTAGTTTGTTTTTCCAAACGGATCTTGAATGGAACGAAATATACAGGTAAATTTGACTGTGCTTTAAAGCAAGTTGCACCATCTACCGTGAATGTCCATCCGAATTGCTGCAAACGATACGGACGCCATTACTTTTCAAGTAACTCAAAGTAATTAAACACTAAGAGAAAAAAGAACTAGAGATTTTTCGTCAAAGAGGTATCACCTACTGATCCCCGTGAAAGATATTTAGCTCTCTCAATTATTTAATCTCAATTATCTCCTAGTGGGAATTAGAAATTTTACTAATAAAACTATGCATAGTAAGTCCGTCCACGTTTAAAAATTTGGTAAATAACCAGAGGCGTTGCAATGGGGGGTTATGGAGGGGAGCCTCCCCCTCCAATATACGTGAACTTGGGAAAATTGAGCTTCGAGTTGGAAAATTCCAGATTTTTGAAACACTTTTTCTTTTCTTAAAATAATAGTAAAAAAAATAAGAATTTTTTATTATTTTGCTGGCTACTTTTCTGAGTTTTGTAACAGTAACCTAGTTAAATTATCAAAAGAAATACAAAAAGCATCAAGACTCAATTTGTTATTGCATTTCTCCATGCTACGAAAATATATCTACCAGACATGAATTTCTCTACTGTTGTGCACCAACAGTGTCTCCAATCTATTTCCTCCAAAACTTTATTCCTTTCTCAAAAATCTCAAAATATCATGAGGTTATTTTAATATGAAGTACGATTATGACTCGTACACAATAGAAGACAATCTTTCGTTAAATGAACCAATAGTTATAACTTTTATGTTTTTAGTTCCAGTATTTTTTTCCTTGGAAGGAATTTTTTTTACAGATAAGCATCGTTATCATTAAACACACATTGCACATATCATTTCAGTTGGAAAATAGAGCAATTAGTTTCAAGTTGGTAAATTTTTGAATTATAAGTTGGGAAATTTTTTTATTCCCCCCCCCCCCCCCCCCCTGGAAAAATAACTGTAGCTACGTCCCTGCAATAATAATAATAAATTGTCGCATCGGAATGAAGTTTTCCCCATAAGGCCTAAAAAATGGTCGTAAACTTTGCAAAGGCAAAATTTGTTAAAAGAAAATTTACTTATTATTTTTTTAACAAATAATACGACCCTTTGAATAGTCTTGTGGCGTAAACTGCACTCTACTACGACAAAATTTTTTAAATTGATATGAATTTTTGAAATGTGAATGAACTTTTGAGACACCCTGTCTATTCATTTTTACAAAAAACAAAGTCCCGAGATAGATAGAGTGTTCGAAAAAAAAAAAAAAAACTGAAGTGAAAATGACAGACATAGCGAAAATATCTACTAAATATTGAACAACAGATTTCAAAAGCACAACTGTCCAAAAAGAAATGTGAACCAATTTGTTACTTTGTTTTTATAATGGATTCTGTCACAAAAAAAGAGAAATTGATGAACTTCACAAGGAAAAAAAAAAAGAAGTTCAAACACTACGAATTTATCTTTTCGCTGGGATATTTTTCTCATCTATGAAGAATTTTGTCGAATGAAAAAAGCAATCTTGAACTTTTTTGACATAATCTTATTTTAATAGTGCATTTTATACTAGAGTATATAGGAAATTAGAAAAATAAGAGCCCATAATGAAAATTTAAACGTGAAGCTTTATGAACATTTCAGCAAGAGTATAAAATTAACAATACACGGATCAAGAGTAATATATGTAATTTGTACAGGCCTGTCACTAGTTAATGTCATCAAAAATAGTTTCTTTAGTAGCCGTCGAAGAAATTTTTTTTTTTTTAAGTGTTAAAATTCCAGTTATTTTTATGTTGAGAAGTAGCTGAAACATTGCTGTATCTTTTGCAATAAATCTTTCCAGGTAATTATATTTTGTTTCTTTTTACGGGACGTGAGTAACTTACTTTCTTTGTGACCATCGTAACTATTAAATGAATGCCAATATTTATGCTGTAGATGGAGAAAGATTGAACGCAACAAAGCCTGACATGAAAATTGACGGCAGATCATTGAGAAACGCTTACATATCTTTAAGGCTGCGCTCAAATCCAATTTCAACGGGAAACTAATCAAATTTTGGCATGGCACCTATACACTTTACAGAGTGTTTTTACCAATTTCTTGTTCTTAAGGCTGTTCTCAAATCGAAAAGGGAAACTTTATGACATAAATTTTAATTTATTTTTGTTCGAAAATGCATGAAACTAGCAGGTGTTGTTGGTCAGAAACTATGCAATCGAGCTGTTTTTTCCGTTTTTTTTGCGAACGCAATAGATTTTTCAGAAAATAGTGTCAAAGTAGGCGTTTTGAACCGACTTTCTGCGCGAACGGAGAAAACCCACTCAAGAAAGGATGAAAAACGTGTTTGTCACGTGATCAAAATCGCTTATAACTCAATAGGTAATTGATTGTTCAAAAAATGGAACACACAGTTCGATTCCAAATCGCTTCCATGGTCAGGCCTTCCAAATTTATATCTTTCAGTTAAAAAATGAATTTGTAAATGTGTCAAAACGTTTTGGGCTTGTTGAGCAGAAAAGTTGAGAAAAACATTAATGGTATATACTTATGTCATAAAGTTGCCCTTTTGGATTTGAGAACAGCCTTAAGTTTGTTCTTAATTGCTCTGCTCAACAAGCGCAAAAAGTTTTGACACACTGACAAATTCATTTTTTAACTGAAAGATATAAAATTGGAAGGCCTGACTATGGAAGCGATTTGGAATCGAACTGTGTTTTCCATTTTTTGATCAATCAATTACCTATTGAGTTATAAGCGATTTTGACAACGTGACAAACACGTTTTTCACCTTTTCTTGAGTGCTTATTCTTCTTTCGCGTGGAAATTCGGTTCAAAACGCCCACTTTGACACTATTTTCTGAAAGATCTTATTGTGTTTGCATATAAAAAAGGAAAAAAAACAGTTCGATTACATAGTTTCTGAACAACAACACCTGCTAGTTTCATGCATTTCCGAATAAAAATAAATTAAAACTTATGTCATAAAGTTGGCCTTTTGGATTTGAGAACAGCCTTAAGAACAAGAAATTGGTAAAAACACGCTGTAAAGTGTATAGGTGCCATGCCAAAATTTGGTTAATTTCCCGTCGAAATTGGAACAATTGATATCTTTGCCATTCATTTGGATTGAAAAGATTTTTTTTTTTTTTTTTTTTTTTTTTTTTTTTTTTTTTTTTATGGAAGATTTTATAGATTTTTAAAATTGAATAAAGAATTAAAGAAACTGATATTGTAATTCAAAATTTGAAGATTGGCTAAAATAATAAAACAAAAGAAAAAGAAGCGCAATTCTGGGATCGATGGGAAATCTATTTTATACAAAAATGGTAGCTCGAAATTGAAAAAGTTTCATTTTTGCTAGTTTTCTCAGAAAACAGTCGCTTTTGTCAGGAGGTTTTAATCTGAAATAATATTTAGTTATAGTCACTTGATACTGAATGTAGCCGCTTGTAGTAGAATTTTAGTTGCAAATGGCAGCCATGTTTTCAAGAAACAATAAGGAGAAATCATGCATTAAACATAGATTATGAAACACTTTCCAACGCCTTAGGAATTATGTGATACGGTATCGTCGAAGGAGCCACGCACAATGTATATAATATTATAATATAATACAATGTTAAAATGTTATATATTACATATTATATTAGAAATATAAAATATTATATTATATTAAAAACATAAATATTATATATCTTTACATTATATTCCATGATTATCATTAACTTCTATGGCTCAAATTTGGCTGGATATTACAATAGTTACATTAAAAAAAAACACCATTGAATTTGTTGTTGTAACTTAGTGTGAATAGGAAGCTGAAAAAAAATCTGAAAACTTTACATTTTGTGACTTTATTTAAACAACTTTGCGAAATAAGTCAGATAAATATCAGATGAAATAATAAACAAACTGCATACTAAGTACCTTAAATATATATATATATATATTAAATATTACAATACAAAAGAGATTTTTTTAATTAAAAAAATAATAATGATGCAAATCTTATTCTTTGTTTCTTTTTGGTCTCATTTATTTTATTTACTTTCTTTTTTAACGGTTGTTAAGCAGGCGGCAAAATATATTTCCACTTATGAAAGCTTTCATCGAAATAATAAATTAGAGCGAAGTCCATTAAGCAATAAACATTAAGAGCGTTTCCCTCTTTTCATTATTGTTATTGCTATGTGGAATAAGAGAGGACTCTTAATTGCTTCCTTCTCATAAAGCAGGGACTTTCGAATTCGGAATAAAGCTAACATAAAAGTGCGTAAGAATATTACTATGTCTTTAGGGTTTCGTATTCGTTGCATTCATCTGCCTGTCTGTCACAGATCGGAAACTGTGCAAGTTAGAGATTTGAAATTTGGCATACTTTATTGCTAAATACCTTCTATCACACGACAAATTATAAAATTTTGAAAAAGGTCTTATAACTTTTCTACCGGGCCAGGCCAATATTTTTTTTCTACGAGTCGGGCCGAGTCTGGGCCTGGAAATGTCGGCCCGTGCAGACCTCTAGTGCGAGCTTCGATCACACTTACTCACTTGTGTTGTTTGTTTTGTTTTTTCGTAAAAATACTAGTAGGAAATGAGCAGTGAGACAGATTTTCAAAAAACATTGATCTGGACATCCAAGACAGCATCCGTAAGACAAACATTAGGGCTGTTCTCAAATAGGGGCTACTTCTGACATATTTTTTTAATTCATTTTTGTTCGGAAACGCATGAAAAGGGACAGATGTTCTTATTTAAAAACTGTGACATCCTAGGACATTTTCGATATTTTGGTAAAACGCGAAAGATTTTTCAGAAAATATTGTCAAAGTAAGCGTTTGAAACCAAATTTCTGGACGTGACAACGCGAGAAAGAAGAAAAACCGGTCGTTGCGTGACAAAAAGCACTTATAACTAGATAAGTAATTTATTTATCAGAAAATGGAAGACTCTTATCGATTGCAAATGGAATACTCAACCAGGGGAAAAAACTCAATACATGGGGCATTCTCACAATCTCTTGACTTTTCTATATTTTTCTGTCCCTCAATAATAATTTTTATTTTAGTACATATTATTGGGGATTTTTTATTTCTTATACTGCAAAACATCCCATTGAATGACTGTATAACAATATTAACGAGGTAAATAAGTTTTGGACGATGTCGGGGGATCAAATATATCACGAAATTCCTATGCCATCCCGTGTCCCTGATGCTGATTTTTTAAGTTTGGAGCTGTCTGTACAAAATTGTTTCTGTAAAAGTAATTCGATGTAATTTTTTTCCGAAACTGGGACTATTGCTTTATATAAATATGTAACAAAAAATTAACCTGCACACATTTTTACGGTTGATATTATTTTTAGAACTCTGTCCCTGGGTTTTAGATTCCTTACCGTCTCTCTTGCTAAACTTATATAGAAAATCACTTCAGATGCAGTCACAGAATTTTTTTCAACCTTTTTCTCGCGTAGAATATGCTAGGAAAAGAATGGCTAAATTTTTTTGACAGGAAATTTACTGCAGAATTTTAAATTGGCATTTAAATGTCAATTCTTATCAAGTCTTGCCGTCCCCAAGGTTTATTCCTGCCCTTTTCGAGGTAAATTATTTTTTTATTATTATTTAATCCAATGTAAATAACTGTTTCTAAAAATCAATGAACATTGTGGCTATCACTTAGTTTTAGCATGATTTGCCTAAAAATAGGCGGTAATTTTCCTTACCGTCCCATCCTTACCATCCCTTTTTTTTCCCCTTACCGTTCCTTTTTTCCTAAACCGTCCCCCCCCCCTTTTTTTCCCTTACCGTCCCTTTTTTTAACACCCCTTTAAAACAACGTTATACCAAAATTCTGTACTAAAAATACTACATTGTTATTATTTCTTATTTGAATATCATGTGGGTACTATACAAATTCAAAGTAAAAATTTAGAAGAAAATAAAAAGTTATAGCGGTAAAATGGTAAGTAAAATTAAACTCGCAAGTTTAACTTAAACCTCAGTTAAATACAAAAAATTTCGCTGCTGACCACTCTTTCTTTATTTTGAATCATTAAGGCATTCCGTCTAAGTTTAAAATGTTATTTTAGTAAGTTTAATTTCACCACATTTTTATTTCTGGAAAGTCAACAGATTGTGAGAATTCCACACATATCTATTCACTTCCTTTTGAATAAACTCAATAAACCCATTCATTATACTTTAAAAATTAATTTAAACAAAATGATAATTTTAATACAAAATTTGTTAATATAATTAATTTATTAATTAACTTAATTCTTTAATATTTTGGAGTTCCAAATTTTTCCCCGGGGATGCAATCAGTGTAGCACTATCATGTAATCAATTTCCTACAGCATAAGAAAAATTAATTCGTGAGAACGGGGACTAATCAATCTTCTGGCAATGTTCTTGTTTAACATTCTAGACATGGATCATTTTTCTTTGAGAATTCATGGAAAAACATTTTTTTTTTTTTTTTTTTTGAGATTAGAAAAAGAATTTGATAGAAGAAAACATTTATGAACGATAAAAAAATGGAAAAAAATTTAAAAACGCAATAGTCGTTTGTTGTATATTAAGAGGAAAAAGAGTCTTATATTGTTTATAAAACAAATCATGAAATATTTACATGAAATATAAGTTAAAAATTTAAGTAACAAGATTTTTATCCAAAATTAATGCATTATATATGCATTGTCATCAAGGATCAAGAATGGACAAAAAAAAATCTGTTAGATGTGAAACTTCAATAAAAAACGTAAAAGGGAATTTCGAACCACCGTCCCCCTGAAAAGATGCGAGCCCGCAAATACTAGTCTTGGTCAATGAGATCTCAAATTCTCCTCACTAGTGTTAAAACCATGGAAGTAGTATTTCTACGTTCTCTTCTTGTAGGATGTCTCCCTTTTTAGGTGCGTTCGTAATTATATAAATACGTAGCACCTATAGTCGTCGTTCGGTCCGTCCGTCTGTCCGTCCGCATATAACAGAGCAAAAACTACCCAACCTAATGGTCTGCAATGCTAACAACCGTAGCGTGCTCTCCCCCCCCCCCAACCCGGTCACTCCAATCTGCATATTTATATTTCATACATTATTTGAAAATTTTAAAGCATTTTTAGGTGCGTTCGTAATTATATAAATACGTAGCACCTATAGTCGTCCTTCAGTCCGTCTGTCCGTCCGTCTGCATATAACAGAGCAAAAACTACCCAACCGAATGGTCAGAAATTTTAAATATATAATTGGTGCAAAATTTTGTCGAGTCATTTCAAATTTTATGAAAATCGGATGCATAGTTTAATGATAGGGACAGTCAAAAGTTTTCCGTTACATGACGGCCAATGGGAAAAAAAATTATTGTAAGTGCATTTTAATGATGTTACAGCATTTCGAACAGAATGAAATGCATATGCACTTATGAAGTGCACTAAAATATACATTCAGTACAACAGGCGGTGCAAAAAATATTTATAAAGCTAGATATAGTACGAACACACCTCATTTGCCATGTTTTACGAGCAATTTCCAACTTGTTTACTTTCTTCTATCGCTACAAGAAAGTATTGGATTCACGAAAATTTTCGAATTTCGATTTTCGACAAATTTACACGTTTTAGGGGTCAGAGATCCCGAAAATCAGGTTTTTACAAAATGTCTGTCTGTGACTCTGTCCGTCTGTCTGTCTGTGTGCCTGTATGTGACACAAATTTTGTGGGCACTCTATCTGAAGAATGGAATTTAATAAAAATTTATATTCAGTTAGTCCCATATATAAATTGGTGCTGATTAGTTTTTGGTGCAAATCGCTCAACAGGTGGCGCTGCTATATTGTATTTTTCACGATTTCCGCAATGGCTCTATCTCAAGAACTAATGCGTGAATTATCATCAAACTTTAGATTAAGTTAGTCCTTGATATGAGCTGGCGCTGACTACGTTTTGGTGTAAATCGCCCAACAGTTGACGCTGCTATGTGCTGCATTTTTCCTGATTTCCATAAAGTTTTATCTCATGATGGAAACGCATAGCACACTTGAAAACCCAATTTCAGCTGTTCTCATCCACGATCGAAAAATTATCCGAATTCTTTGAGGAGCTCTGTATAGGATACATAGATTTGTATCTATTAACTACATGTGTGCCAAAATTTAGTTCAGTTAAGAAATACATATGTATATTAATTGGAATTTCCCTTTCAGCAATTTCCGTTAATGAGGAGAAACACAGAGGAGGCACGTGAATTCTTTTGTGCAGCCCTGTATATGAGGTGTAGAATTTATATAGAACTATTAAAATGCAAAGAAATTGTTAAATTTAAATAGTTAAATTTAAAAGCGCATGTCGAAATTGAAAACGCACTTCAAGCAATTATTACTGAAAGACAGTATTGTAATCGATTTCTTTTGTGCGTCCCTGTAAATGAACGACCAATGCTACGAATGCACTATTCTATCGTAATCATCTTGAAGTGAAATATTCAGTGATTTATATCAGTTTCAGTACATTTGAAATTGCGTAATGTCATTCAAATACTCTGCAAACGATTTTTCCCCCATATACCATAATGTAATGGAATTTTTTTGGGTGCCCCATGTAAATAAACGATTAATCTCACATACTTCGTATACAATATCAAACATGCGTAGGTGACCCTAAATAAAGTTTATCAATTGTATGAAAATCTGAGTTTATTTACGGCAGTTAGAGCGTAGACAGACGGCCAGACAAACCGAACGCATAAACACTTTTCAACTTTAATTAAAAATAAGGAGCTTGGTGCGATATAATAGAAGCGTGACAAATAAACAACGTTAAAAGCACCAAAAATTTTTTTTAATTTAAAGAATACCGGTTTCGGTAGCATGAAGCATACCTTTGTAAGGATAAGCAGCTATTTTCCTATTGGCTGTTACCTGGAATCCTCTATTTTCCTATTGGTCAATAAACCTTTAACTTGAATTCCCATCTCTCCTATATATGTGAGCAAATTTCCGCCATCCTTAGCACTGAGGAAGGTATGCTAACATGCTACCGAAACCGGTATTCTTTAAATTAAAAAAAAATTGGTGCTTTTAAGAGGCTACTTCAATCAAGTGAAAAGACCCGTTCGCTAATGCTAATCCTATGGAAGAAATTTATGAAGATATCTCAGTTGCATTTTTATATTTTTAAATGATTTCTTTGCATTGAATAGCTGAGGTCGATCTGTACAAAGACCGTTTATTACTTTTTCGATTTCAGATTTTTTTTATGAGGATGCTTTCACTTTCGAAACCTCATTAAAAATATCTGTAGGCAAAATCGAAAAAGTAAAAAACGGTCTTTGTACAGATCGACCTCAGCTATTCAATGCAAAAAAAAAAAAATCATTTAAAAATATAAAAAAGCAACCGAGATATCTTTATAAATTTCTTCCACAGTATTAGCATTAGCGAACGGGTCTTTTCATTTGATTGAAGTAGCCTCTTAACGTTGTTTATTTGTCACGCTTCTACTTTTCAACTTTATTGGAAAGTGTTAAAAACAAAGTTTGGGTTCGTTTTGATATGTAAATGGCTCCCTAAGCAAATTTTATATACATCATTTAAAAGTAGGCTTTATTTCCAACCGTTTGGTACCAGAACTTTCTTCTACGATAATTTGTTGCACGGTTAGTAGGAGGTGTTTACTTTTTTTTTGTTCCACAACTGCACGTTGTCATCGACAATGAGCTTGGGCGCAAAATTGATTTGTTAGATATTTAAAATTCCAAACATAATATTCTCCAAACATAAAAGAATATTTTTGCCAGTAGAGCCTGTCCCAGATGATGCTCTGGAAGTGCTTGACCATCGACAGTGGACTTATTTGTATAAGTTGATTAGATTATTACAATGCTTCTGTCTGTAGAGCCTTTACCTGATAACGTACACTTTAACCCTTTATCTACTGACGGTACTTAAAAGTACCATTAAAATAACTTGTTATAAAAGTCATTTAGTACATCAATTAGTTGTAGCACAGTTTAGAATGAGTTACAGATACATTACTTTATCTTGTTCCAAATCCATTATCTTGTTCATAATCCATTATGGGTTAGACAAAATATATTTTTAAAAGGAGGATTTCTTTTGCTTTTGAATCTTTTCAGCTTTCTTGGCGTTGGGGAGAGGGGAGGGGGATTTTTCAATTCGGAAATATTTCTACATTTCTATTGTAAGAACATTACATTTGTACATTTCCCAATTCTACAAAATACTAAGAAAATTATTTAAAATAAAAGATTTGAGTGGGTTTATAAATATTGCACAAAATCCCTATAAATTCAAATTTAATGAATCCTTCTAAAATGTATTAAATGATTATGTAAATCTTCTAATGCAGTTTAAACAATTCCCGAAAAATGCTTTAGAAGACAAAATTTTCATGAATTCATAATTCAGTACATAAATGTTTAAAAGAGAGGGGAGGGGGAAACGTTGATTGACAGTACAATTTTTTTATTTTTACGACTTTTTTCTTTGCAATGAAAGTGATTTCGTGAATGAGTCAAAAGCATTGTTAACATGCATTTGAGAGTATGATTGACAAATAATGGTAAATTTTCATTTTCTCTAAAGATGTAAGATATATTTTTTATTATTACACTGTAAAAAGAAAAATAAATAAATCCAGAAATAGTACCGAGAAAATACCGATATTCTTTTTAGAGTGTGAAAAATATTTTAAAAAATCTCAAAAGCTTTGCGAAATAGACAAATTAACTAAACTTTGTGCACTATTATCCAATCAGCATTCAAGTAATCATTTTATCGGAGAAAAAACGTTCCGAAAAATACGGAAATTCTTTTTAGAGTGCAAAAATATAAAAAAATCTCAAATGTTTAGCGAAAAAGACAAATTAACAAGACTTTTTGCACTATTATCTGTCATGGATATTCTAAAATCCATATTAGCTATTTTCTAACATACTGACAATCCTGTTATTGGAGAAAACTTTCCGTGAAAGTACATCAAATTGTACTGTCAAAATACGGAAATTTTTCTTAAAGCGTTAAAAATAAAATTCACAAACCCGTAACGAAAATTACAAATTAACTAGACTTTTTGCACTATAATAATGCATCAAGGATATTCTGAAATCCATAGTAGCCACTTTCTCACATATAGTCAAGAAATCATTTTATGTAAAAACACGGAAATTGTACTGGCAATATACGGAGATTCTTTTTAGAGTGAAAAAAAAAAAAAAAAAAAAAAAAAAAAAAATTAGCGAAAATGACAAAGTAACTAGACTTTTTGCACTATATCTGTCAAGGATATTCTTAAATTCATATTACTTTCTTTCTGACGCATTCACGATGTCATATTATCGGAGAAAAAGATTCGTTAAATATACGGAAATTGACCTGGTAAAAGATTGAAATTATTTTTAGAGTGTAAAAATATAAAAAATCTCAAATTATATCGAAATAGACAAATCAACTAAAATGTTGCACTATTATTTGCCAACCATGTTTTTTAAATCCATATTAGCTATTTTTTGACGAATTAAAGTAATCATTTTATCGGAGTAAAAAAGTTCCGTAAAAATACGGAATTTTTTTTTTAGAGTGTAAAAATATAAAAAATATCTCAAACGCTTCGCGAAAGTGACCAATTAACTAGACTTTTTGCACTATTATCTGTAAGGGATATTCTAAAATCCATATTAGCTAAATTCTAACCCATTCACATAATCATGTTATAGGAGAAAACCTTCCACGAAAGTATCAAAATACAGAAATTCTTCGTTAAAAAACACTTAACGAAAATGACAAGTTAACCATACTTATTGCACTACCATATGTCAAGGATATTCTGAAATCCATAGTAGCCACTTTCTGACATATTCAGGAAATCATTTTATCAGAGAAGAAAACTTTTCGTTAAAAAAACGGAAATTGTATTGGCAATATACGGAAATTCTTTTTAGAGTGAAATTTTTTTTTTAGCGAAAATGACACATTTACTAGACTTTTCGCACTATTATCCGTCAAGGATATTCTTAAATTCATATTATCTTCTTTCCGACACATTCACGAAATCATTTTATCGCATAAAAACTTTCCGTAAAAACACGGAAATTGTGCTGCCAATATACTGAAATTCTTTTTAAAGTGAAAAAAAAAATAGCGAAAATGACACATTCACTAGGCTTTCCGCACTATTATCCGTCAAGGATATTCTTAAATTCATATTATCTTCTTTCCGACACATTCACGAAATCATTTTATCGTATAAAAACTTTCCGTAAAAACACGGAAATTGTACTGGGAATATACTGAAATTCTTTTTAGAGTGCGAAAATATAAAAAAAATCCCAAGCACTTAGCCAAACTAAAATGACAAATTAACTAAATTTTTTGAGCTATTATCTGTCAGGGATATTCTAAAACGATATTAGCTACTCTCTGACACATTCACGTAATCATGTTTATCGGAGACAACTTTCCGTGGTAGTGCTTAAATTGTACTGTTAAAATACGGAAAATCTTTTTAGAGGACAAAAATATTTTTTAAAACATCCCAAACCCTTAACGAAAATGACAAATTAACTAGACTTTTTACACTATTACCTTTCAAGTATATTCTTAAATCCATATTAGCTACTCTTTCACGTAATCATTTTATCGGAGAGAAATCTTTCCGTAAAAATATGGAAATCGTATTTGTAATCAATTGTTTTTAGCCCCCGGTACGGTATGCTATTTCTTTCTCCCAGCTTATTTTGTATCTCCAAAAAATAACGTTACCTTACAGAAGCCAGCTACAAACAAAGCAGATGTTTCGTTGTACGATTAAATGATCTATAGCAATTTTTTTAATTTCTAAGCATCGCACATTTTCAATTTTTATACCGTCGTATTGGAAAAAAAAAAGTTCTTTTAAATGCAATTTGTTTGAAAACTGTATCTCCATTTATTTTTCAAATATTAATTTTTTTGTAGTTTTCAGCGCTATTTGTTTAATTTTGGCAACTTAAGTAGTCCATTTCTGTAGAAAGTAAAGGGAAAATAGTTGAAAAATAGCAATTGTATCTTTTTGTTGCCATTTTCTCATAACAACCGAAAGAAAATGTAATTAAAATACGTGCTATTTTGAAAAATATAAACGAATAATTTCTGTTAAAACATGGAGCTGTTATAAACTATACTTACAAACAAATGAAGGCCTATGAATCAATAGACAGCCGTTTTTTGTCGAATTGCTTTAATAACAGCCAGTGACCCGGAGCCGAACAATTTTGGATGCTCCAGCTCCAGCTCCGCTCCAAGATAAAATACCATGGCTCCAGCTCCGCTCCAAGATAAAATACCATGGCTCCAGCTCCGGCTCCGGCTCCAACTCGGCTCCGACTTCACACTTCTGAGTTGCAGCTTTTAATTTACACATTTAATTTTTGTTCACAAATTCTTTCTTCCTTTACCTTCATTAAAGATCTGACAAAATAAATTTTTCTTCTCATCAAACTTGAAATGCTTGTTCAGAAAATATGACATCTTTTAGCTTTTGCTTTTAAAATAGAAAGTTTGGTGGAATTTTAAACACAAGAATCTTAAATTTCTTCTACACTTTTCAAACAACGAAAATTGTACAACTACACATGTAGGCCACAGGCGGCCATATTTTTCAAATAGTGTTGTCACCTAACTCAAGTAGAAAGTAGAAGCAAAGTAGTGATACCATGTTTTGAGAAGTTTCTATCTCTAATTTTTAAAAAAAAACCTAAAAAATGATATAATTAAAATACTGAATAATGATGTAATAAAAATATGTTAAGCATGGAAATTTAAAAGACTGAAAAAAATTAATTTAAAAGAATATTAAAAACTAAAGGAGCCCTGGAGCAGGGGAAAATTTAGAGCTCCAGCTCCGGCTCCGGCTCCAGGGAAAACACAGCTCCGGAGCGCTCCGGCTCCGGGCTCCAGCTCCGGGTCCCTGATAACAGCATCTCTTTGCTGCATTTGTGTATTATTTTGCGATAGTGACATCCTATGCATGCTTTACTGTAGATGTTTAAGAGTGGATCGTCAATGGGGAATTATTAAGTGGATGCGAATATGACGTCATTTTACATAAAACAAAAGTGTGTGCTTCAAGTCTTAAAATTGAAATATGTTTTGTACTATTTATATTACATTTTTTTCCCCCATCGGGGCAACACTAAATTCTGAAAAAGCAAAATTCCTGTTTTCTAGTTTCGTTTGTTTTCTTCCCCCAGTGTACTGTCCTAAAATTACATGAACATTATACTGTCATCAATGAAATTGTGTAGAAAAAAAATATGAGCAAAATTGGCTTGATGGAGAAGCGATTTCAATCAAAAGCATGAAAAAACATGTTTTCTCTCCTGATGAGGTAGGGCAACGAAAATACTTAAATATTGAGTGGACGTTGTTGTTGTATGTAATGTTCGAGTAAAATCGGTTCGGCGGAAGTGGGTAAAAAATCGATTGCAAGATTTGACCCATACATACAACAAACGATGTTATATAAAAGCATGTAAAAATACTGATGCAAACTAGAGACTCGAACAGTGTTGAATTCAGGGGTTGGTCCATGAGGGACATTCCTCCCGGGAGCAATGAGATGCCCCCCCCCCCCCTCCCCTCGGAAGATTTGAGATTTCGTATTTTCAATGGTCAAAAAGTGCAATTTCCCCCCGGAACTCTATAATGTCCCCCCCCCCCACCCCCCCCCACCCCGGAGCCACAGAAATCTCTTCCGGAGAAAAGTGTCTGAACTCAAAACTGGGCTCGAAAATTTTATTTCAAGTGGCATAATGGCATAAAGTAGTACAGTCAGTCTACAAGGAAAAAAAAAAAAAGGGAGGAAAGTACCCCATATATTTTATTCACCTAACTGCGACAGAAAAAAAAAAAAAGAAAATTGCAATTCCACTGAGAATTATGTGTTTTTTTAATTGATGTTTAAAATAATAATAATAATAATAAGCTTAGTTGGTCGTCTTTGAAAATATATAATTTGCGAAATTAATTTTCAAAAAATAGGAATTGTAAAAAAATAATTAAAAAAAAAGAAATCGATTTCTAGAAGCTTTAAATATGCTAATCCAAAATTACAGGTTTTTCTCCCAAGTAGTTATTAAGTTATGCTCAAAAAACTACTAGCATTGTAATCTGATTTGGCATGATTACAAATTAATTAGGTTAAAACTTTAAACTTTAAACATCCATAATTACTAAGATACTTGACCAAATGATTTTACGGCAGAGTTGAGCAAATTTGTAATTGCAATTATCTGCAATGTAATTACAGTTTAATTGTATGTAATTAATTATAGTTAAAATTACATGCCGTGAAAAATTCTTGCAGCACTGTAACCGGAACCATCCCCATCGCCCCATCCCATTATTTGACAAAATTTCTGTGTTTGTATGTGTGTAACTATAATCAATTACATGCAATTAACCTGTAATTACACTGCGGATAATTGAGATTGCAAATTTGCCCAACTCTCTTTTACGGTTGGTATCCTAAGGCAGCGACTAATTAACCTCTGAAGCTACGGAAGGCACCGTGTAATCTCGGGGCCCTCTTTCATTCGAGAAGTGTTTCCTAAATTCAAAGTTGGATGATAGTATTGCCTGATAAATTGATGACTTTAGTTGGCTGGACAAACTGAGGAATTGTGAACATGTGGTTGAAACAGATCTATTGTGTAAAAAAATAGTTTGTTATGAAAGATAATTAAGAAATACTTTTTTAAAACCAAGTAAAAATTAAATTTAAAAAATCAAAAAACCCGACTGCGTAAAAAACGAATTAATTAATTATTTCTCATCAATGTGAAACTATTTTTTACATTACTTACGTATTTTTTTATTTACTTGTATTAATGACTTTTAAATTGTGTTTAATTGTTAGTTCCTATCCATAAACACTGTTTTGATGAGGTCTATAGATGTCTATGAAGGTTAGAGTTGCAGTAAAGCTAGAGATCCTACCTACACAACTTCCAGGTTGTGTAATATTTAAACGGAGCTTCTGACTGTAAAATAATCAATGAAACCTCGTCTTCATTTTGAAAGACGTATCCAATGATAGGCCACTCAATAGGGTGCGTAAATATTTTTTATCGTCTCTACCGCCATTTTGTATTTTACGGCCGCCATTTTAAATTTATAAAAACAAAACATAGCCTATAACCATTAAACGGTTAAGACGAATCGATAGAGACTTCATTCATTAAAATCCATCCAGCCGTTGGGATGTTTCGAGGGTATAAAGAAATTTACATACCCAAATACGCGTGAAACACATAACCCTTTTTGGCAGTCGGGTAATTACATAAATATATATTATAAATGAGTTAATAATTTTAAAACAAATTAGAATTTTGAAATGGAATTAATTTAATATAAAATTTGGGGTGCCCTGTTTTCTCAATTTCGGGCCCCTTCAAAATGTTCTAAGGGAAGCACGTGTTTCTTGTGCCTATTCGATAATCAAGCCTAATCTAAGGTAAAATTTACCGAAAAAGGCCAAATATGATGAAAAAATTGTCTTCGTACTAAAAATTTCATATTTTGTTAACATTTCAGTATCAAAACGACCCTCTATGATTTCCAATCAAATGGCAATCTCTGGGTTGTTTTTTTTTTTTTTTTTTTCTGATGACTGTATTTTTTTAGGTTGCATTTTATGTATTAGTCGCAATTTAATTCTACTTAATCCATTTAATTCAGAATGTGAAATGATTTTTTTTCTCTCTTACTTACAAGAAAACAAACTTATGTTTGAACATGCTATTACATAGTAATGCATAAGTACATACGCACGCATAGTAACACATGCATAGTTATTACATAAAATAACTATTGCTCAAATAAATTCGAACAATGAGAGTAAAAACAACATCCTCATTATTCACTTCTTAAAATCGCCAATTCTTTTTCTACAGCGGCTGAAACAACTACAACGGCCATTTTCTGTAAAAAGACCATTTTGCACTGTGTAAGAAATATTTGGAATCATAGTAACTGAAATGTGTAAAAAAAAAAAAAAAGAAAACATGAAAGAAAAAAAAAGAGTTTATTCTGAGTAAAATTGGATGTGATAAATTTTTCTCGTTGAGCGATGATTTCGCAAAATTATTAAAGTTTGGCAAAAAATTTCTGCGAATTTCAGCCTTCCTTTTTCGTGACAAACGTTCGACCCTATCTATTATCATCAGGGCCGAAACTAAGGGGGGGCAGAGGGGGCATGTGCCCCGGGCGCCAGAACGAAGGGGCGCCATATAAAGGATTATACCTTTGGAAAGGATCATTTTCTTCTGATGAACTGATGACTTCTATTATTATGAAATAGCCATTATAAATGAAGTGTTAGGTGAAGATGAAAGAGCAGTCGTAAAAAGTTAGAACTCTGATTTTCTGGTCCGAATGGGAAAAATAATGGCCATAATTTTTTTTTTTTTTTTTTTGCCAAAAAAAAAAAAAAAAAATATGGCCATTATTTTTCCCATTCGGACCAGAAAATCAGAGTTCTAACTTTTTACGACTGCTCTTTCATCTTCACCTAACACTTCATTTATAATGGCTGTTTCATAATAATAGAAGTCATCAGTCCATCAGAAGAAAATAACTCGGTGAAAGCGGAAACTCGGTTAGGCGGGACTCGAATAATCGGAACTCTACTGTATAAGCAAACACTGTAAATAGCCGGTAATACATGCGAATTCTTTTATGTGAACGAACTATAATTGCAACAAACGTCACATTCAATTTACGTAGTTCAGTATTACATATTTTATGATTACATATTTTAAATTTTAAAATAAGTCGTCTATTATAAAATTAGTAAAATTCTCTTTGTAAATATATACTTTGAGGAAGAAGGGGGGGGGGCGCCAAAATTCATGTTTGCCCCGGGCGCAAAAAAGGCTAGTTTCGGCCCTGATTATCATGAAAGCAAGAGCAAAACTGATAAGAAATAGAACATGCAGGGGGGGAGGGGGGGGGAGAATGGGAGAACACTAGGAGATAAAAAAAAAAAAAGCAACGAATCAGAAAATAACAAGTATCAGAAGAACGTTTGCAGGACATAAACAAAGGGGATTTTGTTATAAATGATGCATATTTATTTATTTTAACACGGAGTATACATGGGAAATCAATCTGTCTGTATGCATGCGAAAGAGTAAAGAGTGGCAGTGAGATGATAAAACAATGAAATGAAACCTTGAAATTTAGAAATTAACCAACAAATAAAAATTTTTAAAGCATGAGTAAATGATCGCCTCCGAAAGTTTTACACAGATGGCAGCACTAGAAAATTTTCGGAGATTTTTTCGATTTAGAAATCTACTTGAGTTTGAAACTTTCTGAAAATGAATTTCGGCCGGGCCACTGAAAAACAATTTTTTCAGATAGTCACAGTGGAGCAAAGAGTTGGGGATAAGTGAGGGAAAAAACCGCAGGGCCTCCGAGAAAAGGGGCCCCACACAGTTATAAGTTTTATGCAATTTTATAAGAAGAAAACATTTTCGGAACTTATTTTTATGATGAATTGGAGTGGGAAAAAAAAATACAATTCTCAAAGCTACAAACTTACTTATAAATTTATTTTAATTTTAAACGGTTTATTTCAGCATTCTTGGTTCATATAGGTCAGCCATACTCAACCTACGACCCACGGGCCACATGTGACCCGACGACCTTTTATTTGTGGCCCGAGAACATATGAAATAATTAAGATGCGCATACTAACTTCACTATTGTTTTATTTTCAAGGGAGGGCAATATCTATCCTGTAATTTATGATTTAAAATTATGTTAAACGAACTTAACCCTTAAATGCGCGACTTTTTATTTTGTTTCGAAAAAATTATGTACGATTCTCTGAAAGGTTCATTCCACAGGAAAAATAACGAAAAAAATCTGAGATGCATTTTTCATATATGTGAATATTTTTTCCTGTTGCACATCTGCAATATAAGTAAAAACGACTGTCGTGTGGCTGTTTTACGCTAAAATATTGCAAATTAGTAAATATTTTAATAAGTATGTCTCCAAATACCTTATTTTATATAATTATTTATTTTATAAAGCTTAACATTTAACCTTTTAATTCCCATGATAGAACACGTTCTAAAAGTTACGTAGTCGAGAGAATCTAACTTTACACCAGAAAGTTTCAATGGTTCATTTCGCTTTATTTAAATACGGAATGTCTCTTGTTAATTAAAGCAAATATTGCTATTTTAATTTTCTGGTGTGAATTAGGTATATACGAATAAAAAGATCTATTAAATTCAAAACAATGTTGTTTGTATATACGCAAAGCTGTGCACTAAAGGGTTAAATGCCGTTTTCTTAATTAAAGTTCTTTTTACATGGAGTCTTTGTTTGTACTACAGCGATGTATGTATTTCTTAATATTCAACATCAATCATGCAGAAGTCATAATTATATTTGCGCTATATACTTCTACAATAAAACATAGAAAATAAAATAATGAGTTTTTGCATTGAAAAAAAGACTAATTTGTAAGAGAAAATCTCCTGAATTTTTTTTCTTTAGAACAAGGAAATTCTGCATTGATATATTAGTATCTTTTATACTTATATAGCTTTTACTGCTTTTTAGAGCTGAACGTTTGTTGCCGAAAAAATGAACATTAAAAAAAATTTTAACACCACTACTTCCAAACAACAAAACTTCGCGACATATTTCTAAAATCTTTTCAATAGGAATCACGAAGATTATTGTTTGGAAACAGTGATACTAAAAATTTTTGTAAAATTTCTTCTGCGACAAACATTCAATCTACTGATAATATTAACTTTATTACATTGCTTTATTTTACTGTCTATGTTATCTTGCTATTTTAATTATTTTTTTTACTGCTACTTTTTTTTTTATAAATGTGTCGTGATCTTCTCAACGTCGCTGCGTTTGTGACTCTATGCTTGTGGACCGCAAGAAAACAAGGTTGAGTAATGACTGATATAGGCATTTCAGAGAAACATTCTAAGTAAAAATAATGCCATATCCAACACCTCTGTCTAAGTTGGCGAAGAAAATCACGTTCAATTTAAATAGCTGCTAATTTTG
Organism: Maratus speciosus; assembly: GCA_963932465.1. Classification (NCBI taxonomy): domain Eukaryota; kingdom Metazoa; phylum Arthropoda; class Arachnida; order Araneae; family Salticidae; genus Maratus; species Maratus speciosus. The sequence continues at coordinate 605,339,699 of OZ010788.1, read as the reverse complement.
CGATTTTTTCCAAATTAAAAATGCTGCATGGTACCATACAATTTATTTAATAATAAGGTGTTAAAAAAAATAATTAAAAAATTGGATTTTTTCTTCATTAGAACCAGATTTTAAAAATTTAAATCAGATTTTCCTTTTTTTTTCCGATGTTAAAATACTGATGAGCTACCAAGAATTGTAGGTTTCCTAAATAATTACCCTCTAAGTCTGATTACTAACAATCTATACTTTTATGCTCTAATTATTAAAATTACAATTAGTAGTTACAGAAATTATAAAACTTCAAATTAGTAACTTCACTATTTAATAGCACAATAGCATTATGTAGAATATTATTTGGTGATAATTATGTAAACCTACATGAATTACTGCTGATGCCAACATTTATTAAAATTACTAATAACTGCATTTAATATTAAATTGTTTACACTGGTTATAAACTAATACATATAGGATATATATATATATATATTATTTATTTAATATTTATATGAGTAATGTAATATAATATGGTATTTTTATATTAGGCTGAATCCATATCAACTCAGGCAGGGGTGTTACCTTCATAGTCTCAGAAGTTTTTGAATTGAACATATGTTAAAATTTAAGAAAAAGTAAGATACTTGTATATTTTCATTTTGCCCAAAAAAATTCCTGGCCCGAGATACAGGCCGCCAAAGATGACATCCCCGGCATCCTTTCTCATTCGTGATTTTCGATAAAAAATTTAAAGTGCACTATCTCTAGAACGGTGCAAGATATTTTGTTGCGGTTTATTTTATTTTAAAGATAATATTCTTCTGTTTCAAATGATATACCCAATTTTGAAAAATGTATTCAACTTTTCTTGTGGCAACCTTTTGAAAAAAAAATTTTTTTTTTCAAAAAAAATTTTTTTTTTTTGAAAGTGCCAATCCTAAAAATTTTGATTTTTTTGCTATTGATCAATATGGGAACTATCTTCACTGTAAAGGAGAACTTCCACTTTTGAGTTTAACAAATTTTAGAAACATTTAAAAAATTCAGAGAATTTTACAGGAACTGTATATATACAGTTCCAGTAAAAGTCACTGAATTTTTGCTTATTTGTATGATATTTGTAAAGATAAGCCTACTATATATCCTAAACAAGTTAGAAATTGCAATATCAAATGTGGCAAATGAGGTGCGTGCGTACTATAACTAGTTTTATAAATATTCAGATCTTGGTGCAATAAGTTACACTCTTGGGCAAAAAGGGCATGAATACAAAATTTATTATGATTCTACATATTAAATTCAGTAATACGGTAGTAATATGAATTCATCTTAAAAGGACTTAATCGCCATGGCAACCTAGAATCATTGCCTATCATGGTATATCATTGAATCAATTATGTATTATAGGATTTTTAAATAGAATGAAGAAAACTTTTATTAATGTCTTTTGTGTTTTCATTTGATTTTCATAGCATTTGAAGTGATACATACTTTATTTTCAATACCGAACATAGTAAAACAATCTGAATAACATATATCAATTACACAGCAATACAAATTATATTAATACAAGTTAGAGTTCAGACAGATGGGCAGACAAATCGAATCCATAAAGACTTTCAACTATGTTGGAAATTGTTAAAAACACATAAATAGATTGGAATTTGACTTTTAGAAATTTATGTCAATAGACGGAAGCATACTTGAATACTTTCATACAACCCTGTATTTTACCTACTATCTTTTTATACATGCCACTATTTAGCTAATATTTAATTAAGATTAAAACATCCTTAAAACCAGTGAAATCACACTTCCAGAGATTATCATCCATAGACGACCATGTATCTAATTCTTTGCGTGGACCTGTATATCATTTTATCTATATTCTCCAAACATATCTTAGTATACTAAATGTAGTTCAGTGTAAAAATGCATAACTCATTTAAAAATCACCTTTAAGCTACTTTCATTCATACTCAGTAAACCCTTAAGATTTCTTTTGTGTAGCCCTGTATATGATCTACAGCATTTATGCACACAACATAATATGGAAAAATTTTGTTAAACTTAAAAACTCAAACTCAACTAAAAATGCACTTCCAGCAATACCCTTACGATTTCTTTCGTGTAGCCCTGTATATGATCTACAGCCTTTATACACACAACGTAATATGGAAATATTTAATTAAACTTAAAAACTCATATCGCAACTAAAAATGCACCTCTAGCAATCATCGCTAATGTACAGTATTTCCAATAGGGTAAAGTATCCGAAATCTTTTGTGCGTCCCTGTAAACACTATGCACTTTCTATGACACAGGAAGTAATTTTTTGTAAACCTCTGCAATAAAGTATGTATCACTTCAAATGCTATGAAAATCAAATTAAAACATAAAAGACATTAATAAAAGTTTTCTTCATTCTATTTAAAAATCCTATAGTACATAATTGATTCAATGATATACCATGATAGGCAATGATTCTAGGTTGCCATGGCGATTAAGTCCTTTTAAGATGGATTCATATTACTTCCGTATTACTGAATTTAATATATGGTATTACAGTAAATTTTGTATTCATGCCTTTTTGCCCAAGAGCACTTATTGCACCAAGATCTGAATATTTATAAAACTAGTTAATACTATGCACGCACCTCATTTGCCACATTTGATATTGCAATTTCTAACTTGTTTAGGATATATAGTAGGCTTATCCTTACAAATATGATACAAATAAGCAAAAATTCAGTGACTTTTACTGGAACTGTATGTATACAGTTCCTGTAAAATTCTCTGAATTTTTTAAATGTTTCTAAAATTTGTTAAACTCAAAAGTGGAAGTTCTCCTTTACAGTGAAGATAGTTCCCAATGGTATTGATCAACAGCAAAAAAAATCAAAATTTTTAGGATTGGCATTTTCAAAAAAAAAATTTTTTTGAAAAAAAATTTTTTTTTTCAAAAGGTTGCCACAAGAAAAGTTGAATACATTGTTCAAAATTGGGTATATCATTTTAAACAGAAGAATATTATCTTTAAAATAAAAAAAACCGCAACAAAATATCTTGCACCGTTCTAGAGATAGAGCACTTTAAAATTTTTATCGAAAATGGCGAATTGGAAATGGTGCCCGGGATGCCATCTTTGGCAGCCTGTATCTCGGGCCAGGAATTTTTTTGGGCAAAACCAAAATATACAAGTATCTTATTTTTTATTGAATTTTAACATATGTTCAATTCAAAAACTTCTGAGACTATGAAGGTAAGATGTTTTCTTTGGCTGCCTGAATTGACATGGATCATACCATTAGGATTTGTTGGGATATAGCAGTTGGTATATTATGAATGAATTAACTTATAATAGCATAAGCTTTGTCATTTTGTTTTGACACAGCTTTGACTTGAAACTAATATTAGTTTCAAGTTAACCCCTTGGGGACGAGCGGCACGTATACGTGCCGCATGAAGCGCTCAGAATCCTTGTTTTACCTCACCAGTAAAATTTTACTGTAAAATTTGCTATATTTAATCAGCGCATTCTATCGATTCAAGAAGACACAAATTTGTTTTTAAAAAACGGTGACAAAAGATTAAAATTTTCGTAAAAGGCTCCCGTCCCGAAGGGGTTAATATCATAGATGGCAGCACTAAAATTTAAATTGGATTCTGTCTGATGCTTCGAATAGAGTAATAATATCAATTTTTAACACTAGGTGGAGCGTAATGTTGGCTATTTGCGATTTTGTAAACTTATAGTTTTGGTAATTTTTACTTTAGTTAAGAAATAAAAAAAAAAAATTAAAAGTGTTAAGAGGTAATTCACTTATGTAATTATTTTCTATTTATATTATTTTAATTGCATTTATCAGGGTATTTCAAAATAGATTAACTGTTTACATTACGTTTTAACCCCTTGGGGACGAGCGACACGTATACGTGCCGCATGAAGCGCTCAGAATCCTTGTTTTTCCTCACCAGTAAAATTTTACTGTAAAACTTGCCTTATTTAATCAGCGCATTTTCTCGATTCAAGAAGACACAAATTTCTGTTTTTAAAAAACGGTGACAAAAGATTAAAAATTTCATAAAAGGCTCCCGTCCCGAAGGGGTTAAAATCTGTGTTAACTGTAAAAATAACCTCAAACTTATCGTGTTTTGGATACCATGTGCTGATGTGTACATGGATAAAATAACTGGGATTTTATTAGGTATTTAGTGTAATATTACTATTTTTCCTTGTTATTAAATAATTATTTAAAAGGTTGTATTGCTTTTTCCATTTCATAGCATTTAATTTTATTTTGTTTTCAGTTTGAAACTATTCTTTTGGTTATATTGGTCGTTTGAGTACAGGAGAAAAAAAAATCAGCTTTTAGCTTTTTTTTCTCACAGAAAACGACTGATTTTGCTTATACGGGGTGTCCCAGAAGTAATGGGACAAACTTTAAGGGGAGGTAGGAGACATCACAAGGATTAAGATTTGCATAGCAACCCAGGGTCGGAAACGCTTTCCTGTCGTGGTAGTGACGACACAAAACACAAGAAAGAAAGGACACGAACAGGGAGAGAAAACTTGTTTATTATTCTTAGTACTGCAAAAATGCCGGGACAATGCTGGAAAGTGTTGAGGAACTTGTTGCACGCATCGTGGCAGCTGCTGGGGAAGTCCGGGGCACTTCCAGTATTTTCGAGAACATTAGATCTTCTATACGCCAGAGATGCGCTTATATGCATCACGGCCCGGGGTCGTAATTTCGAACACCTACTTTGATGACGATCGTTGTCCCTTTAATGTTCTTCCTTCTTAGTTTTTTGATGTACTAAGGATAATAAACATGTTTTCTCCTCTTATTCGTATCCTGTCTTTCTTGTGTTTTGTGCCGTCACTACAGTGCCAGGAAAGCGTTTCAGATCCTGGGTTGCTATGCAAATCTGAATCCTTTTGATGTCCCCCTACCTCCCCTTAAAGTTTGTCCCATTACTTCTGGGACACCCTGTATAATTGAATTCTGTACTCTTGATAACGTAATTCAATATATAAGCTTTTCAATTATTTTTATCGAAATCCATATTCTTCTTTTATTCTTTATTATTAATTCTTGTTATATAGTACAAGGGACTTTATTTTATACATAGTAGCTTGTTTATTATGTTTTTGGTATCCATTCAGTGTGTTTGGGGACACTGTATTCTTGTAAATTCATTCATACTATCACAATTATTGATGGTGGTCAGTAATGTTTAATTAATGGTTATATATATATATACACACATACAGCTGAAAACAATTTTTTAACCAGTATTGATTGTCATTTTAATCATTATACTGTTTATTTGAGTGAGAATGTTCAGCAATGAATTACTTACAACCAATAGTTACTATATACTATCTTAAAAATTAGTTATATAAAATAACCACATAGTTAAAATGAGTAGCACTGGGTAAATCACATTGAAAGAGGTTTATTTACAGAACAAACACAGGACGTACACACAAATAAAAACATTCCGAGAACTTATCACATCTAAATGAAAAGTAGAACTTTTAAGGCTGCTGGTCATTCATCTTCCGAATTCCCCTCACTAATGTTAAGTCTATGGGCAGATGCATTCGTATACTTAAAATATCTCCTCGGAAAATTAATATTTTTAACTCCTTTTTTTCTGTGTACTCTTTTTAAAAGAAGTTTCTTTTTTTTTTTTAGTTCTCAAAATATTTCTAAAGTAGAGGTTTTAAAATCTCACTCATAGTTCGTCGGCTTTTAACGCATAAAATATTAAATTAAGCCTTTATTTCAAAAATATTTTGAGAACTAAGGAAAAATAAACACCTTTTAACCTGTTCAGGACCGGCATTTTTTACACGAATTTTATTCGTTTGAAGGGTGTATTCCAATCCAATTTGCTTATTTTCTGATTTATTTGTAAATTCAGTTTTGCTCTCAAACGCATCAAACTAGGAAATTCTCTTATTTAGAAACTACATAATGTGCCGTGCTTCTAGATATTTTGATAAATGCAGAAAATATTGTAAAAAATGCTGTCAAAGTAGGCGTTTTGAACCGAATTTTCCGAAGCGGGAGATCTGAGAATGAAAAAAATGATCATACTGAGAAAATAATGGTTTACAAATCAAATTCTAATGAATTGAGCGAAAAATGAAATCACACGGCCTCTTATACATCTCTTCAAGAATCACCTCAGCAAGTTTCATGTTTTTACTTTTAAAAATGATTCTGAAAATGTCTCAGAAAATTTCGAGCTGTTTAAGGTGGAAAAATATTTTTTCGAACACACCCTTAACTTTATGAATCACGAAAATGTCGTAATTAAATAAGGGGTCATCCATATATGATATCACACTTTTTTTCAATATTTTTGACCCCCTACCGCCCTTTGTCACAAAGTGTCACACTTCACCATACCCCCCCTCCCCCTCTTGTAATATGTCACGCTATATTACATAAACATATACTTGCAGTTCAAAATCAAAGTACTCTGTTATAGATCATATTTCAAATTTTATTTTGAAACTTTTAACTATGTGTTTTAACAACATTTGTGAGCATAATAATAAAAATGATTTGTGTACTTATTTTGTATAAAATAAGATTAAGATTTGCAACAAAACACATAATTAATATACAATAGTAATAAAATATTAATTGAAAGAACAATTAAAAACAGTAGTATTTTGGAATTTGAAATGGATTTTAATATATTTGGCTTTAAATGTTATCGTTACTGTATGAACACAAAATACTTTATTTTCAAAATAACTTTAAAATTTAATCTGCTGATTTTTAATACTTTTATTTTAACCAAAATGTGTGATGTCACACTTCTTCTTACCCCCTCCCATCCCCTTGTCACAAACTGTCACAATTTCATGAATCCCCCTCCCCCTCCTCCAAGCGTGACATCATTTGTGGATGGCCCCTAAAATCAATTTTACTTTTCATTTTTACTGGTATCAAACTTAAGCGTTTTAAGCACTTTTTGAGGGTGCATATATGCACCCATGGTCCCGAACGGGTTAAGAAAAGTACAAAGAAAAAAAGCAATTAAATACATCAATTTTCTGACGAGATATTTTAAACATACGAATGCATTCTACGCCCATAGACTTAGCTTAGCGAGGGGAATGCGGAAGCTGAGTAACTAGCAAGACTTAAGGCTGCTAGTCACTCAGCTTCCGAATTCCCCTCGGTAATGTTAAGTCTATGGACGTTTGATGCATTGTTATATTCAAAATATCTCCTCGGGAAATTAATATTTTTAATTTCTTTCAGTGTTCTCTTCTTAAACGATGTCTCTTTTTTACTTAGTTCTCAAAATATTTTTTAAATCTATGCTAAATTTAATATTTTATGTTTTAAAAACTGACGAACTGGGAGTAAAATTGTAACACTTCATATAAAATTATGTGTATGTTTTAGAAATATTTTGAAAACTAATAAAAAAAAAAAGAGGTATCCTTTAAGAAGAGTACACAGAAAAAATAAGTTAAAAATATTATTTTCCTGAGGAGATATTTTGAATATAAAAATGCATCAAACACCCATAGACTTAGCATTACCGAAGGGAATTCGGAAGCTGAGTAACTAGATATACTTATCTGCAAATTTTGGTGCTGCCATCTAGAGATTTTTAACTCAAACACAAACACTAGTTACAATACGAAATTTCATCGGATTTTTATGAAATTTTGGCATGGTAACAAGATATGGGTAATTAAATGTATAATTAAAATACATATATATATATTAAACGTTACTCTTCGGCCGCCGAATGCATCCTAGTATTCGAGCTAAAATTTGGCCGAATATTCGCTATTCGTCTGTTCGGTCAAATCAATATTCGTTACATCTCTAGTTCCCAGCGGAATGGAAGAGTGAGTAGAATGCTGGGATATACACACACGTTCTTAAAAGAAACAACAAATATTTTTTAATCCTTTAGATGGGAATGGTGAGAAAATTTACCTGTGGTAGCTAACTATTATCCCCCAAAATGTTTAAATTGATTAGAACATTCTGTTTCTTACTTGTGTAGTAGCTCTCGCCAAGTGCCGCTCGAGTTGCAGCCGCTCTTTGGATGACTGCCGGATGATGTTCTGCAGCTCCGTCACATTGCGGTACAGGTTGCCTTTCTGGAAATACAGACAGTGCATGTCTCAGTTCTTTTGGACATTTATCAAAGCATAAACAGAAAAACTTATCCATACAAATACGGAAAACATAATCTATATTATTATGAAGCATTAAGGGTTGTAAGGAACCAGTAACTTTGTTACAGAGGCTCTCTAGTGATTTGAAGGTAAACATGCTGCAAGACGTAACTCTAATATAGAGGCACTCTAATTGTCCGAGGTGCATTTTTAATTAGGAGTGCACTGTTCCGCGAGTTAGCGGTAATCGTATGCAAATTTATTTGCTCAGTCTGCTAGAGTATAAATAGGGGAGCAAAATTATGTTAAGCGGTTAGTCAGTGTTTAGTGGGTTAGTTAGACGTTGGAGAGAGCGTGAGTTGGCGTAAGTAGTTTTGGTGTGGAGAAACGGTTTGTATGGCTGGAACTTAACCTGGGAACAAGAACAGATTTAGAGCGAGATGAAATCTAGATGTGGATTTGAAATTAACCCCGCCGTCGCAGCTCAAGCACGCTCCGGAGAAATAAAGTTACGTGAGTTAACTTTTAAGCTTATATTTAATTAAGACTGTTTTATTGCTATCACGGAATGAGGGCGAAATTTATGAGATCTTGTCTGCCAACCCCTTGCCCGTTGTTGAATAAAAGCTCTATATTTAAAGCCTATAAGACTCTTTATGAACTCCCACCACCATACGTACGCCACAGGGTGTTCTCAAATCCAAAAGGGCAATTTTATGACATAAGTTTTAATTTATTTTCGTTGGGAAAGGCATGAAACTAGCAGTTGTTGTTCAGAAACTATGTCATCGAGCTAGGTTTTTTTCGTTTTTTTTTTCTGCAAACGCAATAGATGTTTCAGAAAATAGTGTCAAAGTAGGCGTTTTGAACCGAATTTCCGCGCGAAAGTAGAATAATCACTCAAGAAAGGGCGAAAAACGTGTTTGTCACATGATCAAAATCGCTTATTACTCAAATGGTAATTTATTGATCAAAAAATGGAAATCACAGTTCAATTCAAATCGCTTCTCTAGTCAGGGCTTCCAATTTTATACCTTTCCGTTAAAAAATGAATTTGTAAATGTATCAAAACGTTTTGCGCTTGTTGAGTAGAGTAGTTAAGAACAGCCTTAAAAACGGCACAAAACAAGATTATTTTTCACCTCTATTTTATAACCGAATTTAAAAAAAGGAGGAGGTTCTCAATTCGATGCGTATATGTAATTTTTCTATATTCACCGATACTCCGAAAGTACGCGACCGATTCACGTGATTATTATTATTATTTTTTTTTTTTTTTTTTTTTTTTCATTTAAAGAGGATACCTATCGAATGGGTCCCCTTTAAATTGATTCAGTACTTTTTTTAGAATTTCAACAAAAACAAAACAAAACAAAATAAATAAAAAATAAAATAATAATAATAATAAACATCTTTAAAATATGTCATCGCTACCCGGCGATTCTACTCCCTCTTTGTAACGGTTTTGTTTCTAGGTTTGTTGTAGGGAAAACCAAGAAGCAGTGTTTTAATCGTTAATTTTTTTATGACGTAAACGAACAGTAAAAGAAAGAAAAATCAAAATTGTAAAGCATTTAAATTCACCCAAGGTTTCTGCGGTACGTTCGCTTCATTTGAAGAACTGTATTTTTACTGTGAGGGATTTGTACGCTAATTACAGGATGGGCCAAAAGTCCCTGGCAAATTTTTGAATTGAATATAAAATTTAAAACAAGTAAAAATTAAATTTAAAAAATCAAACAACCCGACTGCGTAAAAAGCGAACTAATTAATTATTTCTTATCAATGTGAAACTATTTTTTTTTATATTACTTACCTATTTTTTTTTATTTACTTGTATTGATGACTTTTAAGTTCTGTTTAATTGTTAGTTCCTACAAAACACAGTTTTGATGAGGCCTATAGATGTCTATGAAGGTTAGAGTTACACTAAAGCTATAGATCCTACCTACACAACTTCCAGGCTGTGTAATATTTTAACGGAGCTTCTGACTGTCAAATAGTCAATGAAACATCGTCTTCATTTTGAAAGACCTATCCAACGATATGCCACTCAGTATGGTGCGTAAATGTTTTTGTTTTTCGTGTCTACCGCCATTTTATATTTTACGGCCGCCATTTTGAATTTTTAAAAACGAAATCTAGCCTATAACCATAAGACGGTTAAGATGAATCGATAGAGACCTTATTCATTAAAATCCATCCAGCCATTGGGATGTTTCGAGGGTATAAAGAAATCCACCTACTCAGATACGCGTGAAACACATAACCCTTCTTGGCAGTCGGGTAAAAAATAAAGTTTTTTTTTTTTTTAGTTTATAATTATCACAAACATCTTTCTCAGGAGCAAAGTAAGGGAACGCTTTACTGACACTCTCCCATCGCGAAACTTCTTGTTCACCTATGGTAAAACTCAAAAGCGCAATAATTCCTTATCCAATATAATCAAAAAAATATCGTTTCTATCATCAGAAAGTAGCCATCAGATGCCGATGATATGCGTTTTTTTTTTTTTTTAAATCTCCCTAGATTTTAAGTACAGGGTTATTCTAAATGATGGACCCATTTTCAAAAAATTGTATTTATTAAAGTACAAATCTAAAAGGAACAATGTTTATACCAATTGAAAGAGGAAGTTTCAAGGTTTTTTTTTTAAGACATTATATAAATGTACAATGTGTCCAACGTTTGCTGCACGGCAAACATCTACGCCATAGCCAAACTCGTCCCACACACGAGAAAGCGTATCTGCTGTTACTGAGGGCACGGCTTTCAAAGCGGTGGTGGTTCAGAAGCGGCCGGTAGAGGCAATAGGCCGCGATTTCGTTTCACTGTCAGTTGTGAGTGAGATGGCTACTGTGGAGCACAAGGTTTTCTGCGTTCTTGAGTTCGAAAGATGCGAGTCGCACATAGCAGCGCAGCCAGTGGCGTAGCCAGGATTTCGTTTCGGGGGAGGGGGGGGGTCCAGAATTTTTCCATCAGGTTATATATATAGTAAAACCTGTCAAGATCAAATCGTAAATATTGCTGAAAAATTCCGTTTTACACAGGTTTTCGTGTTATCAGGTGTATTTGTATAGTATTCTTTTCCGTAGCATGGAACATTTCTGTTTAAGACAGAATTCCGTCATAGGCAGGTTCCATTTTTACAAGTTTTGTGTATTTATATAAATATACTTATTTATGTCATATGAATAGAATAAAACTTGTCAAAATAGTAATTGTCTATAACAGAATCCTGTCTTTAACGGAAGCTTTACATGGTCTTAATATGAATTGCGATACAATTAAATTTGCTGAAAACCTGTCTGATAGGGGATTTTCATTGTTCTTTAGTGGAACATAGTGAAACCTGTGTATGCGGAATCTGTCTATAACGGAATCCTGTCTGAAACGAAAGAGTTTCAGAATACCTGCGAAACGAACAATAGATCTTATTGAAGTAGTGTATCTTAGAAGCATAATTAATTACACTTCTTTCTATGGAAGCCTGTCTAAAATGGAACTTTTTAACAGTCCCTTTGAATCTTGTCTTGACTGTGTATGTATAATAGAAGTATTTCGAGTAACTTTAAGAATTTAGGTATATCCTTATTTAATTTTTTAATTTAAAAAAAAAGCATAGATAAAAAATGTAAGTCCAATCTCTATAACTGCAACTAATAATACATTGAAGTTACATTAATATTTACCAATGAAAAAGATTCACTATGATGTAAAAAGCTGAGCGCATACTGAAGAGTAAAATTTAATTAACTCATTCGCGAGTATACTCGTGGCTTTAATTTATTAATTACTTTGTCACCACTATTTTAGAATTTAAAAAAATTGCCTCATTTATTGGCAGAAATTTCGCTGTATTAGTAAAGCGAAATTTGCCTTTCTGAATTTGTGGTAGCAAACGACTTTTAACAAAAAATTTGAAAATTATTATTTTATAGTTTTGGCAGCGAATGGGTTAAATCAAGTTTCATATTACATAACATTTGCCTGCAATAAAGTTAGGGTCAAGTGGTTAAGTTTAAAACAGCAATTTCCGTGTTCAATTTCTTGCCATTGAATTAAAAACTTGTGTTGTAATAGATATTGGATAATGATTTCGCATAAGTGTCAATCGCATGATCCGTTCATGCGATCCGCCGCGCTCCCCATGGGAGTTTTTGAGATAACTCACATAGCATGAACATTAGCAGCAAGTTTTATTTTTTCTGATATTATCTTGCCGTAACATATTTGAATTGAGAAATTCGCAGCAAATCTCCCGCAAGATATACCATCACCCACTTGCATGAGTAGTTTGTTGTGAAACTGATGCAAGACTGTCTTTAATTCACGAAAGTGACAAAAGCAAAAAATCTCTCTGTTCAGAGAATAGACAATCAGCACATACACAGAAATTGCAGAAATTATTTTCGGTAGGCACCGCTTTTTTTACGCGCGATAAATACCAAAAAATGCTCGAAATGAATAGTACAAATATTACCTAAACTTGTTTATGGCGATAAAACCGATGCATGCACCTTCTGACGGCGCTTTCACATCAATAGACTTGATGAGGTCTATGGACCCCTTCGAAAGGATTAAACTTATAGTGTGACATGGAAAGATTACTACTTTGCAGTAAGTTTGCAGTATTTTTGATAACTTGTTTGCCATTAGTTTGCAATAAATTTGATACAGTATGAATTTAACTTACACGATAAGTTAGCTGCAAATTCAAAGTGTGGTGACTTCGGCGTTTGCGTTATCTTGCTGCAGTCTTGTTATGAACTTTCAGTCTTGTCATGCTGAGCTTACTGCAACTTTGCAGGTTTTGAAAGCAAAACTGTTGCAAATTTTCTGCAAACTAAAAATGCTATGTGGGAAGGTTTTAACTTTAAGAAAAAGATGTTGCATTTTCAGCTACAGAAACTAGTAATGTAAGAAGCACACACATCAAATATAGTTCATGCTGGAAAAAGCAGTTTTGTTACAATTGTCTTATTCAGCCATAATTCTTTTGGGTTTCCATGTTTCATGTCTCGCCACTTTTGATACCATATTCGATCTAATAGTTGTTTCCGATATCTGGTCGTCGTTAAGGAAGTTAAATTTTTGTAATAAGTTTATTTGTGATGGATTAGCACTATTTTGGAAGTATTAGAATGCGTAAAAAATGGTTCATGGTGGTTTCTGTTTTTGTACTTCCCAGCCAATTTATTTTAGATGGTTCGAAACAGTTTTAGAACATTATCCAAGTTCAGAAGTAAGCTTCGGACGGGTCGGATTTATGCAGCTCTAGAGGGGACACTTAGGAGTTCCATGGAAGGGGGTAGCGCCCTTCTAGACCATTAATAATCATAAAATTCCGAATCTTTCGATTGCACCCTTAACCAACTTGACAGGAGCATCAAGAATCTCATCTCTGTATATTTCAGCATTCACAGTTGCAATGGTAAAAATGTGTCGGTCACTGCGGCCATTCAAAATGATGTCCGTCCATACCATGATTCCACGACCTTTGTATTGATGCCTTTCACGGATGTTTGCAGCCATATTGCGTGTGATTTTCTCCCGCCATATGGTAACACGTCTGTAGTAACTCTCTCAACAAAATCGGGATTCATCGGTAAAGAGAACTCGGCTCCAGTCCGTGGTACTCCAATGACGATGATCTCTGAACCACTTTAACCGGGCGCATTTCGCTACTGGAGTTAGTGGAACACAAATCATGGGTTTCCTTGCATGCAGCCTGTCACTCACGGTAAACCAGGATAGTCGAGTTCTTGTTGCTGCAGCAAACTCACTGCAATCTGAACTGACGTCAATTGCCTATTTCTTTTAGCAATCGTTGGCAAATTACAGTCCTGAGAACCTGTTGTGGTGCGTTTTCTACCCTGACCTGGTTGTCTGTAGACATTATACCAGTGTCTTTAAACCGTTTCCAGATTCTTGACGTGACGCTTTTGGCTATTTACAAGTCTTTACAGACCCCTAAGAGTGTCTGTCCTGCTTCCATTCTCCCTATCGCACGCAATTTCTCAAAATCGGTCAAATGTCTTCTGGACGACATATTTCACCTACTAGAAGCGAAAGTTTTACCTAATTACACGTACAATACTTTAAAATAGACTTCAAATTACCCACGTGCGCTCCTTTTCACACGTGAACCGAAAGAACGGGCTGAGGCTGAAAAATTTGCATATATTTCTGTAGCGAATGTTAATCCCATTGGACTACGTAATAACGTTGACATTGAGTTACCTTTCTGGAAGTTCCCTTAATAGAATTAACATAAAGCACCTTTTTACGGTTATTCCTTTAATTTTTCTCGCCAGTGTATTTTGAAAGTGGTAACAAATAACCAGTCCAAAAATAAAGTTACTTTTATTAATTGCAGGCAGCAGATTTAAAGTAATTGTTAATATTGTCTATGTAAAGTGAACAAAGATCAGGGTCACGAAACTCAACCAATGTACCGTTATTGTGTTCGTGTGAACTCGTTCTTTCCCATAAGTGTCGACAACAGAACCCCATCGAAGTCCAAGATAAAGAAGTTTTACGTTTAATCTAGTTACAGTAAATTTGTGTAAACGGAATAGCAGGTATACTTGTATAGTTATCCATCCGTCTCGGGACATTAAAATGTTTTTGTTTATGAGAGGATTCCGTGTTTTCAGAAAACCTGCCAAGAAGGATTCACAATTGGAACAAGTTTCATTTCAGATTGGTTTCAAACGTCAGCAAGCACAAATATATAGTGTTTTCGTCGAACCTTGAATAGTTTTCCTTTGAGATAGGTCATCTTCACAGATTTTTCCGTAATAGATTTATGCTCTTCAGAGGTGGTGTTATAGCAGCGGTTTCCAACCTGGGGTAGCGTAACCCTAGGGGTACGCTGTGGGTCTGCCGGGGGTATGTGAAAATAATATCGGTAATGGCGGAAGTCACAAAAATGTTAGGAATGTCAATGTAATTAGCATCGATTTATTATATGGTTGTGTTAAGAAGATTACTAATGCAAAAAAGCGTGTTTTCGTTATCTCCTATAGAGCGGAGGGGGGAAAGGGGTGTGTTTATGAGAAAGGGGGTACTCCGAAATGAAAAACCTAAGAAAGGGGTACGTGAAAGAAAAAAGTGTGGGAAGTGAGTACGTTTTAGCAGTTTTAAGGGATACTGTGAAAACGGAAAGTGTTTATAACGGAAACCTGTCTAAAACGAAAAAGTTCATAGTCCCGAAGAAAGACATACCTTTGAATTATACCTTCTAAGACGAACACCTCTCTAAAGCGGAAATTTTTATAGATCCTTTGTGATTCTGTCTTGTTTTTTCTGTTGTATTTGTATCCATGATTCAGTAAACCAGGTCTACTTTCGGGGAGGGGTGGGGGGGTCCGGACCCCCTGGACCCCCCCCCCCCCCTTGGCTACGCCACTGAGCGCAGCGGTCATTTTGTACCAAATTCGGTTTTAACGGTGGACACACTGAACACTTATATAATGTCTTAAAAAAACTTTGAAACTTCCTCTTTTCATTGGTATAAAGATTGTTCATTTTCAGTGTTGATTTCAGGGGGTGGCCCGGGGGGGCGCCCCCCCCCCGGAAGATTTGAGATCTTGTGTTTTCAATGGTCAAAAAGTGCAATCCCCCCCCCCCCCCCCACACACACACACACCGAAGAAAAGTGTCTGAATTCAACACTTTTTCATTTTGAATTTGTACTTTAATAAATACAATTTTTTGAAAATGGGTCCATCATTTAGAATAACTCTGTATTTGAAAAGAAAAGTATAAACTTTGAAATTTGCACCTGATGAAATGTTACCATCTTCTTAAGGGTGTTCTAATCCAAAAGGCCAACTTTCTGACATAAGCTTTAATTTATTTTTGTTCGAAAATTGCATGAAACTAGCTGGTGTTGTTGTTCAGAAACTATGTCATCGAGTTGTTTTTTCCATTTTTTTGCAGACGCAACAGATCTTTCAGAAAATAGTGTCAAAGTGGGCGTTTTGAACCGATTTTCCGCGCGACGGGAAAAAAAGCACTCAAGAGCGGGCGAAAAACGTGTTTGGCACGTGATCAAATTCGCATATAACTCAATGGGTAATTTATTGATTAAAAAATGGAAAAAACAGTTCAATTCCAAATCACTTCCATGGGTAGGCTTTCCAATTTTATACCTTTCCCTTAAAAAATGAATTTGTAAATGTGCCAAAACATTTTGAGCTTGTTGAGCAAAGCAATTAAGAACAGCCTTCAAATTACTTATAATTTAAAGATACAGTTTTTAAAAACGCACATTGTCGGCATCTGACGGTTTCTTTCTAACACTGAAAACAGTATTTCGGCAATTATATTAAGTAATACATCAACACGCTTTTTAAGTTTTTCCATAGGTTAACATGGAGTTTCGCGATCGGAGAGTGTCATTGAAGCGGCCCTTAAGCTTCTCTCATGGTCACACAATCTGAAATTTATGATATGGTCTCTGGTTTGGTTGCAAGTAGGGTTACATTGTGAATGGAATACGCAAAAAAGTAAGAAACATGCAGACCATTTGACGAGTCATCGCTGCTAAGTGTTTTAAAAAGTAGTGTAAAGCCCGAAAATTGTGAATAACCAGAACCTGGTTACCGCACAGGGCGATTAGATAACGGCCTTGGGTTCTCGGCTGGTGAAGGCCCCAATATCAATCAAATGACTTAGAAAAAAAAATCTTTAAGAGTGTTCTCAAATCCAAAAGGGCAACTTTTATGACATAAGTTTTAATTTATTTTTGTTGGGAAATGCATGAAACTAGCAGTTGTTGCTCAGAAACTATGTCATCGAGCTATTATTTCCGTTTTTTTGCAAACGCAATAGATCTTTCAGAAAATAGTATCAAAATGGGCATTTTGAACCGAATTTCCGCGCGAAAGTAGAATAATCACTCAAGAAAGGGAGAAAAACGTGTTTGTCGCGTGATCAAAATCGGTTATAACTCAATAGGTAATTTATGTATCCAAAAATGAAAAAAACAGTTCAAATCCAAATCGCTTCCCTGGCCAGGCTTTCCAGTTTTATATCTTTCCGTTAAAAAATGAATTTGTAAATGTGTCAAAGCGTTTTGCGCTTGTTGAGCAGAACAGCCTTAAAATGCAATTTTTATCCATTATTTTTTCAAAACCAAAAAGTAGTTTGGTTAACTTGGCAACTGTGTCGAATATCTAATGATGATACCCAAATGTTCCCGGGGAAAAAAACTAGTATTTTGGTTTGAAGGGGGCGAGAAAAAGTGCTGGTTGTTGGGCCCAAGGCAACCTTGATAGAGTGCTGTGAATGATTATCTTTACTGAGCTCTGGCTGGTGAGGTACAAGCAGCGATAAGCTCATCATTTTCGGAATTACGAAAGGTAAAGTTTTATATGGTGTGTTTTTTATGGACCATTTCCCTCTCTAAAAACCTATTTGTGAGGAAGTGTCTGATATTGCTTATGATAGTATAGTATGTGTGATCCCAGCATTAGATGGGTACCCTGCCTTCTCTCACCGAATCAAAAATTAAAGTTGTCATTGCCAAAGCACTAGTACAGAGATCTGGGTTTTAGAGCTAACCCCCCCCCCCCCTGTTCAGATTTAGCTTTAACATTATTAACCCCCTTGTGGTTTTATTTATTTAAATTATTTATGTACATAGAATTATTGCTTAACCTTATCCCTTGTGTATTATTCATGAGTCACAATCGTCATAGATTCACAAGGTTTAATTTACTTAACCCATTTTCGGCCAAAGGTGCGTAAACGCACCATTTCAATAATTTTTTTTTTTTTTTTTTTTTTTTTGTTAACACTGTGACGTATATTTTTCACTAATTTTATTTTTTTTGCTTTTTTTTAAGGTTTCTGAACACATTATAAAATATTAGTAATTCAATTGGAGTAAACACTTTCTGCTGAGAAATTTTTAAAAAAACGCTAGTTTTTTTAACTTGAAACAGTTATTAACAAATTCGACTTTTTGAAAATGTATAATTATTCGACTTGAGATTAATCATATGTTTTTAGAATGGATTAAAGTAGCAAGTTCTGTAAATAAAATAAAAATAAAACAAATGTCATTAAAAAAAACTTGCATATTTTGTTTTTTAATTTAATGGTGCTTTAACGTGCCATTGGCCGAATGCATGAAAAATAGGCAAAAATCGAAAACCCACTTTTTATGCAAGGTTTCAGAGTTTTATTGCAAATTTAGTGTCATTTATTTGTGCCTCAAATGCCAAGTCCATTTGCATCCAAAATGTTTCGAAAATTTCCATAAAAAAATATAAAAATTCGACTGTAATACAATTGTTCAACTGAATGATTTGTTCATTGATTTGGCCAATGACGCATATACGCACTATTTTATATTTTAAATAAAATATTATTTTTCATGCATGAAACTTTTGTGTCTTAATGAATGGAATTTAAGCATATTTCAATGAAAATAATACCACATTTTAAAAAATTTCTATGCTTGGCCTGAAATGGGTTAACACGAGTGTGATTCGTGATCGATTCACAAGGTATATTTTACTTATCACGAGTGTGATTCGTAATCGATTCCCGAGATGAAGTATACTCAGCGTTCGTATATTTTTCTACATTTCCTACCACTATTTCAAATCAAAAATCTTCATGGTAGATTTCTTTAATATCTACAATTGAAGTCTACAATAAAGATTTCCATTTCAAAATAGTGGTAGCAAAGTGAGAAGATTTTAGGAAGTCACACTCATAGGTCACATTCCTGACTAGTGCACTGTTCCTGAAACTCAAATCTGAATATCGTAGAATAATGCATTATGGTGATGAAGAGATTATAGATTATGGAACATTTTCTAACAAAATTAGAGGTTACTTTTCAAGGACATTTATCAGATAATTGATATAAGTAAAAAAACGGTTCGAGGACCGAATGTTGGAACGAACGAGGAACAAATCGATGAACGATCACTATTACAAAATAAAACATTCAGTTTATCTCTTTTAATCTTTAACTGATGTTACCGGTCTCTCAGACCGCGGCTTTTTTCAATTTTTATAGTTTAATTTGCAATTTTCAATTTAACTACAAACACTACCGAAATTTTGTTCCGTTTGGAAATTTAGTACTATCACCAGAGACTTTTGAATAGGTAAATTTTAATTATAACTGTCCTGTACAGAAAGTTTAGTACAAAAACGCCATCCTATGAGTTAATCATCATTTTATTCATCTTTCCATGGAGCGGTCTCACAGACCGCTTCCCACTAGTTATGTGACATCAGTTAAAGGTTAAGATACAAAGAAACCGAATGGTTTGAAAGCTTTTGGATGTACAGTGGTGGGGAAAAAAAAAAAAAGTAAACACCCTTTACTAACTCTTCAACAAATTATTGTAGAAGAAAGTTACTGGTACCGAACGATTGGAAATAAAGTCTACTTTAAAAGGATGTATATAAAATTTGCTTAGGGGGCCATCTACATATTAAAACGAATCCGAGCTTCAGTTTTTTTTTCAATGACAATACCCAATTTTAACAAGATATTTCAAATCTTCGGTTCAAACTATGCCTAGACACCAAATTTCAAGCCATTTGAATGATAAGTTTTTGAATTATAAACATTCCAAATTGAGTGCTTCTAAAGTTAAATTACATTTTCATATTTTTATTATTATCTCCCAAAATTATACTCCTAATTTATTTATTTATTTATTTTTTTTTTTTTTTTTCAGCAATAAGACTAAAACACCCAAACATAAATACGTTGAATTTGCAATTTTTATAATTTTATGATATGAATTATGAAATTAATATTCGAAAAAATTATGAATTGCAACTTACATTTTTTGATGGATTTAGATTTATTAAGTCCTGCTTTATGGAAATCCAAAATTTCACATTTGCCTTCCAAATAGTTTTAGGTAGCTTTCATTACAAAAAGCTACCTATTGCAGCCGTTCGGAGGAAAACGATTCCGGAAAATTTTAGTATATTTTCACCTATCATGACCCCTAGACCCCGAAACCACCCTCCGTTCAAAATTGATATATATATATATATATATATATATATGATCTTTGTCATACTGTAACTCTCGTATTTATGAACCGATTTGGATAAAATTTCGTGTGTACATAGTACATACCAATGTCTCGGCCGAGTTCGTTGGCCAGCTTCAACTGCCATCTTGTTTCAAATGGCGGCCATTTAAAAAATTTAAAAAAAAATTTAAATTTAAAATGAGGCACAAAAAAATTAGACATTGCAAAAGATTTTTTTCTTATGTGTTTGGGCTTGATACAAACATTCTGGAGCATTTTTAGTTTCGTCTATATCTTAAAAAAAGGCTGAGTTATAGCACTTTGAATTTCTAGCATGGCTGACATTTTGAAACGATCTGATTTTTGTCGCGTAATAATACACGTATTTAAGAACCGATTTGGATGAGACAAGGAATAGTACATAGGGCATAGTACATAGCAATGTCTCGACCGAGTTCGTTGGCCAGCCTCATCCGCCATCTTGTTTCAACATGGCGGCCATTTAAAAATTTAAAAAAAATTTAATTTAAAATGAGGTACAAAAAATTAGAAATTGAAAAAGATTTTTTTCTTGTGTGTTTCAGCTTGTTACAAAGATTCCGGATTACTTTTTGTTTTGCCTTTATCTAAAAAAAAAGCCGAGATATAGCAGTTTGAAATTCGAGTGTGTGACATTTTAAAAAATCTGATTTTTTGCCTGCAGCAGCACTCGTATATATCAACCGATTTAGATATGAGTGAGCATGTGCACAGGAATTACTAAGGTCTCGACCAAGTTCATTGGTGAGCTTTGTTGCACCCATTATGTTGTTTTAAAATGGCGGGCTATCACCGATAGTTTGGGTTAATATAGTAATTATTAATATAATTCGTGATATCACCGAATTTGGCGACAAAATATAAATCACTTTAATAAAACCAGCTTTGATAATGCTGACTAATTTCGCGAAACTCTCATTCATATTCAATATATTGAGAAAAATTAGTATTTAATCTTCTATAATCGGATTCCACTAATTTGAGTTCCGTGTGTTTGAATAATATAAGCTGGCTTTTAAAAAATAAGGAATATGAAAGCTACCTCTTCCTCCCGGCACTGGCCGGAAGGACTTTTCAAATTATACTTAAAAAACGGCAAAATGATGGTTTAAGGGACCGTCTACGATAGAAGTAGCCAGATATTTTGAAATTTCTTACGCTATTCTGTTATCAAGCACTCTTCAATGACTGCTTCTCTGACGCTTAAGATGCCTTGATCAAGAAGGAGGTTCTTTCGGTCAACAATCGAGTACTGAACTTCAATTGGATACAACCCCTAAAATACGCTCGTTTTAAAATAATTAATTTCTCGGAAAATTATTGTACGAATTGCATAAAAAACTGTTTTTCGGCTAATTGAAGGGTGTAGAGTTCATTCATGCTGTCAGAATTATGTACTGCGATTGAAAAAAGCAAAGTTATGGTTCGTTTTAATATAAAGATGGCCGCCAAAGCAAATTTTATATACATCATTTAAAAGAAGACTTTATTTCCAATCGTTCGGTACCAGTAACTGTCTTCTACGATAATTTATTGAGGAGTTAGTAGGGGTGTTTACTTTTTTTTTTCCCACGACTGTACCTGCATACTTTCACTGATTTGAGAATAGAATAAAGCGTAGATTTTTTATACTCACCATTATGGAGGATTCTTTGTTGTACCTCGATTTCTTCTCCACGATTCTGGCCCTCGAAGGACTGTTGTTAACTTTCATTTTTTGGGATCGCTGGACTGTAGCCCTGGTTCTCTCGCGAACTACTTCGCGAGAAACCTGGAATGAAAAAGAAAACATATTATAAGTCGCTAAGAATAAAGTTCACACTAGAGCCTTTCACGGGTCGGGTTGTTTACTGCATCTGCAGCCAACCCTAAAAGTCACCACAAAACCCGGCCCGAACCAAAAATATTCAAATCTGAATCCGAACTGAAACCAAAGTGAAAGAAAGTTCATACATATTTGGACTTGTTAAAAATGGGAAAGGATCGGTGCACAAGATTTTGAGGGAGAATTTGGGAAAGAGAAAGATTTGTCGCGGTTTGGGCCGCATTTTTTGACAGATGATCAGAAGCAATGCGGAATGGAAGCTTGTGAGGACTTAATCGACGCAGCTGACCGATCATCATCCGTATTCTTCTGATTTGTCACCTCCTGACTTTTATTTATTCCCAAAACTTAAGACTGTTCTGAAAGTGCATCGATTTCAGGTCGTAGAACACAAAGAAAAACCCGCTCAACTTCGAAGTACATCTTCAGAGGACTAAGAAGCGTGTTTACAGAATTTGTATCGCCATGCACAAAAGTGTGTGAGTGTCGGAGATGATTATTTTTAGCACTATTAAACGTATGTTTGTTTTTTATTATTCATTCCGTTGTATTATCTCCAGTCGTGGAATTTAATAGACACACCTTGTATTACCGAAGTTTATTCATTGATGGTGCTAGGTGTCATAACTGATGCTACCGCTTAGCGAGCGGTAATCATTCTTGTTTCGACATTACGACAATGGAGACGTGCAACGGTGCTGGAAAAGCGAAAGGCTGTCTTTGGTTTCATGAAACTCATTCTGCTGTGCAAGTACGAGGAAATAATGGCGATAATGGTAAACTTGAACAGTTTTTCTATCTTATAACAATATGTACTTTTTTCTTCCCCCTGTCAATTCCATTCAATAAATCATTCTTTTTGCCCAACTAATTTGTAGACACCCTGTATAGGTGATACCAGTTTTATCTTTTTCTATAAAAATGAGCATGTATACACTAATAAATATTCGTTTTTTTTTTTTGTTTTTTTTTTACAATTGAAAAATTAATTATATAGAATAGATGTAAGCGTGGTTTGTTCGTGCGTGCCGCTATAACTCCGCGCTCCATGGGTGTTATATGGTATGATAGCCCTCCATCCCCATCCATGAAGAAGGTTTCGGTTTATAGCTGCAGGAGTTGGGTTCGGAGATATGGATGTGAAAGGAGGGTCGCACAAATGGTGTTGGGGAAGCAGTTGGGAAGAGAGAGCCGAAGTGGCCGAAACTGCCCAGAATGTTGGAGAATGTTCCAGAATGATATAGAATATTCCAGAATGTTCCAGAATTCTCTATAATGTTTTAGAATGTTCAAGAATATTTTAGAATGTCCCAGAAGGTTCTGGACCATCGAAGAAATTTCCTGTTCCGAACGTTCTAGAAACCGGAAACGGAAGACCGGAATCCTCTGGAGCATTCTTGCATGTTCCATTATCCTGTTGTGGTGGTGATGTGTTCCAGCACAGAAGGATATATAAAGGCAATGGTGAGACGCATGCGTCAGTCTGTCAGTACACCTTTGCAAATTTATCACGGCGGATCAAGGAAAAGTGAAAGTGATAAAAAGTGAAATAATTTTCAGTGGAAATTTTTAATTTTAATAAATGAAAGTAAACTGCTTAAGAGGCTACTTCAGTCAAACGAAAAGACCCGTTCGCTAATGCTAATCCTATAGAAGAAATTTATAAAGATATCTCGGTCTGCATTGAATAGTTGAGATCGATCTGTACAAAGGCCGTTGTTCACTTTTTCAATTTTGCTTACAGGTATTTCTTATGAGGACACTTTCATTTTCGGAACCGGTTTCGAAAGTAAAAGCATCCTCATAAAAAATATCTGCAATCAAAATCGAAAAAGTAAAAAACGGCCTGCATACAGATCGATCTCAACTATTCAATGCAAAAGAAATCATTTAAAAATATTGAAATGCGACCGAGATATCTTTATAAATTTCTTCCATAGGATTAGCATTAGCGAATGCGCCTTTCACACTTGACTGAAGTAGCCTCTTAAGGTAGTGAACAGTATATTAAATGGAATTTTAGTGTGTTAAGTAATATTAACATTTAACATGATGCCGAAACGTAAAAGAGGACGAGATCTTGCCAGAGGTAAATCGAAAAGAAGGAAACCGAAAGAACAGCTAAGAAATGAAATAGATGAGGACTGAGAAGCACATAGCTTCACAATGGTGAGAACGAATAAACTGAGATGAAACTTAACAAATGAACAACGAGAAGAAATTAGAGAAGAGGATCGAGTGAGACACTCAGCAAGCAGACATAGAGAAGCTGCTGAAGAAACAAGATTACGAAATGAACTGCATAGAGTTACAATGAGAGAAGTTCGAGAAAGAAAACGATCGCAAGCGCAAGAACAAAACATTAAGGGGGCTGGTCACTCAGCTTCCGATTTCCCCTCACTAATGTAAAGTCTATGGGCATTTGAAGCATTCGTATATTTAAAATATCTCCTCGGGAAATTAATATTTTTAACTTCTGTTTTCTGTGTACACTTCCTAAAAGAGGTCTCTTTCTTTCTTAGTTCTCAAAATATTTATAAAGTATAGACTTAATTTAGTAGAAGTGTTAAAATCTTACTCACAGTTCGCCCGCTTTTAACACATAAAACATTAAATTCGGCAAAGATTTTAGAAATATTTTGAAAACTAAGAAAAAAGAGACACCCTTTAAGAAGAGTACACAGAAAAAAAAGATGTTGAAAATAAATTAAATTAAAAATAATTATAAATTTGCCGAGTAGGTATTTTAAATACACGAATGCATCAAAAGTCCATAGACATAAGGTTGTTTTCAAATCCAAAAGGGCAACTTTATGACATAAGTTTATAGTTATTTTTGTTGGGAAATGCATGAAACTAGCAGTTGTTGTTTTTCAGACACTATGTCATCGAGCTGTTTTTTCCGTTTTTTTTTTTTTTTTTTTTTTTTGCAAACGCAAGAGATCTTTCAGAAAATAGTACCAAAATAGGCGTTTTGAATCGAATTTCAGCGCGAAAGTAGAATAGCAGAAAGGGTGAAAAACGTGTTTGTCACGTGATCAAAATCTCTAATAACTCAATAGGTAATTGATTGATCAAAAAATGGAAAGCACAGTTCAATTCCAAATCGCTTCCATGGCCAGGCTTTCCATTTTATATCTTTCCTTAGAAAATGAATTTGGAAATTAGTCAAAACGCTTTCCGCTTGTTAAGTAGAGCAGTTAAGAACAACCTTAACATTACGGAGGAGAATTCCGAAGCTGAGTGACCAGTCCCCTTAAGTAGAAAAAGTGCGAAGGAGAAGTAGAGGTTGCAGTTTGGCAGATGTGGCTTTGTCGGAGCGAAGCGAGGGTAACTCTAGCTAGTATATACGATGCATTATTTCGGTAAATCAGGCAGATCTCGACTTGTAAGAGTCAAAATTCAATCCGAAATCGAAACATTTAACAATTTTATGCACTGACGGCGCTTTTAAGTACCATTGAAGAAAATGTAATAAAATTTATTTACTCTGTCTATTAATAAAAGTTTATTTTTCGTTCCACACACAATACAGAGAGGATCATAATACATTTAAATACATTGCTTTTATAACAATTGTGGTAATCCTATAAGAGTATTTTTGGTTAATTGATCTGATTATTTTTGTAAATATTTTACAAAGAAAGTTATAACTACCGATTTATTTAATCAGTTTCAATGAAAAAACATATCTAAATTTCACATTATTATTATTTAAAAATTCAGGTATATATTCATATATTAAAGAAGATAATTATTGAAGCGAAGGAATTTCTTTATAAATAATTCCACAAATAAAGGATTAAAGCTAAGCCGAAATCCAACCCGATCCCAATACACTTCAACCCAAAAAACGACTAGAACCAATTTGGATTCTTGGGTAATTTTCATTTTCCCATACCGAACGGGAAATCATTCCGTCTGGTAGTTTAGTAATTATGTAGGTTTATAGCTTGGAACTCCTAAAGTTACATTCATTTTTAATCGCATATTTACCATTTTAGGTTATTCCTTTGACTTTGACATGGACTGTGCCACAAATTGTATCATACCACTTAACATTTTTGAATGGAATCGTGTTTCCCTGAATTTTCAAAAGTAGATGGTCATATTTACCATTTTCGGTTTTTCCTTTTGCCAGGAAACCTTCTTCTCCCTCGGCTGAACTTGTCGAGTTGTTGTAGTGGTTCTGGTGTACCTCTGACGAACCATCTCCACTTCCATCATTTTAACCACACTGCAAACAAGAACAAACAAAATAAGACTGGTCATTTCTTTAATACGTTATTTCTAGGCATTTTTTTACGTTACAATTTTTTTAATACTTTCGAAATATTTGAGGATGTAAACTCGTCGTGCATTTCCGCGTATTGGTAAATAGGTTGGTGAGGAACTTGTCGGCAGATTTTAAAAACACAGGATGACATTAAAATCCTTCAAAATTCTCGATTTCTCAATTTTGCGGTTAAGAAAGAAAATACACAATTCCGAAAATCGTTAATTTATCCAAACACCTAAACAGAGACTTTAAGTTCATAAACTACACATCTTTGTTTCGCGTTTATTTATTTCAGAAAGCACCTTTTGCAACTTCATATAGGGGACAGTGAAGGCACATTTGACCATAGGGTACCTTTCATCAGTCTAAATTTTTCAAACTTCTAGAATTCTAGTGGCAATATCTTTACTCCCCATTTTACTAGCTGGGAACCACACCTTTGACACACTGTTTTCTTTCATTTTGTTTATTTCTCTTCAAATGGAAAAAGGTTGATTTGTAATTATTTTTATTTTTCGCTGTAATGTTCTTATATAAGCAGGGAATAAGTTAAAATTTTGATAATGCACCAGAGCAATCAATTAACAAACAACTATTCATATGTAGAATTGCCAATGTACTTGAACCATTGGCGCACCCACGGGAGGAGCTAAGGGGGCTGAAGCCCCTCACAGGCACCAAGACTAGACTAGATATTTAAAAATTTTTTAAATTATGAAAGAATATATTTTTTTATATGTCCTTAAAAAATCGGATTTTTTGAAAACGTCTTAATTTTGTAGCAATTATAATCTTAAATTATAGCAAATCTTTTATAAATTTTGATATGAAATTCGAAATATTAGCATGCTTGAAATTTACTAATTAAAAATGTAAGACGCCGTGCAATCTCTTGCTCTCTTTAACTTTCGTAATATTTTGATAATCTAACAATAAAACTTTAAATCGTTTGATTGCAAACATACTGAAAATCATCCAAATACAGAAACACACCAAAAAGTCGCAAAAACTAATATATATTTTAGCACAGTATTTCACCTTTTAACATGTTAAAAACATTCAAGATTAGACCAACCAAAACTTTCCAGAGCTTCCTCCGGCTGGTTACGACTCTGCTCAAGTCAGCAGAATAAAATGTAAGTCAGGACTCGATCCGGCATGTCCCATCAAATCGAATGAAAGAAAATCAGACAAAGCTCGGCAGCAAGTCGGGACAGATCTGGAAACATGTAAAACCTCTAAAATATGCTAGCCCCCTCCAAAACGTAATCCTGGATGCGCCACTGATTTGAACTATTAAAACAAAAGTTATACAGCAAAATATTTCACACGGGCATATGGGGCGCTTTTGATCATTGTAAATGAGGCACCTTTGATATTGTTATCAAAAGTGCCCCATGCCTTTTGTTGCTTTATATTTGCTATTTTAGACCACTATACCCTTAGCCTAGTAGAACTTGAACTCCTAAAAACTCCTTGAAACTCCTAAAAACTCCTAAAAACTCCTTGAAACTCCTAAAAAAGCGAAAAACAAACCATGTTTTCTGTAAAAAAAAAATTGCAAACTTACTACAAAGTTCAGATACGGAAGATAATTATTCAGTTCATGATGATTCTGACACTTTAGACAGTACGGAAGACGTTGCAACTTATGATTCTACTGATTTAATTGAACTAAATCAGAGACTATGTTTTAGTTAAATTTACAACGAAGAAAACTTTCAGGCATTTTGTAGGAGTTATTGGAGGAAGAGAAGACTTGGATTTTAAAATCAAGTTTTTTAAGAGAAAAGAATGATGTATGGAAGCTTTATTTCCCAGCCATTCCAGATGCAACCCTGGTGGGCTTTGACGACATTACTCTTAAACTGCCGCCTCCATCACTTGCAGGAGGAACTATTGGGGCGAAAATTAGTTAATCTTCTAATTAAAAATCGCCAGAGACCGAAGCGTACACATACACACATTTCTGATTTCTATCATTCGTCTAAAAATAATGGGAAGAGATTTCTTCGACTTCAAAGCGTTGAGGTTTATTAAACACTACAATTCCATTTTTACCATTAGCAACTTCAGTATCAAAATATTTTTATATAATATATATAATACAGAATATTTAATATAACCTGAGCGAAAATTCGGACGTTTGAATTTCTCAGGCCAGGAGGCCCCTAGGTAACTGCTTATTTTATCTATTTTGTAATTAGGTACTGCCTTTCCCTGCATGATATATTACGTTTGAAACATGCTAATACAAGCTAGATTTGTGTGGCCTCAGTTTACACGAAACAAGCCTTGTTTTATGTCAGGAGTCATTAACAGTATCAAATGACAAAACTTATGCTTAAATGACGGTACTACATTGCTAATTATTGATTTGAATTTTATTTTACAAAAAATATAATCAGTGTTAATGAAGCGTTAGAGAGAAGATTTCTATTCTTATAAATAAGCAATCGAAATTTAAAAGAGGTATCAAGTTATAGTCCTTCGGGATTTGAGTGGGTTTTGTACCCTATTTGCCAAACTGCTTGAACAGGTAAAATATTGCATTTTTTGCCCTTTCATGTAATCAACAAAATCCAAAATTTCGACTTTAAAATCAGAGTATTATTTTAAAAATCTTTTTCTGTTCTTTAACACTACTCAACTGGTATCAAGAAACATTTTGTGTAAGAATAGAAACAAAAATAAAAATAAGAACAATTTTGTATCAATATCTTTTTTAAACAATTGGTTTTATAAATAAAACAAAAACAAAAAACCATGCATCAAGTATTGATTATGAAACACTTTCTTTTCTAGCATTAACAGAATAATGTTAAGAAAGTTCATTTTTTCATTCAATGAAATGATATAGTATAAATAAACAATTTTAAAAATACGTAATACGGTAAAAATACACTTTCAGCTCTATATCCGTAAATGTGTGTGAATTCTTTTGTGCAGCCCTGTATATGATCTATAGAATTTATATACACCACGCAATACACTAAAAATGAGTTAAGTTTAAAAATGCAAAACGCAGAGAAAAACGCACTTGCAGCAATTCTCGCTCATAGTCAGTACTGTAACCGAATTGTTTTGTGTGTCACTGTAAATCAATGATAAATGCCATGCGCTCCATAATCTACAGAAATCGTATTATAGCGCCCCTCAGTGGCTCATATCAATTTCATCATGTTTGAAGTATCACAGCATCTTTCAAATCACAAACGATTTTTCCCCATAGACCATAATGCAACAGTTTTTTTTTTTTTTTTTTTTTTTTTTTGTTTTTTGTCAGTGTTTCCCGATAAACGAACTATAAACGCTACATACTTCGTTTTCAACAGGGAACATATTACATAAAAAACCTCAATAATATACAAAAATTACATGACAATCTGAGTACATTTAAAGACGTTAGCACACGGCCAGATAGACAAACTGAGGTCGTAAATACGTTTCAACTTTGTTGGAACATGTTAAAAATATCAAGCACACACACACAGAATTAATGATATTAAACTCGGATGATTTTTTAACACTTTCCAATATAGTTGAAACGTGTTTATGAATTCGGTTTGTCTGTCTGTCTGCCGTCTGTCCACACTCTAACTCGTATAAATGTAGTTGGATTGCGATGAAATTGACATATGTTATTGCAGTATATTATGGCTTCAGTATTAAAAATGAAATGTGTAGCATTTACGGTTCGTTTATAGGGACACTCAAAAAAAATTCCGATACATTACGGTCTACGAGGAAAAATCGTTTGCGGTGAAATTTAATGATATTACACTATTTTAAACATATTGAAATTTATGTATATGATTGAGGTGTATGTACTACAAGGCGTTAACAGTAGAATAGATTGTGTATATAATTTATAGTTCATTTACAGGGACACAAAAGAACTTGGCTACAGTACTGCCTATGAACAATAATTGCGGGAAGTGCGTTTTCAGTTGTGATACGCGTTTTGAAAGTAACTAATTTATTGTATACTACCTATTGCGTATAAATTCTACAAATCATATACAAGGCTGCACAAAAGATATCAACTACATTTCCGTTTACTAACGGAAATTTCTGAAAAGGAATTTTCAACTGTGCTATGTGATTAACTGAACTAACTTTTAGTATATGCTATATAGTGTGCATACAAACCCGTTCAAACCCCCGCGGCCTCTTTTCGTCCGCAGCCCTTTATTCTTCTACTTATTCCGACTCTTTTGCGGAAGCTAGGTTCTTAGATCCCCGGGCACGTCCCGAGTAAAAGACACTCTAGCGAAAGTCAGATTGGAAGAAAAAAATCAAAGATTGAAACCGGACAAATTTAAAAGGGAAATTGCACAAATTAAAGACACCAAATTGCGGGAAGGCAGAGCTCAGGGCGATGAAGCTACCGAACGACTCCTGCTGCTTCTAGCTTATTATTAGTCTAATTAATAGTATAGACCATACACAGGACTGAACAAAAAAGTTCAGATATTTTTTTTTACTATTGATGGTAATAGCAGAAATTGGGTTTTCAAATGCGATATGCGTTTTCCAAATTATTTATTTAGACATCTTCTTTCACCTTCAGAAACTGTGATGATTTGTTACAATATTCTGGATACGTTGGAAAGTGTTACATAATCTATGCTGCACGCATGATTTTTCGTTCTTGTTCTAAACTACATTAATTTGTTCAATGAATTTTTATTTGAATGTAACTAATTTTTTGTATACTACCTATTGTGTATAAATCCTACAGATCATATACAGGGCTTCACAAAAGATATCAACAACATTTCCGTTTAATGACGGAAATTTCCGAAGGGGAATTTTCAACTATGCTGTGTGGTTTAACTGAACTAGCTTTATAGTATACTATACAGTATTATAGTATGTATACAAATCTATAGCTAATATACAGAGCTGCACAAAAAAATTCGGATTTTTTTTTTATTTCCTATTGATGATAATAGCATAAACTGGGTTTTCAAATACGATATGCGTTTTCAAATCGTATATTTAGACATTCACCTTATTAAACGTTGAAGTTCTGTTACAGTTTTCAGAATGTGTTGGAAAGTGTTTCATAATCTATGCAGGACGCATGATTTTTCGTTCTTGTCACTTAAAGAACACACGTTCCCAAATAAAGAACTGTAACAATTCGTAAGTTTAGAGAAAGGAAAAATAAGACAGAAAGAATGCCAAAAATAGAAATATTAACTTATCAGATAAATAGCGTTTGGTAACAATAATTCAATTAAAGGCGAGGCTCTGGTCATAAAAAAAAAAAAAAAAAAAAAAGTTGCCTTTAACTGAAAGTCCATTGTAAGCGATTACGGTGGATCGTGCATCTTTTGTCGGCCATTCGCCTTTCTGAACAGCACCGTAATATCCAATTAGGAGAACGTTGAAAAGGGGAATAGTGTCATAGTAAATTAGTCATTGTCACAATAAAATTAAATAAAGGAATAATTCAATTTCTGCGCACAACAGAAGTAATATATTCTTTAATAGATTTTTTTCGGTTAATGCAAAGTAATTAGGTCATATTAAGGTTGTTCCCTGGATACGAGGAAAGAAAGCAATGGCGAGGTATTTCAAAAAATTATGGCCTGAAATAATAATTTTGAAATAAATTTAAGGGTGTTTCTCAGATCCAAAAGGGCAACTTTGTGACAAATTTTAATTTATTTTTATTGGGAAATGCATGAAACTAGCAATTGCTGTTGTTCAGAAACTATGTCATCAAGCTGTTTTTTTTTTTTGTTGTTGTTGTTGTTGTTGTTTTGTTTTTTCAAACGCAATATATCTTTCAGCAAATAGTGTCAAAAGAGACGTTTTGAACCGAATTTCAGCGCGAAAGTAGAATAATCACTCAAGAAAGGGCGGAAAACGTATTTGTCACGAGATCAAAATCGTTTGTAACTCAATTGGTAATTGATTGATCAAAAAATGGGAAACACAGTTCCATTCCAAATCGCTTCCACGGCCAGGCTTTCAAATTTTATATCTTTCCGTTAAAATTTGAATTTTTAAATGTGTCAAAACGTTTTTCGCTTGTTGAGCAGAACAGTTAAGAACAGCCTTAATAATTAGAAAAATATAAATTATTAAGATTACGACTATTAGGATTATAAATGTTATAACATATCTCGTGAATAATTAACTATTCAGTATTAATATTAATAAGACAACAGGGGTGGGGAGGTTTCAGGGGGCAGGCCCCCTCTGATTTAATAAAAAGTTTTCTCAAAAAATGTAGTCCTAGAGCAATGCTGTTAATTTAACGGATTTTTGAAATTCAAAATGCCTACCAGATTTCTCTAATAGTATTTTTCGCTTTATTTAATCACGGAATGTCTGATATTAAACAGAGAGAAGGTGGTGCTTTTCGGTTATAGCGGGCCCCGAGGATGAATCACAAAGTGACCAAGATTTATCGCCAAATTATAAAGCATATATGACATTATAATAATATATGATGTACATAACATTTCTTGACGAATACGGCCTAGTTACAGTCATATATGACATATAGTGAAACCTCCCTTAAGGAACCACCTCCCTGAACGATCATTTTTCCATGGAACGAAATTTATTCCCATAGGCTCAATACTAGTTTTACCTCCCTTCAGAGACCATCCCGGTTGAACTGCCTCCATGAGCGACCCATTTCTTTGAAGAAAATGAAACAAATTCCGTTTTTCCCTGATCGTTTGAAGAAGGGTTTATTAGAAAAATAATTCCGGAGAGCACACTCTTTATCCAACTTCTAAACTGAGTTTAGATTTTGTTTTTAATTCCGGTAAGTTTTAACTGTTTAAACCCCTTTGTGCCTTTTTAGTCAATGAATTTAACTCTGGTGACAAATTAAGAATGACGGTCAATAAACTCCTCTGCCCTATTCTGCCAGGAAACTCTCAAAGAAATAGATAAATTAATGAAATCGTCATTATTTGTTCCGGTCCAAAAAAAATTGCATTTGCTTACTGAACTTCGAAAGGACTGGGAAACAAAAACTATAAAACATAAAACCGTGAAATCAAAGCCAACGCTAATGTATTCATTTTTTAAACTCTGCAGTAATTAACTTATGTAATTAACTTTTGTTTTGATACTTAAATTTTCATATTTTTTCCTAATGTGAAAAATAAATTTTAGTAACATTTATTGTTACCTTTTTTCAACAATTAAAATTTAGATTTAAACATGACCTC
The DNA here is from genome assembly GCA_963932465.1 of Maratus speciosus. NCBI lineage: Eukaryota > Metazoa > Arthropoda > Arachnida > Araneae > Salticidae > Maratus > Maratus speciosus. Next base: position 605,306,176 of record OZ010788.1, on the reverse strand, counting down.
CATTAAGAGACCACCTCTCGGTGCGACCCGTTTTTATTGGAACGGAACGCGGTCGCTTTAGGGAGGTTTTACTGTATATATATATGACATGTGTATAAGAAGTATATAGGGCATATAAGATGATCTAATGACGTGTATGGCACATATATGTAAAAGACAAAAATGGAAATATTAACTTAATCACATAAATAGCGTTTGGTAACAATAATTCAATTAAAGGCGAGGTTCAGGTCATAAAAAAGATTGCCTTTAATCGCAAGTGCATTGCAGACCATTACGGTGCCTTATTGACCATTCGCTTTTCTCACAGCACTGTAACATCCAATTAGGAGAACGTTGAAGAATAATAGTAAATTAGTCATTGTCACAACAAAATTAAATACAGGAATAATTCAATTTCTTTGGACAATAGAAGAAATGTGTTCTTTAATAGATTTTTTTTCTGTTACGGTTAAAGCAAGGTAATTAGGTCATATTTAATGTTGTTTAGTGGATAAGAGGAAAGAAAGCAATGGTGTGTAGCATTTCAAAAATTTTTGGCAGGACCTGAAGTAATCGTTTTGAAAATAAATTGAACAATTAGGTTTATCAATAGTTAAGATCACAACAATTGGTATAATCAATAATATTACACAAATTTTTTCGTGAATAACACTGGTCGGACCCAAAATCCTCTCTGTAGAAATAACGGCAGATTTCACGTTTTTAAAACAGAATATGACAATGAAATTGATGTATCGGATACCATTTTTTAGGTGGGAGGGCTTGATTTTAAAATTGATGTATTTTATATCTTGCTAAAACGTAAGAGGAAATTGCGCAAATTATAAAATGTATATAACATGTAAATTACCTATGAATAAATCTATATAAACCTTTTTCCGAGTTACAGCGGCAAAAAGAATGAAAATATGTTAGTGGGTACTGCTGGACACGAAAGGAAGGGGGTGGGGGCAGAGAGAATGACACAAAAATAAAAATACATGATACAAATGTCATAAAACTAGATTTTCATGACATATTTTATCGATCTGTTATCTAAGACATTGAAAATACTTTTTTATGATTTCAATTTTATCTATCGTTGCAAATTAATATGATAATCCCTCACCATTTGTTATTATTATAAAACTGTTTCTCGGAAAAAATAGTACGTTCTGGTGCAATTTGGATGTCATATTTAGATTTAGAAATATTAAATATGTACGGTTCACATATTTACTTTGCAGGAAAGGAAAACTTTTTTTTTTTTTTTTTTTTTTTTTGGCCGACCAGTGTAGTTAGCCGTTCAGGATAAATATTAATGAGACAACGGAGGGGGGGGGGGGGGGGGGTCAGGGGGCAAGGACCCTTTGATGTAACGAAAAGTTTCCCAAAAATGAGTCCTAGAGAAGTATTGTTAATTTAGCAGGTTTTCCTTATTCAAAATATTTACCAAAGTTTTCGAACAGTATTCTTCGATTTATTTAATCACGGAATATCTGTCATTAAATAAAGATTACTAAATTGGAAATTCTAACATGTTTGGTATCATTGTCTCACATTTTATAAATAAACGAAATATATATTTTTTTTTTTTATCATGAATGTGAATGTAAAATTGTGTAATGATTTACTGGAGTGGGTGTGCAATCGTATTTCAAATTCGCAAGAGCTAAATCACCAGAAAATATTTCTAGTAATATTAATATGAAATAAATGAAACTGCGGGTTCGGAACTTCAAATATTAAAATGACGCTTAATAAACGCAATATTTAGTACAATAATTTAATTATTTCAATCAAATGCGAGATTGTGGTCTCAAAAAAAGCTTTAATTGACAAGTTCGTTGTAGGTGATTTACCGAAGTGGCTGTGATCGTATTTCAAATTCGCAAGAGCGAAATCACCAAAAAATATTTATAGTAATATTAATATGAAATTAATAAAACTGCGGGTTCGGAAATTCAAATATTAAAATGACGCTTAATAAACGCAATATTTAGTACAATAATTTAATTATTTCAATCAAATGCGAGATTGTGGTCCCAAAAAAAGCTTTAATTGACAAGTTCGTTGTAGGTGATTTACCGAAGTGGCTGTGATCGTATTTCAAATTCGCAAGAGCGAAATCACCAAAAAATATTTATAGTAATATTAATATGAAATTAATAAAACTGCGGGTTCGGAAATTCAAATATTAAAATGACGCTTAATTAAATCAATATTTAGTACAATAATTTAATTACTTCAATTAAAAGCGAGATTGTGGTCTCAAAAAAGCCTTTAATTGACAAGTTGGTTGTAGGTTATTACGATTATTATAGATCGTGTATCTATCATCGGCCTTTCGCAGCGCACCGTAATATCCAATTAGGAGAATGTTGATAAAGGACAGACATTGCCAAAACAAAAATTAATAGAAGAATAATTCAATTTAAACGGAAAACAGAATATTGTTTTATCATTAGGGTTTGCACAAGGTAATTAAATTAGGTCATATTAATGTTGCTCAATGGTTGAGAGGAATTGAACAATAACAAGCGGGAGAAGAAGTGTTAAAAATTCACTCACATTTTATAACGAAATATATATTTTTGGACCCCGCCACTCCTCGAATTGGTTTAACCCTTAAATGCCTAATTTTTCAAAAATCATTTTAATAATGTTTTGCGGCTTTCATTTTTTAAATAAATCATGGGAAAAATACTTGAAAAAAATCATATTTTGTTTTAAGTATGATTTACGGCTAAAAACTGTTTGTTACTAACTGGCAATACAGGTCTTTAATTGAAAAAATAATTTTATTCCATAAAATTCTATAATATTAAACACAAAAGAATTTTAGGAACTCTGATAAGAAATAAATTTTACTTGCTCACTGCAGACCAAAATAGGATATTTCGCAAGCTTCCAAACAAAACAAAAAGAAGATGTAACAACAATTGAAAAAATAAATCTATCTTTATTCTTAAACAGCACAAGTGTTGCCATCTACATGTTGAAAATCGATTTAATAATATTTTCAGAATGTATTTTATTGGCAACATTAGACATAATAGCTTCAAAATTATTCTAATAGTATTTTAGAAGCATAAATTGGGTATGTAGCCGAAAAGCAACACCCGGCATTTAAGGGTTAAAACACCAAAGTCCACCACTTAGGCAGATCGCATACTGAACAGATAAGCGACAAAAGCGTGAGACAGGAGACAAATTCTAGTGTTCAAACCGGTTTCTTCTTTGTTAACAGGGTGAAATGTCTCTTGACTCACTCTTTTTTGTCGCTTGTCTTCTTCAGTGTTTACTCTACAGTGTTACCTCTAAACTTTTATAGAAATTACTGAAAGATGTTTTTCTTTTGCAGGAAAATTAGAAACGTTTCTGGTTTTTAATCCTCATGAAGGGCATAGAATGCCATTTAATTTGGCAGTGTGATAGCGAATTTTGAAGTATTAACATGTATGAGATAATAGAAAGTTGTGCGATTGGTACGTCCGACTAGTTTATGTTGTAATAATACTACAATTTTGAAACATTTTTCTTAAAATTCTGTACAGAATTTCTTTTTCCCAGCAAAATAAATAATTAAATAGACAATAGATCGGAGCAATTACACAGAAAATTATCTTTTTTTTTTTTTTTTTTTTTGGGGGGGGGGGGAATAAAATTGATAATATGTTTAATTTAAGGATATGATAGGAAAACTTGATATTTTTATATTCCATAATAAAATCCTAATAAAAAAGCATTGTAAATTACTGTTTACAAACAAAGTTAAGTACTATTATTGTCTTTGTAAAGTTATAATGTTGCGTCAGTTACAAAATAAAAGTTACGTCAGTTACATGTGTAAATGCCATTTTTTTCTATTTTATTATTCAGAAATTAATTAAACAAATTGCCGTTATAATTTGGAATTACTTAATGTTGTTGAGAACATTAAATCACTTTTTTAACTGGATAGTTTTGATAATTTTTACACTTCAATGAAGGCAAAAAAAATGTTTGTATATTTTATGTTATGTCAGTTACAGAATTTTGAATTGCAATTTTTGTGACTAAAAGAGAGATTGAAATAATCTGCAGGTACTTGGGTAGTAAGTCCTTAGAAAAAAAAATATTTTAAATTGTAAAAATTTCTTCTACCTTGTTAGTAAATTTTCTACATAATTTTTAAAACAAAATTCGATGATAAAATGCTACGTCAGTTACGATGGAATCGCCCAAAACTTTCTTCCTGAAGGAGTAAGAGGAGAATCAATAAAATCTTAATAACCCAACTGACTTAGTTAAAATACGGATAAACATGAACTACTAAATTAACTACGAAAATGCACATTTTAAAAAATGTAGGGGAGAGGGGGGCGCATGGAACAATTTTTACATTTTTGACTATTTTTAAAAATTGTTATGAGCTATTGAACCAAAAAATGATTTATATGAATAATTAGAATTTCTTTGTTTTTTTGGTGAAACTTTTGGATGCATTTATCAAGAATTTCTAACTTATATCATCATTCTAAAAATTGTCTAAATTTGTTCACATGTGCCCCGGTGGAGGGGTAGTTGTGAACATAGCTGGGGCACATGTAAACACATGCGTAAATAAGACAAAAATATTTTTTTGTCAATAAAAACTGTGATAAAAACTAATAAGATGCTCTTTTTCTAGTTGTGTGAATAAATCAATAAGTGTTTCAACATAGATACAAGAAATTATTCGTAAAATTATACACTAATATGCCTACTCCTTTTGAGTCACTTTTAATTGTTATCTAACTTCCAGTAAATTAAAACTGTGAAGCAATCCTGAAAGCAGTTAATATGTTATAGCTCAATGTTTGACAAGGGTAATTAAATTTTAAACTAAAAAAAAAAAAAATGTATTCAGACTTAAAAAATACACTTGTGAACTGTTCACATCTGCCCCCATATGTTCTGTTCACAAGTGCCCCATCTACCAACTTCAGCCTAACTTATAAAAAAAATATTTTTTAAATTGAAATAAAGAAACAAAACTTTTTGTAAACTTACCTAATTAATGCCACTATAGAATGCAATGCTGATATTCTTCTTTAAAAAATGTCTTGTTTTTACTTCAATAACTTAGAAGACTTTTTTACTTCACACCTTCTAAAACAAACAAATTACAACTACTAGAAATCAAAATGGCCCATTGTTCTGAAAATTCAGCTAAAAGAGGGTACCAGTACTAACATCAATTTGTAATTTTTTGAATTTTTTTATTTCAAATTAACTGAGTGTACTATGTACTGTTCACATGTGCCCCCTTCTCCCCTACTACACAATTAAAATAATAAAAATCAAAATCTTGTGGACGATTATATTTGGCTCTTTTTCATTATCAAAACCTTGATTTACAACTGAGATTGCGTAACTTGTACTTTAAAAATAACTTTACACAAAATATGTAGACTCACGTCTAGTTAACCAAAAAGAAGAAAAAGAAAAAAAAGAGAGATGAAGAACAATTGAGGTTTTTTAAAAAAAGAACCACAATTATTACGAAACAAAGTTATTTCTTCCCTTTTAATATCCGAATACTTTAGCTACAATTATTAAAACTGGTTCACAACTTCCAAAATCCATTGTTCCATTACACTTTAACCTGAGATAATACTTCCTCCTTTATTTTTGTTTAACCTCGCGTGTTCGGTGACCTCTATCTCTCTCTAGTCTTTTTTGTCAGTCACCCAATAAATTTTGTTTCAAGCATTTTAAAAACTTGCTGATTGATTATTTGTTTGTTATAGTTCAGGCACGTAATTTTATTTCACCTTTTTTTTTTCTTTTTTTTTTTTTTTTTAACCGATTAACGAAACATTTATTTTGTGACAAAATATCTACTTTTAATCATAGAAAAATACACAGTGGGTCTGTTCAGAGCCTAGTCCGACCCATAGACTGGGCTCGGGCCGTTTTTTTTTCAGTCTTGGGCTTTTTCTTTTATAATAGTGATATTGTATATGTTTTTTAACTCTTTGAGCGTTAGACTAGAGATCTGCACGGGCCGGCCCGTGGCCCGAATTCCGCGGGCCGGGCTCGGGCCTATTTTCATTCAAGGCACTCGAGTCGGGCCCGGGCCATACTTTTTTCTGAAGGGCCGGGCCGGGCCTTATTTTTTCTGTACAGAGCCGGGACTGGTTTCATTTCTAGTCTTCACGGCCCAAACTTTCAGCCGTAGGTTTGACTCAGCCCGTATGAAAATCATTGTCTCGGCGTGGCCTGGTCCGTTCAAAATTCAGTAAAATTAGGCTTGTCCCAAAAATTTTTACAAAAAATGCATACATTTTTAAATCGCCATTATTATACAATTAAACATTAACATTCATTCTTTTTAAAGAATTGTAGATTTCTACGTTTATTAAGATATAGTTAAAATATAGTAAAACGTGTGAAAAAGAACCTGCCTATGACGGAATCTTGCTTTAAACTGAAAAACGTGTTGATCCATGCAAAATGAATATACTAATGCGTAAGAAAAGAATATATAATGCATTTACACTTGCTAAGAAGGGAACTTGTCTATAACGCATTTTTTTTTTTCTTTTCTATGCAATTCCGTTTTAGATTTTACTGTATAGCATTTTTCAGATTTTTAACACTTCAATACATGAAATATGGATTAACAATATTAATGATAACTGAAACATACAAGACATAGAAATTCATTAAAAAAATAAATATCGCACCCTGCACTTCTACATAAATGAAGATTATAAGCATGAAAAAAAAGTAAGATAAATATTTTCGTACGAGGCAAATTTTTAATCAAATCGACGTAAAAATGAATGTTTTGTAGAAATTCACTCCGCCCGAAAGAAGTTAATGTAAACTAAAGAAGTTAATGTTCCATTTAACTTCTTTTCGGGCCGGCCGGGCCCGGGCCGAACTTTTAACTTTTTTACCGGGCCGGGTCGGGCCAATATTTTTTGGTACGGTCCGGGTCGAATTTTTCTTTCTATGAGTCGGGCCGGGCCCGGGCCTGGAAACAGTGTTGAATTCAGACACTTTTCCCCGGGAGGGATTTCTGTGGCTCCGGGGGGGACATCATAATGTTCCGGAGGGAAATTGCAGTTTTTGACCATTGAAAACACAAAACGTCAAATCTTCCGGGGGGACATCTCATTGCTCCGGGGGGGAATGTCCCCCCCGGGCCACCCCCTGAAATCAACACTGCCTGGAAATGTCGGCCCGTGCAGACCTCAATGTTAGATAGCATTTTTCCATACCTCTTTAAGGCTTCACAAAATAATATCTTTGCATACTGATATTGTACGATAAAGGATTGTGGACAAGGGGTTAAAGTAGACATTTAAAATAACAATTTAAATAATGCAGAAAAAATAACTAAAATATTTCCATAAACTGACAACAATGTACTCCATACTAAGCAAAACTTTTGTGGCAAAGGGTTAAAAATTTTTTGAATTGTTGCTAGAATTTTAGTTTAATGGATGAAAGTAAAAAAAGGGTTTTTTTTTTTTTTCATTTTAGCAGATGGCCTTCAATATAAATATAGAATTTTTTCAGAACTTTCCACTTCGTGTCTTTCAACATCAAGAAAACTGAATTGCAAAAGAAAAGAAAATATTCATTCAAAAATATTTCTGCTTTACAATAAATAATGATTGGGATATAATAAAGCAAAATATCTATATACTATATAAAATCTATAATAAAAACTTTAAAACTATTAATTCTGAACGGATTTCAAATTTCACTTCTGGCTTACATGAAAAGGTGAAATGCGTGGGCGTCTTCTCGATATCGAATGATGCATTAAAACTCAACTTTAGAGGCATTCAGCAACTTTAATTGAAATCTACAGAAAATCACTGAAGCGATTTACCCATTGACGCAAGGCAAGCTGCAGAACAATGACTGTTTCAACTTTACTTAGCGTTCATGGATTAGAGGATAAAATGGGAAATTTAATCCAAGTTAATGTTTCCACGTGACAACGTTACAGGCGTCTTACATGATGTAATCTGCGAGCCTTCTACTAATCCCTATTATTCCACACAATGCTACTGTTATTGAGGCATTAGCACAAAGGAACGGGAGGGAGAAGATGATGTTGGTAGGGAGATCCAAAAATTTAAGATGTAATAGTGAGCTTTTTCCTATCCTTTTAGATGTAGTTGCGAAAATGACATCCTAACAAAAAAGCTTAGCAATTTTGACCGAATATCGAATTTACTTAAGGCTCCTGTCCCAGCCTGCTAAGGCACTCACGAGCTAATCCTAGGGGAAGGGATTTTTCTAATATCTCGTTTGCATTTCGACATTTTTAAATATTTTTTTTTTCATTGGATAGCCGAGATCTGTCTCTACATCGCACCTTTTTTTACTTTTTCGATTTTGGTTGCAGATATTTTTTAGAATGACACTTTCATTTTCAGAACCGGCTTTCTGGTTTTTCCGGAATCGGACCTCGGCTATCCAATGCAAAAAAAAAAAAAAAAAAAAATAAATAAAATGTCGAAATGCAAACGAGATACAATCAAACCTCGTTAACACGAACACGCTTAACGCGAATTACTTTTAGCACTAACTGTTTCCGATTGCCCCGTCTAGTTGTACGAAATTACCCCCGCCCCGTCTAGTTGTATGTCTCTGTTGTACAAAGATGCTACTGAGGCCGTTTTTGGTGTTCTCGGCTGGGACTCGCCTAGGTGAAGACCTTATGCCTACGCTCCCTGCGTAGGTCTGTCCAAGTAGCTAAGGAAGGATGCGGATATGAACTCTCTCCGGACAGTGAAAATAGAGTACGGTGGACTCTGTCTAGTGAGTGACCCACGTGTGGTACTAGCAATACTGTGGACAGATCTTAGTTAAGCTCTCATCGAAAACTATTTCAACATCTTTAAACTTTTTGTGAATATTTTGTATATAGCTGTAAATAAAGCTTTTTATAGCTATAGACCATCCTGAATCAATAACGGTACAGTATATATAAATTTATTACGAAAATTAAATTTCAGCGCTTTATTAAATTCCATGAAAATTTCTCTTTTAAATTTATTTTACAATCTTAGTTTATTAAATTATTTCCTATAAACAATATTCCATTCATTCTGTTTACTTAAATTCATTTCTATTTAAAATGCGTACTTTAATATTTATTCCCTTTCAAAATCTTTCTAAAAAACACTTCCCGTAATGATTTTCCTTCAAAACCTTTTTTATTTGTGAATTTTAAAATGCCGATTTTTAGTCTATTAAAGTTATCTGTTTTATGCCATTTTCTTCTTTCTGATTTTATTCCAAAAGTCAATTCGCGCCCTTTTCCCGGGAGCACCGCATGTGTCCTAATTTCTTACGCGGCTAGAATATATTTCTCCACTGCTTCGAAACTGTGATTGGCTGTCCCAAACATCCGCATTAGCGTAGAAAACCTTCCGCTTCTCACTTTTTAATCTGAAACATGAGTACAGAGCTCAGAATTTTTCGTCTGATCTGTTGTCTAAAAAATACTGTTATTGCTGTGAGAAAGTGAGACGTCGGAGTTATAATGTGATATCGAACATATTTAAAAGTGTACTGCAAGTATGACATGATTAGCTGTTCTTTTAACAGTGAAATTGTGTAACTAATTTTCAAATTTAAGTCGTTAGCTGACTCTTTTTTTAAATTCTCTCTTTGTTCTTTATATATATATATATATATATATATATATATATAAACATTTTTTTTTTTTAACTGATACATTAAATTTCAGAGGTCACCATTTTGTTAAAATCTGAAATTTGTATATGATTAGTATCATCACCTTTTTTTACTTTGCTGTTAGAGTTCATTCATTAACACTCTATACATGCATTGTTAATTACAACAGAGTGGGACACAAATAAATCTCGGGCCGCACATAAAAGTCAACCATGTGGCTCGCAGGCCGCAGATGGCTTTTATATACTATCGAAAGCATCGCATTTTACAGTATCTAAGCTAATACAACACTGCAATAATAAAAATTCACCCTCTATCAATCTTACTATTATCTTATTGTTATTGTAGTAAAGAAATAGAAAGAAAAAAAACCTTCAATGACTCAATCCTACTACCTCACCTGACAGTTCCATTACGATTGAACATCGAAAATAAAAAATGTAAACAAACCAAAATTGGCCAACCATTTTACTGTCAAAATGGTTTCCCTATACGGATGTTGCCGACACTAAATTTGAAAAGCTAAGTTAATTATGCCAACCGTCTTTTGTATGAATGACCTAGTGACCGCGAGTATAACGCGAAATCTATACAAAAAAAGAAGGGAAGCATTTTTAAATAACAATGCCCTAGCTTAAATGCCTAGATAATCTTCCATCGTTTGCAATTTCGAAAACTGCGATCACGACTCTAATAAGAACTGGAGTCTAATTCCGACATTATGCAGCACAAAAAGAAAAAGGAAAAAATCGAAGCACGCAAGACCGAGAAAAAGGTCTCTGAAGATAACAACTTTTAAGACAGAAAAAATAAAAAATGAGCTGAAGTGTATATTTTGATAGTTATTCTTTTTGGAGTGTGTATTTTTAGGCTTATTAATCCTTTGAGAGGTGACGTATTGCCTGTATGGATTTCTTTGAGAGATAAACTTGAGCATGATGAGTACCTATCATTTATGAGATTGTCTTCATAAATTATTTTAAACAAAGCCGTCCTTAGGGGTATGCGACAAGTGCCTCGCATCCAAAAAAAAAAAAAAAAGAAAAGAAAATACACAAATATTTATTATTCATTTTGTTTTGAGTTATTTATTATTATAATTTGTATGAGCAAACATGTTTGTTTATAATTATAATATTTTAGCATAATCCTGCTCCTGCGTGCGCCACGGTGTGTAACATGAGAGCTTTTTGAAAAGGTGATTGCGTAGTGTTGCCAATTTAGCGGATTTTTTTTATATATATACAAAATATGTATCAGAACTGTTACCTTCACTTTATTTGATCACGAAATACCAGTCATTCAATAAAGCAAAAATTACTAATCGAAATTTCTGGTAGATGAATAAAAATGGTCAGTTAAATTGGCAACATTGGTGGGAATGAGAGAGGATTAACGAATTTGGAAGGAGGGGGGGGGGGCTAGCAAACGATATTCTTATCGTAGAAATGAAATTTTCATGTTCAAGGCAGGTTTCGTTTCAATAGGGTTTACTGTATTTTTATGTCCCAATTTAGAAGCCGTTGTAAGGGTTTTTTGTCTCCGTATCCTGCGTTTTGCGATACCACATTACATGGGACGTTCATATAAAAGGTTTTCCATCTGTTGTTTTTTTTTTTTATTATGAAAGAAAACGCATTTTTTATGAGTGAAAATCGAAATCCTTTATTGGACATGGAAGGTATGGGTCTATGCTATTTATGTATGGAGTACAATATCGCACATGTGGCCATCGCGGCTCCGCTTACATGTTATCATCAGACACTCAAAATTTTCAATGACTTTTCCCAAAATGAGTGGATCCATGGCCAAGATTTCGGCCCGGGTGTTACGTTTGAGGTCTTAGTTTGTGCGGGGGGGGGGGGGGGATTGGCGCACACTTTACTTTTCAGAAACCCCCAAAGAAAATAATCCTCAATCTGGAAATTTCCCGTTCAATAAGTTGATGGTTTGGCGAGCAGTGTGTGCCGTTGCACCTTTGTTGTGTTGTCAACGAGTCCAAAATTACAAAATGACATACATTTGACAGTTCATACATGTATGACAGCTGATACAAATAACCTGTGAAATATTTATAGTTCAAAATAGAACTAATAGATAGACCACCCTTTATGTTGCACCTCTTCACCTGAAGTATGTTCCAAGCAAAATGTACAAGATCTCGCATGTGTATCTATTAATATTATCAAGAAATATTGCTACAAAACTAATTTTAAGATAATATAGGGTGAAATCCCCAGTTATTGACACCTAACCAGCAACTGACACTTCAGAAAAAATGCAACTCAAATAAGCATTTTCTTGTAAAATTCTGCAAAGTAATGCTATCTAGTGGTAACTTATTTGTCTTAACTGTTATAAATCCTTTTTCAGTTAGTGGTTTTTCAAAAAAGGAATTGTGTCAGTTACTGGAGTTATTACCCATAATTTTAGAGTTCCGTACTTAAAAACGGAACCATTATAAGATGAATCTCAATAAGAAGTCTGTCACAGCCATTTTACTCGTAAACTATGGAACGGGGAAGTTCAAATTAGCTGAAGTAATAAAGGTTATTGACACACATATTTGTAGATTATTAACCATTCAGAAATATATTTAAGAAATTTATTGAAGAATTATTATTATTATTATTTTTTTTTTTTTTTTTTTTTTTTTTTTTTTTTTTTTTGGGATGGTGTAAAAGTGTCGTGTGAAAGCCTTCGTAACGCCGAACTCAAAAATACATTTCTTTTAATTTTAGGTATTATATTTTCAGAGATATCGTCGAAAATGTAATGAAAAAATATGTCCACCACAACCTCTATTTCCGAATATACTGAACCTAAAAGCATGAAAAAATTGGGGGTAGTAGAAGTTAACTTAAACCTTGCTGAAAAACTATAGCGATTTCCCTAGGTCAAATAGTTTGAGAAAATCGCATTCTTCCGTTACGCACAAATTCAGATTGCGGGCGTTCAGCAAAGGAGCACTGGAAGTATCTATTGTCACAAGCATATAAAAAGATTGTTGATAATGATTTTCGAAAAAAAAAAGAAAAAAATCTGTAATTAGCCGAGATATTAACCCTTAAAGACACGGACGGTTTGGACAAACATGAGGACACAGAAGGCGTACTCTATGCGTTATCGGTTTTTAAAGCCTAGATAATAACTTTTAATGATATATTAGTGTAATGCAATGCCCAGTTACTAATTCATATATTTTTTGTTCGTAACCTTCTGTGCGCGAGTAATACTCGCACTTGACTGGTTTATTTAGTAATAAAAAGTATAATTTTTCAAAATTTTGTTGACAATTTTTTAATGTATCATTACTATACTTTCAAAAACAAAGATAAGAATGAAACAGATTTAAAACTTTGTAATAGCGATTTGAACAAGAAAGAATCCTTCAGGTGTCAGTTACTGAGGTGTTTCACCCTAAGTCAAAACCTAAACTGTTAAAATTTCATTTAATTTCTAAGTATGGGCTTTTGGCCGTAAGCATCAGTGGCGCCAACTTTTAAAGGCCCATGGGGCGCGAGCCCACCCAATAATTTCATCTCTCCGCCCACCCAATTTCAATTGATTTAATTCATAATTTGTTTTTGTTTTTTAATTATTTAATCGCTGAAAAGAAATTTGGTTTTATTAACGTTCGAAAAATAGTCAGGACATCCATTAGGCTTACAGGACCACTGAAAACCCCCTTCAGCGGATGTATTGTTAAATTTCTCACGAAAACAATATCCTGCCTATTTTGTCATCTGTTCTGATGTCTTGAATTGATAGAGCACTTGGATGACTAAAATGACTTTTCTTGACATTTAGTATTTTGCACTTTCAAAAGTTAGCAATTCCAATGTTATTTAAAATAAATATTAATGTATTTATAAGGAAGAACTTATAAGAATATAATTTAATAATTTATTTATAAAATTATAATGTTTTAAAAATTTGCCTAGAGAAAACAATTTAATTTCGAATTAAGATCTTTAGTCATTCGCTCCCACCTTCTCTTTCTCTACACACATACACACTAAGAGAAAAAAATTATATGTGTTAATTAAAAAATTTTAAGCTCATCCAATATTTTTGAAAAGTTAGTGCTTCTGGTAAGCATAGTGCGAAAAAAGGCGGAAGCATTTTTAAATAAAAATGCTTAATAATCTTGCATCATTTGCAGTTTCAAAAACTTGGAGTCTTAATTCCGACATTATGCAGCAGAAGAAGCAATAAAGAAATAATCGAAGCACGCAAACACAGAGAAAAAGGTCTTGCGAGATAACACTTTCGAAAGTGGGAAAATAAAAACAAAGGTGTTGTGTAGATTTTGAGATTTATTTTTGTTAGAGTGTATTTTTAGACGGTATATTAATCCTTTGGGAGGTGACGTATGGCCTGTACGGGTTTCTTTGAGATAAACTTCAGCATGATGAGTGCCTGTCATTTATTCGGTTGTCTTCATAAATTATTTCAATGAATACTTATCAAACGCAAAGTTATTGGGTATGTTCAAATCACATAACTTGATTTTATCCGAAAATTTTCCCCTTTTGGTCGGCTTGACCTATCTTGGTAATTACACAGGTCTGCAAAAAAAGAATTTTTTTTTTCAGCTGCATGGGATATTTTTGGTTAAATATGTTTTTTACTGTGCTGAATCCAAAAATGACATCTATTTTCCTCCATCTCGTACTTTGTAAAAAAAAAAAAAAAAACGGGCTAAAATACGGAAATACTACTGCCAATCTAGACGCTAGTAGTATTTTCGTATTTTAACGGAACTTTTTCCCGATAAATTACAGAAAATTTTCCGGGTGTTTTTTTTTTTTTTTTTGAATTTACCGGAAAATTTTCTGTAATTTACCGCGAAAAAGTTCCGTTAAAATACGGAAATAGTACTGGCGTCTAGATTGCCAGTAGTATTTCCGTATTTTAGTCTTTTTTTTTTTTTTTTTTTTTTTTTTTTACAGTGTACAGTACTGTTACAAAACATGGGGGGTTTACATGAGAAAAGCACAACTGCGATGTAAAAAAAAATCAATATTTTATTACAAATAACTACATTAAAAATTATACTACAAGTTTCAAATTATACTTTCCCCCTTGCTTACACTTTACATTTCAGTAGATGTTGTGTGAATCGTGGTAGAAGCATATGTGTGTGTATGACTCTTTTTGTTCGTTCCTCAGATTCCTGGCATATTCTATTTGTATTCCTCTTGAGTGTCATTGTTAGTAATATGAAATTAATATATGGAATCATTATTGGATATATTTTTTTTACTCAAGAATAAGGATACCAGATTTCAGGTTAAAAAGAGAAATAGTACGCTTATTAAACTAAAAACATGAGTTTCGCAAGAAAACCTGACGTGATGGAATTTTAATATTTTTCCCGGTTTCAGTGAGTAAAAACCTATAAAAAACAGTCAATAAATCTTATGCAGTTTTTTGGTTGCAGAACTGTGTTATTTTCCGTTCTTTTTTTTTTCTCCGTTCTTGCAGATCGAATTAGGATATTCTCAATTTGAGCAAGTCTAGAATATACTTTCAGATGAAAAACTATCGGGTAGAATTTGGGGCATCTTGGTTAGAAATGGCTCACATTAAGGCATCTTATGTTTCGGAATTTGTAGAGCAAATAAACACCATTATAGAAGTGGTCACAGGGTTCGGCGATATATATCAAAGGACCAACCGAAACAGGTTTTTAAGACAAACCGAATTTCTGTAATCTTCCTATTTTCGGACAAAAACGTCCAAATTTTTTTTAAGTGATTAATACATGCATAAATGTGGATAATTATTAATTAATTATACGTGTTTATTAAATCTACATAATTATTAGTTGTACGTATGGTCCGAAGTTGGTCTCTGTGCCTCTGACCAAAACTTTATTTTCATAGAAAATAAAAATTTATTCATAAACGAGACAGAATGATTTTCTAATTATACGAATTTCATCTCATTAAAAAATGTTTTAGGTATACATAACTCAATTTATTACCCGACTGCCAAGAAGGGTTATGTGTTTCACGCGTATCTGGGTTCTGTGGATTTCTTTATACCCTCGAAACATCCCAAAGGCTGGATGGATTTTAATGAATGATGTCTCTATCGATTTGTCTTAACCGTCCGATGGTTATAGGCTAGGTTTTGATTTCATAAATTCAAAATGGCGGCCGTAAAATACAAAATGGCGGTAGAAACGAAAATGAATCTCCGTAATCTTATTTTGGGCCGAAAACGAAAACGTCCAAATATTTTTTTTAAAGGGATTAATACATACAATATGCATAATTATTAATTAATTATATGTGTTTATTAAATATACATAATCATTAATTATAGGTGCGGCCCAAAGTTGGTTCCCTGTGCCTCTGGCCAAAACGTTTTATTTTCATATGAAATAAAATGCAATTAATTCATGAACGACACAGAATGATTTTCTAATTATACGAATTTCATCTAATTATAAAATGTTTTACGTATACATTTTGTTGAATTTCTAAAAAAGTGCTGAACCAGTTTTGATGAAATTTAAATGAGATTCATTACAGAGTACTCTTATAATTAAAAAAGAAGTCACATGAATCGGTCACGTAGTTTTAGAGTAATCGGTGAATATACAGAAAAACAATAAAAAAGTCGAGTTTTCGCGATACACCGCTGCTTCGCATCCAAGGTCAATTCCATCGTAATTGACATAACACTTCATCATCGAATTTTGTTTTCAAAAATGAGTAGAAAATTTACTAATAATGCTAGAAAAAATTTTTACATTTTAAAATATTTCTTACTAAGGACTTAATAGCTGCAGATTATTTCAAACTCTATTTTAGCCCCAAAAATTGCAATTCAAAATTTTGTAACTGATGTAACATAAAATATACAAACATTTTTTTTTCTATTTTCATTGAAGGGTAAAAATTATCAAAACTATCCCGTTAAAAAAGGTGATTTAATGTTCTCAAAAACACTAAGTAATGACAAATTATAAAAGTAACTCGTTTAATTAATTTCTAAACAATAAAAAGAAAAAACGGCATTTACACATGTAACTCGCGTAACTTTTATTGTGTAATTGACGTAACATTATGACTTTATAAAGGCAATAAAGATACTTAATTTAGTTTGTATACAATAATTTACAATGCCTTTTTATTAGGATTTTATTATAGAACATGAAAATATCAAGCTTTCCAATCATACGCTTAAATTAAACATATTATAAATTTTATTTCCCCCAAAAAATGAAAATTTTCTGTGTAATTGCCCCCAACTAACCCAGCGATTCGCAAGCGACTAACGTAATTACTTACAACAGAATGAAGGAAAATATTGATTTTATTGGTTTTTGCTGAATTTTTAAAAAAGAACTGAACCGATTTTAATAAAATTTAAATGGGATCCATACGAGAGTACCCCTTTCAAAAAAAAAAAAAAAAAAAAAAAAAAAAAAAAAAAAAAAAAAAAATCACATGAATCAGTCGCATAGTTTCGGAGTAATCCGCGAACATACCTTAAAAATAAAATAAATACTCACGCGTCGAATTGAGAACCTCCTCCTTTTATTGAAGTCGGTTAAAAAAAAAAGAAAGAAACGTACTCAAAGACCACTATTCTTTTTTTCTTTCTTTTCTTTTTTTTTTTTTTTTTTTTTTTTTTTAATATGAAGCAAGAAAAAGAAATAAACTCCGTCAGTATCGCCAGGTGGAAAATGTACGTAATCAAATATAATAAGTTGAAAGTGATGCTAACAGGAAGTCCGGATCTGATTCGAAAAATGAGGTCGAACGGGGTCAAGATGCGGGAGGATTCGTATTACGGGCCCGTATTGTGTAAATGGCCATGAAAAGCTTGTACATAACTATCTGAAACTTCTTTTAATCATCATTTGTCGCATGACGAATTAAAAAAAAAAATTAGTAAGAAACTTTACCCAGTCAAAAAGTAAGATACAGTTTTGTTCAGGAGTCAGTGTTGCATATATGAAAGCAATGAGACGCTAGAAGTCGTACCTCATAATTCTCATTTGCAATCTTAAATCTATGAACATGGAATGTATTCGTATTTTTTTAAATTTTTCGAAAAATTATAAAAAAATAAAAAGATAAAGAATAAAAAAATTAAAGATTAAAAAAAGAAAAGATTAAAAAAAGAAAAAGATTAAAAAAGAAATAAAAGATTAAAGAAAGATAAATAATAAAAGAAAAAATAATAAATACTGTATAACTATACAGATAATAATAATAAAAGATAAACAGATAAAAAATTAATATGAAAAATATAAAATAAAATATAAAATAAATATAAAATAAAATAATTAATAAAAATTAATATTATTAATATTAAATTATATTAATAGCATTAAGCTTTGAGTGCAAATTGATAAAATAATGAAATATTTTAAATTCATGCCAGCTGTATTGTAGAAAGAAGGGATAAATAAATTTAATTGCTTCTATACGAGCGCCACGTATAGGTGCCCATTCAGGGCGCCTACAATCCTTAATTTTGCTTACTGACTGCTATATACAAATAGCAATTTGCACCTTATTTCGTAGAACTTTCTCGATTAAATAAGTCTAATTACTATTCGGTAAAAGTGATGCTCAAAAATTAATTTTGTGACGGGATGCCTGCCCGTCGTGAAGAATGAATGATTACATTTAGCAATATAATTAATTACATTTGAACATTGGCAAAATATCGGGTACAAATGGACACACATACATAAATAAAGTTGAACAATTTTCAATTTTGCTGGAAAGCACTAAAAAATTAATAATATGGAAGCCAATCATAGTTCATTCCGACCGTACTGTAAGAAAAAGAACTAAATGCATTTAATGATTACATTTCGAAAAATTATTACATTTAAACAAAGGTAACACTATAAAAAAAATTCCTTAATCTATAGGAAAATATAATACAATCACGAACTAAAATTATACAATAACCTCTTCCGAGTTACCCCTGATTCCGAAAAGCGTGGGGCTGTACTTATATAACGTTATCAACTTTTTGGTAATTTTGGACCCTCTTTCCCCCCCCCCTTACGATATAATACGTTATCTCTGGAACCCCCCCTCCCCCGGCAGTGATATCGTTATTAATGTCTAAAAATTCTTTTGATTTTTGGAATGATAATACAAATATGGTTAATTTTATTTTTCGCATACTTTATTGATTCACATTGTAAAAAAGTCAATAAAATATCATTTTATATATGAAACAGCTTTATATCGAATTAAATAACACTTAAAAGAAATAGATATTTTTAAAAAGAATTTAATAATAGCTTTTTTAAAAAAACATAATGCGTTCAACAGTAATAATGTCTTCTTGCACATGACCCCGCACGGGGGGCGGGGGAAACAGAACTTCTTATGAACAACGAAGATAGACAAAAACCTTTCTCTTATTTACTAGTAAACACGAAGTATCATTTCAAACGTACTTCGCATATGGTTCCTCGAACAGCGGATTATATATACATACATATATGACAGAAGAATAAGAACACCAAACGTTGGGGTATTTTGGAATTAAATAATTTTATAATCATTTAAAAATTTTATTAATAACTTTGTATTCTCATAAAAATGGATAATAAATTAAAAAAAGATAACACACAATTTTGATGTAAAGACCAAGTTACAAATAAAAAAAGTACATTTTGGTTGGGTGAAAAATGATAACAATATCAAAAGACAAATCCCCCTCCCCCTATCGATATCTTACGATATCATGTGCCAGGGCCCCCTCCTCCCTAAAATTATAACGTTATATATGCACAGCCCCCGTTCTCTATTAATCTTAGAAGCCAATATATTGTAGAGATTTTAAAAAAACAAACATTTGGACCATTCCATGTCACGTGTGGGACAGCTTTTCTACAGATTACTACTGTTTTAACAATGTTTTTATATCCTCGAATTAAAACAACCATGCTAATATGAAAATCTAGGGTTTTTTTATGTATAGTTCATATTTTAACAACTTATAAGTTAATAGATATAGGCATTTATGTAAGTGTCACGCGCAGAACATTTTGTCCGTTTTTCACGGACTGGCCCTGAAAAGGCCCATTAATTAATGCATTAATTGCATTACTTAAGAGGACCGGGAAAGCAAAATTCAACTAAAAAATCGATTTTTACTTTTTTATATCATTAAATAGTTTAAACTTTTATCTTTCCAACGATGTGTCACACATGTTTATATATCAAAAAATAAGTGTTGAAATTATTCATTCTTTCTAAGAGTACTTCGGAGCCTAATGGCAATTGAAATCTTTAATTGACTTTTTCTCAAAACTTGGATTTTTCATGTTTATGTTCCTTTTTTTCAATATCTATTAAACTTAAGAACTCAGATTTTTTTAAATACTTATACTATGTTATATTGTATACTTTAACACAGGGATTTAATGATTTGTTGAGAATTATTTATTTTAGGCAGTGAAATCTTACCAAAAATGCTAATTTAAAAATTACTTTCAATAAATAATTAATAATTAATTCTTAGTTTCGCTTAGAAAGAAAATGGTCCGTTAAAATACGTAAACTTATTCTAACGTAGTATACGTAATTTTATTCTAACTACTCTAAAAAATCTAGACCTCTATCTTTCACCATTTCTGAGAAAATGGTACATAAATTTGATGAATTTAACATGGCGGAGACAGGGCTTTCCCAGTACCCTTAAGTCTAGGATTTAAAATGTGGAGCTTTTTAAACCTATTAAAAGGGCCGTTTCCATATCACGTATGGGACAGCTTTTCTACAATATCACTGCTGTTTTAACAATGCTATTGTATCTACAAATTAAAAAAACTATGCTAATATGAAAATCAAGGATTTTGTTATTTTTAATGTATAGTTTGTATTCTAACAACTTATAACTTAATAGATATAGGTATTTAGGGGCTGTTCTTATATAACGTTATCAAATTTTTGGTAATTTTGGACCTCCCCCCCCCCCCTTTTGATATCATACGTTATCATCTCTCGAACCCCACCCCCTTCCGTAATAGTATCGTTACCATAGTCTTAAAATCCTTTTGATTTTTGGATTTTTTTCTTTTGTTTGGAGTGACAAATATGGTTACATTTATTTTTTGCACACGCTATTGATTCAAATAAAGAGAAGTCAAAATAACAGTTTAATATATGAAATAACTTTATATCAAATAACACTTAAAAGAAATAGTTACTATTTAAAAGTATTTAATAACAGCTTTTTGTTATATAATGCATTCAACAATAATAATGTCCTCTTGCACTTGCCCCCGCGCGGAGGCTAGGGGGCAGGACAGAATTTCTTAATAACAAAACAGGTTGACAACATTCTTTCTCTATTATTTACTAGTAAACACAAGTATCATTTTAAACATACTTGGGATATGGACTTTCAAACAGTGGATTGCAGTGACATACACATATGACAGAAGAATAGGAATGCCAAATGTTGAAGTATTCCATATTTTGGAATTAAATATAATTTTATAACCATTTTATGGTTTTAATAATTGTATTTTCATAAAAATATATAACAGACCTAAAAAAAAAATAGCCGTCTATATTGATGTAAAGACAAAGTTACAAATAAAAAGAAAAAATTTTGGTTGGATCAAAAATGATAACGATATGAAAAGAGAAATCACCCTACCCCTAGAGATAGCTTATGATATCATCTGCCAGACCACCCCCCCCCCTCCCTCCTAAAATGATAACGTTATATATGCACAGCCCCTTATGTAAGTATCACGTGAAGAACAATCTGTCCGTTTCTCATGGAGCGGCCCATTTATAAAAAAAAAAAAAGAGTGTCTTTTGCTGCCAGTTATTTTCATAAATATTTTCGGGTTGTTTTTACAGAGAATAAATCACTTTTCTCAATCCAGAATATAGGGCTTTCTATTCTCAGGTAAAGATTTTCATGTTTAAGGGGTCTCAGAAGACTCTTAAAATTGGGAGAAAAAAAAATAGACCGTTTTCAGCATTTAATATCTTAAAATGTATAAGATTTTAAAACACAATTTTTATTGAGATAAAAGATATAAGTACGTGCTTTCATTTTATGTATTTAAAAAATTGCAAGATGCAGAATTAGCATTGACAAGGGGCTCCAAACAGTCAGATATTTGATGAACAGAAAATGGGTATAACAGGTTGCGCGCACGATTACAAAATAAATATTGCAACTAGAATGAAAATTTTGGTGCCTTACTTATACTTCAGATTGTAATAATTACCCTGAACCTAAATAAATTCGTATTAAAAATATAAAAATGCTTTAAATACAAAGTTGTATTTTGCTAAAACGAAATTTTGAAAATTTCAACGACATAATCGCCTAAAAAAAATTTTTTTTTTAACAATAAAAAGGAAATTTTAGGTTCAGTTTATACAGATTGACATGAAACGTATGTTTTGAAATTTCATAAAAAAAAAAAGTTCAGAAGTTTTTGAGATATCCTGAGCCCAAAAGCGTCATTTGGAGGAAAATGACTTCAAAGTTTCGGAAAAGCCGCTTCAGCTACTGAACGGCCATAATTCTGAAAACCATAACTTCTGTTCCTATGAGAATTTTAAGTTAACAAGTGTATGTTAAAATGTTCAGAAAAGTTAACAGTTTAACACCTAAAAGAATTAAAATTTCGAAAATTTTGAAGCTTTAAAGTCCCGAGACCCCTTAAAGAAACAAGTTTTACAGACAAATATGGCAAATTAACAACATTAACATTAATATTAATATTATTTCGTTATTGTTACATGTATATAAATTCAATTACGCAGCTGAAAATGTTATATTGACAAGTAAAAATTAAATTTAAAAAAATCAAAAAACCCGACTGCGTAAAAAGCGAACTAATTAAAAGTCCAGGCAATAGAGACCGTATAGGGACTCTACCTAGCAAAATTAATGGTAGTACTGGAAATCGGTTTTCTAGATGTTTTTTGGGTTACTGAATCCAAATTTGTAACTTCCCACCAAAATTTCCCCCGGCAACCCCCCTAAATTTTGGTAAAAAGCCCCCCAAAAAAGGTTTTTATTAAAAAATTCCATTTTTTATTGTTTCAAGGGAAAAGTAGCTAGAAATTCAGAAAGTAGACAAAATTTGCAACAAATTAGATATATGACATTATGACCTAGGATGAAGGGGAAGTGGGGATCTGCCTCGGAACATGCGCCGCAATGCTGCGTGGACCAAGTTGCGCAATTCCACTTAACCACTCACACGTTTACATTAGCCCTCCCATCTTCCCTCCGAACTTTCTCTATAAGGTTTACTTTAAGTTTTTTGGGTCGCTGAATCCGAATTTTTAACTTACCCCCAAAAATTTCCCCCCAAATAGTTGTTTTTAACTTAAATTTCTTTTTTTTTAGGGGAAAAGCATTACGAAATTCAGAAACTAGACAAAATTTGCAACAAATAGGATATATGACATTATGACGTAGGATAAACGGGGAGAGAGGGGGCAGCCTCGGAACATTCCCCGCGCGCTTTTCTCAAAAACCAAATTTTTTCAAAATATCAATTTTTTTTTTTTTTTTTTTTGGGGGGGGGGGGGGTTGCTGGGTGAAATTTTGGTGGGAAGTTACAAATTCGGATTCAGCGACCCAAAAAACATCTAGAAAGCCGATTTCCAGTACTACCATTAATTTTGCCAGATAAAATCCCCTATTGCCTGGACTTCATCATTTAGTGCACGTAGCGCCGCAGTGCATGTTTCGAGGCAGCCCTCACCCTCCCCGTTCATCCTAATTCATAATATCATATATCCTATTTGTTGCAAATTTTGTCTAGTTTCTGAATTTCGTAATGCTTTTCCCCTAAAAAAAAAGAAATTTAAGTTAAAAACAACTATTTGGGGGGGTTTTCGGAGGGGAAAATTTTGGGGGTAGTTAAAAATTCAGATTCAGCGACCCAAAAAACTTAAAGTAAACCTTATAGAGAAAGTTCGGAGGGAAGATGGGAGGGCTAATGTAAACGTGTGAGTGGTTAAGTGGAGCTGCGCAACTTAGTCCACGCAGCATTGCGACGCATGTTCCGAGGCAGATCCCCCCTTCCCCTTCATCCTAGGTTATAATGTCATGTATCTAATTTGTTGCAAATTTTGTCATCTTTCTGAATTTCTAGCTACTTTTCCCCTAAAAAAATAAAAAAATGGAATTTTTTAAGAAAAACCTTTTTTTGGGGGGGGGGGCTTTTTACCAAAATTTGGGGAGGTTGCCGGGGGAAATTTTGGTGGGAAGTTACAAATTCGGATTCAGCGACCCAAAAAACATCTAGAAAGTCGATTTCCACCACTACCATTAATTTTGCTAGGTAAAATTCCCTATTGCCTTGACTATAATTATTTCTCATCAATGTGAAAGTATTTTTTTATATTACTTACCTTTTTTTTTTTTATTTATTTACTTGTATTGATGACTTTTAAGTTGTGTTTAATTGTTAGTTCCTATCTATAAACACTGGTTTGATGAGGCCTACAGATGCCTATGATGGTTAGAGTTGCAGTAAAGCTGGAGATCCTAACTACACAACTTCCAGGTTGTGTGATATTTAAAATGAGCTTCTGACTAAAATAGTCAATGAAACATCGTCTTCATTTTGAAAGACATATCCAATGATCGGCCACTCATTGTGCGTAAAAAAATTTTTTTCGTCTCTACCGCGATTTTATATTTTACGACCGCCATTTTGAATTTATAAAAATAAAACCTAGCCTATAACCATCGGACGGTTAAGACGAATCGATAGAGGCCTCATTCATTAAAATCCATCCAGCCGTTGGGATGTTTCGAGGGTATAAAGCAGCGTTTCTCAACCTTTTTCACTTAGCGGCCCACTTAAGCCTTGAATAAAATGTGTGCGGCACACTAAAATTATGATGACTTAAAAAAAGGAAGGAATATCCATCTTTACATAAGAAATGACTTCATATAATTTTTTATTTATTTACTATCACCAACAAAATAGGCCATCCAAGCCGAATAAAGGAAAATAAAATTCTTATAACCCTTTTTTATATACTCCTTTTTTATATACTCCTCTTTAATATGCATTAATATTTATAAGCCGATGACTTTTTAACACTAGTGTCGGTATCATTCAGCATACTATCATTAGTGCAAAGCATAATGGAATGTTTCCATATATATGGAGAAGCGGATTCGAGGTATAGGTTTATGGATCAAAAGAAGTGCAGGAAATTACAGGCAACAGCCTATGGGAAATTGTATAGGGAAAAGAACTAGTAATGTGAAAAAATATCCTAATTTGTCAGTAATTTGCCACGTTAGCATTTAAAGAGATATCTGAGTTTGACTTCTTTTTTTTAAACGAAAAGACTTTCTGTGTAAGATAAAATCTTCGAATAGGCATACTTTTAAATCATTTTTCAACGATCTTTTCTACTGCATTTTAAATTATCTTTTTTCTTCGGGAGATAATTATTTTCCTGAAAGAATTTATCTCAGGAGATGTAAGGCCATTTTTAGGGTTTCCTCGTATACTCTTATAATAAGTAACAGAAGAAAAATCTCCCAAATAAAGCAAATTTATGGCACTAAACTTTATTTCAAAGTAAATCGTATAATATATGTCTGACATTACAGATTCGAATACTATTTAAAAATTTGATGCAGCTTGCTTAAAATTTTTGCGGCACACCTGAGATCTTTTCGCGGCGCACTACTCTGCCGCGGCACACAGTTTGAGAACCACTGGTATAAAGAAATCCACTTACCCGGATACGCGTGAAACACATAACCCTTCTTGGCAGTCGGTAAAAATTAATAGCATCCTAAAAGCTGATCTTCCAGTTTGAGAAAAAGGATTCTAAATACTCATCAAAAAACAAACTATAGGATTCAGTACCAAGATAATTTTGTTTTATACAACAGAAAATTTTAAACATAACTTTTTTTTTTAATTGAAAAATTTTAACGTAAATATAAGCTTCTCTGCTTTTTCATTGGAAATTTTATATCATATAAAAATCACTGCCAGATTCTGTAGGCAAAAGTTCTTAAACTAACAGAACGAGTAACAGTTGAAAAAAAAAATATTTACATTATTTTGGCTGAAAATATCAAAAATATCATGCATATATTTTGGAAATGAATATCAAATAGGGGAGAGTGAGGCAGAGATCTGCACGGGCCAGCCCTATTTCCATTCACGGCACTCGGGCTGGACCGGGCCGGGCCTAGTCACCACTCTTTTCTAGCCGGGCCGGGACTAGTGACTACTCTTTACGGAACGGGACGGATTCGCGCCCTTGCTTTTTTTCATGAAAGACCGGACAGGGCCTAACTTATTTTTTCTGTACAGGACCGGGATTGGTTTCATTCCTAGTCTTCACGGCCCAAAATTTTCCGTCCTAGTTTTAAATACATCCCGTATGAAAATAATTGTCTCTGCGTGGCCTGGTCCTTTCAAAGGTCAGTAAAATTAGGCCTGGCCCAAAAATTTTTGCAAAATATGCATACATTTTTAAATCGCCATTATTCTACAACTAAACATCAAAATTCTTTTAAAGAATAGTAGATTTCTACGCTTTTTAAAATGTAGCTAAATTAAAATATAGTAAAACGAGTGAAACAGAACCTGCCTATGACGGAATCCTGTTTTAAACTGAAAAACATGTTGATCCATGCTAAATTAATATGCTAATACGTAAGAAAAGAATATATAATGCATTTACACTTGCTAACGATGGAACTTATCTGTAACACATTTTTTTTCTTTTCTATGGAATTTCGTCTCAGAAGATTTTACTGTATAGCAATTTTCAAGATGTTTAACACTTCAATACATGAAATATGGATTAACAATGTTAATGATATCTGAAACATTTATATACAAGAAATGGAGATGCATTAAAAAAAATAAATATCGCACCCTGCGGCACTTCTATAGAAATGAAGATATAAACATGAACAGAAAAGTTAAGGGGACCTTCTACATTAGGAGACAAAAAAAAAAAAAAAAAAAAAAAAAAAAAAAAAGTCCTTTTTATGATTTTTTTGTAAGAAAACTGCATGATAGATCTTTTTGAAATTTTAACAGTTTATTGTACATATCTTAAGGTATACACAAGAATTTTTTTATTAGATTTTGTTGCTTCTACTCTAAGTTATAAACAAATATGTTCAACCACATTTTTTCACACGGTGGGCAAGGTTTTTAAAATAATACTCAATGGATCATCTTAATTTTTTTTTTAATTAAAGCTTATTTAATTGCCTTCGATATGAATTAAAAGCTTTTACTAAAATTATTAAAAAAAAGTTATTAACAAATAAAAACGAATTTTTTTAACAAAAAAAAATTTTTTTTTTTAATCAGCCTTTACATAACTTTTTTTATTAAATTTATGGGTTCCTTTAATTTAACTAGAAGCTATACTCACGAAGTTTACGAAAAAAATTTATTTTTGTGTTTCAGATAATTCTACAAGGCGCTATCATGCCCACCGTCCAGACGAAATTTTCTAAAGCAGTTGAACATATTTGTTTATAACTTAGAGTAGAAGCAACAAAATCTAATAAAAAAATTCTTGTGTATACCTTAAGATATGTACAATAAACTGTTAAAATTTCATAAAGATCCATCATGCAGTTTTCTTACAAAAAAATCATAAAAAAGTGCTTTTTTTTTTTCTCCTAATGTAGAAGGTCCTCTTAAGGTAAATATTTTTTGTCAGAACTCCTCGTACGAGACAAATTTTTAACCCCATCGACGTAAAAATCAATGTTTTGTAGAAATTCACTCGGGCAGGGCCGGTCTCGGGCTGAACTTTTAGCTGTTATACCGGGCCGGACCAATAATTTTTTTCTACGTGCCGGGCCAGGCTCGGGCCGAACTTTTAACCTTTTAAAGGGCCGGGCCAATAATTTTTTGTACGGGACGGTCCGGGCTCGGGCCGAACTTTTAGTTTTTGTATCGAGCCGAGCCGATTTTTTTTTCTGTGAGTCGGCCCAGGCCCCGAAATTTCGGCCCGTGCAGACCTCTAGAGTGGGGTAACACTACAGTGGATCTAAGTACACAGTGGACCACCTCTAATATTTTATTTATTTTTAAATTTTTAAAGTCTTTTTTTTTCAGGCAAATTGATTACAGCACTGGATTGATTACTTATAGCCTTCAGAACACATTTTTAGTTCAGAATGAATCATTTTATCGTAACTGGTTGTTTTGAGCTTCTAAAAGTAAAATTTTTCATCATTCTTACTTTTCTTTATTTAGTAATTAAAGGTTATAAATAAATAAGATAAAGCAGCTTTTTTGTAAAGGTAAGATACTTGTTTTTATTTGAT
The DNA here is from genome assembly GCA_963932465.1 of Maratus speciosus. Lineage (NCBI taxonomy): Eukaryota > Metazoa > Arthropoda > Arachnida > Araneae > Salticidae > Maratus > Maratus speciosus. Next base: position 605,278,177 of record OZ010788.1, on the reverse strand, counting down.
TTTAAAGTTAATATGCTTAAAAGGAAGCTTTAAATAACACTTTTATGAGAATGTGTTGAGCTTCAACATGCCACTGCTGGGATTACAGTAGTCCACAATCCTCTCCGTTACTGTAATGCAGAATTTTCAAAATATTTAATAATTGCTTATTCTCTACAAAGAAATATTGTTTTAAAGTAATTATTTAACTGTAAAATAAAGTAAATAAAGAAAAAGGGCAATTTATTTAACATAATAAGAAAGATTTTTGTTTGTATTTACTGCTTTTAAAAAATATAAAAGTGTAGCCTGTTATTACTAAAAGAATTTCTAGCAGGTTCTGGGAATTTTATTGCTCATTTTAGATGTAACACAAAACAAATTTGGAATTAAATCTTTATGGTTATTAATCTGTTGTTTATATCAGTGTTATTGTAAAATTGTCCTCAGACCTAAAATTATTTCAGGAAAATTTCAACCGTCATAAGTATTTTGGAGAAAAATTTGCAAATTTTAATGTGCGATAATTTTAAATTATTTAATATCTTCACCTTATTTGCCTGCGATTCTTGTGCGATTCCTGTATTTTAATCTGTTACTTTAAATAAATGTTTTTTTATGTTTTGTTTTGTATATGTTTTCTTTGAAAATGATACTTGCAAATTTGCATTATTCTTTCTATTTTCTTCCAAATTTTTACTTATGATGAATTTGCATAGTACCCACAGGGCATTCAAATAAGAAATAAGAATGCAGTATTTTTAGTGCAAAATTTTGGTATAACATTGTCTTAAAGAGGTGTTAAAGAAGAAACGGAAGGGGGAAAAGGGGGATGGTATAGGAAAAAAGGGACGTTAATGCAAAAAAAAAAGGGATGGTAAGGATGGGACGGTAAGGAAAATTACCACTATTTTTAGACAAATCATGTTAAGACTAACAAGGAGAGGGCCAACCTTGTTAATCACAGATTTTGATTATTTTAATATATGTTGTAGGGTAGATGCCCCTTAGTGTCAGGTTCAACGGATTTTATCCAATGCTCCTTAGTTCTTGAGAAACCGGGGGGTCTAATATTAGTACACAACTTAAATACTTACTTTGCTACAACGATGATAGGTCAGTCGTAGCTCAGTTGGTATGGTGTTAACCGGCTGATTGGCGGGCCCGGGTTCGATACCTGAGTGCGCTACATTTGTTTTTCTCATTTTTTGTTTTATAAATTTACTTGTAAGTGTAACTTAATAATCTCACTGTCAATTAAAATTTTTAATATTGTATATCAATTATAATTTTAACCTATTTAATTTTTTACTTTTAACTGGATAGTTGTAATAAAACATCATAAAACTTATTTTTTTTATATAAAAAATCACTTTTAAAATGTATTTCATATATTCTTTATCGATGCAATGATATTGTGGAAAATAAACATTAATCTTAATTAAAAGCGATATTATTGGAACACAATCATTAGAAAATTTTATTAAAACCACATTGCCTCTACATCTACATTTAACTTTGAACCCTTTCGCTTTTGTGAACTGTGATTGGTTGTCTAATTTTTCTTTGTTTTTTATTTTGCAGTTTCTGGGTAGTTGTAGAAATGAAACCGTCAAATTAACATGTAACTTCTTTAGCGCGTGTAAATAATATATATATATTTTGTGTGTACGAAAGTTGTCTGTCTGAGTTTACGAGTTATTTATTGATTTATGAAGACGAAAAGAATTTTCAGGACCACGCCGTGCATCCCACATCGAACCCTCAAGGTAAGAGCTTAATTTATTATGATTTTATATGAAATAAAGTTATCGTTCTTACCTATTTTGAATAAGAAATTTCACATGGCATCCCTGCGAGGGATGTACGGTGTTGGTAAAATATTTGTCTTTCGAGATTATTTAGAAATATTTGAAAGAGTACTATTTAGAAAGACTCAATTGAACTATTTAGAAAGATATTTGAACATTATTATTTTGACTCGCACATAGAAATATTATGTCAGACAGCGAAAATTTAGAAGTTCTTAAAAAAAGGACAATTTTTCGATCTGCAGTCACTAAAATTTTAAATAAAATTGAAACTTCGATTAAATCAGACGATGTGTCTGTTGAAGAACTGCAAGAATACGTAGAAGGAGTTACTGACAAATTTAATTCATTAAAAATTACGGATAATTCAATTGAATTATTTGTCAATCCAGATGATTTAGAAAAAGATTTAGAGGCGGCTGAAAAATATGCCGAAAACGTAATCTTATGGAAATCACGCGCGAATAAGAAAATTAGAGAATTAAATGCAGGACTTTTAAATTTTAAGTCGAAACAAGAAGTAAATAATGAACATTTTTCAGACAGTGTACTTAATGACAAAGTAAACAGTTCTGTAAGGGTGAAACTCCCGAAATTGAATATACCTATATTTGATGGTAATATAAATGAATGGCTTTCTTTTTGGAGCAGTTTCGAATCTGCCATTCATGATAATAAGTCATTAAATAAAGTCGATAAATTTAACTATTTAAGATCACAATTACGCAGTACGGCTTTAAGCACAATTGAAGGTTTTCCTGTTTCTGAAAAAAATTATGATGCGGCAGTTGAACTATTAAAAACTAGATTTGGCAATAAACAACTACTGATTCATAATCACATGAGCAATCTTTTGGCTGTCAAGCCGTTAAGAAATTCAGCGGATATTTATGCGTTTCGAAGATATTTTGACAAATTATCCGTTGAACTAAGAAGTTTGGAAAGTCTCGGTACAGAAATAAAACAAATTTCGAGTGTACTGTGTACTACGATATTAAAAACAATTCCAAAAGATCTGTTAATTGAACTTAATAAATCTGAAAATGAAAAGGGCATTATGAAATAGAGGAATTAATGAATTTTTTATCTGCTTGTTTAAAAGCAAGAGAAAAGGCAACTCTAGTGTCAAACTCAATTTATGAAGATAGGAAAATTTATACTCCTCCTGATAAGAAAAACATTCATCCTTTTCGCGCTAATAAGCAGAAAAGCTATCCCACGGCAAATGAGTTAATATCAACAAACAATAAAGAGGATTCGGCCGTATTAAGTTGTGTGTTTTGTGAATCATCTAAACATGCATCTGTTAATTGCGAACTTGCAGCTGGCTTATCTATTGAAGAGAGAAAAAATATTCTTTTGAAAAAGGGAGCTTGTTTTAAGTGTTTAGAAATTAAAAAGCATTTATCACGTTTTTGTAAAAGAAATATAAAATGCCTAAATTGTTATGGGAACCATAATTTATTATTTTGTTATAAGAAATTAAAAAATGAAAAATCTAAAGAACAGACCGAAATGTCGGATACTGCCCTTTTTGCGAACGAAAGTTTACCGAACACTGTTTATTTGCAAACTTTATATGTATATGTAAGAAATAATGGTTTTGAATATGTAGTGCGCGACCTTTTAGATACGGCGTCTTCAAAATCTTATATTTCAAAATTCGTAGCTAATAAAATGGAATTAAGAAGTTTAAGAAAGGTCAGAATCACTCACTGGCTGTTTGGAGGTACCGAAACAACAGTGGATCATAATTGTTATTCTGTCAATTTAAGGGGTTTAAGGGAAGGTAAAAGGATAAAAATTGAGGTCATGGAGCAAGAAAAAATTTGTGCTAACGTACCCAAGATTAGAGATATTAATTGTATTAAGGAAATTAAAAGGAAAAAATATCTTTTTGAGCGATATCTGTCCTGAAAGTAGAAAATGTTTATATGAACAAGATTCAAACGAAATCCATGTACTATTGGGAGCAGATGTTGTGGGAAATTTGTTTACGGGCAAAATAGAAAATCTTTCTTGCGGTTTAGTTGCGATGCATACAACACTTGGGTGGACTACTATGGGTAAAATTGGCGGTAATGAAAGGGATAGTTCTCTTTTGGTCCTTTCATTATATGTAAATGATGCCAAAATTACGGATTTGTGGAATTTAGATTCTTTAGGCATAGTAGATCCGGCGGAAAAACAATCTAAAGAAGAAGTCCAAAAATTAGTTTTGGAGCATTTTAAAGAAACTGTAAGTCGCGAAACTGATGGTAGGTATAAAGTTTGTCTTCCATGGTTAAACGAGCATCCTCCTATTCCAAGTAATAAAGATTTAGCGATAAAGCGCCTGCAAAATAATATTAAGAATCTCAACTCCTGCGGTTTATTAAAAGACTACGAAGCAGTTTTAAATGAATGGGAAGCTGAAGGGGTTATTGAAAAGGTGAAAGGGGAGGAAAAGCTTAACACTAAAGTCCATTATCTCCCTCATAGAGCTATAATCAAGCCTACTTCTACGACCAAAATTAGGCCGGTATTCGATGGTTCAGCACATGTTAGGGGTTCTGTTTCCATAAATGATTGTATAGAAAAGGGACCTAATCTAATTGAACTAATTCCTTCTGTCCTAAATCGATTTAGAGTAGGAAAGATAGGCGTTGTAGCAGATATTCGCAGGGCATTTTTACAGATATCGCTAAATGAAAAGGATAGAGATTATTTACGCTTTTTCTGGTGGAGAGACGGGAATTCCGAAAACCTTGAAATTTATAGACATTGTCGGGTGGTCTTCGGGATCAGTTGTAGTCCCTTCCTGGTGGCTGCTACTCTTACACATCATTTAGATCAAGCACCTGAGAATATTAAAGGCGTTGCTGTAAAACTTAAGGAATCATTTTATGTAGATAATTGTGTAACTAGTGTAGAGTCGTTAGAAGAGTTAGAATATTTTAGAACTGAAGCGCGAAAACTCTTAGCATCAGCGCAATTTGATCTACGTGGTTGGTGTTATAATCAGTGCGCGGAATTTGCATTAGGCAATAATGAGAAAGATCATTTGAGTGATGAAAATGATAATAAAATCCCGTTACTCGGTTTAATGTGGGACACCGAAAGGGACACATTATCGTGCGATTTTCGGAGTTTTAAATTGGAGAATGAGTCCATCACAAAAAGAACGATTTTGTCCTTAACGCATAAAATATTCGATCCCATCGGTTTCACTTGCCCCGTGACCTTAATTCCAAAATTACTTTTACAGAAATGCTGGAAAATAAAGGCTTCATGGGACTCCAAACTTCCCGATGAGATAGTTAAGGAATTTAAAAAATGGACTAACCAAATTAAAGATTTAGGAAATCTTGAGATTCCGCGAAGATTGTCTAACGTATCAGTAAATATTGGAAAATTATCTCTTACATATTTTCTGTGACGCGAGTAAATTTTCATATGCTACATGCATTTATCTAAGAAATGAAGTATCAAATTATGTTACTTGCCAACTTATTCAGGCCCGTTCTAGAGTAGCTCCTCTAAAGGACATTTCTATTCCACGTCTTGAATTATTAGCCTGTTGCATTGGAGGTAGATTATCTAATAGCATTAAAAACGATTTAAAATTAGAAAATGTTGATACTTTCTACTGGTCGGATTCAATGGATGCACTGTATTGGATAACACGGGAAGGTCCTTGGGCGACATTTGTAGAAAATAGACTTAGGGAAATTCGAAAGCTTACCCCCACCTCTTCGTGGAATTTCGTACCTGGACATATGAATCCAGCAGATTTACCATCACGTGGTTGTTGTGCGAAATCTCTTGTAAAATCTCAATGGTGGCTAGGGCCGACATGGCTTTCGGATTCAAAAGAAAATTGGCCTGACACTAACATTTTGCCTAACATGGACATAGTGAATGCAGAAAAAAGAAAAACGATTGTGACCGCTTCTAACCTAGAGATTAATGAACCCCAATTTTATAGCCGCTATTCCTCGTACATTAAAATTTTGCGAGTTACTGGTTGGATTTTGCGATTTTGTCAAAATTCGAAAAAGGGTAGCGCCGACAGAATATTCGGTCAATTAACCAACAACGAATTGAAAAAAGCCGAATCGGTTATTTTGAAAATGGTTCAAAGGGAATCATTTGTGAATGTACATGATGAAAAATTAAAATGTTTACGCACTTTTACAGATTCGGAAGGTATCATAAGAGTAAAAACAAAAATTTTCCAACGGGAAGATGAGTTTAATTTTAGATTACCAGTATTATTACCTTCAGATCATCATGTCGTAGAACATCTTATATTTTCGAAACATCTAGAATTGGGGCATTGTGGCGTACCATTGCTGATGTCTGTGTTAAGAGAAAATTATTTGGTACTGAAGAGTCGGAAAACAATTAAAAAAGTAATTAATAAATGTACCGTTTGCAAAAGAAACTCATCAAAACCACCTGAAGTAGAAGAAAGTACCTTACCTGTTGAACGAATTCGAGATGCTGCTATTTTTGAAATAATAGGTGTAGATCTGTGTGGCCCTCTTTATTTGAAGAATCAATCCAAAGTCTGGATTTTAATAGTCACATGTGCAATTTTTAGAGCAGTACATTTCGAGCTTTTAAATGCTATTTCGACCGACAGTTTTATTCTTGGACTTACCGGGTTCATTTCTAGAAGGGGCCGTCCTTCAGTAATATATTCGGACAACGGCACCAATTTTACTGGCTGTCATAATTTATTAAAAACGATCGACTTCGAAAAAGTGAAAACTGTTATTGTTTTTTCACGTATAGAATGGCGATTTATTCCACCTTCTGCACCTTGGTGGGGTGGATTTTGGGAAAGACTCGTCGGAATTCTGAAACGAATGTTGAGAAGAGTACTAGGAAAATCATCTTTAAACTATGAAGAGTTATTAACAGTGATTTGTGATTGTGAGGGTATTATAAATTCACGCCCTTTAACTTATGTTACCGATAACAATGAAGATCTTAGACCGATAACTCCTGCAATGTTTTTGCAAGAACTAACCGAGATAGGAATGCCCGAATTAGAGTTTCTGGATCATAAGAAAATAAACCATCGTTACAATTATAGAGTTAAAGTTAGAAATGACTTAAAGTCAAGATTCCGAAACGAATATCTAGGCTCCTTGAAAAATTCCTCAGTGAGCGGCCAAAAAGCAAGACCTTTGTGTGTTGGGGATGTTGTCCTCATCGGGACTGACAATTCCAGCCGAATAAATTGGCCACTTGGGAAAATTATAGAACTTTATCCCAGTCAAGACGGGGTTGTACGGGTAGTGAAGTTGAAGACTGCGTCCGGAATATTGGTTCGTCCAGTAAAGAAACTCTGTCCTTTGGAGGTGAGTGGAAGCCCCGAAAATCGAAGTGATGCAGCACTGCAGGACCGTTTGACTACTCGCCGGGGGCGAATTGTACGTCCTCCAGATAAATTCAAGTACAGTGATGCCTCAAGTTGAGTTCTGTCCCCCAGTGAACTCAAAAGGGGGAGTGTGGAAAATAAACATTAATCTTAATTAAAAGCGATATTATTGGAACACAATCATTAGAAAATTTTATCAAAACCACATTGCCTCTACATCTACATTTAACTTTGAACCCTTTCGCTTTTGTGAACTGTGATTGGTTGTCTAATTTTTCTTTGTTTTTTATTTTGCAGTTTCTGGGTAGTTGTAGAAATGAAACCGTCAAATTAACATGTAACTTCTTTAGCGCGTGTAAATAATATATATATATTTTGAGTGTACGAAAGTTGTCTGTCTGAGTTTACGAGTTATTTATTGATTTATGAAGACGAAAAGAATTTTCAGGACCACGCCGTGCATCCCACATCGAACCCTCAAGGTAAGAGCTTAATTTATTATGATTTTATATGAAATAAAGTTATCGTTCTTACCTATTTTGAATAAAAAATTTCACAGATATTGAGCAATTGTGTCAATTCGTGATTTTAAAGAAACATCATTTACGCTTTAACAAAGGAAGTCAATGAGATAATACTATTATTCTGTTTTTAAAGTAACAAGCATAATCATATTAAAAATTAGCATCAGAATTAAATTACAACCGATTTTTTGCATATTAAAGATTTTTAAATTTGTAATAAGTATGCTTGCACTTTCAGTTATTTTGCTTTCCCCTTTATCTTTTTTCTGCTTTTATTTTATTTGAATATTCCTTTTTTTTATCATAACTAGATGACACCACAACAGAATTTGTCACGATTTTGGAATTTTTATCATTCAATAATAGATCCAATTTCTTTTTAAACCTCTTTAATGGATGAGAAATAACAGTTTACAAATAAGAAATGATAAATTTAAGTTTGTTAACATTATAATTAATTTTTGGTGTTAAAATTTTTAATTGAAATTATTAAATTATAATTACAACTATATTTATAAAACAAAAAATGAGAAAAACAAATGTAGCGCATTCAGGTATCGAACCCGGGCCCTCGGATCAGCCAGCAAATGCCATGCCAACTGAGCTACGATAACCTGTCAATTTTGCTGCGAAGTAAGTATTTAAGTTGTCTACAAATATTAGACCCCCTGGTTTTTTCAAGAACTAAAAGGCATTGGATAAAATCCGTTGAACCTGACACTAAGGGGTGTCTACCCTACAACATATATTAAAATAATCAAAATCTGTGATTAACAAGGTTGGCCCTCTCCTTGTAAGTGATAGCCATAATGTTCATTGATTTTTAGAAACAGTTATTTACATTGGATTGAATTAAAAAAAATAAATAATTTACCTCGAAAAGTGCAAGGATAAACCTTGGGGACGGGAAGACTACCCATAAAGCCACGATGCTTGAAATTAATATTTAAATGCTGATTTAAATTCTGCAGTAAATTTCCTGTCAAAGAATTTTAGACATTCTTTCTCTAGCATACTTCTGCATGAGAATAATGTTGAAAAAAATTCTGCGGCTGCATCTGAAGTGATTTTCTGTATAAGTTTAGCAAGAGGGATGGTAAGAAATCTAAAACCCAGAGACAGAGTTCAAAAAATAATATCAACCGTAAAAATGTGTGCAGGTTAATTTTTTGCTACATATTTATGTAAAACAATTGTTCCAGTTTCGGAAAAAAAATTACATCGAATTACTTTTATTGGAACAATTTTATACAGACAGCTCCAAACTTAAAAATCAGCTTCAGGGACACGGGACGGTAAAGGAGTTTTCCTGGTATTTGGACCCCCAACATCGTCCAGAACTTATTTATCTCGTTAATATTGTTATGCAATCATGCAATGGGATGTTCCCCATTGTAAACAAATATGAAATAAAAAGACATAAGAATATGTACAAAAATAAAAATTATTATTCAGGGACTATTCGTCATTCTGGCAAGATAATTAAATGAGTGACCTAAGATGCCAAGAAGTTCCAGATAGCAAAGCACTGAAGCGTTTAAATAAAAACGTGTACACTGTAAAAAATGACAAATGTTTCTTAATCTACAGAAAATATAATGTGACCACGAACCAAATGTTATACAATGACCTCTTAGGAATTAGTCAAGATTCCGAAAAACGTTCTTTATCTTTAAAAACACCAAATACCAATTCATTTTCGAGATTTAAAAAAGTATACATAAAAACACAAAACTTCTTTTCTTTTTTCAACTTTGCGGAAAGTGTTAAAAAAATAAAATCTACGCTCAAATCCTTTATGGGAATGAGCCACATTCTTATGAATAAAAGCAGTGGAAAATTCAGACCATTTTCTTATTTACTCCTACCACTTAGTGAATTTGGCCGAATACCGAATGCTGAATATTCGGCCTGCATGTAAACCGAATACTGAATATTCGGCGAGCCGAATAGTAACTGGCCAAATACTTTTATATCTCAGCGTTTAACGGTATTAAAAAGTTAAATTTTAAGCAATTTTACATAATATTTAGCTCAGATACTTCCATTTTGTAAAACAAGACTATTTTTATAAGTAAATTTTGTACTAAAAAAACTATGTTTTGAGTTATTTAAGAAGAGGGTGGTTTAAAACTTTTTTAATTAACAAAGTTTAAATTCCATGCCTTCTTCAATGAATTCAAAGAAATGAAAAGAATTCTCTTAAATTGAACATGAAACGACATATCATTCCACTTATTCCATCAAAAATGAAAGGTACACAAGTCGTAGCTGAATTTTCGTTTACAACTGTAGCAAAAATGAAGATATTTTAGCGATATTTGCATCATATTAATTTGTTTGTATAGAATATGATGATATCATTGGAAGTGACTGAATTTTGGTCAGTGATACAGTATAAGTACTGTTATCTGCATTCTTAATAAATGAATGTCTAACCCAGTGCTGTTTAGATATGAATGGTTACTATTTCCAGCACTTCCCGTCATGTTATCATATTTCACAGAAATTAAAGTAACTCTGTTGATAATACAGTTATAATACCTTCATTACTGTTAAAGTAATAAAAGAAAATTAAAATTTGACCTGGGGATACACTATATATTTGACTAAATAAGTAAATTCTGATCCTGGTTTACTGGGCTAAAAATTGACTGTTTTGATGCCTATATTACCCCTTAATTTTTTTTCGTTTTGTTTAGAAACATCCTGTTTGCGAAAAAGCAAGAATTATTTACCAGACAATGCTCAGTGACTTGCATTTGTACATTATTAATTGTTAATTTTCTTAAGTGACAATTTTAAAACAGCAAATAAATATTATAAAATCATTCTCTTTTATTTAAAGATGATTCTGTCTAATTATTCTGAATACCTTTATTAATTGACAGAAGTAGAGTTTAAAAGTAGAAATTGTGTAACGCTTTAAAAAATATTTTTAAGTGTTTTTTTTTGTTTTTTGTTTGTTTTTTTTTAGTATTCGGTTTGGCCGAAAAGTTTAATATTCGGCAGACCGAATATTTTGATATTCGGCCTAACCTAATATTTGGTAGTATACCCGAATACCGAATAGATACCGAATTTTCGGTGCATCCCTAATTAACGACATGCTTTTCACTCAAATACCCAGTTAAAATTTCTAAGTGCGATTTTCTTAGTACACGTGAACAAATAAACACAGTATCTCTGAAATTGGTGAAATAGCCATCTATTTATAGGCTTTAATTATAGACTTCGAAAATTCCAATCTAGGCTAATATATTTTAGTTTCTGTGTGATTTTCCGAAAAACACCTATTTCTAAGTTTATTTGACAATTTACACGACATAGTGTCAAAAATAACTTTTTTATTTCTTTGGTTTATCCATTTGTCCGAAATAGATTCAGAAGGGGTTTCATAACAATCACTAAACTTATTAGGGGTAGATAAAGAATATTTTTGGCTACAATGTGCAATTTACCGCATTCGTACATCTAAAATAATTTTTGAGAAAACAGGAAAAAACCGGGAGTCAATCAAACAATCAATCTGCCGATGCTATGCAGCCATTGTTGTTAATAATAATAATAATAATAAGTAGGAGCACAGTTTTATTGCATTAAAACAATGATTTTAAGTGTGAAAAGGAAAATTCAGTGGATTTTAATTTTGTACAATTTCGTCCAGGACTTTTTTTTTTTAATAAATCAGACAAAATGGCCAGCACTGATTATTACTGTTTAGACTGAGCATTAAAATAAATAAATAAATAAAATGAGAGAGGCTTTGTATTGCAACTGCGTTACTCTCGGACCATTCCACAGTAGAGGATGGGATGCAAAAAACTGGTCAAAAATGCAAAAATTAAAATTTGCTCAACAATTGTAAAACGCATACAGTAGACTCTCTCAAATCCGAAAACGACCAAAATCGCTCATCATCACAGATGTAAACAATGAAACTTTCAGTTCTTGGGTATTTTAATGTGTAATTCTTGTTAATATAACTGAACTCAAGTTTTTTCATGAAGGAAGTATAACATTTATTTCTGAAAAAAATCAAGATATTGCTGATATCGCTTCGCTGATAATCACAATCTTTTTACCAAATATATTTATGTATTAATCAAGCATTTTTGGTTATTATCACTGGCTAAACCTGAAATAAAACTTTTTTACTTTATGATTTTAATTTGAATTAATAGAGTGCCTTTAAGAGGAAAGTTCCATTGAATAATTCGAGAACAATGTATCTCATCTTTATTATGCATATTTAATTATATATTATTATTTACTTGACCTTTACTTTTAACAATTTAGGATCATTTTAAAAATTATCTTACTTTTTATCATACTAGTTTATTACTTTACTTAATTATTTTACTATATTGCAAGCATTCATTATAATTTCGATTTCATTATTACATTCAAATTACTGTTTAAAAAATGTAAACAAAGCAATGACCAGAAATCCGCAAAATTCTAAGATCCGCACAATCTCTGTTCCCAAGCTGTGCAGATTTGAGGGAGTCTACTGTATTTTATAATAGCTAACAAACTAGTGCATCTTTCTATGTCTATTTCAGGAGCATGAATTATATCCGGCGACTCCTAGACAAAGTTGGAAAGGAGGTTTCTTTGCGAGAAGATATGCTATATTGTTACGTTTCAATTTTGTTATGTTTAAATGCATATTTTTGTGACCTCATGACTTTTTGAACACAATAGCTTTATTTTTTAATATAATAAAAAATATTAAAAATTTAAATGTGTTCTTTTTCAGACTTAGATTTAGGTGTATTGATTTAAATACAGTTTTTAAAGGTGTGCCGGAACTTGCCGGACCATTTTTGAAGTATAGTCGTATTGCTTATAGTTTTGAAAGCCAATTTTAAAATAAAATATCTCCCGCATACAGTTGCCGTTTTTAAATATAAATTGTTTTGGTAATCTATTAATAACACTCAAAAACCGGTATCTCTATACTAGGGATGCACAACCAGTGGCCGCGGGCCAAAAGTGGTCCGCCATGGGCTAACGTGTGGCCCGCGAATTTCGTCGATTTATAACTGGAAAAAATTGCTATTTTTGTGCATAGGCCGCAAGGAAAAATCTATAATTTCGTCACTTTGCCGCGTGTAAACTAAAAAATTCGTCAGTCAGTTAAGAATCGCGCATTTCGTTGATCGAACACGGAAAAATCACGAATTTCGTTGATCGGACACGGCAAAATCGTGAATTTTGTCGGTGAGGCGCGTACAAAACGCGAATTTTTTCGATGAAGCGCAGAAAAAAGCGAGTTTTGTCGATCGGGATTGGAAAAATCTCGAATTTCGTGGTCGAGCATGGAAAAATCGTGAATTTTGTCAATCAGGCGCGGAAATATTTGCAAATTTCGTTGATCGGGCACGGAAAATTCGTCATTTTTGTTGATGATGCGCGGAAAAATCGCAAATTCATCGATCAGGCGCGGAAAAACCGCGAATTTCGTCGCTCGGGTACGGAAAAATCGCGAGTTTTGTCGATCGGGCTACGAAAAATTGCGAATTTCGTTGGTCGGGCACGAAGGGATCGGGGATTTTATTGATCAGGCACGAAAAAAATCGCGAATTTTGTCGGCCAGGCTCCGAAAAATCTCAAATGTAGTTGATCGGACGCGGAAAAATCGCAAATTTTGTCGATGATGCGCGGAAAAATTGAAAATTTCGTCGATCAGGCACGGAAAAATCGAAAGTTTTCCTGATCGGGCTCCGTAAACTCGCGAATTTAGTTGGTCGGGCACGAAAATATAGCGAATTTTGTCGATCACACACGGAAAAATATCAAATTTTGTTGATCGGGAGCAGAAAAATAGCGAATTTCGTCGATCGGCCTCGGAAAAAGTGCGAATTTTGTCGATCAGGCGAAGAAAATTTGCAAATTTCGTTGATCGGGCACGGAAAATTCGTCATTTTTGTTGATGATGCGCGGAAAAATCGCAAATTCATCGATCAGGCGCGGAAAAACCGCGAATTTCGTCGCTCGGGTACGGAAAAATCGCTAGTTTTGTCGATCGGGCTACGAAAAATTGCGAATTTCGTTGGTCGGGCACGAAGGGATCGGGGATTTTATTGATCAGGCACGAAAAAAATCGCGAATTTTGTCGGCCAGGCTCCGAAAAATCTCAAATGTAGTTGATCGGACGCGGAAAAATCGCAAATTTTGTCGATGATGCGCGGAAAAATTGAAAATTTCGTCGATCAGGCACGGAAAAATCGAAAGTTTTCCTGATTGGGCTCCGTAAACTCGCGAATTTAGTTGGTCGGGCACGAAAATATAGCGAATTTTGTCGATCACACACGGAAAAATATCAAATTTTGTTGATCGGGAGCAGAAAAATAGCGAATTTCGTCGATCGGCCTCGGAAAAAGTGCGAATTTTGTCGATCAGGCGAAGAAAATTTGCAAATTTCGTTCATCGGGCACGGAAAAATCGGGTATTTCCTTAAACAGGTGCGGAAAAACCTCAAATTTCGTTGACAGGCTCCTCCACCCTCCTCCGTTCATAAAGTTCACACCTTTTTCTCCTCTATCATGCCTATGTTTGTTTTTTAGCACTTTTAATAAAACAAAATTTACTCTTCCGAATAAAGTCAAGGAATATTATCACTCCTTAAAAGAGATCCTTGCTATATCTGTTATGCATAAAAATGTAAACACTGTTGATATATCCTTACCAACTGACTGGATATGTTGACTGAGTAGGGTAACATAGAGGGGTCACCCTCCCCCCCCCCCTCCAAAAAAACCCATATTTTTTATCTGATTATAAGCCACAGATCACCTCCTCGAAATTGAATTCTCTCCGTGTTACTGATGTGGCCCTGGACAACCCAGACATTTTTGTAAGTGGCCCCTCTCTTAAAAAGCTTGTGCACCCCTACTCTATACTATAACTCAACTTTAGAGACGCAACTTTTCTACACATAATATATATATTAATACATTCGTTTATGCAAATTAAAAGCTTACATGTAGTATAATTAATTAAACATTACTTGTAAGTAAAACAACTATCAAATATAAAATTTCGGTTTGCATTATACGATCAGAAGGACATTGTACTTTTTTCCGTGTATAAAAAATAAAAATTCTAAAAGTAACCGAAAGAGGGCGCTCACACATCATACTGTGACGTTTTATGCAAATCAGACAAACAGACTATGAAACAAATCAAAATAACATGACATTGTGCATTTATTTTAAACTAAAAAATTTTCAACGTGACTACCGCCACCAGGTATTAGGCAAGTGAGGCGCGTCCATACGCCTATTACAGCTGAGTGTGGCATGTGGTGCCACCGACGGTCCGTCGTATAGCAACTTTCAGTTCCACCAAAGTGGCTCGGGAGACCCGGTACACCCGAGACTAAGTATCTCCACAACCAAAAATCTGCCGGGGTCAAGTCTCTAGACCAACCATAGTCAACCTGCGGCCCGAGACGCATGGTCACAAATTCCTGTCTATAAAATTGAAATGTGCATAAAAAAAATTTAAGACCTTGAAAGTTCTTTTATGTATTTTTCTGGAAAAGAAATCTTTTCTGTTATTTACTATGATTGCTAAATTAAAGTTATGTTAAAACACCTTAAGGCTGTTCTTAACTGCTCTGCTCAACAAGCGCAAAACGTTTTGACATATTTACAAATTCATTTTTTTAACAGAAATATATAAAATTGGAAAGCCTGGCCTTGGAAGCGATTTGGAATTGAACTGTTTTTTCCATTTTTTGATCAACCAATTACCTATTGAGTTATAAGCGAATTCGATCACGTGACAAACACGTTTTTCGCCCGCTCTTGAATTCTCTTTCTCCCTTCGCTCGGAAATTTGGTTCAAAACGCCCACTTTGACAGTATTTTCTGAAACATCTATTGCGTTTTCAAAAAAATGAAAAAAAAAAAACAGCTGAATTACAAATTACATAGTTTCTGAACAACAACACTAGCTAGTTTCATGAATTTTCGAACAAAAATAAATTAAAACTTATGTTAGGAACAGCCTTAAATACACTGTAAAAAAAAGGACTAAAATAAGGAAATTGTACTGGTAATTGAGACGCCAGTACTATTTCCGTTTTTTAACAGAAAAATTTCCCCGTAAATTACAGATAATTTTCCGTTTTTCTGGAATTTTCGGGGTAAAATTTGCGTTAAAATACTGAAATAGTACTGGCGTCTCGATTTGCAGTACAATTTCCGTATTTTAGTCTTTTTTTTTTTTTTTACGGTGTAACGTTTTCTTAGTCAAAAGATCTTTTTACATGTTCTATTCTATTTGTATTATATACATTTTTTAATCTACAAAACTAAAACATTATTCCAATTTAATTAAATTTGCACTATATACATTTCTACATTTAAAGAAAAAAAAAGTTTCTGCATTGAAAAAATGGCTGATTTATTAAGAAAATTCCTCGATTTGTTTTCTTTAGAACTTGAAACTGTTGCATTGATAGAACTTGAACTGTTGCAGTTTTATACTCATCATATAGCTAATAATGCTTATTAAGATTAAATTTTTGCCGCAGAAAAATTGGCAGCAAAAAATTTTATACCACTATTTCCAAACAACAGTCTTCGTGGCATATTTCTGCCTAATTTGCAATAGAAATAATACGAACCATATTGTTCGGAAATACTTCCGTTACATTTATTGGTAATATTAATTTGGCAAAAAATGTTCAATCCTGACTATATTAATTTTTTATATAGCTTTGTTATACTACTCTTATTATTTATTTTAATTACCCTTTGTCACATTATTTTATAAGTGTGTTGCCAGGTCCAGTGTAAAGTCCTGCATCGAGTTGAGTTGCGCTATATTTTTCCGGACGTCAATTTTTTTTTTTTTTTTTTTTTTTTTTGCTACGGGTCGGGTTCATTTGCATTTTTTCCGGTTGACCCGATTTTTCAAAAGAATCTCCGAAATATTTTTTCAGATTAAAAATTTACATACAATAAGACCTCCACAACGGGTACTCCTGAAAAGCGGACACCTGTATTTAGCTAACACTTTTTCAATCCCTAATACACATATTTTATACTTTTTATACACTTTTACAGTAATTTGAATTCTTATATATATTCTTATCCAACTCATTCATATTCAAATATGTATTCATTTTCATTTGAAGCATAGTTCAGCTTAAACTTTTTGTGAAAATCCTAACAATCCGACATGCAAAAAACCTAAATCTGACACGCAAGAATTATTCTAGGGTGAACTTGAGCTACAGAAAGAAAATTAGAGTCACCCCGACCCGAAATAAAAATAAATAAATAAATAAATAAAAGACAACCCGACTTGATCCAAGACTATACAAAGATCTCGAGGAGTCCACTATTCAGAGGTTTTGCTATATTTGAATGTTAAAGAATACAGATATGTCGATTTTCCTATATAAAAGATAGAATTGGTATTAGAGATTACTTTTCATAATTGCATTAAAACATGATTCATTTTCCTTTCACTTCAGGTTCGGGTCGAGTCGAGTTACGGATCGTCGAAAACTGTTTTGTAGAGTTCGCCTAAAGTTGCGGGTCGATGACATTTTCTCCCAGCTTGTGGGTCGACTTCAAATGGAATTTTCGGGTACGGATCGGGTACAACCCGACCCTCGCAGGACTTTTGTCCAGTGTCGATAAAGCGGGACAGCAGCTTCTAAATCGGGACATAAAAATACAGCAAACCCTATAAAAATGGAACCTTTCTATAACGAAATCCTTTCTTGAACGTTAAAATTTCATTGTCCTTCCTGTAGGAGTGGGAATACCATACAATTATACTTACTTAGACATAATATTCTTTAAATAGAAATTTTTTTGGCCGGCCTTTGCGACTCCATATTAGCAGATTTTATTATATTAAATAAGCATAATCTTATACACTAAAACCTGTGAAAGTGGAATAGCCAGGGACTGAAACAAAATTACAATTTAGCAGGTGTAAATGCACAGTATTCCTATCGTAAAGGCAGTGAAATTTTTACACTTAAAAGTGAATCCTGTCATATACAGGTTCCGTGATGTACACAAGGTTTACTCAACAAAGTACAGTAAAATTTATGAAAACAGAATCGCTAGTATTTTGGAAAGGACTATAAAAGTGTTCCGTTATAGATAGATTTCTGTTTTTACGGGGTGTACTGTATTAAGTTCCACTCCATGCAGGTTAACGGAAAACGTGGTGCAAAAAAAAATTTAAAAACATTTGTGCATCATTAAAAATCAGGATTTTTGTGTCCCGCGCAGTACTTACGCGGGACAGTTCATGGGACTTGGACCATCGGGACATCCTGCGTAAATCGGGACACCTGGCAGCATTAGTACAAAAAGAAATTTAAAATAATTTGTGCATAATGAAAAAAAATCAGGATTTTTTTTGTTCCGCGCAGTGCTTACACGAGACAGTTCATGGAATATGGAACATCGGGACATCCTGCGTAAAACGGGACACCTGGCAGCATTGGTACAAAAGAAATTTAAAAGAATTTGTGCATCATGAAAAATCAGGTTTTTTGTGTCCCGCGCAGTACTTACGCGGGACAATTCATGGAATCTGGAACATCGGTACATCCTGCGTAAAACGGGACACCTGGCAGCATTAGTACAAAAAGAAATTTAAAAGAATTTGTGCATAATGAAAAAAAATCAGGATTTTTTTTGTTCCGCGCAGTGCTTACGCGGGACAGTTCACGAAATTTGGAACATCGGTACATCCTGCGTAAATCGATACACCTGGCAGCATTGGTACACAAAGAAATTTAAAAGAATTTGTGCATCATGAAAAATCGGGTTTTTTGTGTCCCGCGCAGTACTTACGCGGGACAATTCATGGAATCTCAAACATCGGTACATCCTGCGTTAAAACGGGACACCTGGCAGCATTAGTACAAAAAGAAATTAAAAAAAAATTTGTGCATAATGAAAAAAATCAGGATTTTTTGTGTTCCGCGCAGTGCTTACACGGGACAGTTCATGGAATCTGAAATATTGGGACATCCTGCGTAAATCGGGACACCTGGCATCACTAGTTGCGGCCCGCCAAACGTTGCAAACATATGTTTGCGGCCCGGGAGAGAAAAAAAGGTTGAGTCTGGCTGCTCGAGATCGTTTGGTACACTCAAACTTAGAACCTCGACATATCACTCGGTCTTCAGTGAAAGTGTCCAACAGGAACACCTTGACTTCACTTGCAAAGTGGGGCGGGCCACCATCCTCCATGAAGGTGACGGCAGATAACGCATGTCTTTCGTGCAATGCAGGCACAACATGGTCACGCAAAAGCACCTCACTTGCCTAATACCTGGTGGTGATGGTCATGTTGAACATCTTTTACTTTAAAATAAATGCACAGTGTTATATTATTGTGATTTGTTTCATTGTTTGTGGATTTACATAAAACGTCTTAGTATGACTTGAGTGCTTTCTTTCGGTTACTTTTGGAATTATTTGTTATACATGGAAAAAAATCCAATGCTCCTCTGATCATATTCGCGCAAACCGAAATTTTTTCCTTCTTTTATTATGAATTTTTAAGTTTGCACAAACTTATGAAGCACCCCATATTAAGCGCCTCGAACCCTGTATCAAGTGCCTTAGTGAAACAAAGTGAAAAAATTGGCATGAGTCTATCTTTACTTTAGCTTTTTTTTTTTTTTTTACTATTAACATACCTTTAAACTGATACATGAAGTGAATCATTCTTTCCTTTTCTCTAATTATTTTCAGACTCATTTTTTCGTATAATCTGAATCGCAAATTACCAGCAACCCAGACCTTCAATTCCTGACTCACAGAGCAAAGGTGAATGTAATTATTTACATTATGGCTTCCCCCTCCCCTCCTTACACTTTGCACAAACATCCTGCCATTGTTTTTCAGGTTCCTTGCAGACCAAGAAAAATTCATGCCGGAGATATGTAACTTCAGGTCATGCTACACTGAACTCGTAATGGATCGAAGATATGAAAGTGCTCGCTTTTTTTCTTCTTCTTTTTTAATCCTCGGTCTTCTGAACGTTTCTTCTTTCTGCACTCGTCTTCTGTAAAGGAGTTCTTTTCTTCTTTTTCATGTGAGGCATTGTGAGTAAATTTGAGCAGCAATTGATCTAATTTATTCGAATGTGTTTGGTGATTTTTTTTCTCTTTTGCGCTGAGTTAACTCCTTATATATATATATATAAGTATCGTGTAGGCGCCTTACTTCATTTTATTTATTATTTATTTATTTGTTGTTTCTTGCAAATGGCACAAACAATGCTTTAGGGTTGAACGAACTTTGTTAAATGAAAGCGCAGTGATTGAATGGGATAGGAGGGTGTAACACAACCAGTGCATAACATGCGTTTTTTCTTTCTCATTTTTTTTCTTTATTTATATTTGATTGTGAATCTTCATAAAGCAATCAGATTCTTCTCAAAATTATCGGTCAAGTCTTGGTTTTACTCACACACAAAGGGTTCCGTACAAAAGACCTTGAACAGAGTTTAAAGTTGTCATTCATTGAGCAAGCGCGTTTCGAAAAGAGGTCGTGAAATTGCAACGCCGTCTTGCATCGGGTCGGGTTGGTGCTATGTATTTTGCGTTGCGGTTCGGATCGAGTTGACTTCTACTTTTTGATGTGGGTCGATTTCGGGTGGGGTTGACTTTCATTGTTTCGGGTTCGGTTTGGGTTTTGATTCTTGCGGGTCGGGTTCGGGTTAGCCATATTTTTTGAAAGAATGTCCAAAATATTGTTTCAGGTCAAAAATCTATATACAATAAGATCTTTCTAATGGACATTTCCGAAAAACGAACACCTCTATTTAGAGAACACTTTATCGATTCCTAACACTTACATATTTGTATCTAAGTTTATACCTCTGAATAGTGAACACCTCCCAATCTACAAACGTATAACATGTGTATTTGTGCATAAACCAGGGTTGGCGAACCTATGGCATGCGTGCCAGATTTTGCACGTAAGCTAATTTTTATGGCATGGGAAAAAATTAAATTTGGTCATTGTTATACAGATAAAATCCATTTTTTATTTCTGTTATAACAAATAAAATTTTGTTCCATACGGATAGACGATCACAAATGATGAAATTATTTTCTGCATGAATTAACACGCCATAATAATTTCCTTTTCCTGTGATGCTATGCAGCGTTCTCTACATGTATTTTGCTTTTCTATATGAATTTAAAAATCTGTAATTTTGAAATGAATTTTGTTTGACAGTCACTGCAGTAAAATGGCAAAAGGATTCAATTTAGCTATTGTAAAAATAACAAAATATGAACCAGATATAAATAATTTTCCATTGAATGTACGACAACAAAAACCTCATCAATACATTCTTAGTACATTAATGCAATTTGGAAAATTATAGCCGATATGTTGCATTAATAATAAGTTAAAAATTAATTAAATAAAGACTCGTGCTTTTTCCCCTTTATTACAGTACATACCGCATAAATCAATCCTATTTACGAATTAAAAATTCATTCATTTAACGGTTGATTCCAGAGTACAAGAAAATCGCATTTTGTTTTTTCAGTTATTAATTATTAATGCATGATTATTAATGCAACTGATTTTATAACCAGTGTTTCGTATAAACATCGCACTCTTCAAAATTATTTTTGTATGCATTTGGCGCGTTACATTGTTGATAGATATTGTTTGCGAATTTTCGGCACGCGCACGTGAAAAGATTCGCCGAGCCTGGTATAAACTATCACAAATACGATACACGTGTTTTTGTGTGTATGAAAAACGAAACGTTGGTAATAGTTTTCATATTGCGAGAGAAGAACAAATGGTTCTTAAAGAATAATCCATGATCACATTTCTTACACATATTATTTCTCATGCAGTAAATTAAATATATATACATTCATATTCAAGTACGTATTTATTTTCATCTGATGGAAACACAGTTCTGCTCAAACGTTTTGCGAAAATCCCAACAATCAGACTTGCAAAAAAACTAAATATGATCTGCAAGAATTATTCTAGGATGAACCCGATCCGCAGGAAGAAAATTAGGAGTCATCCTGACCTGTAAAAAGAAAATTATGGACAACTACACCCGAATCAGGACTCTATTCAACGATTCAGAGGTGTCCGCTATTCAGAAGTTTTAATGTATTTGAATATTAAGGAATATAGATTTGTCCATTTTCCTATATAAGAAGATAAAATTAGTATTAGAGATATAATTGTAGATTACTTTTTATAATTGCATTAAAACATGATTTACTTTATTTTCATTTCGGGTTCAGGCCGGGTTGCGGGTTCAAGTATTTCGGGTTCGGGTCGGGTTGCGTGTTGAAATATGTCGGGTTGCAGGTTGAGGAAATTTTTTGTCCAGTTCGAATCGACTTAAAATGAAATTTTTGGGTTCGGGTTGAGTTGCAACACTCTGGTCCGTTCAAGAGATACGACGCACGGGGCATACATTAGAAACAAGAAAGAAAAAATCATTCGTCAAGCATAGATTATGAAACACTTTCCAACACATTCAGAATAATGTAACAAAACTGTACCATTTAAAAAATTTAAATATTACGTCTAATGCAACCCTATCGAAACGCATAACACATTTCAAAACCCAATATCAGCTGTTCCCATCTACAATCGTAAAATTAACCGAATTTTTTAGCCGCCCTGTATAGGATATATAGGTTTGTATCAACTACATGCATGCCAAAATTTAGTTCACTTAAGAGATACATATACTTCAATTGGAAATTTTCAGCCATTTCCTCTAATCAGGAGAATGGTACGTGAGTACTTTTGTGCAACCCTGTATATGGGGTACAGAATTCATATATGACGAGTAACATACAACAAATTAATTAAATTTAAAAGAGTATACCGAATTTTAAACCGTACACTCCAGCAATTATTACTCACAGTACTGTAACCGATTTATTTTATATGTCCCTGTAAATGAATAAAAAATGCCATGAATACCCTGTTCTAGCGTGATCGTAGTGAAATTCAGTAATTAATAATAGTTTCAATAAATTTGAAATAGCACAATGTCATTAAAATACTCTGCAAACGATTTTTACCCATATACCATAATGTAATGGAATACTTTTGAGTGATCCTGTCAATGAACTATTAATCCCACATACTTCATATACAATACCAAACATGCTTTAGTGACCCTAAATAACCTTTATCAATTGCATGAAAATCCGAATCTATTTACGGGAGTTAGAGCGTGGACAGACGACCAGAAAAACCGAATGCATAAACACTTTTCAACTTTGTTGGAAAGTGTTAAAAACATACAAACAAATAGTAACCTCCTTCGTTGGAAGTCGGTCAAAAAGAATAATACAGAGAAAAACGTTTTTTCTTTCGATAAATGTAGTTCATTCTCCTATGTTATCATTCGACGCGTATGAATATTTATTTTCTTTCAGAAAAATGAAAAAAAGAATCACCTTCAATGAGTCCATCAAAGCGTGAACGAATCGGAACATCTTTCATAACGCTCTCCAACAACTCGAAATGAAAGGATTACAGCGCGTTAAACAAACAAGTCACACTGTTTCAGTTCGCAACATAATGATGCTATCAACGATGCAACTGAATTAGAAAAGAACGCGAACGTTTCACGCGACGGAACAAAAATTCAGGAATTCACATACCTTCAGAGAAAAGACAAGTTGCTTAAGGCTGTCCTGAAATCCTAAGAGACTACTTTCTGATTTATAGCCTAGCATTTAGTTTCGGAGGGATCGAACTCCTTTTTAAACACTTTCCAACATAGTTGAGAAGTGTTTATGAATTCGATTTGTCTGTCCATGCTCTAACTCGCATAGATACAGAGGTGTGAAAATTATTAGAATAATTGTGAAATTTACAATAAAAATCTTATTATATTAAAGAAATAATACATAAAAAAAAATATTGATACATTTAATATTTAGTGCGCATCCTCTTGTTTTTTATTAAAAATTCGATACGTCTTGGCATACTTTGTGCGAGTTTTTGGCAATTAATTTGTATTTCGTTGTCATGATGCGAAATTTGGATGAGTCTTTCTACGAGACCATTCTTGTTTGTGATATTGCATTTCTTTAATATTTTTCTTTACAATGGCCCAAAGATTCTCTATGGGGTTCACATCTGGGCTGTTTCCAGGCTATAGAAGTGTTTTTATATTTTTTTCATCCAAAAATTTGGTCACAGATGAAGCTTTATGGCACGGAGCTCCATCATGCATGAATATGAAGTCTCCATTTGGAAACCGCAGTCTTAATTGTGGACAACGAAATACAAATTAATTGCCAAAAACTCATACAAAGTATGCCACGAATCTTTAACCCTTTCAGCGGCAAGCAATTGTGTTTCTGTAATGTCGAATTCACACCGGAATCTTCCAAAACTTTTATTGCATAAATAGAAAAGGCAATTTTGCGTCTTTTTTCCATCAAAGTTAGAGAAGTAAAACTTAATAAAATTTTTCTGGTACAAATTTTCATTAATCGTACGTGGAATATAATATATCCCTCCGTCCCTCAAGGGGTTAATAAAAAACAAGAAGATGCACACTAAATATTAAATGTATCAATATTTTTTAAATAATGTTTTATTTCTTTAATATAACAAGATTTTATTATATCACAATTATTCTAATAATTTTCACACCTGTGTACAGTCAGATTGCCTTTAAACTGGCATATGTTATTGTGGTTTACGATGGCGTGTTCGGTATTGAAAACGAAGTATGTAGTATTTACGGTTCATTTACTCAAAATAATTCCGTTACATTACAGTCTATGGGAGGCGTCGTTTGCGAAGTATTTTAATGATATTGCACTATATTAAAAATATTGAAATTTATAGATATCACTGAGGTATACTACAAGGCGCTTACTGTAGATTAGAGTGTGATGCATAGAATTCGTCGTTCATTTACAGGGGCACTCAAAAGAATTTGGCTACTGCCTGTGAACAATAATTGCTGGAAGTGCGTGTTCGATTGTGATACGCGTTTTTATTTATTTACTGCATATTATTTGGTGTGTATGAATTCTATAGATCAAATACAGAGCTTCACAAAAGATTTAAGTACATTTCTGTTTATTGACGCAAATTTCTGAAGAACTTTCAAATGTGCTATGCGTTTAACTGAATTACCTTTTAGCATACCATTGTAGTATACACACAAATCTTTAGATCATAAACAGGACAGCACAAAAAAATTGCATGTCGTTGAGTGTTCAAAAGCACGATGTCACAATGGTAATTGAAGAAATTGGTTTTCCAAGTGTGTTTTCCAAATTGCTTATTTAGACAATCTTTCAACTTAATAAACTGTAAAGTTTTTTTTTTTTTTTTTTTATAGTATTCTGTTTATGTGGGAAATTATTTCGTAATCTTTGCTAAATGCATGATTTTTTTTTTTTTTAAGTAAATGGAATTTTTAAATTATTATATTAATTATTTTTCAAATACATTGAAACCTTTCTGTGCGACCACCTCCCTGAACGACCATTTTTTCATGGAATGAAATTTATTCCCATAGGCTCAATACTAATTTTACCTCAATTCAGAGACCATTTCAGACCATCGAACTCCTTCCATGAGCGGCCCATTTATTTGAAGAATATGAAACAAATTCCGTTTTTCCTAGTCGCTTGAAGGCTTTTTTTTTTTTTTTTTTTTTTTAGAAAAATAATTCCGTAGAGCGCATTATTTATCAAACTTCTAAACTAAGTTTAGTTTTTTTTTCCCGGTAACTTTTAAGTGTATAAACCCCTTTGTGCCTATTTAGGCAATTAATTTAACTCTGGTGACAAATTAAGAACGACCGTCAATAAGCTCCCCTGCCCTATTCTGTCAGGAAACTCTCAAAGAAATAGATAAATTAATGAAATCGTCATTATTTGTTCCCGTCCAAAAAAAATGGCATTTGATACTTAACTTTTCCTATTTTTTATAATGTGAAAAATAAATTTTACTAATATTGATTGTTATCCTTTTTCAACAATTAAAATCTAGATTTAAACATGACCTGCATTAAGGTTGTTCTTAACTGCTCTGCTCAACAAGCGCAAAACGTTCTGACACATTTACAAATTCATTTTTTAACGGAAAGATGTAAAATTGGAAAGCCTGGCCATGGAAGCGATTTGGAATTCAACTGTTTTTTCCTGGGTTTTTTTTTTTTTTTTGATCCACCAATTACCTACTGAGTTATAAGCCATTTCGATCACGTGACAAACCCGTTTTTCGCCCGCTCTTGAGTGATTTTTCTACTTTCGCACGGAAATTCAGTTCAAAACGTCCACTTTGACAGTATTTTCTGAAAGATCTATTTCGTTTGCAAAAAAATGGAAAAAAAGCTCGATGACATAGTTTCTGAACACCACCACCAGCTAGTTTCATGCATTTTCGAAAAAGAATAAATTAAAACTTATATCAGGAAGTTGCCCTTTTGGATTTGAGAACAGCCTTAAGAGACCACCTCTCGGAGGGACCAATTTTTATTGGAACGGAACGTGGTCGCTTTAGGGAGGTTTTACTGTATATAGTCAATTTTTCGGAATATAATAACCACAGAGTTCATCATCAGATAACAACAAACATCATGGTTGAACCGCATTTATCGCTGGAGAGAAGGAGGACAAATTCGATAACTTGCAACTGCAGTTTAATATTTTATGTATGTAGTGACGAAAATTATATCGTAATTTTACTAGAATGATTATTCAAAAACATGTAATCAAGCAGGAAAAACGAACATTTTGAAAACTCTACTTAACTGCAATTAACTGAATCCCTTCAACCCCGTAATGCATTATTCATGCACCGAATTTGTGAGGAGGTTTTTGTTTTACTTCACATGAATTAACCTGGAGATAATTTCTTTTTTCACTATTTATTTGTAATAAAACTGTCCTAGAAGTTAGAACCAGGAAAAAAATTTTGAGATAAGGAAAATTACCACATAATTAAATAAGATGCTTTCTTAGTGTAATGATTTAGTACATTTCATAGAGACCTAATATCCTTATCCTTACAGGTGCTATACACTACTGAATCTTGTATAAGGGCTTAACCCTTAAATGCCGGGTGTTGCTTTTCGGCAACATACCCAATTTAGGGTTCTAAAATACTATTAGAATAATTTTTAAGCTATAATGTCTAATGTTACCAATAAAATACAGTCTGAAAATATTATTAAATCGATTTTCAACATGTAGATGGCAACACTTGTGCTGTTTAAAAATAAAGATAGATTTATTTTTTCAATTGTTGCTACATGTTCTTTTTGTTTTGTTTGGAAGCATGCGAAATACCCTATTTTATTCTGCAGTGAGCAAGTAAAATCTATTTCTTATCATAGTTCCTAAAATTCTTGTGTGTTTAGTATTATAGAATTTTATGGAGAAAAATTATTTTTTCAATAAAAGACCAGTATTGCCGATTAGTAACAAACTGTTTTTTAGCCGTAAACCATATTTAAAACAAAATATGATTTTATTTTAAGTATTTTTCCCATGATTCATTTAAAAAATGAAAGCCGAAAAACATTATTAAAATGATTTTTGAAAAATCAGGCATTTAAGGGTTAAAACGACATCATTTAGGAGGGAGGGACGTGGGTGCCCCAAAAATATATTTTTTTCGTTCTCTTGCTTAAAATATATTTTGACATTTTTAGTATATATCGACAAACTTTTGCAAAGAAAAAATTGCGGACATTCTAAAAATTCTGTTAACTGTATTCATGTTCTCTTAAAAAGTACATTCACCTAAGTCAAATAACTCAAAAAATGTTTCTTTTTTTACCAATTTTTAAAAATTTATTTTTGTTGAAGTATACTAAAATTTCAAATGATCTTCAAATTGTGAATGTAAACACACAATTTTCAACAACAACTTCACAAACGCAAACTACGCATTATGGACTTAAAAAGTTTCCCGTTTGCTTAAAAGGTGACAGATAATTCTACATATGTTACAAGTTTAAAATATACATTTTATTTAAATTTTCTAGTATTTTAGGTCTGCAAAACTCGGAGCCATCGTCATGGAATATTTTCACTAATTGCTGTTCTATTCATTTGAAATAAATCGCTGAATGAAATGAATAGAACGGCAATTAAGTTCGTTCTCAAATCCAAAGTGACTACTTTCTGAATTCATTTTTATTCGCAAACGTGTGGAAGATCTTTCAGAAAATGCTCTCAAAATCTCTGTTTTGAATCGAATTTCAGGACGCGACAGTGCAGGAAAAGGTAAAAAACTGTCATGAGGCAACAAACGCTTATAACTCAAGATGCAACTCATTTATTGAATAATGAAAAATTGTTCGATTGTAAATCATTTTATTAGTCTTGGCTGTAAGTTTCGTAGATTATCCTCATTCATAATCTTAAAATAAAACAATAATTAGATACCTTTGATTTGTTTTTATTATAAATAATCTGCAGGCGTATCTTTCTTTTTCTTTTCTTTCTTTCTTTTTTTTCTTAAGAAAGGGGGTATTGTACATTTGTATTCATGAAAACACATGAATAAATGTAGATCCTTTTATATGAATTTATCAATAAAAGTAGATTCTTGTATATGAATACATCAATAAATGTATAGATCCTTTCATATGAATACATAAATAAATGTAGATTCTTTGATATGAATGCATGAACAAACGCACATTCTTTTATATGAATACGTGTTTCTTTTATATGAATTACATGAATAAAGATATATTCTTTTATATGAATACATGAACAAATGTATATTCTTTTATGTGAATTCATGCCCAAATGTATATTCTTTTATGTGAATTCATGCCCAAATGTATATTCTTTTATGTGAATTCATGCCCAAATGTATATTCTTTTATGTGAATTCATGCCCAAATGTATATTCTTTTATGTGAATTCATGCCCAAATGTATATTCTTTTATGTGAATTCATGCCCAAATGTATATTCTTTTATAAGAAAACATGAACAAATGTATATTCTTTTATAAGAAAACATGAACAAATGTATATTCTTTTATATCAATACATGACCAAATGTATATTCTTTTGTATGAATACATGACCAAATGTAGATCCTCTAATATAAATACATGATTAAATGTAGATTTTTTTAAAATTTGAATATGTGAATAAATATAGATTCTTTTATATGAATAAATGTAGATTATTCTTTTATATGAATATTTATATGAATATTTGAATAAATGCAGGTTGTTTTGTATGAATATTTGAATAAATGCAGGTTCTTTTATATGAATATTTGAATAAATGCAGGTTCTTTTATATGAATATTTGAATAAATGCAGATTCTTTTATATGAATATTTGAATAAATGCAGATTCTTTTATATGTATATTTGAATAAATGCAGATTCTTTTATATGAATATTTGAATAAATGCAGATTCTTTTATATGAATATTTGAATAAATGCAGATTCTTTTATATGAATATTTGAATAAATGCAGATTCTTTTATATGAATATTTGAATAAATGCAGATTCTTTTATATGAATATTTGAATAAATGCAGATTCTTTTATATGAATATTTGAATAAATGTAGATTCTTTTATATGAATATTTGAATAAATGCAGATTCTTTTATATGAATATTTGAATAAATGCAGATTCTTTTATATGAATATTTGAATAAATGCAGATTCTTTTATATGAATATTTGAATAAATGTAGATTCTTTTATATGAATATTTATATGAATATTTGAATAAATGCAGGTTTTTTTATATGAATATTTGAATAAATGCAGTTTATTTTATACTAGCAAGCCCCGCGGCTTTGCTCGCGTAATATTTGAAATATGCCAAGTGATATTTATATGTCTAATTTTTATTAAAAGGTACTAACTAAATTTTTACTTATTACTTTTAAGAATATACTATTTAAAACACAGTTTGATTAAACATCATTATTGCAATGCATTCGGCAGAAATGAGACTTAAATTAATAAAACTAAATGAATGATAATTTAGAAAATATTTTGAAACCTTTATGCTCATTTAATACCTTCATTTCAGTATTCATTTGAAGTTTTGAATTTTTTAGAAACCATCTTCTTACATCTTAAAATTAACTATCATGTCAAATTCCAAGTCCAATCATCTCTCTCAACAGAAAGGGCTCTGTTGAATTAGGAACTATCACCATTAATTTGCCAACATTAATTTTGAAATCGGTTTGTTATTTTTAATATTCCACAGAAACGTAATTTAGAAAGCTTTTAAAGGCCTTTTATAGAACGTTTGTTGTTCCTGTAAACCCCAGGTGGTAGAATCATCGGCCTGTGTAGGATCAGAGACTGTTACCATTGATTCGCAACTATTACTTTTATAATCGGTTTATATTCCCTGAAATTGCATAGATATCGTAATTTAGGACTTTTTTAGAATGCTTTTCACACCTCCCCTTCGCTTCACCCCTTTTTAATTCGAATTTATTTTCGACAGTCCTTCGAGGGCATTTATATTTTATAAGTAACTACCATGCCATATTTAAAGTTTCTAGCCTTTTCAGTATCACAGAAATCGCAATTTAAAAAGTTTTTAGCTCCTGCAACCCTCTGGTGGTAGTGGCACAGATATAAAATATAGCTTATGTTTGAGCAGGTTCTAACACCAACAATTTGTCATCATTATTTTTTAAATCGGTTTAGTATTTGATAAGATTGCATAAAAATTGTAATTTATAACGCTTTTCGCTTACTTCATCTTTTTAAATTTGGAATTTTCTTTCGACTGTTCTTAGAAAGCAGTTGCATCTTGTAAGTAAATACCATGCCATACTTCAAAGTGTTAGACCCCTCAGTTGTGCAAAAAACGCAAATTAGAACATGTTTTGTTTTTGCAATCCTCAGATGGTAGTGACAGCAACATAAAATATAACCTATGTTATAGCAGGGACTATCACCATTGATTTGCAACCATTACTTTTGAAATAGCTTTGGTATTTCCTGAGATTGGGTATAAATCGCAATTTAGAACGTTTTTAGAACGCTTTTCGCGCATTTTCACCCCTTTTTAAATTTCTAATTTTTCCGAAACTGTTCTTAAAGATCATTTATATCTAATAAATATGTACCTTGCCTAATTTTAAGTTGCTAGCCAGTACCGATCACAAAAATCGAAATTTAGATCGCTTTTTTGCTCCTGCAACGTCTAGGTGATAGTGATAAGCGACATAAAATAGCGTCTATGTTAGACCAGAGTCTGTCAGAATCAATTTCCTACCATTTCTTTTGAAATCAGTTTGATTCTTCCTGAGATATCGCTGACAAATCGGCATTTAGAACGTTTTTAGAACGCTTTTCGCGCATTTTGCTCCTGCATCTCCTCTGGTGTAGTGTAAACAGATATAAAATATAGCCTAACTTGGAGCGAGATCTGTCAGCATAATTATTACACCATTATATTTGAAATCGGCTCAGTACTTCCTAAGACTGCATAGAAATCGCAATTTAGAACGTTTTTTACAACGCTTTTTGCGCATTTTGACTCCCTTTTAAATTTCGATTTTTTTTAGGAAATGCCCTTAGAGATCACTGATACCTTATAACTAACTACCATTCCAAATTTCACAATTCTAGGCCCTTCCGTAACGCAAAAACCGCAATTTAGAACGTTATTCCCCTGCACCCCCTTTGGGGTAGTGTCACCGACATAAAACATAGGCTATGTTGGAGCAAGGGTTGTCACCGTCATTTTGACACCATTATTTTTTAAATCGGTTTGGTATTTCCTGAGATTGTGTAGAAACCAACATTTAGAACGTTTTTTAGAACGCTTTTCGCGCATTTTCACCCCTTTTAAATTTCGAATCGTTTAAGAACTGTTCTTAGAAATCCTTTATACCTAATAAGTAGCTAATATTTCAAATTTCATATTTCTAGGCCCTTCAGTAACACATAAATCGCATTTTTAGAACGTTTTTTGATCCTGCACCCCCTTTGGAGTAGTGACACCGACATAAAACATAGCCTATCTTGGAGCAAGCGTTGTCACCATCATTTTGACACCAATATTTTTTAAATCGGTTTGGTATTTCCTGAGATTATGTAGAAACTATCATTTAGAAAGGTTTTTAGAACGCTTTTTGTGCATTTTCACCCCTTTTAAATTTCGAATTGTTTAAGAACTGTTCTTAGACATCATTTATATCTTATAAGTAACTAATATTCCAAATTTCATATTTCCAGGCCCTTCAGTAACGCAAAAATCGCGTTTTTAGAACGTTTTTTGCTCCTGCACCCCCTTTGGGGTAGTGGCACCAACATAAAATATAGCCTATGTTCTAAGTTGGACTAACACCATCATTTTGATACCATTACTTTTGGAATCGGTTCGGTAGTTCCAGAGCTTACCTCCTACAAATAAACAATTTTTACCTCTTTATAAGATGAGTATAGATATAGATGAGTATGAGTATAGATGAATATTTGAATAAATGTAGATTCTTTTATATGAATATTTGAATAAATGTAGATTCTTTTATATGAATATTTGAATAAATGTACATTTTATTACAAGAATAAATGTAGATTTTTTAAATAAATGAGTGTAAATTATTGTTTAAGAAAAGCAAAACATTCTCTTAAAACAAAGCCTAATGTGTCGTTTGAAGAATATAAAATCCTGTTTTTTTTTTTTTTTCCCCCAAAAGAAACGTATTAAAAAAAATGTAAAATAAATTTCAGTAAAATTTTACTATACGTCTTTATATTTTACTTTTCCCTCTCACAGATTAATTTCCGAAAGTCAACTCCATAAATTTGTAGAGAACATCTTTAAAAATAATATGAAAAGTGCTGAAATAAAAGAAAAATAAAAGATAATTTGAAATGTTTCAAATTCTAACAACGAATTCTAGTTTCTTTATGAACAAAATTATTTTGCTCAGTAGAATTCTTTTATAATGTCCTAAAATAATGTCAAGGAACAACAATAACTGTGAAGAGGTTAGTGAGTTTTTTAAAGATATACTAAAAAAAGAAGCATAATGTAGACATCTTTGAATAGCATATTTTAAACATACAGCGTTACGGTCTAAAAATCAGAACATGTTAGTATCTCTACTCATTTACTGAAAATGGAGCATTATACCATAAATAAAATGTAAAATCGTCCACACTAACCAGTTTATAATGATTTATCGGTTGAATGCTTTAAAAGTTTTATTACTGAATACTTTATCTCTAATTACCATTCAACAGGTTTGGTTTCGACAAGTTTCTGTGAAATTTTTAAATGTCGGGAAACAGTCGTTTTCACTAAGAAAATGTAAAACACTTTCGGCTTCACAAAAAAAGTTTTTCGAAGTCGAGCGTAACTCGGAAAATTTTATTTTGCATTTTCGCCCCCGATTTATATTATATTTCCGAAGATTAAGAAACATTTTTCTTTTTTTACATCCCAGCATATCGCACTAAGTATCTGCTTAGTGCTGTTTTGCAAGGGCTTAGAAATTGTTAACCCCTTGAGGGGGCAAGCAATTGCGTTTGTGTAATGCTGAATTCCCACCGGAAAATTAGAAAAAAATTATTTCAAAATAAGGAAAAGCAACTGTATGACTTTTTTCCCATCAAAGTTAGAAAAGTAAAATTTCGTAAACTTTTTCTGGTGTAAATGTTCATTAATCGTAGGTGGGATAATATATATCCCACCGCCCCTCAAGAGGTTAAGGCGCTGTTATATTTTCCAAACTTGAATCCTTATTTATGATCCTAATGAATCTATCCTATAATTATTATCCTAAACACTTCATTATATATATATTATAAAGGACAAACGTGTCCGTACGTAACGCTGACGTCATTTTGACGGTGGCAACAGCTGCTAAGTATCTGCTTACAAGGGAACCACTTTGGGTGTTGCTCGCACCTAGCATTGAGACCTGGTGCATTTTAAAGCCCTATATTATGAAGTTTGAGAATCGATAAAATTTTTCTGTTAAAATAATATTTCTTGATTTTACAGCAGCATAACTTTCTAAAAATGCAATTTTCGAGACCACTTATCGGACTATTAACAATGAATTTTTTTAAAGAAAAGCATTTAAAAATAAAAATTAGTTAATAATAAGTATAAAATATTGAAAAAAAGTTTGAAAATTCCTTCAAAAACCCACGAATTCGATTTTGAAAAACTGCAACTTTATATTCATATTTGTGGTGGAGAAACAGTTGGCGTTTGTTTTCAAAAGTAAAGCTTTCCGGCAACCCTAGCCAAATGTCATAGCTGAATTTGTAACAGCTAGAGACTGCAATGCCCGACCTATTTTGCCACAGTAATTTTTCTAAATTGTGTAAAAATATTAATTTACTTTATGATTACTTTTACCGAAGGACCATTTAATACAGCAACATTTCATTTTAAACATTCGAAACTTTATTCCATTCGATTTCAAAAGAAAATTGTTTGCTTATTTTGTATTTCACTAAAAAATAGTTTTCAATGATCTAAGTTTTTATAGAATTATATTTATTACTTATATATTTATCGTCTGCATAGAAAAAGAAATAAAATCCTTATATTTGTTTCTTATGCTATCAATTATTTAAAAAAAAAAATCGCAATCTGTATACTAGTATTATGTACTGTATATTTACTCTTTGGATAAAGCGGTCAGAAAAATTGTAGCGCCATATTTGGCGACTTAACTCACTTTTGGCGTGAAATAAACAAATAAAAATGTAATAATAAAAATTAAAAGTATAAACAGGTATATAAAATATGATTTTAACAGAGAAATTTTATCGGTTCTCTAACTTTTATGTATAGGGCTACAAAACGCACCAGGTCTCGATGCTAGGTGCGAGCAACATCAAAAGTGGTTCCCTTGTTAGTGCTGTTTTGCAAGAACTTAGAAATTATTAAGGCGCAGTTATATTTTAAAAACTTGAATCCTTATTATGGTTTTAATGGATATATCCTATAATTGTTAGCCCAAACACTTCATTATCGATATTATAAAGGACAAACGTGTCCGTAAGGCTGACGTTATTTTGATGGTGGCAACAGTCCTCCGAGCGTCTTGAGGGCTTTCCTGCATTTTCATAAAAATGCTTATAAAAATAATCTGAATTAAAATTTTCTTTCCCTGTTTGCTTCTAAAATACACTTCACGCCCCTTTATTTGATAGATATCTTTAAACACAATTCTGTTGAAAATATTATTGTCTACAACAGATCAAAGTTGTTTTGGAGAAACGGAAAAATACGTCCAAACCTCGCAAAGGGTTAAAAATAAAACCTTTTAACTTTAAGTAAAGGTTTTAAAATTACTTATGAAACATTACCTAGATCAGGGGTGTCAGACTAGAGCCAGCCGGATGCAACTAATTTTTTTAAGAAATAGTTGACTTATTGAATCCCAGAAATTAAATGATTAGATAAGGCAATGATAACCATAAAATTTTAGTGGTATCCGGTGGGCCACAGTTCGACACCCCTGACGTTGATATTTATGCTTTTATGAAAAATATGGGCAGTTTATATGCATGTAAAATCTTTTTGTAATAAAATCATGATTTTGATATGTAATTAATATTCCTCAAAAATATGTTTTTTAAGTATGCAAACTCACCAACTTTTTTTCTAGTACTAATTTAAAATTCTACATTTAAGGTGCAATTAAAAAAAAAATTAAAAAATGAGTTCCCTTGTTCCTTAAGGCTGTTCTCAAATCCAAAAGGGCAACTTTCTGACATAAGTTTTAATTTATTTTTGTTCGAAAATGCATGAAACTAGCTGGTGCTGTTGTTCAGAAACTATGTCATCGAGCTGTTTTTTCCATTTTTTTTTTTTTTTTTGCAAACGCAATAGATCTTTCAGAAAATAGCGTCAAAGTGGACGTTTTGAACCGAATTTCCGCACGAAAGTAGGATAATCACTCAGGAGCGGGCGAAAAAAGGGTTTGTCACGTGATCAAAATGTCTTATAACTCAACAGGTAATTTATGGATCAAAAAATGGAAAAAACAGTTCAATTCCAAATCGTTTTCATGGCCAGGCTTTCCAATTTTATATCTTTCCGTTCAGAAAATGAATTTGTAAATGTGTCAAAACGTTTTACGCTTGTTGAGCAGAGCAAT
The DNA here is from genome assembly GCA_963932465.1 of Maratus speciosus. NCBI lineage: Eukaryota > Metazoa > Arthropoda > Arachnida > Araneae > Salticidae > Maratus > Maratus speciosus. The sequence goes on along the minus strand of OZ010788.1, from coordinate 605,242,363 downwards.
TAAGAACAGTCTTAATATAGAATACGGTGTGCATAGCATTCATTGTTCATATACAAGAACGCACAAAATAATTCGGCTACAGCACTCTGTATGAAAAATATTTGTTGGAGGTACGTTTTCAATTGTGGTAAACGTTTTTAAATTAAACATATTTTTTCTCTATTATTTAATGTGTGTAAATTCTATTGATGATATACAGGGCAGCACAAACGATCTCGAATACATTTCCGTTTATTGGTGGGAATTGACGAAGGGGAAATTTTAACTGTGCTATGCGTTTCTTAACTGAACTACATTTTAGCATACTACGTTATAATATGATAAATCTATAGACCATTACTGGGTTGCACAAAAAACATTTTTCCGACTTATAATTGTAATTATGAAATTGTATTTTCAAATTTATGGGTCAATATATGAAAATTGGACAATTTGCTTCCACTGCCAATATTTTATTAATTATACTAAAACCAAAAACTGAAAAATATAATATATTGTAACATTTGTTATAACAATTACCAATGATAAATGGACATATAGTGATGCATAAATCATTAATTTTAAGCTTTAAACAAACGGAATCATCATTTCAACTCCCGTCCCCAGGTACAAATATCCAATATTAAATGTATGTTGTAAAAATTTTTATAAGTATCATTAAATTTTGCTATTATATATTTATACCTATATATATATATACAGTATGATAAAATATAATTATCCTTTATTAGTATAGATTGTATAGTAAAATATTATAGTAAATGTATTTGTCCCTCAGGTTGACCAACATCTCAGTCCCTCTAAACACACATTTAGGTTAACAGATAGATGGCGCTGGCAGAATTATTTCCATTGCAACTAGGGATGCACCGGATATTGATTTTGCCGGATATCGGATACCGGATATCCGAAGCTCCTTCGTCTGCCGGATTCGGATATCCGGCCGGATATCCGGCCCTAGATATGTTTTTAGTTATATATTGAATTATTTCTCTATATAATGTCATTTCAAAACAATAAATTACAAACATGTTTCACACATCATTGAAACATTTTAAATGTATTGAAATATAATTTACAAAAACTATATCTCTTTGAGTATCATGGCTTGAATTCAAGTTTTCCCAAGAGGGGAGTTTCGTACCCAAAATTTATAAATGCAGGGAAGTTGAACTGTTATAGAAAGGGAAAAAAAATCTTTACACCCCGTTATTTTTTATGTGCTACTTAAAGAATTACATTTATACAGACATGACAAAATACCATTGAAACAATTTAAATTAACAACTCAAGATAATTATTCAAAATTTTTATTTTATTAAAACAAAGGAACAGAATCAAGCTTTATATATACCATGTCTATTTTTCAATTTTCACCCAATGTTATGGGCAATTAACAATCGGGTTGCTAAATGAATTTCTTAATTTAGATTTTATTCCATTTTGCATACTTTAGCCTCTTTCAGAAGTTACACTTTTGACAAACAGTACAGAGCGATTTTATAGCTTTAGAAATTATCGGAAACACATGGTTATGCTCTCTTAAAAAGTTTTAGAAAACTTTGTAAAATCTGATGTGCATTAATTTTTAACTTACATGAATAATGCACATCTGTGATGGTATGTCACTTCTGAACAAATTTTTTTATTATATCCTTAATGGAATTATAGTCAAAACTGTAATCACTGGTATTTTCGTTAATTGAACTATGTTCTACGCATTGGAATCTACGCTATGAAATCCATATCCAAAGTTTGAAAAGGGAATAGTCAATTGATTTCTTCTATTACACGAGAAAAGGTTGATTTAAAAAAGTCATGTCCTAATTTCTGTTAATTGCGAGAAACAACTAGTTTGTTGTTTCTAATTATGTTTTTTTTTAAGTTCATCAAAGTTATTTTTTTTTTCATGTGCATCACAAGTGTAATCTCATTTCGTTTAGTGCTGACTATTGGCCAATTTGATAGAGCTTAGTCTCCAGTGGCCGTTGCTGCCCTTTTAGTTATTTCCTATTTTGGGCAGACAGGTAAAACATTGCAAAATACGTAAAACGGACATAGAAAAAACACTGCTGATTTCGTCAATCATGGTGAAAATAAATAAAATAATTTGTCGATTGGTTGCGAGAAAAAAACTGAAGTTCATGGGAAATCGACAGTAGGAAAATATCACAAAATTCGTCAATCGATCATGGAAAACTATCGTGAAATTTACCAGTCCGTCACGAGCAAATACTGTGAAATTCCTCAGCTGGTCGCAGAAAAAAAATGCAAAATTTTTCAATCGGATGCAGAAAAACAATCGTTACTTTCATCAGTATGTCACAAGAAAAAACAGGGAAATTTGCCAATCGGTCACAGAATAAAATTTCTAAATTTGTCAATTGATTGCGAAAAAAAAATTATGAAATTCACCAATCTGTCTCCAGAAAAAAATCAAGAAATTCGTACAGTCGGTCGCGGGGAAAAATCGCAAAATTTTTTTGTCAGATGCAGAAAAACAAACATGAATTTTGTCAATTTGTTGTAAGAAGAAACTGTGAAATCTGCCAATTGATAGTGGAAAATATCACGAAGTTTGTCAGCCGGTCCTGAGACTTCATCGTCGTTTTACAAAGAAACATTTTCGGAAAATGATTTTTTTGGAAACAGGAGTCTCCCGCCCCCAATATTCTTTAGGGCACGAATCCTACCATCCCATCTCGAAATTCAAGACATGTATCTGCCATTCAAGCCATGTAATGTATATTAATAATGTTGTATAAAAAATGTTATTTAAACATTAAAATATTCTGTTTATTTGTACAATGAAATGCTGATAATTGCTACTGGATTTGGATATGGGATTGAGTATATTGATAATTGCTAATAATTAATTTGTACAATGAAATGCTGATAATTTGTGTAACAAATTTTAACCAATTAAATATGCCTATAATTGTAGAGTATTTTCACAAAGAAATACATACATTCTTTTTATAATTTAAACATAAAATATCTACTAATATACCCATGATTAAAGAGTGATTTTCTCCAAATAAAGGTTTAGTTGATGCCTTTTTTCTGTTTTAATTATTTAATAGTGTTTTGCTTTGAATCACATTTAGTTTTATTTTAAGTTAAATTACTGTGATATTTATAAGTAAAAAGAAAATTACTTTTAATTTTAAATATTTTATTTATAATGAAGTTACAAACAGACTCGCATAAAACCAAAAACTTTCTGCGCACATAAATATTGGGTCAAAAACTTTCTGCAAATTTAATGTTTAATAAAATGACGTGTTATATTACTTTGACTGTATGAATTTTAAATAGTAGTTTTAAAATAATTACCGTTTAATTTAAAAATTAATTAATATTAATTACAGAATAATTATGTTGGCTAAAAAAATAATAAAACTAAAAATCCATGATATGAAGGGGTGAATTCTTATCAGTTATTTTGTCAATGCATTTAGAAACAGCCCAATCCTTAATATTGTGACCTCTTCTCACAAAATGCAATAATGGACATTGCTTCTGAAACAACGGAATCACATTTTGTAAGGAGAGGTCCATTCTTAGGTATCATCATTAAAGAGACCAATGAGTTTTTATTGCAGCCCTTTGACGAAATTCTCATTTTTTCCGCGATCATTTGGCGAAATTTCCGTTTTTTCGCGATATTTTGACGACATTTGCATTTTTTTGACAAAATTCGCATTTTCTTAGAGATCCTTTGACAAAATGCGCTTTTTTTCTCCTATCCTTAGACGAAATTTGCATTTTTTTTGCGATCTTTTGACGAAATTCAAGCTTTTTTCACGGCGTTTTGACGAAATTCGCAATCCTTTGATGAAATTTTTTTTCCGCGGTTCTTTGCCGAAATTTTCATTTTTTTCATGATCTTTTGACAAAATTCGTGCTTTTTCCGCTATGCTTGTACGAAATTTGTTTTTTTCCTGCGCTTTTACACAAAATTTGCTTTTTTCTGCGATTCTTTGATGAAATTCGCTTTTTTTTCGCAATCCTTTGACGATATTCGTGTTTTTTCTGTGGCCTTTTGAGAAAATTCATTTTTTTTCGCGATCCCTTGACTAAATGCGTGCTTTTTCCGCGGTCCTTTTACCAAATTTGTGTTTCTTTCGCGATCCTTTAACGAAATTAGTTTTTTTCCGTTATGTTATGTTTTACGAAATTCATTTTTTTCCTGCACTTCTTTGACGTAATTTGCGTTTTATCTGCTATTCTTTGACAAGAAATTTTTTTTTGTCCACGATTATTCTTTAAAGAAATTAGCGTTTTTCCGTGGTCCTTTAACGAAATTTTCATTTTTTCCGTGATGCTTTGACGAAATTGGGTATTTTTTCTGCGAACGATTGACGGAATTGGTTTATTTTCAGCGATCATTTGTTGAAATCCGCAATATATTTCAGTGATTTTTTTTTTTGTGTGTGTCTGAATTTTCGGACTGATGGGCGATTTTTTTTTTAATTTTCGGAACCGAATGCCTTAAATTTTCGGAAAATTCGGAACAGAATCACCCCTATCAAACAATAAATAAATCGTACATAAAATTGGAGAACATTTTTAATTTTTCGGTATTTAAAAAAAAATACAAGAACAAAAACTACTTTTCTTTTCTAAGAAATTTTCCGCAAAGTTCCGAATTTTGCGGAAAATTTTCCGCGCACGGCGTGCGTCTATATTATACAACTCTGGTTACAAATATAACTAATTGGATGTGCCAATCCCAAAACTTTCTTCTATCTCATACGTCTTAATATTTCTAAAAGTAATTTTAAATGTTAATACTTCGATATTATTAGTTCAATATTATACCAACTTTGATTTTGATCTAAGATTTCTGCTCGTCAATTAATCAAAATAAGAATAAGTTAATCTCAATCATGATATTTATTAAAATCAATAATTTTTTTCGTTATTCTGTTGTACATCAGCTGATTGTGAATAGACCGCTTAGCAGGATGCGAAGTTCCCATGACTTCACGAGCCACCAATATACAGTACAAAAACTGCAAAAAATTGAGAAAATTTTACAAAAAACGCTGTCACAGTGACACCTTCCGGCAGAATATTTCCAAATTCAAGGAAAAACTGATGGCCACAGCCAAAAATATACACAAAAAATTGGTTCAATTCTATGCTTAGTTTCATACACTTTTCGATGGTAAAATAATGGAAATAACACAAAAATCATTATTATAGCGCCCTCTTCCAGCAGACTATTTTCAAATTCAAGGAGGACCAGTTGGCCATAGCCAAAAACATACCCCTAAAAATTGGTTCAATTCTATGCATAACTTCATACAATTTTCGATGGTACATACAAGAATGAAAATGGCACAAAAATCACTGTTACAGCGCACCCTTCTGGTGGAATATTTCTAATTTAAAGGAGAACCTGCTGGACATAGCCAAAAACATACACAAAACATTTTGTTCGATTATATGGATAACTTATTACATATTTAACAGACACTTTTCGACAGTACAATAATGAAAATGGCACAAAAATCGCAATTACAGCAGCACTCCTTTCTGACAGAATGCTTCCATATTGAAGAAGGACCTGCTGGCCACAGCCAAAAACATACACAAAAATTTGGTTCAATTCTATGCATAACTTCATACACTTTTTGATGGCACAAAAATCACGATTACAGCGCCCCTTCCAGTGGAATGTTCCAATATTGAAGAAGGGCCAGCTGGCTATAGCCAAAAATATTCACAAAAAATTTGGTTCAATTCTATGCATAACTTCATACACTTTTTGATGGTATGATGACAGACAAACAGACATTTTGTATAAGCATGTTTTGGGATCTCTGACCCCTAAAACGTCTAAGCCCACCGAAAACCAGAAATCGAAAAAAATCTCAGTTACAATACTTTCTTCTATTGAAGATAGAAGAAAGTAAAAATAGGCCTGTTTAATTGTTAAACTTAAAAGAGAGAAAGAAAATTAATAAAGTCATACTTTAATAAACAACTTCAGATTTTGTTTCACATTCTGAAAGTAAAGGTACAATTTTCTAAAAGATGTAAACATAAATTCTTAAATTTATTATAGAGAGTTCAAATACCAATGTTAGGAAAGCTGGTAATTCTTTAAACTTTTGGGAATTACCTTTTACTCATAAATAGTGGACTTACTTTCATATTTTGCATTATAAACAAAAGTTGTTCGGCATTGTTTGGGTCAAACGATTTCTCTTATCCTTATATATTTGCTTTGTTACGCATTGCCGGATATCCGGCAGAGAAGTCGGATATCCGGTGATTGTGATTCGGATATCCGACGGTATTTCGGATATTGAAAAATCAGCCGGATGTGCCGGATATCGGATATTTGCCGGATATCCGTTGCATCCCTAATTGCAACAGCAACTAAAGTTCAACTAGCCACCATGGACAAAGGTAATATGTTCTCTTTGTTTCATATTTGGAAGTATTTAGTTTTTGTTCTGAATAGGGATGAGTATTTTTTATAGCATCATTCATGTCCCCATATTTAACTTTGTATTTATAAAAAAAAAAAAAAAAAAAAAAGCTTATTACAACTTTATTTATGGAACATACAACTGTCACATGGCATATTTAATAATTTACATGTGTGCAAATGATTCAACAAAATGGCTACGCAGCTGTTAAGACAAAAACATAACCTCAGTCCCAATTATTAGACACTGATTATGACGTTAACAGACACTTTCTTCCATAAAAGTTTATCCTACGCTTAATATATACATCCTTGATCTCAAAACACTAACGCATTTAAATGACAAAACATGTACCATAGTATATAATTGTATATAGTAGTTGGTACATTAATTTAAAAAAATTAAAATTTTGGAATGAAATTGTCCAGTTTTCAGATATTGACCCTTATTATACGTTTTACATGTTTATTTAGATTCATTTTTCCCTTTATTAAACTGTGAGTGAAGCCTTATTATAACATTCTGAATTAGTTGTAAAATGTTTCAACGAATAATTTTATTTCAAAAGTGTTTCGAATATATTTCTTAAATAACTAACAAATCTTGAAATATATAAGTACATGTGCAAAACACATTTAAAGTGAATTCTTTAACAATAAGTAGTTAGTTTCTACAAAGAAGTTCCAAAAACATAAATGTCCTAAAATAACTTTGAACCACTTTCTACCTTCCTGATCATCTCGATAATACTAACAAAAATTACCTTTAATTTTTCCTAATACAATAATCATTTTATGAAACCATTCTCGTTACTTTTGGGGGGTTATTTCTATAGTAAAAAACTAAAAAATCTTGAAATGTTTAAGTACATGTGCAAAAAAATTTAAAGTGAATTCTTTAACAATAAGAAGATATTCTCTATAAAAAAAGTTCCAAAAACACAAATGTCCCAAAATAACTCTGAGCCACTTTACTATACCTCCCTAATCATGCCGTTACTAACAAAAATTACCTTTAATTTTTCCCAATACAACAATCGTTTTATGAAACCGTTCTCGTTACATTTTGAGGGTTATTTCTATTTTAATTCGTTCGTGATCTTCGGAATTAAAAAATAAATAAAAAATCTACTTTTACATTTTTTTTGTCTCGAAATTATTTCTTTCGTATTTTGCACCAAATGTTTCTGATCGGTTGCTAAGGTGCTTTCAGCATATTCTTTCCCAATAGGTATTTGCACAGCACGAAAAATCAGTTGAGTCATAGTAATTTTTGTTATGTAACAGTTAATCCTTTTACTGAGTAAGATAGCCATCACGATAAATATCTGATAAGAGTATTTCAGTATTTATATGTACAGTAGAACTAATTGTTCGAATTCCCGACATCCGGATCGTTAAATATCCGAATCGACATCATGATAAACAAGAAAGAAAAATCATGCGTCAAGCATAAATTATGAAACACTTTCCAACACATTCAGAATAATATAACAAAACGTCACCGTTTAATAACTTGAAATGGGTTGCTTAATTGAACCGTTTGGAAACGCATAACGCATTTGAAATTCCAATTTCAGCAACTCCCATATACAGCTGGAAAATCATGCGAATTCTTTGAGCAGCCCTGTATAGGATATATACACTGTAAAAAAAACGGGCTAAAATACTGAAATTGCACTGGCAATCGAGACGCTAGTACAATTTCCGTATTTTAAAGGAAAATTTTCCGTTAAAGTACGGAAATAGTACTGGCGTCTCGATTGCCAGTTCAATTTCCGTTTTTTAGTCCGTTTTTTTTCAGTGTAGAATTTATCTATTAGCTACATGCATGCAAAAAATTAGTTATGTTAGGAAATATATAATTCATTTGAAAATTCACTTTCAGCAATTTCCGTTAATAAGTAGAATGGTATGTGAATTCTTTCGTGCAGCCCTGTATACGAGGTGCAGAATTTATACACAACGAGTAACATCCCAAAAATTTGTTCAATTTAAAAGCGCATACCGAAATTGAAAACGCACTTCCAGCAATTTTTGCTCAAAGATAGTAATGTAACCGATTACTTTTGTGTGTCGGTGTCCTTGTAAATGTACTATTAATGCCAAACACTTCCTATTCAATACCGAACATGCCATGGTAAACATCATTAACATATATCAATTGCGTGAAAATCTGAGTCTATTTAGTTGAGTTAGAGCGTGGACAGATAGACGTGCCGAATTCATGAACACTTATCAACTTTGTTGGAAAGTGTTAAAAATTATATTTAAGGAAACAGCTGATTTTAAAATGAGGGAAAATTGAGGAACAGTACGAATTTTTGTCTTTTATTAACTTTAAAAATTAAATGATGTATTGATATAAACTTCAGTAAAGAAAAAGGATTAAATGTTTCTTTGTCTAGTAAAATATGATTAAGAACGAAAATAACCTCTTCCGAACTACAGTGAAACCTCCCTGTGTGACCACCTCCCTGAACGACCCTTTTTTTCATGGAACGAAATTTATTCACATAAAGGCTCAATACTAATTTTACCTCCATTCAGAGACCATCCCAGTTGAACTCCCTCCATGAGCAACCCATTTCTTTGAAGGAAATGAAACAACGTTTTTTCCTGGTCGCTTGAAGATTTTATTAGAAAAATAATTCAGGAGAGCGTATTATTCATCAAATTTCTAAGTTTCGATTTTTTTTTTTTTTTTAATTACGGTAACTTTTATGTGCTTAAACCCCTTTGTTGCTTTTTAGGCAATGAATTTAACTCGATGACAAATTAAGAATGACAGTCAATAAACACCCTTGCCCTATTCTGTTAGGAAACCCTCAAAGGAATCGATAAATTAATGAAATCGCCATTATTTGTTTCCATCCAAAAAAATTGCATTTATTTACTGAACTTCGAATGTTATTCGAAATAAAACTTATAAAAGATAAAAACCGTTAGATCAAAGCAAACGTCAATGTGTATTCCTTTTTTAAACTCGGCAGTAATTAACTTATGTACTTAACTTTTGTTTTGATACTTAATTTTTCATATTTTTTCTAATGAGAAAAATAACTTTTAGTAACATTAATTGTTACCTTTTTTTAACCATTAAAATCTAGATTTAAACATGACCTCCATTAAGAGACCACCTCTCGGAGCGACCAATTTTTATTGGAACGGAACATGGTCGCTTCAGGGAGGTTTTACTGTACATTAAAGCAAAAGGTAAGGTTAAAGTAGAATACATATGTTAACAAAATCTGACATTTGAACCAGCACATACAATATTCAACAATATTCCACTTATTCAACAAGCATTAAAAGCATACACAGAAACTCATAACAACATGAAAGAAGATGTAAATTAAAAAATATATCCATAATAATGTTACATATTGAAGACAATAGTCATGCAAATGATTACTTAAAAGTAAAAACTATAGAATTAAAAAAATATTTTGCTTAATATTTAGAACTTATATTTAAATATTTATAAAACCATCTTCATAAAGCAGGTTGCATTATCTGTTGAGTAGGGGAGAGTGGTAATGAAAGAGCCAATTTTTGGTTTTAATTTTTTTTTTTTTTTTTTTTTTTTGGCTCTGAATTGCCTTTTCAGTTACTTTACTTATTTGGTTATATAAAAAAGTCATAAAAATTGGATTAGAAAATGTCTATAATGAATGATAATAGAAAATAAAAATACAGAAATTTGGCCCATTCATCCCTACCCATGGGGCTAAATGGGCAAAATGAAGGTAATGAATGGGCCACTAAATGAATTCAATGAAAAAATGTGGAATTAATCTTTTATGCACCAAATATGACAAAATGAATGGTACTTGACATGATATGATGAAAGCATACTGAAATAGTAAGTAATACACAATGCTTATCAAAATTTATGAACATCAAAAGTGATATTATTAAATCACATAATTGTAGCAGAAAAAGGACAAAATAATGAGATTATAAGAAAGAACATAAAATATACATAAAAATAATAGATAATACACATTATGATTTAACGAAATTTATATATTTCAAAATTAATATTAAACGACAAGGTCGGAACTGCCTATTAATTGACTATTTAGTGTAAATTTCTGGTTTTATTTATTCTACCCATCAGATTCAGAATATAAACAATTATTCTAGTTTTATATCAAATGAAAAAATATTGGTAGGTGTGGTCAACAACTGGAAAGTTCACCTTAATCATTTATACAATTTAACTTATGTTTCTAATATATAACTGATATTTCTTAGGGTGAAAATGTGCAAATTATTTTTTAGACATCACTATAAACCTATTCTAACTAGACAGTAATTTAATCTAAATCCATTACAGTCAGTTATGTTTCATATTAAAGAGAAAATCAGAAAAAAAAGAAAAACCATATTTTCATGATCAGGGCAAAGGGGGCCCATTCAGCCCCACCTATACTTCTGGAATATATTCAGGCTTTTTTAATACATTAAATTCAAATAACATCTAAATACATCCTAAAATTAGTTTACAGATATGCAAAGACTTGCTAATATACATATCTGCAATGAAATAATAGGTACTTTTTAGCTTATTTATTTTACTGAAAAGGGAAAAAATTTACTTTTCAATCAGATTCTTGACCATCCTACTCTAGTGGGAAAATGGCTTCTCCCAAACAATGGAAAATTTGATGAGTTTGGTAGAACAAATAGCTTCATCTATTGGTGGCATCTAAAATAATTTTATGCAAATACTTTTTCATATTTTGTTAATGGCCCATTCATTACCACTCTCCCCTATTTAGTTTGACACCAGTTCCGTTTTCAGATTTACTGTTGTACTTGGAATAGTGATACTTGATATTCAATCTTGAAAATGAATCTTAACTAATGCACTTAGTGAATGAATTTTTACATTTCTTACTTTATAGAAAATAGAAAGTAAGTGAATTTCATAAGGGCCTTTTTATATATGTATGGAATTTGCAAACATGAATGAATATTCAAATGTTTCAGAATGATGCAGTGTTTTTCTTTTTTCTAAACCTACCGATCAACCACTAAAACCGGATTTGCATGTTTTTCCATCAAAGTATGACTTGGCAGACCAGTTGCCTTTTAATATGCTAATCCGGCAATTTCAGCCGTCAGCTTGTTAAGATGGTCTGTGCAGCTGCCTCCTGGTCTATTATTAATTATTTACAAAGATTATTATTTTTTAGTATGTAATGCACTCGGCTTTTTAATATTATAAAATTTTAATTCAAGGCTCAAATTGGACTGATTTTAAAATATTTCATTCATTGTTCTTGTTTCATAGGATATTCGTTTCTACAGCGCCGTGGAGCAGAGTTGGGCAAATTTGTAATCTCAATTATCCGCAGTGTAATTACAGGTAAACTACGTGTAATTGATTATAATTACACACATTCAAACAGAGAAATTTGTCAAATAATGGGGTGGGGGCAGTTCCGGTTACATTGATGCAAGAATTTTACACGACATGTAATTTTCACTATAATTAATTACATACAATTAAACTGTAATTACATTGCATATAATTGAATTACAAATTTGCCCAACTCTGCAGTGGTGTTGTCATATTGACCGTCTAGACCAGGGTCATCGAACCTTTTTACATTCACGTGCTCAATTTTTTTTTTTTTTCAAAAAATATTTTACGTGATATTGACGTGCCAATACCAAAAAATAATTCAGTGGGTCAAAATTTCTGGATTTTTATTTATTGGGATTTAAAAATATGGTACAATATACACCTAATAATTAGACTAAAATATATTATAAAGTTATAAAATGGTGAATGCGATGTCGGTTATGCTAAATATTAATAATGTGTTCAACCTACTTGCTTTTAATAGGATGCAAGCTGAATTCGAGTTATCTAACAAGTGGTTTTTGTTTCTAATATTTAAGATTTTCGTATCATTTCCGAAAATAATGACCCGCAGAAATAAATAGAGCGAACAATTGTGAAAACTGCATATTTTATGCCAAGTCGCTTTAGTTTCATCACTAGGAGTTTTACTTATAATGGCTGATATTTTTCTTTTTGATATTCTCCGAACCTTCTCTTAATTTGATAACTTATTGAGCCCACATTGAAATAATTTAGAAATTCAATTAGTTGCTTTCCAATAAAAAAAGAAAAGAAAGAAAAGCCCATTTTGTATAAGATTGCGTGTTTTGTTTAACTTAATTCTGTTTTGTTTTAGGACTTCAATCAATGCCGCCGTGCCATTTGGCAAGCCATAAGGTTCGCCGTCCCTGGTCTAGACCGGCCATACTCAATCTTTTTATCTCGCGGGCCGCAAACATAAGTTTGCGACGTTAGGCGGGCCGCAACACATGTATAAAAGAGTAAAAAAAGAATAATTCAAATAGTACAGCAAATAAGTACTATAACAAAGTTAATATTATCAGTAAGGTTGAACTTTTGTCGTCTAAGAAATGTTACTAAAAAGGTTTTAACACCATTATCTCAAAACAATAAACTTCGAGGTAGATTTCTATGGCAAATGTTGTAGAAATGTACGGGAAAGTTTGTGGTTTGAAAATAGTGATGTAACAAATTTTTGGTACCAATTTTTTTCCACGACAAACATTAAACTCTAAAAGCACTATTAGCTATATAATAAGTATAAAAACTAATAATACTAGGTTGAGCAAAAAGTTCTGGAAAATTTGTGAAAGTTGCGTTCACTGGATAAAAAAAAAAAGGGCCAAAAAACGGAAATACTACTGGCAATCTAGACGCCAGTACTATTTCCGTTTTTTTACGGGAATTTTTACCCATAAATTACAGAAAATTTTCCGTTTTTAATCAGAAAAACGGAAAATTTTCTTTAATTTATGGGTAAAAATTCCTGTAAAAAAAACGGAAATAATACTGGCGTCTAGATCGCCCGTAGTATTTCCGTTTTTTGGCCCTTTTTTTTTACAGTGTTGTTATGCGCAAATTAACAACAAAAGCAACAAGGACTATTTTTCAAAGTAGAGACCATCATAGTCCACGACTATCTGCCATCGTTCTTCCAAATTCCGGATTTGCTGGAAGTACCATGGCGGCTCCTTGGAATCGAAAATCTCTGGACATGCTTCTTCAACTTCATTAAAGGATGCAAATCGACAGCCCTTGAAAATGTGTTGCATTGATCGAAAGAAGCCATAATCCGATGGATCCACGTCTGGACTGTTCTGGAAATTTATGAACTTCTATAGATATACCACTAGTACTCCTATATACGATACAAATTCTGGTAACTATTAGGTAAAAAAATTCCCAGAACTTTTTGCTCAACCTAATATAATAATGCAGAATTTTCGAAATCTAAAGAAAATAAGTTTTCCCTTATAAATCTTTTGCTCAATGCAAATATATATATATATTTGCGGAAATATAGTGCAAAATTAATTAATTTGGAACAATGTTTCATTAGTGCTGACGATTAAGAAATGTATACACTTTCGTAGCACAAATAATACTATAAGGACATGTAAAAAGAAATTTTGACTAAGAAAACAGCATTTAAGATGTTTTAATATACGTAATTCTAAATTAATTATAAATAACAGGACAGATTTTGCCTTTCCATGAAATTATATAAAACAACAGCGTAGGTCATTACTCTTTATGCACATCTTAATTTTATAAATACATAGATTAATGATTCTCGGACCGCATATAAAAAATCCCCGGGCCGCAGGTTGAATATGGCTAGTCTAGATGGGCGAAACCAGTCTAGTAAATAATGTAATTTAATAAACTATTAATTGCGCGAAAATAAAATTTAAGAAAAAATAACCAGTATCTTTCATCAGGAATTGGTAAAAAAAAAAATTAAATTTTGGAAACGCAAAAACGAGACTGTGTTAAAATAAATATTTCACAAGCTAGGTTTAGAAACCGCCAGCAATTGAAATCCATTAAATTACTGTTTAAGAACCAGTGAACGTTCTAGATAACATATTAAGAAAGGGGTTTTCCTAAGCTTACCGACAAATTGCTTGTACCCGACAGATCAGAACGTTGATTATCATAAAACTATTACTCTTTTGGTAGACGCAAAAAAAAAACAAAGAAAATCATGTGATGCGAAACAAGATTATAAAATATAAAAAAATACTATTTCGGAATTTTCTAATACGTCGTAAACTTGCAGATGCCTGAAAGGATGACAGCCACAGAAATAATAAAATAAAAATGAGAAAAAAACAGTTCCCGACTTCCGGTGCAGAACAAAATCCAGAGAAGGGCAAAATATTGGGAACAGGAGTGCTTGTAGTCTGCGGCCAACACAGCGTTATTTTGTTTTGTATAACGGAGAATCTATACTAATGAAAGTTTAGTTCTGTCTCTCTGTTTGCGATGGCTAGCGAACTGAAACATATTACATAATGTACTGAAATTTAGTTAGTTTAAAAACACATAACACAATTGAAAACACTTCTAGCAATTATCGCCAGAAGTAGTATCGAAACCAAATTCTTTTGCGCGCATTATAGTTCGTTTGAGTGAACGGTAACTGCTACGCACTCCATATTCTTTAGAAAGTATTGGTGTAGTCTAAAGGATATCAATTTCATTATATTTGAAGCAGAGTAACCCGATTAAAATAGCTAGCTTAAAAATAGCAACTATTTTTCCCCATAGACCATAATGTAAATGAATTATTCTGTACATCCCTGTAAAATAAATAACTATAAATGCTACACATTTCATTTTCAATACGAAGCACGCTACAGTAACATATATCAATTTCTATATGCTTAAAGTTTTATAACACCATAAAAAATATTTCAAATAACTATCCCCGTAAACTGTAATGTATCCGAATTATTTTGGGTGCCCCTGTAAACGAAATATAAATGTTACACACTTCATTTTCAAGAGAATATGCTAGTGTAAACTTCAACAATATCTATTAATTACACGGCAATCCCAGTATATTTACGTGAGTTAAAGAACGGACAAAGGCCAGAAAGACGGTGGACGGGCAGACCGATGTCATAACACATTTATCAACTAATCTCTCAGTTGCAGAATTTTCCGTGTTAGTCCACAGCACCAATATTTATCTGTTCAACGACTTCGAACCTTAGCCTACTATTGTAAAATATATATATGGGACATTCTCACAATCTTTTGACTTTTGGGGAAAAAACATCTGACGAAATTAAATTTGCTAAAATAACATTTTAATTTGATAGACGAATGCCTTAATGATTCAAAATAAAGAAAAAAGGGTCAGCAGCGAAAATTTTTTTATTTAACTGAGGTTTAGGTTAAACTTACGAGTTTAATTTTCCTTACCATTTTACCCCTATAACTTTTGTTTTCTTCTAAATTTTTACTTATAATGAATTTGCATAGTAGACACAGGACATTCAAATAAGAAATAAAAATGTAGTACTTTTAATACAGAATTTTTGTATGACATTGTCTTAAAGGAGTGTTAAAGAAGGAACGGTAAGGTAAAAAAAGGGGATGGTAGAGGGAAAAAAGGGATGAAATGGTAAATAAACGGTCAAGTGCGAGTATTACTCGCGCACAGAGGGTTCCGTACAATAATATATGAATTAGTAAGTGTATTATTAAAAAAATACAGTTGCTAAAAGAATACTAAGACTTTGTACAAACTATACAACGTAGGGTTGGGTATAGCTGTATAGTGTACAGGGTGCAAAGGAAAGTCCCTTTAACCTGAAAATCAAAATACTTGCGAACGGAGAGAGCTACAGCGGCTACAGCTATACAAGTGAGGTAACGGTACAGTAAAGCGACTAGGTCCGACCTAACGCAAACGACAGCAGCATCCCTAGGGACGAAATTTTGAAGATAGCCATTGCAAATCGAAAACGAAAAGAGATAGAGCAAATTTTCCCACATCAATTCAACCAATGAGTGTTGCACCATAGTCACATATTTTTTTTTTAAATTTTTATCATAGACAGACATAGTAGTGAAACCCACAAATCTGAAATTTAAAATTAATTTTTGCAATGTTGGCCGAGATGTAGCCATTTCAAAATTGGTCATTTTTACCAAATGGCGGCCAACTTGGAATCTTATCAATGTCTATAAATGGCCATAACTTAACAATTAATGGCTCAAATTCTATGTTTCTGGTACCAATTTGAATCTATTTGTACAAAGAATGCATATTTCACACCAAAACAATAGTAAATTTTCATTTCTTTACTTTTTTTTTTATCTGCAAACTGAAAATATCACCCAAAAAAAGGGCTGACTGTAATGGCCCATAGAAAAAATGAATCATCATGAATTTTTCTGAAACTTGGTAGAAACATTGCTCCATCTATGTGCTTTAAATTAAAAAAAATTGGAGATGTAAAATTTGTCGTTTTAAAATTAATGTTTTTTTACACATAGGGTGCCATTTACCAAATAATGATCCTTTTAGAATCTGTAAGTAATCCTAATTTAAGAAATAATGGTTAAAATAAAATTTTCTAACATCTGAATTAGTGTAAAAGTATATTGAAGACGTCATTTGTACTAATTTCGTAGGAATCCCCTCCCCTCCCCCCCCCCCCTAAAAAATGTATACAATTGAAAAAATTTTACAATGAAAAAGATAAGAAAATAATTTAAGGAATTTAATGTATAATTAATTATAAAAAACCTAGAAATGCAATACATATAAATGAGGATTTACTTTACATATAGGGGAGAGTGGGGTCAAATGGGACAGTAGGTTTTTCTCTTTATGTATCATTCTAAATATTTCATTAGTCAGATTAGATGAAGCAATGGTACCCCAATCTTCAGTTGAAAAAAGTAGCTGATCTACGTAAGCTTGCAATTGTATAAAGAAAAAGATTATTTCAATAATCAAAAGTAAATTTGCTTCATATACTTTTTATGCTTTCTGTATATTAATGATTTGTTTATGCATAGGTGTAATAGTTTCCCTATTTATGGAACATTATACTGTATATTATCCATAATTTAAACTATGCCTAAAGCAGTACTTCTGTTTATACAAGAAGTTTAATATAAAAGAAGATCGAGAGAGTAATGTGACATGCCAGCAAAGGGGGGAATGGGACAAGTCTAATTCTTACTTTTTAATAAGATGAGCATAAATTGCTAATATGCAAATATTTTTAAAGGGTAGTATATTAATTATAGCATTGAAAATATATTCATTTACTTCAAAATATAAATAAATTGAACAGATGATTTCTTAATAATCATCTCTGATTAACAATCCTGAATTATCCTTCCAGTGAAGAAGATACTGGAATTTGATATTGTAGCACAGACATTATCAACCTACAATCTTTGATAGATTGTAAATATAGCTGACACTAGACTATTTGCTTCTTATAATACATTGTTTTATTGTTGTCCCATACCTCCCTGTTAGTGGGGGGTGGGGGGTATGTGACACATTTTGAAATTTACAATTTCTTTCATTATAAAATTGTTTCTGAAAATTATGTTTCTATATTGTAGGACTTTAGAAAGTGTTTTATTTTGTATTCTAAAAATTGAAATTTTTGTTTTTGTGTCAAACAAAAAAGATTTTCTCATTTTTGTAAAAAGTGTCCCATTCCTCCCCACTCTCCCCTATACATAAAACCTGTTTAAGACGTCTTTCCCACTTAAAAAATTAAATTTATATGGCCAAATTTTTACTTCTCACTTTACAGATTTTCTACTTATAAAGTTTAATATTAGTGTGTGATCCTTTACAGAAGAAAACTTCTACTGTATATTATATATATATATATTATATATATAACGGTGCAAAGTGTATAACGCTTCCGGAGTGAACTCATCCGGATCTTGATAATCTTCGGTTAAAATCAGCCATTTTACTTCGGCCATGTTAGGTTTAAGCATTCCGATGCCGTATTATAAGTCGAACAATTACCTTATTTAATCTATGTTGTGTAACATATATCCTTCTTCAGTTTTTTAAAACCTTCAAAAACTATAAAATCATCATATATATTAAAACGCAAAGGTAAAATTTTAAGTAGACCCATTTCGGGACATCTGCACATGCATCAACCCCGTTCAATTTAGAGGAGTTGAGAACGAGTTCTCGGTGGCTGAGTGGTCTAAAGCAGCAGTTTACAACGCCGATATTTTGTAGTGGATAGTAGGTTTGAACCCAACGCCCGGCAAAATGATTTCTGTAATATTTTTCGTGATAAGTTATTTCAATAATGACATATTTTATTAGGAGGAGAAGTTATGTGATTTTTATTTTTATTATTATTATTATTTGAATGCTTTATAATTAAATAAAATTTAACGCTGAACAATATTTAAAATAATAATAAGAATGATTTTATAGTTAAAATATTTAAGCTAAAATATTTTTAATGTAATTATCAATTAAATAAATTGAGCTGATCTACAATTTTTGTTACATCTTCTGACCATTATCAAGAATATATGTGTGTGTGTCAGAAAGAAAAATTTGCCTTTCTTTTCCTTAGAAAAAGAAAACGGAAAGAAAGAAAGATATTCATATAAGATCTATTAAAAAAATTACCTTGATATCCATTGTTTAATATTTTAGTAATGTAGAATAAAATTCAAGTAATAAAAATTACATGCTGCACCAAGTTTCAAATTTGGGCTTTTAGAGAATGAGACTGATAAAAATAAAATTCATGGCAGCTTTTAATGGTCATGTAGTTAAAAAATCATAATAAATAAATAAAAATAAATACTGTTATTTTTTCGAAGAAACGAGACCATAGTAAATAAAAATAAATGCTCTACCCTCTATTTTTAGTTAAATTTCTGGTAAAAAAAAATATATATATATAATTGGTTGTAAATTATAAAGTTAAAATTCTGTGACTTCATTAAATAGGTTTGGCTGACTTTACCCTCTATCGCTTTAAAGAAATAGGAATCACTTATGCAATGTAGAAATTTGTCACAATTTCAATAATTAATTTAAAAGCAATTCATTAAAAATTCAAGGATTTTTCTTATGAAACATTCAAGTTATTTACCATCAAATCTTGACGGGCACCATCTAGTATATAATAAATTTGAAATCACAAATATATGAACAAATTGGTAAAATTCTAAAGATGAACTATATATTTAAATAATTCAGAATGCATTAAATGTTCAGATGTAAATATGTCAGTTTATGTAATTTTTATTTCAGTATATTTAGTATAACTGAACTTACTTATAAAACTGAATAAATCCTTGGTAGTTTAAATCTGAAGAAAAAAACTATTATATTATAAAGTTATATGCATGTAAGTAAATATTTTGTTCTTATTTTGTCTAGATTTGTTCCATGTGTAAGTTTAAACTTAGGCTTATTTCTCGTCAGATTCAGTGTTTTGCCCTGGATTTGTATTATATATATATATTTTTTTTTTTTTTTTTTTTTTTTTGTCTCACTGTATCTAGATTTGTATTCATATAAATTTTAACTCAGTGTGAACTAAAAACATCAAATGTCAACTCAATTAACTCATTTATATTTTTTTATTTTATTTTATTTAAATTACGCAATTGAATAAATTCAACTGTAATTTACAGCTAGTATTTCTCCAACATTTCAGGGGAAATTATTATGTGGCCTTTTTTTTTTTTTTAATGTTGTCCATTATAGTAAGGGATTTAATATTTATGTAACTATGTTTTGAGAATTATATTCTCATATTTTAAATGAAATAAAAAGTACTGTAGGAATAAAAATTTACTAGCATTTTAATACAATATATGAATATTTAGTATAAATAGCTTCAAATTGATATTTCTTTATTTAATTATGTAATAAACACACAATGACAATTACATTAATTCAGATGTTGGAAATTTTTATTTTAACCATTATTTCTTAACTTAGGAATACTTACAGATTCTAAAATGATCATTATTTGGTTAATGACACCCTATGTGTAAAAAACCATTTATTTTAAAACAACAAATTTTACCTCTCCAATTTTCTTTATTTAAAGCACACAGATGGAGGAAGGTTTCTACCAAGTTTCAGAAAAATTAATGAAGATTCATTTTATTTACGGGCCATTACAGTCAGCCCTTTTTTTGGGGTGATATTTTCAGTTTGCACATAATAAAAAGTAAAGAAATGAAAATTTACTATTGTTTTTGTGTGAAATATGCATTCTTTGTACGAATAGCTTCAAATTGGTACCAGAAAGGTAGAATTTGAGCCATTAGTTGTCAAATTATGGCCATTTAAGAGACATTAATAAGATTCCAAGATGGCCGCCATTTGGTAAAAATGACCAATTTTCAAATGGCTATATCACAGCCAATATTACGAAAATTATTTTTAATTTTCAGATTTGAGGCTTTCATTACTGTGTCTGTCTATGATAAAAATTAAAAAAAAAATCCGTGACTATGATGCAACACTTTATCTTTAAATTGGTTGATTTCACGTGGAATGACCCATTAGAAAGTTTTAGAGCATCAATTAATTAGTACGAAACGACATTTGGTTCACACGGATAAGATAAATCGTCACCTGCATACCCAAAAATTTCCGAAATCGATGAGCGACGATTCTACTTTGCCTATTCACATTCCGGAAATGTAGCAGTGCACAATTGCAGATTGTGACGTTGTACTGTACTGTATTGTCTGTAAAAATTTAATTCGCAATGCATTTAAAATTTTAGATTAACCCTTTCAGGGGCTGAAGAATTCTGTTCGTAAACGAAATAATTGACTGACACCAGAATATTCAATAGAATTTCTCTGAAAACAAAAACCCGCTAATTTGCACTTTCATTACAGAAGCAAAATTTTATTAAAATATTCTTGGTGCCATTTGTCAGTTTTGGAATTAAAATTAGGTGGCTAGACCGTGTAGCCATCGCCCTTGAAAGGGTTAAATCTATGTTGTCGTATTGAAGAGGCTTGCAATAGACGTTTCATGCTGAGAAATGTGCATGCAGAATTACTCTCACGAATACAAACGTGTATCGTGAGCAATGGCGAACTTTTCGAACATACTGAATATTATTTTTTTTATCACTGTGAGACAGCGTCTTTTTTTGTGTGTGATGTTATCAAAATGTATTGAGATAAGTACATATTTATAGCATAAATTGTGCGCATTTCTTCATACTTCTGACTATTCCATTTAAACGTTTACACAAAACTGAGTGCATCGATTTCGGACATTTTTGGCTAAACAGGCGAAGATTTATCTTATCCACGTAAACCAAATGTCGTATTCTATTAATTAATTGATGCTCTAAAACTTTCTAACTGGAAATTTTGCTCTATCTCTTTTCGTTTTCGATTTGCAGTGTCTATCTTCCAAATTTCGCCACTATGGGGCGCTGCTGTCGTTTTCATTAAATCGGGCTTAGTCGCAGTACTATACCGTTACCTCACTTGCATGGCTGTAGCTCTCTCCGTTCACAAGTATTTTTAGGTTAAAGGGACTTTCCTTTGCACCCTGTATACTAGAAAAGTATAAATGGATATTACCATGAAAGTTCAAAGATATGTGGAACCTAAATAATAGCAAATTCTATATATTTGTTATTCAATATAGGTTTTTAGTTAACCTTTAAAGATATAGTAGGTGTATTGAGAGAGCCACTCAACGGAAACTAGTCGCGAATCCCATAGTATTTATGTGATTCATTCTCATTAAATTATCTGTTTTTAACAATTTGACGTTTATTGCTTTTATACTGCTACTGGGCATTGCATTACATACATATATCCTTAAAATTTATTATCTAGGCTTTAAAAGCCGATGGAGCATAGAATACGCCGTCCCTGTCATTATGTATGTCCAAACCGTCCGTGTCTTTAAGGGTTAATATCTCGGCTAATTACCGACGATTTTTTCCGAAATTCATGATCAACAATGCTTTTATACTTCTGCTACGATAGGTGCCTCCAGCTCTGCTCAACGCTTTTGCTGTAGCCCTGAAATCGAAATTTGAGTGTAACGGAAAAATGCGATTTTCTCAAAAACTATGTAACCTAGGGCAATCGCTATAATTTTCCTGCAAGGTTTAAATTAATGTCTACTACCTCTAATTTTTTCATAATTTTAGTTTCAATAGATTCCGAGTTAGATGGGGGGGGGGGACATATTTTTGCACTACATTTTCCACCATAATTTAAAAAATATAATACCTAAAATTAAATGAAATATATTTTTGATTTCAGCGTTACGAAAGCTTTCACACGATACCCCACACGATTTACAAAGAAAAGATTTTTTTTTTTCAAGTAACTTAATTAGCCCTTCTACATTTTTCCTAAATATATTTAAGAATATTTATTAATCTGTAAATATGTGGGTCAATAGTCTTTATTACTTCCCCGAATTTGAACTTTCCACGTTGCATAGTTTACGAATAAAAGGGCTGTGACTGACTGACTGACAGACAGACAGACAGACGGACAGACACAGGAGTGATCTTATAATGGTTCCGTTTTTACTTTTTAAGTTCGGAACCCTAAAAAAGGGACGGTAAGGAAAATTACCACCTATTTTTAGGAAAATCATGTTAAGACTAAGTGATAGCCACAATGTTCATTGATTTTTAGAAACAGTTGTTAATATTGGATTAAATTTTTAAAAAAAAAATTATTTACGTCGAAAACTGCAGGAATAAACCTTGGGAACGGTAAAACTACCCATAAAGGCACGATCTTGAAATTGATATTTAAATGCTGATTTAAATTCTTCAGTAAATTTCCTGTCAAAGAATTTTAGACATTCTTTCTCTAGCATACTTCTGCATAAGAAAAAACTTGAAAAAAATTCTGTGGCTGCATCTGAAGTGATTTTCTGTATAAGTTTAGCAAGAGCGACGGTAAGGATGAAAAACCAAAAAAGTTCAAAAAATAATATCAACAGTAAAAATGTGTGCAGGTTAATTTTTTGCTACATATTTATATAAAACAATTGTCCTAGTTTCGGAAAAAAATTACATCGAATTACTTTTATTGAAACAATTTTATAGAGACAGCTCCAAACTTAAAAATCAGCATCATGGACACGGGACAGTAGAGGAGTTTTCCTGGTATTTGGACCCCCAACATCGTCCAAAACTTATTTATCTCGTTAATATTGTTATGCAATCATGCAATGGGATGTTCCCCAGTATATGAAATAAAAAACACAAAAAAGTGTATTAAATAAAAAATTATTATTCAGGGACATGAAAGTCAAAAGATTGTAAGAATGTCCTATATATACGAGGTACAGTCAAAAAATTCCCGGAATGGTCGCCTACATTCACGCAAGTGTTCATTGGAGGGGAAATATGTTTCTTGGAGGTTGGCAGCACTGATAAGGAAAACACCCATGGAATTCATTTCCGGTCTAGTTGGCATTATAGCTGCGGATCATTTCTGACAAAACCAATTTTTCATTCGTCGGATTTTGGTATGTCGTCTTTAGAGCAGCGCGCAAACATCAAATTTTGCGTTTTGCGCGAGAAATCACCTTCTGACACGCTTGAGATGCTGAAGAAAGCATACGGAAACGAAGCCATAAAAGAAACGGCTGTTTACGAGGGGCAGAAGCGTTTTCGTGAAGGTCGCACAAACATCGATGGACTGGGCACCCCTCCTCTTCCATCGCAGATGAAAATGTTGAGCATGTTCGAGGGCATCGAGCGTGTACGAGGGCGTCATTCCCTACGAATTTATTCCTGAAGGCCAAACTGTCAATAAAGAG
Source organism: Maratus speciosus (assembly GCA_963932465.1). Lineage (NCBI taxonomy): Eukaryota > Metazoa > Arthropoda > Arachnida > Araneae > Salticidae > Maratus > Maratus speciosus. The sequence goes on along the minus strand of OZ010788.1, from coordinate 605,218,219 downwards.
CTTTACCTGGGGATCCTTAAACGACAAAGAGATGCAATCAGACGAAAATGTCCTGAAAAATGGGCAACAAACGATTGGTTTCTTTTACATGACAATGCTCCACCGCATCGCGCTCTGATCGTGAAAAATTACCTTTCCAGACACTGTATTACCACTCTGGAACACCCTCCTTATTCCCCCGACCTAGCGCAATCGGATTTTTACCTGTTTCCACGGCTGAAAATGAAATTGAAAGGACACCGTTTTATTAATTCATATGAGGTAATCGAAAATGCGACGAGGCTACTGAAGGTCATCTCAAAAATGGATTCAAGGAGTGCTTTGAACAGTTATATACTGTAAAAAACGGAAATTGTACTGGCAATCGAGACGCCAGTACTATTTCCGTAATTACGGGAATTTTCCACCGTAAATTCCAGAAAAACGGAAATTTTTCAATTTACGAAGAAATTTTTCCGTATTTTAAATACGGAAATAGTACTGGTGTCTCGATTGCCAGTGCAATTTCCGTTTTTTAGTCTGTTTTTTTACAGTGTGGGAATGCAGGCGGAAAGTACTTTGAAGGCCAATAAGGTAAAATTATTGTTCTATATTTTTATAATTTGTAATTGATTGACCTATTCCGGGAATTTTTTGACCGTACCTCGTATATAATAAGTCAATAGACAAAATATGTATCTACGAATATCTGTCGGATATGATATGCACACAGAAAAATTTGCTGCAGTTCAAAATTGAATTTGCAATTAAATGAAATATATTGAGGAAGCAAAAGAGAATTAATCTCATAAATAATATAGAGTTAAAGAAAATAACTCAAACATAAGTAGATTTTTTAAATAATGTGTTATATATTTGTCATTCACTATTACTGAAAACCAGAGCTACCAAACTTTGAAAATGAGAAATCGTAGCACACAAAATTAAAATTAATCTAGAGGTTGGTTGGTTGGTTTTTCGTGCATCTTTTGACATTCGTAAAAGGAATAAAGTTTCAGTCTTCCAACTCAATATAGTAAATTTTTCTCTCTGAAAATTTTTGTACAATTTTTAGAGTTTCTTCTCATTTCGCAGCATTTTTTTTTATTTTTGTAAAAGGAGCCTGGTTCCAATTTTTTTTAGTCCAGTGCAGTAAATTTTTACGAAATTCGCGATTTTTTTCCCGCGATCATTTCAGGATATTCACAATTTTTTCTCCAAAATCGTAATTCACATTTTTCTATCACGATTCTTTGGTGAAATCCGCACTTTTTACTATGAACTTTTGACGAAATTCGGATTTTTTACCTCGATCCTTTGACGAAATTAGTGTTTTCTTTCTGCAATCTTTCGGTGAAATTTGCGTTTCCTTACTGATCTTGCGATGAAATTTGCATTTCCTTACTGATCTTGCGATGAAATTTGCATTTCCTTACTGATCTTGCGATGAAATTTGCATTTCCTTACTGATCTTTTGACGAAATTAGCGTTTTCTTTCAGCGATATTTTGACAAAATTCACGTTTTTGCCACAAGCCTTTGACGAAATTTATTTTCTTCTGCGACCAATTGACGAAATTGATTTTTTTACACGGTCATTTGTCGAAATTCGTGATAGTCTATCGCGATTTTGCACGCTATTTCAATCCTTGCCCCTCAAAGAACCCCCCCCCTCCAGAAATTCTTAAAATGGCTCCCTTGTTTCTAAGGGAATGCATTCCTGCATAAATATTTACAGAAACACGATGCACTCGTGATTAATATACAATTGCATAGTGTTTTATGTTAAGAAGTTTGTTTTGCAGCCCAGATTTTTTTTCCCCCCATGATCATTTTTTAATGTCTGAATTTTCGGACTAATTGCCAATTATTTAAAACTTTCGGAAATGAATACTTTAAAATTTTGGAAATTTCGAAACAGAATCACTCCTGCAAAATATGCCGCGCGGGATAAAAATCGCAACTAGAAGCAAAAAATGAGTTTGTGTTTTTTGCAAAAAATCGTAGTTTAAGACCGATTTTCGTAGCATCGTAGTTTATAGGTCCAAATCGTAGCAACTACGATTTTTTCGTAGCAGTTGGCAGGTCTGGAAAACATAAGAATTTATCGGAACTGTTTAGGTTTCCTTCAAGTTATTAGATCGATCTGAAAAGTCTAAAATAATCGCAGCGCCCGCTACTGTTGCTGCATGGTTTCTGCTTCTGGGTCAATTATGTTGGAAAGTGCTGAAAACACTATTCGGAATACTATTCTGAAACGCCATAAAATTGCAGACGTTTCTAAAATGATAACAGTCATAGAAATAATAATAACAGAAGAAAAATGGGAAGAAAACCGTTTCCGGCTTCCTATACTGCGAACTCGTGACTACAAAAAGAATAATAGCCGCATTAATAAAGCTAGTTCTTTTTTTGTTCAGAAAGTTCGCTTTATTTTACAGCCTTTGTTTTATAAAGATCAAAACGAAAATCTTCCTGTATGATTTAGCTTTTGAAGATCATGTGAAAGGGAATTTCATTGGTTTCATTTACTTTGTTTTATTGACACCGTCATGCATAAATTACTTTAAGTAGAAGAAAAATATATTTTACACCTAACACAGATTTAAAATGAATTATCTATACCATGGGTCGGCAAGTAATTTTAAGTGGGGTCCGAATACTTTTGAAAAGATTTATCGAGGTCCAGAGAAAAAAAACACATGACTAATATAAGTACTTATTACATTTAAATTTTTATTTTTACACACACATAAATAGAAAATAGAAAAGTCAGGTATTCGTTCTGAAAAATTACTACATACGCAGGTATAAGTTCTGAAAATTTTTACATACACGTAATAAAATTGAAAAAACAGGTATTCGTTGAAAAATTACACTTGCGGTCTTGAGCCAAATTTTTATAGTCTGGTACACGTGGTGAACAGCTAAGGGGCGGTCCATAAATGATGTCACACATTTTTTCAATATTTTTGACCCACTTCCCCCTCTTTGTCACAAAGTGTCACACTTCACCATACCACCCCCCCCCCCCTGTCACATGTCACGCTATATTACATAAACATATACTTGCAGTTCAGAAACAAAACACTACGTTATAGATTATATTTCAACTTTTAACTATGTGTTTTAATGACATTTGTGAGCATAACAGTAAAAATGATTCGTGCACTTATTTTGTATGAAATAAGACTAAGGTTTACAACAAAAAACATAATTAATATACAATAGTAATAAAATATTAATATGAAAGAACAATTGAAAACAGCAGTATTTTGGAATTTGAAATGGAATTTAATATATTTATTTTTAATCTTATCTTAACGTTATCAATAAAAAATACTTTAATTTCAAAATAACTTCAAAATTTAATCTGCTGATTTTTAATGCTTTCATTTTAACCAAAATGTGTGATGCCACATTTCTTCTTACCCCCTCCCACCCTCTTGTCACAAACTGTTACAATTTCACGAACGCCCCCTCCCCCCCAAGCGTGACATCATTTGTGGATGGCTCCTAATGTGAAGAGTGTCTTCAAGGTGGGCATCCGTTCATCTCGAATGATATTTCTTCTTCAAAAAATTTATTTTGGAGAAAGTTGTTTCACATACATATGTGGAGGGCCAAACATAGTAGTCAGGTTAGTAGCCAGTATTTTTGCAATTTTCATAGTTTTCCGAGACATGTTTATCCCTGAATTCTTCAGGGGACGCAGTTTTATACATTTGCTATTACAGTAAAACCTCTTTTATCCGAAACTCTTTTAACCGAAACTCTCGGTTAACCGAAATCCATTTTTAAACTCTTTTTTTTTTTTTTTTTTTTTTTTTTTTACTATTACACTCTTTGGGTGCAAAATCCATTTTGAAAGCCTTTATTATTATTATTATTTAACTATCATATTCCTCGTGTGCAAGCGGTCCTTTCCGAACTACGAGTACATATAAGTATTTTCTATCCCTTGTCATAGAGTTCCTTTGAATTTCACATGAGCTCCCGTAATCTGCGGAGTAGAACAAAGAAAACGAACAAATTAGCAATTCTGAAGCTTTTGAAAGTTTGGCAAAAGATTTGCCATGTTTGGAGCAGCAAAAAGACTGTGATACTGGGGAACTAATAATATTAAAAAACTCCATGATAGAGCTTCAAAGCAAAGGCAATCGAAACTGCGACAAACAAAACATGTTTAAAAATCCTTGTGATATATGTAAAAGATACTTAATTCCAAAATTAAAATTCAGGTAATTTATTCTTGTTTCTATTTAGCTATTGCTTTATTTTTATTAAGAACTTGTTACCATAATAAGAAATATTGCATATATTACTCCTTAATCTTAAAATTAAAGCATTCTCGATTATCCGAAATTTCGATTTCCGAAAGATAGTCGGTCCCAATTACTTCGGATAATCGAGGTTCTACTGTACTTGTAAAATATAGGAAACATTGATAAGGTTATTGCTCAAATGCATCTATTATATGTAAATATTAATAAATTACTCATTCAAACTGGAAATTTGTGGAGGTCCAAACTTCAACATTTCGCGGTCCGCCTGTTGCCGTATAAATATATATATATATATATATATATATATATATATATATATATATATATATATAGGGGAGAGTGGTAATGAATGGGCTAATTTTTGGTTTTTAATTTTTGTAATTTTTTCTTTTTTTTCTTTTTTTGTTCAGAATTGGGTTTTTAGTTACCTTACTTATTTGGCTATATAAAAAAGTCATAAAAATTGGATTAGAAAATGTCTATAATGAATGATAATAGAAAATAAAAATGTAAAAATTTGGCCCATTCATCCCCACCCATGGGGCTGAATGGGCCATTGAAGGTAATGAATGGGTTAGAGGTCTGCACGGGCCGGAATTTCCAGGCCCGGGCCCGGCCTTGCCCGAAGGAAAGCTATTTTGGCCCGGCCCGGCCCGGTGTAAAAATTGAAAGTTCGGCCCGAGCCCGGCCCGGCCCGTTTACATTTTTACCGTTCTCGGCCCGGCCCGGCCCGGCCCGTACAAAAATCAGTGAAAACAGGCCCGGCCCGACTAAATGTCTACAAAAAATTCCGTTTTTTCTCGACATACAATTAAGATTCTTTTAATGAATACTACATGCATATTTATGGGAACATTTTACAGTATATTTTAAATTACTATGTGTTCGCAAAATAGAAAACACACAATAGTAAACGTTAACGATTACTTACAGTGTTTTAGTCAACGTCTCTACAGACGTTTCAAAATTTAAATAAGGGTTCATTAAAAGATTCTTGTAGTTTAGAATAAAGGGTTAAAAAGCATGATAACTTTTGAAGCTTATAATAAAAGGTAGATTTGTGAAAATATTTCTGTCATTTTTAAGGCTTTTCTCAAATCCAAAGGAGCTACATTTTGATACATTTATGAATTCATTTCTTTTCGGAAACGCATGAGATTGGCAGGTATTTTTATTCAGAAACCATGTAAATGCCGTTTTTTTTAGATAAAAGTAATATATCTTTCAGAAAATACTGCCAAAGTTAGCGTTTTGAATCGAATTTCCGGAAGCGATAGCACAGGAAAGGAGAAAACGTACAGTCACGTGACAAGAGTCTCTGTTATCTCTGTACGTAATTTATGAAAAATGGAAACGCTATTTGATCCCAATTGCCTTCAATACTCAGCCTGTCAATTTTATGCCTTTATAGTTTATAAAGGGTCAGAAATTGTGTCTGAGAGTTTCGCATTGTTGAGCAGTAAATATGAGAACCACCTTAAGGTACATTTCCAAAGATACTGTTAACAGAAGTTCATTATCGCTATTAATACTTTTACAAAACATAATGCCTGTCCTACACATCCTGAGAACGATTAAGACCAGTTCCGCCCCGGCACAAGTCTGCCGAAAAAAATTAAACCCGGGATCAGGCATCATGTAACTGTACGATTCCGATCTCTACGATGGACATGTTACATTTCTGTATTGATGTTGTTAAACTCGCATCGGCTCGTAACGCACATTTATACTTCTCGAAAAAGTCATATTCATTGGAAATGACCTCGTATTTTATCTGCTCCTCTCAAATTCTTATATCGGGCCGATAGGCCCGATTAATTTTTTTTATCGGCCGGGCCCGGCCCTTCAGGCCCGTTCAATTTTTTTGGCGGCCCGGCCCGTTTATTTTGTCTGTCGGCCCGGCCCGTTGAAAAAATTGTCCTAATTCTGCCGGCCCGGCCCGGCCCGTTTTAAAATTCTCCTCCTTTCCGCCGGCCCGGCCCGGGCCTCGGGCCAAGACCGGGCCCGTGCAGACCTCTAGAATGGGTCACTAAATGAATTCAATGAAAAAATGTGGAATTAATCTTTTATTCACCAAATATGACAAAATGTATGGCACTTGACATGATATGATCAAAAGCATACTGAAATAGTAAGTAATGCACAATGCTTATCAAAATTTATAAACGTCAAAAGAGATATTAAATCACATAATTTTAGCAGAAAAATGACAAAATAATGAGATTATAAGAAAGAAAGAACATAAAATATGCATAAAAATAATAAATAATACACATTATGATTTAACGAAATTTATATATTTCAAATTTAATATTAAACGACATGGTTTAACAGAGTTTGAACTGCCTATTTATTCACTATTTAGTGTAAATTTCTGGTATTATTTATTCTACCCATCAGATTCAGAATATAAACAATTATTCTAGTTTTATATCAAATGGGAAAATACTGGTAGGTGTGGTCAACAACTGGACAGTTCACCTTAATCATTTATACAATTTAACTTATGTTTCTAATAAATAATTAATATTTCTTAGGGTGAAAATGTGCAAATTATTTTTTAGACATCACTATAAACCTATTTTAACTAGACAGTCATTTAATCTAAATCCGTGACAGCCAGTTATGTTTCATATTAAAGAGAAAATCAGAAAAAAAAAGGACAGAAAAATCATATTTTCATGATCAGTGAAGGTGGCCCATTCATGACCGTGATATAGTGGCCCATTCAGCCCCACCTATACTTCTGGTATATATTCAGGTTTTTTTAGTACATTAAATTCAAATAACATCTAAATACATCCTAAAGTTAGTTTACAGATATGCAAAGACTTGCTAATACAATACACATATCTGCAATGAAATAATAGATATTTTTTAGCTTATTCATTTTACTGAAAACGGGAAAAAATTACATTTCAATTAGATTCTTGACCATCTTACTCTAGAGCAGTGGTTCCCAACGTGGGGCGTACGCCCCACAGGGGGTCAATATGACTTTTCAGGGGGGCAATTTCAGATTTCTTATTAACAAATTTCTGTATTTTTTTCTAATAAAAGTAGTGTCTATAAAAATAGAAATAATAGATGAAACATTTTAAAAATAACTGAATAAGAATTAATTATCGAAACCTTCCCATTTTAAAGTTCAAAAAATGCCGAAATAATTATGTGAATGGTTTTTTTTTTTTTTTTTGGATAGTTTGACACCTTTTGTATCTTAAAAAAACATTTTAATTTTTCTGGTTTTAATATTATTTAAGTAAATAACACGTCTTTTTTTTTTTATTATTTATTTTTAAAAAAATTCTACATCTATTCATAGTGTAATAATCAGTGTTGCCAGATTGGGGACTTTAATTCAGATTATTTGACTATCACCACTTTTTTTTAAATAGTATAATTCGCCGTATTTTTCAAAAATTTTAACCCATTTCTAAATAAGCCGAATATTTCTATTTCAAAAAAGCGGTGACAATCAACAATCTGGGGACAAAAAAGTCCCAAATCTGGCAACACTGGTAATAATGACCCATGAGTGAAATTTTACATAAGAAATTTTGTAGGGTATATCTAAAATTGACTATTTGGGCATGTTTAATCTAAAAAATGTTTTGAATGATCTAAATGATGGGCTACATTTATGAAATTAATAAAATCCCGTGCGCATCAAGGAAGGAAAGGGTTGAAAGTAAACTTCTCCACATACAGAATAAGAAATTCATGACATATGCATTTCAAAATTTAAAATTTGAGAAAATATGGTGGTCAAATAATAATAATGGAGGGGGGGGGGGGAGCCCGCTATCAAAGAAGTATGTTATGAGGGAAAACAAAAAAAAAGTAATTTAAAATGGATTAAAGCGCGAATCCGTAAATGTTACTTGTGAATTATGTTATCCATACAGTCTTGGCGATAATCAGATATCACTTATTCTTAATGTAGTACTAAAATCCAATATAAAATGTACTAATTCTATCAGATGCAATACAAAATATGAGAGGGATTTCAATAAATTTTACGAAAATAAAAATGTAGACAATTTATCACTTTTAAATTTGAGGTAAGATGCCAAAAAACAATAAAAATTTTGTAGATATAAATGCGGAGATCCATGGCATCACTGCATTCATGGAGTTAGGTTAAAAGCGTAATAAAAAAAATACATGATTTTGATAAATTAAAGAATGTGAAATCACTTAGAGTTAATGCTATTTTCGGATCCATCCGGGAAAATTTAAAGTTTCTTTTTTATGTGACATTATTTATATTATATAGAAGGAGGGGGGGGGGGGGGGGCATCATGATTTTAGAGCTGCTTAGGTGGGGCACGGATAAAAAAAGGTTGGGAACCACTGCTCTAGAGGGAAAATGGCTTCTCCCAAACAATGGAAAATTCGATGAGTTTGGTAGAACAAATAGCTCCATTTATTGGTGACATCTAAAATAATTTTATGCAAATACTTTTTCATATTTTGTTAATGGCCCATTCATCCCCATGGCCCATTCATTACCGCTCTCCCCTATATATATACAGTGAAACCTCTCGGTGTGACCACCTCTCTGAACGACCATTTTTTCATGGAACGAAATTTATTCCCATAGGTTCAATACTAATTTTACCTCCATTCAAAGACCATCCCAGTTGAACTTCCTCCATGAGCGACCCATTTCTTTGAAGAAAATGAAACAAACTCCGTTTTGTTCTTGGTCGCTTGAAGAAGGTTTTATTAGAAAAATAAGTTCGGAGAGCGCATTATTCATCAAACTTCTAAACTAAATTTAGATCTTTTTTTTTATTCCGGTAACTTTTAAGTGTTTAAACCCCATTGTGCCTTTTTAGGCATAAAATGAACTCTAATAACAAATTAAGAATGGCGGTCCATAAACTCACCTGCCCTATTCTGTCAGGAAACTCTCAAAGAAATTGATAAATTAATGAAATCGCCAGTATTTGTTCGCGTCCAAAACAAAAATTGCATTTATTTACTGAACTTCGAAAGGACTTGTAAATAAAAATTATAAAAGATAAAACCGTAAAATCACAACAAACGTCAATGTATTCATTTTTTTAAACTCTGCAGTAAATTAGCTTATGTAATTAACTTTTGTTTTGATACTTACATTTTCATATTTTTTTCCTAATGTGAAAAATAAATTTTAGTAGCATTAATTGTTACCTTTTTTCAACGATTAAAATCTAAATTTAAACATGACCTCCATTATGACACCACCTCTCGGAGCAACCAATTTTTATTGGAACGGAACGTGGTCGCTTTAGGGAGGTTTTACTGTATATATTTCTGAGTTCATTCTATTGTTTAGACGACGCCGGGCCGGCGGAACGTCGCGCAGAGCCAGTACCGTCTCGAAGGCCAGTACCGTCTATAATGTATCGAGACGCTGTTGGCAGGGTCCTGGCAAAGCAGATAGTGGGGACCCAACGTGCACTACTGCAATAAAGGACTAATAAAATTTATTTATAAACTGTAGATATTACAAAATAACAAAATATGGATAATAAAATGAGTGAAAAAAAATACTAATTTCACATTTAATGTGCATAATAGTTTTGAATTTCACAAAATCTTGTATCCTTCACAATATTTTAAGGGGTCTTGCATCTTTTAAACGCGACAAAAAAAAAAAAAAAAAAAAAAATCAAAGTTTGAATTGCAGTATCTTCAAAACCTTTTTATGTATAATCATGAAATTTTGACTATTTATTAGGCAAATTATGCTTTTTAATATACCTACTACCATTAAAAACTGACTAGCCTTTTACAGAATTGGTACATTGTCAAAATTAAAATAGCTCTTTTTTTTTAATTCCGTAAGTCATTGCGCGCATGATATCTAGAGAATACAGTAGAACCCCGCTAATCCGAACCCGCTGATCCGAAATCCCGGTTAATCCGAACCAATTTTATTTTCGAAAATTATACTTGAACAGATTAAAAAAACAGAATAAAAAAAATACTCAATGTAAAAGCAGAACATTGGACACGAATATAAAATGAATACGTGCATATCTGTTTGTTTGCCAGCCACTATAAAATTATTTTCTAAAGTGCAAAAAGTATTTAATTCAGATGATAAAAATTTATTTTTCCTTTCAACAGCTTGATTTCGCAAATTAGATTCGCGATTTTGAGCCATTTGTAATCAGTTGTTACGTTATTCCTCCTTCTGAAGTTCCACTGGATTATTATAAACACCGGGAGTGATTAAACAGGAATAATATTTTTTCCGAAAGTCGTGATCCGAACTGGCACTTTCCCAATTAGTTCGAATTAGTGGGGTTCTACTGTATAAATATGGATTGTTATGAAATTTGATATAAATAAGTACATATGCATTTTTTAAATTATCTACTTTTAATTTTTTACAGTGATAAGTTTTTTAGTTATGACTATTTTTATTCATTAAAAATGTAAATCCTCAATATTTTTTTTTTTTACAAAAATATATTTTTTTTTTTACATAGTTAATGAAAGAATTTTACCTATAAGATTAGATCATTTATTTTCTATATCAAATTTCATAATAATCGATAGACACTTTCTCAAGATATAATGCGCGCAATGACTTGTAAAAAAATGAGTATTTTAATTTCAATAATGCACAAATTCCGTAAAAGTGTAGTCAGTTTCTAATAGCAGTATATTAAAAAGTACAATCAGATTAATAGTCAAAATTTCATGTTTATACGAAAAAAGTTTTTGAAGATACATTAAAATCAAACTTTGAATATTTGTGTTCATTTTCGTTGAGTTTTTATATCAACTTTGCATGTAAGAAATAAAGTTAATGCTCACTTTTCTTTTTCCCCGCGAAGAAACGTTTAAAAAAATCTAGAGCAAAAATATTATTTTATACAGAGGAAATGTTATTTTAAAAGGAATAGAGAGACTCGGGGCCGTTAACATGACCCCAATTGGCGCGGGCCGATGGTTGTGCCGGACTGAGACGATGTATGGTCAAAAATAACATTTAAAAATAAAAGCATGGCAGCCAACTTACCGATAATTTCCGTAAAATCGTATCCGCGTGACCTAGCTCAAATAAGCGATTTTAACACCGGAAAAAATTTGTAATAAATAAATTTATATGTTGAACAGTTGATCATTTTTTAGGGGCTTCCTAGTTGTAGCCAATTTTACACCATGAAATGTCTTGCAAAAATAAATGCGCCATTGGAAGAAACATAAAATGTAGTTAAAAACTTCTTAAAAAGATTAAAATTTAAAAAAAAAATTAAAGGATAAGTAAAAAAGTTTAAAAAATAGGATATTTCAAAAATACCGAAAAAATATAAAAGAAAATGTAAGCCTACATTAAGTTAAAATAGAGGTTAAATTATGATATAAAATGATGAGTTTAGCTGTAGTTTAATAAACTACGGTGTGGTTGTAAAAAGAAAAATGAAAAAATTTTTAAATGAAGAAATGAGTAAAAAGAGAAGTATTTGAAAAATACAGAAAAAATATATAATTTAAGTATAAGTAAAATCGTACACTAAAAGAAAGTTTAAATTTAAGAATTAAAGTGAAAGTATAACTGTAGAAATAAATTTATATAAGGAACCCAATGAAACAAGACACGTCTGAATAAATATTTTTTCTGGTTCGAAACGTATTTATTTACTACAGGAGATATCGGAACAGTTTTACGGAAATTATCGGTAATTTGGCAAGTATGTAAAACGTTTGTCTATTTGTCCGGAATGGGCTCTGAAACGGTTGCTTAACAAACACTATAAACTTATCAAGCGCAGATATGAGAATGTGTCTGCCTACAATCCACAGTTCGGCGCATTCGAATATCTAAAATAGTTTTTGAGAAAACAGGAAAAAATTGGGGGAATCGATCCATCAACCAATCTCTCATTGCTCAACAAATCGAGAACTACTTAATCTATTTTAAATAATCTTACGGCGACTGAAACGTCTAATGAAGATTTATTTATGATAACCATTACAGTTTTAGCTTATGACTTATACATTTTAATTTAAAAACTGTATTGGTAAGTATCTTTCTTCAAAAACTTTAAAGATCTTTTAAAATGCAACATAACGGGGGTTGCTACAGTTTTTTTTTTTTTAAAGTAATTTTTTTTTTTTTAACTCACGTTTATTGCAAACGCACAAAGCAAATCTCATATGAGGTTCAGAAGCACTACAAAATTATTAATTATAGTTATTAGTGCTATAGTTTAGTTTTTTGTGATAATTGAAACTTAGGATAGATTAACAAAAAGTAGAAAGCAAAAAAAAAAAAAATGTCAGATTATTATTTTAGATCCAAGAACGGAAGTTCTTCGGGAAAAGCTTCTCTGCCCTTCTTTGGCTAACAATACATTAAAATATTTCATTTTATCTTTAATAATTGTTTTACATGGAACATTTAATATAAAAAAAATTGTAAAGAATATTTCATCATCCCAAAACAAAAGAAAAAATTATATTCGACTAACTACAGCAGCGACTCTCAATCTGTGTGATGTGGCACACTGGTGTGCCGTGAGTAGATGTCAAATGTGCGGTAAAAAATGTCAGTCATATAATACAATTTACTTTGTAATAAGTTTCTGTGTTATAAAGTTGTATGTTGTATTTCTTGAAGGTTTATTTGACTGCCGGTATAATCTATGTGTATGCAACGAAATCGGAAAATGTTAAGTCTTCAGGTAAATTTAACTCTTTCAGAGAAAAATTATTTTCCCAGGAGAAAAAGGTTCACAGTACAAATGTTGGAAGTAATGATAGTTAACCTTAATAATATATAATCTTATTGAACAAATCTTATAAAATTTATGTTACATAAAATGGAAGAATCCACCCAGAAATGTTTGATACCATTTTTCTAGATTAAGAGAGAAATGTCGTTTTAAATGTGGGTGCATGTACAGTCGTGGAAAAAAAAAGTAAACACCCCCTACTAACTCCGCAACAAATTATCGTAGAAGAAAGTTACTGGTACCGAACGATTTTAAATAAAGTCTACTTTTAAATGATGTATATAAAATTTTCTTAGGGGGCCATCTACATATTAAAACGAACCATAACTTCATTTTTTTCAATAGCAATACCCAATTCTGACAGCATAAATGAACTCTACACCCTTCAAATAGCCTAAAAACAAATTTTTATGCAATTCGTACCATAAGTTTCCGAGAAATTAATTATTTTAAAACGAGCGTATTTTAAGGGCTGTATCCAAATTGAAGTTGGGTTCTCGATTGCTAACCGAGAGAGCCGCCTGCTTGATCAAGGCACCTTAAGCAGTCAATGAAGTCTGTTAGATAACAAGGCAGCAGAAGAAATTTCAAAATATCTACTCACTTCAATCATAGACGGCCCCTTAAACCATCATTTTACCGTTTTTTAAGCATAATTTGAAAACTACTTGGAAGAAAAATGTGAAATTTGGGATTTTCATAACGCAGGACTTAATAAATCTAAATCCATCAAAAAAATTGTATGTTGCAATTCATAATTTTTTCGAATATTAATTTTATAATTCATAATTCATATAATAAAATTATAAAAATTGCAAATTCAGCGTATTTATGTTTGGGCACATTAGTTTTATTTCTAAACAAAAAATTAGCACATTAGGAGCATAATTTCAGAAGATATAAATAAAAATATGAAAATGTAATTTAACATTAGAAGCACTAAATTTTGGATGTTTATAATTCAAAAACTTATCATTCAAATGACTTGAAATTTGGTGTCTAGGCATATTTTGAACCGAAAATTTGAAATATCTCGTTAAAATTGGGTATTGCCATTTAAAAAAATGAGGTTTGGGTTCGTTTTAATATGTAGATGACCCCTAAGCAAATTTTATATATGTCATTTAAAAGTAAACTTTATTTCAAATCTTTCGGTACCAGTAACTTCCGTCTACGATAATTTGTTGAAGAGTTAGTAGGAGGTGTTTACTTTTTTTTTCCACGACTGTACATCAGAAAATTGATTTTCCGTATATTCCGGCGTACATAACGTTATTTAAAATATAATTTCTTGTGAAATGCATTTTGGGCCCCCTTACAAGTGGGTTCTGTGCGAGTGCACCTGTTGCACCTGCCTAGTTACGGCACTGCGCGTAATACAGGGAATGGGTAATTCTCTGAAAAGTAGTGACAATTTTGTGTCCCAGGTGTCTTGGGCCATATTTTTGAAATTAGAAAAAGAAAAAATGATTTTATACTATCAATATTAGTTAGCTATACATATAACATATAAATTGGGACTATTTGCTTATTAAATTTAAATAAGACGTTAAAAATATTAATTTAATACAAATATCTCTACATTATACAATGTGAGCTTTGACGGAAGGTAAATATTTTAATGAAATAAACAAGTAACAACAAGCTTACCAAGTAAATTTTTACCATCCTCATGTTTTTTTATTGCATTGCGCGTAGTTGCCGGTATATTTATATTCGTCAACAGTATTTAAGATTTTTAAAAAATTTCATTGTTAAGAATGAAAACTATAGTCTCAAAATAAAAATAGGACAGCTTACAATTTTGAGATTTATCTCTTTAAAAATGCAAAACTTTTTCAATTTTTCATGTCCCCCAAATTTTAGGTATCGAGATCGAGATATTGTTGTAATTTGCTCTTTGCTTGCTAATTTTTGTTTTTATGATTAAGAATGGAAAGACAATCTGGAGAAAAGTCTATGGAAATTCGTGAGCTGATAAATAAAGCTTTTTACCTGACTGCCAAGAAGGGTTATGTGTTTCACGCGTATCTGAGTATGTGGATTTCTTTATACCCTCGAAACATCCCAACGACTGGATGGATTTTAATGAATGAGGTCTCTATCGATTCGTCTTAACCGTCTTATGGTTATAGGCTAGATTTCGTTTTTAAAAATTACAAAATGGCGGCCATAAAATATAAAATGGCGGTAGACACGAAAAACAAAAACATTTACGCACCATACTGAGTGGCGTATCGTTAGATAGGTCTTTCAAAATGAAGACGATGTTTCGTTGACTATTTTACAGTCAGAAGCCCCGTTTAAATATTACACAACCTGGAACTTGTGTATGTAGGATCTCTATCTTTACTGCAACTCTAACTTTTATACACATCTATAGGCCTCATCAAAACAGTGTTTATAGATAGGAATTAACAATAAAACACAACATAAAAGTCATCAATACGAGTAAATAAATAAAAAAAATAGGTAAGTAATATAGAAAATAGTTTCACATTGATGAGAAATAATTAGTTCGCTTTTTACGCAATCGGGTTTTTTGATTTGTTAAATTTAATTAAATTGATTTATTGTTTTTATGATTAAGAATGGAAAGACAATCTGGAGAAAAGTCTCTGGAAATTCGTGAGCTGATAATAAAGCTTTGTAAAAGATGGTTTGTGAGTAGCGTTGCCAAGTTCAATATCACAAAAAGCGGGACAGGATGACAAACAAAGCGGGTTGGTTGGTTGGTTGTATTTATGTCGGCCAATTATCAGCACGTGGGATATAGGTCCTAAGGGGTGGGGTGCCTTCCGTGGAGGTCTTTCTAAGGGAACCTAACCCGTATTAACGCTTGGAAAACCAAGGTTCGAAGAAAACCACGAAAACTCCGAACGATTAGGCCGACGGGCGCGATTGGGATCGAACCCAACACTTCCCGTCTACCAGCTTCGAGAGCTAAACAAAGCGGGACGACAACTTCTAAATCGGGACATAAAAATACAGTAAACCGTATAAAAAAAAAGAATCCTGTTTTAAATATAAAAATTTTATTGTCGCTGCGGTAAAACCACCATACCTGAAAAGACGAACACCTGGTTAAAACGGAAATTTTCTTCGGCTCCTTTTTTATTCCTAGCAAGGTTCACTATTATACAAAATAAACACAGTAATCAAACACAGTAAAACTTGCTAAAGCAAAGTCGCGGGGACAATGAATTTTTTTAATTTGAAAACAGAATTAACAATTCCGTTATAAACAGGTTTGGTGTCACAGGATTTACTGAACAACGTACAATAAAACAGAATCGCAAAAACCGCAAAAAATTCCATTTTAGACCAGGGTTGTAATTTTGACCGGTCAAAACTGGTTTTAACCGTCTAAAAGTGATTAAAATTGGTTTTAACCACTCAAAAGTGGTCAAAACTCCATTAAATAACTTTAATCCACATAAATTGCTCGAGCTTAATATTTATGCGAATATTAATTTCATATTATATATAGGGGAGAGCGGAGTACAGTGGACATAAGTACACAGTGGACCACCGCTTATATTTTACTTATTTTTAAATTTTTAAAGCTTTTCTTTTAGGGTAATTGATAACAGCACTGGATTGATTACTTATAGCCTCCAGAACACATCTTTAGCTCAGAATGATCCCTTTTATCCTGACTGGTTGTTTTGAGCTCCTAATAGTAAAATTTTTCATCATCATACTTTTCTTTATTGAGTAATTAAAGGTTGTGGATAAATAAGATAAAACAACTTTTTTGAAAAGGTAAGACACTATGGTCTTTATTTAATTTAAAAGTTTATATGCTTAAAAGAAAACCTTAAATAATATTTTTATGAATATTTATTTAACTTCAACATGGGGCACAGTGAACCGCCCACTGCTGGGGTACAGTGGTCCGCTATGAATATTGCTCCTGTAATGAAGAATTTTCAAAATATTTAATAATTGCTTATTCTCTATAAAGAAATATTGCTTTAAAATATCTATTTAACTATAAAATAAAGTAAACAAATGACTATTTAACCCTACAATGCATAGAGTAGCCATTTGGCTCACTTTAAATTTCATGTTATATGTTTCATGATATATGATTATAATGTAGCCATCTGATACTGTAGTTTTCTCCTAAATTATGGATAACAATTCACGTATGATTTTTAAAATAAGTTTTCTTGTTCAATATAGCAGTTTTTTTTTTTTTTTGGGGGGGGGGGGGAGGCAAGAGAAGGAGAGAAATTAAAATCATGCATTGTAGAGTTAACAGAGTAATAAATATTTTGTTTTATATTTACTGCCTTTGAAAAATATAACTGTAGCCTAATAAATAATAGATGACGTCACTGGATTGGTTATTTATAGCTTTAGAGCACATGGTTAGCTCATAATGAACTATTTTATCCTGGCTATTTTGAGCTTTTAATAAATTTTTCATCATCATATTTGTCTTAATGTTTGCTGATTTTTTTGTACTTAATTAATAACTTATTTGCAATCACTCCTGTATCTTATATTGTTATTTTCAAAATATAATAAACTTTTTGGTAATTCTTTAGTTTTATGTTTTTTGCTTCAACATGCTACTTGCAAATTTGTATTATTATATTACTTTGGGGATAAAGGGGAAATAAAACAGAATTAGATTACTTATAAATAGATTTATATTGTATTTTAGACAATAACTAATAGTGGACCACTGTGCCCCAGTGGGTGGACCAGTGTACCCCGCTTCCGAGGCACACTGGTCCACTTTGCGGGTGTATATAAAAAAAAATTTGGGAAAATGTATTGAGATCTATGTTCTGCGAAAATTATGAGGCATGTAGAAAGGTTTAAAGAATATTCAAAATTATTTTCTGGCAGATTGGTCTCTCCGAAAAAAAAAAAAAAAATGTTAGCTACAAAAGTGGTCCACTATACCCCGTCTCCCCTATATATAATTTTAATAATTATTAAACATAGATGGAATTTTTTTTGTGCCTTATGTAATAGTTTATACAGAAACGTGCATTTCATAAATCTTATTTTTCTTAAAGTGTAAATACTACATTACAGTATTTGGTGGGCAGTAATGAAAACTTGGAAAATATTGATTTTGAATTTTAAAATTACATAATGTATCTGATGAATGTTTGTGCTAACTCTTATCAGTAGAAAAAATTATTTTCCAAGTTTGATTTCATCCAGAAAGAACTCTGAAGTCGTCTTAACTTAATACAACACTAATCATTTTTTGAGTTCTAAATAATTTTTCTTTTTTAAACATCATTACATATTTTCTCTTCACTGGACAGTTACCCCTCTCTGTTCATAAATGTAAGTCTTTAAAAACCAACTAATTTGCTTTCCAAAATTTTAAATCTTTATTATCATTAAGATATGTTGGTTGGTCTCTTAAAAATATGCTAAAAAAAACATAATATATTAAAGAATAGTAGACTTAACATCCTAGAAATATGTCTTGTAGCTCAATATATTAAAGATACATTTATGAATAAAAAGAAAATATGTAATTATGTCTTACAAACTGGCATATAAATAATAAAACAGTAGGGGAGACTTGAGAGACTTGATCCCTTTTTTAGTTTTTAATTTTTATTTTGGAAAAAACAAAATTTTTAAAAAATGTTTCCAGTTATTATTAAAGGCTCATGCATCTTTCTTGTTGTAGTATTTTTTTTTTTTTTTTTTGAAAAACCATTTTTTAAATAAAAATAAATTGTTTTCCAAAAAATAAAAAAAGGATCAAGTCTCCCCAAGTTGCAGGGAGACTTGATCCCTTGCCAAGGGAGACTTGATCCTTGAAACAGATGCATTGAAATGATTCAAATTAAGTAGTAGAAATCAAGTTTATTGCTGACTAACATATAAAAAGGGAGAAAAACACAATTTATGATCGAAAAACATTTTCAAAGTTTGAAAAATAAAATGTAAATATTAAAATTATTGCAGTTCGAAGAATTCCACCAAGCATGGTTGATTGTCACCAATGTTGACAAAGTCATCATTGTCCACAACAGTATTATCAACATTTTCTGGATAAATAAATTGGTCGAAATTAAGTCCTCGTTTTCTTAGAAAATTGATTTCCCATTCCGATGATAAAATCTTTTAAATTTTTCCTACGAAATGACTAATTTTCTTCTTTTTCAGAAATCGCACAATGACAAAGTCATTTTCATCAATCGACAAATTTTTTGGATATTCAATGATTTCATCAGAATTTTCATCAAGTGGATCTGGGTCGGTTGGATCATAAATACTATAACTGCTTTTATAACTTTCTGAAGATTTGGGTCTTTCATTTTTAGTGTTTTTACTTTTTTTCTTGAGATGAAATGAGTTTCTCCCGATTTTTGTTTTTTATTCAGGTGAGGATCTTGTATTTTTTCTTCATTCTGTCCTTTAGTTGGTGTGCTTGTCAAAATTTTTGAAGAAACTTTTTTCATTTCTTTAAATTTTCCCATTTTTGGTAACGAAACTTTAGGGAAGGCTTGTATGTCTTCTGGTGTCACTATGTATGGTTTAACTAATTTTTTTTACTGCTTGTTGGAGTTAATGGTTTATTTGAGATGAAATATGATAAAAAAAAATCTTCAGAAATTCCTATTTAAGGGATATATTCCAGTGATTTTAAACCTATTCATTATGTTAGTTGTCATCATGGCTTTAGGATAGGCAATTCCGATCAGTTCAGCAATTTGATAAATTGTGGTCCTTTGAGCAGGATGATTAGTCATCCAGTCTTGAGCAGCCACATTAAAGTATCTTTTAATTGGTCCATATACAGTATGATCCAGAGGCTCCAATTTGTGAGAAGTGTGCGTTGATATTTTTAACAAAATTATTACATTTTCTTTGGCATAATTCAAACTCTCAATGAATGCTTATATAGTTATAATGATTATGTTTTATTATTAACACTTTACTGTTTTGATTATAATATCTTACATTCTTTACAAAGTTCTGAAAAATTTTTGCAAAGTTAGACGTATGTCTCTCACATGTGCATTCATCCACCATGTGCTTGCTAACCATCATATGCAGCCACATATTAACTTTTTACCTTTGTCAACCATCTAAAATCAAGGCAACCATATTATAACTAGTACAGATAATATCTAAATGTCACAATGGGAAGTAGGGGATTAATAAAATTTAACATTAATTTAGCTTAATTTTGGTTTGGGGACACTTGATCCCCAGGATCAAGTCTCACCATATAACAGGGATCAAGTGCCCCTAATATGCATGTTTGTGGGGAAAAAATGCTAAATCATAAATAAAGAAACTGTATTGGACTTAAATAACAACATTTAAGCAGAGAGGAATGTTAGTATATTATATCAATGAAATTAAGTAATTTAGTTGCATTTAGCAAAAAATATGAAACTCAAACTACCTACTCAAAAAGAAGTTTGATGGTAAGAAAACAGAGATTCCTTTCTTACAACAAAAATAAAAATGACTGAATGAAATTATGTTGCTAGATCTATTGATAAGGAATCACTTTATTAATGTTTCCAGTTTCAAAGACTTAATTGCCTTTTTTCTCTGGTTTTAGACCTAGGGATCAAGTCTTCCTAGGGATCAACTCTCCCAAGTCTCCCCTAAAGCAGACATTAAGACTAAAGATGTAGAATATCTACTTTTTTAATATTTTAAAATGTTTCTTTTGCCCTGCACTTTCTATTTAAAAGTGCAATCAAATTATTAAAAATATTTCAATATTTATGATAATTGACTATCTTTTTAAAATGTTGTGTTCTTAAATTAAAAAGTTATGAAAATTGAAGTATAACATCGAGTGAAATACTTGCAAACACTCTCAAATGTTGTATTAGATATTGTTGAATGCTGTTTTGACAAAACCTTTCAAATGTTGCACTAAATTCATTATTTAAGGTGTTTTAACCACTAATGGTCGAAATCAATTTTGACCGGGACGGTTAAAACTGTTAATCATGATTAAAACCACGCCTGGTTAAAACTAATACAACCCTGTTTTATACAGTTTTCCGTATAAGCAGGTAGATTTGTGATGTTATTCCTTTGAAAAGGACTCTAAAATATTTCTATTATAGGCAGGTTCTATATTCAAAGGCTTTATACTGTATTCGATGCAGAACAACAAATAGCATGGTACGAAATGAAATTAAAAATAATTTGTGCCTCAAGAAAAATCGGGGCTTTAGGCGTCCCGCGCAGTAGTTACGGGGCACAGGTCTTGTAGCCTCTGAAAATTGGGACACTTTGCAACAAATGAGCAAGAGATATTGTAAAAATAGTCATTCAATCATACATGACGTAATCAAGCTATTTAAAAGAAAAAACACCATTGAAAATAAATCAAAATTAAGCAAACGGAAGATTTTTACAGATTCTGAAGAGAGCTGGATCGTACGAGATGTAAAAAAAAAAAAATAAAAAAAAAAATAAATAATTAAGTGCTAGTGCTCCCAAATTGGGCGTGGAAGTTGAAACGGAAAACGAACTAACCCAGAAACTATAAAAATTATTCTAATAAAATATAACTTCATTGGACGAGGTGCTATGAAAAAACCTTTCATGGTGAGTAAGATCAGTCGTTTGAAAAGATTAAAATTTGCAAAACTTCAGAAAAAGGTAAAAACTTTTCCTTTTGGAAGACAGTTTTATTTACTGATGAAAGTAAATTTAATATTTTTCGTTGTGGTGGTTAAACATATGCTTGAAGGAAGCCAAAAGAAGAGTATACAGAAAAAAACTTACAACCTTACAGTTAAATATGAAGGGGAATCGATAATGATATGGTGATCAATTTCAGCCACTGGACCAGATAATCTTCATATCATTGATGGAATAATGAATCAATATAAATATTTATAAATTCTGAAAGAAAATGTTAATGATTATGGATCAAAAATTAGTTTTAGATTATTGTTTTATTCTTATCAAGTAATCAAGTCAATGATCCAAAGCATAAAGCTTTAAGTGTTAGACTGTGGTTGCAATATATTAATTGCTTCCGTGTTATAGATACACCCCCTTAATCTCCAGGTTTAAATGTAATTGAAAAATTATTATCGTATTTAGAAGAAAAATTAAAAAATCCTGCTATATCAAACACAAAAGCTTTAGAAAAAGCATTAAAAGAAGAATAGTAAAAAAAAATAATAATAATAATATTCCAAATTATTGCAAAAATTAGAATAGATTAAGGAACAGATGTGTTATTATCCCTCCATCCGCCATCTTGGATTTTTTTGGACGTGAATTAAAAACTGTTTTTTAATTAATAGTTATAATTATTATATTCCAGTTTTTTTTAATATTATATTAATTTATCAACAATATTTAACCATTTGCGACATTTACTACTTGGCGGAAAAGGAGTTTTCACGCAAGAAAAAAATGCAAGATGGCGGATGGAGGGATAATAACACATCTAAGCCTAAATATTTTATAGTGTTGTTTCAATTTTTTTCTTCTTTTTATATAAATCAGTTATAATGTATAAAAAAGCAAGTGTCCTAGTTTTATTTTGAGCCACTGTAGGACAATTAATTAAAAGGAAACGAACAAAGTTTTAATAAGTGTTTGAATTTCATATTTTTATTTGCGCTCTCATTAATCTATAATATCAATTAGTAATACATACATTAAAAAAGTGTTTGCATCGCCTATTAAAATCAAGTCGAAATCTTACCTTCAACAGTCTGAGAGATCGCTAAATTTTAAACAGTGTTTATCAACGAAAAATAATCTGCGTAACCCATCGGTTATTCAACCAAAAGCCTTGAGTCACCACAATTAGTTATTAAATGTACGGTTGCCATTGCATGTAGGGATATTCTAACAATGTTCATCTTTTGTGAAAACTTCGTTATTATATGAGAGGGGTCTCTGCCCATCCCTCTGAACTTCCTGTTGTCCCATTGATCGCGACACTCTAGATTTCAGTACATTCTATCTTAAATCTCCTACCTATATAACTATATAAATTAAATATTGATTTCGTGACAATGACATTAATAATTACTTTAAACGATTAATTTTAATGATCGCCTGCATGGAATGCACTTTCGTAACCAGTGGCGCACCCATAGGATTTTATCTTGGAGGGGTCCGAACATTGGCAGCGAAACAAAATAAAATTAGTGGGGGTAAAATTTCTCAAGTTTTGATTACAGTAAGAAATTACAAGGAGACACTAATTAATCATAAAATTACCGTAATTAATTCGGTATCAATTAATTGGTTATTTATTTTAATTAAAATTATTATACTTAAAGTTTAATTTTATTAATAATTTTAAAAAGTACTAATTTTTGAATGTGCAGAAGTTAAGCATTTAAAGGCCTCATAAATAAACATTTATAGAATTTCCTATTTATATCTATCTGATTGTGAGACATATTGTAGTTTAAGAAAAATATCCAAAATAGCTTTGACGAGATGAATTATTGGATGCAAATTTTTGGGCTAGTTCATTTAAATTTAACTCGTCACTCAGAATTGTATGGGAATTAATAAACTAATACAGAATTTAATTTCTTGTGGGGTATGGCAGTAAATTCTTGTAGAAGCATTGTCATCTCTAGTCGTGGAAAGGGTAGATGCCCCTACAGTGTCCGTGACTTAACCGACTATGGTGTCGAGTTAAATGGATAAAAAATTGCTTAAAAAATTCAATAAAATTCAATTAAAAATATTGTTACACATAAAATCTTTTTTTTTTTTTTTTTTACAAAGCTCTTGAATTATTTCAGTCTCAGTTACATTAATCTCTATGTGTATATATAACTAGCAAACCTCGCGGCTTTGCTCGCGTAATAGTTGAAATATGCCAAGTGATATTTGCATGACTATTTTTTATTAGAAGAACACTTTTTGAAATAATTCATAAATTACGAATTAAGCCACAGTTTAACTAAACTTCATTATAAAAGTGCAATAGACAGAAATGAGATTTTAATTAATAAGAAGAACTAAAACTAATTCCAATTAAATGATAATTTAGAAAGAATTTTGAGACTTTTATGCTCATTTCATACACTCATTTCAGTATTAATTTGAAGTTTTGAATTTTTTAGAAACCATCTTAACACATTTACATCTTGAAATTAACCATCATGTCAAATTCCAAGCTTCTTGTCTAACAGTCTAACACCTCTCTGGTGTTAGTGGCACCAACATAAATTGCCGAAACAGAGTTGAAACAGAATATCTCGAAAAATGTTGAAACAGAGACTGTTACCATTAATTTGCCAACATTAACATTGAAATCGGTTGTTATTTCCTAATATTTTATAGAAAACAGAATTTAGATGTTTTTAAAGGCTTTCTTGTTGTTCCTGCCAACCAGGTGGCAGTGACACCGGCATAAAATATAGCCCGTATAGGATCAGGGACTATCACTCTTGACTCGCAACCAATAACTTCTGTAATATGTTTATTATTTCCTGAGATTCCATAGAAATCGTAATTTAGGACTCTTTTAGAATGCTTTTCGCTCCTTCCCTTCGCTTCACACCTTTTTAATTTCGAATTTATTTTCGAATGTTCTTAGAGCACATTTATATTTTATAAGTAACTAACGTGCTATATTTAAAGTTTCTAGCCTCTTCAGTACAGGGTCGGACTGGGCCAGGGAAAGGGCGCAGACCTTGTATTTTCAGAAGGCGCAAAAATATTTAACGAACTCATACCAATTGTTTTGTATCTAGCTTCACAAGGTTTAACAAACCCATCAACCACCAAATATGAAAATGTCTTATTCTGTGAGTCTAAATAAAAGGCTTCTTCCCTCTGCATGTTCCATAAAATCTACAGAATGTTACGCAATTTTCTAAAACAAATCATGTAATATCTAAAGGTTCCAGCAAGTAAAACACAGATTAGCTTGTAGTAGATGACTGATATCAAGGCTGTCGCTTTCTTATTTTATTCTTTTGTCAATAGATATTACCTTATAAGTAGCCTTATAAATACCATATAGTAGTACCTTATAAGAATCATTGGTGAAAAGTGATCACCCTTCCCAATTCTCCTGCAAATGACCGTATAAAAAAGACATAGTACCAATTGATTGGTAATAATATCGGCTATTAAATGCTATTTATAAATTTTGCTTTGGGGATTGACTACATATTACAAAATGCACGAACGATGATTTTTCAAATGTTAACATCGATTTTGACACCCTATTTGATTCCTTGCCAGCCAAGAAAGAGATATAGTTTGATAATTTTCTTAAATTTTAATACAGTTATAAAAGAAACAGCATTAGGAGTTTATTCATAAATTTCGAAAAATAAATTGAAGATCTTACAAGAAAAGTACCGAAAAAGCTCAATTAGTCACCAGTAAAATTATACAGTATTTTTAAATTTATAATAAACTTACTTTATATTTAAGAAAATCCTACAAAGTTTTTCTGGTATATTTCAGCGATTTTTTTTCTGTGGTTCTTTTGATGAAAGACCCTTAAATTATGGAAAGGCAAAATTTCTCTATAACGAAAAATAATTATTCAAATAAGCTGTCAATTTACACATCGACGTTTTTAACGATTCTGGCTTGTTGTATTCAAAAATTAATGTAAATCATAATTTTTAATTTTTAATATGAATTTATTAATAGTTTTCATAATTAAAAAAATGTTTCTGAATAGAGAAAAAAAAATCTGTAATATATTTCAGTCTATTCAGTGTATCTCTTTAATAAATTAATAATGATCAGATGAACTAAATTAATTAGACTTTTATAAAGATATG
The DNA here is from genome assembly GCA_963932465.1 of Maratus speciosus. Lineage (NCBI taxonomy): Eukaryota > Metazoa > Arthropoda > Arachnida > Araneae > Salticidae > Maratus > Maratus speciosus. Next base: position 605,192,456 of record OZ010788.1, on the reverse strand, counting down.
AATAATGTTTCTCAAATGGGTTTGACTTTAGAATCCTCAAATTTACACTCTTCTAACTCTATCAAGATTTAAGATACTAATATGGATAAATAATGCCATTTCCTGGCTGTTTGAATCCAAGAAACTCAAATAACATGTCAAAAATGGCTGTTACTGTTTGAAAATTCAAAGTTGGTACAAATTTTTAAATGTAGACGACTTCGGAAACATAATTTATACATAACAATAGTTAGTAGATATTATTCCCAGTCTATTGGTTCCTAGAGATTTTTAATGATTATTTTTAGCGGAATTATTAAGGGGTAACCACTCTTATTCCACTTATCACCATTGATGCACTGGAAATTGGTATAAAAACTAAGAAGGTTTTTTTTTTTGCACTAGGCTCCAAATAGAGTTGCTGCGTTGCTGCTAAGGGTTTCAACCTTTTTTTAAGTATATTTCTTTAACTTAATAGGAATTAGTTAACAGTCAGTTAAAAATGAGATAAATTCTATTTCTGTTACAATCCGACAGCAATTACTTTTGCGAGTCAGGTGTCTTGTAGGAACAGGCATTTTGTATCCTTAAAAAAATGACTTTATGTATCCATAAAATGCTGAATTGATATTTCACTATTATAAGGTATCTACAAAAAAAAGTATACGAAAAAATTCATTTTATTAGTCTGAAAACGCTAAAATAATTTGCTAAATTTCATCTTCTCAGCACACTCTTCCCATGATTTGCAATATTCTTATCATAATTAGAGATCAAGGGAAATATTTAAGTTTCCATAATTGAGAGAAATGCCCCTGGGATTGTATTCCTGGAAGTTGCAGGATCCTGTGGCCAGCGGTTTTTTTTATTAAAAAAACCTATCATAATTTCGCAATATAATCATCTATTTTTTAATAAGAGATTTTTTCATGATTAAATTTAACATTTTTCATTTAAAATACATACTAGAATTTCCTAATAGTTATATTTAACCACGGAAAGTCTGTCATTAAATAAAGCGAAGATTACTAACAGAAAATTATGTTGTATATTTTGTGAACAAAAAAACCACTAGCCGTTGGATTCACATCTTGCAGGATTGGAATCCATAAGGTTGGTTGTATTTATGTCGGCCAATTATCTGCACGTGGGATATAGGCCCTAAGGGGGGGAGTGCCTTCCGTGGAGGTCTTTCTAAGGGAACCTAACCCGTATTAACGCTTGGAGAACCAAGGTTCGAAGAAAACCACGAAAACTCCGAACGATTAGGCCGACGGGCGCGATTGGGATCGAACCCAGCACCTCCCGTCTACCAGCTTCGAGGGCACAACCTCTCGGCCACTGGTGGGGCTGGAATCCATAAGTGTCATCAAGTTTGTATTCCTCGCAAATTTAGATCATGTTTTCCAATCAACAACATCCCATAAAAAAATTTTTGCCTTCCGATATTTAACTCTTTCTTTTCTCAAGTTATTCTCAGAAAGCACGGTTTTAATTATAGGTGCATTCAGGTCCGGCTTAAAGGGATAGGGAGGGGCAAGGTATTAAAAGCTAAAGGAGTGAAAATATGCAAAATATTTAATTAAAATCTAAAAGATATCATTCAAAGAAGTGATGAAAAAAATCCAGCCCAGGGCACCGTGGCTACTAGTTTTTCCTAGTGCATGGTTTCTCTCTCAATGGCATGCAAAGGTGCCGACTTTGGTTTCCGATCCTGAAATTGTTTCGTTGTATCTTTAATTTTTTTTGTTAATACCTCTCTTGTGCTGTCTGTCTGTTGACTGATGATTATTCCCTAAACGAATTCTCGAAAATTAGTACACTAGTCAGAATGAATGTGTACAATGAGGGAAAAAATATCTGCAGCAGCTTAGACACTTAGGGGCACAAAGTTTTCCTTGGACGAGGGCGCACCGGCCCTCGGGCTGATGGGCCGGCGGGCCAGTCCGAGCCTGCTTCAGTACCGCAGAAATCGCAATTTAGAAAGATTTTGCTCCTGCAACCCTCGACATAAAATATAGCTTATGTTTGAGCAGGTTCATCACCATCAATTTGCAATCATTCTGTTTGAAATCGGTTTCATATGTTCTTAGAGATCATTTGTATCTTATAAATAACTGCCCTGCCTAATTTCAGGATTCTAAGCTCTTCGGTAACACAAAAATCGCAATTTAGAACGTTTTTTGCTTCTGAAACCTCTAGGTGGTAGTGACACTGACATCGAATTGAGCCTATGTTGCAGCAAGAGCTGTCATCCTCAATTTCCAACCATTACTTTTGAAATATGTTGGGTACTTTCTGAAATTGCGTAGAAATCGCCATTTAGAACGTTTTTTAGAACTCTTTTCGCGTATTTTCACCCCTTTTAAATTTCGAATTTTTTAAGAAATGTTCTTAGAGATCATTTATATCTTATAAGTAACTACCATTCCAAATTCCATGTATCTGGGACATTCAGTAACACAAAAATTGCAATTTAGAACGTTTCTTGCTCCTGCACCCCCTTTAGGGGTATTGGCACCAACATAAAATGTAGGCTATATTGGAGCAAGGGTTGTCACCATCATTTTGACACCATTATTTTTGAAATCGGTTTGGTACTTCTTAAGATTGCGTAAAAATCGCCATTTAGAACGTTTTTTGAACGCTGTGAAGAATCCAATGGGATTCACAAAAAAAGTCCCATATATTTTCAAATGAGAACTCTAGATAAGAAAAGCAATGTATAAGCATAACAGCTCAAAATATTTCTAAGTCTCAAGGTTCTGCCGGAAATGATAAAAAGAATCAATCCATCTAAACCAATCTTAAAGGTTGACGGAAAAGTAGAACGGCATGAAAAAAATAGGAGTTATGGAATTCCTTTTAAGTGGCAAGTTTGCCGATATTTTCCCAGGACAATTTAAAAATGAAACTAGATGCGAAATTTTCTCACGCTAGCAGCGAGGGTCTCGCTTGGCCTATGAGATTGAAGCTTGTTAGTGATATCATTCAACCTAGGCTCTGAGTGGGACGACAGATAGCCTTTGTTTTAGGAAGGTGAATTTGAACGAACAGAGAAAGGAGGGAGATGCGTTTTTGAATCCCAAGGAGAGGGCTGCTCTCTGAGTTGGGACTGCGATTTCGGAGAGGTCCGAAGGGATAGAAGTAGTCTGCCGATTCAGGCAGGATAATATTTCTCCGGTCGAGGCCGCGAGGTAAAAAGGAGTTGACAACGGATTGTTGTGCACGAGAAGCAGCGTCAGCAGTTTTCGTTACGAATTAAGGTAAAAGGACTAAACTTTTTTTGATAAAGAATCCATTAGAAGATTGGATGCCTATCTCATGCTTTGTTGAACTTATGCTTTTAAATGAACAGTGTCGTCAGCTGTAACGTACCCAGAAAATATAATATAGTTGTAATTCAAGTATAACCAAGAAATTAATTTATCTTATGTCTTTTCAATAAATTGTTTGATTTAATTATTACTTGGGCCTCCGCTTGACTGAAGTTCCACGCTACCACTTCCACATGTTAGTCGAAGGTTTTACAACTTGGTGGCAGAAGGTGGTATGCACAGCAAGGACTCTGAACATTAAAAGACTAGCTTAAGAGAAAGAGCTCCAGACGCAAGACCGTGTGTAGAAAAAAGCGACACCAGCATCGTGCCGGACAGTTCCGCTAAGAAAGAGCTCCAGAGGCAAGACCGTGTGCATAGGAAAACGACACCAGTATAGTGCCGGACAGTTCCCCTAAGAAAGTGCTCCAGACGCAAGACCGTGTGTAGAAAAAAAGCGACACCAGCATCGTGCCGGACAGTTCCTCTAAGAAAGAGCTCCAGATGCAAGACCGTATGCATAGGAAAACGACACCAGTATAGTGCCGGACAGTTCCCCTAAGAAAGTGCTCCAGACGCAAGACTGTGTGTAGAGAAAAGTGACACCAGTATCGTACCGGACAGTTCCCCAAAAAGGTGCTTTAGACGACATCCAGATGCAAGACTGTGTGCAGTGAAAGGAGACTACAGTGCAGTGCAGTGCCGTGCAGTACAGTTCCCGAGAGAAAATGCCCCAGCAAAACAAAAGGTGAGCTCATTATTTTGAGTGGCTCTTAATTTATTAATTAATTGAAATGTTGATAAGAAATTAATATTTTAAAGGAAAACTTTTGTTTTGAGGTAAATGAAAATTTTAAAATTGAAAAATTGGTTAGTTAAAATAGAAAATTATTAACTTATTAATTAATTATAGTACAAGGAAGCTGATACCCTTTGTCATTGGCTTTAAATTTTGAAATTTTTTTTTTAAATTAAGAATACAGAAAACTAAAATCGAACTAGATTCTTAAAAAAAAAAAAAAAAAAAAAAAAAAAAAAAAATTAGATGTCATGTAAGAAAAGTACCATTGTGAGGAAAGTTTGTTTGAAAAATATTTTAGAATCAATTTGGATTATTTAATGATTGATTTTCTTAAATATATACTTATATTCAAAATAGAAAAAGCATATGAAAAGGTTGCAAGGAGTGTTCAATTCTGAGTAAAATAGGGAAAATTGTTTACCTATAGCATTTGGAAATATTTTTTTTTTTATGTTCTATATTTTGTGTGTGTAGGGAAGGTAAAAAGTGGGAAAATTATACTTCTTTTTCGAAACTAACACTAAAACGTAGAATGTCTGAAATTTATTATAGTATTGCTAATTTATTTATGTATATTGTGAATACGTTTGAAAACATTTTATAACGGTAGATAAGGTTAGAATATTCTCGGTGAAGTGTCAAATTCACATCTTCTGAGGTAGTTGAAAAAAAAAAATATATATAAATAAATATATGAAGAGGGAAATCGTTAGGTTATCTTTGTAGTATCGGTAGGAATATAAAATCGATAGATAATGGCGAAAATAACGGCATTGAAATATTGCCGAAAGGCTGATCTGCAAAATTTAGCAGAGGTATTAGGAGTTCAGATAGAAGAAAGTGACATAATCGCGACGATTATCCAAAAGATAGAGGGCGCGGACGATTATGATGCCGACTTTGCATTAACGCAAGTGGGATATATAGTGAAAGATAGGGAAGATCTACTTCTTTTAGAAAGAGAGAAAAAAGAAAAAGAAGAGAAAGAAAAAGAGAGAAATTTTCAATTAGAGCAATTAAAATTAACGCAAAATACAGGGAGGCGTAACTCGATTTCCAGTAACGGATCGGAAAGACCTAAATTAGCGCTAAAAACTATAATGCATCGTTTTGATCCAGAACTTTCGGATATAACTCTATTTTTAAACTTGTTTGAACGACAGGCATTAAGGTCTGGGATAGAAAATGAGGATCTGGTCACGCATTTATTAGCTTTGTTGCCCGTACAGATAGCTGAATTGATCTTGCGCGAACCGACAGACCGAGTTGACAACTTTCAGCATGTGAAGTCAATCCTGTTAGCTCGTTTTAGATTGAGTGGCGAGGCTTATAGACAAAAATTAGATAAGCATTTGCGAGACCAGAATAGCCCGTGGAAAGACCTCATTTTTGAACTAAATAGCTTTCTAGAAGGGTGGTTAAATGATCTTGAGGTTACTAATTTTAAAGAGTTAAAAGATTTGCTAATCACCGAACAGATTAAGAGGCGTGCTCCAGCAGAATTAAGGGAGCACTTTATAGATTCGTGGGCCAAATATAAAGATCCAGGAACACTAGTTAAGGATCTGGATGAATACGAAACTATAAAAGGGGCGTCAAAAAAATCGTGGAACAAAAAGCTAAAATTCGAAGAAAATTCGCGGGATGAGAAAATGGAAAATGAAGACGAAACGAGAGGGGGGCATTCCGAAACCAGAACTAACTGGAGAGAACGAAATATAGAGAAAGAAAGGAAAAAAATCTTTGAGCGAAAAAGGGCTATTAGGTGTTTCATTTGCTCGAGCCCAAACCATTTGAAGGTTAATTGTCCCGAAAACAAAAGAAATGGAGAGCAAATTACCAGCGTTCATCATATTAGCGGAAGTACAAATTTTGAAGAAAGTTTTAAGCCTTATCTAAGCCGCGCGCTAATCAACGGAAGGGAATGCACAACATTAAGAGACAGTGGAAGTCAATATGATGTAATTTCGAGGAGATTTATTAAACGCAATCAATTAGACGGTGGCACCATTCGAGTTAGACAGCCGTTAATGAACAATACTCGTCGCTTACCGACCGCCGAAGTTGTTTTAAAAATTGAAGGACTCGGGAGACTAAAAACAAAAGCTATCGTGACGGACAGAAAGACGAATTTGTCTTACTATATTTTGGGTAACAAAACTCAAAAATTAATTGATGATATTAAAAGGAAAAAAATGCAGATTTCAGATGCAGTGGTCATCCATAACATAGCGAAAGCGAAAAACGAAAACGGGAATCCATCCCGAAGGGAAGAGAATAAGATAAGAGAGGATTACTCAAAATTGACGAGCGTGAACTTGGGAGAAAGGAAGGAAATGGGAGGTACCCGGTCAAAAACGAGATATGAGAATTGGGAGGGAAGGAAGGATAATACTGTATCACCCACGAAAAAGGAAGATCAGGTTTTAGGATCGTATAAAAGAAAAAAGAAAGATGTCAAAGGGGATCATGAGATGGGTTGCCCCATACGAGAAGTCAAACTGAAAAAGGGGTTAGAAAAATCGCATCATGAGTGTGAGGATTTAACACAAGCAAATAGGGCGTGCCACAGTATAGATAGATCGGATAATCAAAGGGATACGTCGGTGAAAATAACACTGAGAAGGAACAAAAGAGAATTTTGGTTTAGAAATAACGAGAACAAAAAGTATCTCAGGTCAGAAAATCTAGTAAAGGATTTGGACGGGAATAAAGAGCGCGAAAGTGTTACGAAACGGATTAGTCGGAGGACGGGCGACTCTAAAATGTCCCCGGCTTATTGTGTGGCGAGCGCCACAGGCAGACACGAAAAGTTGCAAAATTATCGTGTAAATAGACAAAAACCACAAGAAAAAAACGCGGAGAAAATAAATAGGTTGACAAGCGAAGATTCACGTCCGAGACACTATCCTAAATATAGAAATAGGCCTTCACATGACAAGCTCTAGCAGTTAGAAATTTAGCGCCGGATCAAGTGAATCGAATTCGATTTAACTAAGTGTACATAAGTGAGTCGAATTCGATTTAACTAGGTATACATATTAAATTTATCTTATTTTGTGTAAATGTCATAGTGTAAAATTTTAAATGTGTTTTGTCTTTTAAAAGTGAAATTTCATAATCAAAGGTACTCAGCATTGGTAAGTTAAATGTAAATTGTATGAAAAGTTTTTTGTGAAAAAGGTGAGTGAGATATATAAAGGAGGGCCACTCTAATATATGAGCTAACCTTTTCTTTGCAGATATTACGTCTTGCAGCCGAAATATCATTTAAAGGCGGGGGGTATTGTGAAGAATCCAATGGGATTCACAAAAAAAGTCCCATATATTTTCAAATGAGAACTCTAGATAGGAAAAGCAATGTATAAGCATAACAGCTCAAAATATTTCTAAGTCTCAAGGTTCTGCCGGAAATGATAAAAAGAATCAATCCATCTAAACCAATCTTAAAGGTTGACGGAAAAGTAGAACGGCATGAAAAAAATAGGAGTTATGGAATTCCTTTTAAGTGGCAAGTTTGCCGATATTTTCCCAGGACAATTTAAAAATGAAACTAGATGCGAAATTTTCTCACGCTAGCAGCGAGGGTCTCGCTTGGCCTATGAGATTGAAGCTTGTTAGTGATATCATTCAACCTAGGCTCTGAGTGGGACGACAGATAGCCTTTGTTTTAGGAAGGTGAATTTGAACGAACAGAGAAAGGAGGGAGATGCGTTTTTGAATCCCAAGGAGAGGGCTGCTCTCTGAGTTGGGACTGCGATTTCGGAGAGGTCCGAAGGGATAGAAGTAGTCTGCCGATTCAGGCAGGATAATATTTCTCCGGTCGAGGCCGCGAAGTAAAAAGGAGTTGACAACGGATTGTTGTGCACGAGAAGCAGCGTCAGCAGTTTTCGTTACGAATTAAGGTAAAAGGACTAAACTTTTTTTGATAAAGAATCCATTAGAAGATTGGATGCCTATCTCATGCTTTGTTGAACTTATGCTTTTAAATGAACAGTGTCGTCAGCTGTAACGTACCCAGAAAATATAATATAGTTGTAATTCAAGTATAACCAAGAAATTAATTTATCTTATGTCTTTTCAATAAATTGTTTGATTTAATTATTACTTGGGCCTCCGCTTGACTGAAGTTCCACGCTACCACTTCCACATGTTAGTCGAAGGTTTTACAACGCTTTTTGCGTATTTTCACCCCTTTTAAATTTCGAATTTTTTAAGAAATGTTCTTAGAGATAATTTATATCTAATAAGTAACTACCATGCCAAATTGCATGTATCTGGACCCTTCAGTAACACAAAAATCGCAATTTCGAACGTTTTTTGCTCCTGCACCCCCTTTAGGGTTAATGGCACCGACATAAAATGTAGGCTATGTTGGAGCAAGGGTTGTCACCAGCATTTTGACACCATTATTTTTGAAATCGGTTTGGTACTTCTTGAGATTGCGTAAAAATCGCCATTTAGAACGCTTTTTGCGCATTTTCACCCCTTTTAAATTTCGAATTTTTTAAGAAATGTTCTTAGAGATAATTTATATCTAATAAGTAACTACCATGCCAAATTGCATGTATCTGGACCCTTCAGCAACACAAAAATCGCAATTTCGAACGTTTTTTGCTCCTGCACCCCCTTTAGGGTTAATGGCACCGACATAAAATGTAGCCTATGTTGGAGCAAGTGTTGTCACCATCATTTTGACACCATTATTTTTGAAATCGGTTTGGTACTTCCTGAAATTGCGTAAAAATCGCCATTTAGAACGTTTTTTAGAACGCTTTTTGCGCATTTTCACCCCTTTTTAATTTCGATTTTTTTAAGAGATGTCCTTAGAGATCATTAGTATCTTATAAGTAACTACCATTCCAAATTTCATGTTTCTAGGCCCTTCAGTAACACAAAAATCGCATTTTTAGAACGTTTTTTGCTTCTGCACCCTCTTTTGGCCAGTGGCACGGACATAAGATATAGCCTATGTTCTAAGTTGGACTAACACCATCATTTTGATACCATACCATTACTTTTGGAATCGGTTCGGTAGTTCCAGAGCTTACCTACGACAAATAAACAATTTTTTCCTCTTTATAATATGAGTATAGACAAACCAGCCCATTTAATCTTGATTCTGTCATTATGGATCTTAAGTAAATTTTTAAAATGTGTAATGTCAAAAATTACCTTTCGCTGAGGCAAGTTGTAACGGGAAGTGTTACAAATATCTTTAGTTATTTGTAGGTGTTGGGGTACAACATTTTGTCCCATTTTGAAACTGTTTCAATGGCATTCTTGCATCGAGTTATAGAAGCTATTTCTCAAATTTTCTGTAGCTGAACTTGAATTCGGCATTCAAAATTTCTGAATTTGTAGAAAGTAAATCATGCATATAAAATTCACACAATTGACGAAAATCCTTAATTTCACTAGCTGTTGGAGCACTTTTTTCATTATGTCGAAAAAAATCAAAATGTTGCTGTGCCGAGTAAAACGTCCATTAATTTGAGTGAATGTTTGATCAACGAATGGGATAAAAATATTTTTCCTGAAATGCTCTTCTGTAGAATCGGCTGGAACATTGGATCTTTGTGTTTGTTTTGATACAGTTTTTGGCATTTTAATGTCAATATGAAAGTTATTGTCTTTCATACAAGCTTATGATGAATATCCTTGAAAGAAATATCTGGGGCTTTACGAATAGTGTTTAAGTGAGCCACAACATCGTTAATGAAATTTCAGGCAATTAAGAGGTCACTGGCAGATTTTTGCAATAATTTAGACAATGGTAAAGTATGCAAATATATTCTCTAAGCTAAGTAAAGAAATTAGGAAACCAAATTTACATAACGAATTTTTAAAAAAGTTTTGCCTTAGAAGACGAATCTCTGTCTTTCCAAGATGCGAATGCTTCAAAGCGATCAATCACTGCATCATATAATTCTACCATGGTCATGATGGCTTTATGGCGTCCCACCCACCTAGTTGGACAAATTTTTTGTAATTTTTGGTTATTAATTTCCGGTGTACGTTTGTAAATATTGTTGAGGAGGACGTCTTGTCTATTTAGGAGTATCGAAAAATTGTGTGTCATTTCAATTATGCCAATGCAGTTTCTTATTTCTATCACAGATACAACATTTCACGTGCTAAATTTAAACTATGTGAGACACAATAAACATATAAAGCTTGCGAATATGTACTTATACGTGAGACAGACCTAAATCCGTTAAACTTTCCGCTCATTGATGGGACACCATAATAACCTTGACCTACGTAACCTACGTAAATAGGACAAATCGATATCATATGTCTTTAATCCTTCTAATATTTTGCCTGGCAAGTTTTCTCTCCAGTGCTTGCTACAGGAATAAATTGTAAGAATTCTTCACAAATTTTGTTGTCATTTTCTTCATCAATATATCAGACACACAAGGAAAGATGTTCAGTAGTAGGAATGTCACAAGTTTCACCATCAAGAAATGAGAAACATTTTGCCGAATTAATTTTTTCTTACCAAACGATTCAAGATGATATCTTTACTGGCATTTTTAGTTTGTTTTTGTAATTTCCAGCTAATAAAGGTAGCGTTTTTGGCAGAATGTTTAAAATGTTCAGTGAGGTTTTCATTCCCCGCATCGACTCTTGTTCTTAGTAAAGTTCGAAAGTTGGCTTCATTGGCGATTCCCACCTGCTCAATCGCATAAAATTACAATTTTTATAATAGGTTCTAATCGGTTCCGATTTACTGCAACTTGTGATGCCTGACCCACATGAATTTTTCTATGGACTGAAATGTATTTCCTTCTCGAATATTCTGTAGTTTTTCGTAAGTTGCAATAGCCCTGAAATGATATTGTTTTTTGTTGATTATTAAATTTCTCAATGGCTTTCTTCCAATTATTATAACTTTGCGTGACCAACTACCCAGCTACTTCCGATTTAGATTTTCCAACGTTAGGAGGTGCAAAAAATAATCAGTATTTAAAACGTGCACTATTTTCAACTTGAGAATACACAAGCCAAGTATATTTTTTAAACCATGTATATTGAAAACTTTGTTTGTGATTTGCAGCTGTAGCACAGGTTGCGGGAAAATTGAAATTTGTTTCTGGTTTCCACAACTTTTTCATAATATTTAAATTATCGTCAGTATTGAATATTTGTTCTTTCAACAATACGATGTCTTGCTCATTGCTATCATCTAAGGAAATATTATTCTTCATGTTTATTCGATGGCTTTGGCTGATTTGCGACTAGGGAAACGGAATCCAAATCGGTATTTATCGTGTTAATAACGTCATTACTATTAGCATTTAAATCATCCTTTTTTTATAATTTGAAATAATTCAATTTCAAAAGAATATTTTACAAATTTAATTTGCAAATGTCATTGAAGAGTTTCCATGCAGGTTACTTTTAACAGCTGAAAAACTTGTTTGAAGATTAATATATGATTGTCAATAAAGTCACTACAAAATAGCCGTGTAAAATACAAAATAAATTTTTGTGTAACTTTTGTGTACTCGCATATAACTCTGTATAGTATTCCAAGTCCAAGCAAAAGGAAAAGGAATGGGTAAGGATACAACCGAGAACCGAACCAACTGAGGGTTTTGCACTATAAACCGAAGTTCACTATATTACATCTGGACCTTCTGAATCTAGACGCTGGATCTCAATTGCTCGACTGGGAGAAGCTTGAAACAAACATGATTCAGCTTTAATCGCCAAAAGGATGACATTTTTTGGCGGTGATAGCTTTCTTTGTAACTTTCTGTTTTCATTCTCGCAATTTAAAAAAAAGTTTTCTAAAACTACATGCAATATGGGAAAAAAACTGTTGAAGTCTTTTTTTTTCTTTTTTTTAACCGCATGGTAGCATTGCAGTTTTTTCACAATACGTATAAGAATAGCCAGCCCTGTAATGAGAATTACCAATGATATATAGAAATGTGGTCTCAAGCAAACGCATTTCTGTGGTTGTGCATCTTTGAAATTGGCTGGGGAGACCCGCGTATTTATAGGGCGTCAATTAACTTTTTACACAAACGCACACACGCAAAAAACGAACTTTGGTCTCGTAAATATTTTAAATATTTTTCTAGTGTTTTCTCCCTTTTCTTTTGGAGGGGGCCAGGGCCCCTTGGCCCCCTCCCTGAGTGCGCCACTGTTCGTAACGAAACACACAGCACAGCCTACGTTAACCCCTTGGGGACGAGCAACCGGTATACGTTCCGCGTAAGGTGATCAGAATCCGTGATTATTCTTACCAGTAAATTTTTGTTGTAATTTTTGTCTTATTTAATCCGAGCATTTTCCCGATTCTATTAGCCAAAGATTTTTGTTTTGAAAAACCAGTGATAAAAGATTAAAAATTCTGTAAAAGACGATCGTTCCGAAGGGGTTAATAAAAGAAATAATTCACTTTTGAATATTCGACAGTTTTCGGTCAGGAAACTAGTGTTACTTATATTAATAGCAGCGGTAGAAATGATTAAAAAAAGTCACTGGTCCCAAGGACCAGTAAACATCAGAGTTTACTGGTCCGCAGACATCGTCACTGGCCCCTACATAAAATTATATTAAGTACCTTTAACCCTTTGAGTGCCCCCCCCCCTCCTCCTCCGAGAATATAAACCAAATTTCCTTTCAGTTACCAAAATTTTCGGCATAATAAAATGTAAAATTATAATTTGCTAAAAATTAAATAAGTAGTACATTAACAAAAACTGAAATTATTAATTATGTATTTTATTTCCGTTTATTTATTTTAACTAAGTTTTTATGCATATTGTAATGTTTGGTTGCGGTTTTTGTCAGGGATGGGAAAATTTAAGTTTACCTGTCAGAGAGGGAAAAAAGTTACTTGCTTCATCGGAATGTTAAAAGACATATTGAATTTTTTTTTTTTTTTTTAACCAAAAGTTTTCTAATTTACCAATGTTTTTGAAGACAAAATAATATTTTGTATTTATCGCTAATGCTGCTTGGGGACAAGCATTAACAAATGTTATTAAATACAAGAATATTGTTTTGAAGTTTTGCTTTATGGGCATGCAGTGCTCATACATGCAGTATTTTTTACTTACTGCCACATGCATGCACAAAATTTTTTGTTTATTTTTTTACTATTTGCTTTTTACAAATTCCCTTTCCCCTCTCTTTTTTTAGAAATAACGTTTGGAAAATTTTGGTATTTTGTTTTGAAAACATTGTTTTTCATTGGGCTTAGATCAATTTTAATATTTATATGAATCTCAGAATCATTATCATTACAAAATTTTATACTATTTGCTTTTTACAAATTTCTCCCCCCTCCCCATCTCTCTCTCTCTTTTTTCATAAATAACATTTTGGAGAACTTTGGTATTTTGTTTGTAAAAGCATGTTAAAAGATAGATTGAATAGGTCTTTTTTTTTTTTTTTTTAACCAAAATTTTTCTAATTTACCGATGCTTTTGAAGACAAAATAATATTTTGTATTTATCGCTAATGCTGCTTGGGGACAAGCATTAACAAATGTTATTAAATACAAGAATATTGTTTTGAAGTTTTGCTTTATGGGCATGCAGTGCTCATACATGCAGTATTTTTTACTTACTGCCACATGCATGCACAAAATTTTTTGTTTATTTTTTTACTATTTGCTTTTTACAAATTCCCTTTCCCCTCTCTTTTTTTAGAAATAACGTTTGGAAAATTTTGGTATTTTGTTTTGAAAACATCATTGTTTTTCATTGGGCTTGGATCAATTTTAATATTTATATGAATCTCAGAATCATTATCATTACAAAATTTTATACTATTTGCTTTTACAAATTTCTCCCCCCTTCCCATCTCTCTCTCTCTTTTTTCATAAATAACATTTTGGAGAACTTAGGTATTTTGTTTGTAAAAGCATGTTAAAAGATAGATTGAATAGGTCTTTTTTTTTTTTTTAACCAAAATTTTTCTAATTTACCGATGCTTTTGAAAACAAAATAATATTTTGTATTTATCGCTAATGCTGCTTGGGGACAAGTATTATAACAAATGTTATTAAATACAAGAATATTGTTTTGAATTTTTAATCATCTTATCATCTGTTAACCTTATGTTAATTTTTATAATGAAATTGAATGAGTTTTTGTATATCCCTTGCATATTCTCCCTTGATCGTCTGTCATCTTTTTCGTTATGACCGACATTTTTTTAGCGATTTTGCAACCCTGACTATTTTCTGCGGTAGAATTGATTTTAAAAAAAAAAATCGCTGATCCCAAGGACCAGTAAACATCAGAGTTTACTGGTCTGCAGACATCGTCACTGGACTGCTACATAAAATTATATAAGTACCTTAACCCTTTGAGTGACCCCCCCCCCCCCCTCCTCCTCCGAGAATATAAACCAAACTTCCTTTCAGTTACCCAAAATTTTCGGCATAATAAAATGTAAAATTATAATTTGCTAAAAATTAAATAAATAGTACATAAACAAAAACTGAAATTATTATGTTTTTTATTTCCGTCTATTTATTTTAACTAAGTTTTTATGCAAATTTTATGCTTATTGTAATGTTTGGTTGCAGTTTTCTCAGGGATGGGAAAATTTACGTTTACCTGTCAGAAAGGGGAAAAAGTTACTGTTAGTTACTGGTCCTTCGGACCACTAAATTTTTTTAATTAGTGGTCCGATTGAATTTTTAGTGGTCTCGGACCAGCGGACCACCAAGGATTTCGAACGCTGAATAGTGTTACTTATACCATTAGTATTAATGTGTATCTTCCGTAAGAATAAGTGTTCTATTAAAGGTATCTGGGGCCCAAGGCACAGCAGCTTTTCTGCTCCCACCCTCCTTTAAACTAAATTAGCAGCTAGAATTTTTTTCATTGTTATTCGGAAATTTCTCTACACGTTATAAAAATGCTCATGAAGCTGTGGTTAACTTAAATTTTATTTTTGCTGTTTAATGCTATAATATCTCAAACACCTTTTCATCTTAAATGCCTTAAAAAATAATTCTAATAATATTTAATCGACAGCATAGCGGATTTAAGCCTGTTTTCAGATACCGATAAATTAGAGGAATGTACTTATAGAGGTATCTGGCAACTTAGATGTCAGAGCTTGAAACTTTTAAGGGGATTTGAGAAATTGTTTTTTCTAAACCCTTTTACTCATTTTGAAACCCCGTCTGCGGTGGGCCCAAGGCCACGGCCTAGTAGACCTGTGAGCTAATTAGACGTTTATTAATATTAGTGCAAGCAAGATTTCAACTACGCTTCAGTGGATTTAATTCTTAAGAATAATAACGAAAAGTACACAGTTACATGCATGAATATTCTAATAATAATTATTTTCTGAGAAAACTTTTTATTATATGAGGGGAATCTGGTTCCTTCAACCTCCCCTGCTTTCACATTCATCGAAACACTTTAGAATTCCGTATAATCCATGTAATATAACTTAAATATTGATTTCGTGACAATGGTATTAATAATTGCTTTAAACGATGAATTAAAATACCGATTAATTATTTATAATCTTAATTGTTTAATTGTTTTCACAATAACTACGTAATCCCTTTGCGTAATTTTTAACTAAAGTGCTTAACGTTTCTTATAATTTCCAAGGAGTATGACACTATCATTTCAGAATATTTAATACGTGATTTATCACATTGCTAACTAAACGTAGAACCAACGCAGTGAAAAATGTCCAAGCCGAGAATCGAACCCGGAACCCTTGGAATAGCGCTCCAAGTGCTCTACCAATTAAGCTACGAGGACGATATCCAGCTTAGCATCTCTCATTCACATAGGTTGGTAAGGCTGCAGCTGCAGCACAAGGTAGAATAGTCTTCATGAGCACACAATACTGCGTCGAAACATGAGACACAAATAAAGCCAGCATCGGTGAACACATATAATTTTAACTAATTTTCAGTAGTGAAATTACGCTCGAAATTATTACATATTTAATACGATAATGTGATTAATCAGGTATTATACTCAATAACTTCGAGCGTAATTTCACTGCTGCAAATTAATTAAAAAATTAATTAAAACTATTACTTCAAATTTTGAAATCTTTGCATAATAATTTTTCTTCAGACTAAAAACCTTTGTGCGAATAATCGCAGAATCAGTAATATTTTTCTGCGATTAAATAAGGTGAAAAATTCTAGATTATACTCACCCTAAAAAACATTAACAACAAAAAAAAAAGTATATATATCTTCCAGAATCAACATGTGGAACCTTACGTACGTTCAGCAGACCAAGAGAAAACAAAAAACAAAATTTTAAACCATGTGCCTTAATGTTTACCGACGAAAAACACGCATTCCAAATCTGCGTAATCCATCGGTTATTCAACCAATAGCCTTGAGCCACCACAAATTAGTTATTAACAATTCTAATGATAGCCAGCATGGAATAAAGTTTCATAATACAAAACACAACACACGCTACGTTAACCATACGAGCGATAATTCACTTTTCAAGATTTGACAATTTTTGGACAAGAAACTGTTATAACTCATTAGCATTTCTATTAGAATTTTTTTTAGTTTTACTGCAAGTAAAATTTCAAGTAAGCGTCAGTAGATTTAATTCTCTAGAATGTTAAGAGAAAGCACGGTTACATGCAGTGATATTCTAACCAGTGGTGTAGTCGTAAAAAAAGCAGAGGGTATACGCTCAAGGCAGAGCGTATACCCTAGAGTGTACATACTATAGCTTTCTTGAGAATCAGAGGGTATACGGTGTTCCTTAAAAAAATCCAGAGGGTATACGGCGTATACCCCCGTAGCCCCTCCACTACATCCCTGATTCTAACAATGTTTATTTTCCGTTTTCTGTGAAAAATTTATTCTATGGGGAGTGATCTGCCCGCCTCAACCTCCCCGCTTTCACATTCATCGTAACTCTTTAGAATTCAGCATCTTCTATTTAGTATTACTTAAATATTGATTTCGTGACAATGGTATTAATAACAGTGTTGAATTCAGGGTGTGGCCCGTCATCCCCCCCCCCCCCCCCCGCGGAAGGTTTGAGATTTTATGATTTTTTTAAATGAACAAAACTGCAATTTCCCCCACCGGAATTCTAAAATGATCCCCCCCCCCCCCCGGAGCTGCAGAAACCCCTCTCGCAGAAAAATGCCAGAATTCAACACTGGTTAATAATTACTTAAAACGATTAATTAGTTTCATAAATTAAAATATCTGTTAATTATTTATAACCTTAATGGTTTAATTTATTTCACAATAACTACGTAATTCCGTTACGTAATTTTTAACGAAAGCGCTTCTTAGAATTTCCAAGGAGTATAACATTTTTTCAGGTTTCTTGAAATCTTTGCCAAATAAATTTTTCTTCAGACTCTTTCCTTTGTGCAAATAATAACAGATTTTTTTTTCTGCGATTAAATAAGGTGAAAAATTCTAGAATTACACGCACCCTAAAAAAAAATTATAAATATCCTTCAGTATCAACAAGTGGGACCTTACCTTCAGCACACCAAGAGAAAGCAAAATTTTAAACCATGTGCTTCAATGTTTACCGACGAAAAACACTCATTCCAAATCTTCGTAATCCATCGGTTATTCAACCAATAGCCTTGAGGCACCACAAATTAGTTATTAACAATTCTAATGATCGCCAGCATGGAATAAAGTTTCATAATGCAAAGCACAGCACACGCTACGTGATTACGACCGATAATTTACTTTTCAAGATTTGACAGTTTTCGTACAAGAAACTGATATGACTCATATTAGTATTTCTATTAGAATTAGCGGTTTATTAATATTTCTGCAAGTAAAATTTCAAGTAAACTTCAGTGGATCTCATTCTTTAGAGTTTTAAGAGTGGGAAGTGCGGTTACATGCAGAGACATTCTAAGCATGTTTATTTTCTGTGGAAACTTTTTAATGTATGAAGGGGGGGGGGGGGGGGGTCTGGTCCACTCAATCCCCTCCCCCCGTTCTTTCATTGATTTATAATTTTAACTCTCTAGAATCCAATATCTCAAATCTTACACGCTACGTTAATACGAGCGATAATTCACTTTTGAAGATTTGATAGTTTTTGGACAGGTTACTAATATAACTCATATTAGTGTTTCTATTACAATTAGCCGTTTATTAGTATTACTGCAAGTAAAATTTCAAGTTAGCTTCAGGGTTTAATGCTTAAGAGTTTTAAGACTGGGAAGTACGGTTACATGCAGAGATATTCTAAGAATATTTATTTTCTGTGGAAACTTTTTAATATATGAATGGGTGGTGGGGGGCTCTAGTCCCCTCCCCCGTTGTTTCATTGATTTATAATTTTAACTCTCTAGAATCCAGTCAGTGTTGAATTCAGACGTTTTTCTCCGGGAAGGATTTCTGCGGATCGGGGAGGAGGGGGGGGGGGTATTTTAGAGAACCTGTGGAGAAAAGGCACTTTTGTCCATTAAAAAGCATAAAATCTCAAACCTACCGGGGGGGCATTTCAATGTTCCGGGGGTGAATATCCCCTCCCTGGGCCACTCCCTGAATTCAACACTGAATCCAGTATCTCAAATATTCCATCTAATATAATTTAAATATTGATTTCGTGACAATGGTATTAATAATTAGTTCAGACGATTAATTATTCTCTTAAATTAATTATTAATAATTAGTTTATGAATTGTTGACAATCCTAATAGTTTAGTTTATTGAAAATGACTACGTAAGACCCTCGGAATTTTTTAATCGCTACGTCACTGACATTAAAAATAAATACATAAATATATATATATACATATATTGTCAAACTTCTGAATAGCAGACATCTCGGGAGACAGAAATTTATCCATTAGTTAGGTGTAAAAACATACAAATATGTAGCTGTTGCGGTTCGAAAAAGTGTTCGTTATATAGAGGTGTCCGCTATTCGGAAATGTCCATTATGGAGGTTTTACTATATATATATAGTATCAACAAGTGGGATCTTACCTTTAACAGGCCAAGAGATCGCAAAATTTTAATCCAATGCACTTAATATTTAGCAACGAAAAACACGTATTCCAAATCTGTGTAATCCATCGGTTATTCAACCAAGATGCCACCACAATTGGTTATTAACAAGTCTGACGATGATCGGCCAGCATCGAATAAACACTTTCCTATAACGCACAGCACACACAGACTACGTTAGTCGCACGAGCGATAATTCACTTTTGAGGATTTGACAGTTTTCGGACAGGGAAGAACCTCTACACACATCAGACACACGTGTTTCCATTGGTTGTAAAGATAGATTCGTCTGCGTAAAAGCAGATGGCGCTTTCGTGAAATTCTCGTTTTTCGGTCTCCTTTGTAGAGATGAAAAATAACGATTTCATTCATAGAAGAGCTTTTAATAATCGAACAGTGAAATGAGGGTGAAATTCTTAGTGACTTTTGATTGTAAAGTTTTATTTCCTTTCTTTTTTTCTTCTAATACAATAAGGGATTTCCTTAAATTTCACAATACCGTCTTCGATTTTAGCCTGAAAATAGCATTTAAAAATAAATTCATCGTTTTATAGGATCCTTGCAATCCTTTATCCTTTGCGATATCGCAACAACTTTTCTCCAAAAACTTTTCTAGACAACTGCTCTTTTTTTTTTTTTTTTTTAGAAAAAATTAACTCAATTCGACAGAAAATATGAATGATTTTGAAAGTTTTATAAATACAGTAGAACCTCGATTATCCGACGTAATTGGGACCGACCCTCTTTCGGAAAATCGAAATTTTCGGATAATCGAGAATGCTTCAGTTTTAAAATTAAGGGCAAATATGTGCGCTATTACTTATTATGGTAACAAGTGCTTAATAAAAATAAATCTATAGCAAAATAGAAAGAAGAATAAATTACCTGAATTTTAATTTTGAAATTAAGTACCTTTTACATATTTCACAAGGGTTTGAAACAAAGTTTTGTTTGTTGCAGTTTCGATGGCCTTTGCTTTGCAGCTCTATCACAATTTTTTTTTTAATATTATTGATTCACCAGTATCACAGTCTTTCTGCTGCTTTCTTCATAAAACTTTTTTTTTATTTTTGCAGCATCTCTCTTCATAACACTAACCGCCACAATACTAATGATGTATTCTTGAACTTATTTTGTCATACTCACACCCGATTCTACACGATTTATGATTTGAATTTTTTCTTCTATACTATGCGTTTTCTATTCGTATACATAATAAAAATGAAAATTTTTACTCTAGTAAAAATCTTGTACGGGAGCTCAAGTTAAATTCAAAGAAATTCTAAGAAAGGGGATCTAAAAATATTTATCTGTACTCGTGGTTTCGAAAGGACCGCTTGCACACGAGAAATGTGTTATAGTAAAAAAAAAAAAAAAAAAAAAAAAAAAAAAAAAAAAAAAAACACGAGGAATGTGTAATAGTAAAAAAAAAAAAAAAAAAAAAAAAACTTTTAAAATGGATTTTGGCTAATCGAGAGTTTCGGATAAAAGAGGTTCTACTGTACATATATTTTCTTAAACTTCATCATATAGTTTTCGATTTTAGTCTGAAAAGAACACTTAAAAATAAATTCATCATTTTATAGGTTCCTTGCAATCTTTTATCCGTTATCCAATCCTTATCCCAAAAACTTTTTTAGACAACTTCTCTCTATCTTTCTTTCTTTCTTTTTTTTTTTTTTTTTTCTTTAAAGAAGAAAATAACTCAATTCGACAGAAACTACAAGTGATTTTATAAGTTACTTTTTTGTATTTTTTTTTATATAAATTTCATAATATAACCTTCGATTTTAACCTGGAAATAGCATTTAAAAATTAATTCATCATTTTATAGGATCCTTGCAATCCTTTATCCTTTATCCAATCCTTATCCCAAAAACTTTTCTAGACAACTTCTCTCTATCTTTTTTTTTTTTTTTTTTTTTTTTTTTCTTTAGAAAAAAATTACTTAATTCGAGAGAAACTAAAAGTGATTTTGTAAGTTATTTTTATGTATTTTTTTTATATAAATTTCATAATATAGCCTTCAATTTTAGCCAGTAAATAGCCTTTAAAAATAAATTCATCATTTTATAGACTCCTTGCAATCGTTTATCCGATCCTAATCCCAAAAACTTTTCTAAACAACTTCTCTCTGTCTTTTTTTTTTTTTTTTTTTTTTTACGAAAAAAATAATTTAATTTGATAGAAACTACAAGTGGTTTTGTAAGTTATTTTTATCCATTTTTTTTTCCTTTATAAATTTCATAATATAGCCTTCGATTTTAGCCTGAAAATAGCCTTTAAAAATAA
This sequence comes from Maratus speciosus, assembly GCA_963932465.1. Classification (NCBI taxonomy): domain Eukaryota; kingdom Metazoa; phylum Arthropoda; class Arachnida; order Araneae; family Salticidae; genus Maratus; species Maratus speciosus. The sequence continues at coordinate 605,171,086 of OZ010788.1, read as the reverse complement.
ATTCCTCATTTTATAGGATCCTTGCAATCCTTTATCCTTTATCCAATTCTTACCTCAACAACTTTTCTCCACAAACTTTTCTAGACAACTTCTCTCTCTCTCTTTTTCTTTTCTTTTTTTTAAGAAAAAAATAATTCAATAGAAACTACGAACAATTTTGTAAATTTTTCTGATATTTTTTTTTCTTAAATTTCATAATATAGCTTTGATTTTAGCCTGAAAATAGCATTTAAAAATAAAATCAGTATTTTATAGGCTCCTTGCAATCCTTTATCCTTTATCCAGTGTTCGTAAATATCAGGATATTTTCGAAAATATCAAAAATATCTGATATTTTGATATATATCCGATATTTTCGATATACATCCAATAATTTCAAAATAGTCAACTTATTGATGATTAGATATTTTCAGACCTAATATAAATTAGAATCTAAAAGATTGCACTTAGCATGAAAACTTAGTATTTTTTTCCACTTATGTAATAAAATTGAAGATCAAGTAATTGAAAACAGACACAATTTTCTTTTTACACTCATAAATTAAATTTAAAAAAATCAAAAAACCCGACTGCGTAAAAAGCGAACTAATTAATTATTTCTCATCAATGCGAAACTATTTTTTATATTACTTACCTATTTTTTTTTATTTACTTGTATTGATGACTTTTAAGTTGTGTTTAATTGCTAGTTCCTATCTATAAACACTGTTTTGATGAGGCCTATAGATGTCTATGATGGTTAGAGTTGCAGTAAAGCTAGAGATCCTACCTACACAACTTCCAGGTTGTGTAATATTTTAACGGAGCTTCTGACTGTAAAATAGTCTATGAAACATCGTCTGCATTTTGAAAGACCTATCCAATGATAGGCCACTCAATATTGTGCGTTAAAATTTATTTCGTGTCTACCGCCACTTTATATTTTACGGCCGCCATTTTGAATTTATGAAAACCAAACCTAGCCTATAACCATCGGACGGTTAAGACGAATCGATAGAGGCCTCATTCATTAAAATCCATCCAGTCGTTGGGATGTTTCGAGGGTATAAAGAAATCCACATACCCAGATACGCGTGAAACACATAACCCTTCTTGGCAGTCGAGTAAAAAACAAACTATGAGATTTATTATCAAGTTTCAAGAAAATTTTATGTTTTATACAACAAAATTGTATATAAAATAATTTGTCTTTATTGAAAAAATTTGAACTTAAATATAAGCTTGTATGCTTTTTCATTACCTAACCTGTTGTGCAGTTTAAGCTGAAGAAAGCCAGAACCAGAATAGATTCTAATGAAACTGTAAATTACTTCTCTAAATTAGATAGTTTATCTTTCAATAACTGTTTTAAGTAAATATTTTCCTACATAATTATTAGTTCTATGTTCAACTTTAAAAATTCAGCTCCAAATGTAAAAATTGGAAAAGTTTTTTTAGAAGCGGTGGTTGTGGGGGTCAGGAACCTAAAAAAGACCAGCCAAAGCAAAAGTTCTTGTCTACCGAATGACACAATAACAATTAAAAGAAAATTTGTACTTGTTTTGACTGAAAATATAAAAAATATCATACGCAATACTTTGAAAATAAGTATCAAATACAGCATGATTTCAAAAATACGACATTCAGAAATCCGGCATCAAAAGCATCTTTTGCCTTTCTTTTTTCTTCTACACTTTTAAGTTATGAAAGAAGAAAAATAGCAGTTGCTTCTAAATTAGAAACTAAGATCGAAATTAAAAATGCAAAAAAAAGATTATTTGACTTTTTTCCAACGTCAAAGACTTTGGCTAATGCATAGCACAATATAAGGCCGGAATGAATTTTCGGTAACGGCGACATTGATGAAGAGGAAGAATTTTCAAGCTTTCACATTTCCCGTGAAAATGCGGCCATTTATCAGCTGATTGAACAAGCAAAATCTGAAAATGCATTACGTGTCGAAAAAACGGATACAGATGATTGGCTATGCATTGACGAAAATGCACCAATAACGAACAATTTAACGGACAGCGAGATCGCTGACGCTGTGCTAAATAGAAGCGCCGATAACCTTTAGTAGCAGTTCAGAAGACGAGGATGAACGACCGGCAGAAGAAAAGGTGTCATTATAAAAATGCATGAATTTGACTGGAGAATTAATATCTTCTTTAGAGAAACAAGACTGTATTTCCGAAATAGACATTCTTCATTTATATAAAGTACAAGGAAAACATTTTAATGAACACTGTAAAAAAAAAATCTGTAAAGTTACTAAAGTTTTGCTAGGAAACTGGGATTCCTAGAACTTTTTATGTAACGGCAACAACAAAAATTCCTGTAACAGCGTCTGTTACAGGAATTTTTCTTGTTGCCGTTACATAAAATGTTCTAGGAATCCCAGTTTCCTAGAAAAACTTTAGTAACTTTACAGATTTTTTTTTACTGTGAATGGCCAAGAAAATTGAAGCAAACAAAATTGACATCGATGTTTCCGAAATTACACGAGAATAAATAATTTCACTCATTATTAGATTTTTTTCCTGTAACATAGAAAAGATCTATCAATTAAAGTACTTTTTTTTTACATTTAATTTTCTCTTTTTCTTACATAATTATCACTTAATAATGAATTAAATTATGACTAAAGGGACCATTAAGAATATAGTACTACTTTTGATATTCTTTCAAAAATCCGGCATAGTATCGGTCCCGATGATGCCGGATTTTTTGAAGTTATACTGTATATTAAAATATCTAAAGTATCAAATTTCATGATATTTTGAAAATAAATATCGGATATATATCATGATACATATACCCATTAATATATATTACCGAACCCTGCTTTTATCCAATCCTTATCTCAGCAACTTTTCTCCAAAAACTTTTCATGACAACTTCTCTCTTTAAAAAAAAAAAAAAAAAAAAAAAAAAAAAAAAAAAAATTAATTCCATTTTTTTTTTCAATGTAATTAACAGATATTTAAAAATTACATAAAATGTATGTACACTGTAAAAAAAAAAAAATCTGTAAAGTTACTAAAGTTTTTCTAGGAAACTGGGATTCCTAGAACTTTTTATGTAACGGCAACAACAAAAATTCCTGTAACAGCGTCTGTTACAAGAATTTGTCTTGTTGCCGTTACATAAAATGTTCTAGGAATCCCAGTTTCCTAGAAAAACTTTAGTAACTTTACAGATTTTTTTTTACAGTGTATAAAATTAAAAAAAAAAAGTAATTTAATGACTTTTGCTTACTCGCAAGATAACTCTTGAAAAAAATACAGTAGAATCCTAATTCAAGATCAAATCGTATCTTAATATTGTCTTTATTAAATGAACCAAAATCTTTAATATCTTTCATATTTTAATAATTTAAAAAATTAAAAGCTTTCAAGAAATTGCGAATTTTATCATTTTTAACATTTATCATGTTAAATATCAAAAACTGTCGATTCTTTTTTTCACTTAACTGAGGTTTTTTATTTATTTTTTCTTAAATTTCATAATATAGTCTACAATGTTAGCCTGAAAATAGTATTTAAAACTAAATTCCTTATTTTATAGGCTCCTTACAATCCTTTATCTTTTGCGATATCTCATAAACTTTTCTAAAGTCCTCTTTTTTTTTTTAGAAAGAACTAACTCAATTCGACAGAAAAGTTATTTAGTGAGGGAAGGATAGGACAATTACGTCCTCCTCCCTCTGAGTTTCAGACTTTCGTTCATTATCTGTACTTTCGTATTGTTAGTTCAATGTTTCCGTTTGTTTTTACAAATACGTTAATCATTACATGGAAATAAATGATGTAAAATGATAAAAGATCTGTAGTTACCAAATAAAATGGACTTCCTATACCTTGAATTTTACTATCATCAGGGATTTAGTGGAGGATATTGGATTTTTTTTTTTAAATATCAGTATATCCCACGTTTCTCACGTAAAGCTATGGCGTATACTATCTGCTATGTACCCTCAGCCTATAGCGTATGTCCTCTGGTTATTTTATGACTACAGCACTAATTATCATATTATACTAACATGCTGCCTCGTGAAAAAGCTTTGTTGATCAACCATTCGGACATCGTACAGACATATTTACCCTTTTACAAATATATTATTAGCCCCCAGGTATGCTATTTCTTTCTCCCAGCACATAAAATGTCGTCTCCAAAAAATAACGTTCCGTTGTATAAGCCAGCCGTAAAACAAATCAGATGTATCATTGTACGGAATAATCTCTACTGCAATTTTCTAAACTTCTAAGCACAGCACATTTTCAATTTTTATTCCGCCGTATTGGGAAAAAAAAGTACTACTTTTAAATGCAATTTATTTGAAAACTGTATCTCCATTTATTTTTGAGATATTAATTTATTTTTGTAGTTTTTAGCGTCATTTGTTTAATTTTGGCAACTCAAGTACTCCACTTCTGTAGAAAGTAAAGGAAACATAGTTGATAAATAGCAATTATATTTTTTTCTTGCCATTTTCCGATAAAAAGTGAAAAAAAAATGTACTTAAAATACGTGCTATTTTGAAAAAATATAAATTTATGATTTTTGATAAAACATGGAACTATTATAAACTAAATTTAATTTTTAGTATCTATATTAATATTACAAACAAATAAAGGCATATGAATCATTAGATAGCCGATTTTTTTTTTTTTTTTTTGTCGAGTTTTTTGAATGACGATATCCCTTATTTTAGATTTTTGTATTATTCAGCGATAGTGACGTCCTATGCGTACTTTACTGTAGATGTTGTTTAATACTGGATCGCAAAAGAGGAATTCTTCAGCGGATGCGGATGGCGTCATTTTATATAAAATAAAAGCGTGTGTTTTAAGTCTTAAAACTGAAATATGTTTTGTAGTACAGTAAAACCTGTAAAGCTGACCACCCTTGTAAGTTGACCACCTGTCTATGTTCACCTCTGTTGTCAGGAGCCAAATTTATCCTATACAAAACTATAAGACAAACCCTTTGTAATTTGACCACTTGTCTATCTTGTATCTTGACCACTGAAATTATTCAAATTTGACTATGGGGGGCGACACTAAATTCTGAAAAAGCAGAATTCCTGTTTTCTAGTAACTTCATTCTTCGCCGATTCAAAAATGGAAATGCGTACAGCATTGCTAAGAGACACAATTTCATGTGTGTAGTTTAATTATCTATTTAAAATAAAATATTTTATTGTATAATATTTATTTATCAAAGTTCATTTGAAAGATTAGAAAATCTAATTCACGAACCTCAGCCTGGTTACTGAGTGTCCCGAAAAGGGCAATGCGCTTTAATTTTTGTACTTGGTGTTGCTAGGTCCAGTGTCACAAAAAATGGGACAGTGGCTTCTTAATTGGGGCATAAAAATACAGTAACGTGGAAACAGAACCTGTCTATAACGGAATCGTGTACTTAAAAGTAAAAGTTTCATTGCCCCTACTGTAGGAATACCATGCAATTATACACTGTAAGGAAAAAAAAAATCTTTCGAATTGAGAAAAAAAAAACTGTAAATTTTGGCGCCAGTGAAAAACCGTTTAATTTACAGAAAATATCTGTAATTTTTCATTGAAACAGTTTCTTTCTGTAAAAAATATAGATTTTTTCTGTAAAAACTACGAAATTCACTCTTTTTTACAGAAAAAACTGTTTTTCTTTGAAACTTTTTTTCTGTAACAAAATACAATTTTTTTCTGTAAAAATTAGAGATTTTTTGTACAGTGTACCAGCTAAATCGAAAGGCTGTTTAAAACGGAATTTCTCTCCTTTCGCTTGCAATTTTGTCTTAGTAGGATTTATTATATTAAATAAGCACAACAATTTTATACAGTAAAACTTGTGAAAGCGGAATCGTTTGGGACTGAAACAAAATTCATTTTAACAGATCTAACTGTATAGCATTTCTATCATAGGGACAATGAAATTTAACTTTTAAAACAGAATTTCCGTTATAAACATGTTCCTTTTTACATAGGGTTTACGGAATAAAGTATAGTAAAACTTTTAAAAACAGGATTACAGGGAACAGCAAAACATTCCGTTTTAGACGGGTTTTTGTTTAGGCAAACACAGGGTCGGACTGGGCCAGGGAAAAGGGCGCAGACCTTGGATTTTCAGAGGGCGCTAAAATTTTAACAAATTCATGTTAATTTTACTTGTTTGTGTTGTATCTAGCTTAACAAGGTTTAATACATTCGCACAGTACCAAGTATGAAAATGGCTTGATATTATATCTCTGAGTCTAGATAGAAGATTTAGCTGTATTCTCCGTTCACGTTTAAAGTTCCATTAAATCTACACAATGCTACGTCATTTTCTAAAACGAATCACGTAATATCTAGAAGTTCCAGCAAGTTGAACACAGATTAGCTTGTATTAGATTAGATAACTGATATCATATATTATTCTTTTGTCAATAGTTAGTTTATAAGAGTCATGGAATAAAAAGTACCCTACCAATTCTGCAAATGACCGTATAACAGGGTTCGTACGCTTCCTGAAATTTTGCAAACCAAAAAATTTTTCGGCACCAGTATTTTCTTGTAGAAAATCTCTCCTTAAAAGAAGGCGAAATTTCGTGCGTTTAAACCAGATTTTTTTCTATAAAAAATACTGGTAGTTTTCCTGGAAAAATTCTCTGATCCGTACGAACCCTGGTATAAAAAGACATATGTACCAATTGATTGGGAATAATATCTACTATTGAATGCTATTAATAAATTTTGCTTTGAGGTGTTGTCTACATATTAAAAAATGCACAAACGTTGATTTTTCAAATGGTAGCATTCACGTTTGACATTCTATTTCAATTTTTTCGCAGCCGGTAAAGAGGTACAGTTTATATGTTTTTCTTAAATCTTATAATACAAAGAGTGCTATCCATAAATTTCGAATAATAAAAGGATTTTACAATAAAAAGTACCGAAAACATTCAATTAGTCATCAGTAAAATTACATAGGAATTTTAAATTTGTGATAAACTTACTTTACAACACCTATAAAGCGTTTCTGGTACTTTACTACTAAATTTTTCTATGGCTCTTTTGATAAAAGAAGACGGCCCTCTTAAATTATGGAAGGGCAAAATTTCTCTTTATGTCGAAAACTAATTGTTCAAATGAGCTGTAAACTTACACATTGATGTTTTTAATGATTGTTGTTTGTTGTATGCAAAAATTAATATAGGCCATAATTCATAATTTTTTAACATGAATTTATTAATAGTTTTCATGATTAAAAATATTTTTAAGTCGCGAAAAAGGTCTGTAGTATGTTTGGTTCTATTCAGTGTATCTCTTAAACAAATTGATAAAAAATCAAACAGATGACTTTTATGAAGATATAAATTAATTTTTCTCAAATTGTTTTTTTAGCATCCTTAAATTTAAACTCTTCAAACTCTATCTACTATGATAGGTATAAACCTATCAAGGTTTAAGATAATGTAAATAACCAATCTCTTTTTCCGGGCTGTCCCGATCTAAGAAACTTAAATAAGATATCAAAAATGAGTGTTACTGTTTGAAAATTCAAAGTTAGTACAATTTTTAATATGTAGACTACTTCGGAAACATAATTTACACATAACAATAAGTAGTAGACATTATTTCTAGTCGATTTGTCCCTATATATTTTATTTGATTATTTTTAGCGGAATTAGTAATGGGTAACCACTTTTATTTCTCTTATCATCACTGTTGCACAGACAATAGATAGATAAACTAACATGGCTTTTTGCACAAGACGCCAAATAGAATTGCTGCAGTGCTGCTGAAGGGTTCATCCTTTTCTTAAAGTATATTTCTTTAATATTATATGAATTAATTATAAGTCAGTTAAAAATTTGATAAATTCAATTTCTGTTACAATCTGGCAGCAATTACTTTTTACAGGTATTTTGTATCCTTAAAAAATGGCTTTATGCATTTATAAAATACTGAATTTATATTGCACTATTATAGGGTTTCTACAGAAAAAGTACACAAAAAAAATCGGTTTGTTAGTATAAAATCCCCAAATAATTGAGTAAATTTATTCTTCCCATGATTTGCAAAATTCTTATCATAATTAGAGATCAAGGGAAAATATTTAAGTTTCCATATGCATGTTACAGGATCCTGGAGCCGGATTTTTTTTTTTTTTTTTTTCAAAAACTTATGATATTTTTTATTTTAAGCAATTACTTTTACAGGTATTTTGTAGAAAGGGGCATTTGGTATCCTTAAAAAACGATTTTATGCATACATAAAATACTGAATTCACACTGTACTATTAAAAAGTTTCTAAAGTACACAAAAAAAGTCTCTTTGTTAGACTAAAACCACTATAATTGAGTAAATTTACTCTTCTCAGTACAGTCACCCCGTGATTCGCAAAATTCTTATCACAATCAGAGATCAAGGGAAATATTTAATGCAAGTTACAAGATTCCGGAGCCTTCAAAAAACCTGTCATATTTTTTTAAAAGTCCTTCCGGCCAGTGCCGGGAGGAAGAGGTAGCTTTCATATTCCTTATTTTAAAAAAGCCAACTTATATTATTCAAACACACGAAGCTCAATTAAGTGGAAACCGAATGTACGAGATTCAATACTAATTTTTATCAATACTAAATCATTATGAATGAGAATTTCGCGAAATTAGTCAGCTTTATCCAAGCTGCTTTTAATTAAAGTAACTTATATTTGGCTGCCAAATTCGGCGATTTCTTAAAGTGCCTGCCATTTTAAGACAACATGGTGGATGAGGCTAACCAGTAAACTTGGTCGAGACCTTAGTAATTGCTGTGCACATGCTCACTCACATCGGAATCGGTTGATATATACGAGTGCTGTCGCAGGCAAAAAATCAGATTTTTCAAAATGTCACCAACGTTAGGAATTGAAACTACTATATCTGAGCCATTTTTTAAGATAAAGGCAAACAAAAAATGCTCCTGAATCCTTATATCAAGGTCAAATACTTAAGAAAGAAACCTTTTTCAATTTCTAATTTTTTTGCACCTCACTTTAAATATAATTTTTTTTTAATTTAATGGCCGCCATTTTGAAACAAGATGGCTGATGAAGCTGGCCAGCGAACTTGGTCGAGATATTGATGTATACTATCCACATGCCTTCTTCCATCGAAATAGGCGAATACGTGTGGTATCGCGTGACAAATACAAGATCGTTTCAAAGTGTTAGCCATGATAGAAATTCAAAGGGCTATAATTCAACCACTTTTTAAGATATAAACAAAAGAACAAATTTTCAGAAACAAAAACTGCTCCGAATCTTTGTATCAAGGCCAAACATATAAAAAAAATCTTTTTCATTTTCCAATTTTTTAATACCTCATTTTAAATTTTAAAATACATTTAAAAAAAATCGCAACCCTTTTGAAACAAGATGGCGAATGAAGCTGGCCAACGAACTCGGTCGAGACATTGGTATGCACTATGTACAGACCAAGTAATATCCAAATCGGTTCATAAATACGCCTGTTATCGAAAGACAAAAATCAGGTCGTTTTAAAATGTCAGCCACAATAGAAATTCAAAATGTTATAACTCAGCCATTTTTTTAGATATCGACGAAACAAAACCCGTTACGGAATCTTTGTATTAAGGTCAAATACATACGAAAAAATCTTTTTCATTTTCCAATTTTTTGGCATCTCATTTTAAATTTAATTTTTGTAAATTTTTTTTAAATGGCCGCCATTTTGAAACAAGATGGCGGATGAAGCTGGCCAATGAACTCGGTTGAGTTATTTGTATGTACTATGTATACACCAAGGTACATCCAAATCGGTTCATAAATACGTCTGTTATCATGTGGCAAAAATCAGGGCGTTTCAAAATGTCAGCCACGCTAGAAATTCAAAATGCTACAACTCAGCCATTTTTTAAGATATAAACGAAACAAAAACTGCTCCCGAATCTTCTTATCAAGGTCAAACACATAAGAAAAAAATATTTTTTCAATTTTCAATTTTTTGGTACCACATTTCCAATTTAAATTTTTCTTAAAATTTTAAATGGCCGCCATTTTTAAACAAAATGGCGGGTGAAGCTGGCCAACGAACTTGGTCGAGACATTGGTCTGTACTATGTATAAACGAAGTTACATCCAAATCGGTTCATAAATACGACTTTTATCGCGTGACAAAATTCAGGACGTTTCAAAATGTCAGCTTCGCTAGAAATTCAAAATGCTATAACTCAGCCATTTTTTAAGATATAGACGAAACAAAAACTGCTACGGAGTCTTTGTATAAAGGTCAAATACATAAGAAAAAAATATTTTTCTATTTTTAACTTTTTGGTACCACATTTCAAATTTTAAATTTTTAAAAAAAATTTAAATGGCCGCCATTTTGAAACAAAATGGCGGATGAAGCTGGCCAACGAACTCGGTCGAGACATTGGTATGTACTATGTACACACCGAATTACATACAAATCGGTTCATAAATACGAGAGTTACAGTATGACATAGGTCAGATATATATATATATATATATATATTGATATATATATATATATATATATATATATATATATATATATATATATATATATATATATATATATATATTGATATATATATATATATATATATATATATATATATATATATATATATATATATATTGATATATATATATATATATATATATATCAATTTTGAACGGAGGGTGGTTTCGGGGTCTGGGGGTCATGATCGATGAAAATATACCAAAATTTTTTGAAATCGCTTTCCTCCGAACGGCTGCAATAGGTAGCTTTTTGTAAAGAAAGCTACCTAATATTTTCTTTATTTGATAATAGATTTTTCGCGATTAGATTAAACAATTTTTTATTTAAAATAAATAAAAGTTTTTCTAATAGTTAATTAACAATGAAAAGCCTGTAATTAAAAAAGATAAGATTAGCATTAACCGAAAGTTGTGGCGTAAATTTTGTGAATGAAAAAGCGCTGGCTGCAAGATTGCAATCCAAAGGTGTCACCAAATTTGCATTCTTCAAAAAGAAAGATCATGTTTTCCAATCAGCAATAAAATTCTCACAACAGGTTTTTGCCTTCTGATATAACTTTCTTTCTTTTCTAAATTTGTTTTCAAAAGCACGGTTTCAATTATAGGTTCATTCAGGGCTGGCTTTAAAGGGGAGGGAAAGGCAAGGTACTAAAAGCTGTAGGAATGAAAATATGCAAAATATTTGGTTAAAATTAAAATCTGTTATAGATCATTCAAAGAAGTGATGGAAAAAAAGTCCTTCCGGCCAGTGCCGGGAGGAAGAGGTAGCTTTCAAATACCTTATTTTAAAAAAGCCAACTTACATTATTCAAACACACGAAGCTCAATTTAGTGGAAACCGAATATAGGAGATTCAATACTAATTTTTATCAATACTAAATCATTATGAATGTGAATTTCACGAAATTAGTCAGGTTTATCTAAGCTGCTTTTATTTAAAGTAACTTATATTTGGCTGAGATGTTGATGTATACTATCCACATGCTTTCTCACATGGAAATAGGCGAATACGTGTGTTATCGCGTGACAAATACAAGATCGTTTCAAAATGTTAGCCATACTAGAAATTCAAAGTGCTATAATTCAACCATTTTTTAAGATATAAACAAAAGAACAAATTTTCAGAAACAAAATCTACTCCGGAATCTTTGTATCAAGGCCAAACACATAAAAAAATCTTTTTCATTTTCCAATTTTTAATACCTCATTTTAAATTTTAAATTTAATTTTTTTTTAAATGGCAACCCTTTTGAAACAAGATGGCGAATAAAGCTGGCCAACGAACTCGGTCGAGACATTGGTATGTACTATGTACAGACCAAGTAACATCCAAATCGGTTCATAAATACGCTTGTTATCGCGTGACAAAAATCAGGTCGTTTTAAAATGTCAGCCACGCTAGAAATTCAAAACGCTATAACTCAGCCACTTTTTTAGATATAGACGAAACAAAAACTGTTCCGGGATCTTTGTATTAAGGTCAAACACATACAAAAAAAATCTTTTTCATTTTCTAATATTTGGTATCTCATTTTAAATTTTTAATTTTTTAAAATTTTTTTAAATGGCCGCCATTTTCAAACAAGATGGCGGATGAAGCTGGCCAACGAACTCGGTCGAGATATTTTTATTTACTATGTACACACCAAAGTACATCCAAATCGGTTCATAAATACGCCTGTTATCACGTGACAAATATCAGGACGTTTCAAAATGTCAGCCACGCTAGAAATTCAAAATGCTATAACTCAGCCATTTTTTGAGATATAGACGAAACAAAAACTGCTCCGGAATCTTTGTATCAAGGTCAAATACATAAAAAAAAATATTTTTTCAATTTTCAATTTTTTGGTACCACATTTCAAATTTAAATTTTTCTTAAAAATTTAAATGGCTGCCATTTTTAAACAAGATGTCGGATGAAGCTGGCCAACGAACTCGGTCGAGACATTGGTATGTACTATGTACAGACGAAGTTACATCCAAATCGGTTCATAAATACGCCTTTTATCGCGTGACAAACTTCAGGATGTTTCAAAATGTCAGCCACGCTAGAAATTCAAAATGCTATAACTCAGCCATTTTTAAAGATATAGACGAAACAAAAACTGCTCCGGAATCTTTGTATAAAGGTCAAATACATAAGAAAAAAATATTTTTCCATTTTCTATTCTTTGGTACCACATTTCAAATTAAAAATTTTTAAGAAAATTTTAAATGGCCGCCATTTTGAAACAAAATGGCGGATGAAGCTGGCCAACGAACTCGGTCGAGACATTGGTATGTACTATGTACATACCGAATTACATCCAAATCGGTTCATAAATTCGAGAGTTACAGTATGACAAAGGTCAGATATATATATATATATATGGATATATATATATATATATATATATATATATATATATATATATATATATATATATATATATATGTATCAACTTTTGAACGGAGGGTGGTTTCGGGGTCTGGGGGTCATGATCGATGAAAATATACCAAAATTTTTTGAAATCGCTTTCCTCCGAACGGCTGCAATAGGTAGCTTTTTGTAATGAAAGCTACCTAAAAAATAGCCCAGGGCGCCATTGCTACTAAAGCTGTCCCTGGATGCATGTTTTCTCGCTCAATCACATTCCCACTTTAATTTTCGATCCTAAAATTGTTTCGACGTATCTTTAATTTCTTTGTGATAATGAAAAATACCTCTCTAGTGCTGTCTGTCTATTAACTGATGATTATTCCCTAAACGAATTCTCGAAATTTAGTACACTAGTCAGAAAGTATAGTATATACAACGAAGGTAAAAATATTCGTACGGCTTAGTCACTTATGGCTTATGGGGGCGCGAAGTTTTTTAGATGAGGGCGCACCGGCCCTCGGGCCGATGGGCCGGCTGGCCAGTCCGAGCCTGGGCAAACAGATTTTCTAGGCATTTCTTTGAAAGAAACTCTGAAAATTTTTCATCATACACAGGTTCTGTCTTCACAGATTTTACTGTATTAAGTTTCACTAGAGGCAGACTAGCGAATAGCACGATACTAAGAGAAATTTAAAAGAATTACTGCATCCTAAACAATCGGTAACTTTTGGCGTCCCGCACAGTGGTTACACGGGTTTGGAGCCCCAAAAAATTGGGACACTTGGCAAATATCTTCTGTCTGTAGCGTATAACCCTCTGCTTATTTTACGACTAGGGATGCACAGAATAGTGATTTTGGCCGAATACCGAATATTCGGCCAACAGGTAAACCGAATACCGAATATTCGGCTAGCCGAATAGTGACTATCAAGCCGAATACCGAATATTCGGCTTACCGAATACTTTTAAATTTCAGAGTTTGAAAGTATTAAAAAGTTGAATTTTAAAACAATTTTACATAATATTTAACACACATACTTTTATACTGGTAATCAAGATCTCTTTTAAAATAAATTTTACACACAAAATAAAAATTATGCTTTGAATTGTTGATAAAATTTTAAATTTCATGGATTCCTCTCTGAATTAAAACAAATGAATAAAATTTTCTTATATTCTAAAACAAATATTTTAAAATTAAAAGGGAAATTTTGAAGGAATTGGAAGAAAAATTTTACAGTCATATACTGTTTATTTGTCAGGAAGGGACTAAAATGGTCATTATTAGTTAATTTTCTTACGTGATGCTTTTCAAATAGCAAATAAAAAATGTAAGTAAAAGCATTCTCTTTTATTTAAATATAAATAATTAAATAAATATAAATAATAATATAATAATAAAATCTAATTATTCTAAATATCTTTATTAACTGGCAGTTAAAAATAGAAGTTGTTTTAAGGTTTAAAAAATATTTTTCAAAAAGGTCTTTTAAGTATTCGGTCTGCCCGAATATTTCGATATTCGGCCAAACCGAATATTCTGCATATCAGATAGTTTGATATTCGGCCAAGCCGAATATTCGGCATACCGAATATTAGGTAGTATGGCCGAATAAACCGAACATGGAATAAATACCGAATATTCGGTGCATCCCTATTTACGACTACACATTAATTATCATACTATACTAACATGCTGTCTAGGGAAAAAATTCTGTTGATCAAAGATTGGGACATACAAGGAAATATCCCCTTTCACAAATATTTATTTATTAAAGTTCATTTGAAAGATTAAAAAATTTTGTTCACGAACCTTAACCTGTTCTGAATGTCCCAAAAAGGATAATGCGCTTTAATTTTTTACCATAAGTCGGCAATGTAAAATTGTAATAAACGGTCAAGAGCGATTATTATTCGCGTACAGTGAGTTCTGTACAATAAATATATTAATTAGTAACTGTATTATTACAAAAAAATCTTTGTTAAAAGAATAATAAGACTTTCTAAAAAAAAGGATACAACACAGGGTTGGGTATAAGTGTATACACTAGAAAAGTATAAATGGATATACCAGGAAAGTTCAGAGAGATATGGAAACCAAATAATATCAAATACTGCTATTCTGCATAACTCTTTTTTTAATCTTATCCTAAATCTGTTTATGATGAACTTAATTCGGTACTGACAATAAAAGTAACGTATATTTAAACTTCATTTGGCATTTCATAAACCCAAATTCAGCGTAATAATAATGGTTTCTTTTTACAGTGTACCTAAAACAAAGCCCTTGTTCAAAGTTTAAAATTGGCATTATGCTAAGCGCGTTTCGAAAGGAGGTCGCAAAAATGCAACGACGCCTTGGTCCATGACATGATACACAAAGAAAAGTTTTTTTTTTTTTTTCAAGTAACTTAATTATCCCCTCTACATTTTTCCTAAATACATTTGTGAATGGTTAATAATCTATAAATATGTGAGTCACTATATAGCCTTTATTACTTCTGTCAGTTTCCATAAACTTTCCACGTTCCATATACGAGTAAAATGGCTATGACACACGGACAGACAGACACAGGAGTGATCTTATAATGGATCTTTTTTTACTTTTTAAGCACGGAACCCTAAATATAAACGCAATAACGTCGACAAAAGATTATGCTAATGATATAGTCCTACCATTAATTTTCAAGAAGTTACACGTTTTAATTATTTTACAACGATTTATAAATACTATATTACTTTTTAGGTACGGAACCCTAAAAATTAATTTACGCTGCTGCTTTAATTGAATTTATTGTGACCTTTTCATTTTCTCGACATTGCCTGCAAAAACTATTGCATATAAAACCATAAAAACTGGTAGGTTTATAGAGAAATGTTTGATAAATACATTGAAGAAGACAATTTTTAAATAAAAAAAATCTTTTTAAACGTTATTTATTATTGAAATAGGTTAAAACAGTTCAGTCAAAATAGTTTTATAAGATTAAAAGATATACATAGCATTTTAACTATCTTTTACCGGCACACGGCTAGATTGTCTTTCAATAGTTTTTTTTTCTAAATTTTAAGGGGTTTTTTTTTTATTATTCAAAATTTCGTTATGTAAATAGAGATTTAATTCATAGTTTGAAATAGTCGCTTTTATCTACTGTTGCTAGATTTTTAAAAACCCAACTAATAATACATCCAAACATTTTTCAACCGAAAAATATATTCACTCGTAAATATATAGAAAAGTTTAAAAAAAATAATAATAAATAAATAAATTGTTACGTGCGAAAAGCATTTAATGGTGAAAATTACGTCACATTTAAAGCAATTTTCTGATAGAGTCTAAAAGAAAGATTTTCTTCTAGACATCATGAAAAGTGCCGGAAGAAATGACACATTTTACTTACTATTTTTTGCCAGCTGATTTTCAAATGTGTAATTGATCTTACTTAATCATTCTTGAAAACAGCTGCCAGTTGTTGCGACAGAGGTGGATGCGGTCTTCGAAACCGAAAAATCCCCCCCCCCCCCCCCCCAATCAGTGGGAATGAATGGCAACCTGATTACAAAAGATAGCTACTGGTCGTGAAAATATTATTCATTCTGCCGTATATATATCGTCCATCATATAATCTTTTTAAAACAGATCAAATTAGCGTGTTTTTAGAGTCTGCGGGGTGTGTGTGGGGAGGGGAGGGGGGGGGGGGGGTGGCGAGCGTACCTCGTAGGGGGGAGAGCCCCTTATTGTTTGCAAATAAAAATAATATTTGCTTTAATTAATAAAAAATTAATTAATATTAATTTGCATTAATATTAATATTTGCATTTGATCTTTTACATTATTACAATGTCGCACAGCTGAGTTCTTGAAAGTTGAATCCAAACAATTTGTTTTTCTTTCTTTCTTTCAACTGCAATTTAGCTTATTTCAAATATTTATTGAACGATAATTTGTAGAAAATCGAATATCGAACTGCAGATGATTAATTTTATTTAATTACTAGCTATTTAACCCGTTCTACACACGGGAGTTCATGAATTTAATTCTAAAACAAAAATAAAAAATAAACATCAGTATTCGATTTAGAAAAATATTTTTCTACTACAGTGCATTTTTTTTTAAATGAAATGTAATTTATTATGTTGCTATGGCAGTAGACGATGAAACAATATCTTTGCCATAAGGAAATAAATAGAATAAAAAGTTTTGTTGATGTTTGTGATAAAATGTTTTTCTTTATTTTTTTTAAAGGTTATAATTAAGCGGAATTAAATATTCTCTAATTATTGGCATGTGAGGTAAAAGAATTATCGTAATACCCGCTACATCTTCTTAGTATTGCAGCGTGGCGTACTAATGTGTATACATTACATTGCAGTAAACATATAGAACTGGTTAGAACTCGCGCAATTACGGGTTGAACATAAAGGCAAAAAATCGTCAAAAACATAAAATTAAAAAAAATTATTTAAAATTTTCGAGTATTTTGCCCCAATCGTTCATGGGGCCCTACCAGCAACCTGCGTGCCAAAGTTCATAGCCTGCTCTTTGGTTTCCGAGTTTTTAAGGTTACATAGATACGCGCTTAATAGGATAGATTTCATGTATTATTTCATTCAATGCTGCGGAGCCATTTTTCTTTTTAATATGCCAAAATAAAGAATATAAAAACCATTCGGTGAATCATATACTATTTATACAATGTAATATTAGAATAAAGTGGAAAAATAATTTCAGGGAAATTATTTTTTCTCAGTCTCGACTTTTTGATATAAACAAATTTTTCAGTTAAAAAAAGAATTTTAAAAAAAATGTAACACTTAAAAAGTTATAAAAATTAAAGTTTTGAAGCTACAACATTTTAAAAAATAAATTTGATCATCTATGTTATATAATGGAGTATGGAGTGAAGTAGGAGCTGTACGTGTACATATATAGCATTATCACTTTAAGGGGAGGGGGCGGTCTGGCACTTGATATCGTAAGATATGTGTAGGGGATGGGATTTATCTTTTGATACAATTATTATTTTTGATCCAAACAAATTTTTATTTTTTTAGTAATTTTTTTCCTTTCGTTCGTTCTATAATTAGTTTTATAAATATTCAGACCTTGGTGCAATTGCTGTTGCACGCTTATGCAAAAATGCATGAATACAACATTTATTGCGATTTTATATATATTAAATTCAATCATACGGAAATAATAGCACTCCATCTTAAATAGGGCGTCATCACCATGGCAATCTAGAATCATGACCTGTCATGGGATATCAGTGAATTAATGACGTAGGTTAGGATTTAATAGAATGAAGAACATTTTTTTGACTATCTTTTTAAGTTTTAATTCGATTTTCATAAAATTTGAAATGACTCGACAAAATTCAGCAACGATTCTATGTACAGGGTGCAGTATGTTATCTATCGCCGACCTTTAATTTCTCAACCCTTGGTCATAGACATATAGTTCCAATTACAAAAACGTTTCAAATGAGCTAAATATTCATGTTGTGGCATTATTTAAAGTAAAAAATCAATTTTATAAAAATTACGAAATCTAACTTTTTATACGGTCCCCAAGTCCCTATAGTTATATTTAGTAAAAGTTTACACATATCATAACAGATATAACACATAAAGTTTGACATCTGTACTACAAAAATTGACAAAGTTATTAAATTTCAAAGTTTGGGATTTTTGCACATGATTTTGTCTTTCATTGAGGGATCAGTTAAAAGATGAATTAGAGTAACTCGAGATCAAAATCAGAGTGCAATTCCGTTGCCATTTATCTAATCCTTAGTGAGTATGTTTTATTTTCCGGTTGTCGATTCTACCTACTTTGACGTTTGAATGTTCTTCGACCCATAAAAGTTAGCTCAAATTTTTAGATGATCATTGGTGATTCCCCGATTTGGCGATACCGGCTAAAGGTGGTTTCGCCGTAAAAAGTACATTGCACCTTGACTTTGATCTAGAATTACTTTAAATCATCTTTTAACTGATCCCTCAATGAAAGACAATCATGAGCAAAAATCTCAAACTTTGAAATTTAATAACTATGTCGATTTTTGCAGTACAGATGTCAAACTTTTTGTGTTATATCTGTTATGATATGTGTAAACTTTTACTAAATATAACTATAGGGACTAAGGGACCGTATAAAAAGTTAGATTTCGTAATTTCTATAAAATTGATTTTTTTTTACTTTAAATAATGCCACGACATGAATATTTAGCTCATTTGAAACGTTTTTGTAATTGAAACTATATGTCTACGGTCAACGGTTGAGAAATTAAAGGTCGGCGATAGATAACATATTGCACCCTGTATATTAAATTTAAAACCATTCGGTTATGGGTAGTTTTTGCATGTTATATGAGGATAGACGGACGGACCAAAAGACGACTATAGATGCTACGTATTTATATAATTACAAACGCGCTTAAAAAAGACAGTGATAACGATATCATTTGTGTGTGTGTGGGGGGGGGGGATGAGGAATGATAACGCATGATATCGTAAGCGGGGCTAGGGGGGGGGGGACCAAAATTGACAAAAACTGATAACGTTATATATGACAGCCTCAGAAAAAATTCTGAAAATGCTTTATGCATCGCTTTCATTGAATGACGTTTGTAAGATTTTAAACTATATTTGTCTTTTTATCTGATGTATATTTATGTAGCAATGTTTTATTTAGATGTATTTGAAATGCATGACAATATGCATAAAGAACGACACAGGACCCGATCAAATCAAAGAGAGACCTGGGGCTTGGTATTGATTCGGGGGTGGACTGGAAGTGAGCTTCTTATAATGTCACCACAATTTAAACATTTTCTATGTTTTACAATACAGCTATGAAAGAGAATATATAAATACATATTTGGTTAAACATACTTTTGTTTTGTATATAATCTTATTCAGGGTACGTAAATATCACGATATTTTCAAAAATATCCGATAATTTTATCTATATCCGATATTTTTAATTATATATATCCGATATTTTCAAAATAGTCAAATTATAGATGATTATAAACATTTTCAGATTTAATTTCAATTAGAAACTAAATCAGATTCTGCTTAGCGTAAAAACTTAATAAAACAATATTCTTCTTAAATGTCTCCTTTTTTTTTTTTAGTTATATAACAAAACTATGAAGATCAATTAATTGAAAACAGATAACATTTCCTTTTTACGCTCGGAAAAAAAAAAAAAAAAAAAAAAAAAAAAAAAAAAAAAACTATACGATTTAGTATCAAGGATAACTATTATTTTATTTTTTTTTTTTTTTACTAGCTAATTTACCCGGCGTTGCCCGGGTACGTCAAGAAACAGCACTAATTGCGAAAAAGCTCTGAAAATCACAATAAGATATCGCTAAAAAAATTTTAATCGCTGCACAAATTTCGAAAAGAGAGAAAACTAGTTGGATGTGCCAATCCCAAAACTTTCTTCTATCTTATACATCTTAATATTTCAAAAACTAGTTACACATGTTAATACTTCAATATTATTAGTTCATTACTATACCAACTTTGATTTTCATCTTAAATTTCTGCTTCAGTCAATTAAATGAACTAAAAACGTTAATGGACTAAAGTAGTTTTTCCTTATTCTGTTGTTATAAGATATTTGTGAATAGCCGGATTAGCAGGAAGTGAGTTCCCGCCTTTGCACGAGCCGCCGATGGACAATAGAACTACGAAAAATCAAGAAAAGTATGCAAAAATCGCTATCACACAGCCCCTTTACCGCGCGATATTTCCAAATTCAAGGAGGACCTGTTGGCCAAAGCCAAAATCATGCACAAAAAATTTTGTTCAATTGTATGCATAATTTTATACACTTTTCGATTGTACACTAAAGAAAATGGTACAGACATTGTAATTATAGCGCCCCCTTCCAGCGGAATTTTTCCAAATTCAGGGGGGACCTTCATGCCATGACCAAAAAGAAACACAAAATTTTGGCTCAATTCTCTGCATAACTTCATACACTTTTCGATGGTACAATATTCAAAATGGTACAAAAATCGCTATTACAGCGCCACCTACAGGCGCATTTTTTCCAAATTAAGGAAGGACCTGCTTGCTATAGCCAAGAACTTAAAATAAAAATTTGGTTTAATTCTATGCATAACTTCATACACTTTTGGATGGTACAATATTCAAAATCGCGCAAAAATCGCTGTTACAGCGCCCCCTACCGGCGAATGTTTTCCAAACTCAGGGAGGATTTGCTTGCCAAAGCCAAAAACTTAAAATAAAAATTTGGTTTAATTCTATGCATAACTTCATACACTTTTGGATGGTACAATATTCAAAATCGCGCAAAAATCGCTGTTATAGCGCCCCCTACCGGCGAATTTTTTCCGCATTCAGGGAGGTCCTACCTGCCATATCCAAAAACTTAAAATAAAAATTTGGTTCAATTCTATGCATAACTTCATACACTTTTGGATGGTACAATATTCAAAATCGCACAAAAATCGCTATTACAGCATTCCCTACCGGCGAATTTATTCCAAATTCAGGGAGGATCTGCTTGCCATAGCCAAAAACTTAAAATAAAAATTTGGTTCAATTCTATGCATAACTTCATATACTTTTTGACGGTACAATGGCGACAGACAGACGGACACACGAACAGACAGACGTTTTCTATAAACATGTTTTTTGGGATCTCTGACCCCTAAAACATGTAAATCCGTCGAAAACCGGAAGTCGAAAAAAATTTCGATTACAATACTTTCTTCTATTGATGATAGAATAAAGTAACTAGTTGGATGTGCCAATCCCAAAACTTTCTTCTATCTTATACATCTTAATATTTCAAAAACTAGTTATACATGTTAATACTTCAATATTATTAGTTCAATACTATACCAACATTGATTTTCATCTTAAATTTCTGCTTCAGTCAATTAAACGGACTAAAAACGAGTTAATCTATATCATGATATTCTTTAAAATTATTAGTTTTTCCTTATTCTGCTGTGTGTTTGCGAATAGCCGGCTTAACAGGAAGCGAGTTTCCGCCGCTGCACGAGCCGCCGATGGACAATAGAACTACGAAAAATCAAGAAAAGTATACAAAAATCGCTATCATACAGCCCCTTTACCACGTAATATTTCCAAATTCAAGGAAGACCTGTTGATCAAAGCCAAAAACATACACAAAAAAATTGGTTCAATTGTATGCATAATTTTAAATTTTATACACTTTTCGATGGTACAATAAAGAAAATGGTACAAACATCGCTATTACAGCGGCCCCCCTTCCGGCAGATTTTTTTCAAATTCAGGGAGGGCTTGTTTGCCATAGCCAGAAACATGCACAAAAAATTTGGTTCAATTCTATGCATAACTTCATGCACCTTTCGGTGATTACAATAATGAAAATGGTACAGACATCGCGCCACCTTCCGGCGGAATTTTTCCAAATTCAGGGAGGACCTTCGTGCCATGACCAAAAACAAACACAAAAAATTTGGTTCAGTTCTATGCATAACTTCATACACTTTTCGATGGTACAGTATTCAAAATGGCCCAAAAATCGCACAAAAATCGCTATTACAGCGGCCCCTACCGGTATTTTTTTTCCCAAATTCAGGGAGGAACTGCTTGACATAGCCAAAAACTTAAAATAAAAATTTCGTTCAATTCTATGCCTAACTTCATACACTTTTTGATGCTACAATATTCAAAACTGCACAAAAATCGCTATTACAGCGCACCCTAACGGCGAATTTTTTCCAAATTCAGGGAGGACCTGCTTGACATAGACCAAAAACTTAAAATAAAAATTTGGTTCAATTCTATGCCTAACTTCATACACTTTCTGATGGTACAATATTCAAAATTGCACAAAAATCGCTATTACAGCGCCCCCTACCGGCGAATTTTTTTCCAAATTCAGGGAGTACCGGCTTGCCATAGCCAAAAACTTAAAATAAAAATTTGGTTCAATTCTATGCATTACTTCATACACTTTTTGATGGTACAATGGCGACAGACACACGGACAGACAGACATTTTCTATAAACATGTTTTTTTGGGATCTCTGACCCCTAAAACGTGTAAATCCGTCGAAAACCGGAAGTCGAAAAAAATTTCGATTACAATACTTTCTTTTGTTGAAAATAGAAGAAAGTAAAAATTATATATTGTGTTCGAATATTGAAAGCTGATTCCTTTCACTAATGTGGAAAAATGGTAGGAAATCGCTAAAATACACTAAAAATCACATACAAAATTCCCGAAAAATTCGAAAATTGCTATACGAAATCCGAATAAACTTTATTGAAATGGGGGCAGAAATTACTTTAGTATTATGGATCAAAAATGGAATGTCAAAAAATTGCAGCAGATCGCGAAGAAACGTAAAAATCGAATTAAAAATCACAAAAAGTTCAAAAATCACGAAAGTCAAAATTTATTATAATTGGATAAATTTTCAAACCTAATTCCTTTGACCTACGGGCTCTCTTAAAATTTATGTTTGGGAAAGCATGCAAAACATTGTATCATGTTACTTTTATTCATAATTTAATTTACTTGGATTCCCTTAACCCTTACCGGCGCGAGTAATTCTGTTTATAAACTGATGAAATAATGGACTGACACCGCAATTTATAAACGAATTTATTAGAAAATACGAACTTGCTTATTTTCATGTACATTATAATAGGAAAATTTTAGTTAAATATTCTTGGTGCCGTTTGTCAGTTTTGGAATTAAAATTAGCTGTTCTTTTTTAAGGACACCGCGCCGGTAAGGGTTAAATATAATAATATAACCCCTTAAGTTAATATTAGTTTTTGTTACATTAAAATATCTCAATTTGTTGATTTTCTGTAAGCAAGTAATACCTATTGGTTTACAATGGAAATCTATGGGAATTTGGCGAAATATTAGAGATATCGCCAAAATGGCGACAAACTTGGCGGTATTTGGCGACAGAACTGTGCCCCCCCCCTACGGTAACCCCCTTATAGCTATGGGGATGTATTAAAAAATTAAAAATCTGTGCCTCAGGTGCATCAGGACCTGTCTTGGACTACCCTCATCTAAATTTTCAGACCTGCGCGAGGTTGATTTCGCTAGCCATCGCAAACATACAGACAGACAGAGCTATTTGTTCTTTTATCACTACAGTATAGATATATGAGGCATTCTCACAAAATTTTAACTTTCAGGAATAAAAATCTGGTGAAATTAAACTTAATAAAATAACATTTTAAACTTATAGACAAATGCCTTAATGACTCAAAATAAAGAAAACAAGTTGGAAATTGCACGTCAAACGTGGCAAATGACGTGCGTTCGTGCTATAACTGGTTTTATAAATATTTTTTGCACCGAATATCGTACTGAATGTATATTTCAGTGCATTTCATAAGTGCATATCAATTTCATTCTGTTCGAAAGACCGTAACATCATTAAAATGCACTTGAAATAATTTTTTCCCATTGGCCGTAATGTAACGGAAAACTTTTGATTGTCCCTGTCATTAAACTATACATCCGATTTTTATAAAAACTGAAATGACTCGACAAAATTTTGCAACAATTATATATTTAAAAACTCAGACCATTCGGTTGGGTAGTTTTTGCTCTGTTATATGCGGACGGACAGTTGGACAGACAGACAGACGGACTGAACGACGACTATATGTGCTACGTATTTACAGACCTGCCGACTGCTACGAAAAAATCGTAGTTGCTACGATTTGGATCTTTAAACTACGATGCTACGAAAATCGGTCTCAAACTACGATTAAAAAAAACAAAAAACAAAAAAACACAAACGCA
Source organism: Maratus speciosus (assembly GCA_963932465.1). Taxonomy (NCBI): domain Eukaryota; kingdom Metazoa; phylum Arthropoda; class Arachnida; order Araneae; family Salticidae; genus Maratus; species Maratus speciosus. The sequence goes on along the minus strand of OZ010788.1, from coordinate 605,146,398 downwards.
TTTTTTTTTCCAGCTGAGATTTTTAGTCTACGCAGCACATTTTTCAGGGGTGATTCTGCCATGAAATTTCCTAAATTTTAAAGTATTCGGTTCCGAAAGTTTTAAAAAATTGGTCATTAGAGTCCAAAAATTCGGACATTAAAAAATGCTCAAGTGAAAAAGAAAATTGAGCTGCAAAACAAACTTCTTAATATAAAACCCACTTAATGGATATTAACCATGAGTGAATCGTGCATCTTTAAATGTTTATTAAACAGGAATTCCGTTCCTTAGAAACAGGGACGCCATTTTAAGAGTTTCTTGAGGGGCAGTTTTTGAAATATTGTGCGGAATCGCGCGATTTGCACAAATAAAATTAAAGTTCTGCTTAAGGAAAACTGCTCTGCAGTATTTCCCTCTGAAAATTCTTCCACAGACCTATGATTCTCCTGCGAGTATATTTTAAAATTTCTTGGAAGTCCGCATTTTTTTTTTTTTCTTTTATGGAATTTTTCTAAATCAATTCGGGAATCGGTCGTGAAAATAATTGAGAATTTCTTCAAACGATCATGGGGAAATATCTGATATTTCGTTAAAGCTCTCAGAAACAAATAATGATTATCTTCAATTGTTCGCTGAATAAAATCTAATTTTGTTAAGAATTCAGAAAAAAATTGAAAATTTCGTCAAAAAATTGCGAATTTTGATAAACTATTGAGGGAAAATATTACAAATTTCTTCAAAAAGTCGCGGAAACAAGTAGTGAATTTTATTAATTGGTCGCGAAAGACTTGCGAATTTTGCTGATCGGTTGCACAAAACTGTTGCGAAATTTGCCGCTCTGACGCTATAAACTATCGCGAATTTCGACAAGTGACTGTTTAAAAAATCAATTTTGTCGAAGTATTGCGGTAAGAATGTGAATTTAGTCAAAATACCGCAGAAAGAAAACGCGAATTTCGTCAAAAGATCACGGAAATAAAGCACAAATTTCATCGATAGGTCAATAAGAAAACGCAAATTTCATCGAAAGATCGTGGAAAGAAAACACGAATTTCGCCAAAGGATCGTGTAAAACACGCAAAATTCATCAAAGGATTAAGATAAAAAATGCGAATTTCGTTAAAAGTTCGGGTTAAAAAGTGCGAATTTCAACAAAGAATCGCGATCGAAAAACTTTGAATTACGGTTGTGGGGAAAAGAATTGTGAATATCGTGAAATGATCACGGAAAAAAAACGCAAATTTCGTCAAAATTTATTGGACTGAGCTAAAAAATTGGAACTGGGCTCCTTTTATAAATGTAAAAAAAAAAAAAAAAAAAAAAAAAAAAAAAAAAGCTGCGAAAGTAAAGAAGCTCAAAAAATCGTATAAAAATTTCCAGAGGAAAAAATTTACTATATTGAGTTGAAAGACTGAAACCTTATTCCTTTTACGAACGTCAAAAAGTGGCTGCAAAACACAAAAAACCAACCAACCAACCAACCAACCTCCAGATTAATTTTAATTTTGAGTGCTACGATTTCTCATTTTCAAAAGTTGGCAGGTCTGTATTTATATAATTACGAACGCACCTAAAAATGGTCAGCAGCGACGATTTTTTTTATTAAACTGAGGTTTAAGTTAAACTTGCGAGTTTAATTTTCCTTACCGTTTTACCTCTCTAACTTTTTTTTTCTTCTAAATTTTTACTTATAACGAATTTGCATAGTACCCACAGGACATTCAAATAAGAAATAATAACAATGTAATATTTTTAGTACAAAATTTTGGTATAACCTTGTCTTAAAGGAATGTTATGGAAGGGATGGTAAGGAAAAAGAGGGGACGGTAACGGAAAAAAAGGGACGGTAAAGTATAAAAAAGGGACGGTAAGGTATAAAAAAGGGACGGTAAGGAAAATTTCCACCTATTTTTAGGCAAATCATGTTAAGGTTAAGTGATAGCCACAATGTTCATTGATTTTTAGAAACAGTTATTTACATTGAGTTACATTTAAAGAAAATGTAATTTACCTCGAAAAGTGCAGGAATAAAGCTTGAGGACGGAAAGACTGCCAATAAAGTCATGATGCTTGAAATTGATATTTAAATGCTCATTTAAATTCTGCAGTAAATTTCAGGTCAAAGAATTTTAGCCATTCTTTCCCCAGCATACTTCTACATGAGAAAAAAGTATAAAAAAATTCTGTGGCTGCATCTGAAGTGATTTTCTGTATAATTTTAGCACAGGGCGGTAAGGAATCTAAAATCCAGGGACAGAGTTAAAAAAGTAATAACAACTGTAAAAATATGTGCAGAAGAATATTTTGCTACATAGTTATATAAAAAAGTACTTCGGAAAAAAATTACATCGAGTTACTTTTATTGAAACAATTTTATACAGACAACTCCAAACTTAAACAAGTGGGTAAGTGTGATCACAGATCGCACGGAGGGTATCGTTTAATATTCCTTTCAAAACACTTTATCCTTTTGAAAAATCTGTTAGTTCCATATTTCAAAACCAGGGGGCGCACTTGATTCTAAACAAACCTGTATCCGAACGAAAATCCGTTTTACATACTATCCGTAGATATATTAGTCGAGGGGATTGGGCCCATAGCACCCGAGATAAGTAAGCGCACCTGGCGGGAAAAAATGGAACTAAAATATGTAAGGCTATGGTGTATAATATGAAAGAATGGTCAAAGGGGTGTCGGCAAAAGTTGGAAAATTTCTCCCCGGGTTAAAAGGGCGCAGGTTAGAAAAATTGCTTAAAATACACAAGTTAGAGCCCAGAGGGGTAAATAATAAAAGACTTTTTGAAAATTTTATGATTTGTCGTGTGGTCTGAGGCATTCAGCTATACGTATGCAAAATTTCATGTCACCAACTTAATTAGGGGCTCTCTTAGAAAGAATTGCTTCAAATACATATGTGGTAGCTCAAAGGGTTAAACGTAAGACTTTTTCAAGATTTTATGATTTGTCGCCTGGCCTCAGGTGTTCTGCAATAAGTATGCAAAATTTCAAATCTCCAATTTAATTAGGGGCTCAGTTAGAAATAATGGCTTAAAATACACAAGCTGGAGTTCAAAGGGTTAAACATAAAACTTTTTCAAAGTTTATTATTTGACGTGAGATCTGAGGTGTTGAGCTATAAGTATGCAAAATTTCAACCTAAATAGGGGCTCACTTAGAAAGACTTGTTTAAAATACACATGCGGAAGACCAAAGGGTTAAATGTACGACTTTTTCAAAATTTTATGATTTGTCGTATGATGTGAGGTGCTCAGCTATAAGTACCCAAAATTTCATGTCTCCAACATGTATAGTTTCTGAGAACAGGCTCTGTGACAGACAGACTGACAGAGGAGCGAGACGAATAGGGTTTCGTCAAATGAACGAAACCCTAAAAATCAGCATCAAGGACACGGAACGGTAAGGAATTTCGTGGTATATCTGGACCGGACACCCAACAACATCCAAAACTTATTTATCTCGTTAATATTGTTATACAGTCATGCAATGAAATGTTTTCCAGTATAAGAAATAATAATTTAAAAAAAAAAAACCAAGAATATGTATTAAAATAAAAATTATTATTCAGGGACTTGAAAGTCAAAATTATGTGAGAATGCCTCATATATAATGCATTTATCGAAAGTTTAAAAACCCTATCGATCCCAAATCATTTTAATAGTCTTATCTGTTAATTACATGCTTTTATGTTAAAAAAGGAATGGAATGTGCCATAAAATTTACCTTATTAATATGAAAAATACTAGACTTAATTCTGATAATATTCGGCGAAATCTATAATATTACAAAGAAGTAACGTTTGTTCGTAGGAGGTAATCTCTGAAACTACCGAATAGATTTTTAAAAAAAATGGTGGCAAAATGCTGTCGACTATCTCTGCTCCAACATATAATGTTACAGAAGTAGGGGTTGCAGGAACAAAAAACGTCCGAAAATTGCGATTTCTGTAATAATATTGTTGGTGTTAAAAAATTTAAATTTGGTGTGGTAGTTACTTTTAAGATGTAAATACTTGTTATGAACGGCTTCTAAAAAGTTCGAAATTTAAAAGGGTGAAATGAGCAAAAAACGTTCTAAAAACTTTCTCATTTAAGGTTTGTTTCGAACTGTTCGGGCTAGAAACTTGAAATTTGGCATGACTGTTATTTTAGACACGTGAATGCTCGCACAGAACAGTTTTTTTTTTAAATTCAAAATTTAAAAACGGTGCAGGAGCAAAAAACGTTCTAAAATTGCGATTTATGGCATACAGTTGGTATAGAATTATGGAATTTGGCATAGAGTTTACTTTTAAGATGTAAATGGTCATTAAAACAGCTTTCTAAAGAGTTCGGAATTTAAAAGGTAAAATGAGAAGGATTTATTTCGTGTGTATATTTTTGTATGGTAGTCGAAGGGAATCAGTTTGAGCAAGTTTTAAGATAACTTCAATTTTTATTAATTAAGTTTTAGATTAGATAATTTAATAGAGTTTTAAAATAGGTATCATTTTATAAAGAATTGCGAATAAAGTCACCTTTCATCATATCATTTAACAAAAATTCTATCATTTTTTTACTTCTATTTTTAGCACAAGCTGTGTATCTTTAATATGTCAGAATGAAATTTATACTTTAATGTTAATTTTACTCTCAACTTTTTTTTTTTTTTTTTTTGACGATTACTTATATTTCTAGTAAATTTGTGGATGACTCCTATTTCGCAGCAAAAAAGATGCTTCCACTTTAAACAGCTATTACTAGGTCAGTTTAAATCGTAGAAGAATGGGACTCTTTTTGCCTCCCTTCTTAGTGTAATGGGATATACCGCATATACTCGTGTATAAGTCGAACGCCCTCCCCCCCCCCCCCCCCAATTCTTAAGCAAAATTTTTAAAAAAATGTGAATTTTCGTGTATAAGTCAAACCACATTTCTGGTAGTATGTTGAATAATGATTTGCAATCGAGGATTTAAAAAAAAAAAATTCATTAAATTAGTAAACTTTTTTACGTTTTTAATAAGACTTATTTTAAAATTCAATGTTTTAAACCTGTATAATTATGTAAAACCGAAGAAGCTTAAGCTACTTTAAAACCTATTCACGTCAATTCAATAATACTAAAAAAGGAAAATTTATTCAAAAATCTATTCAAGCCTTATTTACAAGGGTAAACAACTTCTTATACTGCTAAAATACTTCTTTGTATTATAGGACTTTTAGGAGAGCTATCTAGAAGCATTCTCAAGTTGAACTCTTTTTAAAAAGGGGATTAAAATGTTGAAAAGGATGCCCTGTATTGAAAGGAATTCTGTCCCAAGAGAAAATGGGTGCAGAACAATCACAGGGACATTATTGTTGAGCTTTTTTTATCAATCGCAGGGAAATGACATTGTCCGCTTTTATCCAACACCTACTTGACACAATATTAAGTAGACACAGTACTTGACACTTGTACAGCATTAAGTACGTGTTGTTTTATCTCTCATGTGATTACTTAAAAGACTTGCCCATTCGCCGATTACTTGCGATTTTTTTTTTTTTACTACCTCGTGTATAAGTCGACCACCCATTTTCAACTCCCAAATTGTGTCTAAAATTCTTCGACTTATACACAAGTATATACGGTATTTACTAAATATAACTTATGGGACCGAGGGACCGTATAAAACTTTAAATTTCGTATTTTTTTTTTTTTAAGACATGTTTTTATTGACCCAAACCGCTTTTTAAATACATCTTTACCTCATTTGAAACATTTTTTGTAATTGGAACTCTATGTCTATGCCTAAGAATTTAGAAAATAGCCATTGGACACCGTTGAGGAGTGAACACCCTGTATTATACATATATATATATATATATATATATATATATATATATATATTTTTTTTTTTTTTTTTTTTTTTTGGAACCGCCTTAACAAGACGGGCGGCGGTTCCGCCTTAATTCTACCACAAAGATGACCCTTTTTGTCCATTTGTAACATTAAACAAAAAAGCTATAGCTTTAACGTAAACCATTGCAGGCACAAAAACCAGCAATTTTTTATCAAAACAACAGAAAAAACTCGCAGTTATTCCAGAATCATATCTGTGTATGATAGAAATATGACCGCCATGTCAAAGCAGCCAAGCAAAACCAGATTTTGCGATGGTCGGGTAAGACAGACGAAGCGTAAATCCTTCCACCATTCAAAATTTCAGTCCGGTCTCAGAAATGCCCAGGCATAGATGGAGTTATTGAACGTTAGCATGTGCAGAAAAATGTGAAATTAGATTTAATTTATCGGCGCCGACAAAGAATAACTGGGGAGGACCATTTTTCCTACTTGGATTTTGAAATTTAATTAACTACCTTGTTTTTCAGTGTGTATAAAACACACCACAAATTAAAACATATTTTTCGGAAAAAACATGAATGTAAAAGAATGACTTACACCTACTTTCAAAATGAAAATATTTTTAGCAAAACACTACCAATATCCTAAACTTATATTTAACAAGTTGGAAATTGCACGTCAAACGGGGCAAATGAGGTGATTTCGTACTATAACTAGTTTTATAAATATTTTTTGCACTGCATATTGTACTGAATGTATGTTTTAGTGCATTTCAAAAGTGCATATCAATTTCATTCAGTTCGAAAGGCTGAAACGTCATTAAAATGCACTTGATATAATTTTTTCCCATTGGCCGTCATGTAACGGAAAACTTGCGACTGTCCCTGTCATTAAACTATACATTCGATTTTCATAAAATTTGAAATGACTCGACAAAATTATGCAACAATTATATATTTTGAATTTCAAATGATTCGGTTGGGTAGTTTTTGCGCTGTCATATGCGGACGGACAGACAGACGGACTGAACGACGACTATATAGGTGCTACGTATTTTTGGTTGAAAACACTGCACGATACAAACAAAAAAAAATGCAAGAATTTTTTGAACTTAAAAAAAAATCACTATATCTCCCTGAATATACGTGCTATTCTTATACAAATTAATACACATATTGTACAATGTCTACATATCTGTATGCTATAGCGATGGATCATTTCGTGCATTTTATTTTACAGGGTGATCCCAAATATTATGACCTTTCTTCGATTTTTTGTAGGCCTCCTAATTGTCTTCATGATTAAATCTTCGTTGATAAACATGAGTTCAAGCATTTTCTTCATATGAAGTTCCAGAAGAATCCGACAAGTATATTTTTAACTATTCGACAAAATATCTCAAATTGAAAGTGTCCGGTGATTAATGGCCATATAGTTTATGGAAAATAAAACAGACATGCTTTGATATTGAAATACAATGATCTTGGGTTATGGTATTAATTTATTATTCTCATATACCGGGTGTCCTAAAAAAGACTGACTAAATTTAAAATTCAATAACTCTCAAACGGTGACGACAGATATTTAAAAAATTCTTGCATGAGGGTTATGTATGATTTACGGAGTTTTTTTTTACCGTGATTCTAGACTTTAGTTCGAACTACATACAATAGATGGCGCTGCAAGCAATAGGCGCTAACTTAAAGCTGGATTTTTTTTTTTTTTTTTTTTTACCTTTTTTACCTCCCATGCCAAAAAAGGAGAATAAAATGTATTGAGTGGGTCCCGAAGTACCGAAAATTGGGCCTGGATTTAGCGCATATTGCTCGCAGCGCCATCTATTGTTTGTAATTCGAACTAAATCCAATAATCGCAGTAAAAAAACTCCTGACGTCATAGATAATGCTCCTGCAAGAATTTTTTAAATATGTGTCACCGTTTGCAAGTTATTGAATTTTAAAGTCAGTCAGTCCTTTTTAGGACACCCGGTATATTATTCCTGTTGTCCCTTTCTCTCAACTAATATGTAGTATACAACGATGATTGAGGTATGAATTGATAGGATTTTTTGCACACATCTAACATCGCATACTGAATTTAACTAATATGTGTCGTACAACGATGAATGAGGTAACATTGGACAGAATTTTTCACCCACAACTGACATTGCACACTGAATTTTCGTTACACCTTTAGGTTAGAAATCATCATTCATATTATTTCTGATGCCAACATCCCCTTTTCTATGCACATACAAAAGGCACAATGATGAATGGGCAATGGGGTATTATACGAAAAGTTTTTCAACAGGCTTTAGACATAGTACGCTCATATTTCCTTAAAATATGTTGTTTGATTAAAATAACAGCAATTAGTCATAAATTAATGAAAAATGTATCAGAAAATAAACTCAAAGATTGGAGTGTAAAAACCTCGCACGGAAATATTGGTAAAAAAAAAAAATTATCAATATTTGACGGTTTATCGTCTGCGCACGGCTAACATAAAGATGAAATTTTTCATTTAACCAATGTCAGACGGCCGTCTTTTTTGCTTAAGTATTATCGATTCACAATGCTATAGCATTGTGAATGGATAATACTTAAGCAAAAAAGCAGCAAAAAAGACGCCCGGTTAAAAAAAATTTTGAAAAAAAAATGGATGTCAATAATATGCACCGCAAAATTATCCATGTCCGGATTGACATCAGGATTAGCGGGAAATGGTTATTTCATTCTTAAACTAAAAAATTAACTCGATCGCCTGAAAAAACAATTTTTGACGAGTGTTAATACTTAAAGCCGTTCATTTAAGAAAATATGAATAAAAATCTTTTTTTTTTTTTAAGTTGCAGGTGATTCTGGGTAAGAAAAAAAAATCTGAAATTCACAGCAAATTTTCTGAAAGGTTACAAGGGGGAGGGGAGACTTTTTTTTTTTTCTTTGCACCTGCTTGACGAAATTCATGTTTTTCGAGATCCTTTGACAAAATTTGCGTTTTTCCGCGATCTTTTGGCGAAATTCGCGGTTTTTTCGGATCTTTTGGCGAAATTTGCGGTTTTTTTGCGATCTTTACACGAAATTTGCGTTTCTTTTCGCGATCTTTACATGAAATTTGCGGTTCGCGATCGTTTGACGAATTTGGCTGTTTTTTTGCGATCTTTTGACAAAATTTGCGGTTTTTCGCGACCTTTAGACAAAATTTGCGGATTTTTCGCGATCCTTTAATGAAATTTACGGTTTTTTCGCGATTCTTTGACGAAATTCGCGTTTTTCTTTCGCGCTTCTTTGACGAAATTCGCGTTTTTCCCGCGAATCTTTGATGAAATTGACGAATTTTCTGCGAACGATTACAAAATGAATTTTTTTTTTGCGACTATTTATCGAAATTCGCGATATTTTTTATATCCGAATTTTCGGATTGATGACAGTTTTTTTTTAATTTTCGGAACCGAATCCCTTAAATTTTCGGAACAGAATCACCCCTTTGCACTTAAACTCGGGAGCTCGAAGTATATTAGACACATGTTTGTAACTCGTGGTTTGGCAACCGGATTTTAATTCCACATTTCTAAATAGGCTTTAAAACATTTAAAATATGTTGTCATTTTAAAAATACCCTTTTTTAACGTTTTTTTCTTTTATATAATAGATTTTTGTAAAGTTTTATAGGATGTAATGCATGCATATACAAATTTCGCACCAAATACCACCTAAAATATACTGTTGTGGTAGGATTCTCCCAGCATTGTTTTCTCGTTTTACGAAGAGAGATTCGCCAATTTCCACGATTTTACTTTTGCCCCTCCTTTTTCCATTTGTGTTAATTTCACTTTCGCGATTCTTTATATTATTTGGGACAAAATTTTACTTTTTTATGACTGAGTTATGCCAAGGCCCCTATAAAACTTTGTTTTAAGCAGTGAACTGAAGTGATTCCTTAGCTTGAATTCTGTTATTTTGAAACTGTTTTAAGCAGTGAAATGAAGCGATTCCTGTTTCTGTCTTTGGCTAGAAATTTGTCGTGACGGAAGACTTTGATTGACACTAGTTAGTTTTTGTTTTACCGTGCTATCGTCCTTTTTCGTACTATGCTAAACTATGTTAAATGTGTCAGTAATGTTTTCGTTAACGAATTTGTTTAAAAAGTAGTTATTAATTAATCGATTTAATTATTATTACCTAACTATATTTGTATTATATTATTCTGTTAACATTTTTTTTAAACTAATTTTGAAGTCATATCCCATTATGAATGAAAAATTGAATTGTAATAATAAAGATAAATCAGACCATCCTACAATTCAATGATGATCATGAAAATTTTAGCAATGGACACCCTACAAAAATAAATATTTTTATTTAATCCTATGATCGTCGCGATCGATACATTCAAATCGATACAAATTGCCCGTCCGTAATTGTATAGGGTTCGACTATTAGGGGTTAAGCATAAAGGGTGATAATACATCAAACAAAATATCTAAACTTAAGATACAGTTGTACTAAATAAAAAAATTTATAATGTGTATATTTATAATCTATAGTAAGGTCAAGTTCACATGATCTAATGCTACAGCAAATGCGCAGTTAACATTACACAACTTTCCCAAGATTTTTGTATTACTGATCTGAAACAAGCCGTTTTTACATTTGATGCGCATGTGCATAAATTATTTTTGGCAAAAGGTGAAATTTAAAAGCAAACTGGAAAAGATATCTTTTTAAACTATCAAAAGTAAGATGTGGAAAATTTCGGAAGAAATCGTCGTACGGACACATTTAAACGTACACCTAATAGATAATTTGCACTACAGACCTAAAAAGCACTAAAAATCGTAAAATTTACGAGAAAAACGTACAATTAAGCAACCCTACATTCCACCCACCCTTCTTGAAAATTTCCCTCCTTATACTTATCTCGTCAATAGATAATTCCATTTCCACAGTCAGTGATGAATATTTTTGGGGGGATTGGAGGCGAAAAATAGGTCACTTTCTGTGAAGTTGAGGAAAAGTGTTGTTTTCAAGCCTAGCGCGCTTAGTATTGGGTATAGGAAAACGTTTTTAGTATGAAATTTGTAGAGAATTTAATGCTCTTTCTTTTTGTAATTAAGTATGGTACACAAAAATTTTATAATTTTCGAGTTATAGGCAAAAAACTGAAAAACTTTCGAAAATTTCATGGTTTTTTGGCTTTGCAAAGTTTAGCCTCGAAATATTTTGTTGGAAAACAATTAATTCCTGTTATTAGCATCTCCATAAACACTTTAAAAACATAAAATCTTCTAGCAGAATTTTCGCATCTATCGACCCTCTTTTCTGACTATTTGACTGGACTATTTATCTTATGATTACAAATTTTGAATTTTTTTTTTTTGTTAACTCCAAATTATGTTTGGCCTTTTACCTTTTTAATATCATCAGGGATCGATGTAGGTTTTTATTCTTGGGGCCCATTTTGTGAAAAGTAAAAGTTATTTTTGCGAATTTTATTATATTTCTGTGAAAAGTAACATTTTATAACGAAAGTTGAAATCCACAGTTACTCAAATTCTTACCAAGCATTTATTGACAAAAACTTCTTTAAATCCTCTTGCTAAAGTTTTGTTTTTCGTGATCTGGTTTTATTTAGAAACTAAACATTTTAAAACGGTTTTTATGAAAACGAATTTTACAAACGGGCTCTTTTTATTAAAAGGAATTTTATGAAATGGTCTGTTTTATTAAGGGGTCTCAGGACTCTTAAAGCTTTAAAATTTTCGAAATTTTAATTTTTTTAGATGTTAAACTCCTATCTTTTCTGAACATTTTGATATAATTGTTTCCTTGAAATTTCTATTAGAACTGAAGTTATGGCTTTTACATTTATACACGTTTAATAGCTGAAGCGTCGTTTCGGAAACTTGGAAGCCATTTTTCTCCAAATGACGTTTTTGGGCATAACGCGCACGATATCTCAAAAACTTTGAAAATTTCATGAAAAAATATTCATAACATATGTTTCATATGTTAGTCTGTATAAACTGAACCTAAAATTTACTTTTTATTGTTCAAAACAATTTTTTTTAGGTGATTATACTGTTGAAAATTTCTTAATTTTGCATTAGCTAAATACAATTTTGTATTAAAAATATAAAAAAGCTTTAAATACAAATTTATTTAGGTTCAGGGTAATTATTACAATCAGTAGTATAAGTAGGCACAAAAATTTTCATTCTAGTTGCAATACTTATTTTGTAATCGTGCGCGTAAGCTGTTATGCCGATGTTTTGCTCGTCAAATGCCTAACAGTTTGGTGCCCCCTGTAAATGCTAATTCTGCGTCTTATAGTTTTTTAAATACATGAAATGAAAGAACATACTTATATATTTTATTCCAATAAAAATTGTGTCTTAAAATCAAATACATTTTACGATATCAAATGTTGAAAATGGTCTTTTTCATTTTTTCCAATTTTAAGAGTCCTGAGACCCCTTAAGTACATTTTTGTGAAGGCGCCCATTTTATTAAATTTATTTTTGTGAAGGGACCCATTTTATTAAATTTATTTTTGTGAAAGGGCCTATTTTATTAAATAGATTTTTGTGAAAGGGCCTTAAATAGAACCCAAATTTTGCCTGGATCGACCCCTGATCATATCCGATTTTGTTTATGAGATCAAAGTTTAAATGGAATAGGTGCCTTTAAAATTGCTTAAAATTCAAATTTGGCTTATCATTGTAACTGTATAATGAATATAGAATGTATATCGGTGACGTATATTCCGTTTTCCCCTCTTCCCTTTTGGTCACATTACTTTTTTTTTTTTTTTTTTTTCAGCTTCTTTACTTTTGACTTTAAATTTTATTTATTTGGCATTCAACATTTTGTCAAGCCTTTTCTGTAAAAGGTTTCTATTTCATTTTACCTTTTACATATTTTGGCCTTCAAAAATTATATTCTTTGTCTTCATTCCAGCCTATATTTTATTTTGTCTTCCAAGAAATCCCACTTAAAATAAGATGAATTTTGCTTATTCTAATTTCTCTTCAATTCCAGTGACCAAAAAGAGTTCCTATAAGAGTTGTTGCCGCATCATATAATTCGCAATGTACTCCAAAAATGAATTACAGTGATACCTCCCTGTGCGACCATTTTTTTATGGAACGAAATTTATTCCCATAGGATCAATACTAATTTTACCTCCATTCAGAGACCATCCCAGTTGAACTCCCTCCATTAGCGACCCATTTCTTTCAAGAAAATGAAACAAATTCCTTTTTTTCCTGGTTGCTTAAAGAAGGTTTTATTAGAAAAATAATTCCGGAGAGCGCATTATTCATCAAACTTCTAAACTAAGTTTAGATTTTTTTATTATTATTATTCCAGTAACTTTTAAGTGTTTAAACACTTTTGTGCCTTTTTAGGGAATGAATTTAACTCTGATGACAAATTAAGAATGACGGTCCATAAACTCCCTTGCCTTATTCCGTCAGGAAACTCCCAAAGAAATAGATAAATGAATGAAATCGTCATTATTTGTTTTCGTCCAAAAAAAAAAAAAAAAATGGCATTTATTTACTGAACTTCGAAAGGACTTGGAAATAAAAGTTATAAAAGATAAACTGGTAAATTCAAACAAACGTCAACGTATTCATTTTTTAAACTCTGCATTAATTAACTTATATAATTAACTTTTGTTTTTATACTTAAATTTTGATATTTTTTCCTAATGTGAAAAATTAATATTAGTAACATTAATTGTTACCTTTTTTCAACCATTAAAATCTAGATTTAAACATGACCTCCATTAAGAGACCACCCCTCGGAGCGACCACTTTTTATTGGAACGGAAGGTGGTCGCTTCAGGGAGGTTTTACTGTATTTACAATGGTAATATACCTTTATTATCATCACATTTGATGCCAATACAGTTAATTTTAATAAGAACAAAATAGTTATTGTCACATAAATTTTAATCAGAATTTTAAAATAAAAATTTACATTTATACCTTTAGTGAAAAAAAGCTGTAAAGGTTAATTGCCTTATTGTCCAAGGAAAATTTTCGAAAATTCTGGTATGAATTAAACATTACAGAAATACAATTACTTACCCCTGAAAGGGTTAAGAAATTTTTTTAAGTTTCGTATGAAATGTAATTAAAAACTTGGACTTAAATGATGGGAACAAAGCTTTCTAGCAACTCATTATTTTTACCATCCAGATAATGCATAATGAAAGCCCATATAATAAAAGAATATTCTAAATGTTTTTTCAAATAAAATTTTCAAGGCACAAATAACGTGGTTTGAAATGCTTAAATTGATTCTTTGAATGGTGAAAAGATACATTAATGCGCTCTGCAAAATTGAGATGAAAGGCCAAAAAAGGAAACAGGGTTTTTACAACTAACACAAAAATTTATCTGCATTAGGTGAAAAAAAAAAGTAATAACACAATTGTTCCACTCTCTCCTTCATTTTTTTGCATATAGTATTGGCAGAACATTTCTAGTGAAAATCGCTTTTCTGTATTCAGTAAAAATGGAATGAATGTTACATAGAGAAAAGTAATTTAAGATTATCCGTTGAAAATTTCATTGAATCAAAAAATCATTTGGGTGGTTTTAATTACCCCCCATTAGCCTAATACTATGAGCATTGGATAATCGGAAGTGCGCTGTATTTCAGCTGATGAGTCGCAACCCACCAACAGAGAAACACTCGTATGTTATAAACCATACTTGCCATAAAGTACCAAAAGTAAGCTCCTCTTTAGCAGACAGGAAATTATAATGATTTTAAGGGGGGCTTATAATTGAAACTTTTGTGAAATGGATAGGAAAATTGGGAGGGTGGGGGCGTCATATATTTGGAATTTAGGAAATTTCATAGGATTCATATAGTTTTCAATATAAAATCAGGTCAAATTAAAATTTTTTGGTTTTAAAATTTGCTTCCGTAGAAGCTAAGTAGTTTCCATTAACAAAAATAATAAATTAATGAAGCAAATTTACATAAAATAATTAATTTAGATATGAAAGAAATATGAACAAAAATTATAAAACTTAAATTCAGTATAAATATCTAAATCTTAGTGCATAAAAATCAAGGAAAACATTAATACTATAATATAGAGAACATAGGCTATTCTGATACAATGATATGTAAAGACATTAGATAAAAATGAATTGCATAAGCTATATTCATTTAGGAGATATGGAAAAAAAAACTTAAGCAATTTCCTGAAAAAACAGAAGGATTGAAAGCATCAGAAAATAAAACTTATAGGGGTAGGGGAGGGCTTATAAATGGTACTTTTTCAAAACAAGTTGGAAATTGCTCATCAAACGTGGCAAATGAGGTGCGTTCGTTCTGTAACTAGTTTTATAAATATTTTTTGCACCGCATATTGTACTGAACGTATATTTTAGTGCACTTCATAAGTGCATATCAATTTCATTCTCTTCGAAAGGCTTTAACATCATTAATATGCACTTGCAATAATTTTTCTGATTGGCTGTAATATAACAGTAAACTTTTGACTGTCCCTGTCATTAAACTATACACGCGGTTTTCATAAAATTTGAAATGACTCGACAAAATTTTGCAACAATTACATATTTAAAATTTCAGACCATTCGGAAGGCTGTAATATCATTAAAATGCACTTCAACATTTTTTTCCCATTGGCCGTAATGTAACGGAAAACTTTTGACTGCCCCTGTCATTAAACTATACATCAGATTTTCATAAAATTTTAAATGACTCGACAAAATTATGCAACCATTATATATTTTAAATTTCAAACGATTCGGTTGGGTTGTTTTTGTGCTGTTATATACGGATGGACAGACAGACGAACTGAATAACGACTATAGGTGCTACGTATTTATTAATTATGAACTCCCCTAAAAAGAAAAAACTCGCACATATGATGGGGGGGGGGGGGGGGCTTATATTCTGAGGGGAGCTTACTTTCAGTACTTTACGGTAACAATTAAACAGAATATAGAATGTAGCAAAAACAGAAACAAAGAATCTCATCAAAACATTTATTAGAATAAAAATGTATATACACATATAAATATGCAAAAGCGAACTATAAACAGCCAAAGCAAAACATAGTAATATACAGGATCTAGTATGGTTTTTTTTTTTCCCAAAGATATCAAACATACAAATCAGACAAACAAAAAATCACACCAAAATGACCATGTAGAGAAAACTTTGGCACTGTGTCAGATATCTAAATTTAAAAATAACAGTAGAAGAAGAGCAATTATTAAATTTTATCTTTTATTTTTTATTCTTCTTAAGGACGGTGCGTAGATCTTTTTAGTTACTGTACTCTTATTTATCTGAATAAAATTTATTACACTTCAACAACATTATTTTCACTTAAATTATACTTTATGGAATACTTATTCTGTATCACATTATTTTGGGGCAAAAAAAAGGAAACATTTCATTTCCATGAGACAAAGAAACTATATCTGTTAATTGAAGTAAATAAATAAATATTTGTAATTGAAGTTGGGAGGGAGATGTAAAATTTCTATAAAAGTATCTAAAAATATATAAAATATCATGTGGTAATAAATAAACAAGAGAACAAATAAAACTTGCTAAGTATTGCATTATACAAGAAGGGCTTTGATGAACACAAGTGTAATGCAGTTAGTAAAATACACCATAAAAATATTAAAACCATGTTTCGAAGAAACTAATTATTCTTGCAAGAGCACAAACACTTTTGTTTCATAATTGTTGCAGGAGTTTTAGTCTGAAAAGGGATTTATTTCTATGGAACGTGTTGCTTTTCTGTACCATCATGGAGCATTTGATGAAGCCTGTACTGACATATATTTAGTCAGATCTTGTTCTCAAAATTAAAATGTAACTTTAAAATTAATAAATCAGAGCCTTTGATAAATTTAACCTTTGAGCAGGCACACTTAAATTTTTTACACAAGCAGATGCATGACATATCTTTTTGCAAACAATAGTTATGCTATTGCAAATGCAAGATATTTCATAATAAGAAACAGAAGAATTACACATATCAATAGTAAAAATTGAATTTTAATTTCAGCGCCATTTATGATAACAAAGTTTTTATAAAATCATGTTTGTTGTCAAATTTGAGATTCAATATTAACGAGTTTCTGATGATTTAAATAAACTTTGCTTATTTTTTTGTCATGCCAACTATCAATATAATAAATGTACATTATTTTTAGTACACATAATTAAATTATAAAATCATAGTTAAGTGTTTTTAGTAATGTAAACTTTTTGTACACCCACGTAATCAATCTCACATGAAAGCATTTCTTTGATTAATCATTGCTCTTAAAACAACAGGGAATGATACACACAGGGTTTCCACTGACATTTGACTAACCATTACAACTTGGCAAATCAGCAAAGAGAAACTATAGCCAAATGAAACAAATATTAGCAATAGATTCACCATGAAAAATAGCGCTCTGTTTCTTTTTTCCAGTACATGTTCCAAATATTTGTAATTGTATTTAGATCAGTAATTGATCTAAATCTATCCATCAGTCATAAAAACTACTAAAGCAACTGTATTCTAGAAATACAAAGTTGAGAAAAAAAAAAATTCTAGCCTGATAAATTTCTAAATAATTTTGTGAAATAAAGCTTGGGTTACCTCGGGATTCAGGATAGCAATTAGTGAATTAAATGAAAATAAATAAATAAAATAAAAAGAATGTGAACGAGTTCTAAAAAAAATAAATAAAAAATAAAATAAAAACACAATAAATTACACAGAAAACCTCCAATCTTTCAATAACACAATTGAGAGTATTGCCGAAAGAAAAGGAAAAAAAAAAAAAAAATCAACTATCGCAATTTGTCAATTTCAATTTTTTGCATTCTCGCCAAATGCAGAATTTTGGCGTGAGTTGTTGCATTGGCGATCATCAGTGATAACCCTGTAACACACGACATAAAACTATATAAAATAGTAAAAAAAAAAAAAAGAAAAATAAGAAAAGAAACAAAAATTAGAATTTGACAAAATGCTTGAGACTAAAATTCAATTTACTAAACCATATACGTATTAATTTTAAAAACATATCTAAAAAATCTTTATTTTTAACAATAAATATATAAAAAGATTACGATTTGAGAACACTTTTTTTTAGCACTGAAGAAAATTAGCACAAATTTTTAATTGGTGGTCAGAAATTTTGCTTAAAAACAAATATATCATAGAATAAAGTATAATAAAAAAGAGAAAAAATACAGCATAACTTAGCTAATTCAAAAACTTTTAAGTCACCATCATTTCATTGTATGAAATAACCTTTAAAAATCATAAAATTGTAAGGAAGAAGAAAAAAAAAATACTATATAGTGTCAGTATTTATTATTTAGTTGTAATTTATTATTTTATGATTATAACAATTTACATATAGCTTTAAACGGTAAAAACAAATAAGTATTAAAAATATGATTTTATTAAAAGAGTACTTTAAACAATCACATGAAACAATTTTAAAAATCCCAAAATCTGGAATATAAAAAAAACATTTCCAGAACTTCGAAGAAATTTCAAATAAGCACTTCTATTCACCAATCATCATCTATTGAGGAGCAACTCAAGATTTAAAAAAAAAAAAAAATATTATTACCTTTTTAACTGGCATCTTTATAAATATGAAAATAAAAAGCTAACAGGAAAGAGTAGAGGTTAAAAAAGAAAAAAACAAACAAACAAACACATTATATATTTTTTAAATTAAACAATATTTTTTATGAAACTCCCTTTCAGACGTTTGTCACTAGTTCCTGAAGTGAAGTTTATAATTAAAAACAGTAAAACTGTAACGGTAAAATAACTTAAAACTGTAAACTTAGTTTTAAGCTATATACAGTAAAGCACCAATTATCCAGATTGGTTGGAACCAAATGTATTCTGGTTGAGTGTTTTTCTGCTCAACTGATAACACCACCAATTTGATCTGATTTATAGAATGTATGTGGTTGTGCCATTGCTTCTGATTTTAAATTAATTATTAGATTAATCATATCTAATCAAGATTTATAAAAAAGAAGAAAGAAAAAAAAACAGAGTATGAAAAAGAAGCACAGTTTATGCCATGCATGTGGAATATAGCAATGGATCAAGAAAGACACTTGTCAAACAACATGGTATGGCTTTTTTTTTTCCCTTCACGGGGGAATCTTGAAGTAAATAGATTCAAAATGTGTTTCTCGATAACTTGTACCACACTGTACTATTTATTTTACTCGTATCTTATAGCTGTTATTTGTTGTTTTTGTTAAAGGAAAGCTTGATGCAGATAACAAATAAAAACTCAGTGAATATTCCTACTATAATAAATACTGACAATTAACAATAGTTTATATATTTCCCATCAATTTCAAATTATCTAAGTTAGACAGTATTTAAGAAAAACAGAAAAATATAGGATAGGAAGGAGAAATGTAGAATTCATTATAAAATGTAAATTCACAATAAATATAAAAAAGTAAGAAGAAATTTATTACAACAAAAAGACTGAGTTCATACATGTGTACTAATTATTGTTTTCACATTAATTTTACAGAAAAATATTTTATTTATTTCAGTTTATCAAAATAAACATGAAATATTCCATTTAACTAAGATTTTGATCTTATTTACTGAGTATATGAATAAAATAGTCAAAAATGGTTAAAATTAAAGCATGATTAAAAGAGAAAAATACAGGAACATTTTAAGCATTTTCACAGAAATGTAACTTAAAACACCTATTTTTAAGTACAATTGAAAATCAGTTAGTATGGCATTACTATTTCTCTTTTTCCAATAAACTAACACATTAGAATAAAGAGGTACTTTAATTATGATGATAAAAATAAACAAGGAAATTATTTACATTTATATGGTAGTTCATTTTACTCTATATTTTAATGCACAATAGAAATGAGGACTTGAGTTTCAAAATTCGCCTTAACCAAAAAATCAAATTTTGGGAAATCACAAAAAGCCTTTGACTCCCCCCATTAGTTTTCATTGTAAACTAAGATTTTACAATGACAGAAATACATGATAAAACTAGTTTTTTTGTAGATTGTAGTGTTTTTTTGATACCGGTTCACCAATAGAATAGATTAATACAGAAAACTCAATTTTTTTAAATTTTGGATAAGGCGAGTTTAGAAATTCACATCCTCAAATGTTTATTGATCAAAAATTGCACCATAAAAATGTAAATCATTTCTTACACATTATTATGTATGTTATAAAACTTCATTATTATTATTCAAGAAATAGCTATTAACTTGTATCTTTGAGGTTGCCAATAACACACAACTAGCAAGTAAAACTGATAAGATCTATTTCTGCATAATCTCAACCCATTTACGGGTTGTTTCAAAACACTGATAGCACATATATATATATACACACACATATTTCAGATTCTATATACTTCATAAGCTCTATTAAAACTAACATAATACAGACAACACGAAAATTTCTAAAGTAAAATTCTTGTACAAATTGATATAATTTCCCTTCTCCGTTTTAAGTACTGAAGAAGATTTCCTATAATTATGTAAAAATAGATTTTGAATCTCTCAAAAGTCATTAGATTTTAGAAGATTCAGAAGACAATACTAGATGCTCAAAAAGTGTGCGTCTGCCTATTTGCCCTATGTCTGCCATTCATCAGTCTACCTCAAAGATGAACACTGTGGCCGAACAGACATCCCTTTATTAGGCTACAGCTAGCAAGTTATGTCACATGACATGCATTGATAGTAAGAAACTTGATATATATATATATATATATATATATATATATAATAGATATATATTTATTTATATAAAACTAAATTTTGAAAAAGACAATATTATTGCCAGATATTTTTGTTTAAATAGGTATGTTTACTAATCAATATCATATCAACCCTATTTTACTATTTTACAGAAGTATCTAAACTTTTGTTATTTTTTTCATTTTTGAAGAAGTGAGTGTTACTTTAAATAACTTTCAGTTTCGACAATATAAATTAACTTCTCAATGCAACCCACAAAAAAGCATATATTTTAAAAATATATATATTACACTCTTTATTTTTTATTTATATTACATTTTTTACTTTTTTGTGTTTAAAATATTTCATTGCTGCAGTTTCACAGCCAGTAGGCCCATTTTAAGATAAAGTGATTTAGTGCGTATTGAACTCCATTCTTGTAACTCATATACCATTGGAATCATAGAGAATATTTGAAGATGCATCACCTGCACATGGCTAACGGAAAAATGCCTTACAATTAAATTATAATTAAGTTCTAAAACTATAAATTTTGTTTTATCATTGAAATCACATCTGTGTACATAATTTTTGAAAATGCATATCAAGAAAATGAAAAATCAATCACAAAATTTCATCTTTACCAAAATGAACCACACTAAGTTAAATAAAAGTACGTAAGAAAACTACAATCTGATTTTAAAGCTTTAAAAAGCTTAGGTAGGAAATCTAAAATCAAAACGAATTGAAAATTAACCTTAACTAATTCTTGCAGCCTTACAGAGAAAATAAGTTCTTTAAAGGTTGGGGAGATTTTCTTTCAAAAATTTAAAAAAAAATCACTTTCATTCATTTTATTAACAGAAAAAAATAAATTCTATATTTAGGTTTATTTTTAAAATTAATTCAATGTGCAACCTTAAAACATTTACTTTATTTGCTTCAAACTCATTGATTCTAGTAAATTTAAAAGATTTAATTTGAAACTTTAAAAGAAGTAAATGCAATTTTTTTTTTTTTTTAAACAGTATTAATTTGAATATTTTCTAAAGAATAAATTTATATTATTTGAAAGTAAATGTCAAATAACTACTAGTTATGAAAATTTTTGCAACAAATGAAAACATTCTTGAAAAAAAAAAAAAAAGTAGATATCATCATTAAAAATATATACGTATATTCATAAATATAAATAATATTTTTCATTTTCTTGATATGGTAGCATTGTAACATATCCTTTGGTTTCACTAATTTGCTCTCACACAAAATAAATAAAAAATCTGCTTAAATTCTCATAATTAGGGATCTAACGTTGCGAACATTTTTTTTTTTTTTTTTTTTTTTTTTGAGGTGGGGGGGGGGGGGGGGGGGAGAGAAGGGCACTTTAACTTTTTTTTGGGGTAAAATGTTAAATTTTCAGACAAACTATATCAAAAAACTTTTTCTGGAAAAGATACAAAATAAATAAATAAATAAATAAATAATAATAATGGAGCTCAATTAGTTTATTTAGGAGATTGTAATGACAGGCAGTGTACATTCTGGTGAGCTGTGCTATCAGAGATATTTTGAAACTCTAAAGTAGTGTTTTCAGAAGAAAAACTTTTCAAGAAAAATTAACTTGCAGGACTTTATTCAAAATGAGTTTTAAGAAGGCATTGGCCATTCGGCAACACTGCACTGCCTGTTTTCCAAACCAGAAATAAATTCCAAACTTCAATCGAATTTAGCATCATTCTGTTCTCTTACGCTAAGTCATTGCAGAATTTAATGATGTCCACATAGATAAAATGTGGAATAAGAAAGTGGGCATAATATTTCTTTAAACCAAAGCTTATCTTGTTTTGCAGCTGGCATATGAACGTATGTCCCATTTCCAAGAAAACATTGTGTAGAGCTAATCTAAACCATTTTAAGTGGTATATTCAAGCACAATAGGAACTATTTTAAATCATCAGAAAGCATTTTAAAAATTTTGTTAAATGCTTTTTCTTTTCTTTACATCACTTTTATGGCAGTTTTTAGAGAAAAATTTTAGATTAATAACATTTAAACACTACATATAATTAGAGACTATTTCTCTAGATGACATTTTCAGAATTCTGGGAATAGGTTGCAAAAGAGAATTTAATATATTGTTCTATTTTTAATATTACACAGCAACAATGCCTTGATGCTATTAATCTTTTGTTTGGAAGTTAAAGCTCTCACTTTTAAACAGATGTAAGAAAAAATTCTTTAGCAACATACCTCTATCATGTGAGAAATATCAAGAAAGTATGTTCAACTGTTACATATTACACAAAAAAAAAAAAAAAAATCCTTTACAATGGTGCACTGAGGATGACCAATGAGTTTATTCCTGTCAAATCTACTACCATTTTCAAGAATGACAACATTACATACAAGATTTGACATTTGTTGTTAATTATTGAAATCATATTCATGTAAAATGAACGAACATAAACAAACCCATTTCTTGATGAAGAAAGTTTAATATCCACAAAAACAGATCCTTAATTTAAAATGTGATAGAGATAGTGTTAAACAGGAAAATCCAAAGAATAGATATAATTCTTTTTTTTTTATTTTTTTTTTAAGTCAACAAAAAAAGGTGGTGTCAAATTGTCAATGGTGATTTTAATATAAGCGATTGGACAGAAGATATAAATAAACAAGGATTGATTAGGCTAAAACTAATTTTGGTGTTGATGCCTATAGAAAAGATGATATAAAGAGAACAGAAAAATGAATATTATGTTTTTTTTTTTCCATATTAAGTTAATAAAATTGTTCTTCCACAAAATTATGTTCATTAAGTAGCAGCAGAAAATGACAACAAGAAGCACACAACAAAAGATGTGATAATAATGCTTAAAATAATCTCAAAAGGGAGAGTTCAGTATATACATCAAGTGTCCAGACGAACAATTTGTTAAGTGCACACAAACATACACAAATTCATTAGAACTTACTTTCAAGATATACCTAAAATATTATATAGTGACAGTTTAAACTTGACAACAAATTTTTTATATATTGCCTGGTAAGAACAGTTATTATCAAAACAAATTTCAAGTCTCATCACTAAAAATGTATCAAAAATGAAAAAGAAATAGTTTCATTTAATAATATAAACAAACATTCTGGAGATTATAGTAACATTTTAATCAATGTGCTATTAATCTGTTTTTTTATTATTATTATTATTTGTTAGTAACCTTTCTTGGAAAGAAATTTTAATGATGAATAATTTTAAAATTACATTTTATATAGAAAAAATGTATATACATTATTTGAACAAGTATAAAAGTAAAAAAAGTGAGCTAGGAAAACAAACCCGAAATAAATATCATTAATTATTTATATCAACATGAGTAAAAAATAATTTAGAGCAAGTTCCAAAATATAAAACTAATGACTACATTTTTAAAAAGCCTTTTCTAACTTTTCTACAGTAACATCCACACTGTTTTATTCTTAGACTTCATCTAGAATAGCTACAAAGAATATTTATTTAAAATGAATAATAGATAAGCAAATTCTAGAGAGATATTAAAATAAAAAATAGATACATATTCATAAATAATTGAACAATTAGAAAACATAATTTATCCTGAAATAAAAATATTAAATTAGCCAAGAAGTAATATCAGAAATGTTATAAACATGACACCTAATCAGATTGGTGCAAAGCACTGTATTTTTACATTAATATCATTTCAATGGTCTTTTGAATAGAATAATAAAAAATATTTTTAATTAGCCCAACGTTTAATCATTACTAAAAAAAATCAAAATAATAATTAATTTATATGTTAAATATCAGCATGATCTCTGTATTTTTGCAATACATTTTTTCCCATAACAAAAGCATAATAATAAGCAATAAAATGCTTTTTACCTTTTGTAATAATAAAATTCATAAAGTAAATATTTTTTTTAATTATGTGTTAAATTTTTAGATTAAAGTAAACCAAAATTTAATATTAAAGTCATTTTGTGAAAACCAATATTATTTACTGACTATTTCAATATCACACAGCCAAGTACACTCAGTAACATTCCTAAGAATTAGTGGCTTAATTTTAGATTAAATCCAAATACTTGCAGGAGGGCAGTTTATCATTGTTGCTCATTAATGATAAGTTGCTTTTGATGATATGAGACTTTTAATGTATGATACAGCAGATCCATATATGTGATGAACTTCATGACAAAAACACTCTCATAATCACTAGTTATGGAAAAAAAAAGAAAGTCTTTCACAGTACAGTAGTACCTTGCCATGAATGGCCAAGTATTTATTATTATTATTTACAGAGATCACGTAAAAATGCATATAAAAAGTTTGTAAAAATTTCAAATAATTACATTTCAATAATTATGTTTTTAATGATAATATGTCAAGAAATTGTTCAATTAGAAGGCAACTTCTGCAATTAGCTATATAATAAAATGTTTCATGTTTTTTAAACAATGGTGGTGACTAGTAAAACAGAAACATGATATTTGTTTGATTGTTAATTTTTATTTATTATTATTTTTATGTATTTTATTTATTTCCTGCCACATGCTAGAAGAAAGAAACGTGAGTAATCTATAATAATAAATTTTATAATAATAACACATTATGCAATTACATTTTAATCAACAAATTAAAATCTAAATTTATCTGTACTTTATTAAAATTATACGATGATGGGACAAAATTTCTGGTTAGAATTGAGAACTCCTATTTCCAACTTTCTGTAATTATTATTCTATGTTAATTCTATAAATAATTTAAAATAAATTTATGTAATAAATAGATAAAATTCTAATATTTTGATCACTTTTTTTGTATCACTTATGAGTACTACTAAACTGTTTTTTTTTTACTTATACTAAATGAATTTCCATTAAAAGTTATTTCTATAACTACTTTATATAGTAACATATAAGATCGACCTCTTAGTAAAGTCATATTAACACCATTCCTGATTACTTAAGATGCCTTCAATTCACAAAATTAAGCTTCTATAATAATAACTTTAAAATTTTTAAAGGTCAATGAATTTTTAAGCGTTAAAATTTTCAAAAGGCTAATGTAACAGCAAACAGTAAATAATTTTCATTAGTTACCAAATTTAGGGCGCGAACACAATAAAATTAAAGTGACGACCAATCAGTAGTGAGTTAGCATAAACTTTAAGTAAATATCAACTGAAATTTAAAAAAACTTATCGACCATATTGTAATTTCCTTTTTTAAACTCATACCAACACTAACAAATTAGACACAAGCAGACAGTGGTAATAAATCTACACAACCTCATGGTACATTTGCAGGCACTGGTGAAGATGAACACTGCATTGGTAACTAAAAAAGCCAAAGAATTTTAGAAAGGACAAAATATGTCAAAAAGTATTAAAACAATTCTATTATTTAAAATATTTGAGCATCGATATTTTTTAATAAACAGTGAAGAAAAAAAATAAATGCACCTAATATTAAAAAAAAGTAGCTAATTAAAGAAAAATATCAATTTAAGTTTGTAACTTCAAAATACTGCACATGGAAATCAACTTCATTTCATGCAAACACAATTTAAATTCCATAAATGACTTCTGAATCATTTGTTTTGTTAGTCAAATAAATATAACAATTTGCTACTAAGAAATGACAATATAAAAAATTTACTATTTAATTTTATATTTTAATTAACACTTTAAAAAATGTATAAATTGAAAAATATATGTTAAAGAACTTAAAAATTAATATAAACCTTAAATAATTGTTTAAATTGAGCAACACTACTATATTTTTGAGGTAAAATAAATTTATAATCTAATAAAATGACTGTATTAATATTAATTAAACAAAACAAGAATAAGTCTCTTAATTCTTAATAAAGATACTTTAAAATGTTAAACATCATCACAACCTACATATGCATTAAATAAAAAAAACTAACAGATTTTGTATTATTTAATTATTTATTTTAAAGCATTTTCTAAGTATGGTAGTTAAATAGTCAAACATGACCATGCAGAAACAAACACTATAATGTAGCCAAGTAGCAAGGATTTACTGTAGACTAAATATATTTACTGTACATCAGTTCATTTCAACAGACATCTTTTGTACAGATAATTTAAATATAAACAGCACAAAAGAGCAGGAAACGATAAAGGCATTTACATATATACAATAAAACAAGCTTCAATTTGTACAAAATTTTTACAAATATAAAAACTTTTAGCAATTATAAAATAAAGCTCAGTAAGAAGCTAACATGCTCTGAATTATTAAATGAAACAGAACTGGTTATTTAAGTAAGTAGTTTAAACACAATTTTTGAAAAAATGTCTATAAGTTAGTATAAATTTCATATGAATTTTCACGATAAAAAAATTTAAAAAATACCCCACTAAAACAGAAAAAAATATGGAAATTGGAGGCACAGCTTATTAATGTAAAAGATATAATCAAAGAATTCATTTAAAATTTTATAAGGTTTGTTGTTACATAGAATTTTGAAAAGAAAGATGTCATTGTATTCAAGCATAGTAATTAGGATTAATATAATTTACCTTTATAAATTATACAGATAATACTCTGACAAACTGATTGATAATGATTAAAATAAAAAATAACTGTTAAAAATGATTCTCATATAGAAGAGAGAATATTACAATATGACTAGCAAAAGGAACTCCATAAATTATATACACATATGTTTAAAAATGAAATAAAAGCAACATGAATAAGAAAGAAAGTATATTTTAATAAAAGAATAACCAGTATATATTGTTAGAAAATTATTAGAAGAATACTTACATGCATAAAGCTTAACTCATAAAATTTTAAACACTAAAATAGATCAATAAATAGTCTTCAATTTAGTAAATAACACCAGCACTAATATATAATACTGCTAACCCCATGAGTAAAGTATACAAAGTACCTGAAAAGTAAAGGAAATTTAAAGATTTTTTAATTTTTTTATTTACACTGTTATTTCTAAAATTAAGGATATTGTTAAAATAGTTATCTAGGGACAAAGCCATAAACAATTAGTTCTTACAAATTTCTTTGCTAAGCTACAATATTTCAAGGAAAAAATCTTACATATGTATTTGTATTTTTAGTGCACTCTCAAAATATATTTCTTTAGCTTACAAAAACTGGTTAAGACAAAAGAAAGAGCCTTGACAACATTCAGTGTCGCAACATTATATAGTAAGGAGTCAAAAAAAAGGGGGGGGGTTGGGGGGGGGGATTCTTTTTTATCTTAAAATCAAATTTTTAAGTAAATATTTCAGTTACCACATTGCTTTTAAAACTGAAACATGTGACATAACAAGCAAACTGAAAGAGAACATAAAATAATTTTACTTTTGTAAAAATAGGATGTTTGTTATAAATATATAATTAAAGTAAAAATATTATGAAAATAGAAGCCTGAAACAAACTTTAATTTCTAAGAAAACATGATATTAGTCTGGTCTAAGAACAGAAAAAAGTGTCTACTCTCAGAACAGGGATACCCATTAGAATATGTAATCAAGTAGTGAAAAGTTCTGAATAGATGTTAAAGTCAAAGATTAGATACGACCCAAAGAACATTTTGCATACTAATGATCATCGTTTGATGAAGTTTGTAGCTTACGGGCTGAAAGTTATTGCAAAATTTGCAGACACAAACATCACCTTTTAATCTTTTGGTGGAAAATTAGGAAAATTTTGGTTATTTTAAATGGGCTCCTCAAAAAATAAAATCCTTGGAGATCATAGAATTCAACACTTTAATGATCCCTAAACTTACCAGACCTCAGTCCTAATAAAATGTAGTGAATTATCGGTAAAAATAAGTATTTCTAAAGAAGATTCAATGAATATTATGGAATGAAAACTCACTGTTGCAGATTTATGGCATAATATGTCCCACTACCTCATAGAGCCCCATAAATGGTAAATCACCTCATAAATGGTAAATTTTATTCCATCAAAAAATTTAGAAAAAGCTATTTTTGTTATATAATATTTTTATTTTCTTGAAATTCACATTTCTTTGCTGAAACATGCATTAACCCCCAACCCTGCAATCCTTAACAAAAGAATCTAATACAATTTTTTAAATATTTTTTCTGCCTTTTTATGAGAATTCATTAAAAACAAAATTAAATGTTTCATACATTAGACTGTGTTATGGTAGTTTACTCTGGCCGAAAATTTTTGTGACACTGGATATATTATTCAAAATACATTGTTACTACTGTGTTTGGGGAAAAGGGGGGGGGGGGGGGGGGTTCTGCTCATCATACATTCA
The DNA here is from genome assembly GCA_963932465.1 of Maratus speciosus. Classification (NCBI taxonomy): domain Eukaryota; kingdom Metazoa; phylum Arthropoda; class Arachnida; order Araneae; family Salticidae; genus Maratus; species Maratus speciosus. The sequence continues at coordinate 605,117,481 of OZ010788.1, read as the reverse complement.
AAACTATTAAATCATAAATAATTGTCAGAAATGATTAGTTCCAAAGGTGAATTAAGACAAAATAAAATGAAGGAAGAACTATAGCAGTGGACATTAAAAAAATATATATATATTTAAAAGCTAATTCATATATTTTACAAATATAAATGGAAAAGAGCAAAAGATGAAAGGGATGATGGTTAGAAATAACAGTAAAGAAAGTGAATTTCTTTTATGTGGAAACAGCAATATAAATTCAGATTAAAATAAATAAAAAGTAAAATAAAAACATGTAATTAACTAAAATGTATTACAATACTTTAAAAAAAAAATCAGTATAATTTATCATTAAAATTCAAAACACAAAGCTAAAATTCCATAATAATAATAATTAAAAAAAAAAGTCAGTAATATGAAACATTCAATGACACAGTGTAATCTGCAACAATGAGTTCTGTTACAGATGCATATTACAAATTTCAGTTTCAATAAAATAATATTTTAATCAAAATATATAAAATTATAAATAACTTATATTTTTAACTGTTATTTATTTAATAAAAAAGAAACCATTTGGTTCAATTTGAACAAAATACTTTACAGAGTATTAAAAATTTCAGTGAATTTAAATTTTTAAGCATTGAAGAAATAAATATATATAAAAAATAAGTAAAAAACTAACAATGGGTTGTAACTAATTTTCTTTTCCTACAATGTACAGTACATTGCTTTAAAAGAAACTGCTAGAAACAACAAAAGTAAATTATTTCATATGCATGAAACAGTAAATGATATATCTTTCAGTTGACTATATTTAATAAATCAGATCAATGTATAATCACAAACAGTAATCCTTTACCAAGAGATCAATTTATATATCAAAATAACTTACAATAAATACTTATAAAAGACACATTCATTAATAATGTTTAAAATTTGTCAAATGAAAAACACTTAGAATTCAACATGTGTTTGTTGAAAATTCAATTCAGAATAAAATTTATTCTAAGAAATTTAGGAAACAAGACTATCACAATACAGACATAACAAGAAACAAAAAATCTCCTGATTCAAACTTCATGTTCAGTGGGATAATATATACATCATTTTAACAGCATTTTACAATAACAGGTTAGAACGGTAACTAAAGTACGGGACAGGCTTAAATGCACACCAAAACAAGATTTTATAAGAACACACTTACACGCACATACACGCAAGATCAATTTTTTTTAAAAATCCACAAAACTTAAAAATGATTTACAAACATTCTATATAACAATTCATAAATTAGCTTATTGAAAAAAATACTTATGCAACTTTCCAAAACCCAATGTAAAAACTATTTAAGAACGCAATTTTGAATTAGTATTATCCATTCAATGTTAAAAACGATTGGGTAATCGTTATATGCAATCACCACAAATAATATTGCACAGCAAATTTTAATCATAACTGAATACAGCTGAATTTCAGTAAGTAGTTGAATTTTAGTAATTAAAAATGTTAAGGAGAGGTGGGAGAAGCTTCAAAAGGCACATCTTTTTCTTCTTTAAGTTAAAAGATTTTCAATACATATATTTATAATTACCAAAGAAATCAGTTTTAAAAGAAAAATAATTTTAAATTTATTTCATTTTTACTTATATTTTCGATATAATTTTCAATGTAAGGATTTTTAAACTTAAAAAAAGAAAAGAAAAAAAAATATGTTACATATTAATCCAATAAAGATATTCAGTTGTTCTAGTGAATTTTACTAATTACAATAGTTTTATGTTGTTATCGTCAATTAATCCGGGAGAACGTGCAGAGTGCTGATAAACCCGGAGTGCATATGGTTTTTACAATTGTCACCACTATTATTTTTAAAAGGATCTTCAACATATTTTATCACAGGATTTGTAACAATTGTCTCTGACTAAATAAGGTGACGATTATTTGTATTTATTGGGGACAAAGTAAAAACCAGTAATGCTCTGGGCATGCGTGCATTCTCCCAGGTTAAAGACAGGAATAAAATGTGAAATACCTGATCAGATTTATATAAATCCAAGTACAGTGGGCAATCGGTTAATGAACTTAATCCATTCTAAAACAGTGTTCGCTAATTGAATTGTTCATTAGCCAATCATAGATTTAGTATAGACCTGTATGGGAATTCTATTAATTCGTTCTTAACCCCTTAATTCTCGCTCCCGTCAATATCACGGGCTGAGGTGTCGTTTGTTATTTCTCGTGCCCATCCTATTTCCGGGCTGGAGATTCAATTGCTGGAAAAATTTCTGACACCAGAAAAATTTAACTGGCATTTCCGTGTGAAGTCTTTGAATATTACCGTTTGGGTTTAGTTTTTGGCGCTGATTGTGATGTTGGACTTTGTATTGCATGTTTCGAGATATATCACACTAAAAAAAAAATAATAATCACAAATTAATGTATATATATTATTTCAAATATTATTTGTAAAATTTTGTGTGACGATGGTAAATAAAGATCTAAGATGTGAAAAATAAAGGTCTTATTTGCATTAATTTGTATAGTGTAAAACAAATATTAAGACACAGAATTCTCACATAATGGCTTTTCTACAAATGTGAATTTGATCTAATATCTTTTTTTTTTCACCTTAAAAAAAACTAAATGCATATTTTATTTAGAAACCTTATAATTATTCAATTTCTGTAAAAAAAAAAAAAAAAGGGGGGGCACTTTTTTGATGGTTTTTCCAAATATTAAGCGACCCAGAAGGGGTTAAAGGCTAAATAATGTATAAAAAATAATATAAATCTTCCCTTTATAATAGTGTTAATATACGTCCTTATTTAAGATGGACAGGTCGTATTTTGATGACTTTGTCCATCTCGATGACATGCCCTTTGTAAAAACTTTTAGGATTACGTTCATTGACTATGGCATTAAATCATATCAATTTGTCACTTTGACCTTTCAAAAATTCGTTAGTTCTGTAAAAGGTAGCGTTTACTGCAGGGCCCGATAAAGCTCAAAGTACAGCATAGAGCCTGTTTAATAATTTGTGAACTAAATTTCAATTAAAATAATTTGCAATTTAAAATATTTTTTTTAAAAGGATGCAAAATATAAAAATTAATGTTTCTAATCTATTTATTCTAATTAGGGGGTCCTAAAATTTAGGGACCGAAATCCTGGTAGCCCATGAATTAATTAGGCCATACGTATACAATTGCTAAAATGTTCTCTAAGTTGCAAATAGATACAATTAAATACAGCTCGGCAAATCTTAAACACAGCATTGTTTCTTCTCGGCTTTGTTTTGTGACATGTTCGTTATCCGAAAATAAAAATTTCTCATGAAAGTGTTCGTTAACCGATCATCCACTGTATATAATTACCAGTACAACATTTATTTCTAAAAACAGGAAAAACAATGATGTGAAACATTCATTTTCTAAAATGTAACTAAAGTAACTATGTGTAAAACATGATTACAACGAAATAACTTATAACTAATCAGGGGAGAAAAATCAAAGGGACATGAATATCAAGATAAATTTAATTTTAGTTATAAATACAGAGAAAAAAAGAAAAAAGAAAAAAAAGCTGCCTTCTGTGACATAAAATAAAACTTAGCCTAACAAGAGATAGAGATTGAACTTGATATAGTATAATTTTTTTAAATAATCTGGAGCTCAGATATTATACAAACCTCAAAACAAGAAGAAAAAAAATTCTGCCTATTTATTAACATTTTGTGACTTCAAGTTAATTGGATCAATTTCATACATATTATATTATGTGAATGTATGAATCAAAATATTTGCGTATGTATGTACCAAATAAAAATGTAAATGTAATGAGGCTTTCTTAGCCACAAAATTGAATAACAGTATATTTGCAAATGATAATTAACAAAATCCAAACTTTTTAAAATTATCAAATATTAACTTAACAATTCGCATAAAAATCTACAATATTTTTTAAGTTTCTTTAGAGGGAATTTCAACCAACAATTCAAACCAACCATTTAAATTTTTTTTTCTTGTTAGACTCACAAAATGTTCCCCCATAAAAAGCTCTACTTTTATGAATAAAATTCTCGATACTTGCTGAAATTTAACTGTATCAAAAATGAAGGGGGGAAAAGAATGATATCAGCTCAGATCACTTTAAAATGATACTTCCCATATTTACAATATAACATTACCAATAACACTCAAATTACAACTTTGAAAAATGCAACAGATTTAATATTACTCCCCAAAAGTATTGCTACAAATGCCACCCAGTCAGAAACAATATTTTGATATGTCACAAAGCACAAAAGAACTTGCTATACCTTATCACACAAAATGTTAAATGCTCAGATTTTAATGGATATGATCATAACAAAGCTAATAATTCACAGAGTCAAAAATATTGACAATCACAAACATAGAATTACACAAGACTAACAATCTTCACAGCAATATTTACAGATTATTCACATTAAAGCACAAAAGGTACTCATCAGGTCTCTTCAGACTTCACCTTAATTGAAAATTTTTAAAAAAATTACACCGATTTTTAAAATCTGACTAGTATATTTCAAGTGTAACACTGTAGTGAACATTTAATAAAAGAATTACAAGAAGTTAAAACATTACTCAAAAGAAGGATTTTTTTCACACAAGCACATACATATTTATAGAAAAAAAATTTCATAAACCAGTCTATTTTAATATGTTAACCAAAAGAAGATAAGTTCAAGAGATTTTTTATCTTGACTTTTTTAGATGTTCTGACAACAGCCATTTTTTAAAAGATGAAAAAAACTGCTATAATCATCTTTATTTTAGCACAAAGTAATGAATTCAAAAGATTTTAACCCTTAAATGTCGGGTGTTGCTTTTCGGCAACATACCCAATTTAGGCTTCTAAAATACTATTAGAATAATTTTGAAGCTATAATGTCTAATGTTGCCAATAAAATACATTCTGAAAATATTATTAAATCGATTTTCAACATGTACGTTGCAACACTTGTGCTGTTTAATAATAAAGATTTATTTTATCAATTGTTGTTACATGTTCTGTTTGGAAGCTTGCGAAATATCCTATTTTGTTCTGCAGTGAGCAAGTAAAATTTACTTTGTATCATAGTTCTTAAAATTCTTGTGTTTAAACACACATTATAGAACACATTATTACACACATAGTATAGAATTTTATGGAGGAAAATTATTTTTTCAATTAAAGACCAGTATTGCCGATTAATAACAAACAGTTTTTTAGCCATACTTAAAACAAAATATGATTTTTTAAAGTATTTTTCCCATGATTTATTTTAAAAATGAAAGCCGAAAAACATTATTAAAATGATTTTTGAAAAATCAGGCATTTAAGAGTTAAGAAGAGACAAGGAATTATGAAATAATAGTCTAGAGGGGAAAAAATAGGATTAAATAACAGATATGTACATATAAGAAAATCAAATGTGTAATGTGAGTAGTGAAAATTAAATTTTCTTAAATATAAACTGATTAAACAAGTCTTTAAATTACCCCATAATTCAAAAAATTAATTACAAACAGATGAAAATACTGCAGATTTAACTGTTAATAAATTTGTTTAAGAGAAAAATCTCAAACACTAAAAACATCTAGGATGTAAAACATTATGCTCATTAGTATGATAAAAATTCAGATATATATAATAAATTATTTCAAAAAAGTCCTTTGCTTTAATAATGGTTATAAATTATTTTATATAACCTTTTTCATTTTAACAAAATGGATAATTGTATGTGCATTATGTGGAAAAAGAAAACCTTCATTTATTAAAAGAGAAGAAAAAAAAATCACTGAGCATTTTTCCTAATATATACATAACTAATAATAAATTTATTTTTAAATAACTCTATTAATAATGTAACACAAATTAAATGTAATTAAATAAAAAATATGCCTGCCTATAATATGATTTTATAATTAAAATATTTAAAGCAAAAATCTAAAATTAAAACATAAAAGAGAAACTCCAGCTATATATTTGTTTTAAAGCATACATAAAAGAGATAATTTAATTGTAATGAAACTAAGTATACAGTGGCAATAGTAGCAAGCCAATTCAAATTGTCTATTTAATACACTGACAATGTTAAAAAAGAAATTCCGATCATTGAGATAATGATAAACATCATGACTATTTTTAAGACTTCCAAATCATATGCCTATTTGAATCAGAAATTTTATTTAAAAGAATGCATCTTATCTCTAAGTAGTATTTATTTCATGGTGTTTACTAATTTAAATTTCTGATGCGAAATATATTTATGGAACAAGCTTGATGACATCATTCAAATCAATTTATTTTATTTCGACAGAGTTATAATCAATGTAATTTTCTGAATACAAGAGTTAAATAGACAAACTTTGGGATTCAAACCTGGAATCTTTGAACTAATTGCGGGACCCCAAACCATTAGAGCAGTGGTACTTAATGCACAGCCCATTGCAGCTCTGAAGGATGCATTTTCTCAATATTGACACAGCCCCTCAGCTAATTTTAATTCTCATATAATGTGTTTTTCAAGATGCATTCCTATAGCTCAGATATAGGGCTATATAGCTCATATCAGATTTTCACTCTTACAGAAAATTCAGCGAGTACCACTGCATTAGAGAATACAATAGACATATTCAAATCAGTATCAAAGATAGACAGAGATATAAGTTGAATGACTGTTAAGCATAAGTTTGGCCATATAATATTGGACAAACTTAACTATGGTTTTATAATTTATTATAAATATTGTTTAAAACAGTTCCAAAGAAGATTGCTTTCTCAAAGGTTGATTTGGAACAAAATTGTGTTCCTTTGGGACTCCTTCACAAAATTAAATATCACTAAAAGGGACACTCCAAAAAAAAATTAATTTTATCAATTTGCAAAGTGAAGAGCAATGAATTTTTTTTTTTTTTTAACCATTTGGAAAAATGGTTATTGTCCTCGTCAGGGTAGGAAATCAAAAGCATATCTGAAGGTTTTTATTGGTTTAATCATCATTTTATTCGTTTTCTGATTGGTCTATACAGTAATCTGTATTTTCCTTTACCTTCAACAGAGATGGACAATAGAGTGTTGCCACTATAACAAAAAAGTAATAAAAACTACAAAAAAAAAATAACTCAGAAACAAATTGAGATACAGCTTTCAAACAAATTGCATTTAAAAGTACATTTTTTTGCTCTATACGACGATATAAAAAGTAATATCTTGGGATGTTTAGAAGTTTAAGAAATAAATTTCATTTAAAATTGGCCGTCAGATTTCTTGGAAATCTGACAATGGAAAAGCCTTTTCCTAAAAAGCCAATGAAATGCTTGGATAATACACAAGTTTCAGGTGGATAATACGTACGAGTCGCAGGCGATTTCTGTCGCCTGCAATTTGTACGTGTAATAACACTATTAATGTTTAAATTCATGGCGTACGAAAAAATCATTTTCCAAATGGTCGTTGTAATTTGTTAAATTGCATTTTTCTTTTTTTTTTTTTTTTTTTTTTTTTAATCAATAAAATATAACAAAACTGAAAAATGTTTCAATTTATGAAAATGAAACTAATTTACTTCCAATATCCCTAATAACAATAGATGATATAAAAAAAAAAAAAAACTCAGCAAGATGGAAGGATTCAGATTACTTGCACTTTAATCTTCAGATAAAATTCTTTAAAAAGAGATAATATATATGTAATGCTGCCGCTATTTTAATAATTTGATTTTTCCTCCAAATAATATAGTACTGTAGCACAAATTTATAGCAGTTTTATTATTAATTTTAATTAATATGTTGACTATTCCAGATTTTTTTTTTAATTTGGGCTACAATACAAGTACAACTTTAACAATCTTTCAAAACTGTTTTTAAGCAACAATAGTTTTTTTTACTTTCTTAGGATTTTTTTAAATGTTAAATGCCCATGCCACTGTATATAAAGCAAAAAGTTAAAGCAAATTTTAATATAACAATTATAATGAATTTGAAATTAAAAATCAATAAATTAAACATATCACAAACATAACTTAGTATTAACAAAATAAACATTTATGCAAAAAAAGAGTAACAAATAAACCAGAATTGAAATAAAACTTGTCAGATCATAAGTTCATAGAAGACTAAAATCCACTTTACAGTGATGACAGCAACCACATTAACACCTTGATCAGGGGCGTAAAAAAAAGAGAGGCTCATGGGACTCAAGCTCACCTCAAATAAAGACTATACTTTTTAAACCATAGGAATCATTCCAAAGATTATTTACAGTCTTCAATAATTATTGATTTCTATTTCTATTAAATAAACCAGCAGATCAGCGACCTAAATCTCCGCTCTGCAAGTTACATTTTTATTGTGAATTCATTTTATTTAACATTTTGAAACTTCCAACCAACAGTTTCATTTCTTTCATATTATTAGTATTATTGCAAGTAAAATTTCAAATAATTTAGATTTATAATTCAGTTTGTTATTCAGATTCTCTTATGAATTTGTAATGGAAAGCACAATTACATGTATTGATATTCTAAGACTGTTTATTTTTTGGGAGAAACTTTCATTATATGAGGGAGACTCCAACCTTTTCAATTTTATATTGTCTCATTAATTTGATAATCATATTTCACTAGAATTCAATATTTTAAATTTTCTACTTAAAATATTTAAGTTATTAATTTTGTGATAATGGCAATAATTATTTTTAACAATTATTGCCATAAATATTTTATTAATTGTTGACAATCTTTAAGACTTAGATAGTTTTTAGTTTAAAAATTACTACTTGAGCCCCCTCCCATAATTTTTCAACTGCTACGCCACTGGTCTTGAGGGATGACATTCAAACTACAAAAAACAATTTATATATATATATCATTTAAATAATTACATATAAATTCTATTATGTAACAGGTTTTTGAGTACTTGATTGTAAGCCAAGAGACTGAAGATGTTCCAACCTCCCATCTACGAAGGTTGAATCAGACTTAGAATGAGAGTAGCACTTAACAGATCTCTTGGGCATTGACTGAGTCTCATTGGAACCATATGTCCCATATGGGACAACATCTGGTGGTGGCTGGCCCGACAAAATTTTGTTGCCCAACATCAATGGTTGTCCGTAAACACTGGAGGGCCGAAACCCATTCCCAGGAAGCCCTGAAGATTGCTGTTGTGGCAGCGTCACTTGTGTTTTCTTACTGTCACCTGGACGGTTATGTTTTAAACGTAAAGAAGACACAGCTACTGGCGAGTCTGGATGTACAAAAGAAAACTCTGATGTTGCAGAGGTAGCTGAAGACTTTGAACGCCGGGTGTCAGGAGGCTGAGAAATTTCAGGAGAAGATAGAATATGCTGAGCATACAGGGACCTCTGTGTCAAAGCAGGAGATACCTGGAGTGACCGGGGAGAAGGTTTATACAAGTGGCCATTCTCTGAACGACGACCAAGAGAGACTAAGGAACTATGTGACCCAGATGAGCACTGGGGAGCAAGCCGGGGGCCAAATGTGTGACGAGTCACGGGATAATAATCACAGGATGAAGCAGTATCACATTCAGTATCGCCATTAGTGTCTCCCTCAGTCAGCACTAAAACAAATAATAAAAATAACAACAAATAAAAAACAACAAATAAAAATTATAAATCATGAGATTTATATTAATGAGAGATAAACCTAAAATTATGCACAACTGATTAAACTTTTCAGTTTTATTAGTATAATTTGTGAAAGATACTTTATAAATATAATACACGCAGTATTTTGTCATAGGAGATCACCTACATATTAAAATTGAACCTAATTTTCAAAAGCTCAATAACACCATAATTTTGTTGCATATTTAATTTTTACATGAAAAAAACATGAAAATATGATTTTTCATCAACTTTGAATGATTAATTAGTTAGCGAGATATAAGCTAGTGAAAAATGAATAAATGTAAAGAAAAGAAAACTGGGTTTGTTTTATGCAAAAGTGAAGGAATTTATGTATTTTATTATTTTTTTTGTATTACATGATACTTTGTAAAAACCCAAACATAAAGTTCATGTAATTTTGAAATATACATGATTGTTTTTATTATACACTATCAGTCAACACGATATATATATATTGATTATTAATAATGTAATTATTAAAAAACAAGCTAAAGTGCACGGTGTTGCCTGGAATTTTAAGAATGTTTGTTTTAAAAAAACAATTTCAAAATTAAACATACAGTGATCTGGATTGAGACCAAGATTAAAATGTTTTGATGAAAAGTTTTTTCCAAGTATTTTGTAATTTTTTCATGGTTAAAGAAATATGGCAAGTACAAAAATTCTATGAATTTTATTTTTTAAAAATCTGAAATCATTATTTCAGTTTTTCACTAAGAATAAGCTCTAGGGACCTAAACTTTTGTGGCAATTTTAACATGCATGAACGCATGTATATATATATATATATATGGAATCGGTGGTGGGATTCAAATAATATAACAACCGGTTCGTAACCCGAATGATTTTTGATGAATTAATATGAAAGAAAAATGAAACATCACACATTAATTATGAAATACTTTCCATTATTATAAGAACATTGTTAAAAACTTTGATCTTTTGGTATAGTGGAAAAAAATTCCTGAAATATGATTCCCTATAAAAGAACGTAATTTATTTAATAAATATTAGGCAATCATGAAATCCTGATCAAACTTTCTATTAGGAAATGCATCAAAACAATATAATACAATAAGGATAATACAAAAATAAAAGAATTTTAAGCTTAAGAACCAATCCATGCCCATGATCTAAAGTTACAATCAGTCAGATATTAAAAACACTACATGTGCTGTAGGAACTCACATGTATTGTGGGAAGATTGTGTAAGAAGTATTGCTGAAGCCTGTAATTTCGTGAGAATACTAACTCAATGAATATCAACATTACATTCATGCTTTCGTGATAAATGCTTGTAATTTCTTCAAAGTTAATCTAAAAAAAATTGGTTCTTGTGAGATTTAGGTGCTTGATTTCTGAATTTTTTTTACTGCATATTTTATAAATATGTAACAAATTAACACCTTGTAATAATATACTAATTTCAAATGCTAAAAGGTGTAAATTAAAACTTTCTATGAAATGCGATCATTTAGTTTTCAAATATAAAGATTGTAACATGCAAAAAATCAATATGTAACAATGCAGCATCATTTCACTTACCCAAAATATGGCTTGAGCTACTCAATGGTTATGACAATAAAAACTAGTAAATCTGCAGATCTCAACGTCATCTCTGCAACTCATTGTTTTTAGCACACTTTGTGTAATATTAATCTTTCTACAAAAACGTAATTTAAAGTTTTTAAATTACATAAACAGTTACAAAAGTAAAAAATATTTCGAAAGCTTCAGACATTAGAAGAGATAAATTAAACACGTTGTTATGTAATTCTGAAATTCTCATGATCTACTTTTCTGGTAATTTTTAGATAATAAAGTAGATTTCTTCAGAGGGGCTCTGCCCCCCCCCCCCCCTGAACCCCCTGTAGGATAATTTTACATCTGTAATTTTCTACTGACTGTGTTAATGATTATTGTATATCTTAGATTTCTTTTTACAATGTGATTTATAAGGATAAACAACAGTTTGGACAAGCATTTTACATTATCCTAATATCCATACAGCAGTATTTACTTGCCTGCCAACCACAAACACCTGTATCTAATGGTTAAGGAACTTTTGGAGATGTAAACTGTGACATCTAGAACTTTAGAAATCTAATGCCTTTATAAATTTTTTTTTCCAAAAAATAGTTTTGATTGCTGTTCTGCAATATTTATACTGGTGTTTTTTGGTCTTTTTAAAATTCAAAATCAGTGTTTTTTGGCCTTTTTAAAATTCAAAATCAGTGTTAATGATTTTGTTAGCAGTTGACACTAGAAAACTCAGCCATATGGAAGCACTACTTTCAAGAAATGGGAAGCAGGGTTGGCTTTTTGTTGGCAAAAATGCATTTTTGCCAGAACAGTGGAAAAAACCAGGAAAAAAGTGGCAAAAATTAAAAAAATGAGGAAGAGTGGAAAAATAGAATTAGAATAGCACTATATTTTTCAATCTTCACCCTTTAAACTTTGCACCTCAATGAAAAAATTTTTTGAAGATTTTTAACCAAAAAAGTATTTATAATTAATCAATTAATAATAAATGACATAACCATAAAAATAAAACTACAAATTTACATTTTTATTTTATTAAAGTAAAACAACTAAAGAAAGACATATTTTAAAGCCAAACAGAGCACAAAATTACTGTATTAGTATTTTCTTTTTTTAACATAGCATAGCAAAATAAAAGTTTTGTGGAAGTTTACAGAGAAAAGTTTTTTTGATATCAGAAAGAATAAAATAAAAATTTTAAAATGTTCTTTCAACAGCAGCAGTACTTGGACAACAAATTTGCAAATGAGTAACTAGTTCACAAAAATTCCTTGATATGTCACAAACAGATGAAATACTTTCCCATCATTTGTTCGCTGTAAACTGATTCAACAACATTAGCAGTAAAGTATGTTTGTGGAAAAGGAGATTCTTTCATGTCAAATTTTATAGCAAGCGGTAACATAGTCAGGATCTACTTCTTGCAACCACTTTTGAGCTTTCTCTTTTTGTTCATAATTCAATAATTCCCCTCTGTATTTTGAGAGTAATAAATATGCGACTAATTGATATGGTAGAACTGCTTGTTAGAAATATTTTTTGATTATGGCAATATGACGTAGCAAAACAGGATTCTATGCAAAAGAACACCACAAATCACAAGCATCTGCTAATCTTGAACTATCACTCTGAATGCCACTTAAAGCGTTTGCAACTGGCTTTAATTACAGCAGAAGATCTTAAAGATATTATAGTTTAACTTCTTCAGTTTTATTAATTTGGAAAATAAGACTTAGCTGTAACTTTCAAATTTTTCATCGAATACAGTCAAATTCTTTTAACTAAACACTAAATAAATAAATATAGATATATATTCAGGTATATTTTTATAATGCCTGAATTAAAGACTTTAATCATTACAAAAACTGGAAAGTTAAAAAACATCATAAAAAACGAAAAATGCTTGACTTGATACATTGATGACTTGAAGCTTCATATAATTTAATTCTAATAGAATCACTCAAGTAGGCATTTATAACTAAAGAAACAATCATGCAGTTTCGTTTTCATCTGATTCAAAACTAAAAGATAAACACACTTGATATCCACTACCTTGCTTTTTCTTCAATGGAATGATCGACCCTAGTGACACATTGCCCCATGACCTTGGATCACACATTGACCGATATGTCGTTTGTTTCAGTTTTGTTTCTTTTAAAAGAACTTAGAATGCAGTAGGAAAATACGAAAATAAGATGAGAATTTTTTCATGCCCTTTTGATAAAATGTGTTGGCATTTTTTTTTTTTTTTTAACCTGCGATTATTTACAAAATCCGTGTTTTTTTTTTTTGTTGTTTTTTTGCGATATTTTGACAAAATTTGCAATTTTTCTGCGATCGATTGAGCAAATATATTTTTTTTCGGCGATCATTTGTCGAAATTTGTGATATTTTCCAGTGGCAGACTGACAAAATACACTATTTATTTTCTCAATCTTTTGATGAAATTTATGATATTTTTCTTCCATCATTTGTCAAAACTCATTCCCCCCCCCCCCCCCCCCCCCCCACAACCGATTGACAAAATTTGCAATTTTTGTCAGCAACCTACAGACAAATTTGATTTTTGTTTTTCTGCAATTGATTATTGAAATTAGCAACTTTTTACAGTGATTGATTGAAGAAAATCTATATTTGTTTCTTAGATCTGTGACAAAATTCACGATATTTTTCCACGATCATTTAAAGAAATTCACTTTTTTTTCTGCAACAGTTTCACGAGAGGATTTTGTAAAATTCCAAAAAATGGCAAATTTACTACAAAATTTAAAAAAACATTCGCCGAATGCTCACACAATACCATGTTATTTCAAAGAAAACTCCCCCATCCCTGAGAAAAGAATTTGTGATGTAACTACAGTACAGCCCCGATTATCCACGGAATTGGGTTGCAAGGGCACCGCGAATAACAAAAATCACGGATAATCCGAAAAAGACTCAAAATGAAGTGCAAACACGAAAAAAGAAAAGAAAATTCAACATAAAATCTATGTTTTAGTGTACAAAAAGCACAATAAAATGTTTAAAATACATACATATGCACATTGCACAGTACATCAGAAACCCTTGCTTTACGTCTAAATCACTAAAATAAAGAACAGTAAAGAAGAAACAATGTCATACATACAGTACAAAAAGAGCTGAGTTACACCTTTTAAAAAAAATAAGTCACTTGTTTTTGCTTCTTTCTTTGGAAACACCTTTTCTTTATTCTAAATTGTAAACTATTGTTTTTCTTTTAGTATGGAATAATTTTTATCTCGAAAATGAAGTTATTCTTGATATGCTCTCCTGGAATTTATCATAATAGTCTTATTTAATTGTTAATATTTTAAGGTGCTTACGTTTTGTTAATAAAATCAAGAAAAGACATTAAGACTTTATATCTGATATTTCAAACATGGCAATCTATCTAGAAATATTCTTCTATGAGTTATTGCTGTTGGCTTGAATTAAAACAAAAAAATTGCTTCATGGATAATCCACACCATGGATAATCCGCTCGCGGATAATCGAGGCTTTACTGCATTTGCAAAAACACGATACACTCATGCTCAGGGTTCAGGTCTCATTAACAGGGTTTTATGCTAAGAAGTTTGTTTTCTCTTCCAGATTTTTTTTTTTTTTTTTTTTTTTTCTGGGGCTTTTTTTTTTATGTACAATTTTCAGACTGTTGGCCGATTTTTTAAAATTTTCGGAAAATTCGGAACATAATCACTCCTGTATTATCTATTGTGTACTATATTTCAATTTATTGCATTTTAATATGTATATTTAATTTCAGCATAAGTGTTATGTTTTAGTGCATTATTCCTATTCTATTATTTAATTCAGCAATTTGATTGTCGTTTATATACACTAGGGAAAAAATTGCATTTTGTTTGTTATTATACTGTGATAAAAATGCATTTTTTAACAGACCTCCAAAATCCAGAAAATTTGAAAATCTGGAATTGTCTTATTTAATTGTTAATATTTTAAGGTGCTTACGTTTTGTTAATAAAATCAAGAAAAGACATTAAGACTTTATATCTGAGGTCCAGGTCCCGCCAATTCTGGATTTTCGAGGTTCAGCTTTACTATGAAGATAGTCTCTGACAGTATTGACAATATTTAAAAAAAAAAATTCTCTGTAATGTAATCATTAATAATTTTAGTAAAATGGTCGTGGTTCTTGGCAAAAGTTTCTATGATCATTGCATTCTTCTAGCCAAGCATGTGGATCATGGTGAATGCAAAAGTAATTTTGTATTTCAGTGACATCTTTTGTAATTATTTGTTGAGTTACATCTTCACCTTAAAGATTTAACCAATCAGCAGAGCAGCCACATGTCATAATTTATCAGCATCTCTTAGTTTTGCCTCATTAAATTAAAATAAAATTCTTAAAACCTTGTTTTAAAATACTAGTAATTTTTGCCAGTGGCAAAAATTGTAGCAAAAAGTATTTTGCTGAGATGGTTTTTTCCACTTCAGCAAAAATTAGCCAACCCTGGCGGGAGGCAATGACGAGGTGGCCTTATGAGCTACTGGGGCAAGATGTGACTAATCCACTTAATCCAACTCCTACCGCTGTACTTATACCAGCTAGACGACAACAAATACATAAGTATCATATCAATGCACAAAATAACTGTGAAAATCATATTACAAGAGATTCAGACACACTTTGTGAAAGTAAAAGTAATGACAAAATAAGGAGCTTCTTTACACACAGATGTTAAGGTTTCAGGATACCACGATGGTACTGAAAAACTCAAAATTCATTCAACCACAGACTACCTTCATAAGAGAGTAGCTAGGCATTTATGCTACTCCGTATTTGCTTGCATATCTTGTGCACTATTTTGCCATTTTTCAGTGTCAAAAGTAGGGAGTACATAAAATACACAAGTTATTTTCTTTAACTGTTTATTGTGATTATTTTTTTTCCTTGGAGAAAACTTCTCGCAACTGAAGAAATGATTGATTTAAAGGTTAATATAACATTTTAATTAAAAAATATATTGATAACTGAAATGTATAACTGTATGTACCTGACATTCTTCTAGAATATTCATTTATAGAAGGCATAAAATGCTTGTCTACCAGGGATCGAGTGAATGGTCCAGCATTACTGCACAGTTCTAAATTTGAACCAGAATGGACCAATCCAGCAGGTCCAGGACTAGCAGACAGTGAATGGTGAGAGTTTACTCGATGCCTAATAAGTGAAACACAAAATTTACATTACAGATAGTAATAATTCAAAGTAAAGAATATGCTTGTAATATGGTAGAAAAATAATGTGCTTGTATAGAAACTTCATAAGTTAATTAAAATAAGGTCAAATGGCACTAAGTAAATAGAATTGTGTTTTGTGATAAAGGCTTGTTTACCATTTAAAATTTTATAATTCATCCTGACTTGCTAATCATAAAACACTATGAGTCAATCAACAACAAAATGAGAGTCTATTAAGAAAAGTCGCAAGCCAGTTTCTAATTAACTTTATATATATACAGTTGAACTTGGTTAATTACAAGAAGCAAGGGAATTATAAAAGTCCTTGCATTAACTGTTACTCGTAATTTCTGGGAAGATATTAAAAATCTTAAAAATGCACACATAATTAAATTAATAACTATTATTAATTGCTCTAATTCTTTAAATGCTAAAAGGAATTAGATATTATTAAAAACATCAATGCTAGTAGCTGGGACACTTGCCTCGCAAGCAACCAATCACAGTGAACCAGCACAGAGGTTTTGTCAATGTGCCACACCTAAAAGAAAAAGCCAGCTCCATGCTAATTAAATCATACTGAACAATTTTTTTTTTAAGTTTCTAACAATGAAGCATTACCATTAGCAGCCTCTGATCGGGTGCTTGAAAGTTGAGCTTTCCAGTTACTAACATTTAGTAGGACGTAAAAGACATACAGCATTGCAACCATAAAACAAAAATCATAAATGTAGAAGGCAGATTCCACTGTTCAGAAGGGAATAGAACCATAAAGCAAAAATCACAAATGTACAGGGTTGGTAAAAAACCCGGTTTTTTTCAAAAAAGGGTTTTTTGGTTTAAACCAGGTTTTTTTGGTTTAAACCGGGTTTTTTTAGATATATTTTCCTATTGCATATACATGCATATTTATTGAAAAAATAAACATTTTTGGATATATAAGTAATATAACTTCATTTAAAAAAAATTAAATTAAATAATTACAATCAATAATGTAGAAAATTGAAATCATTTAAAATTTAAACATTTTTAATAAAAGCTATGTCTTATGTTCCATTAATAAAATGCTCTACATAGTGAAACATTGATACCTTGAAATTTTTAATAAACTATCTTTTAATTACTTCTATAAATAAATATATGGTGTAGTTTCATAAATATAATATACTTTCCCACGGCTATTCAAAATAATTTCTTTGTAATATTTGCAATCTGAAATATCTGGTTTTTCTGTTAGAACACTACATGAACAATTATTATCTTTTATTGAAAGTAAAGCTTTTTATAAAGAATTCCTGGAATGATTTCAATTTAGCAGTACAGTCTTTACATGTTTCAAAAAGTATTCTGTATTGCCATTTGGCACTTCTCTGAAACTGTTAGGTAAGAAAAAGGTGACAGTAAAATAAACAGAACAGAAATATCTATTTACCAGCTTTTTAAACTACTGAAAACATTGATCTTAAAATGGAAAGCAGATTTATAAAAGTTGTCATGCACTAAAACAGTTAAACAGCCATCAGACTTAATATACAGGCTTTTTTTTTTTAAAGCTCAGTTATATTACGTATTACTTTTAAATGCCAAACTAAAAATTAATAATATATCTTTTTAGGCATTTTTATGAGACTTTTTTCTATTATGTCTCAAGCGAGCCTTATATCGATTTTCTCCCATTTTTTTGTCAGATCTAAATAGTAGATTCGATTATGCAATAGACGATTTAAATATATCTTATTGCATAGTTTAGTTAAAAGTAAACAGGTGCTTTGCCAGCATCCAACTTTTCAATGTCCTCTTATTCAACTTCATATCTCAGTTTCTTTTTTATTCTTAAGGTTGTTCTCAAATCCGAAAGGACAACTTTATGACATGAGTTTTAATTTATTTTTTTCCGGAAATGCATGAAACTAGCAGATGCTGTTGTTCAGAAACTATGTAATCGAACTGGGTTTTCCGTTTCTTTTTTTGCAAACCAATAGATCTTTCAGAAAATAGTGCCAAAGTGGGCGCTTTGAACCAAATTTCCATGTGAAAGAAGAAGAATCACCCAAGGAACATTAAAAACATCTTTGTCACATGATCAAAATTGCTTATAACTCAATAGGTAATTTATTTATCAAAAATGGAAAACACTATTCGATTCCAAATCGCTTCCATAGTCAGGCCTTCCAATTTTATATCTTTCCGTTAAAAAATGAATTTATAAATGTGTCATAGTGTTTTGTGCTTGTTGAGTAGAGCAGTTGAGAGCCTTAAAAGATAATCTTCCCAATCAAGAAAATTTTATTTCTGAGCTTAACTGAAATCTTAAAGGTCATTTTATGTTATTAATTGTAAATAATCTGTGTTTTCTCAAAATATTGGATATTTTTAATCTATTTTATCTTTGCTAAATTCACATGTTTTAAATTTTTTCTTTAGAGCTTCAGATATGTTCATCAACACATGCAATTTGTATTCTACATGCATACAAATATAACCTAGACTCACTGTGTCTCACGGTGACATAGTGAGGGATAAGATGTTAAAAGTAGAAATTATTTATATCCAATAATTTGAAACACTTAAATTACAAAAATGAGAAAATATTATATTAGATTTTTTCTAAAAAAACCAGTTGTTTAACCAATTGATTTAAACCATGCTGACCCTGTTTGTAACAGAATAAAATCATAATGCAAATAGTGATGCAACGAATAGTGGTTTGGCCGAATAACCGAATACCAATTATTCGACCTAGGTATGGCCGAATATTCCGAATAATGAACTCATTTTTGTCTAAAAACAAAATATAGTATGCACTATATGCACAATTCTTGTATATTTCACAATTAAAATGTATTTCCTTTTAAAAAAATTATTTATATCAGGGTTGCCGGCTTTTAGCCAGGCCACTGGCTTTTAGCCAGGCACCTGGCTTTTAGCCAGGCCAAAAAAAGCCGGCCGGCTTTTTTTGGTTTTAACCACTTAAAAAAGCCGGGTTTTATTTTTAAAAGTTGGTTTACAGTTAATTCACTTTAAATTTGGATCAATTAATTTTTAATATACTTATAACTATTTTCTACCAAAAAAATTATAAATTTCTATTAAATTCTGTCAAAGTCTTTATAACTGCTAGAAGGCAGGCATTGTCTGAAAAAAAAAAAAAAAAAAAAAAAATTATAAATATTGAAAACAAAAAGAATATTATAAGTTAGAACCCTAACTGGTGTTTTGAAATTCTATATTACATAGCTCCACAAATATTACACATTTTAAAGATTATATTTAATTAAATAATGACAAAATGTAGCACATCAAAATGGAAACATTCTTACATGTCCCTATGGAGATATCATGCTATAAATGTTAAAAGAGGAATTAGAAAGGATATAATATTTGAGGAAAGTTTGATACATTAGTGTATAAAAAATAGAGCATTTAAAGAAGAACAAAAAATAAATAAATAAAAATTCTCAAAATGAAATTTTGAAAAGCTTGTTGCTAAGCATATTCATGCATATGCTATTCATAATGTTTTTAATAGTGAGACATGGTGTTTTTTATTATATGACTATGTATAATTTAAAATGTTAGAAATAAGACTTGCATATCAATAACTCTTAAAATTAATTAAGTAATAAAACATGTAACCATTGTCCTCTTTAATTTTATAAAGCAGTAAAAATGAAAAAATTCAGGGGGGTGGGGGGGTGTCAGTGTAAACCAGATAAAGCAGTTGGTATGGCCCTTTTAAAATTTAGCCAACATATTTGCAATTCTGAATCTGACTACAAATCACTAGCAAGACCATCTAAGTTTTATTCCAGTTTTAATGTCTTCATTATTGAGAGGTTGGGTTACTTATTAAACTCTAAATCAATTAAATGTCATTAAAAACACTTTAAAATGTGTAGTTTATAATTACAATGCCTCATTGTATAAAAGCCAATTATGGCCAAAAAAGGCCAATTTTGGCCAAAAAAAGCCGGTTAAAACCAATAAAAGCCACCGGCATGGCTTTTTTTAATTTAAGCCGGCTTTTTTGCAACCCTGATTTATATGCAATTTTTTTTATTTTTAGAAACATTGCTTTATTCTGAAAAAATATTCGGCTATGTTCGGCCTAAAAAATGCCTCATTAATGTAATTTAGACAAAAAAAAAAAAAAAAAAAAAAAAAGCAAAAGTTCCTTATCAGGTAGGTACTGTCTAATTGCATTTCAGTAGATATTATTTATGTATGTTCTTGTTACATTTCAAAATAATGACAAAATTTTAAAAGTACTAGAAGACAAATTTAAACTTTCAGATGAAAAAAAAAATAATAATAAATCTTTGCATCTTAAGGAAAACCACTGATAGAAAGGAATGTCCTCTAAAATGGCAGAAAAAAAACAGTGTAGAGTTTATAAAGCTCACAATTAAAAACATGTATTGTTTTGCTATGTCAGCAGACAGCACTATTAACAAAATGTATAGTGAATTTCAGATTCAGAGAAAGGAAATAAATATCTGTAAGGGAAAGCAAATTAGATATAAATTTCCAAATATTCACTATGTAGTATCTTAGGTATATTGTATTGTTACAATTTAATAGATATTATGTATGTTGTTGCTGCTACATTTAAAAATAATCACAAAATTTTAAAAGTACTTAATATAAATTTCAAGTTTCAGATGAAAGAAAATCTAAATTAAATTGCGATGTAAAACATACATACTAATTAAAAGAATTTAGTAGTTGCATTTCTTTCATTATTTAATAAGAAATAATAACACACTTTAAAAAAATCACTTAAATTTTGTTTAATTTTTAAGCGCATTTTACTCAAAAAAAAAATGTATTGCAGCATATACAACTTAAATATTTATTTTATACATACATCTATATCTAATCTATTGTAATGTTCTTTATAGTCTAATTAAAAGTATTGAAATAAATATTTTTTTATATAA
This sequence comes from Maratus speciosus, assembly GCA_963932465.1. Classification (NCBI taxonomy): domain Eukaryota; kingdom Metazoa; phylum Arthropoda; class Arachnida; order Araneae; family Salticidae; genus Maratus; species Maratus speciosus. The sequence continues at coordinate 605,096,119 of OZ010788.1, read as the reverse complement.
TAAGGGATGAATATTAAACTCTCCATTATCCTTATAAAAGGTTAGAATTTGCTTAGTGCGTCTTTCTTAGGACAATTTTGAATAGATTAATTTGAAATTTAACAGATTACGCTAGCTTATTACAGATACTTTTTGTTCTTATTGATACAGCATGAAATTTTTAACGTGATTCTTAAAGTACCCTTTTATATAAAAAAGGTTACATAAAACCCATTCAGGGTATGAAAGTTAAGAAGAAAAAAACTGTTAGTTAATTTCAAGTAAAATTTCCATTATACATGATGAATATAAACTGTCAAATTAAAAAAGTTTTACTGTGTAAATATAAAAATATTTCTTACAAAATTATTCAGCCAAGGCCGAATAATGGACTTCATACTCGGCTGAAGCCGAATATTCGGCAGACAGGCCGAATGGGCCAAATAATTGTTGCATCTCTAATGCAAAACCCCAATCCCAATGTAAGAATCCAGGAAAAACAAAGGCTTACTAAACCCAATACCCATATACAGCAAAGAAACTTCACAGCCAATCATTCATTAGCCCACAGAACAAAGAGTAACCAATGGAGAAAATTACTTATGATTATGTTATCACTGAATAATATTGCAATCCTTAGTAAATCTTAACTAATCAAACAAATCTAAGTAGTAAAAGTGAATTTTTAGCTCAAATCTGCCATTTTGGCTATTTTTAAAAATAAAAGGCTTAAAAAAAAAAAAAAAAAAAGAAGAAAGAAAACTAACAACTTGTTTTTTTTCTAGTCTACCATGTAGATTTAAAGCTTATAAGAAAAGTTTGATCGATTAAAAAAAAATCTTTGTCACTTTACAAATTTATTAATTCATCATTTTTCTAAAGCTTGGCTTGTAGCTTCTGCATAACTTGGATTTTTAATGTGTAAAATAAATGAAAACATTAGGGAAAAAGAGGAAAAAACCATTTGGTTTAAACCACGGTTTAAACCAGCGTGGTTTAAACCAAACAACCCTGCAAATGTAGGAGGCAGATTCCATTATTTAGAAGGGAATATTGTGACATCAACATGATTAATCAAAAGGGCATCTTTTTTGGTGATGATGGCTTTCTTGCCAACTTTCTGTTTTCCTTCTTGCAACAGAAAAACCATGCAGGTAGAATTGTAATACAGGAATTCGGAGAACAGTTTGGCACGCTGTGGATTCTATAGACACATTCCTTTATTAATTCCTCCCTATTATTCTCCAAAATTCATATTTAAATGAACAGATTTTTTGGTTGTATTAACCATGTGTAATATAAGAAAAAAGAATAAAAGAAAAAAAGAATAAGAAATAGATTTTAAATAGTTTTAAAGAAAGAATTATTTAATTTAAAATTGCTTTTAAAAGAGGAAGAGGAGGGATTATAGTGGAAAATAAATAAGAAGTACATTGCATTATGAAAAAAAAAGAGTAAAATACATGATGGATATTAAATAATAATTGAAGTAGTACTTAACCGAACTGTGCAGTATTCATCTGAAAACCCTTAAATCATAAATGCAGAAGTGCCAATATAATTCTTTGATAATTGTTTTATCAATCGAAATATTTAATATTTATTTGTTTGATTCTATTGATTTGTTTGGCACATTAAATATTATATTCAATAAATATTTCATACAAAAAAAACTCAATAATCACACAGTTATTAAAGCTATTATTTTATTAAAATATAAATGAAAAGAAAAGGGGATGGGGAGGGTAGATTGAGTGCACTAAATTAAATATTGTACTCACTTAAATATATATAGCATTATTGAAATCCATATGCATTTATAAAAGGAATCCACAAAGCATATTCAAATCAACGAAGTATAACATCCGGCAACAGTTAAAGTGACATAATTGATTTCATTCAATTTCAATCTATCGAATCACACTACCTATCCAAAACAAATTACAAATTCATCATCTATTAACGTTGGGAAAGAAAGTTATTTGATTTTTGTTCATTGATAATTCACCTTATCGTCCAAGAACAGTTTATCAAATCAATTGTTCATACTAGATGAGATCTATTGATTTTATTTCTTTCAAGATTTCAGGAAGAAAGTATGTATACGAATTGAAAAAGTACATTACCCGGAATGTTCCAATGAGAGAATTGTTGGTTACACTTACAGTAGGGCTCACCTCCGGTGATTTAGTGATATCAGATAAGAAGTCCTTGAAATTGACATGAAATACAGCTCCTATTAATAGCTGCATTTGGACGATTAAATATGTTTTGTGGTATAATCCAGTGGTGACCAATAAGAAACTCCAATGGCATTGCCGCCAGACATATTCCTGTCAAACTCCAATGTACGGTTGATAGCGTTGCTTTAAACACATTCTTGTTAAACTCCTCACTTTTGGCAATTAATTTTATTAAATTTTAAATACATCTTATGTTGTTTTAATTAGACTTCGGATGAATCTTATTGATATAATTTAATGGCATATTGACCTAACGGTCAAAATCCCCGAAGGGATGAAAAAAAAATACGTGACCTCACATTGTGGCGACTTACGGCAGAGAGAGAGAGAGAGAGACGCCCCGGAAGGACACTATCTCAAATCAAAAAACCGTTGAGCACGCGAGTGACGGTGTTGCCACACAGAGAAGAGAAGAGATTTAAATAAAAGAACATTAGGTTAATTTTGAATAAAAAGATCGTTATGTTTAAATTTTGAATTTAATATTTGAAAATTACTGAAACTGAATTTTGAATAATTAATAATGATTAACTAATTAAATATTTTAAAGTGACTAATTAAATATTTTATAGTTTCTAATTTAATATTTTAAAAGTTTCTATTACCTAACACCATGATCCCATTTTTGTAGGTCGTAATAAGTGGGAAAATCTTAATATAGTTTAAACTAACAGGCTTTGCCCGCTACACTGGTCAGATTCTCTAAAGGAACCTTTAATCAAATGTATCACTGAATTTGACCTTGTTTTTCAAGGATGGTGAATTCTTGTATTTTAAGGGGACTCTTCACTTACTTGAAAACAAGGTTGTTTTCAAATTTCTCATTTAAATTTGAATATTTTTAAACGATTTTTTTTACATTGGATAGCTCAGGTCAATCTCTAATATTGAATTTTTTTTCTTTTTTGATTTCGATACCAGATTTTTTAAATAAAGGTACTTTCCCTTTCAGAACCAGTTCAGAAAGAGAAAATACCCTTATTAAAAAAATCTGTGACCAAAATCGAAAAAGTACAAAATGACTATATTAGAGGTCAACCTCAGCTATGCAATGCAAAGAAAATTGTTCAAAAATATTCAAATTTAAACGAGAAATCTGAAAACAACCTGTCCATAGGTTTAACAATACGGAGCGAGTGTTTTCAAGTGAGTGGAGAGTCCCCGTAAAGCAATATGGATCTTTAACTAGAATGTCATTCCATAATGCTGGAAAACGATATGAATGACAAGTGGCATTCATGTTGTTCTTCAGAGTTAATTAATAGCTCAGTGCTGCGCTATAATATTTTCTAATGTGTCAGACAAAATTTGGACCAATTCTTTTAGTTGATCCTTCATGGTAGGATTTGGTAAAGAACAATACTAAAGCTATCTTTGAAAAAGAGTCAAACTAACAATGCAGGTCTCATCAAAATTCGTTCAGTAGAACTTTTTTTAAAAGGCAAATCTTTCACAATCAGGTTCACCTGATTCTTGAACTTTTCTTCATAATGCTATAACTAAGCAATTTAAAACAATACGCAATATGCTAAAACCATCCTTGAAAAATTATCTAATTAACAATGCAAGTCACATCAAAATCCATCTAGTGGAACTTTTTAAAAAAGCCAATCTTTCATAACTGGGTTAACCTAATTATAAAACTTTCTCCCAATGCAACATGCTAAAACCTTCCCTGAAAAATTATCTAACAAAGAGTGCAAATACCATTAAAATCCCTTCAGCAGAACTCAAGTTATTAAGCAGCCAGAACAAAATTCCCATTTGCATTTTATATATATAGAAGATGAGGAACTTCTCTTTTTGTGAAAATTGCTCGTTGTAACCGGGATCTCGTATAGAACTGTATATATAAAATCTGTACATTTATTAGAACATTAACATATTGTATACATATTTAGAAATCACTCATAAATGTATATGGGATCATTCCATATGAAATTTTTCCAATCAATGAACTGAATATAAATTTAAAAGCAACGTTAAAAATGCCAGAATAAGCAAACATTCAGCAGACTAGTTTCGGTAACATTTAGCGTACCGTCCTCCGAGGACGGTATGCTAAATGTTACCATAACTAGTCTGCTGAATGTTTGCTTATTCTGGCATTTTTAACGTTGCTTTTAAATTTATATCATTCTGCGCCAAGTTGCATCTTAATATTAAATGAACTGAATCTTGACAGCTTAAAAAACAATAATTCTACAAAAAAAATTGACCAGTTAAAAATTTTCATTATTTTATATTATGCATTGATTATTAAAGACTTTCCAACACTAACAATATAATAAGAAATTTCATTTTAGAAACATCTTTTTTTTTTTTTCCCCCTAGAATGAAATATCTAAATAAGCAACTTAAAAAAACAGATAAGTTAGTAAAGATCCATTTTCGGCAATTGCTGTTTATATCCGGTAATGTGTGTGGATACAGGATTTGTACACATTTCATTAAATAAAAATCAAGGACTTTTAAGGATTTTCAAGGACCAAAACTAAAAAAATTTAAGGATCTCCAAATTGAATAAACTAATGAATTATAATGCATTTTTTAATAAAGAGTTTCATTTTTGTAATACAAGTTTTAAACATTCAAATGGCCGAAGGGGTTCAGTGTGTGGCAGTAGAAATTTAGAAATTTTTAAAATAACAAATACTACAGAACTAAAAAAAATTAACGATTGCAAACTTAGTGTGCAAAAGGGGAAAAAAAGGTGTGTGTGTGTGTGGGGGGGGGGAATCCAAAATTTTGGAAGGGAGTATTAAGATGATTATTTAGCTATATTGTCACTTCAAAGTGTAGGGGAGAGGATGGTATAGGAGGGAAGTAATTTTTTTTTTTTTTTTTTTTTTTTTTGGGGGGGGGGGGGGAGTTTGATTAGATGATTATTTATTTATCATTACTGTAGAGTTACAATTAGGGTAGAAAAATAATTAAATATTAAAGAGCTTCAATGTTTTTTAACTTTGTATATCTTGTACAAGGAAAGGAACAGCAGATTTTTTTTTTGGTGGGGTGGAGGAGAGGAAGGATGATGAGATTATTTGTTGTTGCAATAAAGAAACAAAACAGATTTATTTATTTATTTTAATTTTAAACCTTGTAAGCTGGGGAGGTAAGAACGCAACAGAAAGCAGGAGGTTTTTTTTTGGGGGGGGGGGGGGGGGAAGAGGTTGATTAGATGATTGCTTAATTATTTATCATTACTAAAAATTTACACTTGAGGAAGAAAAAAAAAATGGAAGCGTTTTAAAGACTAAATTTTGTGCGGTAGGAAACAGGGGGAAGGAAGAAGAAATTCCAGGTGGACAGAAATTAAAGGATTATTTATTGTTACTGTTAGGCAGGCCGCACACTAAGGCAACACAAGCAACATGAAGTATGACTTAGCAGAAGAAACAGGTCGAAAGAAAGAAGAAAACTCTTTCAAACCTGTTGTTTTTTCTTCAGAGTCTAACAACATGTTGCATGAGTCACCTCAGAGTACAGCTTAAATTACAATAAAATAACAAATAGAGGTAAGAAAGTTAAAATAAATTAAAGAGGTTTCAAGATTTTTAACTTTCTGAGCTGGGGAGCAAATAAGGGGAAGCAGAAATTTTATGGGTGGGGAGTAGAAAGTTTATTAGATGATCAATTACTTATTGTTACTAAAGACTTATAATTAGGACAAAAAAGTTTTTCATTTAAACAGTTTTAAAGAATTTAATTATTTATCGTTACTAAAGAATTATAATTAGGACAAAATTTTTTTCTTTAATTTAAAGTTTTAAAGACTTTAAATTTTGTGTGCAAGGAAAATTGGGGGGTGGGGGGGGTGCTAAAGGGGAGGGATGGCAATTTTGGATTAAGGGGGAGATTTCAAGTGGTTAATTATTGTTATAATAAAGTAACAAATAGAGCAGAAAAATTAAAAAAAACAAAGACTAAAGGTTTGTTTATGTTTTTGGGAACTGTCGATGTGAGTCTTTTCAAGTTCATCTAGATGCGGAAAAGTTCTTTCGCTTCCAGAATTAAATTGAAAAAAAATCCCGCAGAGTTTTTTTATGATATCCATTTTCAAAGAAAGCAACAAGTTCATACGTTTTGCCATTTTTTATACACTGTACAGTACGTAAGCGAATGGCGTAGTAAAGCAAACCTAAAACTTGTTCCGCGAGCAGTGCTTACCATCCGCACCAATAGACTGCGACTTTTAGTGACGTCAACATTTTCGTATGTAACTGTTCTCCCCTCTCAATGTCAATCACAAGCGAAAAAGAACGCGTCTTTGGAAGAATCCGAACAATAGATTAAGGGCGTGTGAATGCATTCCAAGTGACAGAACAGGAAGGGTACATTCTTGCGATAAGCAAAGCCAAGCAATTTTACTAAAACTTTTTTTTTTTTCCGTGCATAAGTGAAAGGTGCATTTTAGGTTTCTCGTATAAATGAATAAGTGTTAGCATTGTTTTCCTATTTCGCAGGCCGGGCCTGCGGGAAAAACACGTATAACGGAGGTCATGTATAAGTGAGCGATCACTGTATTTAAAAATAATAATAATGTTCCACTGGATTACTGTACAAACCTTCCAATCAGTCCTCCATCTGAAAGCTGGGGCATCAATGTCTGAGATCTACGGAGAGCTTCCCTTCGTCCTTTACTCAGATTCACAGCATCTCTGAGGGCAAACATCCAGTTATCTAAACCTTTTGAAGACCACAGTAACAACTGATCTTCTGTCCCAACACGGACAGCAATTACTCCATCTTGCTTCTTATCAATCCACTGAAGATCATCAACATCAGCAAGATTTACCTAAAGAAAACATATGCCTAATTAAACAAAAAAAAAATTACAATATCTATAGCTATTAAAACAAGAAGTAAGGATCACAGACACAACAAAAATATAACAAAACGAGAACTTAAAATGAATATGCATAAAAAATTAACTAAAAAAAAAATCTTGGTTATTAAAAGTTTTTTTTTCTTTTTTTCTCTGCATATACATAATGCACAGAATTTTAGTACATGACTATGCGATGTTTAAGTGCCGAATAACATTTTAATTTTCCCATAATAAGATATATCTTCGGTTATAAACAGGCTTAGGGAATAACATCATCATTCTACTTGCAACTGGCGGGTGGATTTTCTGACAGGGCGAGTAAACTTTTAACAGTATTTTCAAAACTATAGGCTATAGAGAATATACCAAAAACTTTTTGATATTTTTATCTGTTACCCATATTTTGCAACTCTCCCAATTGCCACAGTTTGAAATTGGTACAATATACCAAAGTGGTAAAATATACCAACCATTTTTTTTATTTTTTTATACTGTTACCCATAGTTTGCAACTCTCCCAATTGCCACAGTATAAAAATGATACTAAGTTTCCCTAAGTTAGCACTAATTTTACTTAAAACTTTCCTCTATTGTATATTTTTCTTTATTTTATAAAAAAGAAAACTACGAAAATGTTACTAGGAAAATGCATTCTAAGGATTATTTTTGCGATTGCGTAAATTTTGTCATAACAATTTTCAACTGTACATCTTGCTGATCGATCAAAAAAATATCCCTGGCTGGTAAGATTTTCTGAAAATTTCTAATCCCTGGTTATAATCAATTGCTTCTTGGTGACAAACATGTCCAGACTGTCTAATAATGGAAACTGCTTCAAAATGATAACATTGACATTTTCTGAAAATTTGTTTGCCTTTTCAATCAGATAAAAATTTATGCTATTTAATTTTTTGATATCTAATCTGAATAAGTAAACATACTACTTACTTTATGCATTTAATAATAAAAATGCCTATATGTCAGAAATTAGCCTGTTTGAACTTAAGAGCAGCTTTAATAACAAACAAGAAAGAAAAAATCATGCTTCAAGCATAGATTATGAAACCAGGGGCGCCATTTCAGAACTTTCTTGGGGGGTGGGGGGCAAAGATTTTTTAAGGGAAGTTGCATAGCTAAGTGTAGGATTCAGGCGTCTCCCTCCCCTCTTCCCCAAACAAGAAACGTAAACTAAGTCATGCTTACAAAAACAGTAAAAACTTTGAATATGGAAACCCAAGAACCAATAAACATTTCGTTTTAAACAGGTTTCCGTCTTAGCAGGTAAAATTTCAATATATTGAATATGAAAATTTTTCTTTTTTGACAGGATTCTATTATAGGTTCCATTTTTACAGTATCCTCAAAGACCTTTAAACCATCCGCTCTATAGTACAGCTCTGAAAGGAGATGTATTACAGTAAAACTTGTGAAACTGAAGCCTGTCTATAACAGAATTCTTTCTCAAAGAGGGAAAAATTCAAATTTCGATGAAAAAACATCATACAATTATACTTGCTAAAACAGAGACCTGTCCAAAATGGAACTTTTTTCTAGTCCTTTTCGACTTCTTTTTTTTTTCAGGTTTTACTACAGGCGTGCCATTTTAAGAGTTTCCTGGCGAATGACAAAGAAAAACTTTCTTTGAGGAATATGAAACATTCAGAATTGCACAACATGCAGAACTGCACGAATCTCACAGAAAATTGGAAAATCCCACACAATAAAAAAAGCTCTGCGTGATTTTTTTCTCCTTAACTTCTTTCACGGATCACGGACATGTGATTATTCTGCAAATTTTTTTAATTTTCGTGAAAGTCCATGATTTTTTTTCTTTCGAAATCCACAAAATCAATTTGTCAATGGATCACAGAAGGAAATCGCAAATTTTGCAAAAAAAAAAAAAAAAAAAAAAAACAAATTGTCGTGGAAAAAATTGCTAATTTCTCCAAACTACAGTGGAAAATATTGCTAATTTTATCAGAGATCGCGAAAAGAAATGCAGATTTCATCAAATGATAGTAAACTAAAATGTCGAATTTTGCAAAAGGATTGCAAAAGAAATCGCAAATTTCGTCAAAAGATTGCTCAAAAAATTACGAAAATTTAGTCAAACAATAGAGGGGAATTTCGTCAAACTGTTGTGAAATAAGATACAAAATTTCGTCTAACTATCGCGGAAAAAATTACTAATATTATTAGTCGGTGGTAGAAAAAAAATCACGAATTTCAACAAATAATCGTGAAAAAGAAGCGCGAATTTTGTCAAAAGATCAGTTGGTCACAGAAAAATAGTGTGAATTTAGACAAATGGTCGCGAGAAAAAAAACAATTTCGATAACGGTTGCAGAAAAAACCTGTGAAGTCCATGAAATGGTCGCGGAAAAAATCGCAAATTTCGTCAGATGATCGTGAAAAAGAATCATGAAATTCAATCAGTCATGAGATAATCAGCCCATGAACGTCATGAATAGGTCACGAAATTTGCAACTTTTGTGATCTATGGTGATAAGAATAATTTCTATTAGTGATTTTCTGCAAGTAAAGGTGAGGTAAAGCGTTAATAGTTTCAAATTGCGTTTTCGCTATTTTGAGGTGGGTTCATGTTAATACTATTTTTCGAAGAAATCTTGAATATTTTTCCGATGATATTTGAACATTAATGAATACTATAATATATCTTCATATTTCTACATAAAAGGTGAAGTTTATATTAAAGATATAATTGTAGGTTTCTTTTACAATAAATGTATTAAAATATGGATTAATTTTCTTTTATTTCGGGTCAGGTTGCCTTTCAATGGAAATCCTTTTAGCGGTCTTTGGATTTATATGAAATTACAGTCCTGCGTCAGGTAGGTCGACGTATTTTCTTCGTTGCGAGTGAGGTACACTTTAAGTTTTTCGGATTGCGCTTTATCTCTTTCGGTCAGAGTCAGGATGATCTAGTTTTTCACAAGGAGGTCCTGAATATTTTTCAAATAAAAAAATTTATTTGACTATTAATGGTGGACCATAGTAACAACCCATGTGTTCATTTCTGTACATAAGGGATAAAATTATAGACTACTTTAAAATAAATGTGTTAAAATATGAAGTAATTTTTTTTTAATTTTGGGATTTGGTGGAAGTCTGTCGGTTTTGGGGTTGAAGAAATTGTTTTGTCGGGTGCGCGCAGGCTCCATTCCTTGACGTTGAAGAATTTTGAGAGTGTACCATATATAATATGATTTAATAAAGCAAATATTTAAATAATTTTATAACATATTGCAATGATTGCAGTAAATATAATGTGACACTAATAATACAAAAAAGTAAAAAAGTCAGATAATTAAGAAACCTTCACCCCCCCCCCCCCCCCGAAAAAAAAAAAAAAACTACCCCTGAATTTCTAGCCATGAGAGGATTAGTTTTCCTCTGATCAAGTTGTGCACAGCTGAGAAGCAATTGATAAAAGAAATGTCTCATGTATTTTTAAAATTAGCCAAAGTACGATATATGTCTCACCTTAAGAAACTTCGAAAAGGAATTTTTTTCTGATCATTATTAATTTCTATGCATAAAGCATTTATTTATTGCATATGTTTTTATTGCAATCAAATCTGATAAATTATTTTAGCGTTTGAGCAATTTTTCAATTTTTGTTTGGGTATGGCAATTAATGGTTGATAAATTTTCTGAAAAATCAAATTCCTTGTGGGGGGGCTCAAATGGCACCTCTGTATGAAACACTTTCCAACACATTCAGAATAATGTAACAAAACTTTTACATTAATTTACACTGTTTAAATTACACACGTAAGTAACACCATTTAAAAAATTAAAATATTATGTCTAATTAAACCATATGGAAATGCATAACACATTTCAAAACCCAATTTCAGCTGTTCCCATCTACAATCGGAAAATTATCTGAACTTTTTCAGCAACTCTGTTTATGATATATTGATTTGTATCTATTAACTACATGCATGCCAAAATTTAAGTTCAATTGAAAATTACCCTTCAGCAATTTCCTCTAATAAGAATGGTACGTAAATACTTTTGTGCAGCCCTGTATGAGGTACAGAATTTATGTATAGTAACATGCAAAAAATTAGTTACATTTAAAAGGGCATACCGAATTTTAAACCGTATACTCCAGCAATTATTTTTCAAAGACAGTACTGTAACCGATTTTTTTTTTGTGTCCCTGTAAATGAAAAAAAAAAGCTATCAATACCCTGTTCTAACGTGATTGTAGTGAAATTCAGTGATTCATATCAGTTTCAATACATTTGAAATAGTATTTTATATATAATATATATATATTTTATAGTAGTAGTGAAATTCAGTGATTCATATCAGTTTCAATACATTTGAAATAGTATTTTATATATAATATATATATATTTTATAGTAGTAGTGAAATTCAGTGATTCATATCAGTTTCAATACATTTGAAATAGCGTAATGTCGTTAAAATACTCTGCAAATGATTTTTTCCCATATACCATAAAAGCAATGGAATACTTTTGAGTACCCTTGTAAATGAACTATTAATCCTACATATTTCACATACAATACCAAACATGCTTTGGTGACCCTAAATAACCTTTATCAAGTGCATGAAAATCCGAGTATATTTGCGCGAGTTAGAGCATGCACAGGCAGACAAACCGAATGCATAAACACTTTTCAACTTTCTTGGATAGTGTTAAAAACACTTAAAACAATAATTAAAACTTTAAAATTTAAACATTCAGAAATAAATTGACTTTTTTAAAATATAGTTATTTTTCAACTTATATGAAGAAAATGTGCCTTTGTAAAGTATTTTCATTAAATGTTGCGATTAAATGAAAATGTATAGAAAATTTTAAAAATAACACTAATAATCCATCTATTCAAACATTAAAGCTTTACTAATTCAAATTTTAAATATAGGAATTATTTTACTTTTTTCCAATAAATATATTTTTCATAAAATACAAAAACCTCTCATTTTATAATACATTAGAACATGTGAAAGTAGAACTTGTCTATAACATAATCATATCTTAAACAGAAAAAAAACATAGTCCTGATAGAAGGAGTGCTATATAATTGTACCTGCCAAGAAAAAACTTGTCTAAAATAGAATTTTCTTTTATTCCTAATAGGGATTAATAAATATTATACAATACACTCTTACCAAATATGGAAGGCAAGTTGGCTGAATACTTTAGTCAAATAAATTCAGGCAAATAATATTTTTTTCTTCTTTTTTTTGCAGTGCTTTCCCCTTAAATCCAAACTTGCTATTTTCCATTATATTCATGCACTCATTTTTATACTTACATGCAGAACAAAATTTGCAAGTAATTCTTATTCATATACTATGAAAGAAGTCGATTGGTACTTTTTTATTTCCTTTAAAAGCTAAAAATCTTTCTAAAAGTGGTATCAAAGTTGGAGATTTAAATCGATTATAGCAAGACCTATTGGGGTACAATCGATTATAAATATAGAATATTTTTATAGAAAAATGCTATTCATTTCAAAAGCACTTGGATATTAACGTCATCAAATTTTACGCACACATAAAATATATGTGTCAGGAAGATTAGCACTGTTTAGTATTATTAATTTTTTTAACAACAGTTTTATGTACATTTAATACAAAATATTGTAGCATTATATTTCAGTATATTAATAAAAAATTTAATGCTAACTCAACCCAATTATAAGTTGTATTGTTAAGTTGTTTAAGTTATAAATAAATGCAAATAATTACATTTAGACATAAATAAATGTATTTAGCTTGCTGAATGTTTAATCATCGTGAATTTAAACAAGTCTTATAACTTTAATAAATAAAATGTAAAATATTGTACTAACTTTTATGTTTTAAATTATGAGTGAACACATATCATTTGCATGCTGTTTTGCATTTGCACTTAGAAAAATTACAGTTAATCACATAAATCTAAACTTAAACGCATGATACAGGGCTTGAATTTGAGGGCAGGATGGCGGGATTCGCGCCCAAAATTTTCAAATCCCGCCCAAAAAATTTCATCTTTTTCTGGAAAATTTTCCATTTTGGAACTACGATCAACTCACACGAACGCCTTGCGAATTTCGTGATATTTTTGCATGACTGATTAGACACATTTCGCGAGTTTTTTACCGCGAAAGATCGTTGAAATTCACGATTTTGTCCCGCGACCGATAGGCAAATTTCACATTATTTTCCCGCGACCAATAGGCAAATTTCACATTATTTTCCCGAGATCGTTTGACAAGTTTCGCATTATTTTCCACGAGCGATTTGCGATGTCAGAGGTGATTCTGTTCCCAATTTTCTGAAACTTTAAGGCATTCAAGTCTCGAAAATTATAAAAAATCAGTCATCAATTCGGAAAATATATATTCTATATATATAACAGAAAAATATCACGAATTTTGACAAATGATCGCTGAAAAAATAAATTTCGCCAATTGTTCCTAGAAAAAAATCGCCAATTTCGTCGCAAAGGATAGCGGAGAAAACAGGAATTTCGTCAAATGAGCGCGAATAAAAAGCAAATTTCAGCAAAAGATCGCGGGAAAAAACGCGAAATTCATCAAAAGATCGCGAAAAAACGCAAATTCCAGTAAAGGATCGCGGAAGAAACGGGTTTTGATAAAGGATCACGGGAAAAATGCAAATTTTATCAAAGGATCGCGGAATAAACACGAATTTTGTCAAAGGGCCGATAGAAAAGACGCGAATTACATCTAAAGATTGCAAAAAACGCAAATTTTATTTAAAGATTGCAAAAAAACTCAAATTTTATCTAAAAATTGCAAAAAAACCACAAATTTTATCTAAAGATTAAAAAAATTTGCAAATTTTATGAAAGGACAGCAAAAAAACGCAAATTTTGCCAAAGGATCACAGAAAAACGGGAAATTTGTCAAAGGATCCCGGAAAAACATGAATTTCATCTAAGGATTGCAGAAAAAACACAAATTACGTCAAAAGGATCGTGGAAAAAACATGGATTTTGATTGTGGAAAAAACGCGAATTTCGTTAAAAGCTCGCGGAAAAACGCAGATCTCATCAAAGGATCGAAGGAAAAAACGCGAACTTCATCAAAGGATTGAAGGAAAAAAACGAGACAGTCTCTAGAAAAAACAGAACACAAATATCTATGTTTATTATTGTAGGTATAGTTTTTAATCTGAAATTATATACAGAACTAATTTTGAAAAAGTGGGTTTAACCGGAACCCAACTTGCAGGAATCTACACTCAGCCTGAAATTAAACTGAACAACAAAAAAAGTTTACTCGACCTGCAACAAAAAATAATAGCGCTGGGAGAGGATTTCCCAATCCCTTTCCATCCCCTGCTGCAACCTTTTAGAAAATTTGCTGTGAATTTCAGAATTTTTTTTTTTTACTCAGAATCAGCCGAGAATTTCATGGTTACTTTTTGAGACGAAATTCAGTTTTATCCCGCGGCAGATCGACGAATTTTGCAATTTTATCCTGCAGTCAATCGATGAATTTCACGAGAGAAAATTTATGGGTTTTCTTCCTACGCCCAATTGGCATATTTCATGATAGTTTTTCCCATGACAGAAAAAGGAAAATATCCAAAATGGTGCACCTAAAAAGGACAAAAAGTGTCACCGTGTGCTGCGCTCTGTCAAATTGGTCTAGATTCAGTACTAATTAAAAATAAGATTAGAAGGACTGCAAAGATCTCATGGTGCACATGAAAGAAAAATTCTGAGCTCCAATTAAACATATTTAGAAGCACCAAACTAGTTGATTCTTGCAATTCACTGAAATTAGAACTTGACAATTTAAAGTTAACCCACATTTCTCGTGTAATAGAAGAAATGAATCAGCAGTTTTTATTTAAAAATTTGGACTTTGTTTAAAATTTGAATGCACAGAAGCTTGTCCAAAGAAAATATCAGGGAGTCGGGTTTTGACTATAATTCCATCAAGGATATAATAAAACAATTTTGTTCAAAAATGGATATTGATGATGCCATCACCGAATATACATTGTTTATGCAAGTAGTTAAAAATAAAAGCATGTCAGATATTGCAAAGTTTTCTGAAATTTTTTTAAGAGAACATAACTATATGTTTCCAATAATTTCCAAAGTTATTAATGCTGTGCTTGTGCTGTCTGTCAAAAGTTTTACCTTGTGAAAGAGGATTCACGGCCCAAAATCGAATTAAAATCTAAATTTAGAATTTCATTAAAAAAACCCATCATTAAAGACTCATAACATTTAGATGAAAGTTGGAAAATAGACTGTATAAAAGCTACCTTTTTTAAATAAAAAACATTTTGCATAATTACATAGTTGTTGATTTAAATTGCTTGAATGGTATTTCCTTATGTCTGTATTAATGTAATTCTTTAAATAGCACGTAAAATAACAGTGGGTTTTAAAGATTTTATTTTTCCCTCCCAAATAGCTCAAATCCCCTCTATTTATAAATGTTGGTAGGGAAACTCCCCTCATAGGAAAAATTGAATTTCAAGCCCTGTTATATGTGTATGTTATGCAAAAAATTTTTAAATGAGTTACACTCATTCATACAGACATACAGAGTAAATATAAGAATAGCCAGTTATATCTGAAATCCTCAAAATATTAAATAGCAGCACTTCTATCACTCAGTGAGATTATTAACATTCAGTGTTTCAAAATAATAATAAATTGCTGCCTTTGCAATCCAAAACTAATTTCTTTATTTGATGTATATGAGTTCAAAAGTTTAAATATATACATATATATTCAACCTCTACTGAAGAAGAAATACAATGAGAAAATAAGATTCTGGCTATTTATTCTTTTATTTCCAGAAATTTCTTATTACTTGCTATGCTTAGTTTATATAAAAGAATGAATAATTTGATTACTTAAAGGAAATTATGACATTGCAAATTATATTGGATTTAAATATTTTTAAATGAAATGCTTTTTGTGCCAAATAAAAACTTGCTTTTTTACAAACTTACTGTACTTAATTTTTTTGCAAGTCTAAGGAATTAAGCATACAAAAATTATTTAAAGATTTTTTTTCATATATTCATAAGGCAAAATACCTATAGAAACTTTCCAAATTATGTTCATCTTAAATTTTAATACTTTTTTAAGTCATTTTAAACATTTAGAAAATTTATGATTTTAATCAATGATTTAAAAAAAAAAATCAGTTGATTAAAATCACGATTTAATCTCTGGTTTAAATCATCTGATTAAAATCATTGCCACCCTAAGTGATCGCCAAAATTTTTAGAATCTCGCCAATAACAAATAGCCAATATTTTAACACTGCAATGAAAGATATATTACTCTCTGTGAAAGAATGAATAAATTAAAATTGTTTGACAAAAATTAATTATGATTAGTTATAAAAATTTCGATAATTTCTATTAATCTTAAAAAACTTTCCTAAAAAATAATGATAAAAGAAATAAACAAAAACATATCAATACACATGATAAAATCTCGCATAATCAGGTCTATTAATGATTAGGCTGAAACAATAAGAGGAATAAATAACAAACTAAAAACATTTTATTTCATAATGAAAGTATCACATCTAATTTTATATTCACAAAAATAGAAGTTTGCATTATTTAAGGTCCCAAAAGCTTTTAACATCATTTAGAATTTTTTTTAATGGATCGTTATTTCCCCTTCTTCACACGAATTCCACCAAAAGTTGCAAATTAAAATGAGATTTGGCGAGTTATCACTAGTATACCTGTCTAACATAAAAATAACAAAAAACATTATGTTTCATTATTAGCATCAAGGTGTTTGAAATATTACAAAAATTATATCAAGCTGTTAAAATTTTAAATATCCAAATAAATAATGCATTAAATTTCTATTCTGAAATTAAAAAAAAAAAAATCAATATGTACTTTAAAAATTAAAAACACATTTGGTATCCAGAATCCAGCTACCGAATATTCAACTTAAGAATTAAAATTCATGCTGAATATGTGATATTCAGCCAAAATATTCACTAAATATAATTCACTATTTGTTACATCCCTAGTTCTGAACAATTCCATTTTCACAAGTTTTATTATAAATTTTCCTTATCTCTCTAATTCCATTTGCTCACTATCATCCTAGGATAGTTTTTTACATATCTATTAGTTATAAAAGAAATATTTTTGTCTGTGTGTGTATCTGTCTGTGATGGCAAAGGAAATCTCCTTCAAGTAGGGTTGTATTGTGAAAATTTGGATGAGGTAAACGAATGCACCTTAGGCTCAGATTTTTCATTTTTTGATAATTAGCTGAGATATTAATTAAAAACCCTAATGACCATCACAAAATATGATTTTCCTTTTTTTAGGAGTATTCTGCCTGTGAATTTGCAGATGCTCTGCAGTCTTTTACACAGATGAATGTGGAGCAATCTGTTTTTCTACATTTTGACACAATGTTGCTGAAGGCAGCGGGGCCCCCAACTTTAAGGGTGTACACTATCAAAATAGACCCCCAATATTAGATTCAATTGGAAGGATTTTCGTTTAAAAATATAAAATCATTGAACACTGATTTAAAGCATATTTAAGATTATTATATATGTTACTGATCGTAATTAAAATCTCTCGTACGAGGGCGCTGTGTCAGCGCCGTAATTTTATTTATTATTCCAATCGTCTGCGTGTTGACGATAGATTGTAATTTAGTTACTAGTGAGTGGAAACACTGAATTTTTGTTGTTGTTGTTATTGAAATTATGGAATGTTTTGACTTGGAAACGGCCAGAGAGACTGTTTCACTCTTAACAATTATTGTTTTAAAATAAAGAAATATACAGTTCACTGCGAAGAGTTCCTTAAAAATGGTGTCATTGACTAACTTATTGTTTTATTCTTAACAGAAATTGGTCCTTCGAGGCCAAAGTAAACGGATTTATCGTTTGCTTTTAGAGTCAAGAATCAGCGACGAGACTTGGTTTCTTCGAATAAGGTAGGACTTTTTCTTTAACATGTCTACTGAATTAAAAAATATTTTGACAAAAAAAAGAGTTTTAAAATGTAAAATTACTAAATTTGTGAGTGAAATTAAATTAAGTGACTCTGATGAATGT
Organism: Maratus speciosus; assembly: GCA_963932465.1. Lineage (NCBI taxonomy): Eukaryota > Metazoa > Arthropoda > Arachnida > Araneae > Salticidae > Maratus > Maratus speciosus. The sequence goes on along the minus strand of OZ010788.1, from coordinate 605,077,973 downwards.
TCTTTAGAACTTGTAAATACGAAATGTGATCAATTCAATACAGAATTGAAAGAAATGTTTGATAAAATTTATTCATTGTGCGATGAGGAGGAAATTGATAAATATATCGGTGAACAATCATCGATTGAAAAAGAGTTAGATGAAACTTGGTTAAAAATTAAAAGAGCGAAACAAAAACAAATAAATGTTCGTAATGAATCAAAGCCGAAACAAGAGAATAGTGTAACGGAAGTTCGACTTCCCACGATTAATCTACCTTCTTTTAGTGGAAACGTACAGGATTGGATATATTTTAGTGATCTTTTTAAATCTAGCGTTCACAATAATAGCGCACTTTCGGGTGCTCAAAAGTTATCATATTTGAAATCTTCGCTTCATTCTGAAGCTGCAAAAGTTGTACAAAGTATAACGATTTCAGATGATAATTATCAAACAGCGTGGTCCTTATTAGAGGAAAGATATTCCAATAAAAGACAACAAGTGTTTGCTCACATTAAAAAATTAATGTCCATTAATTCAATACAAAGTGAAACACCTAGTGCTATTCTTAATTTAGCAGATACCGCCAGTGAATGTATCAGATCTCTAGAAATTCTCGATCAAAAAATTGAAGGGTTTGCGGATACAATAATAACTTATATATTGTGGCAGAAATTAGATGGGTCCACAAAATTATGGTTTGAACGTGAACAAAAAAAAGACGAGCTACCAAAATTAAAAGAATTAATCGAGTTTTTAAAAAGACAAGCGAGAACACTGCAAGTTTCCAAACCTCTTATAAACAATGTAACTCCTAAACGCAATACTCAACAACGAATCACTAGTATGGTATCTACATCTAATGGTAAAAACTCAAAAACATTTAAATGTGTTAAGTGTCAGAGTAATGAATTCCACGGTTTGCACAAATGTCCAGAATTCTTAAATCTTTCAGTGGCTTCTAGATATGAATTCGTAAAGAAAAATAATATTTGTTTTAACTGTTTAAAATTCCACTCGGTTAGAAATTGTAAATCTACTTATTCTTGTCAGAAATGTATGAAAAAACATTCGAGTTTACTGCATTTCGAGAATGAAAATGAAAAGCAAATTCAAAACAGCGATAGAAAAAATGAATTTATTTCAAAACCCGAGGTCAGTGATTGCAATACCCAAAACCAGAATCAAATCGTAGCGCATTCAAATCTAGACCCGAATGCTGCAACATTTCACATTTCTAACGAAAGAGCATTTTCAGGTACATCTGTTTGTGAGATGAATTATTTAAGTTCTGGCATCTTATCAACTGTCATTGTTTATATTAAAAATAAATTTGGTGAATTTAAGCCGTTAAGAGGTTTGATTGATGCTGGATCAATGAGTAATTTCATTACGATTCAGTGTGCTGATTATTTAGGAATTAAGAAAGAAAAAATAAAAGTTGCGGTTTCAGGATTAAATGGCATCTCCGTGAATATTAACTCCAAGGTAAAAGCATTAATTTCGAACAATTCAAATTTTAAGGCGGAAATAGAACTTCTTTGTGTACCAAAAATATCGGATACTATTCCAGTAAATCGGATTAACGTTCCAACAGAACAATACCTTAATAACATTAAATTAGCGGATCCAGAATTTTACAAACCTGGAAAAATTCATGTTCTTTTGGGAGCTCAAATATTTTATGATCTTTTAGAAGTCGGTCGAATTGAAGTCCCCAATTCTAATTTAAAATTCCAAAACTCGGTATTTGGATTCATTGCCTGTGGAAGCGTATTAAATCCTAACAATCAAATCACGCAAAATACTCATTGTGGGCTTGTTTGTAACTATGAAGATTTGACAAAAGAAGTTCAAAAATTCTTTCAGTTAGAAACATTAGGGATAAAAGACGATCCCACATGTACTGACGAAGATAGAGCATTAGAAATATTCGAAAAATCTGTATCTTATAAAAATAAACGTTACGAAGTTACCTTACCATGGAAAAAAGATTGGCGAGAAATGAATGACAATCTCAAAATAGCCAATAATAGACTAAACTGTCTTAAAGTGAAAATGAAGCGAAAATTAGAGCTTCGTGCTCAATATTGTGAGACTTTGAAAGATTATGAAAATAAAGGAATCATAGAAAAAATAACGGAAACGCACAAGCCAGTGGAGAAACCACTTTTTTATCTTCCACATCAACCTGTCTTTAGACAAAGCCTGACAACAAAAATGAGAGTAGTCTTCGATGCCAGCTCACACGATGTTGGCGAATTATCGTTAAATGATTGTCTTTGGCCAGGTCCAAATCTAAATCCAAACATATTCGATCTACTTATCAATTTTAGATTAAACAAAATAGCATTGATAGGTGATATAGAAAAAGCCTTTCTGCAGATATCCCTAGCGGAGAAAGACAGAGATGCAGTGAGGTTTTTATGGATTGGAGATAGAGGTATAGAAATATATCGCTTCAACCGAGTTCCTTTTGGTATGAATGCTTCCCCGTTTCTTCTTGCTGCTACTCTAAGAAAACATATCAAGAAATTTCAAGTTAGATATCCTACAACAACAAAGTTATTAGATAGGTGCCTCTACGTTGATGATTTCATCGCTGGTGCTGACAACTTGCAAGATGCGTTAGAAATCTCTCGAAATGCTGTTTATATTATGAGCGAGGCAAGTATGAAACTCAGAAAATGGTCAACTAATGATAACGATTTGATGGAGCAATGGAAACAAGAAGGGTTTGATACTCAGCCTCTACACAACCCAATTGAATTAGGATTTGACTCAACAAAGGTTCTAGGAATGTCTTGGCATACGAGTGAAGATTGCTTTATCGTAGATGTAAAAGGCTTATTAGAAATGTTATCAAAAAATGAAAACACCAAGCGCTTCATCCTGCGTGCTATTGGAAAAATATTCGACCCTCTTGGCTTGCTCACTCCTTATACTATTCGCATGAAATGCCTATTTCAAGATCTGTGGTTGAGGAAAATTGCTTGGGATGAAGATCTACCAATAGATGTTAAAGAAAAGTGGCTTCAATGGTGTTCTGAGATCCCACGCCTCTCCGACCTAAAAATTCCAAGAATTGTGCTAAATTCAACGAAAGAAGAAAATTCAGATGTGGTAGAGATTCACTGTTTTTGCGATGCTAGTAAGAAAGCCTTCGGCACTGTCATATACCTCAGAATTGTAAAAGAAAATGCTATTGAAGTTAACCTTGTGACTTCAAAAAGTAGAGTTACACCTCTTAAAAAAATCACTTTACCAAGATTAGAGCTATTGGGAGCTTTACTTGCTGCCCGACTAGGTAATGCAGTCAAGAAAATAGTAGATCATAAGAAGCCATCAGATGTGTTCTTCTGGACAGACTCGAAAATCACTTTGTACTGGATTAGAGGTTCTAGTAAAAGATGGAAATCATTCATAGTGAATCGTGTCAACGAGATTCAATCTTTGACGGACTCCAATTCGTGGTTTCATTGTCCGGGAAAGTCTAATCCAGCCGACCTCCTTACCAGAGGCGTCAGTGTTGATATGCTCTTAGAAAAGGATTTGTGGTTTAAAGGTCCCCCCTTTTTGAGAGAAACTGTTCTCCCAACTAATGACTGCAACATCCAAAATTCGCCAGATGACTATTCTGATGAACTAAAGAAAACAGTTAAATGTGAAAATGATAACTCTTTAGTTACTCTAGCTATTTATGATCAAAATTATTTATTAGATTATATTATTAGTGTTAGTAATAATTATATAACTATCATTCGTATTTTATGTTATGTGCTTAGATTTATTCATAACCTTCGAAATGTTAATAGAGTGAAAGATCATCTTACTTCTAAAGAATTGAATGCTGCAGAATTATCACTGATAAAGATGGTTCAACAAAGTGAGTATCAGGAAGAAATAAAATGTCTTCAGAAAGATAATTCGGTACCAAATAAAAGTAAACTAAATTCTTTAAATTGTTTCTTAGATGAAAGTAATATTTTAAGAGTTGGGGGTAGATTGGGTAACTCATATTTGACAACAAATGAAAAACATCCTATGGTTCTGCCAAGTAAGCATCCCCTTACTTTAATTATTGTAAGATATTTTCATTTAAAGTATTTACATGTAGGATCACAAACATTGTTGTACCATATTCGTCGTAAATTTTGGATAACTAATGGTAGAAACATCTGTCGCAAAATAACATATGAATGTGTCACTTGTTTTAAAAACAAGCCTGTATTAGCGAGTCAAGTTATGGGTGACTTGCCCAAAGAGCGTGTTACACCTTCATTTCCATTTTCCATTATTGGAACTGATTATTGCGGCCCTTTTTACATTAAATTCAAAAATCAAAGGAAAGGTACATATAATAATGTGTATGTATGTATATTCGTTTGTCTCTGCACCAAAGCTATTCATCTAGATTTCGTTTCAGATCTCACTTCTGCAGCCTTCATTGCTTGTTTTAAGCGCTTTGTTAGCAGAAGGGGAAAGTGTTCAAAAATATTTTCTGACAATGCAAAAAACTTTGTAGGGGCAAACTTAGAATTGAAAAGGCTTCACAATTTGGTTAGACACCCAGATGAAGCATTAGCTGATTATTTTGCAAGGGAAAATATCGAATGGAATTTTATTCCTCCGAAAGTGCCGAACTTCGGTGGTCTTTGGGAGGCAGGGGTTAAATCATTCAAATTCCATCTAAAACGTGTAATTGGTAACGCGCACCTCACTTTAGAGGAATTTCTGACAGCAATTCTAGAAATTGAAAGTGTTTTGAACTCAAGACCTCTGTCCCCATTGTCATCAGATTTCGACGATTTCGAGACTCTGTCACCGGGTCATTTTCTTATAGGTAGGCCCTTAACGTCTATTATTGAACCCCAGCTCACTGAAATTTCGGAAAACAAACTTAGCAACTGGCAAAAAATAACAAAATATAGCCAGCAAATATGGAAATTATGGAAGCGGGACTATCTGAACACCTTGCAGCAACGTAATAAATGGCAAATAAATAAAAACAATATAAATGTTGGTTCTCTCGTATTGATCAAAGATGAAAATATGCTCAGCACAAAATGGGCAACAGGTAGGATTTCCGAGATATTTCTCGGTAAGGACAAAAAAGTTCGAGTAGTGAACATTCGTCTGCCTAACGGTACAATAATAAAGAGAGATGTGAGAAGTATTTGTCCTCTTCCAATTAATGGAAACTAATTTCTTTAATGTATATATTTGGTATATTTTGAATATATTTTGTTGTTTAATTTCTATAGTATGTTTTATTGTATTCAAATGTAAAGTAATTTAGCCATTTTTCCTTTGTTATTAATTATATCTTTGCATTGTTATATGTAGTATTATGTAATTTTATATTATATATTAGAGTAGTTTTGAAACCTGCAGGTTTCAACGGTCGGGAGTATGTTACTGATCGTAATTAAAATCTCTCGTACGAGGGCGCTGTGTCAGCGCCGTAATTTTATTTATTATTCCAATCGCCTGCGTGTTGACGATAGATTGTAATTTAGTTACTAGTGAGTGGAAACACTGAATTTTTGTTGTTGTTGTTATTGAAATTATGGAATGTTTTGACTTGGAAACGGCCAGAGAGACTGTTTCACTCTTAACAATTATTGTTTTAAAATAAAGAAATATACAGTTCACTGCGAAGAGTTCCTTAAAAATGGTGTCATTGACTAACTTATTGTTTTATTCTTAACAATATAATCAGGGGTAGAAGTGACCAATTCATAGGACATATATAGGACATTTAGAAAATAACGTTATTGGAAATATTTTGCTATAAAAAAACTTTAACAATTAATCTATATTACTTTATAAATTTTCACTAATTAATGATATTAAATCAAGATACAATCTTAAAAAACAAATATAAAATGAATTTTTCCATTGTTGTTTCTTAAGGGTGTATTCCAATCCAAACTGCTTATTTTCTGATTTATTTTTTAATTTATTTTTGCTCTCAAACGCATCAAACTGGGAAATTCTCTTATTTAGAAACTACATGATGTGCCGTGCTTGTCGATTTTTTGATAAATCCAGAAAATATTGCAAAAAATACTGTTAAATTTGGCGTTTTGAACCGAATTTTCCGAAGTGGGAGATCTGGGAATGAAAAAAATGGTCATACTGTGAAAATAATTGTTTAAAAATCAAATTCTAATTAATTGAGCTAAAAATAAAATCACACGGCCTCTTATACATCTCTTCAAAAATCATCACAGCAAGTTTCATGTTTTTACTTTTAAAAATGAGTGAAATTGTCCCAGAAAATTTCGAGCTGTTGAGGGTGGAAAAACATTTTTTCGAATACACCCTTAAGTCTTCTTGGTGAGATGGAAATTTTTAAACCAACTATGTATATTTTCAAAGAAATCTATGATGTTTGAGAAAGGCTCACGTGAGATGATACCCTTGACAAATGCATTGTGAACAATGTGTAAATTACATGTTCCAACATTAATTAAGCCAAATTTTCTTATAGATTATACTTCTCTATCCAAAATTTTAAAAGCTGATTTATTTACAATATGACCATCTGATCCTAACATAAGCAAAATAATTTAGCTCCATTTTAGAGGCTTTCATAACATTCATTATGCTGTTTGCTATGTCTGTTGCAGTTGCATGACCTAAAAGCTCATTTTTAATATATTTTTCAGCGATACCAATTTCCTTACTCCAATACTTCACAAAAATGTCTAATTGTTTTAAGTTCTGGTCATTTAATGTCTCATCCTACATGAGGGTAAAAAGGGGAGATTCTTACTTGAAATCATCCCTAATTTGCTTTAAAAAATATGAGCCAAGGCCATGAGATATGGCATATGATACTTTCTTTGAACTTAACTGTATACCTTGTGGCAAAGAGGAATCTGCAAACATTTCTCAAAATTTGTATTCCATCTGATGACTGAAATGAATAATTATATGTAGCCACGTGAATTATCTGCAGAATCTCGGAGCAGTAGATCTTCTCTTCCTCATTTAAAGTCTAAGTACTCAATCAACTTTTTTTTTTTTTGACATTTAGACTCAAGTTTTATCTGCCACTAGAATCCACAAAGCAAGATTGAGATAAGTCGCTTTGTTTTTCTGAATTATCTTTGTGCTTCGTTTTTTGGCCTGCTGCGTTAATTGTGAACAACCCCTGTTGCTGATGGGAACCAGACACTGACCAAAAAAGACAAAAAGCATGGTAATCATCTTTACCCTTCACAGAATTTCGTCAATCTATGTTCACATTCAGTTATCGCATTAATGTAATGCAATAAATATTCCTTTTCTACATTAAAATAAAATAAAATTTTCGAAGGTATGTTTAAACAAATATGAAAAATCATGTGTTAAGCATAGATTATGAAACACTTTCAAACACTGAATGCTTTAACAAAACTTCGTTATTTAGGGAAATAAGGTACATAAGAGAACTAACTAAGCATTTTAGAAAACACATAAAACATTTTAAAAACTGATTTCAGCAGTTACCGTCCATAGCAAATATGTTTTCAAATTCTTTTGAACAGCTCTGTATTTGATCTGTAGGTTGATATATATACTGTATAATGAGGAAATTTAATTAAGCAAGAAAACACATAACAGGTTGAAATTTCTCATTCAGCAATTTATACTAATAGATGTGCTGGCAAGATCTAGACAACTATTAAAAATTAGGTTAATGAATATCTTAAATTATCTACAAATCACCAAGCACAAACTAGCAAAGGTGTTGGGTGCACCTTTTCTCCGAACTTATTTTAACAAAAAAGAAAAAAACTATCTCATAGGGGCCTCTGATTTCAGAGGACTTGGTGATCATAATGCCTAGTTAGATAATAGATAACGGTTATATACCAGAAAGGTTATCTCGGATAATAAAAGACAATGCGTTGTGAAATTTTAGAAGATTAACTAACCTATAGCAAATTGGTTTGAAGGGAAATATATATTAAAACAAAAACACAAATTATAACCCTCCCATTTCTAGACAAACCAACCCAACAAGATAGCTTTGATTACACTTTTTCATATCTGTTCTAAGAATATTATTAAGCAGTCAGGTAACTTCTAAATAATAAAAATAAGTAATTAGCAAGACTTAAAAGAAAATAAGAAATAAGGGATATAATATTAATAAATCATTTATTTACACCACAGGCAATCATAGTAAGTTACACTTAAGTAATAATTCATGCTTTTACTATCCAAAACAATAACTCATTACATAAAAAAAAAAACTAATTATGATATTAATTAAAGGTGACAAGTTCTCCTGAGCATACTATACACCTTTCAAACATTTGTTATTAACACGGTACACTATACAACAGAGAACATACATGAAATCGTACCTTTTTCCCCATTGGGGTCACAAGATCCTCTTAGAGCCGAAGACTTGTCAGGAATACATCCAAAAGTGTTTTTTTTTTTTTTTTTTTGGTAGAACAAAAACATGCATATCCTTGCACAGTAATTTTAGCTTTGTATAAAAAAATTCCACCCAGGTCTGGGCCAAAAGCAAGAAGTTAAATCATTTAAAAAAAAAAAAAAAAAAATAACAATGCTCTACTGCTCGTCATAGCCAGAGCAAGTAAACATGGGCGGATAAGCCAACAGTGCTTCTAAAAAAAAAAAACTGCACTCTTGGACACTTTTCATACATCTGTTTTTTTCTCCGTGAACAAGAAAATCACTCTATGTTAAAAATTTGCATGTGCGGCCCTGAGTGGTGGATGCGAATTAACATATTCAGCATAATTAAAATCTCCAACCACTCGCCACTGCTTGGACCCGCCTTCGTGTCGGCCAGTGGTCAGTGGGTCCCCGGATGACCTGGACCCTCCAACATCGATATTACATACCATACTTTCTCACGACACCCCGGGCCCCCACATGATGATCCTGCAGCTGTCTCATAAAACATGAGGTCATAAAAGTCCCTCTTTTGAGCCAAAACTGTCAAATTTTTTACTCTACTCTCGTAATATAATACATATATATATATATAGTAACTAGCAATTAAGCTTTCCCCTGAGCAAAACACTTGCCTGGGAAAATACTTAATGCTCTTTGTACTCATCCTTAGTAAAATAATAATAATGCACCAATAGATACATACATAAAAACAATAATACTGTACATTGAAAAACATTGAATTAAAAATTAATCAATTAGATAAATATATACATCGATGTTATTAACAAGAAACATATTCATATATATATGTCTTTTTTTTTTTTTCAAAAAATGGTTCTAAATATTCAAAATGTTGGAATCATGCCAACATAACTTCCCCCCCAACACAAAGCACTTGAAAGTCCATGTACAGGAACTATAATATCTTTCAAGTGGACCACTGTCCTTATGAAGCACCAAAAACCTCTCCAAAGGCTGGACGTTGAAGATCTGTAAGGCACTGGGACTTCTCTTCTATGCTCCCTGATTCACCTCTCAGAATTTAAATACTGATCAACAAAGTTTAGCACCCTTTTTTACACAGAACAAGTATTCAGTTCATGACTACATAAGTACAATAACTAAATAAATATTTATATTAAGAAAGGTTTATAACACAATGAAACATATTAACCAACATAACTTTTTACACAGAAGAATCCTTTAAGTACCAAACAAGCAAATATATCAATACATATTCTTACACTTTTCAAATATTTTTTACAATTATTTAACTACCTTTATAGTTTACAACTACATACATATATATTTAAAACTACACAACCACAATATCTAAAATTGGTTCACATGTAGTAAATTCAATACTTTCATACTGTAAATTACGAGATTATCTAAACGTACCCTCCAATTAAAAGTTAACCTAATAAATATTAATATTCCCTCACTTATAAAAACCCAACCTCGCTAAAAGAACAAAAAAAGAACTACCGCCAAGAGAAACAGAGAGAGAAATTTAAGAACGAAACAGAGAAGAAAAGAGGAAAAAAATAAAAAAGTATTTCATATTATTTTGTGACTGAACCCTTTATCTGAAATCACAAATTATGAGCGTAAGTATTATCAAGTTACTCTGTTTTAAATAAATTGCTTAAACATTCTTTATTAATTTATTTATTCTTTTCTTTCATATAAATAAGTGGATTGTTTCCACTCATTCATACCGATTCACTACTTTCTTTCCTCAATAGATACTTTAACATCCCGAGAAAACAGTGCGATACGGGCTAATGTAAAATTACAATTTCTAATAGCTTCAACAAAAGAGGAAAAAAAAAAAATCTCCACTTTCCCAGCTGCTTCAAGCTACCCGTTACCTGCCATCGATAACACTTAGAATTGCCCATTATACTGTATTGAAACAGGCTGGAAACTGATAATCCCAGAGGGGCCGAAGGTCACTCCTTAACGCGAAGGCTAGTACGAGCTGAAGACTCCCTATGAAACGTGGATATTTCATTTGCAAAGTAAGTAATAATTACGTCTATTAAACCCTGTAATACATGTATTATCTTTACAATAATCAGACATACTCTCCGCTGGTTTTTGTTGAATCTTTGAAAAATCATTATGTGATTCACCAAATGTTTTTTTCGTGTCAAAGGTTTAGATAGCTTTTTCCTTAAATTTCACATAATCGGTTTCCGAATTTAATTCTACATCCGTTTGCAACCTTTCACGTGCTGTTCCAACAAATTTTGAGCGTAAAATTATTAATTTCACCTCATTAGAAAAGTTCGTCTGGACGGCAGCTCTGTCGAACTCCTGAATAAAATAATGTATATTACATTCTTTCTTCCCATCATATGGTGCAATCCCATTCAATAAATTATCCGTATTCGCCTTTTCCGTATTCTCCGATTTAGACATATTTACTTTATTCATTGAATTTTTTAACTTACTCTGTGGAAGGTGGGTAAACGCGTCAATAATGAAATTATTAAATTCCGAACTGGTACGCTTTTTACTATTAGGTTTATTTCCCATGCGCTAACATTATCTTAAAGAAATTGGTTGTAAAATTTCCAATTGCAAAAATTATTAATAATATGAAATACCATGAAAAATCAAATATAAAATATAAAGGAATATAAACACAGCATTCAAAGAAAAACACTTAGGAAAAAGAGAAATAATCACAGTAAATATATCGCATACTCCAAAAAAAATAATAATAATTTCTTCCAAAGAATAAAGAAGAAAAATTAATGTAATGTATATAAATCTTTCTTCAAATGCACTCACTCAGCCACACATAATTGTATAAATATATATATTTTTTTTCTACATCTATGTATTTCTACCTTATCAGTTGCACTGATAAATTATAGAAAAATATTATTTTCTTTTTATTTATTTATTTATTTATTTTTTACTTATTTTTTTATCTTTTTATCATAATATCCCTCTATTATTATTTCTTATTTCACATGTATAATATACAATTACCGATAAGAAAAATACTCATTATAATTCAGCTCTACATATTTATCCAACTCCTAAACCTGAGAAAAACATATATAAAAAGTGAATATATAATTTTCAATAATATATTTTCTCATATTGTCATTTGTCATGACTGAACCTTGTTATAAAAGTTGTGCTAATCTTTTTGTCCACAGGAGAACTTTGTCATTAGTAGAGATGTAAATTTTCCGGAAAAGTTGAAGTGGCGGAAAAATTGATTTCCTATAAATGTTTCTCAAAAATAAGTTATATTTTCTTAAAAAGTATACAATAATAAACTTTTTCAATATTTATGCACATTAAAAAAAAATTATTTTCTCTACATGTGAATATGTTATTAAAAAAAAGAGAGAGAGAGAGAAAAAGCCAGCTTTTAAAAGTTCATCCTTTCAGTCTCAGAATTCTGACAGTAGCTTTTCTTGCTTAATTTAACACTAGTGTTTGTAATATATCATGTGTCTGTTTAATAATTTTTCAGTAGCACTTTTTTAATTATATCAATAGAGCTAATTAAAAAAAAAAAAAAAATTAGTTTTAACCAATATCACTATAGTTTTAAAGCAGTTTTAAACTGTATTGTACATCTCATCTACATAGTACTGGTTTTCAAATATATAAAGGATGCCAGTGTAAAAGAAACAAATTGTAGTAGTTCTGGTATTATTATAAATACTATTATCATTTTCAAATCTTCCGTTGTTTAAAAATTGGTATTCTTTTAAAATATTACTCCACCCCCCACCTTACAGTTATAATTTTCATTTCCTGTATATGTAGTTTTGGTACAGCTTTACAGACTAAACTCAAACTATGTTTTAGTAAGATTTGGATCCTTAATATTGAAAGCGGTATTTTTTTTTTTTTTTTTTTTTTTTTTCTTTAATGAAACTTTTAAAACAGGTGGATTTTTCCATATGTTTGAAAATTGTTTTCAACTAGATTTTTCACAGAGATTTGCTTACATTTTCTTTGCAAAGTTTGTATGGATTTATATTTTTTGAAAATACATTTTAGACAAATCTAAGAATCTATATTTCAAAAAAGAAAAAAAAAAATGATACATAATTTTAACTACATGTTATTATGAAAACAAATTTTTTTAACAATAGTGAAAAATTACAGTCATGCGAATAAAAATAAAAGCATTTTTAAAATTTTACATTAAATTTTCCATCTTACCATTTTCATTTATTGGTATAATATTGAAATACTTTTGCACATGAATTTTCATTTTTAGGGAGAGAAGTTGCATTTAATTATCTTACCAGGGATTTGCTTGGATTTTTTTTTTTTATTTCACACGATCGTGTTTTTGCGAAATTGTGAATTTTTATAAAAACTTGTGAACTTGTAAAAAATGTGAATGAAATGTAAAAAATGTACTTGGAATTTTGTAAATTTGTCATATTTAAGTTCTTATTTAGGCATTATTGAGATGGTCCTTTGTACATATAAACAGCTAGATAATAGATTCATTGGTTATTGCAGTTATTATACAACAGTTTTTAATTCTAAAATCATTACGTTTGTGAAGAATCTAATTTGGAAATTGTAAAAGAATTCTGAAGTGTCTATTTTTAAGAGAAAGAATTTCGTTAAAGGTCATATGTTTTAAGGAGAAAAAATTGAAGGATCCTTTAAAGCTGTTCTCAAATCCAAAAAGGGCAACTTTGTGACGTAAGTTTTAATTTATTTTTGTTCGGAAATACATGAAACTAGCAGGTGTTATTGTTCTAAAACTATGTAATCAACTGGTTTTTTCCATTTTTTTGCAAACGCAATAGATATTTCAGAAAATAGTGTCAAAGTGGTCGTTTTGAACCAAATTTCAACGCGAAAGAAAAACCGGTCAAGAATGGGTGAAAAAAGTGTTTGTCAAGTGATCAAAATCGGCTATAACTCAATAGGTAATTTATTGATCAAAAAATGGAAAACAGGTCGATTCCAAATCGCTTACATGGTCAGGTTTTCCAATTTTATATCTTTCCATTAAAAAAATGAATTTGTAAATGTGTCAAAACATTTTGCACTTGTTGAGCAGAGCAGTTAAGAACACCCTTAAGAGACTCAAGATCTTTCTAAAGAGATCCCTGCATATAAATAAGATTTTCCATGTTAAGGTTTTCATAAGGGACACTAAACATGAAAAAAATATATAAATAAAAGTATCAGAATGTAGCAATTATAAAATTTTGACTACATTATTTTATAAATGAAATTTCAATTTTTCCAATTTGGAAAAATTGAAAAATAGCCCTTCGGAAAAAAACTGAAAAAAAAACGGGTTTTTTCCCAACTTTTCCGTTTTTTTTTCCGAGCATTCCCATCTCTAGTCATCAGGGTTGGAAAAAAACCGGGTTTTATTGTAAAAAACCAAAAAAACCGGTTTATTTGGTTTAAACCAGGTTTTTTTTGGTTTAAACCGGTTTTTTTAAATATAATTTCCTATTGTATACAGATGCATATCTGTTGATAAAATAACATTTTTGGATATTATGTAAGTAATATAACTTCAGAAAATATTTAAATTAAATAATTACAGTCAATTATATAGAAAATTGAAATCATTTCTAATTTAAACATTATTAGTAACACCTATGTCTTATGTTCAAAGTAAACTGCTCTACACAGTGAAACATTGATACCTTGAAAATCATATGAAGAATCCTTTGATTAATAATATAATAATCAATCAATAAACATTTGATGCAGTTTCATGAATATAATATATTATTCTGTGGTTGTTATTATTATTATTTTTTTTTTAATATCCAAATACTTCTGGTTATTTTGTTTTCTGAGTGATAACTCCAAGTGTCCAAGTCAACATTTTTGGCCATTAGATTCAGCAACTAACAGAAAAGATTGATTGGTATTACTGAAATGCTATAAATAGCATTCAATTTTTGCAAGCTGTGTTATTCAATTTTATATCTTAAGGCCCCGCTTCACAGAGCTTCTGGACTTTCGTAGTTAATGTTAAACCAATGTAAAACTCCTATAGCTATATCTCATTTGCATTTAAAGATTTTCGTAATTTTTTTTTTTTTGCATAAGATACTTTAAGCCTTTTCTGAGTTAAGTCAGTTTGCACTTTTTTGTTTTGTTTTGTCATTCAGTCGTAAAATAGGATGAAATTCTGGTTCGACAAAAACTGAGGTACTTTTCCATAGAAAGCTTTATAGAGACTGAAAAACAAGCATCTCTAGAATTTGAAAAACTAATCTCATTTCATGAAAGTTCAAGCTTTCTAAATATAATTTTCTTTTAATTCTGCGCAAATTAGAATAAGCGTAATTTGCATTGGAATTCAAAAAAAATCTTGTGAAAAAGCAGCATTTTGCGTAAGAAATCCGCCCCTACTGGTTAAGGGGAAGTCGTGGGGGTGAAATCCGTGTGGGTGTGATGGAAGATGGAATTGTGCTTTTGGGGAAACTTCGCACCCCCTGCCTCTCCCTTTTCGAGGACTCAAGAAAGGTGTCCTATTGCACTCTTATCTCCTAGGTTGTCTCCCGAGAAAGAAAACCTTAATAGAATTTTCAGCGTGGTCAACAGCGGTCAGGAAGAACCATTTCTTGTTTTTTAGTTGACATATGCGAGTGTGAAAATTTTACTTTCCAATAAATGTGTGTTTATATATTTTTTATATTTTAACAGAAAATGTTGAGCTATATGTTCATTTACTAAATAAAAGTCATTCATAAACATATTTTTAAAAAATGAGCTATCGATATAAAAAGCAAAAAGGGCAGCATCTTACAATAACTACCAGAAGAAAAAAAAAATAGAGGCAAAAATCCTGCAACATGGAGAAAAAGTATAGTTATTAATTCTATTAATGTATTAATTTTAAATAATATATAGTCTAATTTGATTTTGACAAGCTTAGATGTAACGAGTACAGGTTTTAATGAGCAAAAAGAAATCTTTTGTTGACTATAAAAAGACATAACAAACTGTGCTATGAAATAAAATAAATAAATATAATATTACTGCTATTACTAATAACAATAATAGTAGTATTAATATTAATAATAATAATGTTAAGAAGAAAAATAAATACATATAATAATAATAAATAAACAACAACAACAAAAAAAATAGTAGTAACTTTTAAAGATCTGTGTAATTCCTTATCCATATCTAAATCAATTTTATAGAGTTTTATCCATTTTATAAATTTAGAATTGAAAAAAAAAATAATGATAAATCTCAAGGAGGCATCAATAATGGCTCTCAATAATATATAAATAGAAAATTGTGTCAATCACAATAATAATTCTGCCTTTTGATAAATAAGCGGAACTTTTACTTATTTATTTTAAATTTGACTGAAATATAACTCTGTTATAACGCGAAAATACTGTGGATTCGTTCTCGTTATAACCAAGTTTGTCTGTATTAGAAATATACTATGATTTCATATGTGGTTTGCATTAATGTTTTGAAGTTCAGAATTTTATAACACGCACACATGTATATAATTATACAATTAACGTTTACGCTCGTTATATTTTATCCAGTAACTAACTTGCAAAATCAACTTTAATAATAATAATTGATAATTAAATTTTCACACACACACGCATATATCTATATGTGTGTGCGTGCATTTTCCATTATAAAAAATATTTCTGATAAATTTCTTCCTTATGAAATAAGTTCCTGCAGCAGGATTAATGTTTTGCATATTCTAAAAATGTAAACACACTCGCCAGAAAAAAAAAAAAAAAAAAAAAAAAAAAAAAAGTGGAAAATAAAAAAATCATTGTCTGCAGATTTATCCTTTCTTTGCGATTTTCAGAAAATTCAGTGGCGTATCGGGAATGGAAGATAATGATATGTATCCCACAGAACGTAAATATAAATAAATGTAATACATGTAGAGAGAGATGTAGCAGAAGATATTCGCACAGGAAAAAGAGCCGCTCTTTCCAACACAGAAGATCTCTTTTATGATAGCTAGCAGCATACAGTAGAGGTCTGCACGGGCCGAAATATCCAGGCCCAGGTCCGACCCGACTCATAGAAAAAAAATTCGGCACAGCCCGATACAGAAATTAAAAGGTCGGTCCGGCCAATAGAAAAAAAATATTGGCCTCGCCCGGTCGGTAAAAAACTTAAATTTTCGGCGCGAGCCCCGCCCGGCCCGAAAAAAAAGTATAAAATCTCGGCTCAATCCGTGTGAATTTCTACAAAACATTGATTTTTACATCGATTTGGTTAAAAATTTGTCTCGTACAAGGAGTTCTGAACAAAAATATCTATCTTCATGTTTATAAACTTCATTTTTGTATTCTTTTTTTAATGAATCTATATTTCTTGTATGTAAATGTTTCAGTTATCATTAATATTATTAATCCATATTCCATGTATTATGTACTGAAGTGTTAAAAATCTAAAAAATGCTATATAGTAAAATCTTCTAAGACGGAATTGCACAGAAAAGAAAAAAATGCGTTATAGCCAAGTTACCTTCTTAACAAGTGTAAATGTATTATATGTATTAGTATAACGTATTAGTATATTAATTTTGGATGGATCAGCACGTTTTTCAGTTTAAAACAGGATTCCGTCATAGGTAGGTTCTTTTTCACACGTTTTACTATATTTTAATTTAGCTGTATTTTAATAACTGTGGATATCTACTATTCTTTAAAAAGAATAAATTTTAATGTTTAAGTTTACAGTAATGGCGATTTAAAAATGCATGCATATCTTTCAAAAAATTTTAGGCCAGGCCTAATTTTACTGACTTTTAAATGGACAAGGCCACACTGTAACAATGATTTTCATACGTGCTGTGTCAAAAGTAGGGCTGAAAATTTTGGGCCGTGAAGACTAGGAATGAAATCAGGCCCGGCTATGTGCAGAAAAAAATAAGTTTGGCCCGGCCCGAAAAGAGTGGAGACCAAGCCCGGCCTGACCCGAGTGCCGTGAGTGAAAATAGGCCCTAGTTCGGCCCGTGCAGATTTTTAGCATACAGTGCGTCTCAAAGCTTGAAATAGAATACCTTTTATGAATGCAGAAAATCGTTGCGGGAAGAAAACAAAAATGAAGTAAAAATCGCTAAAAATTCAAAAATCGCAGAACAAAATTTTCTATTGTGAGCTGAAATATTGTAACCTTAATTCTTTCATAAATATAAAAAAAAAAACCGCCATTAAACATCGCTAAAAATCATAATAAAACTCAGTAAAGTTTCAAAAATCGAGGAAACTAAATCTTTTATTAGGCTAAAAGTTTGAAATCAGTTTCAGCTAATGGTAAAATTCACTGTGAAATGTGAAAAAACTCTAGAAATTCCATAAAAATTTCGCGAACAATTAAAAAAATCGCTGTACAAACTCTGAATAAACTTTCTTCAAAAGAAGACTAAATTTACTATTTTGAGTTAAAAGACTGAAACCGCTAATAAACCGAACTTTTGATAATTTGGAAGATCTCTGAGAAACATGAAAAAATGCTAAAAATTGCATAAGAAATTAAAATTTAAAAAATCTAAATTCCGAAATTGGGTTTCGAGATACATAACTACATACATGGAGGTACCTATACTTACCAAATTCTGTACTTCTGTGTGCAGCAGTCTCTTTAGAATGCATTCGACAGACACACACAACGAATGCATTCTACTTTCCTTATTATTAGACTAGCTGATTCACTGGGAGTTGCCCAGGTCCGTCAAAATATATCACAAAACGCCAAAAAAAAAAAAAACCACTAAAAATCACGAAAAATTAAAAAATCCCACGAATTCCGAATAAAGTTTACTGAGAAGAGAAAAAAATTACTATATTGAACTAGAAGATTGAAACCAGATACTTTTCTAATTTTACCGCAGCAAATCGCGAAAAAGAAAAAAAAACTTAAATATCGAAAATCGCCGCGGACAAAAATTATTATATTTTGATAAAAGATTAAAACCAGATTTCTTCTATGAATGTCGAAAAAATCTGTACAAAATGCAAAAAAAACTTTAAAAATTTCACAAAAAATTAAAAAATTGCGGTACGATATCCAAATAAATTTATTGCAAAAGAAGACAGAATTTACTATATGAGATCAAAAAATTAAAAAATTGCTACCGATCGCGAAGAAACATGAAAATCGTAACAGTTTCAAAAAATCATGTAGGACAAAATTTACTATATTGGGATAAAAGTTATCTAATTCTTATTACGAATGTAAAAAAATCGACATGAAATGTAAAAAAAAAAAGCTAAAAAGCATCAAAAATCGCTCAAGAGAAAATTTACTACATTAGGCTAAAAGTTTGAAACCGAATTCCTTTTCCGAATGTCAAAAAAATCGTCGTGGGACTAAAAATCGCTAAATATTCAAAAGTTGCTGGAGACAAAATTTACTATAATGGGGTACAACATTGTTGTCGGAATTCTTTGATAAATGACAAAAGGAAAAAAAAAATCGATCAAAAACAATAAAAATCTCAGAAAATCACTTAAAATCGCATTGAATATATTATAAACCCCAAAAGATCAAAAATCGCTCAGGAGAAAATTTATTATATAAGGCTAAAAGTTTGAAACAGTTTGGGGTTTCCTTTTCCGAATGTCAAAAAATTCGTTGCGGGGCTTAAAAATAGCAAAATATTCAATAGTTGCTGGTGACAAAATTTGCTATAATGGGATAAAACATTATAGTTGGAATTATTTCATAAATGACAAAAAAATCGATCAAAAACAATACAAAATCTCCCAAAATCGCATTGAATATCATGATTGAATAAAAAAATCGACATGAAGCGTAAAAAAAATAGCTAAAAAGCGCAAAAGCATCAAAAATCGCTCAAGAGAAAATTTACTACATTAGGCTAAAAGTTTGAAACCGAATTCCTTTTCCGAATGTCAAAAAAAATCGTCGCGAGACTAAAAATCGCTAAATATTCAAAAATTGCTGGAGACAAAATTTGCTATAATGGGGTACAACATTGCAGTCGGAATTATTTCATAAATGACAAAAATAAATAAATAAATTTAAAAAAAAAATTCAAAAACTATAAAAAATCTCCCAAAATCGCATTGAATATCATGTTATAAATACCAAAACATACATTACAACATAAATACATTGTGTTGTGTAAATCATGCAGTTTAGAAAAAGCATTTTTCTAAAAATTAGGTCATTCATCAATAAAATAATACGGCTCTATTTTTCTAAATTTGTTCGCTATTGTATAATGTGCCAATTTTTTTAAAGTAATTATGTAGGAAATATCGTCAGATATCTCTATACATCCATTTTGCTATCGTGATAATGTCGTCATTGGACATCGTGATAATACATGTTGTATTATCTAAATAATGATGTTTTTGAAAAACAATTATTTTCTTCTGTTGTAGCTTTCGAAACTCAATCAATGAAATCACATGTAGCTTCTCTTTTTATATCTCTTAACATTTTCGCTGTCATTTTCAGTTTGTTTAAAATATATATATATACAATATATATAAATATATCCCAAGTTCCTCTTTTCTAATGCAATGCGCCAGTTTTTCTAAACAATCAACTAGGAAATGTCCTCAGATATTTATACGTCTGCATATAGCATCCAATGCCTTCTTAGAGCCAGTTATTTCAAAGTTTTTAATCAATGAGATCACATATTGCTTTATTTTTTATATTTTTTCAACAATTCCCCCTGTCATATTCAGTCGACATTTTGTAAAAATTTCTCGTAAAATATTTCCCAAATTGTTTTGTTTTTGGAATGTTCCAGTTTTCTTAAACAAACATTTAGGAAATATCGTCAATGTCGTCATCGAGATCATTGTGGTGTCATGTAAGTAATGAAGTTTTTGAAAAGCATATGTATTTTCTTTAATTACAGTTTGCCAGATATTTCCAAGTCCTTTATCAATTAAATTGGTTGTATAATAACTTTTGAATTTTTTTTTTTTTGTTACTTTCAATTTACATTTAATAAATAAATATATATATATTTTAATCTGAATAGATTGTATTATTTATTTATGTTTACTTTAGTCTCTTCCTGACAATTAAATACTATATTAGATGTAAATTTACAACTGGGCAAAAAATGTCCGGACCAGGATTCGAACCCGGGACCTCCCTGGCTGAAGCCGCCAGTGCTCTGCCATCTGAGCTATCCCGGACGATTCTGGTCGAACTTTTTCACCCAGCTAACCTTGAGGATTACAGCATCTGGTCTGAAACCTGGTTCAGCTCAACAGAATAAATCTCAGGTAATGGAACTCCAGAAAACGCTGGATACGAAAAAGTTCGACCAGAATCGTCCGGGATAGCTCAGATGGCAGAGCACTGGCGGCTTCAGCCAGGGAGGTCCCGGGTTCGAATCCTGGTCCGGACATTTTTCGCCCAGTTGGAAATTTACATCTAATATGATATGTTTACCAATTAGAATAATTGTGTCAATATTAATCTAGTGAATTAAATACTATTTGACCCTAATTTTTTTTTTCTTTTTTTTTTTTTTAACCATTTAAAAAAATGGTTATTGTTCTCGTCAGGGTAGGAAATCAAAAGCATATCTGAATCTTTTGATTGGTTTAATCTGCATTTTATTCATTTTCTGATTGGTCTATACAGTAATCTGTATTTCCCTTTACTTTCAACAGAGATGGATACTTCTGTTGCCACTATAGCAAAAAAGTAATAAAAACTACAAAAAAAAAAAAAATTAAAATCAGAAACAAATTGAGATACAGCTAGGGATGAGATTTCCGCTTTTTTGCACACCGGTATATTCTTAGAGAAAAAGTTGTTCTGTTAAATCGCAACAGTGTTCCGATTAAATGAAATATGATTTTCTCTAACAAAATACTGGTGTGCAAAAACGCGGATATCTCATCCCTGGATACAGCTTTCAAACAAATTGCATTTAAAAGTACATTTTTTTCTCTATACGACGGTGTAAAAAGTAATATTATGGGATATTTAGAAGTTAAAAAATGAAATTTCTTTTAAAATGATATCAGATTTCTTGGAAATCTGACGATGAAAAAGCCTTTTCCCGAACAGCCAATGAAATGCTTGGATAATACGTAAGTTTCAGGTGGATAATACGCAAATTTCAGGAAATCTGAGGAGTCGCAGGCGATATTTGTCGTTTGCAATTTTTACGTGTAATAATACTATTAATGTTTAATTCATGGCGTACGTAATGTATGATCAACTCCGTGCGATTTTTTATGTCTTAAATTTTAGTCTTCGAAAAAATCATTTTCCAAATGGTCGTTGTAATTTGTTAAATTGCTTTTTTTAAAATTGTAATGAGTAAATGGTATAAATAAGGATAAATAAACCCCAATATTTCTTTTTTTTTTTTCTGCACCAGTGGAAATAATACGATTGCTACCATTTTGATGAAATTTCAAAAAAAAAATTTTCAAATTAAATTAAAAATATAAAAGTGGAAATATTTAGAAAAGTAGCATTTGGTGTATAGTATGTACACACCAAGTTACAACCAAATCAGTTAATAAATACGAGTTACAACATGACAAAGATCAGATATGGATATGTATATATATATACCGTGTGTCCCAAACAGGACTGACTGATTTTAAAATTCAATAACTTCCAAACGGTGACAGATATTAAAAAAATTCTTGCAGGAGGGTTATGCATAAAGTCGAAAGTTTTTTTACAGTGATTTTCGATTTTAGTTCGAATTACAAACAATAGATGGTGCTGCAATCAATAGAGGCTAAATTCAGGCTCGATTTTTGGTACTTCGTGGCCCGGATAATACATTTCCATCTCCTTTTTCTGCATGGAACAACAGAAAGGACCAAAAATCGAGCCTGTATTTAGCGACTATTGCTTACAGCGCCATCTATTGTTTGTAATTCGAACTAAAATCGAAAATCAATGTAATAAAACTTTTGACTTTATGCATAACCCTCCTGCAAGAATTTTTTTAATATCTGTCACCGTTTGGAAGTTATTGAATTTTAGAATCAGTCAGTCCTTTTTGGGACACCCGGTATATATATACATAGTATAACCATTATATTAATATTACAATTCATCATCTTTTCCTTCCCTTTTTCTCCTTTCAATTAAAAATCAATAAAATGAGTATCAATACTGACACTGACATTATACATAATAAAGATGGATCAACTATTATTAATTTAACTAATCATTAATGCATTTTTTAATAAACTTATATCCTAATCACCAATATATGAAGTATTAAAAAGTCAAAACATTCAAAAGGGGGGCGAAGGGAAAAACAACAGGATGCCGAATTCATAAAAAGAACAAGTAAATAACGAAATATGTGAAGGAAATCATAATAATTTGAAATATTTTCTAAAACTATTTGTAACTAAATCAATTTAACCAAGGAAAAAAGACCTGAAATAATGAATCATTGTCATCATCAACAAATCCTTTGCACGAAATGCATGATCTCAAAATTGAAAGTTCATTAATTCAAAAAGAAAATCTACAAAATCTACTTAATATGAGAGCAATTATGAATAAAATTGGAACTAATGATTCGTAACTCGTTTTCAAGGGCAATATTACGAAGTCATTAGTAATAAGCGGATAATTTCTGAGGAAGAAATAAGCTTACACACTGCTTAAATGTTTATTTCTTCCATTTCTCAATTAACCACACCATGAAAAAATGAAAGTAATACATAATTAATCAATATGTAAAGACTCGGACAGAACAAAGCCATGCACAATAGAAATAAAAATGAAACATGTGAGTTAAAAGCTTACTCAGCAATAGAATCATATAATATTTTAAAATACCATAATGAATTGTAATCATGCTTACCTAATGACAGCAAAACCCCCGCCATATTAATGGGTTATAGTAAAAAGCGAATTCTGACAATTCAAAATCATTACACCAAGTAAATAATAATATTAATAATATAAATATAATAATTATAAATTATTATCGTAATTAATCTATTATAAATACATAGAAGTAAGTTAATATGATTTATAATGGTTTTATGCATTAATAAGAAATGCTTATTCATCACAACCAACATAAACTTTGAAACTAATTATTACAATGTACCTTTCCATTTTTCTTTAACTATTTTTATTAAATCAACATTTGCATAAAAATTATCCAGACAAAGCTTCGAGGAGGATTTCAGGGTCTGGGGGTTATGATCGGTGAAAATATACGAAAATTTTTCGGAATTGCTTTCCTCCGGACAGCTGCAATTAGGTAGCTTTTTGTAATGAAAGCTACCTAAAAATTAGAATATATATTCTGTGATTAAGCCAAAATAAATTTCTAAAGATTTCGTTAAAAGAAGTCATTTAAAAGAAACATCACTATATTTTTTTACAAAAATAAATAAATAAAATCTTATTCCATTGTGAGCTTGAAGTGAATAATTTAGAGGTTTGCATGAGCCGAGCAGGGCCGGACTAATGATAGTCTTCATACGAGCTCAGTTGGATTGATACGAACCGAACACTGTAAAAAAAAAAAAAAAAAAAAAAAAAATGGACCAAAAACGGAGAGAGATTCTACTGGCAATCTAGACGCCAGTACTATTTCCGTATTTTTACGGAAATTTTTCCCTATAAATTACAGAAAAAAATCCGTTTTTCTGTTTAAAAACGGAAATTTTTCTGTAAATTATGGGGGAAATTTTCTGTAAAAAAACGGAAATAGTACTGGCGTCTAGATTGCCAGTAGAACCTCCGTTTTTCAGCCTTCCCCCTTTTTTTTTTACAGTGAACTGTTAGCTTCTATACCGGGACTTGAAATATCGGCACGTGCGGACTTCTGAAGAAAGGAAGAAAGAAGTACAGTCCCGTTCAGCCCGGAAAAAAAAAGTTTGGCCCGGCTCAAGTTTCGTGAATGAAAATTAGCCCGAGCCGGTGCAGGCCTCTATCTTTTCTACTAGATTTTAGCTATTACAGAAACGAGTTGCAACCCGTTGAAATTCAACGTACTAAAATGTTTGAAAGGAACTGTCAGATCGAAATTATAATAAACCTACAAAAATAGTTACAACAAAAAAAATCATCTTACATTGGTTGTCTAACTCTTAAAACAAATAATATTTTAAACCCAAAATTACCAAAATATTATTTCTACAAATTTCAACTGCTTAAATTATTGAAAAATTAAACTGTATTAGATTACGTAATCAAGATGAGTAATTATGATGAAGTTATGGATTGAGCTCTTATGTTTGTTTTCACGGGATGAAAAATCAGTAAAAAGGATTTCGCTTTGCCACATCATAAAATTTCCCCCCATAAAATCTAAACTGTACGTTATTTTCACATTCTCGTAATTTACATACGCACCACTCAAATTCACAATTTGAAAGTATTTTAACGCGCAAAAGAATAGATTATTAATGAATGCATTTCCAAAGTTAAAGTCACGTTTGTCCAATACAAAACTTTGTCCGCACAAACCTTAAGTTCTAATCTTAGTACCCGCGAAAAAAAAATCAGAAATTTGACTTTAGTTGTCATAGTATTCGCCATTTATAGTATTGGTCAAATATTTAGTTTTATCAAAAAAAAAAAAAAAAAAAAAAAAAAAAAAAAAAGATCGTTTTGTTTTAAATATATCATTTTTACTCAATGAATCATTTTGCCGAGCGCCTCAAACTCATTTATCAGCGTAATGTAAAAATATTAAAATGTAGCTGATTTATGAAGAAGAATGCGTGTTTTATTTAATATCTGACATCATTTTCAGTTCAAAAATTATAAAAAAGTTACTTTTATTTGTAATGTGAAAATGGCATCAATAAGGATATAATGAATAAAAATAATAAACCATGAATATTTTCCCTTTACTTTCAATATAAATGGAGTACTTCAGTTGCCACAATTACAAAATTTGTATTAAAAACTACAAAAAAATTAATATCTCAAAAACAAATTGAGATACAGTTTTCAAACAAATGGTATTTAAAAGAGAATTTTTTTCCTTATACGACGATGTAAAAAGTTAAAATGTGTTATGCATAGAAGTTTAAAAATTTGCAGTAGAGAAAATGCAAAACCAAAATTTTATTTCAAATTTCAAAGTGTTGCCATTCGCAAAATGACGTATGCGTTACGCACAGATATGTTTGTCCTTTATAATATAGATTACTGCGATTTCTACCGCACTAGCAGGAAATAAGTGACAAATTTTGGCGAGACCTATATTCAGCAGTAGATTGAAAACGTTTGATGACGATATATATATAATAAAGGTCTGCTCGGGCCGAAATTATCAGGCCCGGGCCCGGTCCGACAAATAAAAAAAATGCGGCCCGGCCCGGTATAAAAATTAAAAGTTCCGTCCGGGACCAGCCAGACCCGGAAAAATGTTAAAATCTTGCACCTGAGCCCTGCCCGAGTGAATTTCTACAAAACATTGATTTTTACGTCGAATTGGTTAAAAATTGTCTCTTACGGAGAGTTCTGACCAAAAATACTTAGCTTTTTTTTTTTTTTTTTTTTTTTTTTTTCATGTTTAAAATGTTTATTTTTACAGAAGTGCCATAGGCTGCGATATATTTTTTTAATGAATCTCTATTTGTTGTATGTAAATGTTTCAGTTATCGTTAATATTAGCATAATAATCCGTCATAGGCAGGTTCTTTTTTCACACGTTTTACTATATTTTAATTTAGCTATATTTTAATAAGCCTAGAAATCTACTATTCTTTAAAAAGAATAAATTTTAATATTAAATAATAGAATAATGGCGATTTTAAAATGTATGCATTTTTTGGCAAAATTTTTTTCGGCCAGACCAAATTTTACGTATCTTTGAACGGACCATGCAACGCCGAGACAACGATTTTCATATGGGCTGGGCCCCACCAGTGGCCGAGAGGTTCTGCTCTCGAAGCTGGTAGACGGGAGGTGCTGGGTTCGATCCCAATCGCGCCCGTCGGCCTAATCGTTCGGAGTTTTCGTGGTTTTCTTCGAGCCGTGGATCTTCCATGTGTTAATACGGATTAGGTTCCCTTAGAAAGACCCCCACGGAGGGCACTCCCCCCGGGCCTATATCCCTCGTGTAGATAATTGGCCGTCAAAAATCAACCCAACCCATTCATATGGGCTGGGTCGAAACCGGGACTGAAAATTTTGACCCGTGAAGAATGAAACTAGTCACGACTCGGCCCAGAAAAAATACCTAATGTCCGACTCAGCTCAATCCTCCAGGGAAAAAGTAAGGACAGAGCTCGGCCCAAAAAAAGTAGAGACTAGGCCCGAGTACCGTGAATGAAAATAAGCCCGAGGCCCGGGCTGGGCGTGGGTTTGGGCCCGTCCCGTGCAGATCTCATATATACATACACACACATATATATATATATAGAGAGAGAGAGAGAGAGTGAGAGAGAGAAAGAGAGACAGCGAGAGAGATCGGAATGTCACGTCTTCAATATTTCTATTGCAGAAGTATAAGGCACGTTTCTTTGATAACTTTTTAAATACTTCGATGACCGAAAGCGTATATCATGATAACACTCGTTTATCATAACCAAACTGCATTCTATCAAAAAAGATAAAATTTATAATAATTTTGCCTAACTATCTGGAAATCTACCTTTTCGAACAAGAAATCCTATGAATAAATTGTTTATTTTCATAGTTCACTTTTTAGAAAATCCGTTTGGTTATTATCCGTTTGGCATTTTTGTTTAATTGAAACATAATAATATATTTTCGCTTTGTAGTTTTTTAAGTTTTTGTTAGAATGTTATTCCATATGGAAGGCATGAATACGAAATTCCTCAATAGGTAAACAATAAAAAAAGTTAAAAGTTTTACCTGTATGTTTTGATGTGTTTCAATGGAAATATACTCTTCTTTGGATGAACAAAAAACATTTATTAGAAGATTGAATACACTAGAATAATATATATGCTGGTCACAGTACAGATCACACTTCACAATAAAAACAAAACAGATGTATAAGACTATTTACAAACACAAAGAAATACTTTGAACTATGGCTTGTTGCAGTTTTTTTTTTTATCATATTATATTCCTTTGGAATATTATTGAATTTTTTTTAATCAAGCAGCATTTTGCTGCCAACTGCTATAAGGGAAGAAGCAACACTAACTGAACTGAGTGTCTGTCACAGTAGATCAAATAAAAAAATGATTGTCTGATGCTGCCATCTGGTGGATGTTCTTGAAAACAAAAGAACATTTTCTAACATCTCTCCCGTTTTGTGATAGAATCTGACACCAGGTGGATAAGGTTTCTACAAAGTTCAAATTTGGCCTTTGGCAGTGGCTTCGTCATTATATCTGCTATCATTTCATTTGTTGATAGATATTTGACATCTATAACATTTTTAGTTTTTAAATCTCGTATGTAATGATACTTTGTATCAATGTGCTTAGTGCGAGATTTAAATTTTTCACTTTCAACCAATTTAATTGTAGATTGGTTATCCTCAAAAATTCTAATAGGAAAATGTTGTTGTAAGTTGAGGTCTTTACATAATTTTAAGATCCATAGCACCTCTTGAGTTCCTTGTGACAGTGCCACATATTCAGCTTCTGCTGACGATAATGTCACACATGTTTGTTTTCGTGAGAACCAAGAAATGCAGCTATTGCCTAAGAAGATTACATTTCCTGAGGTGGATTTTCTGTCTGTAGCATCTTGTCCCCAGTCTGCATCCGAGTATGCAACTATATTAGGATATTCTTTTGAAGAAATGTGGAGATCAAGGTCTTTAGTTGTTTTTAAGTATCTTATTACCCTCTTAACAGCATTCCAGTCCTTTTGTCTTGGATTATTGCATCTTCGACTTAGTATGTGTGTAGGAGCGGTAATATCAGGTCTTGTGCATGAGGAAATATATAAAAGACTTCCTATGGCTTGTCTATAATTATCATTTGATGATAAAAGATTTTCTTCTTTATCTAAACTATAATAGTTAGTTTCCATTGGGGTATAAGTTGGTTTGGCTTCTTCAAGCTGAAAATCCTTAACTAATTGATTTATTTTACTTCTTTGTGAAAGTAAATAACTTCCATCTTCTTTTCTGTAAATTTCTATACCTAAGAAGTATTTTGCTTCTCCTAGTGATGTTATGGGATAAGATTTCTTTAAGTAATTTATTACTTCATTAACTTCATTTTCATCTTCTGAGCTCATCAGCATATCATCTACATACAGTATGAGATGAATTGTCTTCTTTGATTTTTCTTTTATGAACAAACATGGATCAGCTTCACTTTGTTTAAATCCATATGCCTTTAGAGTATTCTCTATTTCTTCATTCCAGCACTTGGCGGCTTGTTTAAGACCATATATAGCCTTTTTTAATTTATAGACTTTGTCTTTATTTTCTTCATCATGAAAGCCTTCTGGTTGATGCATGTATAATTCTTCATTATCTAGTTTACCATGTAGAAAGGCTGTTTTAACATCTACTTGAAATACTCTGGCTTTATGATAAGCTGCCCAGGTCAGAAAAGCTCTAATAGTTGTATGTTTGACGACAGGAGAGAAGGTTTCATCATAATCAGTGCCTAATTTTTGAGCGAAACCTTTGGCAACTAATCGTGCTTTGCATTTTATTGCTTCTCCATTTTCATTATGTTTTGTTTTGTAAACCCATTTACAGCCAATGGCGTGCTTGCCTTTGGGTAAAGTAACAAGCTCAAACACTTCATTTTCCTTTAAAGAGTTAAATTCTTCCTTCATAGCTTGAAACCATTTCTGTTGATCTTTTACTGGTAATTGTAAAACATCTTTAAAAGTTTCAGGATCTTGATTTTTGGAACAACTGTCTTCAGTTTTGTAAGAATATCTTTCTGGTGGAATTCCTTTAGTCTCTCTGTTAGATATTCTTCTCTGGAAATTATCTTCACTTTCTTCAGTTGTTGGGCTATCTACTGATTTTTCATCCGTATTTATTTCTTCTGCAGTATTTTCTATTTGGATAGCATCACTATCATTTTCAAGATTTTCTTCTGAAAAATTTAAATGCATTAAATCTGAGATTCGCTCTTCAGGATTTTCTTGAGACATTTTCACAGTTCATATTTTCAAAAAACTTCACTGTTCTGCTTATCACTATTTTTCTACCGCCTATATAAATTCGATATCCTTTGCTTCTTAAATCGTAACCAACAAAGACTCCTTCAGTGGCCTTTTCGTCAAATTTTTGTCTCTTCTGTTTATGAACATACACATATGCTTTGCATCCAAATACTTTAAGGTGACTCAAATTTGGCTTATGCCCATTCCACAGTTCATATGGTGTCTTTTCAGTTGATTTTGTGGGTAATCTATTTTGTAAGTAGGCTGCTGTAGCTATGGCTTCTGCCCAGAATGTTTTTGGCAATTTAGCATTTATAAGCATGGCTTTACTCATTTCAATAAGCGAGCGATTCTTTCTTTCTGCAACTCCATTTTGGGACGGTGAATATGGCGTCGTTGTTTCATGATTTATTCCTAAGTTTTTAAGGTAGTCTTTGACAGATTCGTTGCAATATTCTGTTCCATTGTCACTACGCAAAGATTTAATCTTCAATCTAAATTTGTTTGTTGTTGATGCAACATACTCTTTTAATTTATCAAATACTTCATCTTTAGAAGAAATAAAATATACTTGTGTATAACGAGAGTAATCATCAATAAATGTAACGAAATATCTTTTTGATCCCATACTTTTTGTTTCTGCAGGACCGCATACGTCGCTGTATATCAAATCAAGTGGTTTTTTACTTCTGTATTGCGTTTCTTTTGGAAATGATTTTTCTGTTAACTTAGCTTTTATGCAACTTGAACATTCAGTATTATGAGAACAATTATTCACAGTAATACCTAAAGCTAAATCATCCTTTTGAATTTTCTTGATGGATTCCAAATTTCTATGGCCCAGCCTTTGGTGCCATTTTAGAATGCAGTTAACATTAGAACAAACGGGTAATATTTCTGAAGCACTATATACCTTTTCATTTGTAGGTATTATTTTTAATCTGTATAACCCCTCATCAGCTTTTGCATCTGCAACTAAGATATTGCCCTTTTTAATTAAACATATATCATCTTTAAATGTTACAACAAAACCTTTCTCAGTACAAGACTGGACAGATAATAAATTACTATCCAACTCGGGAACATAAAGCACATGATCCAATGTAACTCTATTTGTTTGACCATTAAGTGTTTCAATATTAAAAGTACATTTACCCTTTCCCTTTGCAGTTAATTTAGTTCCATTAGCAATTGTAATTGTATCTTTATTCGAACTTTTTAATTCTGAGAACAGTTCCAAGGAATTAGCTAAATGAACAGACGCACCTGAATCAATAACAAAAGACAAATTTTTGTTTTTATTTCCATTTTGTTGAGATTTCATAACAAAATTCAAAGAATTTGATTCTTCCATTAATTCATGATAGTTTTGAGAATCTGATAGATTTTCATTTTGACTAGCAGTAGAGGCAGAGAAATTGTTTGGTTTTTTAAACTGTTGACGTGATCTATCTTGGGTGAAATTTGGTTTTGTTTTGTTAGTATTATTACCCTTTAAGTGAAAACAATCTTCACGGTTGTGATTATTCTTTTTGCAATGAGAACAAAATTTTTGCTTATTCAAATGCTTTGGTTTATCCCTATTACCCTTCAAAGCAATAGATTCAAATTTTGTTGAAATTTGTTTAGTTTCAACTCTTCTAAGATACTCATCAATTAATTTGTTTTGAACATATTTTAATGATAAATCTGTTTCATATTTACTTTCAATAGCAGTTATAAAGGTACTATAAGAATTTGGTAAGGAACAGAGCAAAATAGCTATTAAATTATCATCTTGTATTACTTCACCTATACTTCTTAATTTTTCTGCTAATTCTAAGACAGAATTAATATGATCCTGCATTTTAATGCTTTCATTATATTTAGTGGAATACAGCTTCCTAAGAAGATAAAGTTTATTTGTTAAATTTACTCTTTCATGAACAGATTTCAATTGATCATATGTCTCTTTAGCACTTTTAGCATGTCTGACATGAACAATTTGTGAATCTGAGATATTTAAACAAATTAATGCCCTAGCATTTCTATCATTTTTTACCCAATTATCATCATTTTCCTTTTTAGGTTCAAATACAACATCATACAAACCTTCTTTGATTAACAATTGCTCTATTTTAAACTTCCAAACTGAATAGTTGTCATCAGTTAATTTATCAACATAATGAGATTCTCTAATACTAGACATTATGATATAATAATATTTGCTTATTTCACAGAAAATAAAACTTTTTCTCTTATTAATACATCAAAACAACAATTATAAACTCAAATATAATGCTAATGATGAAATAAGAACAAAATAAAATTCTTGAGAACAATTTTTGAAGTTACTTTTGATTTCAGAAAAACTGTTCTTAAATGTTAAATTCTTTGTTTAAAACATAAATTTACATTTGCAACTTATATAATAAAATTTCAATAAGAAACTGGCAAAATCAAAATAATTTCTTTTCTTATCAATACACTTTTGGTTTCAAAATAAGAACAATTCTTTGAATTTTCTTTTATATCATTCACTTGTGAAAAATACCAACATTCAGAAAATAATTATTTCTTTGAATTTAATTATATTATATTTTCTTCTTTTATATTACTATATTTAAAATTGAGATAAGTTCAGTCTCATAATCGACTGTTAGAATGTTATTCCATATGGAAGGCATGAATACGAAATTCCTCAATAGGTAAACAATAAAAAAAGTTAAAAGTTTTACCTGTATGTTTTGATGTGTTTCAATGGAAATATACTCTTCTTTGGATGAACAAAAAACATTTATTAGAAGATTGAATACACTAGAATAATATATATGCTGGTCACAGTACAGATCACACTTCACAATAAAAACAAAACAGATGTATAAGACTATTTACAAACACAAAGAAATACTTTGAACTATGGCTTGTTGCAGTTTTTTTTTTTATCATATTATATTCCTTTGGAATATTATTGAATTTTTTTTAATCAAGCAGCATTTTGCTGCCAACTGCTATAAGGGAAGAAGCAACACTAACTGAACTGAGTGTCTGTCACAGTAGATCAAATAAAAAAATGATTGTCTGATGCTGCCATCTGGTGGATGTTCTTGAAAACAAAAGAACATTTTCTAACAGTTTTTAAGGGTGTATTCGAAAAAACTTTATTTTCCACCCTCAACAGTTCGAAATTTTCTGAGACATTTTCAGACTCATTTTTAAAAGAAAAAACATGAAACTTGCTGAGGTGATTTTTGAAGACATGTATAAGAGGCCGTGTGATTTCATTTTTCGCTCAATTCATTAGAATTTGAGTTTTAAGCAATTATTTTCTCAGTATGACCCTTTTTTTCATTCCCAGATCTCATGCTTCGAAAAACTTGGTTTAAAACACCAACTTTGACAACCTTTTTTACAATATTTTCGGCATTTATCAAAAAATCGAGAAATACGGCACATTATGTAGTTTCTAAATAAGAGAATTTCCCAGTTTGATGCGTTTGAGAGCAAAAATGAATTTAAAAGTGAATCAAGCAGTTTGGATCGAAATACACCCTTAAGTTTTTTTTTTTTTTTTTTTATGACATATTCAGCATTTTTATTTTATTTTTATCTCTTTGAAATATTTTCTCTCTAAACTATTTGCATTTTATTCATTATTTTTTTAAATTAAAATTTACGATTCATACATGTCAACGATGCGTATTTGAATTGGGATGAAATGTGTCTCTACTTTAAATTTGGTATCCTGCTCATGCATGTATATATATATATCAAAATAATAATTGCGATAGCACAGTAAATATTAAATCTGAATTAAAATTATATTAGTTCTTAAATTCAATATTTTTAATTATTAATTAATTAACATAAATAACTACCGTTAATTGATGAATGGAGAATGTTTCACGAGATCGTCGTAAGTTGATTAAAACTTTACTTTATCTCCGAAAATGTTTATTTTGTTTCATATGGAAAATTGCATTCAAACACAAAAGTCGAACATAGTAAATTTCTTTATATTGTTTAAAAATTAAATAACAATGGCATCCCATATATTCTAAAATATATGCATATTAGCCAAATATTAAAAATTCTGTGACTGATTGATGAAATTTTTCTTCTTCCTATTTGGACATATATTTTACACTATTTTTCCTTTCTATTTGAACAAAATGAAATAGAATTACAGTAAATTCTGTCTAAGGCGGACTCTGTGTAAGACGGAAATCTGTCTAACACGAAAAGATTTTCAAGTCCCGGCAAATCCATAGACACAGAGTGAAATTTGTCTAAGGCGAAATATTTTCTACTACGGAAAATTTTCCCGGTCCCGTCGCATTAGACAGAGTTTACTGAACTGCTTTTCGAAACACACCTGAAATTAATCTCCCCTTTCATTCTGAGGTCAAGAGATGACCCCGCAGAGAGGGGTGATTTTTCGCGCTACGTTCAAAAGGAAAGATAACCATTGCCCTAAAGTGATATCTGACCATACACAGGGTTGATCTGACCCTATTGAAATCGCCCCTTATTTCAATTGGAGGATTTCCTGTCAGTCATTGGTACATGGTTGACGCCCCCAGAAACTTCTACAAGACATGCTTTTTCTGAAAGACGAAAATAAATTTGTGTGCAGTGGAGCCTTAAGTTACTCTTTTAAATTCTTTAAGGATAATCTTCACCAATCCCAATCCAGAAAATTTTCTTTTACAACTTAACCAAAATCTTAAAGATCATTGTATTTTGTTATTAACTGCTGTAAATAATCTGCATTTTTTTAAATGAAAATATTTTATGCTAAATATTGAATAATATTTATCTATTTTATCTTTTCTAATTTCACATGTTTTAAGGAAAATCTTTAGAGTACCAGATATGTTCATCAGCACATGCTAATTTTCATTCTACATGCATAGAAACATGATCTAGGCTCATTATGTCTCATGTTGACTGCTGAGATGAAGTGTTAAAAGTAGAAATTACTTTTATCTATAATTTAAAACAATTAAATTACAAAAGAGAGAAAATATTATACAGTAGACTCCCTTAAATACGCGACTCTAAAATCCGCGCATTTTTTCAGATGTAAACAATGAAATTTACAATTAAGTTGCAGGAACAAAATTCAAGATGGCGCCGAAATCAGCGACTACCGCAATGTTTTTTTTACTAAATTTTTTGTTACTCATTCTCTTTCGTTTATTACAGCTGATTTATTACAAAATAAATTTACATTACTTTTGATTTTGATATAAATTAGCATATCTATATCAAAAATTCCTGAGTTCGAAATGGAAAAATCGACGAACCGGAACACTATTTTTAAATTATTGTCCGCGGAATTTTTTTTTTTTTAAATTATAGACAAATTTATTTCTAAACATACAAAGCAGTATAAGAAAAGCATTCAAGACTCTAAATAACAATGAAAAAAAGTTACAGTGAGCGCAATAAGCTATATATACTGATAATAGCATTAACACTGTTCTCCTTGCTACCACTAGATGGCAGCATAGGACTTTTGGAATCGAATTTAATTGATTTCATTCGTAATAATTTAATATTTTTCTAATTTTTTATTTTACATAATTATTTTAATAATTACTTACTTTTAAACCAATAAATTATTTTAATGTTTCACTTTATTGTAAGCATTCATTATAATTTCCCTTGCTTAATACCAATCAAATTAAGGTTAAAAAATGTAAACAAATCAATGACCAGAAATCTGCAAAATTCTAAAATCCGCACAACCTCTGGTCCCAAGCTGTGCGGATTTGAGGGAGTCTACTGTATTAGACTTTTTCTAAAAAAAACCAAATGGTTTTTTTGACAAAAAAACCAATTGGTTTAAACCGTGGTTTAAACCATGGTTAAAACCACTTGGTTTAAACCGTGCCAACCCTGCTAGTCATTAGAACAAAAAAAATTAAATGTGTAAGACGAAAAAAAATTAAAATTATCTGCATAATAATTTAGACCTAAATATCCTTAGAATTTTAATACCTAAAGTATAAAAAAAGGTATATAAGTTTATTAAATAATAACAAAAAATTATTAATGTAATTAATTTAACCCAAAATGTAACTAATTAAAAAAAAAAATAATAACCTCACGTTCCCAAAGAAAGAGATCACGGTACCACCTAAGTATCGGGGAAGCCCATGCTGGCAAGATCTAGACAACTATTAAAAATTAGGTTAATGAATATCTTAAATTATCTACAAATCACCAAGCACAAACTAGCAAAGGTGTTGGGTGCACCTTTTCTCCAAACTTATTTTAACAAAAAAGAAAAAAAACTATCTCATAGGGGCCTCTGATTTCAGAGGACTTGGTGATCGTAATG
Organism: Maratus speciosus; assembly: GCA_963932465.1. Classification (NCBI taxonomy): domain Eukaryota; kingdom Metazoa; phylum Arthropoda; class Arachnida; order Araneae; family Salticidae; genus Maratus; species Maratus speciosus. Next base: position 605,042,191 of record OZ010788.1, on the reverse strand, counting down.
CCTAGTTAGATAATAGATAATCTACGGTTATATACCAGAAAGGTTATCTCAGATAATAAAGACAATGCGTTGTGAAATTTTAGAAGATTAACTAACCTATGGCAAATTGGTTTGAAGGGAAATATATATTAAAACAAAAATGCAAAATATAACCCCCCCCCCCCCCCCCATCTTTAGACAAACCAACCCAACAAGATAACTCTGATTACACTTTTTCATATCTGTTCTAAGAATATTATTAAGCAGTCAGGTAACTTCTAAATAATAAAAATAAGTAATTAGCAAGACTTACAAGAAAATAACAAATAAGGGATATAATATTAATAAATCATTTATTTACACCACAGGCAATCATAGTAAGTTACACTTAAGTAATAATTCATGCTTTTACCATCCAAAACAATAATTCATTACATAAAAAAAACTAATTATGATATTAATTGAAGGTGACAAGTTCTCCTGAGCATCCTATACACCTTTCAAACATTTGTTATTAACACGGTACACTATACAACAGAGAACATACATGAAATCGTACCTTTTTCCCCATTGGGGTCACAAGATCCTCTTAGGTCCAAAGACGGGACAGGAATACATCCAAAAGTGTTTTTTTTTTTTTTGTAGGACAAAAACACGCATATCCTTGCACAGTAATTTTAGCTTTGTATAAAAAAATTCCACCCAGGTCTGGGCCAAAAGCAAAAAGTTAAATCATTTAAAAAAAAAAAAATTAACAATGCTCTACTGCTCGTCATAGCCAGAGCAAGTAAACATGGGCGGATAAGCCAACAGTGGTTCTAAAAAAAAAACAACCGCACTCTTGGACACTTTTCATACATCTGTTTTTTCTCCGAGAACAAGAAAATCACTCTATGTTAAAAATTTGCATGTGCGGCTCTGAGTGGTGGATGCGAATTAACATATTCAGCATAATTAAAATCTCCAACCACTCGCTGCTGCTTGGACCTGCCTTCATGTCGGCCAGTGGTCAGTGGGTCCTCGGATGCCCTGGGCCCTCTGACCCTCCTACATCCGATATTACATACCCCACTTTCTCACGACACCCCGGGCCCCCACACGAAGATCCTGCAGCTGTCTCATAAAACATGAGGTCATAAAAGTCCCTCTTTTGAGCCAAAACTGTCAAATTTTTTACTTTACTCTCGTAATATAATACATATATATAGTAACTAGCAATTAAGCTTTCCCCTGAGCAAAACACTTGCCTTGGAAAATACTTAATGCTCTTTGTACTCATCCTTAGTTAAATAATAATAATGCACTAACAGATACATACATAAAAACAATAATATTGTACATTGAAAAACATTGAATTAAAAATTAATCAATTAGATAAAATAATCAATTAGATAAATATATACATCGATGTTATTAACAAGAAACATATTCATATATATATCTTTTTTTTTCAAAAAATGATTCTAAATATTCAAAATGTTGGAATCATGCCAACAAGATGGAAACATACTTGTATACTTTTGTACAACCTTGTAGTCAACCAAGTACATTGATACTAGGGATGCACCGAATATTCGGTATCTATTCGGTATTCGGCCATGTTACCGAATATTCGGTTTGGCCGAATATCAAACTATTCGGTATGCCGAATATTTGGCTTGGCCGAATAGCAAACTATTCGGTATGCCGAATATCGAAATATTTGGCCGAACCGAATACTTAAAAAAATATTTTTAAAAACCTTATACAACTTCTACGTTTAACAGTCAAAATAAAGATATTCAGAATAATTGGAAACAGAATCATATTTAAATAAAAGGGAATGTTTTTTCATTATTCATTTGCTGTTTGTTAAGTATTATTTAAGAAAATTAACCAATCATGAGAATTTTCATAGGAATTAATTATGTACAAATGAAAGTTCCTGAACATTGTCCAGTAAATAATCTGTTTGTTGTTAAGATTTTAAGAACAATGTTTACAATCTCTGAAAATGGTTGCCCCCTCCAGACACCGATCTAGGATGCATTTAAAAAGTTCCTTGCTTAATCAAAGGGAGTAGAACAGTTATTCTTGCTAAGTTGCCACCATATAAAATTTGAATAGATTGTATTCTTTATTTACTTTTATTTTAGTCTCTTCCTGACAAATAATATATGATCCTGTGCAATTTTTTCACAATTTCTCGTTGATTTTAAAAACTTTGTTTTAGAATTTAAGAAAATTTTATTCATTTGTTTTAATTCTCAGAAGAAGCCATGAAATTAAAAATTTTATTAATTAAAAAATTTTTTATAAATATCCTCTTCTTAAATAACTCAAAGCAGATTTTTTTCAGAAAAGTTTACTTGAAAAAAGCTCTTGTTTATTAGAATAAAAGTTTGTTTTAAATATTATGTAAAATAGTTTTTTGATTTAACATTTTTAGTGCCTTTAAACTTTGAAATACAAAAAGTATTCGACAAGCCGAATATTCGGTATTCGGCCTAGCAGTTACTATTCCGCTAGCCGAATATTCAGTTCACCTGTTGGCCGAATATTCGGTATTCAGCCAAAAACACTATTCGGTGTATCCCTAATTTATATGCCACTATTTAGCTAAAGTTTAATTCAAAGTAAAACACTTTTAAAACTACTGGAATCACATTTCCAGAAATTATCATTTATAGACGGCCATGTACCCAATTCTTTGTGTGACCCTGTATATCATTTATCTATGTTCTAGAAACATTTCTTAGTAAACTAAATGCAGTTCAGCATAAAAATGCATTAACTCATTTAAAAACCACCTTTAACCCTTAAATGCCTGACTTTTCAAAAATCATTGTAATAATGTTTTTCGGCTTTCATTTTTTAAATAAATCATGGGAAAAATACTTTAAAAAATCATATTTTGTTTTAAGTATGGTTTACGGCTAAAAAACAGTTTGTTACTGATCGGCAATACTGGTCTTTAATTTAAAAAAATAATTTTTCTTGATAAAATTCTATAATATTAAACACACAAGAATTTTAGGAACTATAATAAGAAATAAATTTTACTTGCTTGCTGCAGAACAAAATAGACTATTTTGCAAGCTTCCAAACAAAACAAAAAGAACAAGTAGCAACAATTTATTTTTATTCTTAACCAGCACAAGTGTTGCCATCTACATGTTGAAACTCGATTTAATAATATTTTCAGAATGTATTTTATTGGAAACATTAGGCATTTTAGCTTCAATATTATTCTAATAGTATTTTAGAAGCCTAAGTTGGGTATGTGCCTGAAAAGCAACACCCAGCATTTAAGGGTTAAGTAATTTGAAATCATACCCAGTAACCATTACGGATTATTTTATGTAGCCCTGTATATGAATTACAGCATTTATACACACCATATACAATGCATGAATATAGTGAAACATAAAAGCACATAACATAATTAAAAATGCATTTCCAACAATCATCGAAACCGTACAGTACTTTGGATACAATATGTAGTATCTGAAATCTTTTGTGTGTCACTGTAAATGCTATGCACTTCGTATTATACATGAAATAAGTTACAGTAAACCCCAGCGACGTATATCAATTTCATTATACATGAAATAATCCAAACCAAGCAATCAAACAAGATAAATAAGGAAGCAAAGGCATTTAAAAATCACAGCTGCTGATGCTGTAACGGAACGAAAACGTTTTTGTAGTATATTTTATATAGTGTGTGAATTCAGAGACAAATTTTTTTTTTAATGTTACGTCTATTACTTTTGAATATCAGAAACTTAATATTTTTTTTAGAAAGGCTGACCAATATATCTTACAGATAAAGATTTTTAAATTTTAGAAAGCAAATTAATTGATTTTTAAAGATATATATTTATGTATACTGTGGAGTAACTTCCTGGAGAAGAAAATATATGCAATAATGTCTGATAAATTGGTACATAAATAGTTAAAAAGTGAAAAAAAAAAATTACTTTTGCTTCCAAAATGAAAAATTTTAGAAAAGCTACAAAGGAAAAAGTGAATTTTTCTACCAAAAAATTCAAAGGATAATCAAATTAGAAATTTTGATAGTCCATTGTTAAAGAGGCTCCTCAACATAAATTGCCAAGCAATCGATATGCATCACCAAATTAGGTGACATGCATCATGTTAAAGATATATGACACGAATATGACCAAGTTAAAGTCATATATGAAATATATGTATATTGCATGTGTATATGACTTATATAAGACTTCAAATAATATCCATATATGACACTAAATGAGAGTTATAAATGACATAAATGGTGTATAATGTATATATACAAGCTTGGTGTAGACCTTGACCAAATGATAATTTGCAGTTTTGGCATGATCATAATTGCAGAGGCTGGCATAAAAAGGAAGTGCCAAAATTTTATATCTATATACGTAACTTTTTTTAAAATTTAAAAACGAATATCACATATATCTTTATATTTCAATAATAATCAACTTAAAAGAAAATACAATTTTAGGCAATTTAATAATAATAATAAAAAAATGATTCATTATACAAAATGTCTTTGTAGCAGAATTTTCTGTGTCAATCTGCAGCAAATCAAAATTTATCTGCAACGTAACAATGGTGGACAAGCATATTATCATAAAAAATAACAGTAGTAACCCAAAAAATAAGCAAAATTTGCATTTAAAAAGAAAAAATAAAAAGATAATTAAGATTAATATGCAGAGCCTGCTGCTGTACTGCACTGTTTCTGCTACTGAGCAAAATATAAAATAAACTTCATTAATTTAATGTATTAATATAAGCTGATTTTATTTTATTAATGTTAGTGAATGTCTGATCATACTTTGAAGGTGTGTTTTTAATCTTTTTTTTTTTTTTTTTTTATTTATCTTATGACATGCTTGAATCCATAGTCCACGACCCAGATAAATTATGATGATGATAAAACATACAAAAGAATATACTTTTTTAATTTATTGTCAAACAAAATGCTCCACACAATCAAAAACAAGCAAAACAATTTATTATAGTCTGTAATTTAAAGATAACACAAAAAAATAATAATAACTTTCTCTTTTCTTTTATCACACATTAACATTTAATGAGCTAGCTCAGCTTGATAAATGCATATTTAGACTATTTTATTCAGATAAGGCATACTCTAAGATCTCCCAAGGGTCTGGACTTAATAAGGACTAATCTAGATTATTAACATTTAAATTTTATATATAATTCATAAATGAATTTGTTGTACACCCACTTTTTATACAATTTCTAAATGAACGCTGAAAAAAAAAAAAAAAAAAAAAAAAAAAAACAATATGCAGCAGTTAAAATTTCAGCAAAAGATTCTTGACAAATTACTTGGAACATAGACTACTTTAATATATAAATCATCTCACCTTATACAAAAAGCCTCCCATCTCAGATATACCAATTTTCGACGCCTTCTTAAAGCAAGCAAGATAATCACTAGTCAGAATGAAAAATCTTTCTTTCCACCGGCTAAAAAATTTATCACGTTGTTGCCATAAGGTGCCTTTTTTAAGAGTCACAGACTCAGGGCGAGTTTCTTTATTAGGCTCTTGTTCGGTGTTCATAATGCAGGACTACAATTTAGCAAGATCTAGAAGAAATTAAATAATATAATATAAATATCCTTATATAAAGAGTTTTTAGGAATAAAAACTTTAATAAAATTTTTAAAAAATCACTCTATTAAACTAAAAAATTTAGGCACTATAAAAGTTTATATAAGTTACATTGTAATGCATAGTTTTCATAAACAAATTGAATTTAAATGCATAATTACTGAAAAAGAATTTTTTTAAATGCTAATTATACAGCTAGAAATCAATACTATTAACATAACACAAATGAAAAAAGAAACCTATTTTTACTTAAACAAAAAACAAAACAACATTTGTAGAATTAAAAAAATAAGGTCAACTATTTATTTACTTATTTTCATAATGAGATAATCTGATCTTAATTATCAGGAAATTAAGAAAATAAAAATATAGCTTACAATTCAGAAACTTATAATCTCATCAACAAAAGAAAAAATATATATATAATTCAGTATTATATGCGAAACTAAAAACCCAATCAGATGAAGCAAAATAATATATAATGCCTTTACATGCCTTTAATCTCATTAATATTATTGATTTGTAATAGAAATGCAAGATAAGCATTTTGTTAGCATATGATTGCATATAATCTTCAGAAATGCAGAAAAATCGAAGAAGGTAAAGAATATTTCGTCACAATATATTCAATATAAAAAAATATAATTATACTATAAATAAGTACTTTTTATGAGTAAACTATAAAGAAAAAATGTTTATGACTATCTCATAGAAAGTTTTGGGGAAATTCTAAAATTTAACTTGCAAAATTATAAGAATACGCTCAAAGTAGAAAATAACAACAAACAGTGGCTAATATTAGATTGCTCCCACCCGCAGTGAATTCTTTGAATTTCTAAGAAACTTTAAAACCATAAATTCACCTAGATTTCACTTACGATTAGAATTTTATCACAGTGTTTATTTAAATGCATGCTCAGATTCAAATCATGTCTAATTTAGAGCATCTGCATAATTTTTAAAGCTCTGCTTCGTAAAGCAATTAATGTCAATACGAAGGAAGAAGAAACAAGAAATACGGAAATCAACCGGACGACCTCCACTAAAATGTTGCCAAAATATACAAATAGTATTTATGGGTTTCACAATCAATACATTTTAAAAATAAAATGAATCAATTATGCTACTTTGTTTTAATTAACGGAATAAATATATTTGTTTTAAATATCAAATTAACACAACAAACCACACAATAAATACATGAGAAATGACGCAAACAAATTCATACTGAAACTGAAACTGAAAGAAAGAAAGGGACTTTTAAAAAAGGCAATTATCTAATAAAATCGAGAAATACATAAAATATATGTTTTAATTATTATTATTTTCTTTTCGCAGGATCCATTTTATCGAGAATCTTCAGCTTTCCTCCTCTTCAGCCCTCCCAACTTCCCTTCACTTTCGCTGTTGTGTTTGATTGCTACGTCTGTACCCGGTCTTTACTCATTTAAAAATTTTATAATTTGAAAACAATGGTTTTTTCCGATTTAAAAACTGAAGCTGGATTAAAATCCCTCGATGAATACTTAGCAGATAACAGCTATATTGAAGGGTAACTTATTTTTTATAAAATGGATTAATTTAGATGTAGATTTACATTCACTGTGATAAATAATGTTGTTTATTTCATTGCTTTTATTTTTCTTGACAGTCATGTTAAACTTTCTTAAAATTAATAATTGTTACTTTTAGATATCGTCCTTCTCAAGCTGATACTACGGTGTTTCAAGCGTTGTCAAGTCCACCGAATGTTAAATATGTACATGCTCTCCGTTGGTATAATCATATCAAATCTTATGGATCCGAAATTACTAGGTAACTGCATATATTTATCAATATTTTTTTTATCTCTCTCTGTATTTCAATGTGCAACCATTCAATAACTTATTCTTGAATTATCTTGATACATTTTACAATTTTAAACAGTGTTGAATTCGTACCCCCCCCCCCCCCCCTTCGGAATTCCACCCTGTGAATTCAACACTGATTTTAAATATCGGGTAGCTCATAAACATAATTTGATGTTTTTTAATGTGCATGTTTATTTTTATCGAGCCTTTATTTTGTATAAAAATGTATCGAAGAATTTGTATTAGGTACATATCGCTCACCCACACACCTCGACAAAAGTAAATTTCACAGGAGAGGCAAAAGAAAATTTGCATCATTTTACTAAAGGATGAAATTGCAACACTTAGCTCTGCATGCAAGAATAAAAAGGTGCGTAAAACCTTTAAGAATGAACACGTAGGATGAGGTTTGGAGAGTTGGGTAATTTTACCTCCCCGCACAATCCGCCCCCTCTTCTGTGGTCACAAGTGGACATATAGTGTAATAAAGGGATTTTCCATGTAACTACACTTATGAAACTGTTTGTTTAGCAAGATACACCTATTTCAGACCTATTGGTGAAAAAAAACGCAAAATGAATTTTTGCAAGATGTGTCACTTTTCTTGTGGGTGAGCGATATGATGTACATATGCCTTTTAACTTTTTGGGAACAGATGTCTTATTATCCTGGGTTGCGCCATCTTGGATTTTTATCTTGCATGAAAAGTCTTTTTTTCGCCAAGTAGTAAATGTCGCCAATGGTTAAATGTTGTTTATAGATTAATATAATATTGAAAAACTGGAGTATAATAATTATAACTATTAATTAAAAAACAAATTTTCAATTCATGCCAAGAAAAAAATCCAAGATGGCAGACCCTGGGATAATAAGACATCTAAGCCACTTTTTTAAATAGCTTTTTAAGTTATTTTATGTGATTAATAAAATTTCAATACTTTATTCTTTTTTTATGTAGTATATGTACAGCCGTGGAAAAAAAAAAGTAAACACCCCTTAGTAACTCTGCAAAAAATTATTGTAGAAGAAAGTTACTGTTACCACACGACTGGTAATAAAGTCTACTTTTAAATGATGTATATAAAATTATCTTGGAGGGCCATCTACAAATTAAAACGAACCATAACTTTGTTTTTTTCATTAGCAGTACACAATTCTGACAGCATCTATCTACTCCCTTCAATTAGCCTAAAAACAAATTTTTATGCAATTCGTACGATAGGTTTCCGAGAAATTATTTTAAAACGAGCGTATTTTAGGGGCTGTATCCAAAATGAAGTTCGGTACTCGATTGTTGACCGAGAGAGCCCCCTTCTTGATCAAGGCATCTTAAGTGCCACTCAAGAAGTCATAGAAGTCTCCTAGAATACAGGATAGCATAAGAAATTTCAAAATATCAAGTGACTTCAATCATAGACGGCCCCTTAGACCATCATTTTGCCGTTTTTTAAGGATAATTTGAAAATTTCTTGGTAGAAAAATGTGAAATTTTGGATTTCCATAAAGCAGGACTTAATAAATCTCAATCCATCAAAAAAATTGTAGGTTGCAATTCATGTTTTTGAATATTAATTTCATAATTCATATCAGAAAATTATAAAAATTGCAAATTCAACGTATTTTTGCTTGGGTATTTTAGTATTATTGCTACACAAAAAATTAGCGCATTAGGGGTATAATTTCAGGAGATTTTAATACAAATATGAAAATGTAACATTAGAAACACTCAATTTTTAATGTTAATAATTCAAAAACTTATCATTCAAATGACTTGAATTTTGGTGTCTAGGCATAGTTTGAACTGAAGATTTGAAATATCTTGTTAAAATTGGGTATTGCCATTGAAAAAAAGGCTTAGATGTGTTATTATCCTGGGGTCTGCCATCTTGGATTTTTTTCTTGCATGACAACTCCTTTTTCGCCAAGTAGTAATGTCACGAATGGTTATATATTGTTGATAGGATAATATAATATTGAAAAAACTGGAATATAATAATTAACTATTAATAAAAAAAATAATTTTTAATTCAAGCCAAGAAAAAAATCAAAGATGGCGGACCCCGGAATAATAACACATCTGTTCCGAAAAAAAAATGAAGTTTGGGTTCGTTTTAATGTGTAGATGGCACCCTAAGCAAATTTTATATGCATCATTTAAAAGTAGACTTTATTTCCAATCGTTTGGTAGCAGTAACTTTCTTTTACAATAATTTGTTGAGGAGTTAGTAGGGGGTGTTTATTTTTTCCACGACTGTATCTTACATATTTTATAATCTGGCAATCAAACCAGCCAGGAAGCAGAAAATATTGTTTAAGAGCACAGTCAAAGAGGGGCTCATAGGGCTTAATCCCTTTCAGTTTAACCCTTTATCTACTACATTATGATCTACTGCAATTTTTTTCATGTAATATTTTTTTTTTGTCACTACAATGAAAATTAAAGGATAAATATAAAAAAAAGAAAAATACTCACCCATGAGAAATTTAATTATTTAGAGGTAAGTGACTAAAGTGGTACTTTAAAGTACCGTCAGTACACTATGACTAAAATATCATAACAGTAAACCCACAAGGTATTTCAACTGGCACCAGAAAATATTTTCGATTTAACAAGTATATGAAATATAGGCTTTTTCTTATTTACAAATAAATCGTTTGGCAAATTCCGGTGCCAATCATTTATTTCAGCACTTTAAAATTGAAAATGTTTTGCTTCTGAAAGGGTTAAAAAAAACTATTTTTCTTTAAGTTTCTATCATGTTAGCAGTCCTTTAGTTATGCGACGTCTATATTCCAGGGACAACATGTTCTCTGGCATCTCTACATATGCAATATATGAATTAACATATGCCATTTCTAGCATAGCAAAAACGAGCTGGTGCCACAACTTTTACGATTTCCTATAAAAAATAACAATGAAACAGAAAAGAAGTACCAGAAAAATCATTACTACACTACATTTTAGTAATTACATTTTAAAGCCGATGAAAACAATGGATAACTACACAGACGAAAAGTAAACAAGAACTTTTTCTCCTACACGCAGTGTACTGACGGTACTTAAAAGTACCACCGAGTAATTCAACTGTTAAATCAAATACATACACCGTTCATCTAAAATAGCTTACCAAATTGTATTCTAAGATCGTAATGAACACCATAAAAAAATCCAGCACTTATCTTATATCCTTTATTGTGTTTGCAGCAATGAAAAGACGAACGTGGCAATCTGTAGAAAATGTCGGCAGAAAATACATCGACTGCTTCAAAGATAGCCTCATTCCTCTCTAAAATAACAAACCTAGAACTACTGCTGCCATGTATTCGGATAAAGTGGAGTTAAAAGAGCGTTTTTTGCAAAGTACCATTAGAATATTAGTACTATTCACTATGGTATAAAAGTTTAAAGTGAGTGGTACAACTTATAAGTACCGTCAGTAGATAAAGGGTTAAATAAAAATTAAGTTACAGAAGCTATTAAAAATCTTATTTTCTGTCTTAAATGTTTCCTATTCGCCTCTGACCCCCCCCCCCCCCCCCCCCAAAAAAAAAGTAATATTAATGACAGTTACATATTCATGAAACTAGTAAATCTGCAGATCAGTGGCCTCAAACATCAGTTCGTTAAATATTGTTGATAGGTTAATATAATATTGCAAAACTGGAATATAATAACCATTAATAAAAAAATAATTTTAAAAGAAATTCCTTAGGAGTGTCCATTACTGGCACATCTACTCATATTATAGAATGTATTATAGATAAAACCTATTTTCAGATATTGGTACAACATTTGGGTAAGTTTTTATTCAAGCCTATGTAAAATTTAATATTGAAAAATTTTTTCTTCTGAGGAACTTTTTTTTTTAAATATAAAACATGCTTTTTTTTCAATTATTTCTCATTAAATATTAATTTTTAGTACATTTTCAGATATTGTTCTTGATTATGAATAAGAACAGTTTGAAGTTTATAATTAAAAAAATTATTGGCTTAGATGTGTTATTATCCCGGGGTCTGCCATTTTGGATTTTTTTCTTGCATGAAAACTCCTTTATCGCCAAGTAGTAATGTCGTCAGTGGTTAAATATTGTTGGTAGGTTAATATAATATTGAGAAAAAAATGGAATATAATGATTATAACTATTAATAAAAAAATAATTTTTAATTCAAGCCAAGAAAAATATCAAAGATGGCAGACCCCGGGATAATAACACATCTGTTCCAAATTATTAAAATACATATCTTCAAAATATTTTTTTAAAAAATCATGAAAGTACCAAATACACTGTCCAGAGGGATATATGTATTTAAAATAGCTCAGATCTCAAAGATTTAAGAAATACTGTTTTAAGAATGCCTTGCAAAAAAATTTAATTTAATTTTGTTCATTTTTTGTCATAAGTTTAAAGGAAAGAAACTTTTCTTGCATTCTATCAATTTTGCTGGTTGCAATATATTAGGGTTATTCTCTGCAATAGTGCAAAAAGTGCTTCCCTGTCATATAAATGTTCTTAATTTCATTACATTTTTATTTATTTTTATTTTTATTAGAAGATCTAAATATACTTTATTAGGGACAGGAAGTAAAATTTAAAAATAAATAAATTTAGTATTTAAAAATGTAATATATATCATGCAAACATCATTCCCTCACCTTTCCCCCACCTGTACTACCATACTTTATTGCCTATTTCTTTCCATCCAGAAATAAAAATAATTAAAAATACCCTAAGCAAAATAAAGTTCTTATTTGGTAGATTACAAAAAATAATAAAAATATTTTTTTTTACAATTATTATATAGTCTACTCAATCAATTATATGTTTCCCCATGTTAGACCATCATTCCCTCACACATTGCTATTATCTCAAATATCTACCACTAAAGAGCAGTAGCAGTCTAGCATCCTTCACAGAGAAGAAGCCATTTTGAGCACTTGTCAGTCCAGCAACATAAATTGGTGGTGTAAAATTTTGTTAATTTTTCAGAATTTTTTTTCAGTCATTATATCTGGAAGCGTTTTTATTAGCAGTCATTCCCTCACACAGAATACTAATTTTTTTGTAAATATCAAAAATTTTAATTTTATCATACATTATATATTAAGTGTTGCTCTTCAAGGAAACAGTTTGGATTTCTTCATAATTTTGCATTTTTTCCTACAATTAGTAAAAATGTCTTATTTCATCATTCCCTCACTTGTCATTCCCTCACATTTACCATTATGAGGGAATGACAAGATGAGTGAGGGAATGATGTGCTTTCTGTTTAAATGATGGATTTAGTTTTCCTGCTTAAAATTTATACTAATAGCATGTTTTTTAAATTTATGTGGCTCAAAACTAACCAAAATATTTTATTTAAACTGTTCTTGGAGAAATTTATAAATACGCCAGAGTAGCTTAGTGAAAAATTATGCATATACGTAGAATAGTGTTGATTAGCATTTTACATTTTTTATGCGATTAAAATACATTGAGTTTAAAAAAATCTTAAGAGAGAAAATGAAAAATAATCCTTTGAAGCTTGAAAAACTGAAATATTTAAAAGAGAAAGGCCAAGTTAAAAGTGTAAAGGAGATGAGTTCTAAACAACAATGTTAAAAAAAGGAAACAGTGGAAGAAAAATGAAAAAAATTATAGAGAAAATATTAAGAAAAATAAGAAGATTGAGCAATTTCTTTCTTCCCAGACTCCATCAAATAGTGGTAAGACAGATTCCGCAAGTTTTAGTGGTTCTGAGGCTGAACGTCCTCTTTCAAGGCAGAGTGCTTGGAGAAAAGAATTAGACGTGGCAGATCAAAACTGTTTCGAGAAAATCAGTCATTAAAAATTCAACTGTAAAGCTGCAAAAGGAGATCAAAATGCAAAAAGTATTACCAAGCCTTACTTAAATTTTTTTTTTAAACATCTAAAAGAATAAATAACTGGAAATAAAGACGTATCATCCAAAATTAGAAAAAGCTTTTATTTGGAGACGTTCTTTACACAGCATTGGCATCAACTTTTAGCAATATGGGAAAGAGTAAAAAAGGTAGACAAATGTACTACAGAATTTTAAGGGAAGTATTTTGAAAAAATACAGATTGCTACATATGACAAAAAATATATATATTCTTAGATATTGAAGCTTGAAGAATATTGCTAGCAATGAAGCTTATCTCTTTACTTATCATAAGAGAGGCAATTACCTATTTAATAAAGTTAAACAGGATATATTAAGTTTTTGCTAAAAACTTTGTCCAGGAAAAAAAATATATACCTCAAAAAGCAAAATAAAGAAACAAAAGAAGGCTTTTATGAGAGACACATAAATATTTATACAAGAAGTTTCTCAAAGAAGTTAATTATGTTTTGAGTTATTCATCATTCTGTCGCCCGAAACCACTTTAGGTGAAAAAACCTAATGTTGAAGAAAGAGATACAGCTGCTTGTGAAGCTCATTCCAACATAAAAATAATTGTATTAAAACTTAATGAAACAGGAATAATAAATTTTAAAACACCTGATGTATTACTAGAATTATGTTGTGAGAAAAACAATATAACCTGCCTTCAAAGGAAGTGTGAGAATTGTAAAAGCAACTTAATTTTATAAACTACTGAAGATGAAACAAGTTTATTAAAGCTGAAGAAATGGATCTGGGAAACACAAACTATAATTAACCAAACCAAAACTAGTCAGATGTGGCAATCCCAAAACTCATACATGTTAATACTTCCTGAAAAATGCAGCTTAGCAGCACCATCGTTTAGGTGATTTACATTAAAATCTAATCAGCAACAACTTATGTCAAGTCTATCTTAATCTGAAGTTTGATGAAAATCTGTACATTAGTTTTTGAGATAGAGCTATTCCAGAAATCATAAAAAATTATGCGTATCAGCGCCACCTGTTGGGAGATTTACGCCAAAAACTAATCAGGACCAATTTATATCAGAGACTAACTGAATCTTAAGTTTGATAAAAATACGAGCATTAGCTCTTGTGATATAGTTATTGCAATAATCATGAATAATGTTAGCATATAAGCGCCATCTTTTGGGTGATTTACCCCAAAAGGTAATAAGCACCAAATTATATCAAGTGCTAACTGAATCTGAAGTTTTATGAAAATCCAAGCATTAGTTCTAGAGATATAGCTATTGTGGAAATCACGAAAAATGTATGATAGCAGCGCCACCTGTTGGGCAATTACACCAAAAAGTAATCAGCACCAATTTATATTGGGAACTAACTGAATCTAAAGTCTTATTCAATTCCGTCCATTAGTCCTTGAGATAGAGTGCCCACAAAATTTCTGTCACATACAGACAGACAGAGACTTTGTAAAATAATTTTTTTTTTCGGGATATCTGACCTCTAAAACATGTAAATCCGTCGAAAACCGGAATTCGAAAATTTTCACGAATCCAATAATTTCTTCTTATAAAGATAGAAGAAAGTAAAAAGATGAACATAATTACCACACATCTTATGGGGAAAGAAAGACTGAGCCCCCTCAGCCATGTGATAATAGATCATCAGTTTTCATGTTTTCATCTATTTAATTTTATTTTATACTATTATAATATTATTTTATTGTATCAATTCATATTAAAAATAATGTGTTAATTAACTTGTTTTGTAAACAATCATTCCCTCATATCTGTTTCATCATTCCCTCACTCATCATTCCCTCACCATCATTCCCTCACTTTTAAAATTTTTATTTTATTTTTTTGTTAAGTCAAATTTTTAAAACGATTTCTGCTGCTATTAAAATCTTCAATAATTGGCTAATTGCTTACCATTTATCTACTTTTTATGAAAATTTACGTATGTATCATTCAAGTCAGACTGCTTGGCCAAATTTGCAAGTATTGTAGAGAACAACCCATTAACATTTATATATTTTTAACACCTTAAGGCTGTTCTCAAGCTCCTTGTTCAACAGCATGAAACTTTCTGATACATTTGTTGACTCATTTTTAAATGTAAAAGCATAGAATTAGCAGAGTTGACTATTCAAGCAATTTGAAATCAAAATGAGTTTTCCATTTTTTGATAAATTACTTATCAAGTTACAAACGATTTTGTGTCACATTACGGCCAGTTTTTCTCCTTTCTCACATTAGAAATTAGGTTCAAAACATCATCTCTGGCAGTATTTTCTGCATTTACCAAAAAATGGAAAACATCTTTCGATTACACTGTTTCCAAATAATACCTGTCAATTTCATGCCTTTCCGAACAAAAATTTAAGAATGTCTAAAAGTGTAGTCCCTTTGGATTTGAGAACAGCCTTAATCATCACTGAATGTATCTGGCCCAACGATTAAGGGGTTATTGTTAGAATAATGTTAATAAAAATTTAAAAAAAGTTTGTTTGACCCTTTTAAATAAAAAAGTGGCAACTAGTTTTTTTTTTGGTGCGATCGCAGTTTATTCTCCTTCTTGGCGCATTTTCGCGTACTAACTCCCGGAGCGCTGCAACATCCGGGAGAGAGTACGCAAAATTATTATTTGTTTTCTCTTCTCGTATCTCGTATGTTTTGAAACAAGTACCTATCTAGACAAATGCTTAAAATGTGAAAATAGATATTCGATCAGTCATTTTTCTCTTATTTTAACTTGTATTTTTAAGTAAAAATAATACATAAAATTTCAAATTTTTTCGAAATACATTTCATATTTTTTAAAATACATTTTATAAAATATACCTAAAAACAAAACTTTCACTTACCCAAATTATTAAAAAAGAGCGTTTGTTAACAGTAATGGGAGCAAAACAATGTTTTTTGTTTTATCAGAGGGGCCCTTTTTTTTTTTTTAATCAGGGGGCTACCGCCCCCCTGAACCCCCCGTTTTTTTATTCCTAATTTTACCTTGTGCTCTAGGATGTCATTCAAAAGCATCACTCAATCTGTCACTTTTAGTCATTCATAGCTTGGAACAATCTACCTTTCTTTCGTACATAATTCAATCAATGCTCAAAAATACAGGTAAAAATAAAAGAAAAATAACTGATCGAATATTTATTCTCACCTATCAAGCATTTATCCAGATAAGTACTTGTTTCAAAATATACAAGATTGAGAAAACAAATAATAAAAACACGCGACTGCGACACAAAGTGACAACTCTTCAACGGAAAATCCACTGCAGCAATATCAACGTTTTTCTAAACAAATTCAAAATGTTCCTTGATTCTCTTCTTTGTCCAATAAGAAAGCCTTTTACAAAAAAAAATAAGCTTCCAATTCGGTCCAATTAGAAAGCAGCTTAGAAAACAAGGAGTTTAACCATCAACTCTCTCCGGAGAAATCTTAGGGTTGACATATTTTGTGACGTGTCCGAGGAGCAGCCCGATTACCACATTGGTGCAGTTATCGAAGGAGAGTATATTGCGAATTACCCTTTTTTTTTTTAATGGCTACATATAAAACTGCTACTACTAGCCACTAATGAAATTTCCCAGTTTTGGTCTTCAGCCTGCAGTTTCAAAACTAGTCCAAAACCAAAACAGATTAAGTTAACCTAATTTGTAGTTAAAAAAATAAAAGGCAACTCAATGCACAGTGAAAAAAAAATTCTCCAAGTCTAGCTTCATTTTCCCGGACAAAAATATTTCCTCGATCTGCATTCTGGCCCAACCTATGAATACTTCTACCCAACTCGACACAAAACCCACAGTAATTTAATATATAATTAATATTTCCAATATCAACTTTATCTTTTATGTTGAAAAATAACTATAACTCGTATTCAAACTAGTTTTTCATCTGTAACAATATAGACTTTTTTTTTTTTAATCACGCTAACCTGATCCCAAAACTCAGCCTTAAACTGTTTCTAACCCAAAACAATCAGTTCTGTCAACCAAATTTCAAAGAAGAAGAAAAAAAAGAACAGATTGGTCGGCACTAATTTTTTATAACGTAATCTGCAGCTGATTCTGCTACCCTGATACAGGACTATACTATATGTAATTTCAATTGATTTCTCAAGGTCAGTAACACCTCATTTGGCTGTTTGGAATGCTCTTTTTTGCATGACAATGAAAGGGTGAAGTAGGGATGTCATTGAGAAACCAATTGAAATTACGTTGAGTATAGCATCGTCCTGGGATTACTACAAATTGTTTGTTTTTAGAGGTTAATATGCATTAATATTGTTTGAAGAATTTCTTAAATTGAATGGAATTAGCAAAAAATCTTTAAAATGATTTATGCTTCTTTAAAGTCATTGATATTTACATATTCTACAGTTTTCCTGGTGTCAAGAAAGATATAAGTGCCTTTGTAGGAAGTGCACCTGCTGCACCAAAAGCCGATAAAGCTGGTGGAGATGATGATGATCTTGATCTGTTTGGATCGGATGAAGAGGTAGTGATCTGTAATAATAATAATCTTTGTATGATATTTATTTTAACTTGCTATTTGCAGTTGATACAGAGTCGGATAATATAGACAAACGCGCGATTGTCGTTCGCAGAAAATTTTCAAAGTTTGCAGACAGTTTTGATGTTTTTTAATTTCTTTATATATAAAAAAAAATTATCATTACACTGAGCAGAGAATCTGTGCGATGCACTGCGCAGACTCTTGAGAAGGTCTTCAGACTATTTTTCTACTGGAGAAAAAAAAGTTTTAAAATTTTTAAGAAAGTCGCAATATTAAGGAATGGTTTCTCACAAACAGTAGATAAACTGATGAGTAAGAGTTCATCTCTTCCATTCATGGACTAATAACTTTTTTATTTTAACATTCATTTATTCGTATTCAGCTATTTTATAGATTAATAAAATAACAGTTTTGTTGAGCAATCATAAATTGATATCTTTATATAAGTTAATGATTAAAATTTCACATTTTATTTTTTTTTATTTTTCATTAGTTGTCTGCATTAAGCATACCATTCAATACTACATTTCTTGACTGAGTTTTAATAATGCCTGTAAATTAATATTTTTCTTTTAGTGGTGTTTTGCTTGGGCACTCCACTCGCGTATAACTTTTCATTTTTGCTGTTAGTGACGATATAGGACTCGAGAGGGGCACAGCGTTTTTTTGCAGAAAATTTTTAAGAAATTATTTGAGTTTGCAGACAGTTTTACATTTTATCTAAGTCTGCGAGTTGAAAATGTTTGATTAGAACCACATATATTTTGATTTATAATTTTCTATATTATTTATAAGATGCAACTTGTCCATATTTGTCTCATTAATCTTTTGCATTCTGAATATTTTTAGCATAATGTGTTGCATTTATCCTATTTCCCTATAGAAATATAGTGGAGTTTGGTTGTAACGAACCTTGTATATAGAGCAGGGTTCGCAAATATCCAACCCATACGGCTCTTTTCATGAAAACTCCCAATTTTCCCTAGGGAAAATCTGGTTTTTAAAAAAAGTATAATGTTTTATTACATTATTATATACTATTATTTATATATTATATATACTATACAACAAAATATATATATATTGTTCCCTTATATACAATACAGTAGACTCCCTCAAATCTGCACAGCTTAGGACCAGAGATTATGTGGATTTTAGAATTTTGCAGATTTCTGGTCATTGCTTTGTTTACATTTTTTAAACAGTAATTTGAATGTAATAATGCAATCAAAATTACAATGAATGTCTGCAACATAGTAAAATATTAAAATAATTAAATAAAGTAATAAACTAAAATGATAAAAAGTAAGATAATTGAGGGCTAAGAATTGATATCATTTGAGCAGAGTTATAGTTATGAAAACGCAGGATTTAAGGTCATTTGGTGTGGCGTTAAGTATAAATCACATCGATGAAACAGTTCAATTTAAATTTAAAATAAGTTCATTTATTAATTCAGCTTGAATTTTAAAACTTAAATAATAAAGACATCTACATGTACCTCCAGCTTTTGCTGAAAACTTTGTTATATTGTCATATTATAACTGTAGCAAGGAGTAAGTTTAAACTCCAGTTCCATCGTCCTTCCATTACATCACCTTACACCACATCACCCTCCATGGAGTTGTTTCACACCAGATGTACTTACTCAGTACGTCAAACTGTAATAAAAATATGCATACAGTTACAGTTAAAAGAGAGTGGCTTTTACGACCGAAATGGAAAAAGAAAGGTGGGTTCGGAACAATATAACTTCCGAACAAACCACACGACAAATTGAGAGGGACAAGACTTTGTCCAGATTCCCAACAAGAGTGAAAAACACTAAAAGTACCAAAAAATCGAAAATGCTTTTTTTTTTTTTTTTTTACGCAAAAATGTCTTAAGTCAAGCTTAACAAACAGGAAAACGCCACTTGAAGTGTTAGCCCTAGTAGTAATAGTTCAAACAAATCGGAAATTGTACATCAAATTTGTCAAATGATGTGCATTCACCTACTTTTTTACACTCTTGAAAAATTTCTTCTTTTGGACTTTCAGCGTTTTCCATTCTTAGTCCTCAATTTTAAAAATGATTAAATTATTAAAAGTAAACGTTAAGTAAATAATTATTAATGTATAATTAAATATGCATCATAAAGATGAGATACATTTTCCATGAGTTATTCAATGAAACTTTCCTCATAAAGGTACTCTATTAATTCACTGCCTACTATGTTCTATGTTAGTAAAATATTTCAATGTGCTAAAATACTTTTTTTTTTCTCAAAATTAACTGAAATGACTTAAATTCATTAAATGTATATGCGTAAAATTTTAAATATTGCTGAAATTTGAAAAAATCCATGTTATAGGTTTTTTCAAGTGGGCCCAGTTTGAAAAAAACCCGCTGTTTTTTTTTTTTTCTTTGCGAACCCTGGTATATAGCGATGCAGATAGAATGTAATGTCCTTTATTAGATAGAAATTTACCATCAAGTAATATGAAGATGGTAAAATAAAACAAATTATTGGGAAATGGTGGAATTTGACATACGAATGTTTGCGATAAAACTAATGTTGTCATTCTAGACAAGAGTGCAAAGGGTTGTCTGGATTAATAACTGCTATATTCGTGCCTTATTATAAAAACCTCATAAATTTCTTGTGTGTGGGGGGGGGGGGGATGAGCTATAATTAAAAAAACAATAGACAATCATGGATGTATAAATTATTTGCATGGAACATAGGTTTTTAATACAGGCTGCAATTGCAGAGGATAATCTTAGGTATGTAAGGTAGAATTAGTCTTTGCCAATCTAAGACTGAAAAAAGGCAAGAATTCTACCAGTCATATGCTGAACAACATCAAATATTTGTCAATCAGACGCTCAAAAAAAATTATGAATTTTGTTGATTGGTCGATGAAAAAGATTGCAAATTGATCAATTGCACGCTAAGAAAGATCACTAATTTCAGCAGTCGGTTGCTGCAAAATGAGAAGAAATACTAAAATTCATATAAAATTCCTAGATGAAAAAATTTAGTATATTGAGCTAAAAAAATTAAAACCGCATTATTTTTATGCTGCAAAAAAAAAAAAAAAAAAAGGGGGGGGGGGAATTCATAAATGGCTGCAGGGAATTTAAAGTAAACTTTATTTAAATAGTGCAAAATTTACTATATTGGGCTAAAAGGTTGAAACCAGATTCTTTTTTCTGTGGGAAAATTCGCTGTGAAATGTGAAAAAAAACACATAGAAAACTAAGAAAATGTAATCAAAAAGTTCAAAGACTAGCTTCGAGGTGCATAACTTCAGACATATAGGTACCTTCCTGCCAAATCTTGTAGCGCTGTGTGCAGCGTTATCTTTAGAAAACAGCACACATCTGCAGACAAACATCCATGTTTATTATTATAGATATTGTTAATTTGAAACCATATACTGAACTAACTTTTGAAAAATTGTGTTAACCCAAACTCAACTCACAAGAATTTAAACTCAGCCTGAAAACAATTAGTTACTGCACCTTTGAAAAAAATTAAAATATTACATCTATTCAACCATATGGAAACGCATAATACATTTCAAAACCCAATTTCAGCTGTTCCCATGATTTACAGATTTGAATCTATTAACTACATGCAGGCCAAAATTTACCTTTAACAAATTCCTCTAATAAGTAGAACGGTATGTGAATACTTTTGTGCAGCCCCGTATTTGAGGTATAGAATTTATATAACCAGTAATGCAAAAATTAATTAAATTTAAAAGCATGTACCGATTTCTTTTGTGTGTCCCTGTAAATGAATAAAAAAGGCTATGAATGTCCTGTTGTAATGTGATTGTAGTGAAATTCCGTGATTTATATCAGTTTCAATACATTTGAAATAGCATAATGTCATTAAAATACTCTGCAAACGACTTTTCTCCATATACCATAATGTAATTTAATACTTTTGAATGCCCCTGTAAATGAACTATTAAGGTTGTTCTCAAATCCAACGGGTCAACTTTCTGACAAAAGTTTTAACTAATTTTTGTTCAGAAACGCATGAAACTAATAGGCGTTATTCAGAAACTATGTCATTGAACTGTTTTTTTCGTTTTCTTGTAAACGCAATAGATCTTTCAGAAAATACTGTCAAAGTTGGCATTTTGAACTGAACTTCCAAACGAAAGAAGAAAATCCAGTCAGTAAGGGGAGAAAAATGCTGTGTCACGTGATCAAAAAATGGAAAACACAGTTCAATTCCAAATCGCTTCCATGGCCAGGCTTTCCAATTTTATATCTTTCCGTTAAAAAATGAATTTGTAAATGCGTCAAAACGTTTTGCGCTTGTTGAGCAGAGCAGTTAAGAACAGCCTTAATCCTACATACTTCATATACAATACCAAACATGCTTTGGTGACCCTAAATAGCCTTTATCAATTTCATGAAAATCAGAGTATATTTACGGGAGTTAGAGCGTGGACAGACGGACTGACAAATCGAATGCATAAACACTTCAACTTTGATGGAAAGTGTTAAAAAGAAAAGAAAACCCTCACCTCTGATTATACCTTGCTGTTTAGTAAAATAAATCCTTAACTGCTAAGTTAATTTTTCTTTTTTTCTTTTTAAAATTAAGTATATCGCGTCAGCCACTTATATTATAATCTTGAAATATGAACATCATTAGTTCAGTTTTATACTCATGAAAAACATGAAGTGTCTAGCTAACTCTCTCTAATAAGAATCTCGAGAAACATAAAATTTGAGTAACTAGTATTTGTAAGGCCTTTGCTAAATAAGAATTGATATTTAGAAGTTATTTGTATAATTGAGGGGCTTGCAACCATAGTAGACAAAGTCCATTTTGAAAAAACAAAAAAAAATGATAGTGCACTTACAAGGTGCATAAAATATATTTTATCCACTCCCATAGTGAACAAAGTCTGAGACTTTATTTACTGTGGGAGTGGATAAAACAGATTTTATGCACCTTCTAAGTGGAGGATTCTCTTTTTTTTTTTCAAAATGAACTTAGTCTACTATGGTTATTAGCCCCTCAATTATAATAAATCCATAAAATTTACTGTTCTATGAAATTAAAATAAAAAAAACTAAACTTGTTTCTAAAACTACAATACAGATAGCATATTTAAAAAGATTTACTAAAAGATGTATAATACACTTAAAAGTTAACACTTTCAAAACATTAAATAAAATTTTTAAAGTCTAAAGCCCAATTCTTATTCTAGATATTCTAAATACTTCTATTCTAAGTACTTATTCTAGAATAAGTATTTTTCTCTCTTGAACTGAAGTAAGACCCTGATGATGGCCACAGGGTGGCTAAAACTTGTTGGCTTTAGGCTTTTAAAATTTTATTTAATGTTTTGAAAGTGCTAACTTTTAAAGTGTATTATACGTCTTTTAGTAAATCTTTTTAATTATATTTGTGCTGTTAATTTCAAGATATAATAGTCCTTAAATTTATTTATAATACAGATGTTGTGTGTTTTTGTTCTTACAATAAAGATTCTGGAAAGTTTTCCTAACGAATATTATATTGCAATTTCATTTTTTCCGTTGTTTAGGATGAAGAAGCTGAAAAGTTGAAGCAGGAAAGGCTTAAACAATATGCAGAGAAAAAATCTAAAAGTAAGTTTTCACTATGAATTTGTAATACTATTGCTTATTGAACTAATAATATTGTTGTATTCTATAAATTATAGTGTAAATATTTAAAGCAATTCTCAAAGTTTTTCTGTGCCTAATGTGAAACTTTGACACATTTTCAGATTCATTTTTAAATATAAAAGTATTCTTGCAAGTATGTTTATTAAAGAGATTTGTAATCAATTTTTTTCCCTCCCAATTTCATTCGATAAATGTAAATTCAACTTGAGTTATAAGCTATTGTTACCTCGGTGATTTTTCCCTTTCCCGAGCTGTTGCATCTGAAAATTTAGTTTGCCCATTTTGAAAAAATTATATATATACATCGAAAAACAGAAAAATTCAGGTACATGGTTTTATAAGAGCACCTGCCAATTTAATACATTCAGACCTGCCAAGTGCTACGAAAAAATCGTAGTTGCTACGATTTGGACCTATAAATTAGGATGCTACGAATATCGGTATTAAACTACGATTTTTTGTAAAAAACACTTTTTTTTTCTAGTTGCGAATTTTATCCCGCGCAGCATATTTTTCAGGAGTGATTCTGTTCCAAAATTTCAAAGTATTCATTTCCGAAAGTTTTAAAAAAATTGGTCATTAATCCGAAAATTCGGACATTAAAAAATACTCATAGGAAAAAAAAAATCTGAGTTGCAAAACAAACTTCTTAACATAAAACCCTCTTTATGTATATCAACCACAAGTGAATCGCGTTTCTGTAAATATTTATACAGGAATTCCCTTCCTTAGAAACAGGGATGCCATATTAAGAATTTCTGGAGGGGTGGGGGGGGGGGGTCTTTGAGGACAAGATTTGAAATAATGTGCAAAACCGCACGATTTATCATTAAACATTTCACTTAACGAATTACTATTAAACATTTCAATTTTGCGTGGTAAAAAACTCAGAATTCGTCAAAGGAATGCAGTAAAAAATGCGAATTTCGTCAAAAGTTCATGGTAAAAAGTGCAGATTTCAACAAAGAATTGTGATAGAAAAATGTGAATTACAATTGCAGGAAAAAAATTGTGAATATCCTGAAATGACCGCGGGAAAAAAATTCGAGAATTTCGTCAAAATTTACTGCACAGGGCTAAAACATTAGAACCAGGCTCCTTTTACAAATGTAAAAAAAAAAAAAAAAAAAAAAAAAATGCTGCGAAACGAGAAGAAACTTTAAATATCATATAAACAATTTACTATATTGAGTTGAAAGACTGAAACCGTATTCCTTTTACGAATGTCAAAAGATGGCTACGAAAAACCAACCAACCTCCAGATTAATTTTAATTTTGTGTGCTACGATTTCTCATTTTCAAAGGTTGGCAGGTCTGTACATTTCCAAACAAATGTTAATTTAAAAATATGCCCGAAAGTAGCCTGTTTGTATTTTAGACGGCGAAGACTTTAATAAGAACAAAAAACTAGTTTTTTAAAAAAAAAGTTATAACTTTCTGCTTGTTATATCGAGGTTCCTAAAGAAGAAGAAAAAAAAAAGTGTCCAAATGCATAGTGCAATCTAAAACATTGAAAAAATTAATGATGACAACCGATTTGCTAATGGTTTATAATGATTTTTAAAATGTCGATTTATATGCAGACTATAATTTTCTCAATAAATTAACAACATAGAATTATATTTACCTGCTCTGTTACTTTTCTTTTGGGGAGACAGGGAAAAACAGCGATAACAAGAGCCTACTGTCACTGGTTCAAAGTGTTTAACTTAAAGAAAACAAAAATTTGGAAGCTGTGTATTTTTCCAGGGCTCGCACTCTCCTTAAAATTCCTAAATTTCCTATTATTTTACCCCCTAAAATTCTCCCAAATTTTTCTTGTTCCTAAAAAAACTATTACCTCTGTAACACTGTAAATCGCAAAGTACAATGAAACCTCCCTGTGTGACCACCTCTCTGAACTATCATTTTTTTCCTGGAACAAAATTTATTCCCATTGACTCAATACTAATTTTACCTCCATTCACAGACCATCCCAGTTGAACTCCCTCCATGAGTGACCCATTTCTTTGACGAAAATTAAACAAATTCTGTTTTTTCCTGATGGCTTAAAGAAGGTTTTATTAGAAAAATAATTCCGGAGGGTGCATTATTCATCAACTTCTAAACTAAGTTTAGAATTTTTTTTTTTTTTTCCAGTAACTTTTAAGTGTTTCCCTTTGTGCCTTTTTAGGCAATGAATTTAACTCTGAGGACGAATTAAGAATGATGGTCAATAAATACCCCTGACCTATTCTGTTAGGAAACTCCCAATGAAATAAATAAATTAATGAAATCGTCTTTATTTGTTCCCATCCGAAAAAGAAAAATTGCCTTTATTTACTGAACTTCGAAAGGACTTGGAATTAAAAGTTATGAAAGATAAAACCGTAAGATCAATGTATTCATTTTTTAAACACTACAGTAATTAACTTATGTAATGTTTGGGATACTTAAATTTTTATATTTTTTCCTAATATGAAAAATAATTTTTAGTAATATTGTTACCTTTTTTCAACAATTAAAATCTAGATTTAAACATGACCTCCATTAAGAGACCACTTCTCAAAGCAACCAATTTTTACTGGAATGTAACGTGGTCACTTTAAGGGGGGTTTTATTGTATTTCGATATTGCCAAAGCACACCACTTTCCTTCTCTTTGTTAGGTTGAAAATCCTGCTAAATTATTCTGTTTCGAATTTTCCAAAAATTAAAAGCTGTCATCAGTCCGAGAACTTGGATGTGAAAAAGATCACGGATCAGATGTCAAGGTCAGATGTACTGTTGTACTTGGGATAGTGATATTTGCTATTCCATGAAATTGCATGGAATTTGCAATATTCAAGTGTTTTAGAATGAGACAGTGTTTTTCTTTTTTCCATGAGAGTTTTTTATATCTTGAGTTGTAATCTATCATTCTCTAATGAAGACATGTCTCGGACAATTGAATCTTTAATTTGGGCAGCATTTTCTAAAAGATCCCTAACTTTTAGAGGAGTTACAGAAAGGCTGCATATTTTTTAGTATCTGAATAAATATACATTTTGTGCTAGTAAGAATGAGAATGACTTCATGAAAGTGCCAGAAAGTAGCCAATTTGGATTAGAGGGGGAAAAAATGCAAGAAACGAATTTTTCTTTTAAATACTGATACTGAATTTATTTGGCAAGATATCTTTCACTATTCGGCGAGATTTTAGCAATAATTAGCGATATCTCTCAAAATATTCAGCCCTTCAATATTCGGCAAAAGGGCTGAATATTCGTCCCATCCTTAATAATAACACTGAAGGTTATTCTATTTTGAAAACTTTTACTACATGTTTCTCTATTTATTAAGACAATTGTAAGATTTAAAAAAAAAAAAAAGATAGGCATGATTGTTGAAGTGATATGGAAATTGAATAAGCATTTTGTTTAATTGTGTTGCATGTGAGTTGTGATTGCTGTATCAAGATGACCTTTCTCTGGTTGTCATCTTCAGAAGTTAGGCTCAGAATGCCAACTTTGACAGCACTTTTAGAAAATATATTCTTTACCTTTATCTAAAAAATGAAAAAGTATACATTCAATTTCGAAGTTCTGAATAAGAAACTTGCCAATTTTATGCATTTATAAATGAAAATTAATTCAGCAATGTGCCCAAAAGGAGCTAACTTGAATTTCAGAATGATTTTGATAGAAGGAAAGAAAGATTTTAAAAGCATTACTTTCTCAATTATAATGAATTTGATTTTAGATCATTCTGTTGTCAAAATGTCGAATTGTAAACATTTTATAATCGATGAGCAGAGTTGTATAATATAGACGCACGCCGTGCTTGGAAAATTTTCCACAAAATTCGGAACTTTGTGGAAAATTTTTTAGAAAAAAAAAAAATCAGCCATCAGTCCGAAAATTAAATATAAAAAAATATCACTGAAAAATATTGCTAATTTCAACAAATGATCGCCGAAAAGAGACCAATTTCATCAATCATTCGCAGAAAAAATCACCCATTTTGTCGAAGCATCGCAGAAAAAGAGCAAATTTCATTAAGGAACGCAGAGGGAAAAAAGATAATTTCGTAAAAGCATAGCAGAAAGAGCCCGAATTTTATCAAAAGATCGCGAAAAACACTAATTTCGTCAAAGGATCACAAAAAAAAAACGCTAATTTCGTCAAAGAATTGTGGAAAAAACACAATTTTCGTCAAACAATCGCGGAAAAAATGCAAACCGTTAAAGAACCGTGGAAAAAAAATGCAAATTTCGTCCAAAAATCGCAAAAGGTTCATGAAAAAACCCACAAAATTCGTCAAAGACCACGAAAAGACCGTACATTTGTCAAAAGATCCTGAAAAAAACACAAATTTCGGCAAAAGATGCAAAAAAAAAAAAAACGCAAATTTCGCCAAAAGATCGCAAAAAATCCACGTATTTCATCAAAAAATCGCGAAAAAGCAGCAAATTTCGTCAAAAAAAACGCAGAAAACCCCCCTCAAATTTCGTAAAAAGGTCGCGAAAACACCGCAAATTTCATCAAAAGGTCGCAAAGATCGCGATTATTGTAAAATAGCCACAAAAAAACACATACTAGTTAGTGCCGGGAGTGGTTTCACCCCCACACCCCAACTGTCTGCTGTAACTTTTCAGAAAATTTGCTGTGAATTTCAGGAATTTTTTTTTTTTACTCAGAATCACCCCTGGCTAACAGAGTGACTGGCATTTTGTGTGAAGAGGTCACAATATTAAGGATTGGGCTGTTTCTAAATGCACTGACAAAATAATTGATAAGAATTCACCCTTTCTTACGGTTTTTTAGCTTTATTATTTTTCTAACCAAAATAATTATTCTTTAATTAATGTCAATTAATTTTTTATTTAAATGGTAATTATTTTAAAAGAACTGTTTTTAATTCAAGTCGTCAAAATAATATAACGCATTATTTTATTAAACATTAAATTAATTTGCAGAAAGTTTTTGACCCAATATTTGTGTGCGCAGAAAGTTTTTGGTTTTATACAAGTCTGTCTATGAGTACTTGAATATTTCTTAGTTTGTAAGCAAATTTTTGCATGTTTTTTCTGCCTTTGGGGAGGAGGTCGAAAAGTATAACCGAAATTTTACAGTGAAAGAAAATCTTCTATAATTCAAACTTTTTATGGTTTTAAACATATTTTTGTATCAGTAATTTAGATTATAAAATCTGAGTCTTTTTTTATGTAGCATGTTACCATTTTTATTTTATAATTCTTAACCATTTTTCTCCCTCCTTTAGAACCTGGTGTAATTGCTAAATCCAGTGTAGTATTAGACGTCAAACCATGGGATGATGAAACAGATATGGCTGAAATGGAGAAAAAAGTTAGGACTATTGAAACAGATGGCCTCAAATGGGGAGCATGTAAGTTTCTTGATATGTAACCTGTATAGTAATAATAGTAACAAGTTGTGTTTTTTAATTTAGTCTTAATTCAGTTCGTCGCTTCTTTTGCACTGTTAGAATAGATATAGACACTATTCCAATAATTCACAAAGTTTGTTATCAAACATTGTCTTGAACATCTAAAGTGGGGTTTTAACAAGTAAAGACTTATTTTTCGGCTTCAGTATATTTGATTAATAAGCGTGCAGAGCGAGTGTTTTCGTTACCCATTCCCATTTCTGTGGCTTTTGCTTTAGTGTATGTTTCTTTTTTGGTGTTGGCAAATGATTTGATCAGGTTCACTTTTATCTGTTCTGTTCACTCGAATGTTTTCATCATCACTAATTTCACACTCGGATTTCAGAAGATAATTAATCATCAGAATCCAGTAATTCATCTTCACTACCCGATGGGAAACTTTCATTCATAAGTCTTTCTATTTGCTCTTGGGTCAGATATTCCCTTTACTTTCGCTTTCCCCTGTAATATAAACAACGTATAAATAAAAAGTTTTCATAACAACAAAATTTCTTTAATTCAAATACGTTTTCATTATTTAAAAATGTTCCATAGATTTCAATATTATTCAAAGAGAACACATGTGCAATTTAACTAATAAATTGCATAAATAAATGAAATCAGGCAATTATAACTTTTAAAAAAGTAAAAGAGATGAAAATTTATGTAAAATATGCCTGCATAATATTAAAATCACATAAACACATCAAAATTATATTTTAACCCTTAAATGCCTGGTGTTGCTTTTCGGCAACATACCCAATTTAGGCTCTAAAATACTATTAGAATGATATTGAATCTATAATGCCTAATGTTGCCCATAAAATACATTCTGAAAATATTATTAAATTGATTTTCAACATGTAGTGCACTTGTGCTCAACACTTGTGCTGTTTAAGAATAAAGATAAATTTATTTTTTCAATTGTTTCTATTTGTTTTGTTTGGAAGCTTTCGAAATACCCTATTTTGACCTGCAGTGAGCAAGTAAAATTTATTTATTTATTATAGTTCCTAAAATTCTTGTGTGTTTAATATTATAGAATTTTATCAAGGGAAATTATTTTTTAAATTAAACACCAGTATTGCCGATTAGTAACAAACTGTTTTTTAGCCGTAAACTATACTTAAAACAAAATGATTTTTTTAAGTATTTTTCCCATGATTTATTTAAAAAATGAAAGCCGAAAAACATTATTGCAATGATTTTTGAAAAATCCTGCATTTAAGGGTTATAATTTTCACTGTTCGAACTCATGGCGTTGGCAAAGTAAAATGTCATAATGTTGATGCTGTGCATGGCATCCACTTAGTGGACATTATGCAAAGCCTTCCATAAAATAAACAAAAAAAGTGTTTTAATACTTGTTTTTCAATTGTCTTTTATGCCAAGACATCTAAAAACAATAATTAATGAACAAAGTATTACAGTAGAGCGCCGATTATCTGAACAAGTCGGGGACCGACCCTAGTTCGGATAAATGGACAGACAATTTAAGGATTGTTCCTGACTATACTAAAATCTTCACACTTTATCCAGGTTTAGGACTGGTAGCACCAGTTAGTACTAGCGTGTTTAAAAACTGTTTTTGTTTTATTTACTTTTTTATCATTTAAAATTTTTAAAACTCCAGAGATTATAATTTAAGCACAAAAGCTTTTGATTGTTGCTTGCTTCAAAGAAGACTTTCTTTCCAATGCTGCCATATTTCGAATTCTTCTTAAATACGTTAGTTGAATAGGATCAGAGTGTGGCGATAAGAATTGTGTTGCGATCGTAAAAAGGTTAAGTACTCGTTGTGAAGGTCTTTTAATAAATTACTATTGATCGTTAAAGAAATAATAAAAACTGGAGACTTCTTACTTTACAGGAGACAGTGAAGAGACAAACTGATGAAACAAACAATATTCTTTATTTCGGTCGTTAGTAGCAGTGGAAGGTTATGAAAATGCTTGCTTCTGGTCACCATTTTTAAGATAAAAGAACTGAAAGAACGGAATCTCTTAATTAGAATTCTTCCATGGGATTCCTTTAGATGAGTGC
The DNA here is from genome assembly GCA_963932465.1 of Maratus speciosus. Lineage (NCBI taxonomy): Eukaryota > Metazoa > Arthropoda > Arachnida > Araneae > Salticidae > Maratus > Maratus speciosus. The sequence goes on along the minus strand of OZ010788.1, from coordinate 605,011,230 downwards.
AGCACATCGTTAAAAATTAAATCTTGAGAAAGAACATATCCACATAACCAAAATATGACCCATAGTACGGCAAACTTATTCGGCCAAAAAGCGGCACGACATTCGAACGGCCGGCGGGCCGGAGCTTTGCTACAAACTATGTTAAAAGACTACATCTTTTTCAGACAACATCAAACCAAAATCTGAACTTAAAATTAACGAGTTTTAGTATTTAAATGATGAATACGGGGTTGAAAAAGTAATTAAAAGGCAAACTTTAAATTGATTAGCTAAATTAACATTTACGGGAAATTAATGAGAATCTAATTACAAGCTACAGAATTAAAAATATTTCACTGATTGGAAAAGCGAAACTAAACGATATTCTCCTGTCAGCGAACAGAATCAAAAGAGGGCGGCGCATCATTCAATGACGTCATCATAAGGCAAATCAACTCCGACGAAACGAGAGCTCCAAGATGTGCTCCTAAAATAGCGGAGTGCGCATGCGCAAGCTGCCGATCCGCTCCCAACGCAGATATGAATATCGGCGGTGAAAAATGAACTTGCTTTACGGTGAGAGATAAAAGCGTCAACATCGCGGCGTAAAGATTGAGTTTAAATAGACATCGATGCACAAAAAAATAGCTGAAAAGGAATAAAATTAAACCAAATTTAAATACTGTGAGAAGTATTCTCACACAGAGTTCTGCCATTCGAGCCATTTCATAGCTGTTTTCAAACATTCAAAGGCTGCATTATGTGAAGAACCTGGTTCATTTTCAAAGCATTTGTTTTCATTTCTTCTATTTCTTTTTCATCTTAAATCTCATCCACAATCTCATCATAAAAAAAGAAATTTTTTTTGAGAAAAATAGACTGTTCAGATAAATGGAAATACGGTTTAAAAAATTTTTTTGAGAGAAATATGCTGTTCGGATAATCGACGCTCTACTGTATTTACATATTATTATAGGTTTAGAAACATTTTTTAGTTTATACTGAACAACTTACTGACATTCTGATGAGACATCCATATTAATTCTATCTCAAGAAGTAAGTTAACCATCTTGTGGCGCAATCTTGATTATTTCCCTGATAGCATGAGTGTCAAAAAGCAACATAAGCTTTAAATAGGAACTGTGAATGAAATAGGTTGGATAAGAAAAAATTGGCAGTTTTGTCTACTGTAGTGGATGATATGCAACAAAGGGTTAATATGTACGTCCCTTCCCCTGCCCGTAATGCATAAATATAGAAACAAAATTATTGTTAAGATGGTTGCGAAAAGAAAGGATTTAAGATAGCAGAGAATGTTATTGTATAAAATTGCAACCATGAAATGCAGTTTGGCACCTTGGGGGGCGGGGGGTGTAAGCTTACTTAGAGTTCCTTTCTAATTTCTAACGCTGAATGTAGGTTGATAAAATGCTGATTATCTTGAATGAATAGTTAAAATACAGGATGGGGAAGTGATGTTAATTTGACATGTATTGTGTAAAATTTTAGAAACAAATTGAACTTATTGTCATGATTAAAATGCATCCATGTATAAATTGCAGTTTTCTGTACATTTAGGATCAGGCATGCTACTTTTCAGACAAACAGGGGTGTTTCTGCTTTTTTTCTTTTCTTTTCTTTTCTTTTCTTTTTTTTATAATGCAGATTTGCTTTAGGCAAATATTCTTCTATATTTACCTCTCTTCTTTTTTTTTTGGGGGGGGGGGGGGGGGCACTCATAATCAGTTGCTAAATACAACTTCAAATTTCACCATTTGATCATGCAGAAAAATCATGCATTTTTCATCAGATCTCGGGGGGTGGGGGGGTGGGGGCATTTGTCAAACAGTTTTAAAAAATAATTTTGTCTAATGGTTATGAAAAATTAATTTTGTCAAACAATTGTGGAATAAATAGCAAACATGGCAAAAGGTGGCATTTTGAATCAAACTGAAAAAGAAAAAAAAATCATCAAGAAACTACTACTCAAAAGTAAGATGTGGTAGAAAAACAGATGAAATCGTTGTACAGGACAAATTTAAACTTACACCGTACAATAAGCTTAAAAATGGCTAAAAAGGGTACAACTTTGGGGGGGGGGGGGCGTAAAATCTGGCAATCCTACCTAAGCCATACACGAACTTTTGTAGGATAGTTGCTTTATTTTTTTTATTTTTTTTTTTAATTGTTGGCAATGTGCTGCTTGGAATCTCATTCTCCTTTGCAATTTTCTTTTCTTTTTTTTTTTTTTTTTTTTTTTCAACTTTGTTGAAACTGATGATTTGTTTCTTCACTTCAATAGAAAACGTATTCAATTTTACTTTGTTAGTCATTTTGATTAGATGACTCGCTGAAGATCTCACCAACAAATGCTCTAATCTTTTCTGAAATAACCAAGAAAGGACATCACTAGGGCATTCACATGTTTCTTTCACCCCTAGTTGCAATAAGAAATTCTACATTCTTCTTACAAGCCACCTACCTCTTGATTCTTGTTCATTACTCTAATTTCCGGTTTCCTTAAAACCACCTCAACCCCTCAAGAAAATAACCGTGGAGAATAAAAGGATAAAGGATAGATGTTCACTGCATATGCAATGGCAACTGACTGAAAAGAGATAGGAAAGAATAAAACAAGAATTTCAACTCCCATCTCGGGGCTCAAGAGATTTCATTGTGTTACTGACGTCTTTATATTCCTTCATTTTAAAGTTTATACGAAGTTTACCACTGTAATTTATGAATAGAGTTTAATCTTTAAAAATTTCTATTTTTGGAATATTTTTTTATTTTAGAAAAAAAATTTCTACACTATTTATGGGAAAAAATTCAAGTTATCGAGAGATGAGCCAAATTAAATTTGTCAAACCAAGGGTTTTTTTAACATTGCGTGTATAAGAAATTTGGAGGAATTTTTTTTTTCTTAGAGATATCGAAAAATTCGCGAAATCGAGGCTCGACTGTATTTACTCTGCTTTAGCAATTATACTTTTTTAAAAATCATTTGTATTTGTAATTTTCTAAACACTGTACCTGCAAAAGGTTTAAGTATATTTAATTGCATTTCTGAGGTATTTCAATTGTTTATTTACTGCATTACTAATTAGAACATTTATTTTTTAGCTAAACTGGTACCTCTTGCTTATGGTATTAAAAAATTACAAATCATGTGTGTTGTTGAAGATGAAAAAGTGAGTTGAACTTATTCTTTGAATTCTTAGAATATATTTAAATTTCTTACTAATGATTCAATTATATTTTGTTTGAAAATGTTAAATAACTGTAAAAACATGTGTATTGTAATATTTATATTTCTTGATTTTGTTGTATGGTATGACTAAAAAAATATTCACATTATTGTCACAAAATAGATGCAGAGAAAAGGAAAAGACAAATTGACTTCTTTAATTGACTTCTGGGAATTTGGAATTGACTTCTTTAATTGTATGTTTAAAAAATAAGCTTAGAGGGTTGTAGTTGCAAAACAGGTAGTTTTGTAAGCATAACTGAAACTACTTGGCAGAATGTGTTGTAATTTTGTATTTGCTTATTTTAAACTTCTAGAAATAGCTCTGTTAAAAAAAATTCCATTTTTTTTTTCATATTACAAATAAATATGGGAATTAATATTCGAAAAATTGTATTCTAACCTATAAAAGTTTAATAAAAATAAATTTCTAGGAACTTTAAACATATTTTCATTCTGCCAAGTAGTTTTGGTTTTGAAACTTTTTTGAAAGAACATTAAGGGTGTATTCCAATCCAAACTGCTTATTTTCTGATTTATTTTTAAATTCATTTTTGCTCTCAAACGCATCAAACTGGCAAATTCTCTTATTTAGAAACTACATAATGTGTCATGCTTGTTGATTTTTTGATAAATGCAGAAAATATTACAAAAAATACTGTCAAAGTTGGCATTTGGAACCGAATTTTCCGAAGTGGGAGATCTGGCAATGAAAAAAAATAATCCTACTGAGAAAATAATTGTTTAAAAATCAAATTCTAATGAATTGAGCGAAAAATGAAATCACGCGGCCTCTTATACATCTCTTCAAAAATCACCCCAGCAATTTTTGTGTTTTTACTTTTAAAAATGAGTCAAAATATCTCAGAAAATTTCGAGCTGTTGAGGGTGGAAAAATATTTTTGCAAATACACCCTTAAGAGTTAAAGACTTTAAACCTGCATAATTCTTAAACTTCACCAAGTGACTTCCTGCATGGCATTCATTCTATGGTAAAATTTCCCCCAAAATTAAAATATGTCAAAATTAGGTGTTCGTATTGAAAATTTCAACTTTTGTTTAAATTTTTACTATATAGAGATAGACCATATCTAAGTGTATATATATATTATACACATGTATTAAAAAAAAGGCATAGTTTCCAGTTGAATAGCTGTTTTTGTATACATAAGAAGGAACAATCTTAAATATTTATAAGTGGATGTTTGTTACAAGTACAAATTTTCTATATATGTATGCAGTGTAAAATATTATCGGTGTATTTCCAAATAGAAATGAAAAGGCATTATTTATGCTAGTTATTTTCCAGGGTGTCTAAAGAATCTTGAAATTAGGTAATCATTAAAAAAAAAACAGGGAGGTTTATCAATCTAGAAATGTCAGGGAATTTTGTAAAAATAGTAAAATACTCTAAAATCGGGGAAATTTGTCTATATGCAAAAATATTTACATTTTCGCCTTCCAACGAGACTGATTAGTACATTTTATATACTATATTTTTTCCCAAAATGATAAGTTTTTCCCAATATTTTTTAAAAGGTGCATATGGTATGAGTTTTTGATATTTAACACAAATTAAGGTGATCCAATTTCCTCATTTTCTGTGGATAGCACTTTTATTGAAGGCAATTTACCCATTTTTGAAAATTGTAAATGATACATTACCGTAACTTGATCAGGTGGCTTAATGCAATTAGCTAACTTGTCAACTGTAGATATATCTTAAAATTGAACATTTTTCAGAAAATGAGGAAATTCTCTGGTCACCCTAATTGGCCATTGTCTAAAGTTGTTGGACTAAATTTTGAGTTTGGATTTATAAAACTGTCAACCAAATTTTTATGCTATCTTGTTTTTTCTCCCAAATGAGATATTAGCAAGTTGGATAAGTGCGTATATGAGAAAGCAGCAGTACATGAAAAAAATACTGTATGTGTATTGTTAATAATGGAAATCGGGGAAGTCTGATAAAGATAGTCAGAGAACTTTAAAAAAAAAAAAAAAAAAAAAAAAAAAATTCCGTAGATACCCTGTTTCCAATATTCTTGGCTTGTGGAGCCCCTTAACCCTACTGTATTCTGTTATACGGTAATGCATTTTAGGTGCATTGCTACCAAGCATAGGAAGAGGGAATAGACAGTAAAGAACAAAATTATATTTTGAAACTTTTACTGCAGTATTCAATTTATTTTAAATTAACATCAATACAGAAGAAGGTATTGTTAAAAGTTTACATACTTATAAATCCTACAAAACTCATGAAACTGCAACATTAACCTTGCAGTAATTTTACATTGTTAGTGTAACTAAAAATAATGCATACACTTTTAATGTAAGATATGCGATTGATTGTTTTGCACAAATGTCTAAATTGCAGGCAAATGTCCGAATCTGCATTTTAAAAGCCTTCTGTATTTTTTGTGGCTGCATAAATCGAAAATCGTACTTCAGACATATGTCATTGAGAAATGCAGCAAAACTAATTTTACTTTCTCAGACAAGGTTTTAAATTCATCTGACAAATGACATACAAAATTTGATTTGGTTTTGAATTAAGAGATCTGTAACGACAAATATGCCAGAATTTTTACTGTTTTTTTAGTTAATACTATTTAACTTAATTTTGTGTAATTTATATTATATTTATCTTCTAGAGAAATTTCTGGTTCAAATCAAGGTATTTTCATTTTGTACCAGTCAAATGATCGATTGTGTGTATATTCAGCTTTAACTTGCTCTGATATGCCAAATCAATCAGAGCCTTGTGTTTAGCTGACTTTTTATACTGGATGGTTTTCTGTTAATGCTGAACACATAAGTGCACATTTAAAGTCGTCCAAAGCCTTCAATTGTGTTGTTGGAAAATATTGTTTAGAATAATGTTTGTAAGATTTAGGATGCCCCTGAATATTTACTTTTGAAACTGGGTGTTGTATGCATTTCTTTTTAACAAGAGGGAAGGACTCCATATCACCCTTTCCCTCATAATCCAAACAATACATGTTTCACCTTAAAGGAAGACATTCACTGAAAATTGTGACTGTTTTTCATTACAATGATGGACTCATTTATTTCATTTTGCTAAACAAATTGGCCAAATATACAATTTGCGTTCCCAGTCTTTATTATTTAAAAGTTATACCTTTTGAAAATTGTTTCTTCTAATATTATTTCAGTATAAAAGAGAAGGGCCAGATGATGGCTTCCAACAACTTCACGCATAAATTTAAATAGTTTGCTAAGAGTTCGTGATTTTATATATTTTAAAGGCACCATTCAACCTTTTCATAAGTTCAGAAGATTCTTTTACGGGATAGGCTTATCTGTAAAGAGCACAATAAGTACTGCTACAGTGTTTTGCCATTTCTTTAATTTTTGCAGTGGCTCCAGCATTGTGACCCATCATTGCTTTTCACATCATCAGTTGCATACATGTGCATATTGGTTTTCCCATGTATGCATCCAAAAATATTTCGTTCCTTAGTGTGTTGCTTTGAAGCAATCTTCAAACAACATGATCCTGATAGCTTTGTGAAACCTGTTTGACTAGTATGATTCACTTAATTTTAAGTCAAGTTAACATTCTCAAACGCCATGGTAATGCATGGTCAAACCTAGTTCCGCGTCGCTTGTTTAAAAAATGTAAATTAGACTCTTAACTGTCCTAGTCTGAACATGATATTTATATATGTAACAGAAAAATACTAATAAAACTGCTAAACCAGTGATGTCAGTAGATTCGTCAGTTTGTAGTACAAATTTAGTATATCTGAAGTGGCTGTTAAACGTTTCTTTATGTCATCAGTCATTGTTGGTTTTTTTTATGTTGTTTGGCATGGGGAATATTGAACAGTAAGTTGACATTTTCATAAATTAAATTCTTAATTTTACAAGGTGTATTATAAAAGTTTTTGCAATTATGAACTTCACAAACTGGAACTACTCTTTAAATTATCAGTATAGAAAGCTTCCTGGACCATAAGTGCCGACTTAACAGGGACAATAGGGTCAAATGTCCACCACTGATTTGAGAATGTTGTTTTTTCCTTATCACAGTGACAATATAAGAAAGAAAAAAAAAATTATGTGATAAAAGTATACTTTGTTGCCTTATCCATCCCTGTGAAGTCAAACGCCTATGTCATAGATACTTCGCTTTTTTTTTTTATAACGAGTAGTGTGATACTTTCTTCATTATGTTGTCCTACATATTGAAAAAAAATCAGGCGGTATATCTTTCAAAAAATGGTTGCCCTTGAATTGATGACTCAGTTGAGCATGAAGTGTGGAGTTAAAGGTAACACTTCATCAATCACACTGAAAAGAGTTGAGAAATTCATATTGCCAAATTTTCGTTCAGAATGCAATTTTTTGCTTTCTTGCATTAAATCTACATTTTGTTTCTCCATTTATCGCATTTTGTGAGTGGAAAACATAGAGCTGGTAGAAATTATTTGCACCAGAAATATTTTATAGAAAATAGTTTATTAAGAGAGTTTAGGTAGTAGAATGTTGTCATAAGCTTATATATATTTTGAAAAAAATCCCCTTGGAATGTATTGGTTTTGTTCAATTCCCCCCCCCCCTACCCCTAAAACACAAGCGGAGCGCAGGTTGAGAACCTTTGATTTATGCTATACTCTTTCTCTTTCTGTGGTCTTGAATTGGATTATCTTGATCATGCTAATTTTGTACTTGTATAATGAGCTTGACCAAAACCTTGGCTTGAACAAAACCAAATTTTGTCAAATGTACAGGCCTGAGAAAAGGACTGTTTAACCTTCTAGTTGTAAGCCTGAAATAACTTGTTAAATGAGCTGCAATTTTCTTTTCAACACATGCATTATTTAAATCCATGTAATTTTACAGATTTAGCCCTATTTCAAAACATTGAGACAAACATGTTGCTACTTTTAAGCTTGATCTTCCTGTACATAAAATTTTGTACAATGTTGGAATAGTCTCTTTTTCAGCATTTTAAAAAGTTAAAAAGTATGTATTTTTAAAGTATGTGTATTTAAAAAGTTAAAATGAAACATTATAGCTTTTTACCTGACAGCCCCATGTGTTAGGGGTTTGTTTTTTCTTCCAACCTAAAAAGAATTAAGCCACTCTATCCTATAAAGAGCAAAATTAATGAAACTGCCTCTTTTAAATTATCTTTATACTGACAAATTTTATAAAAGATATAAACTTCTTGCACGATGGTGCATAATTTCTTGCGACTCTGTGCCAAGTTTCTATTTCATTTTCTTATGCTTAAAAATATCAAAAGAAGTAAATAACATTAGATGCCACAATTGTGCAACCTCTTCCCATCTAAGAAATTTAACACAGGGTAATTTTTAACTTTTAAAAGACTTAGCTCATTTACTAGATTTTATAACTTGGTGATGTAGTAAACTTATTCCATCAGATTGATGTTTCCTCTTTTTACTACATCGCATCATGCAAGACAATTCAAGATATATTGAAGGGAGGAGGGGTATAATAATAAATGTACTTCTAATAATTTCTTGTTGAAGACTTTCTTCAGATAATAATGTAAATTGTGATATGGATTTAACTCTAAAAATATGCATTAAAATTTACAACCATACTCCTGCAAACTTTGAAAAAGAGTTTTTAATGTTGGCTGATGTTAATATGTTCATGCTTCTTGCATATAATGGCATACGATTAATAAAAAAGGATAATTCTTTTGTTAAAGAAATCACATTAAACAGCAAACTACATTCACATTAAACTTTCCTTTTCATTAATCTTCTATAACTGTGGTCTGGTCTTGGAATATTCCATTGCTTGATAAAAATATTGATTATCTACATGTTTTTTATTCTCTGTTTATTGATTTTTTTACCTATTTCATTCTTAAAATACATTTAGGTACTATTTACACCATTTTATTTTTCAGGTGAGCATAGACTGGTTGACTGAGGAAATTCAAAGTTTTGAAGATTTTGTACAATCTGTTGATATAGCAGCCTTCCAAAAAATTTAGTTATTTTTTAGAATAAAATTGAGCATGTAAAATTTTGTGTTTTTGTGAGATTTTTGCATTGTGATTTTATTTAAAACTAAAGTGTGTAACTTTAACATAAAGAATTCAAAAGATGCAAAATTTTTTATATGTTTCAAAGTTCTGTCTAAAGACATTACTCGGGTAGTTAGAAAAGTTTTCAAATTATGCTTTATCATTCTGTGTTTAGCATCTGAAGTAACTATATCAAGGGCAAAACTTTGTTTTCCCACGACAGAAATATTTAACCCTCGCAGTACTAAGATAAGATCAATTTGACATCTGGTCATTTGCAAGGTTTTTTTTTTTTTTTTTTTCTTCTTTAAGAATATGTATTCTAAAATTATTTTCTAGGAATTCTCCTACAAAGGTCCCTTTCATAATTTTGTCTGCTAAAGCTGCTATCAGATCCACCAACTTTTCAGCCGATTTTAACCCCAACTTTTTCCCGTCCAAAGAGAGAAAAAGGTTACAATTGTCATTGCTAGGAGAAAAACCAGTACTACTAGTACCAGCTATTAATATTTATCACCTATTCGTATCAATCGCTTATCTCTGATTGGCTGAAAGTTGGGAGGGGGGAAGTCGAGGCTAGCACAGACTTTTTTAGTGCTGTGAATAAAAAGTTGTTGAGGATATTGCTGTTTGCTATCACACTGACTGGGTGTTGAGACAATATTTCGTGAAAAGTTAGAGGAAATCAAGAGTTGGCTCAAAAAGTTCGTTAATCTGATAACAGCTTTAATAAGTTTCGCACAGTTTTTGTTTATTTGTAGAAATTGTGAATGAGGTCTCATTGACCCCATCTTAGGCAATCAGGGAATAAATGAAAGCTTTCTATCATAACATCAAATATTCTCATGTGCAACAAATACAGACAGTTTATGTGTGAAAGTCCTACTTCATGTGTTATTTTGTGTCTTGATTGCCAGAAAGATGAACAGCAGAACTGAGGGTTGTTAAAATGCATTACTTGTAATACTAGTGTTAATTCTTGTCCTAGGGCGATGGGTAAAAATTGCGCTTTTCACTTAAAATTTGAAACTGATGAAAATAATTGACAATATGGAAGTGTTTAGATGAGCGAAGTTTGGCTAGTTTATGTTCTAATAAACACACTATTAGCATTTACAATACTTCTGTGTAAACCAGCCTTTCTGGTCAATGTACCATAACAAAATTAGGATTTCTTAATAAAAACAAAAATTTAACAAATATGCAATAAAACTGAGTAATTAGTCTGCTGCAACAATTGAAATAATACTAATTTTTTTTTATAATACTTTGAATTTGTAATTTTATTGTTTATGCCATGTATATTGATTAATAAATAGGATAAATTTTAAAGAAATGAAACAATTTTGGTGTGTTTTTAAATCTGTCAACAAAACTTGTAAGCAAAAGACAAAAGCTATTCTTATTTAAGGATAAGAATAGTGTTTTGTAACCTTAATCTTTTTTATAATCTATGTAGTTTTTAAGTTATTGTAATGCAAAGAAGAATCAAACATAGTTAATGCCGATTTTTAGTAGCTGTACAAAACTTTTGTACTTAATGTTTTAATGTATCAAACAAAAATAATCGTTTATCCTTTCTTTCACAAACAACGTTAACTTTGTTAACGAACTTATAAAATGTTTGTTTGTTTTTCTGCTAATTTAAATATTCATAATATTGGGGAAATTAAATTTTCTACTAGATCTTGATTGCCAGCATTATGTGGATTTTATTATCTTTTGATCAGTTTTTCGGCCTAAACATTATAATTACCTATGGAGTCAAAATGACCCCGATCTTAGTACTGCAAGGGTTAATCCTTTTAAGCGAGCTGTACAGTAGTTAAAACTGATATTTTGAAAAAATAAAAAGAATACAAACTCTTAGCTACATCAATAAAACCAGCTCCATATTTCTTTTGTCCGTACATGAATATTTGATCTTAAAGTTTTAATATGATCTGGTATTTTATTTATTTAACCACATCTATACTTTTACATTTTAACAGAGACATGCTGACCTAATGTGCTATGTGTGTGATGCACACAGGTCTAAAAGATTTAAGATTGGTGAGAAAACATTCGAAAAAAAAAATTCTTTATTATATTAAAATAGATACATTTTCTTCAAATATTATTTAGAAATTTACCTCAAGATTACATTTTTCAAATTTTATTTTGTTCTAATACTGGTTCTATAATTGTTTTAGATGGTAGTTTAGAAGGGAAAATATTAAAACTAGAACTAGATCTATCACATACTGATCAAAAATATATATAAAAATGTTGAAATACATGAACACTTTCCAAACTTTAAAAAGAATGATTTTAAATCCTTGTGCATTTTATGCACATGTTCAAAACATTTACGAAACTTAACCGTTGACCAATGGAATAATCAATAATTAAACTATCTATAGGGTTTTTACTACAGTACAAGAGTTCTAAAAGTTTTCTCTTTGCAAATGGAATATTTTTATTACTGAAGTAGCTGATTTAATCTTAAAGCTATTTGAGACACGATGGTTGAATACCAGGGCCCGACTAATGCAGGGGCATGCGGGGCAACTGCCCCGGGACCCCCGATTTGAGGGGGTCCCCCAAGGGCAGATATAAGTTTTAGTTAAAGGCGAGCCAAATGATAAAAAATATCCAAAAGTGACCAGATTCTAATTTAAAGTGTTTTTCATTTTGTGATATTTAATTTCTTCCTTACTGATTTCATAATTTTTTAAAAAATACATAATTTTAATTAAAATATTACAGTAATATCGCACATTTACTATCTGTTGCTTGCTGTTTTCATATTATGAAACTTTATACCAAAGTACTTTAAGGCATCATGAGGAATGTAGTAACAACATAACAAGTATTGAAATTTGTTGCTATTATTATTAAATGCATGCCACCACTTGCCTTAATATATGATGGAATCGCCCAAATGCATGTTCATTGAATACAAAGATTAAGTTAAATAGAGAAGTATTAACACAAACAGCCAATAATGCCTGTGAGAACTCTATTTACATTTTAACGGCTCATATTTATCCTTATATTCCTATAATAAAAAAAATTATGCTATAGTTCTTAAAGTTATCTTTCTTGTACTATACTGTATACAGATGTGAATAGTACTTGGTATGAAATTTTAGTCTACAACAGGCAGTGACCCGGAGCCGAACAATTTTTGATGCTCCAGCTCCAGCTCCGCTCCTAGAGAAAATACCGTGGCTCCAGCTCCAACTCGGCTCCGACTTCGCGCTTTTAAGTTGTAGATTTTAATTTACACGTTTAATTTTTTGCTCACAAATACTTTCTATCTTCATTAAAGATCTGACAAAATGCATTTTTATTCTCATCAAACTTGAAATGCTTGTTCAGAAAATATGACATCTTGTAGCTTTTGCTTTTAAAATAGAAAGTTTGGTAGAATTTTAAACACAAAAATCTTAAATTTCTTCTACACTTTTCGAACAGCCAAAATTGAATGACTACACATGTAAACAACAGGCGGCCATATTTGTTTTCAAATAGTGTTGTCACTTAGTTCAAGTAGAAAGTAGAAGTAAAGTAGTGTTGCCATTTTTTGAGAAGTTTTCCTTCCCTAATAATAATAATAATAACCTAAAAAATGATATAATTAAAATACTGAATAATGATGTAATTAAAATATTTTAAGCCTAGAAATTTAAAAGACTGAAAAAAAAAAAAAGATTTAAAAGAATATTAAAAACTAAAGGAGCCCTGGAGCTGGGGAAAATTTAGAGCTCCAGCTCCAGGAAAAACACAGCTCCGGAGCGCTCCGGCTCTGGGCTCCAGCTCCGGGTCCCTGACAACAGGTATGAAGTTTAGTTTTAGTCATTTCAACATAATTCACGAAAAATTTCAAAAGATCGAAGGAGGCCCCACGAATAATGTTTGCCCCAGGGCCCCCCACTGTCTAAGTCGGGCCCTGTTGAATACAATTTATGCTGTGAAATGTGCACAGATTCTTTAAAACTGGAAGAACAACTCAAATGTCTAGCTAGAAAAAATTGCTACATATTTTTATTTTATCTGAATTTAATATAATTGTTTGTATAAAAAAACCTTTTTCAATAGAATGCCTGCATTCATCTATGAATGTCCCAACTTGCTACAGATTTATTAAATGATCTAAATAAGTTTTCAAATTGTTATAGTTCTGATAATTAAAAAGAGGGGGGGGGGGTTACTCAATATTAATTTCCTGCATAATTTGTAATTTTTTGGAGATCATTTTAGGTGACTTAAAGGGCAACACATGAAGATTAAAAATATACCTTGAAATATTTAATTTTTTTCTGCTGAATAATCTGAAACATTGTCTTCTTTGAAGAAAAGATTTACACTATTGAATGTGAATTTATTTAACTTTTTCTATTTGCTGACTATTTCAGAAAATAGTATTCATAAACTTGTTTTTAAAGAAACTAATGCATCTAAATTAAACAAACATCGATGCAGATGAAAAACTTAAAATTATTAAGGCTACTTAATCCTCCACGATGGTAGAAAAAAAGCACCTTTAAATTGTGCCGCTCCATATCTCATATAAAGAGAGTTATTGATTAAGTTGTTATGCATGATATTTAAAAACTAATGAATATTTACCTAATTCTTTTTAATATAAATTTTATATACCTGTTGGTTTATTTGTTTATTCACTATATGAAACACAAATAGCATAAATCATTTTCCTTATCAAATAAAATACATGCTGATTCAAAAGTCTTTGTGAACTTTGAGATGATTAGAAAGTGCTATAACAATTTATTTTTTTGGAAACCAGGACTGTAATCTAAATAATCATTGTTTAACATCTGATATAAGATTTAAAAATAAAAAATATATTACAATTCATCAGACATATAAGTAAAAATTACATAAATACATTTAATACAATTAAAAAGCAAACGTTTCGAGCTAAATTTTAGCCCCTCATCAGTGCAATAAATAACATTCAAATAACAGAAAACTATATATCATGTTTACAGTTAAAAATTACTAACAGTTAAAATTAAAGTATAAAAATTTCAAAACAATGCTGTGTATTCAGGTGGAAGTGCACATGACTCATTTATCGACGAAGTTTGCTTACGAGTGAACACACCTTCCAGAAAAACTCTACTTTTAATATTATTGCAACGATCCCTTACTGTTACAACTATACTGTAATCTATTTGTTCAGTCTAAAGTACGGGGTGCAAAGTATAACTGCAAATAAATTCATTAGTAGCATAAATAACAAAGAATATATTGATTTCTTTGGCATTAGTAACTTCTGAAATCATATGAATTTCCACTTACATGTATATTAATAAAAAAATTGGCACCATATAATCATAAGAATGATAGTTACATCTGCAATCCACCATTAACTTCTCAGATTAGTACAGTAGACTCCCTCAAATCCGCAAAGCTTGGGACCAGAGGTTGTGCAGATTTTAGAATTTTGCGGATTTCTGGTCATTGATTTGTTTACATATTTGAAACATTAATTTGATTGGTAGTTTAAAAAGGGAAATTATAATGAATGCTTACAATAAAGTGAAACATTAAAATAAGTAAAATATTAAAATAATTTATTAGTTTAAAAGTAAGTAATTATTAAAATAATTGTGTAAAATAAAAATTTAGAAAAATATTAATTTATAAGGGATGAAATCGATTCAGTTCGATTCTAGAAGTCCTATGCTGCCATCTAGTGATAGCAAGGAGAACAGTGTTAATGCTGTTATCAGTATATATAGCTTATTGCGCTCACTGTAACTTTTTTTCATTGTTATTTAGAGTCCTGAATGCTTTTCTTATACTGCTTTGTATGTTTAAAAATAAATTTTTAAAAAAATTCCGCGAAAAATAATTTTAAAATAGCATTCTGGTTCGTGGATTTTTTCCATTTCGAACCCTGGAATTTTTTATATATATATGCTAATTTATATCAATCAAAAGTAATGTAAATTTATTTAGTAATAATCGGCTGTTATAGCCAAAAGAGACTAACAAAAAATTTAGTAAAAAAAACATTGCGGTAGTCGCTGATTTCGGCGCCATCTTGAATTTTGTTCGTGCAACTTACCTGTAAGTTTCATTGTTTACATCTGAAAAAATACGCGGATTTTAGGCGTTCGTGGATTTTAGAGTCGCGGATTTAAGGGAGTCTACTGTATAAACTTTATTGCCACTCAGGGGTATTATCAGTATTTAATGCTTTAAAGGTGTTTTTGGTCCCCAAGGCAGAATTCTGAATTGGCTGTGTACAAGTCTAAAGGTAGAAAACCCCCTTTTAATCTCTGATGATTAAATTCATGCTTAACAATTTAATATCCAGCAGTGGCCACTCGTGGGTAAACAGTGTGGAACTATAGCGACGGAAAGATATAAAATTGGAAGGCTTGACTATGGAAGCGATTTGGAATCTGTTTTTCATTTTTTGATAAATTACGTATAGAGTTTTAGGCGATTTGGATCACATGACAAAGACGTTTTTCACCCTTCTGTGAGTGGTTATTCTTCTTTCGCATGGAAATTCTGTTCAAAACACTCACTTTGACACTATTTTCTGAAAGATCTATTGCATTTGCCAAAAAAAAAAAAAAGTTACATAGTTTCTGAACACCTGCTAGTTTCATGCATTTCCGAACAAAAATAAATTAAAACTTATGTCATAAAGTTGCCCTTTTGTATTTCAGAACAGCCTTAAGATGAGATTGCTTATAAATAGTTATTTAATTATTTACACTTGTTTAATTTTATTATTAATTTTAAGCTCTGTAAAAAATATTTGTTGATTATTTTTTACTTTGGTCAGGTAATACTTTTAATCCATTGTTAAATTTTACATTAAACTGCTTTAAAGATGTTAAAATAACTAAACATTGTTTAACGTCTGATATACAAAATTTAAGAATTGGAAAAGTATTACAATTCATCAGACATACATGTAAAAATTACATAAATACATAGCCCAAAACGTTTGCGTTTTTAATTGTATAAGTTTTAGTCCCTCGTCATTAAGCAACATAAGAAAATTTCGCCGGTTAATGAATCCTGTGCAGTTCCACCTGAATACACAGCATTGCTTTGATATAGTTCTCCATAATTTATTAGATTTTAACTGTTAGTAATTATTTAGCTGAAAACATGATATACAGTTTTCTGGTCATTTGAATATTATTGCACTAATGAGGGACTAGAACTTAGTCCGAAACGTTTCTGTTTTTAATTGTATATGTAATGATGAATTGTAATATTTTTCTAATTTTTATACTTTAAAGATGATCTATCTTAAAATATATTGCAACAAACATTAAAAAAATATTAGTTGGTGTATTGTGTGTTCTTCCCTCTGCCACAGTTCATAGATCTCTCAACACCCCGAAATCTGTTTTAAGGCTGTTCTCAAATCCAAAAGGGCAATTTTATGGCATAAGTTTTAATTTATTTTTGTTCGGAAATGCGTGAAACTAACAGGTGGTGGTGTTGTTCAGAAACTATGTAATAGAACTGTGTTTTCCGTTTTTTGAAAACGCAATAGGTCTTTAAGAAAATAGTGTCTAAGTGGCCGAATTTCTGTGCAAAAGAAAAATAACCACTCGAGGAAGGGTGAAAAACGTGTTTGTCACATGATCAGAAAATGGAAAACACAGTTCGATTCCAAATCGCTTCCATAGTCAAATTCCAATTTTATATCTTGCCATTAAGGGTGTTCTCAAATCCAAAAGGGCAACTTTTTGACTTAAGTTTTATTTTTGTTCGAAAATGCATGAAACTAGCTAATGTTGTTGTTCAGAAATTGTCATTGAGCTGTTTTTTCCATGTTTTTGCAAACGCAATATATCTTTCAGAAAATAGTCAAAATGGGCGTTTTGAACCGAATTTCCGCGCGAAGGGAGAAAGAGCACTCGAGCGGGCGAAAAACGTTGTTTGTCACGTGATCGAATTTGCTTATAACTCAGTAGGTAATTGATTGATCAAAAAATGGAAAAAACAGTTATATTCCAAATCACTTCCATGGCCAGCCTTTCCAATTTTATATATCTCCGTTAAAAAATGAATTTGTAAATATGTCAGAACGTTTTGCGCTTGTTGAGTAGGGCAGTTGAGAACAGCCTTAAGGTTCCCAAATATGAATCTAAAACTACAAGCCCCCTTAAAATATCAATTTAATTATCAGTAATCTAAATTCATACAATATCAAATTTAAGAGCTTTAAACAAGTTAATTATCTACTTTTTTTTTTGTTTTTTGTAAAGTAATTACAAAAATTTTCTTGGCCACACGTCTTGAAGGCATTTTGCAAACTGATGAAAATAACAGAGGAAATAAGCATAACTGCTGCCATTTATTGGTTTAGTTTCAAAGCCAAAAACATTCAGCTTCGTAGAAGTGAAGTAAAAATACTTTTTTTAAAAAAAATCAGTTTAGTTCTTATAAGAAAAATAAAAATATCCATACTTGCTCACCTAAGGTCGGAAGAAGTTAAATAACCTTAAAATGCACATACAAAAAAAAAGAAAAATGTGTGCATTATACTGGATAAGGGAAATTTTTAATTAACATGGCACTTGCATAGCTAAAAATTTCGATAGAGAATTGCAAAAACGCCATAATTCAAGAAAATATTTTCAGAATTATCAGGTTGCGGTGAAAGATTAGTTTCATTTCATGGAGAAAATACTAGACTTCACATTTATGTATAATGTAATATCAATACTGAAAAGTCTAATAGAGGGATCAAATGGTGTTTTGTTATCTTTTTTCTTCAGGTATTGAAAGAGCATTTAATAAACATTTCTTATGCAATGAAACTTCTTTTAAGGGTGTATTCGAGAAAATATTTTTCCACCCTCAACAGCTCGAAATTTTCTGATATATTTTCAGACTCATTTTTAAAAGTAAAAACATGAAACTTGCTGGGGTGATTTCCGAAGACATGTTTAACATGCCGTGTGATTTCATTTTCAGTCAATTAATTAGAATTGACTCATTTTTAAACGTATACCAGTATTTTAATACAGAAAATATTGTTTTATTTAATTAGAACAATTGGGCGATTTAAAGAAACATCATTTTCTTTAAAATAACAGTGGTGTGCAAAAAGCCGGAGACTTAACTCTGAGACAGTCGAGTGTGACCCACCGCGCCGGCGTGAACGTGTTAGGAGAGATACAGAATTAGAGATCTGGCCGGGCCGGGCCTAGTCACTACTCTTTACGGTCCGGGATAGGGCCTTACTTTTTTCCTGAAGGTTCGGGCCGGGCCTAACTTATTTTTTCTGCACAGACCCAGGTACTGGTTTCATTCCTAGTTCTGACCCAGCATATATGAAAATAATCGTCTCGGCGTGGCCTGGCCCGTTCAAAGGTCAGTAAACTTAGGATTGGCAGAAATTTTTTTTCAAAAAATGCATACATTTTTAAATCGCCATTATTCTACAATTAAACATTCATATTCATTCTTTTTAAAGAATGGTAGATTTCTACATTTATTAAAATATAGTAAAACGTGTGAAAAAGAATCTGTCTATGACGGAATCTTGTTTTAAACTGAAAAACGTGTTGATCTATGCAAAATTAATATACTACTACATAAGAAAAGAATATATAATACATTTACATTTGTTAAGAAGGGAGCTTGTCTATAACGCATTTTTTTTTTTTTTTCTTTTCTATGCAATTCAGTCTTAGATTTTACTGTAAAGCATTTTTAATTTTTAACACTTCAATACATGGAATATGGATTAACAATATTAATGATAACTGAAACATTTACATACAAGAAATAGAGATTCATTAAAAAAATAAATATCGCACCCTGCGGCACTTTTATAAAAATAAAGATTTTAAACATGGAAAGAAAAGATAAATATTTTTGGCTAGAACTCCTCGTACAAGACAAACTTTTAACCAAATCGACGTAAAAATCAATGTTTTGTAGGAATTCACTCGGGCCGAACTTTTAACTGTTATACCGGACCGGCCCAATAAATTTTTTTCTACGGGCCGAACTTTTAACTTTTTTACCGGGCCGGGCCGAATTATTTTTTCTCTCAGTCGGGCCGGACCCGGGCTTGGAAATGTCGGCCCGTGCAGACCTCTATACAGAATTACAATTTTCGGACGTTTTCTCAATCTCTGAAGAAAAAGGGGTAATTTTTTTTTCAGGCCAGACGACGTAAACGCGGTATGACGTAAGTCGGGTGCACTACTGTATTTGATAAAAGTATTTCGCTCGGGCACTTAGTTACAAAATAAATATGATAGATGGCAGCACTAAACAATTTTCTGAAAAGCACCAAACATTTTACATTTTGAAGGGTGGTGATGCCGCTATGGCATCGCATAATTTTAATTCCTAATTGGCACTTGAATTTTTTTTATGAAAATTTCACTTTTATTAAGTACGCGAAAATACACTTTTACTTTTTTAGAAATAAAGTTTCTTGTAAATATCGTGTCATTCAATTATTTCAACATTTTACGAATTCAAATAGCTTGGCCCTGAAAGGGATAAATAAACATCTCATAACCATGCAATAAAATTTCCGTTGTTTATGAGGGACATGTTTCATTTTTCCTCAGTAGCAAAATCACAAAACTCTCAGTTTTCTCGAGGACAGTTTTTCGTAACTTCAGTTGGAATTGACAAAAGAAATTAGGTTGTTCTTAAATTCAAACTTACTACTTTCTCGCATATCATGATTATCTATAATAGATATTTACATATCTGTGACATTGTCTGTCTGTCTGTATGTATGTATGTGACATAAATTTTGTAGGCGCTCTATCTCAAGAACTAATCCACAGAATTTAAGGGTGTATTCGAAAAAATATTTTTCCACCCTCAACAGCTCGAAATTTTCTGAGACATTTTCAGGCTCATTTTTAAAAGTAAAAACATGAAACTTGCTGGGGTGATTTCTGAAGACATGTTTAACATGCCGTGTGATTTCATTTTCAGCTCAATTAATTAGAATTTGATTTTTAAGCAATTATTTTCTCAGTATGACCCTTTTTTTCATTCCCAGATCGCCCGCTTCGGAAAATTCGGTTCAAAACGCCAACTTTGACAGCGTTTTTTACAGTATTTTCTGCATTTATCAAAAAATTAAGAAGCACCGCACATTATATAGTTTCTAAATAAGAGAATTTCCCAGTTTGATGCGTTTGAGAGCAAAAATGAATCAGAAAATAAGCAGTTTGGAGTTCTCAACTGCTCTGCTCAAGAAGTGCAAAACGTTTTGACACATTTACAAATTCATTTTTTAACGGAAAGATATAAAATTGGAAGGCCTGACTATGGAAGCAATTTGGAATCGAACTGTTTTCCATTTTTTGATAAGTAAATTACCTATTGAGTTGTAAGCGATTTCGATAACATAACAAACACGTTTTTCACCCTTTCTTGAGTGGATACTCTTCTTTCGCGTGGAAATTCGGTTCAAAACGCGCACTTTGACCCTATTCTCTGAAAGATCTATTGCGTTTGCAAAAAAAAATGGAAAAAACAGTTCTATTACATAGTTTCTGAACAACACTTGTTTGTTTGATGCATTTCCAAACAAAAAAAAAGTTAAAACTTCTGTGATGAAGTTGCCCTTTTATATTCGAGAACAGCCTCAAAGTGTTTAGAACCGAATTTACGTTCAAAAGAAGAATATCCACTTAAAAAAGGGTGAAAAAAATGTTTGTCACGTGATCGAAATCGCTTATAACTCAATAGGTAATTTACTTATCAAAAAGCCTTGAGGAAGCCTGCATCTTAAATTATGAGCTCCGTTTTCTTATTATTTTAAAAATTCTGTCCAAAACAGCATCTGACAGAATTTTCTAAAAGATCTTGTGCCTTTACAGGAAAAAAAAAAAAAAAACTTCCCGGATTACTGAGTAAGAGCATCTGCCAATTTCATGCGATTGCAAATAAAAATGAATTCAGGAAATAACAACTTTATATTTGAGAATAGCCGCTCAACAAGCGCAAAACGTTTTGACACATTTACAAATTCATTTTTAACGGAAAGATGTAAAATTGGAAGGCTTGACTACGGAAGCGATTTGGAATCGAACTGTATTTTCTATTTTTAAATCAATAAATTGCTTATTGGGTTATAAATGATTTTGATCACGTGACAAACACGTTTTTCACCTTTTCTTGAGCGGTTATTCTTCTTTCGCGTGGAAATTCGGTTCAAAACGCCCACTTTGACACTATTTTCTGAAACATCTTTGCGTTAGCGAAAAAAAAACACTTCGATTGCATAATTTCTGAACAACAACAGCTGCTAGTTTCATGCATTTCCGAACAAAAATAAATGAAAACTTATATCGTAAAATTGCCCTTTTGGATTTGAGAACAGCCTTAAGGGTGTATTCGAAAAAATGTTTTCCCACCCTCAACAGCTCGAAATTTTTTGAGACAATTTCAGACTCATTTTTAAAAGTAAAAACATTAAACTTGCTGAGGTGATTTTTGAAGAGATGTATAAGATGTGATTTTATTTTTAGCTCAATTAATTAGAATTTGATTTTTAAACAATTATTTTCACAGTATGACCATTTTTTTCATTCCCAGATCTCCCGCTTCGGAAAATTCGGTTCAAAACGCCAAATTTAACAGTATTTTTTGCAATATTTTCTGGATTTATCAAAAAATCGACAAGCACGGCACATCATGTAGTTTCTAAATAAGAGAATTTGCCAGTTTGATGCGTTTGAGAGCAAAAATGAATTTAAAAATAAATCAGAAAATAAGCAGTTTGGATTGGAATACACCCTAAGGGATATTCTGAAAACAGTTTTTCTCCGGTACACAACCCAAAATTTTCAAATGCATCCACGGAGTCATTTTTGTTTATAAAATTATGAGTTTGATGACATGGCTATTGAAGTGATTTGGAATTTAACAATGTTTTATATCTTGTAATATAGTATAGCCACATTTATAATAAATTTTCCAGATCTTTTGCCGTATTATATACCTTGTCTCGAAAATTTGTTTAAAACACCAGTTTTGACATTATTTTCTGCAAATGTAGTTGCTTTTATAGAAAGAAGGTAAAATGTTCGATTTCTTAAAGAATTTTGTTCAAAATGACCACACCTTTACCAAAAAATGGAAAACTTTTTCGATTATATAGCTTCTGAATAAAAACCACCTGCCAACTTTATTGCATTTCCGAACAAATATGAATTCAGAAATGTGTCAGAAAGTATCTTCTTTGGATTCGAGTATACAGTCTTAAATTCTTCAGATGTTTAATTGTTAAAATCTGAAAACAACCAGTTCTCAAATCCAAATTCCACACATTCATTCCGAAGCAATCCGTAATGTGATTGGCTCTCATATCTAAACTTGCTACTTTCTCACACATTTCTCAATTCTTTTTTATTCCCAAACTCATGGAATTGGTGAGTGCTGTTATTCAGAAATTATGTAAGTAAACCTAATTTTTTATTAAAAGCAAAAGACGCTGTCAAAATTGACGCTTTAAACCGAGTTTTCGGACGTGACAGCTCAAGAAAGAGAACAATACCTCGTCGTGAGACAATTTCTTTTATAACTCAAGATGTAAATTATTTTTCTAAAAATGAAAAATGACTTCGATTCCAAATCGCTTAAGTATGGCTGCAAGTGTCATTCTTTTGAATTTTGAAATTTGTCAATAAAATATGCCAAACTTTTGCTTTGTTGAAGGGGGGGGGGGGGGGGATTTTTTTAGATTCTCAGCGAGTACCTATGGCCAACAAGAGACTAAAGAGGTCAGAAAATTGAAAAAAACTGCTCAAAAGGAAGTACAGTGAAACCTCCCTGTGCAACCACCTCCCTGAACGACCATTTTTTCATGGAACGAAATTTATTCCCATAGGCTCAGTACTAATTTTACCTCTATTCAGAGACCACCCCAGTTGAACCCCCTCCATGAGCAACCCATTTCTTTGAAGATAATGAAACAAATTCCGTTTTTTCCTGGTCGCTTGAAGAAGGTTTAATTAGAATAATAATTCAGGAGATCGCAATATTTATCAAACTTCTAAACTAAGTTTAGAATTTTTATTTATTTCGGTAACTTTTAAGTGTTTAAACCCCTTTGTCCCTTTTTAGGCAATGAATTTAACTCTCATGACAAAGTAAGGATGACGGTGAATAAACTCCCCTGCCCTATTCTGTCAGGAAACTCAAAGAAATAGATAAATGAATGAAATCGTCATAATTTGTTCCCGTCCAAAAAAAGAAGGAAAAAAATTACATTTATTTACTGAACTTCGAAAAAACTTGGAAATAAAAGTTATAGAAGATAAAACCGTAAAATCAAAGCAAACGTCAATGTATTCATTTTTTAAACTCTGCACTAATTAACTTATGTCATTTACTTTTGTTTTGATACTTAAATTTTCATATTTTTTCCTAATGCGAAAAATAAATTTTAATAACATTGTTACCTTTTTTGAACAATTAAAATCTAGATTTAAACATGACCTCCATTAAGAGACCACCTCTTGGATCGGAGCGACCAATTTTTTTTTGGAACGGAACGTGGTCGCTTTAGGGAGGTTTTATTGTATATCACTGGAAGAAGCCATTAAGGGTGTATTCCGATCCAAACTGCTTATTTTCTGATTAATTTTAAAATTCCTTTTTGCTCTCAAACGCATCAAACTGGGAAATTCTCTTATCTGGAAACTATATAATGTACCGTGCTTCTTAATTTTTTGATAAATGCAGAAAATACTGTAAAAAACGCTGTCAAAGTGGGCGTTTTGAACCGAATTTTCCGAAGCGGGCGACCTAGGAATGAAAAAAATGGTCCTACTGAGAAAATAATTGTTTAAAAATCAAATTCTAATTAATTGAGCTGAAAATGAAATCACACGGCATGTTAAACATGTCTTCAGAAATCACCCCAGCAAGTTTCATGTTTTTACTTTTAAAAATGAGTCTGAAAATGTCTCAGAAAATTTCGAGCTGTTGAGGGTGGAAGAATATTTTTTCGAATACACCCTTAAGGTCCTGTAATCTCAGATTGCAAGTAATGAAAAAATATGTTTTTGTATTAGATAAAAATAAGAAAATAACAAATGGAAGTAAATTAAATAACATTCTGAATTTTTGATAACCAGTAGCGTCCAGTGGTGAAAAGAAAAGTTGGAGGCGCCGGGTATCGATCCCGGTACCTCTCGCATGCTAAGCGAGCGCTCTACCATCTGAGCTACGCCCCCTACGAGTACCGATGGGATTTGGCGAAACGAGTTCGGAGGCATTAATATATGGGAATTCCGTTTTATACATGGAATTGTAAGACTAATTCCATTGTTTTATAATAGCTTTATTTGAACCAAGAATTTTTATCTTCAGTTCATGCATCGGACTTATTCGATTTAAACTTACTCTTCAGATATTATTCTTTACAGTATGATCATTATATTCCATGATCCATTTCCATATCAATGAATAAAAATATTGTTTATGACACGAAAAATATTCACGATTTATTTAAAAAATAATAAAAATTCAGTTGTTGTGCGCAACAATACAGGCAAAAAAACTAAATTTCAGTTTCAATATATTAGATAAAATATAAAATCTAGAGATGGTAAAATATGTGATGTAATTTTTATTTGTTGTGATCAAAGAAATTGGAACTAAGTATGTTCCTTATTCCATGGTTGTGATTGGAATGTATTTTTGAATGTGATATTTTCCCATAATTTAATTACATATTCTTCTGTTTTAAAATATTTTTCATGTAATCTAAAACCTTCAGATATAGGTTTATATACAATGTATTTATATTAACAAAATATCAAAACTGAAACTAATTAGTTTTTTTGCTGTAAGGTTGCGCTATAATTATCTGTCGCCACGTAACAAATATCGCATGTAACTCAATAAGTAATTTAATTATTAAAAAATGGAAAACATCATTCGATTGCAAATTCCTTCAATAGTCAGTTGCCTGTCAATTTTATGCCTTACATTTAAAAGTGTATCAGAAGGTTTTGCTTTGTTGAACAGGGCTGTCTCAAATCAAAAAGAGCTAGTTTCTGATGCATTTGTGAATTCATTTTTGTTTGGAATGAAATTAGCAAGTGTTCTTAATCAGAAACTATGTAATAATCGAAAGGGGGTCTTTTATTTTTTCTTTCTTTTTTTTTCTTTTTTTTTTTTTTATAAAGGCAAAAGATTTTTGAGAGAATGCTATCAAAATGGACGTTCTGACCAAATTTCCGGACGCGACAGAGCGAGAAAGGAGTAAAATCTGATGTCACGCTACAAAAATTGCTTATAACTCGATAATTCATTTATCAAAAAATGGAAAACACCATTCAATTCGAAATCTCTTCAAAAGTCAGGACTCCAGGTGTAATGCTTTTGCATTTGAAAATGAGTCGGTAAATATGTCCGAACGTTTCGCGCATTGAGCGAGATATTTTTTTTTTTCTTTCTTTCTTTAAGCCACCTTAAGGGTGTATTCCGATCCAAACTGCTTATTTTCTGACTCATTTTAAAATTCATTTTTGCTCTCAAACTCATCAAACTGTGAAATTCTCTTATTTAGAAACTACATAATGTGCCGTGCTTCTCAATTTTTTGATAAATGCAGAAAATACTGTAAAAAACGCTGTCAAAGTTGGCGTTTTGAACCGAATTTTCCGAAGCGGGCGATCTGGGAATGAAAAAAAATGGTCATACTGAGAAAATAATTGTTTAAAAATCAAATTCTAATTAATTGAGCTGAAAATGAAATCACACGGCATGTTAAACATGTCTTCAAAAATCACCCCAGCAAGTTTCATGTTTTTATTTTTAAAAATGAGTCTGAAAATGTCTCAGAAAATTTCGAGCTGTTGAAGGTGGAAAAACCTTTTTTCGAATACACCCTTAAGGGTGTATTCCGATCCAAACTGCTTATTTTCTGATTCATTTTAAAATTCATTTTTGCTCTCAAACTCATCAAACTGGGAAATTCTCTTATTTAGAAACTACATAATGTGCCGTGCTTCTCAATTTTTTGATAAATGCAGAAAATACTGTAAAAAACGCTGTAATTGAGCTGAAAATGAAATCACACGGCATGTTAAACATGTCTTCAGAAATCACCCCAGCAAGTTTCATGTTTTTACTTTTAAAAATGAGTCTGAAAATGTATCAGAAAATTTCGAGCTGTTGAGGGTGGAAAAATATTTTTTCGAATACACCCTTAAGGGTGTATTCCGATCCAAACTGCTTATTTTCTGATTCATTTTAAAATTCATTTTTACTCTCAAACGCATCAAACTTGGAAATTCTCTTATTTAGAAACTATATAATGTGTCGTGCTTCTTAATTTTTTGATAAATGCAGAAAATACTGTAAAAAACGCTGTCAAAGTTGGCGTTTTGAACCGAATTTTCCGAAGCGGGCGATCTGGGAATGAAAAAAATGGTCATACTGAGAAAATAATTGTTTAAAAATCAAATTCTAATTAATTGAGCTGAAAATGAAATCACACGGCATGTTAAACATGTCTTCAGAAATCACCCCAGCAAGTTTCATGTTTTTACTTTTAAAAATGAGTCAGAAAATGTATCAGAAAATTTCGAGCTGTTGAGGGTGGAAAAATATTTTTTCGAATACACCCTTAAGATTCCATTATAGATTGATAGTAGCAAATTGACCGACATTTTTCGCACTAAGACGGATGATTGCGTATGGCGTGTTACATTATTTTTACATGGAATGAGAGTCTCATATCAGCAATGAATTTTGAAATAGAGTGTTTTACATGAGAATAAACTTATCTTATAAGCTTGTAATTTCCAGCAGTGTATTTGCTATCATTCCGATTCCTTTTCTACACGAAAATAAAATGTAGACTTCTAAGTTCCAAAAAAGTATTCTTATCTTTGCAGAAATTATTTGTTTGGTGCTGCCATCTTTAGCTATAAAATCAATTTGTATCTATAAAGTGTTGCTGTGTATTGTGTAAGTAGTATTTAGAACGGGAGTTTGGGTTTTATTATTAATGTGAGAGGGGTGGGAACAAAATATGCCCCTCATAAAACGGCAAATTATTTTTACAGGTAACATGTTGGAAAAATTAAATTTAGGTTTCTTTGTATATTTATATCTATCTTTACATAAAATATATTGCAATGTCAATTTCATTCAGAATATAGTTTATTTGGTGCTGCCATCTGTTACTTTTATGTTTAACTGCAAGTGTAGCCTTGCATACAATGCGTCTAAGGTTCAGACAGATAAATAAAATATAAGGGTGTATTCGAAAAAATATTTTTCCACCCTCAACAGCTCGAAATTTTCTGATACATTTTCAGACTCATTTTTAAAAGTAAAAACATGAAACTTGCTGGGGTGATTTTTGAAGACATGTTTAACATGCCGTGTGATTTCATTTTCAGCTCAATTAATTAGAATTTGATTTTTAAACAATTATTTTCTCAGTATGACCATTTTTTTCATTCCCAGGTCGCCCGCTTCGGAAAATTCGGTTCAAAACGCCAACTTTGACAGCGTTTTTTACAGTATTTTCTGCATTTATCAAAAAATTAAGAAGAACGGCACATTATATAGTTTCTAAATAAGAGAATTTCCCAGTTTCATGCGTTTGAGAGCAAAAATGAATTTTAAAATGAATCAGAAAATAAGCAGTTTGGATCGGAATACACCCATAAAAGAGGTAGCAGAAGTCTTTGGTTCAAACCCGGATGACAGACAGTAACCTCTATTTTTGAGTAGTTATTTTCTCTTTATTTATGACAGAAATTCTGCTTTTAAATAAGCGAAAATTTCTTTTCTATCGAAAATAATAGTGACTGTGTTTCTTATTCGAAATCCCAAATTCGCTGCTTTCTGACACATCATACACGTTTGTAACCTCATTTTTAAACTTAGACGCATGACATTCAAAACGCTTTTATTAAAAAATAATAAAATCGAATAGAGTTTTTCATTTATCGATAAAGCTGCCGATATATATATATATTTTTTTAATGCTGTTAAAATTTTTGTTTTAGAATTTTTGAGAAAGGTTGTCATCGGGAAGCAATCATTATTCGGCAAAGATTCAATACATTTTTAAAAAGACGAAAACTCCATTAAATTCCAAACAATTTCAATACTCACGCCTGCAAATTGCATGCTGTTACTTTTACGTTATAAAAGGAGTCCGTGAATATACAAAAAGGATCGAAGAAAATAAAAACCTACGCAACAACGCGAAACTTTCTGCCACATTTACGGACACATTTAATAATCTAACACTTGCAGGCATCATTTGTAATGTGAAGTGATTTGTAGTGATTTGTAATATAGAACATATTCATTTGTTTTTCGATAAAAGATTCATGTGTCAGAATGTAATTGTTATCAGTAAACTCATGAGATTTGTAGGAACCTCTATACAGAAACTATAAAATAGTAAATTCTGGCAATCTTTATTTACATGTTATAATCTCATCAGATTACAGTATGTATTTATGAAATAACTGTTAGTATAACAGACGTACGAGCAAATTGAACAATATATGCACCACTTAATACATTACATTGTGGAGTAGTTTATTTATTAACTACATAATAAAGCGGTGTAATATGAAAACATGACAATGAACTTTGTACAATGAATTTTGTATCTTATGAAAAATGATATAAAAAAAAGCCATATAAGATTAGAAATTTTTTCATTGGCCGCCATTTCATTTTTGTGACTATTTACTCAACAAGTGCAAAACGTTTTGACACATTTACAAATTCATTTTTTAACGTAAAGGTATAAAATTGGAAAGCCTGGCCATGGAAGCGATTTGGAATTGAACTGTTTTTTCCATATTTTGATCCATCAATTTCCTATTGCGAATTAAGCGAATTTGATCACGTGACAAAACACGTTTTTCGCCCGCTCTCTCTTTCTTCGCTCGGAATTTCGGTTCAAAACGCCCACTTTGACACTATTTTCTGAAAGATTTATTACATTTGCAAAAAATGGGAAAACAGGTCAATTACATAGTTTCTGAACAACAACACCAGCTAGTTTCATGCATTTTCGAACAAAAATAAATTAAAACATATGTTAGTTGCCTTTTGGATTTGAGAATACCCTTAAGACTGAGCTAAACCAAGGTCCCCATAACAAAGAAGTACCTACTTTTATGTAAGACTAACCATTCATTTTCTCTTTGTTTGTTAAAACAGGGCCGTCGTAACATACGAGTTCCCTGTAACCCAGTTTGATTACGCTCTGTTTGCGGCAGTAAGTTGTTCAATTTTACAGTTAAGAGGCTACTTCAGTCAAAGGCAAAGACGCATTCGCTAATGCTAATCCTATGGAAGAAATTTATAAAGATATCTCGGTCGCATTTCAATATTTTTAAATGATTTCTTTTGCATTGAGCAGTTGAGATCGATCTGTATGCAGGCCGTTTTTTACTTTTTCGATTTTGATTGCAGATATTTTTTATGAGAATGCTTTTACTTTCGAAACCGGTTCCGAAAATGAAAGTGTCCTCATAAGAAATACCTGTAAAAAAAAAATCGAAAAAGTAAACAACGGCCTTTGTACAGATCGATCTCAACTATTCAGTGCAAAAGAAATTATTTGAAAATATTGAAATGCGACCAAGATATCTTTATAAATTTCTTCCATAGGATTAGCATTGGCGAACGGGTCTTTTCGTTTGACTGAAGTAGCCTCTTAACATTTGGTAGCTTTTCGAATCTAAAGATAAATGATATAATTTCCATTTCCATCCCTGTAAAATTTCCCGAGCCCATGGTGACCATATGCCCGCCTGGATTCAATTCATTTAAAAAATATTGAACAGGACTTTGAACGTGAAGTATAAAAACATGGTTATTATTAATTGAACAAAAACCTGGAAAAGACCCAAATCATAAAAAACATTTTTCTTGTTTAATATTCTATTTATAAAATTTCGTTTATTTTAAGCGGTTCTCAAACTCCCTGCTCAACAACGCGAAACTTTCTGACACATTTTCTGGCGTAAAGGCACAAAATTGGTAGGCCCACCTACTGAAATGATTTGGAATAGAATGACGTTTTCCATTTTCTGTAAAATTTAAATTAGGTATCGAGTTGTAAGCATAGATATAGTGAAATAACAGCAATCATATGCATATATTTATTTAAAACAAACAGAATGAAAACATCGCAGTACTCGGATATCCACTATGTGTTGCTACTGTAGTATCACAAGTTCCACTCTTCACTGCCACTTTAATTTATGTTGCCACCAAGCCGCTGCAGAATCGAGAAGTAATGGAGGAATAACACTGAGTGGTTAATCTAGTTATTTTTACTATATCTATGGTTATAAGCGATTGTTGATACGTGACGACCGGTTTTCGGAAAACACCATTCGAGCGCATATTTTCTGGATAAGAACACTTGTTAGTTTCATGAAAAAAAATGAATTCAGAAATGGGTCAGAAATTAGCTCCTTTGCGTTTCAGAACGGCTGAAAAAAAATATATAGTATATATATATATTTATAACATCCTTGCTATACTAGCTTTTACAATAATTTGCTAGATATCCAACAAACAGTTTTAGCATTATTTGAACTCTTTTCGATTCGATGCACCGGAATTTTGTTCAATATGATTGATAGGCGCTCATTAAAAGAGGCGCCTTTGTACAAACCGCCTTAATTGAATTCTTAGACGGGCACTCAGTAGCACCTTCCCTGAACGAATTGCAGTTTTACTGATAAAGCCTTCGCTTTGTTCCCAATCCTGTTTTTCAGGAAATTATCTTTTCTAAAACCGTGCACTGTGCATTGTGCCAGTAAATTACACCGACCGAAGAATAAATAATCGTTTCGCTACAATGTTTGATAAATGTATAATTAACTAGCAAACCCCGCGGCTTTGCTCGCGTAATATTTGAAATATGCCAAGTGATATTTATATGTCTAATTTTTATCAAAAGGTACTAACTAAATTTTTATTTTATTAAAAGGTAATATTTTATTTTATTAAAAGGTACTTATTACTTTTAGGAATAATTCAAAAATTACTATTTAAAACACAGTTTGACTAAACATCATTATTACACTGTATTAGGCAGAAATGAGACTTAAATTAATAAAATGAAATAAAACTAAATAAATGATAATTTAGAAAATATTTTGAAACTTTTATGCTCAATTAATACGCTCATTTCAGTAATCATTTGAAGTTTTGAATTTTTTAGAAACCATCTTCTTACATCTTAAAATTAACCATCATGTCGAATTCCAAGTCCTACCACCTCTCTCAACATAATGGGCTCTGTTGAAACGGGAACTGTCACCATTAATTTGCCAACATTAATTTTGAAATCGGTTTGTTATTTCCTAATATTCCACAAAAACGTAATTTAATAAGCTTTTAAAGCTCCTTTTTAGAACGTTTGTTGTTCCTGTGAACCCCAGGTGGTAGAATCACCGGCATAAAATATAGCCTGTGTAGGATCAGAGACTGTTACCACTGATTCGCAACTATTACTTTTATAATTGGTTTATATTCCCTGAAATTGCAAAGAAATCGCAATTTAGGACTTTTTTAGAATGCTTCTCGCACCTCCCCTTCGCTTCACCCCTTTTTAATCCGAATTTATTTTTGGTAGTCCTTCGAGGGCATTTATATTTTATAAGTAACTACCATGTAATATTTAAAGTTTCTAGCCTTTTCAGTATCACAGAAATCGCAATTTAGAAAGTTTTTAACTCCTGCAACCCTCTGGTGGTAGTGGAACAGACATAAAATATAGCTTATGTTTGAGCAGGTTCTATCACCAAAATTTGTCATCATTTTTTTTTTAAATCGGTTTGGTAATTTATAAGTTTGCTTAAAAATTGTAATTTATAACGCTTTTCACTCACTTCATTTTTTTTTAATTTCGAATTTTCTTTCGACTGTTCTTAGAAAGCAGTTTCATCTTGTAAGTAAATACCATGCCATACTTCAAAGTGTTCCTCAGTTGTGCATAAAATGCAAATTAGAACATGTTTTGCTTTTGCAACCCTCAGATGGTAGCGACAGCAACATAAAATATAACCTATGTTATAGCAGGGATGGCACCATTGATTTGCAACCATTACTTTTGAAATAGCTTTGGTATTTCCTTAGATTGAGTAGAAATCGGCATCTAGAACGTTTTTAGAACGCTTTTCGCGCATTTTGCTCCTGAATCTCCTCTGTGGTAGTGGAAACAGATATAAAATATAGCCTATCTTGGAGCAAGATCTGTCCCCATCATTTTTACACCATTATATTTGAACTCGGTTCAGTACTTCTTGAGATTGCATAGAAATCGCAATTTAGAAAGTTTTTTATAGCTCTTATTGCGCATTTTGACCCCCTTTTAAATTTCGATTTTTTTAGGAAATGTCCTTAGAGATCATTGATATCTTATAACTAACTACAATTCCAAATTTCACGATTCTAGGCCCTTCCGTAACGCAAAAGCCGCAATTTAGAACGTTTTTTGCTCCTGCACCACATTTGGGGTAGTGGCATCGACATAAAACATCGCCTATGTTGGAGCAACGGTTTTCACCATCATTTTGACGCCATTATTTTTTAGATCGGTTTAATATTTCCTGAGATTGTGTAGAAACCACCATTAGAACGTTTTTTAGAACGCTTTTCGCGCATTTTCACTCCTTTTAAATTTCGAATTGTTTAAGAACTGTTCTTAGAAATCCTTTATATCTAATAAGTAGCTAATATTTCAAATTTCATATTTCTAGGCCTTTCGGTAACGCAAAAATTGGATTTTAGAACGTTTTTTGCTCCTGCACCCCCTTTGGGGTAGTGGCACCGACATAAAACATAGCCTATGTTGGAGCAAATGTTGTCACCGTCATTTTGACACCCTTATTTTGACACCATTATTTTTTAAATCGGTTTGGTATTTCCTGAGATTGTGTAGAAACCACCATTTAGAACGTTTTTTAGAACGATTTTCGCGCATTTTCACCCCTTTCAAATTTCGAATTGCTTAAGAACTGTTCTTAGAAATCCTTTATATCTAATAAGTAGCTAATATTTCAAATTTCATATTTCTAGGCCCTTCGGTAACGCAAAAATTGGATTTTAGAACGTTTTTTGCTCCTGCACCCCCTTTGGGGTAGTGGCACCGACATAAAACATAGCCTATGTTGGAGCAAATGTTGTCACCGTCATTTTGACACCCTTATTTTGACACCATTATTTTTTAAATCGGTTTGGTATTTCCTGAGATTGTGTAGAAACCACCATTTAGAACGTTTTTTAGAACGATTTTCGCGCATTTTCACCCCTTTCAAATTTCGAATTGCTTAAGAACTGTTCTTAGAAATCCTTTATATCTAATAAGTAGCTAATATTTCAAATTTCATATTTCTAGGCCCTTCGGTAACGCAAAAATTGGATTTTAGAACGTTTTTTGCTCCTGCACCCCCTTTGGGGTAGTGGCACCGACATAAAACATAGCCTATGTTGGAGCAAATGTTGTCACCGTCATTTTGACACCCTTATTTTGACACCATTATTTTTTAAATCGGTTTGGTATTTCCTGAGATTGTGTAGAAACCACCATTTAGAACGTTTTTTAGAACGATTTTCGCGCATTTTCACCCCTTTCAATTTTCGAATTGCTTAAGAACTGTTCTTAGAAATCCTTTATATCTAATAAGTAGCTAATATTTCAAATTTCATATTTCTAGGCCCTTCGGTAACGCAAAAATTGGATTTTAGAACGTTTTTTGCTCCTGCACCCCCTTTGGGGTAGTGGCACCGACATAAAACATAGCCTATGTTGGAGCAAATGTTGTCACCGTCATTTTGACACCCTTATTTTGACACCATTATTTTTTAAATCGGTTTGGTATTTCCTGAGATTGTGTAGAAACCACCATTTAGAACGTTTTTTAGAACGATTTTCGCGCATTTTCACCCCTTTCAAATTTCGAATTGCTTAAGAACTGTTCTTAGAAATCCTTTATATCTAATAAGTAGCTAATATTTCAAATTTCATATTTCTAGGCCCTTCAGTAACACATAAATCGCATTTTTAGAACGTTTTTTGCTCCTGCACCCCCTTTGGGGTAGTGGCACCGACATAAAACATAGCCTATGTTGGAGCAAATGTTGTCACCGTCATTTTGACACCCTTATTTTGACACCATTATTTTTTAAATCGGTTTGGTATTTCCTGAGATTGTGTAGAAACCACCATTTAGAACGTTTTTTAGAACGATTTTCGCGCATTTTCACCCCTTTCAAATTTCGAATTGCTTAAGAACTGTTCTTAGAAATCCTTTATATCTAATAAGTAGCTAATATTTCAAATTTCATATTTCTAGGCCCTTCAGTAACACATAAATCGCATTTTTAGAACGTTTATTGCTCCTGCACCCCCTTTGGGGTAGTGACACCGACATAAAACATAGCCTATCTTGGAGCAAGCGTTGTCACCATCATTTTGACATCAATATTTTTTAAATCGGTTTATATTTCCTGAGATTGTGTAGAAACTACTATTTAGAAAGTTTTTTAGAACGCTTTTTGTGCATTTTCACCCCTTTTAAATTTCGAATTGTTTAAGAACTGTTCTTAGATATCATTTATATCTTATAAGTAACTAATATTCAAAATTTCATATTTCTAGGCCCTTCTGTAACGCTAAAATCGCATTTTTAGAACGTTTTTTGCTCCTACACCCCCTTTGGGGTAGTGGCACCGACATAAGATATAGCCTATGTTCTAAGTTGGACTAACACCATCATTTTGATACCATTACTTTTGGAATCGGTTCGGTAGTTCCAGAGCTTATCTCCGACAAATAAACAATTTTTCCCTCTTTATAATAGGAGTATAGATTAATCGCATAATCGAACTGACAATGCAATAATAATATATAATATTTTCAGAATAACATATACCCTATTTATTAGCGTATAATGCGTACTTTTTTCCTAGATTTTAGGGTTCAAAAGAAGAGGGGGGAGGGGGCATACGTAGATATTGCGATAAAATTGTACGAATATAAACGTAATAATGTAGTAAATAAAATAAGCACTTTTATGTGCTGTAGTTTGTTATTATAAGCAAATGCAGAGTAATTATTTGGTTTTAAGTTGAATCGGGTGAAAATGTTATTTTAAGGCTCCAAAAGGGCAACTTTATGATATAAGTTTTAATTTATTTTTGGCCGAAATGCATGAAACTAGCAGCTGTTGTTCTTCAGAAACTATGTAATCGAACTGTTTTTTCCGTTTTTTTTGCAAACGCAATAGATCTTTCAGAAAATAGTGTTATAAAGTGAGCGCTTTGGACCGAGCTTCCGCGCGAAGGAAGAAACAACACTCAAGAGCGGCCGAAAAACGTGTTTGTCACGTGATCAAAATCGCTTATAACTCAATAGGTAATTGACATATATGTAATCGAATGGCGTTTTCCATTTTTTTTTTTTTTTTTTTTATAAAGGCAAATGATCTTTCAGAAAATACATGTAAAGTGAGCGTTTTGACCTGAATTTCCGGACACGATAGCGCGAGAAAGGAGAAAAACTGATCGTCACGTGTCAACAATTGCTTATATCTCGGTAAGTAATTTAATTTTGAAAGAATGGGAAACGCCATTCAATTGCAAGTCTCTTCGATAGTCAGGACTGCTGATTTTATGCCTTTACGTTTAAAAATGAGTCAGGAAATGTGTCAGAAGCTTTCGCACTGGGAATTTTAGAACTGAAAGAAATTATTATTGACTATTGGACCTTTTACACTAAATAATTGGACTTTCTACATTAAGAATGATAATTTTGGTAAAAGACTTAGGAGGAAATTTAAATAAGAATTTGATAATTTCATATGTGTCCATCTTTGGACGAAATATTGAAAGCAGGTCTTCAAATCGGAACCTATCCGAAAACCGTTATTTTTGAGAGAACGAAAACCCAAACAGAATTTTAATATTTTAACTGAACCAGAAAAACAATCGGAACAACAGCAACAACAACAACAAAAATTCACTGCCTGCTCGGCCTTCAAGCACAGGTAGATTTTGAAGTTAAATACTAATTTTACCAAGAAAAACTAAATCAAGATACATCCAGTTTAACAATTTTATCTGGCCGCTTTTGACGAGTTTTTAATTTCATCTTTCAGCAAAAGCAGGTTTTATCAGAATCATGTTAATACGATATTTTTTTTTTCTTCAACTCCTTTTATTTATTTATTTATTTTTATTTTTTGCTGTAAGGGTTGGTCCTATCAAAAACTTGTCAATATAAAAGTTGTAGATAATATTAAGAAGATTTATACTAAACCTAAGCGGGTTTGATATCTTGT
The DNA here is from genome assembly GCA_963932465.1 of Maratus speciosus. Lineage (NCBI taxonomy): Eukaryota > Metazoa > Arthropoda > Arachnida > Araneae > Salticidae > Maratus > Maratus speciosus. Next base: position 604,974,632 of record OZ010788.1, on the reverse strand, counting down.
GAATTGAAGAAGTTATGGATTTTTTTCTTCTTCATCCCTCCCCCCCTTTTTTATTTATTTATTTTATTTATTATTATTTATTTTTTTTATTATTTTATTTATTATTTTTTCCTGTAAGAGTAAGGGGCATCCCACACCAAGGCGACACATAAGACATGTCGCTTGAATTCGCTGGAAAAACTGGTTTAAAACAGGTTTGAAACAACTTAGTTCTTTGTTTCGACCGGTTTTTGCGATACATGTTTCTGCTACATGTCGCTTGTCGCCTTAGTGTTGGATGCCCCCTAAGGCGACAAGCGACATGTAGCAGAAACATGTAGCGCAAAAACCGGTCGAAACAAAGAACTAAGTTGTTTCTAACGTGTTTTATACCAGTTTTTCCAGCGAATTCAAGCGACATGTCTTATGTGTCGCCTTAGTGTGGGATGCCCCTTAGTCCTATTAAAAACTTGTCATCATGAACGTTGTAGATACGATTAAGAAGATTTATCATAAATTTAAATGGATTAGACATTTTGTGAATTGACGAAGTTTTTTTTTTTTTTTTTTCTCCTTAAAACCTTATTTTTTTCGCCCCTTGAGCGCATTTTTAATTATATCAAAAATCTATCATACATACATTTTTTCCCTTTCCTAGAAGTAATAATAACTTTAAACTAATTTGGTATGTGTTATAATCAAGAAGTTATGGCTTTTCTTGTTTGTTTGTTTCCTCAAAAACCCTTCCTAATTCCACTCCCTTACTCCGATTTTGCCCATCAACGAACTTGTTCGAGATTTTCTGCCCCTTCATTTTATGTATCAGTTTGGAAGAGATTTGTGCAGGATTATGGAAGTTATCCTGTCTATAAAAAAAGTGATATATATATAGAGAGATAAAGTTTTGAATTGGGAGTGGTTTTGGGTGCTAGGGATAGATTGATATAGATCTTCAAAATTTTTTCATTTTAGTAATTTTTTACGAAATCTACCTAAAAATATTATGATTCTAAGCCCTAACTCGCAGAAAACCACTCTTTCTGTTGAAGAAAGATCTAATACTTTTCACAAGCATTCATTTTTACTTTCTTCTATCTTTACAAGAAGAAAGTATTGGATTCATGAAAATTTTCGAATTCCGGTTTTCGACGGATTTACATGTTTTAGAGGTCAGATATCCCGAAAAACATGTTTTTACAAAATGTCTGTCTGTAAGTCTGTGACATCGCCTGTCTGTCTGTATGTATGTATGTGACATAAATTTTGTAGGCGCTCTATCTCAAGAACTAATCCACAGAATTTAATAAAAATTTATATTCAGTTAGTCCCTGATATAAATTGATGCTGATTAGTTTTTGGTGCAAATCGCTCAAAAGGTGGCGCTGCTATGCTGCATTTTGTGTGATTTCCACAATAGCTCTATCTCAAGAACTAGTGCTTGTATTTTCAACAAACTTCAGATTCAGGTATACCTGGATATGAATTAGTGCTGTTTCGTTTTTGGTGTAAATCGCTCAACAGGTCGCGCTGCTATGCAGCATTTTTCACGATTCCTACAATAGCCCAATCTCCAGAACTGATGCACGGATTTTCATCAAACTTCAGATTCAGTTAGTCCTTGACATGAATTGATGTTTTATACATTTTGGTGTAAATCGCTCAACACTTGGCGCTGCTATGATGAATTTTTGGAGATATCCGCAATAGCTCTATCTCAAGAACTAGTGCTTGAATTTTCAACAAACTTGAGATTCAGGTATACCTTGATATGAATTAGTGCTGTTTATGTTTTGGTGCAAATCGCTCAACAGGTATAGCGCTGCTATGATGCATTTTTTAGAATTTCCACTATAGCTGTATCTCAATAACTAATGCACGAATTTTCATCAAACGTCAGATTCAGGTATACCTTGATATCAGTTAGTGCTGTTTATGTTTTGGTGTAAATCACTCAACAGGCGGCGCTGCTATGATGAATTTTTCAGAATTTCCGCTATAGCTCTATTTCAATAACTAATGCACGAATTTTCATCAAACTTCAAATTGAAATATACTTTGACATGAATGTGTGCTAAATTGATGTAATTTTTTGTACTATTTAAATCATTTAATTGACGTGATTTATATAGAAGAAAGTTTTGTGATGGCCACAACATACTAGTTGTCTATTTAGGGAACTGATTTGATATTCTACCATGTAAAAATCGTGATACTTTTGATAATTCTCAGTTTAGCCCTTTTAGATTGCGGTCCCATCATTAAAGAAATTTGTATAAATACTAATCTAAGAGAAGACAGATGAAGTAGATTTCTCCGACATCCGTGACGCACACTGCAATGCTATTAAAGATAAAACGTCACAGAGGCAAAAAAAATCAAACAAACATCTAAGAAAATTGCCGTCCAAGTTTTTCAAGATGAGGCCGATAACAGCACTCTGTTATTTAAAAAAATCAAATATATCTTGGGAAAACGCTAGAAATATCAAGGGGAATTTCCCTTAATAGGAGAGAGACGTAAACTTTTTATTGTTTGTTTTATGATTTTTGTTTGGTCATGTTTGTTTATCTTAGTATGTTTTTGCTTTTTTTTTTTTTTTTGTCACATTTAGTATGTTTCTTTTACGCGCTTTTTCAAACAATCGTTAAAGAACCTAGTAAAACAATATTTTAACTTCGTAAAAAATGCTTGCATGTTCTTTTATTGAATGAGACATTTAAATTTTTAGCTCCATCCCCTACAAAAAATGGGGAATACTACGAAAAGGGGAAAATGAGGCAGAGAGACGGAAAAAACCGGTTGTCACGTGATAAAAATTGCGTATAAATCGATAAGTAATTTGCACTTGAGAACCGACTTATGGCGTTTTTCTATTATGGTATTCTTACCGTAGAATCTATGAAATTTTTACGTTTAAGGGTGTTCTCAAATCCAAAAGGGCAACTTTCTGACATGAGTTTTAATTTATTTTTGTTCGAAAATGCATGAAACTAGCTGGTGTTATTGTTCAGAAACTATGTAATTGATCTGTTTTTTCCGTTTTTTTTGTTTTGAAAACGCAATAGATCTTTCAGAAAATAGCGTCAAAGTGGGCGGTTTGAACCGAATTTCCGTGTGAAGGAAGAAAGAGCACTCAAGACCGGGCGAAAAACGTGTTTGTCACGTGATCAAATTCGCTTATAATTCAGTAAGTAATTGATTGATCAAAAAATGGAAAGAACAGTTCAATTCCAAATCGTTTCCATGGCCAGGCTTTCAAATTTTATAACTTTCCGTTAAAAAATGAATTTGTAAATGTGTCAAAATGTTTTGCGCTTGTCGAGCAGAGCAGTTAAGAACAGCCTTAAGACAGAATTTTGTTGTAGACAGGTTCTGCTTTCTTAGGGTTATTTGTATGTCCTGATTTAGAAGCCGCTGTCCCACTTTTTGTGAACTGGCACTGCTCTGCTCAACTAGCGCGAAACATTTTGACACATTTACAAATTTATTTTCTAACGGAAAGATATAAAATTGGAAGGCCTGGAAGCGATTTGGAATCTGTGTTTTCCATTTTTTGATCAATAGTTTACCTATTAAGTTATAAGCGATTTTGATCACGTGACAAACATGTTTTTCACCCTTTCATGAGTGATTATTCGTCTTTCTTCGGGAACTTCGGTTCAAAACCTCCACTTTGACACTATTTTCTGAAAGATCTATTGCGTTTGCAAAAAAACAGAAAAAATAGCTCGATGACATAATTTTTTAAACAACAACACCTGCTAGTTTCATGCATTTCCAAGGCTGTTCTCAAATACAAAAGAGCAACTTTATGACATAAGTCTTAATTTATTTTTGGTCGGAAATACATGAAACTAGCTACTGTTGTTTTTCAGAAACTATGTCATCAAGCTGTCCTTTCCATTTTTTTTTTTTTTTTTTTTTTTCAAACGCAATAGATTTTTCAGAAAATAGTGTCAAAGTGGACATTTTGAACCGAAGTTCCCGAAGAAAGCAGAAAACCCAGTCAGCGGAGGGAGAAACACATGTTTGACACGTGATCAAAATCGCTTATAACTCAATAGATAATTGATGGATCAAAAATTGGAAAACACAGTTCGATTCCAAATCGCTTCCATAGACAGGTTTTCCAATTTTATATCTTTCCGTTTGAAAATGAATTTGTAAATGTGTCAAAACGTTTTGCTTCTTGAGCAGAGCAGTTGAGAACAACAGCCTTAACGAAAAGGAAAAAACACAGTTCACAGCATTTTGTCCCTGCCGGCTTCTGTCCTTGCCGGCGAAGACACTCACGAGCTAATGCTAATCCTATTGGGAGGGATATTTCCAATATCTCGTTTGGATTTCGACATTTTTAAATAATTCTTTTTGCATTGGATAGCCGAGATCCGTCTCTACATCGCACCTTTTTTACTTTTTCGATTTTGGTTGCAGATATTTTTTAGAATGACACTTTCATTTTCAAAACCGGTTTTGAAAGTGAAAGTAACTTTATAAAAAAAAGCCGTGGCCAAAATCGAAAAACTAAAAAAGGTGCGATGTAGAGACGGACCTCGGCTGTCCAATGCAAAAAGAATTAGAAAAATTAGAGAAACTGTTGTATATGCCACCTCAGGCACGAGCGCTGTAGATTTGCCGACATCACCCTAGGCAGTCATTAGGCCCTGGTCGTATAGTCATTTTTAGCTATTAAATTTATAACCTTATAATTATTACTGAACTGTATCCCCTCATAAAGTTTCTTTCTATACTTGATAAAGATTTTCACCTGATCCGTGGAGGTATTAACTTTTCGCTTCTGATCCAAATGACACTATCTTTTGTAAAGCGGAAATCAATGAGGTAGATACATTTAGCGTGATTTGATTCATTGATCATGTTGCCTTCCGCGAACGATATGGGTGGCCTTTTAGAAGCGGTGGTGATAAAGACAGCGAATTCTTAGCTGTCAGTTTGAATAATTATTTTATATTAATGAACTCGGAGAGCCTGTGTACCGCTGAAATTATCGTAGTTAATTAAGGCGATTCTCAAAAAAAAAAAATTTATCTCGCTCAACAACGCGAAACTTTCTGACATATTTACAGACTCAAAATCAGACGTAAAAGCAGATTTGCAATCAAGCATGACAGCTTGTGTGATAAGCGATTTCTGTTTCATAACTAATTTTTAAGGCTGTTCTCAAATCCAAGGGGTCAACTTTCGGACATAAGTTTTAATTCATTTTTGTTTGGTAACGCATGAAACTATGAGGTGTTGTTATTCAGAAACTATGTCATCGAACTGTATTTTCCGTTTTCTTGTAAACGCAATAGATGTTTCAGAAAATACTGTCAAAGTTGGCATTTTGAACTGAACTTCCGAACGAAAGAAGAAAATCCAGTCAGTAAGGGGAGAAAAATGCCGTGTCACGTGATCAAAATCATTTATAACTCAATAGGTAATTGATGTATCAAGAAATGGAAAAAACAGTTCGATTCTAAATCGCTTCCCTGGTCAGGCTTTTCAATTTTATATCTTTCCGTTCAAAAATGAATTTGTAAATGTGTCAAAACGTTTTGCGCTTGTTGAGCAAAGCCGTTAAGAACAGCCTTAACTGTAAAGACATAAAGTTGAAAGGCCTGACTATCGAAGGGAATTGGAATCCATTAATGTTTTCCATTTTTGATAAATAAATTACTTATCGAGATATAAGAGATTCTTGTCACGAGACTGCAGGTTTTTCTCATTTCCCGTGCTATCGCTTCCGGAAATTCCATTCAAAACGATAACTTTGACAGTACTTTCTCAAAGATATATTGCTTTTGTCAAAAAATGGATAACGCCATTGGTTTGCATAGTTTCGGAATCAGAACACCTGTCAATCTTGCGCGTTTCCAAAAAGAAATTAATACAGAAATGTGTCAGAAAGTTAGCTCCTTTAGACTTGTGAAAAGCCTTAAAAAATGACAGAGAAACATTTTCACAAATCTACTTTTTATTATACAGTTTCAAAAGTTATCATGTTTTTAACCCTCCTTTTTTTTTTTTTTTTTTATTCTAAACTACATTATTTTTTTAATGAATCCTTATTTGAATGTGGAAACGTCTAACACTCTAAGTAATCATTAATGTTGCTATTCTGTATTTTCTGTCTAGCGAACACATCGTAATTTTAATAAAATATTCTGTAAAATTACTCCATGAAGATGTATACAGTACTCTTCAAAAGAATTTTAATTGTATGTTAAGAAAAATCTGAATTTTTTTGTAGAAATTGAGTCGGGCCTGATTTAATTCACTTTTCCACGGCCGGAACGGGCCTGTTTTCGCTGATTTTTGTAAGGGTCGGGTCGTGAATTGTGAAAATGTAAACGGGTCGGGTCCGGGCCGAACTTTTAATTTTTGCATCGGGCCGGTCTGGGCCTAGATAACTTTCGTTCGGGCCGGGTCCGAGCCTAGAAATTACGGCCCGTGCAGACCTCTAAAGTGTTGTTATTCAGAAATGTGATCGAAAGACGTTTTCCATTTTTTGGTGAACGTAAAAGGTCTTTCCGAAAATACCGTCAAGGTGGGTGTTTTGAACCGAATTTCGGGACGAAAGGAGAAAAAGCAGCCAGAGAGAGGAGAAAAACAGGTTGTGGCGTGACCCAAAGTCGCTTATAACTTGATAAATAATTTATTTATATAAAAAAAAGAAAAAGAAAAGAAAGAAAGAAAACCATTTAGATTCCAATTTGCTTCCATAGTCAGTCCTACCAGTTTTGTGCCTTTACGTTTAAGGGTGTATTCCGATCCAAACTGCTTATTTTCTGATTCATTTTAAAATTCATTTTTGCGCTCAAACGCATCAAACTGGGAAATTCTCTTATTTAGAAACTATATAATGTGCCGTGCTTCTTAATTTTTTGATAAATGCAGAAAATACTGTAAAAAACGCCGTCAAAGTTGACGTTTTGAACCGAATTTTCTGAAGCGGGCGATCTGGGAATGGAAAAAATGGTCATACTGAGAAAATAATTGTTTAAAAATCAAATTCTAATTAATTGAGCTGAAAATGAAATCACACGGCATGTTAAACATGCCTTCAGAAATCACCCCAGCAAGTTTCATGTTTTTACTTTTAAAAATGAGTCTGAAAATGTATCAGAAAATTTCGAGCTGTTGAAGGCGGAAAAATATTTTTTCAAATACACCCTTAAGACTACTCTCACCTGCTCTGCTCAACATAAGCGCAAAACGTTTTGACACATTTACAGATTCATTTTTTAATGGCAAGATACAAAATTGGAAGGCCTGACTAGGGAAGCAATTTGGAATCGAACTGTGTTTTCCATTTTTTGATCCATCCATTACCTATTGAGTTAGAAGTGATTTTGATCACGTGACAAACACGTTTTTTCACCCTTCTTTGAGTGGTTCTGGTTATTCTTCTTTCGCATCGAAATTCGGTTCAAAACGCTCACTTTAACACTATTTTCTGAAAGATCTATTGCGTTTGCAAAGAAACGGAAAAAACAGTTCTATGACATAATTTCTGAACAACAGCAGCTGCTACAGGATTTGAGAACAGCTTTAAGGGTGTTCTCAAATGCAAAAGGGCAACTTTCTGACATAAGTTTTAATTAATTTTTGTTCGGAAATGCATGAAACTAGCTGGTGTTGTTGTTCAGAAACAATGTATAATTGAGCTGTTTTTTCCTTTTTTTTTTTTTTTTTTTTTTTTTTGCAAATGCAATAGATCTTTCGGAAAATAATGTTAAAGTGGGCGTTTTGAACCGAATTTCCGTGCGAAGGAAGAAAGAGCACTCTAGAGCGGGCAAAAAAAAACGTGTTTATCTGGTGATCAAAATTCCTTATAACTCAATAGGTAATTGATGGATCAAAAAATGGAAAAAACAGTTCAATTCCAAATCGTTTCCATGGCCAGGCTTTCCGATTATACCTTTCCGTTAAAAAATGAATTTGTAAATGTGTCAAAACGTTTTGCAACATACAATGTAGTACAGTCAAACCTCGTTAACATGAACACGCTTAACGTGAATTACTTTTAACATGAATTGTTTTCACAGTCCCCTATAAAAACGAATACAAAGATTTGATACTGATAACACGAATTGCTGTTAACATGAACAAAATTTTGATTCCCCTTGAGGTTCATGTTAACGAGGTTCGACTGTATACATATGCATGGTAATAGCAGAAATTTAGTTTTCAAATGCGTTAAGGTAAGTAATGCGTTTTCCAAATTGTTCATTTAGACATCATCTTTCACCTTAATAAACTATGAAGTTTTCTTATAGTATTGATGAGAATGTGTTGGAAAGTGTTTCATAATCTATGCTGCACGCATGATATTTCATTCTTATTTTTTAATTTTATCTTTTCTGATCGACTGTACACTGTAAACTGAAATGTCTGAAATTCAGACACTTAAGTGTCTGAAACGCAGTGTTCAATTTTCAGACGTTTTAAAATGTCTGAAAATTTTCAGACACTTCTTGCGTCTGAATTTCAAACACATAAGTGACTGAAACTGGAGTGTTCGATTTTCAGACGTTTTAAAGTGTCTTAAAATTTTTAGACACTTCTTGCGTCTGAATTTCAGACATTTCAAGTGTCTTAATTGCGGCCATCTTTGAGCCTTTTTTTTTGCCAATATGAAACCATCTTTGACCACTTTTCTTTCTAAGTCATATACGCAGCCATATTTGACCACATTGAATCATTTTTTATAAATGAGAATAATTTGTTGCCATAAAGCAGAGCTAATTGCAGCGTGGTAAAACTAGGATGCTTCTCTGCCCCCTGATTTTAGGGTACCCCAAATTGGGTACAAAATTTTTATAAAGCTGATATTTTATATCAGTTTTGACTTTATTATGATCGTAATCAGTATTCTGTAGTTTTAGAATAGGATAATATCTATAAATATATTCACCTAAATATGTATTTATGTGATTTCATATATGCCCTACGGCATCAAAAATGCTTATTAAATTAATTCCAGCCCAAAGACCTAGTATTTATTCGCCCCCCCCCCCACCACCGCAACCTTCATATATTGCTACAAAAAAAAAAAAATTAAGACTGCTCGATGCCATCAAATACATATTTGGATAAATATATCCTTTTCTTTAACCTAATCATATTCTAAAAGTACAAAATATTTATTAAAATAAGTATAAGATCAAAACAAATTTAAAATATCAGCTTTATGGAAATTTCATACCAAATTTGTGGGCCCGTAAAGCTAACGTCCCCTAGAAAAAGCCCAGTTTGTCCATGCTGCAATCAGCTCTGCTTTATGGTAACAAATTATTCCCATTTATAAAAAATGATTCACTTCTTCGGAAAGAATTCCATCCCTTCTTTGTTGTGCAATTTTTTTCTATTTAAATTAGATATTCCCAGTCAATTAGTTTAAGCATTTTTTGGATTTTTATTTCTGTGTTAAATAAAATCTAGCACTAGATTTCACAAAAGTATCAGCATATGAGATCCGAACATTAAAAAAAATTTGAGCACGAAACACTTACTTTTCTTTATCCCCTTCGTTTTTATTATTATGCTATTTATCATTACCAAGAAATGCTTAAACATTTGACAACCGCACATCGGCGCCTGAGACGAGCAGTAGTTATAAGATTCTGGATGGACTTCTTGTTTATTTGGCTCTTTTCAAACGATAAATAATATAGTAAATATCAATGGACACAGAAATCCTTCATTATGATTTGAGTACCCTTCATTTCTGCTCCCCACGTTGCTTGCGATCACACAAGCAGTATCAGTCGCAAAAGCGATTTCTTATCCACATGATTGGAACAGTCGTCGAAAAAAAAAATAAACACCTCCTACTAACTCTGCAACTAGAAGACAACAATAATAGAAGAAAGTTACTGGTACCAATCGTCTGGAAATAAAGTCTACTTTTAAATGATGTATTTAAAATTTGCATAGGGGCCATCTACAAATCAAAATTAGACCAAACTTTGTTTTTTTTTCCAATGGATGCACCCAATTTTGACACTATATTTTAAATCTTCGGTTCAAACTATGCCTTGAAACGAAATTTCTAGTCATTTGAATGATAAGTTTTCGAATTATAAGCATTCAAAATTTCGAGCTTCTAATGTTAAATTGCATTTTCATATTTTTATTAATATCTCCTGAAATTATAATCCTAATATGATAATTTTGTATGTGGTTATAATACTAAAAAACCTAAACATATATAAAAAAATTGAATTCGTAAAATTGCATACCAAATTTGGGGCCACAAAAATCGATGGGAAGGTGAGGGGGCAGGGCCGCGGATCAGTTTCCATGTTTTAATCAGGTCCTGCTTCTAGAAGAAACACTACCCCGCTTTATATTTTTCTAAATAGAGCTGTCCGCTATTCGGGAGTGACCGGTTATAGAAGTTTTACTGTATGCTACAGTAATAACGGGCATTCTCGAATAGCAGACACCTATATAGCGATCACTTTTTTCAATCCACAACATTCGTGGATTGAAAAGCAGATTAATAATATATTGAAGCATATTTTGTGTAATTTGTACTCAGTATGCTGGGTATTTGTACACTCTGGACTTTTTTTACATATGAAAATAAAACCTCTAAATAGCGGGCAAATTCTACGGTCCTAGGGTGTCTGCTATTGAGAGGTTTTATTTAATATATACAGTTATAAATATATTCTAAAAAAGTTAGAAAATGTTTTTTTTTTTTTTTTTTTTTTTTTTTTTTTTTTTTGACAGTATAGGAAATGTGGTTCTAATAAGTTCCAGTACCAGCGGCTTACATTGATTACCCCCCCCCCCCCTACTACATATACAGCAACAAAAATTTAAACACATTGATGACTTAATATATATATATATATATATGAACATGTAAATATATGTTTGGATAAATATATCCTTTGTCATTAACTTCATCCTAATCTAAAAGTATGCAATATGATATATAATAAGTACAATAAATTGCTTTGCGCAAATGGATGCATTCTCCGGTGATAATAAAAAATAATCCTATAAAAAATCAGAATAATTTTGACGTTGAAAGTTGTCAGAAAATTTCTGTGTCTTAAAATTTAAATATGTTATACAGATGAAACACAGGAAATACATATAAATGTAGTTATTTTACTTTGAACAAGTTTCCATAGTCTAAAAAAAATTCTTTCATCGTGCAATTAAATACTGTAGAAATTTCGAACTTTTTAATAAAGCTTTACAAAGGAACAATTTAAAATGTATTTATAAAACATTAAAAATTTCACGATAGCTCCAATTCTGATACTTTTATAATTATTTTTCAAGTTTTATGCCCTCCACTTGAAGCAAAAATGTTCATAGCATTTCCTATACATAAATTTAATTTTGTTACATGAAAACATTAATTTCGAAAATGTAAAAGAATTAAATGATCTGTCATTAAACATAAAAATTCATATACGAAATCATGTTAATATTATCTGTAACTAGAAATTACAACGGAAGGGTTTATTAATAACAATATCATTTAATAACTTGATCTTTTTAATTATATTTTGCCATGTAGGCAATTTCTTTTACATATGGTAATCACCAGAGCTACTAAGCTATCTTTAAAAAGTTAAACATATATATATTTTTAATAACATGCAAGAGAAATAACATCTAATTTCAAAACTTATTTTGCATTAAAAATACATATTTAATTGTTATTTCTGTATCTTTTATAAAAATGAACAAACGTTGAAAAAAAATCCCCCCAATTTCATGTGAAAAATGCACTAAAATATGAAAATAAAGTCTTTTTTCCGTTCTAAATCTGTAATTTCTTTTTAACAATCAATAAATCAATATTAATAAATTTTTCAATATCTGAAGTTGTACAAAACTTAAATATAATTTTAAGCAATTAAACAAAGTAAATAATGATTTATTTCCTTACTTATTTTATTGTAAATCATTATATAGCTATTATAGAAAAATATTTTTAATAAAATTAACTATTAAAAAAATGGCATTATATTAAATGGCTAATATTTACTGACATTTTTATAGTCAGATTAATAGCTTGTATCCACAACAAAAACTATATAGTGCTGCAACTGCTTTTTTTTTTTTTTTTTTTTTTTTTTGGACAAAAATATAATACTAAAAATGTTGACAAGTTTGGGTGTCAATGTACACAAGCAATAACTTTTAATGCTTAAGCAATGATTTAAGCAATGATGATATTATTTTATATGAAAAACATTTATTTATAAATCGAATGCTTTAAGAATTATCAAGCAAGTTAGTTAATTAATCCTGAAAATGAAATAAATTTAGTCGAAAATAATAAAAAACACTGTAATACTGAAAAATATTTATTCTATATAGAAAGATACAAATATGATAAACACATGTATTCTTTAAAAAGTGATTTAAATAATTAATATCACATAATTAATATTGTTCAAGGAAAAATTCTATTTCCAAATAAAAATTATATTTTTGTAAATAATCACATTCTTACCTTTTTAGTATTTCCTTAAATGTAATTAAGTAAATCCATGTAATATAAACGGTAACACAAAAATATAGACACTTTCTCCTTACATATTTCACTAAATATTCAGATGAATGCTGATAATTGAAAAATATATAACGAGGACATTTTTCTTTTCATTATTCAACATATTTTTTTCATAATGATATAATTTAATATAAAGCAGAATTTAATTCAATTCGCTTTTTCGAATCATATTTCACACGCACTTTCTTATTCTCCAATCTCTCAAGAACAATTACTGAAATTCCAAAGATGCACTTTATAAGCTGTGTATTAGTAAGTTGCATATACATCTATGTGGATGGCACACATTACTCAACGTATCATTTTTATAATAATCGCATATATTATTCCAAAAAACTGTTCCAGCTATGTATATGACACAGTCACAGAATATAAATAATGTTACACATAAAAAAATTGCGGGCAACTTTGTTAAACAGATTACTACCTCATTGAAAGAATCGTTTTAACGCGCCAGTTGCCAACGGACGTATTTGAAATTTGAACAAAGAGAAAATGGCGAAATCAGCATTTTAATTACCACTGCGGTTGCTGATCTCAGCCTACTGTTTATAAACCGTTATAAAAGGCTTGATGAGCTTCATTTGAACTTTTTATCAACGAGAAATAAATCACTGAATAAGAAGAAATAACAAAAGTTTTATTTTCTTTATTAGGTATTTTTCTTAATGTGTTACATTTATTTGAGTATAGTTTTTGTAGTTTTTTTATTTTTAGACATATAGAAAACATACTTTAAATAAAGATTTTATTGTAAAACTAGAAAATAACATATCGAATTTTCGGTGGTCATGAAGAGAGCAATTGTCCATCCCTGAAATTTAATTAATTATATTTTCTATACGTTTGATTATTTAAAAAATACTTTTTTCTCTTCCAAATAGCAATATATTAATTAAACGCTAAGAGAAAATGCTGCTAAGAATTTTTCTCCAGAGGAGCCCCCCCCCCCCCCCCTCCAACCTTAACTTCTCGTAGAAGACGATTTTAATTCTGTTCTTCTGTTAGTGTTCATATATATCAAATTTATCTTAAATGAGGAGGGGCAGTTCAAAAAAAAAAAAAAAAAAAAAAAAAAAGACAGAGAGAGGAGAGAGAAAAAGAAATCAGTTCTCCATTGTGAAAAATATCGTTAGAAACATATTTTTAAACGATTAATATTTCTTAATTTTTAAATTTCTTAAAAATTGTCTTACACGAGGAGTTCTGGCATAAATTCTTAGTTTAGCCTACTTCATGTTTATATTCTGCATTTTACAAAAGCGGACTGGGCTGTGGACCCCAGGCATATACAGTGAAATCTCTCTGTGCGACCACCTCCATTAAGCGACCACCTCCACTAAGCGACCACCTCCAGTAAGCGACCACCTCTCTGAACGACCATTTTTTTCATGGAACGAAATTTATTCCCACAGGCTCAATACTAATTATACCTCCATTCAGAGACCATCCCAGTTGAACTCCCTCCATGAGTGACCCATTTCTTTGAAGAAAATGAAAAAAATCCCGTTTTTTCCTGGTCGCTTGAAGAAGATTTTATTAGAAAAATAGTTCCGGAGTGCGCATTATTCATCAAACTTCTAAACTAAGTTTAGATTTTTTTTTATTCCGGTAACTTTTAAATATTTAAACCCCTTTGTGCCTTTTTAGGTAATAAATTGAACTCTGATGACAAATTAAGAATGACGGTCGATAAACTCCCCTGCCCTATTTTGCCGGGAAACTCTCAAAGAAATACATAATTTAATCAAATCGTCTTTATTTGTTCCCGTCAAAAAAAAAAAAAAAAAAAAAAAAAAAAAAAAAAAAAAAAAAAAAAAACACGCATTTATTGACGTGACTTCGAAAAGACTTGGAAACAAAAGTTATAAAATATAACACCGTAAAATCAAAGCAAACGTCAATGTATTCATTTTTTAAACTCTGCAGTAATTAATTTATATAATTAACTTTTGTTTTGATACTTAAATTTTTATAATTTCTTTTACTAACGTGAAAAATAAATTTTAGTAACATTAATTGTTACCTTTTTTCAAAAATTAAAATCTAGATTTAAACATGACCTCCATTAAGAGACCACCTCTCGGAGCGATCACTTTTCATTGGAACGAACGTGGTCGCTTTAGGGAGGTTTTACTGTATGTTCTAAAATCTTGCTCCTAAGTACGTTTCTTTCTCCCTCTACTCATAACTCTTAGTATTTAGGTGAGCGATTCTGTATACGATCATGATAACAAGTAATTTTTGGAAAAATTTATATTTTGTGAAAAGCAATTATTTAATTATTATTGCGCCAAAAATAACTTAGCTCCAAACCTTAGTAAGCGAACTTTTCTAATTTTCTCAGATGTCCCATGATTTCTTCATTTATAAATAAATACTAAATTAAATGGATGAAAGAGTATTTTAAGTATCTTTCATCCATTCGGAAATATTTTCTGATAGCGCTGATATACATATTGCAATACAATTGTACGTACAGTCATCACTCATATGATACAATTGTATCACATTCAGACACTTAAGTGTCTAAATTTCTAAATGTCTTAATTTCAGACATGTCACTATTATTCAGACATTTTTCTCCGTTCATTTATAACATGCTCATAGTTAGACACTTATGTGTCTTAAATTTAGACATCTATGATGTCTGAAATTTCGCATTTAGACACTTAAATGTCTGAATTACTTTTTCAGTCACATATGTGTCTGAATTTAAGACGCCTCCATTTGCAGTGTACATCTTTTGAAGATTTATCGAAATTCCATTTGTTTATTCTATTTATTTATTTGTAATTTTGATGTTAAATCAGAAACATTTGTCTTTTTTTTTTTTTTTTTTTTTTTTTTTGTTATAGTGAGTGAATTTGAGAATAGCCCACAAAATTGGAAATTTACCTAAAAGTAACTGCCAGTAATATCTTAAACCTCTTCAGTTCCGAAGCTAAAATAATAATACAGATGCTTATTCATTGGTTTTTTCCAAACAAACTGACATCGTAAAAGACAGAAAAAATATCTTTTCTGAAATGGATCCTTTAGGCGCTTAGTAATTTAGGTTAAAAAATATGGGTCTAAAACTACAAACCCCCTTAAGGGTGTATTCCAATCCAAACTGCTTATTTCCTGATTTATTTTTAAATTCATTTTTGCTCTCAAACGCATCAAACCGGCAAATTCTCTTATTTAGAAACTACATGATGTGCCGTGCTTGTCGATTTTTTGATAAATCCAGAAAATATTGCAAAAAATACTGTTAAATTTGGCATTTTGAACCGAATTTTCCGAAGCGGGAGATCTGGGAATGAAAAAAATGGTCATACTGTGAAAATAATTGTTTAAAAATCAAATTCTAATTAATTGAGCTAAAAATAAAATAACACGGCCTCTTATACATCTCTTCAAAAATCACCTCAACAAGTTTCATGTTTTTACTTTTAAAAATGAGTCTGAAATTGTCTCAAAAAATTTCGAGCTGTTGAGGGTGGAAAAACATTTTTTCAAATACACCCTTAAGACATCAATTTAATAATCATTAACCTAAATTAATGCAATCACAAATTTAAGAGCCTTTACACAAGTAAATAATCTACAAATCCTCAAAAATTTTTATTGAAAAAGATTTAAGTTAAATACTTATGGAAATTTCTCACTTTCTTGGTCATACTGTATTTTGGGCATTTTGCAAAATCAGATGAAAATAACATTTATTTTATGTGGGAATCATCTTAGATTCTGCCATTTATTCGTTTGCTTTGAACGCAAAAAACATTCAGCTATTACGAAGCGATGTGAAAAAGTAAAAAAATCGGACATTTTACTTTTTATGAGGAAAAAAACAGAGGTCCCCGTTTGGGGACCCAGGGACCGAAGAGGTTATAATAATTAGCGTGCCAGAGAAACTTTCACGCGTGCCGTAGCCCGTACTGTAGTAGTTACCCATTCCAGTGCCTTGTACTGTTAATAAACACAAACAAAACATATAGTTCTACCTCCCGTGGCAATCTTCGCAGCTCTTCTCGAAAAAACAACAAATCGAAGCCCTATTAATCTTGACAAGGGGTTAGAGTGGTTAAAAGCGCGAAGACCGATTATCCTGTCACTCCGGGAAGCTGACAGGCTTGACAACTCTTGACTTCCAAGAAGGTGTGAAGTTCTCTCTTACAGTAAACGGGATAGCAAAATAGTAAATAGAAATACCGTGTGTTTGGATTATAGGCCAAATATTTCGACAAGAGCATCAGGGTTTATTTACTCTAAGAACAAAAGGCATAAATTATTTCTGTAAGTTTTCTTTTCCAAAAGCCCACTGGTCAGTTGTGACTGCTTTTCAATGGTTTCGAAGCAAAAAGTGCAGAATAAACAAAAAAAATTCTCCCCAAGTGAGGGGATAAACATGTCAGGGACACTCCCAAACTATCGTTGCATTTTCTTATCGTGCGAGAGAAGAATGGCCACTTCAAACAAGCCGAAAAATGAGCCGCCGTCGCAGAATTTGATTTGAACGGAGGGGTACTTTAGTCTCGGGAAGATATTCTCAAGCTAATGTTAAACACCTATGAGCAAGTTCTTTCAAATATCCCGTTTGCATTTCAATATTTTTTTTTTTCTTCATTGGATAGTTTAAGTCATTCTGTACAAAGACCTATTTTTATTTTTTTGATTTTAGTTTTTTTTTCTTTTTTAAATGCGAACACTTCTACTTTCGGGAAAATTTTTAGATTTAAATTCATGTGAATTTTATGTCATATGTGAAAACAACAGTCTTAGTCCAGGGACGGTGAACCTATGCCACGCGTGCCATCTATAGCACACGGGAGATTATTTTCGGCACGGCATAGACTCATGTTCTGAATTAAAATATTGCAGGGCTCCCGTGTAAAGCAAAGTAATTAACAAAATGGAATTTTTGATACATTCAATTTTCAAATTTTGTAAAGAAAATACACACAAAACTATTACGATTCCTTTCTGCAAAGCAGCTGATTTGTTAAGAATGGAACTTCTGTTAACTTAATGTGCGATATTTTTTTCCCTGATAGACATTATTTTAGGACTTATGTGCAAATAGTTTTCATTTTGTAAATTCAGATGTAAAAATTATAAATAAATGTGACATATATATTGTGTATAATTTCTGTACTTTTAGAAAGGTGTTACGATGCAGTTAAAGAATTTAAAAAAAACAACCAGAATTTTTTTTTTTTTTTAATTCAGTTGCCATGCTTTACACCCCAGCCTTTCATATAATGAAAATGCACAAATTGCACTATTTTGAATTTAGACTTGCTGAGTTTTTCTAAATTAGGTTGCTTATGTCGCTGTCATCCAGATTGAATAAACTGAAATGCAACTTTATAAATCCCAATCTAGCTCAATATTGAATTAAAAAAAAATTTGATAGTGAGAGAATTAGGAGATTATCGGGAAATAACGATCCTAATCAAAAATTCCGATGGTGAAATTATGATAAGTTGGAATTTCGAATTCAATTCCATAGAAGAAGTTTTTAAGAAGCCATTTTGATATATTTTTTACTTATATTTATTTATTTTTATTATTTATATATATATAGTTTTTTTTTTTGGGGGGGGGGGGGCTGCAAGAAAATTATAAAAAACTGAAGTAGAAACCTGTTGTCAAGTGTCTCCAATTCAGCTGGCATTCTCTTACGGAAAAACTGAAATACGAAGCTTATCTGAATTATTTGACATCTAAGACGCAACAAAAGGAAATAGGATTTTTAAAAATACTTAAGTATATCACAAAATGTTACCCATATATTTTAAATCCTAAAATCAGTATTTTAATTAATTTTGCTACTTTGATCCACTAAATTTGTTGGCACGCCTTGATCATATGAAATATTTTTTTGAAAAAATTGGCACGCCGATGTAAAATGATTCACCGACCCTGGTCTAGTCATTATAGTTAATGACGCTGTGAATGTCAATCATGAAATTAATTGTTTCTTTACTATAGTGCAAGAATTATACAGTTTTTCTTTCTTTCGCGTTTATGGGTGGAATAGTTTTACTAATCCTGCCGTTGATTAAATTTTAAAGTACCGTATATACTCGTGTATAAGTCTACCCCTCAATTCCTAAGCAAAATTTTGAAAAAAATTGAATTTTCGTGTATAAGTCGAATTACATTTCTTGTAGTACAGTCAAACCTCGTTAACATGAACATCACGCTTAACGTGAATTACTTTTAACATGAATTGTTCTCACAGTCCCGTATAAGAACGAATACAAAGATTTGATACTGATAACATGAATTACTGTTAACATGAACGAAATTTTGGTTCCCCTTGAGGTTCATGTTAACGAGGTTCGACTGTATGTTGAAAAAGGATTTGTTATCGAGGATACAAAACAACCATAAATTTTCATTAAATTAGTAAAAAAAAAAATTTGTTGTTTCTAATTAGACTTTTTTTTTTTTAATTCAACGTTTTAAAACTGTATAATTATATAAAACTGAAGAAGTTTAAACTATTTTGAAATATATTCCCATCAATTTAACGATACATAAAAAGAAAATAAATCTTTCAAAAATCTATCCAAGCCTTATTTACAAGGGCAAACAACTTCTTAGACTGCTAAAATATAGTACTTCTTTATATTGTAGGACTTTTAGGAGGATGTCTAGAAGCATTCTCAAGTTTAACTCTTTTTAAAAAGGGGGATTAAAATGTTGAAAAAAAAAAATGCCCTTGTATTGAAGAGAATTCTATCCCGAGAAAAAATGGATGCGAAACAATTAAAGGGACTTATTGTTGAGCTTTTTTTTTTTTTTGTCAATCACAGGAAAATGAGCATTGTCCGCTTTTCTTTTACCAATTCGTGTATAAGTCAACCCCCCAATCTCAACACCAAAATTTTGTCTAAAATTCTTCGACTTATACACGAGTATATACGGTAGTTTTCTGAACATACATACATACACAATGGCACTACAATCCATGTAGGATTTTGACCTCCCTCAGTATACCTCGCCGGACCTTCCGATCTCTGGCCTTTAACTTATAATCTGTAATATGGTTTTGTGTTAGATCTTTCTCTACCTGTTCCACCCATCTCTTCCTGGTCTACCAATACTTCTTTTCCCTGCTAAACAAAACCTGCAAAGAAAATCAAAAAACTAAAAAACGGCCTTTGTACAGATCGACCTCATGTAGCCCATGAAAAAAAAAAAAAAAAAAAAAAAAAAAAATGTTGGAGTTTAAGTGGACTGTTAAGGGTGTATTCCGATCCAAACTGCTTATTTTCTGATTCATTTTAAAATTCATTTTTGCTCTCCGTTTGACGCATGAAATTGGCAAATTCTCTTATTTAGAAACTACATGATGTGCCGTGCTTGTCGATTTTTTGATAAATCCAGAAAATATTGCAAAAAAACTGTTAAATTTGGCGTTTTGAACCGAATTTTCCGAAGCGGGAGATCTGGGAATGAAAAAAATGGTCATACTGTGAAAATAATTGTTTAAAAATCAAATTCTAATGAATTGAGCTAAAAATAAAATCACACGGCCTCTTATACATCTCTTCAAAAATCACCTCAGCAAGTTTCATGTTTTTACTTTTAAAAATGAGTCTGAAATTGTCCCAGAAAATTTCGAGCTGTTGAGGGTGGAAAAACATTTTTTCGAATACACCCTTAATTTATCATCATATCTTCGTTGTGCTTCTCTCATCTCTCATTCTGATTAGATGGCCCAACCATTGCATTCTTCTTATTTTAATAGTATTTATTATATCTTTCTCGTTATATAACTGTTCAATTTCCATATTTGTCCTGATTACGCCATGTATTGCCTTTCTTTAGGATCTTCCATTCCCAAGTAATAAAGCAACTTTTCATCTTTTTGTGTAGTGGCCCAGGTCTCACTACCATAAATTACTATTGGTTTTATAACAATTTTATAAATATTAGGTTCATGAAACAAATGCATGAAACAAGCTAGTGCAGAAACTATGTTATTGAGCTGTTTTTTTTTTTTTTTCATTTTTTTTGCAAACGCAATAGATCTTTCAGAAAATAGTGTCAAAATAGGCGTTTTGAACCGAATTTCCGCACGAAAGTAGAATAATCACTTAAGAAAGGGTGAAAACGTGTTTGTTACTTGATCAAAATCGTTTATAACTCAATAGGTAATTTATTGATCAAAAAATGGAAAACACAGTTCGATTCCAAATCGCTTCCATAGCCAGGTCTCCCAATTTTATATCTTTCTGTTAAAAAATGAATTTGTAAATGTGTCAAAACGTTTTGCGCTTGTTCAGCAAAGCAGTTAAGAACAGCCTTAAGTATATATTTAGAAATATTTTGTCAAATAAAAAAAAAGAAATATCCTTCAAGAAGAGGTTACCAAAAAAAAGAAGATAAAAATTTTAATTTGTTGAGAAGAAATTAGAAAAATACGGAAGCATTCCAAGCACACAGGTTTTCTCAAATTCCGCTCAAACAGCTTGAAATTGTCCGATTTATTTGTAAACATAAAGGCATAAAACTGGCATTCATACACTCTAAATTAAAATGTCTGAAATTCAGACACTTAAGTGTCTGAAATGGAGTGTTCAATTTTCAGACATTTTAAAATGTCTGAATTTTTTCAGACACTTTTTGCGTCTGAATTTCAGACACTTCAAACGTCTGAATCGCATCCATTTTTTTTGTAAGCATCATACGTAGCCATGTTTGACCACGTTGAATCCTGGAAAAATATTTGGCTGTGGTCCTGCCCCTCCCCCCCCCCCCCCAATACAGCCTGATTTTTTTGGTGCTCTCAGTTTTGGTATACAATTTTCGTTACGTTGATAATTTAAATCTTTTACGACATTGTACTGATTATAATCAATATCTTGAACTTCAGGAGTAGAACAAGATTAAAAAACAAAAAATATTTATCTAAATATTAGATTTTTTTAAATTTATTTTGTTTTTAACCTTATTTTACTTTAAAAGTTCAAAATATTGATTATAATCAGTACAATTTCGAAACAGATTTAAAATATAAGCTTTACAAATATTGCACATCAAATTTGGGGGCACTACAGTCGTAGGGGGACGGGGCACTTCCCAGTTTGCCCTTCCTTTAATCAAGAAGTACTTTTGCAAAAACGCAACCCTGCATTATAGTTGTCTAAACTGAGATGTCCGATATTCGGGAGTATCCGTTGTGGAGGTTAATGAACATTCTCGAATAGCGAACACCTCTATTTAACGAATACTTTTTTAATCAGCAGACATACATATTTGTATATTTTTACCTCAAAAAAGTAGACATCTCCAATTATCGGACAAATTCCGCGTTCCCGAAGTGTTCGCTATTAAGGGCTTTTAAGGTACATAGATAAATATATATATATATATTTTATAATCTTGTCCTACTCTAAAAGTTCAAAATATTTATTATACTCGGTTGAATGTGGAAAAAGATTTAAAATATCAGATGTACGAAAATTGCAAAAATCCCCCCCCCCCCCCCCAAAAAAAATGAAAATATAAAAAAATATATTGCCACATAGGCAATTTTACATATACATCACTTGATAATCACAACAGCCATTTAACTATGAATAATGAAAATAAATAAATAAATATTCTACTTTAATAACATTGGGGAAAAAATGACTTTGGTATTTTGTTAAATATATTTGCGTTTTTAAACTTGTCCTACTCTAAAAGTTCAAAACTTTCATTATAATCAGTGCAAGATTTAAGATATCAGCTTTACAAAAATTCATGCAAAATCCCCCCCCTCCCCCCCCAAAAATGAAAATACTTATTTAAAAATTATGTTTTTAAAAAATTTATATTTCCACATGGGCAAGTTTTTATGTAGATCAGAGGGTACTCACAAAAGCTATTCAACTATCAATAAAAACAAATAAGTACATATTCTATATTAAAAACATGAGGAAAAAATAACTTATGATTTCCAAACTTCTTTCGTCTTAAATATATACAGTAACATCTGTCATTTTTGTATTTTTCGTATAAGTGCATATAAATAAAGTTACCACAATTTTAAATACGAAATCTAGTTAGAGGTTTTTACTTTTTCCCATTATAAATTTCAAATTACTTTTTTATTAAAAATAATAAAAAAATCAGTATTAGAGTTGATTGCAAATCAAATACATATGTATATTTTTACAGGCAGCTTCATATAATAGACGAGTCTCATTTACTTTATTTATCTTTTTTTAATCTGCGGTTTTATGCCAGGAAGTAAGAAAGCATTAGGTCATCTTTCAAAGTTTTTTTTTATCTTTACTTCCTTGTGGCCGTCATTTACTGCGAGATAAAAATTATCCATTGAAATTAAGAACTGACATTGAATATATAATTCGTAATAAAAAAGAACGTCATAAGTTTAAAAATATATACTTCTAGAATTAGTGGGGTTTTTTGCGAACAGATTCAAAACTAATTAAATTTCATGCAGGATTTTGTTTAGTACAATAAATAAAATCATAAAATACACTAATTTTACTACTATAAAGAAACTTACTTGAGTTGCTGCAAGAGGTAAGAAATATTCCTCGATTTGAAATTTTAAAAACTACCACAACCACAGTGAGGGAGAAAGACTTTCATCAGTTTAAAAGGTAATCCATAATACATCCGACTAGCCATATTTAAAGGATGAGATGTTTCATCCTAAAAACAGGACCCGCCAGACAAAAGTTTCTTTTTTTTTTGCCAGCTTCGACAGGACGAAGATGAATAACACAATATTATTGATATAAATTGATACGAGTTAACACTAAGCCCATTGCACACGCTTTGTAGAATTTCCGGGTGTAATCTTCAACCGTCGTCTCCTTCTGTTCTGTGTCTATCCCGCCCTTGTATCGACGACAGCTTCTAAGAGACATTTGATGCCGAGCACACACGTCAGATGTATGTATTCAATAAATACATAATCCAAGTTAATACGAATTAAAATCACAGTACTTCACATTTCGCAAAAAACGAATTAAAATACACGCGTACATAAAAACAAACTTTGTTTGAATTACAACGTATACCACTTCGAACGAAGACATCTAAAACGCATGCGCAACTGGGAGTGCTAGTGCCCCCTGGTGGTTATTGCGTCGGAAGAATCAAAAATTAAGACACGTTTAAAGCAATGAAGTGTCTTAAAATAAGACGTTTGCGGATATTTTAGACATTATTCTCAGTTCGTTTACACCATGGTCATAGTAAGACTCTTATGTATCTTAAATTAAGACATCTATAGTGTCTTAATTTTCAGATTAAGACACTTAAGTGTCTAAAATTCTTTTTCAGTCACATATGTGTCTAAATTTAAGACGCATCTATTTGCAGTGTAGCTATTGAAGCGATTTAGAATCGAATAGCGTTTTCCATTTTTTAATAAATATGTTACTTATAGAGTTATAAGTGATTCATGTCATGTGACGATCCCCCCTCCCCCCCACTTTCTCGCGCTGCTGCGTCGAGAGTTCGGCTCATAACGCCCCCTTTGGCAATATTTTATGAAAGATCTTCTGCCTTTTCCGAAAAAAAAAAAAAAAAGTCGAAAATACCATTCCATTACACAGTTTCTGAATAACCTGCTAATTTGATACATTTCCGGAAAAAAATGAATTCAGATATGTATCAGAAAATAGCTCCTTTGGATTTGAGAATAGCCTTTAACATAGTCGTCTATCCTAATTAAATAGGGGGGGGGGGGGAGACTTGTTAACTTGTAGACTTTACTGAACAATTGAATAAGAACACCTGCTAATTTGTTACATTTCCGGAAAAAATGAATTCAGAAATGTATCAGAAAATAGCTCCTTTGGATTTGAGAATAGCCTTTCACATAGTCGTCTATCCTAATTAAATAGGGGGGAAAAGACTTGTAAACTTGTAGGCTTTACCGAACAATCGAATAAGAACACCTGCTGATTTGATACATTTTCGGAAAAAAAATGAATACAGAAATGTATCAGAAAATAGCTCCTTTAGATTTGAGAATAACTTTTAACATAGTCGTCTATCCTAATTAAATAGGGAAAAAAAGACTTGTAAACTAGTAGACTTTATTGAACAATCGAAGGGGGTGGGGAGTGAAAAAACTAATGGAGTTTTTCTCCAGTGGGTGTTCTAGAAATGAACTGTCCATTTTCACTTCATTCTTTCCACCAGAACCGCACGTGGGCAATCATCACCCCCCTTTCTTTTTCGGCTTTTGTCAAACATTGCCGATGACGGCTTTTTGTCAAAGCTTCCGAAGACAATCCATAATTGAAACCAGACTTTTTTTTTTCAAACCGTCGACATCTGGAACGCACTTGCTCGTTACGTCAGGTGAGTTCAGCGGGAAAGGGTTTACTGCTGCTGTAGGTCTATTGAGTTGAAAAGGTAAGTAATGATGATAGACTGTCGTAACTTAGCGATTTCCATATGGTGTTCATTTCGAGCTCAAAGTATCTGAAAATACATTTCCATCATTAGTATTATTTCCAAGACAATTAGTTACTGACTCTGGCACCTTAGTTTGGAAAAGTTAGGTATTGCCAGAGAAAGTTTCAAACAAATGTGTAAAAGTTAATTATGGTGATTCAACGTTGTTGCAAGAATTCTATGAAATCATCGCACCTATAGTCTACAGTTAGAATAGAAGCTGTCTGGTAGCCATATGTGTGCTCAGGGAATTTATTTGCCAAATAATCATTAATTTCAGTGGTAGTGGAATACCTCTCAAAACAATTTATTTATGTTACAGTACAATAGAAGTGTTAGAATATTTAAATTCACTTGCTGTCTCTATACCTGAATTACAATGAAATACGTAGTAGTGTTATTCATTTCTCAAAGTCATTTTCGCAATAAAGCGACAAAAAAGTGCCTTCAGAAAGTTTAATTAATGTATTTCTCTTTTTCATCGATTGCTATGTGCAAACTATTTTAGTTATGATATTTTCCCCCGTTCATTAAGGCTGTTCTCAACTGCTCTGCTCAACAAGCGCAAAATGTTTTGACAAATTTACAAATACATTTTTTAACGGAAAGATATA
This sequence comes from Maratus speciosus, assembly GCA_963932465.1. Lineage (NCBI taxonomy): Eukaryota > Metazoa > Arthropoda > Arachnida > Araneae > Salticidae > Maratus > Maratus speciosus. The sequence continues at coordinate 604,949,054 of OZ010788.1, read as the reverse complement.
AAATTGGAAAGCCTGACCATGGAAGCGATTTGGAATCGAACCGTGTTTTCCATTTTTTGATCAATCCATTACCTATTGAGTTATAAGCAATTTTGATCACGTGACACGTCATTTTTCTCCCCTTATTGACAGGATTTTCTTCTTTCGTTCGGAAGTTCAGTTTAAAAGGCCAACTTTGACAGTATTTTCTGAAAGATCTATTATTGCGTTTAAAAAACAGTTCGATGACATAGTTTCTGAATAACAACACCTTCTAGTTTCATGCTTATGAACAAAAACGAATTAAAACTTATGTCAGAAAGTTGACTCTTTAAGGGGAAAGTTGTTAGCATATTCAAGAACACAATTTTTACATGTAAAATCATGAAAGTGACAGTCTTATCCCGCTTCCTTGTTCTAAAATTCATTTCAAACAGCCAACTTTGACAGCATTTTCTGAAAGATTTTCTGCCTTTATAAAAAAAAAAAAAAATGGAAACTATTAGATTTTAAAGTTTCTGAATAAAAACACCCGCATATTTCATGCGTCTAAGATTAAAAATGAATGTGTCAGAAAATAGCTAGTTTGAATGTGAAAATTAGAAGAGGAGAAAGAATGCGAATAAAATTGGTGGAAATCTCAATTTAGATATACAGTCGAGTATCTCTATAACGAACTTCCATATAACGAATTTCTCTATATAAGAAACTTTTAGTAGAAGCAGTCACTTTTCCCAAGATTACATAAAAAATAAGGTAACCGGAAAAAAGGTGACCGGAAAAAACGGGACCGGAAAAAACGTGACAGAAAAAACAAGAGCGGAAAAAACGGGACAAGGAAAAAACGGGACAGGAAAAAACGTGACAAGGAAAAAAGGTGACCGGAAAATACGTGACAAGGAAGTGTTAAATATTGAACTTGTCGATAAATAAATGCTAAAAACTAAAGTAAAGTTTTTCCACTGTCAGTTTCTTACAGCGTAGGAGGGGGGGGGGGGACAGAGTTAATGGGTGAGTTAGACAATTCTAAGATTTGATCCAATAAAACACAATTTTAACATTTCATTAAGAGAAGTTTAACATGACTTCTACAAGGGACAAGCCTGGTGCTTTCTACGGGGGGGGGGGGGGGGAGGATTAAGGAAATACAACTTATAGATTCTTCCAACTTCACATTCGCGTTCGCGAATACTAATATTTTTCGTCGATGTCTACGAATGCTAATATTGAAAAAAATTGAAAATTCGCTTACGATAATTCTAATTAACATCACTACTTGATATTTGATATTCGCGAACGGTAATACCAATATTTTCCGTTGATGTTTAAGAATGCTATTATATATATATAAAAAAAAAGAAAAAAAAAATTTCCTGAATATTCGCATATGAAAATTCACATTTACACTACTACTTAATTTGGACATTATTGTGAATAAGAATGCTTTTTTTTCTGTAAATTTTAAAGAAGTCAGTTATAATAGATTCGATCGGAAAGTTTTATTTTTATTATTTTTATTTTATTTAACGGTATTTGAATTTTTTGTTTATTAACATAAAATTATAATAATAATAATAATAATAATAACATTTTTTTAGACTTTCTGAATAACTTATCAATTTATAACTTTTTATGTCCTGATCAGTGGCATTAGTATTTTCAGATATTAACAGAACAAATAAAGAAAAATGTTAATAAGTAAATATCTTTGTTAAGATATGCATAAAATTAGAAATTAGCTTAGCTTGTTACTTTTTTTTTATATTAAGCAATTGATTGAAGTCGAATTTTTTGCAATTTTTGGTTTCATCGTGGAATTTCCAGATATATTATTCTAAACATTTAAACTAAACAAAATAAATTAAAATAAACATTTCTTTAAGATACCGGAATCACGGAAAAAAAGCGCACATAGGAAAAAACAAATCGGATAAAAGACCACGGGAAAGTATTTTATTTATTAAGTTGTATACATAACAGAAAATATAATATGAAGTTTGTTTTTTAAGGAATTTAATATCTATTTTAAAAACATAGTAAACCTTATATTTTTTAAACGACATAAAGGCGATATTTAAATAAACAAATTTAAAAAGTCAAAAAACCCAACTGCGTAAAAAGCAAACTAATTAATTATTTCTCATCAATGTGAAACTATTTTTACAATTCCTACTATTAGCTCACACTTTCGCTATATATATATCTTGTTCAAATTTTCAATCGTTAATAAAATACTTATTATTCATTTAATCAAGCACAAATAATTTTTTTTTAACTTGTAGTGGATGACACTTGTGTTGATCCAGTTTTTTCAAACATAAATTAAATTAATTAATATTCAATAATCGAGAGAGCCCTCTTCTTGGTCAAGGTATTTTAAGACCCAAAGAGTCCTCTTCTTGATCATCGCATTATAGTCAACGCCTCACGTCCATACCAGCCCCGCCCATTTATCAGAATGAACATAGAAAAAAATAAAATAAATTGGTTAATTCCGCATGAAAATCCATTTATCTAAATTAAGAAGAGGGGACTTGCCCCCCTTTCCCCCTTTTATATTCAACCAACGAATCTCCAAACCTAATGAAGGAAGCGCCATATCGGAATAAACCGATATATCAAACTTGAAGCAAATCGAAAAATTCTGCATGAAAGACCCATTTATTTAAATTAAGGCGGGACTAGCCCCCGCCCCCCCTCTTCATACTTAACCAATAAACCTCCAAATTTAATCAAGGCAGCTCCTTAGCATAATAAACCGGTATAGTAAATGTGGTGCAAATCGAATAACTCTGCATGAAAAACCCATTTATCTAAATTAAGGGGGGTCTAGCCCCCTTTAAACCGTGTATACTTAATTAATGAACCTCCAAAACTAATCATGGAAGCTCCTTAACATAATAAATCGGTATACTAATTTTGGAGCAAATCGAATAATTCTGCAGAAAAACCCATAGTAGCCCCCCTTTACTCTTAACCAACAACCCCCAAAACTAATCAGGGAAGCGCCTTATCAGAATGAACCTGGGAAAAAAAATTAAAGCAAATCGGATGTTTCTGTCAAGAGTTATCGCGTTACGTACATACAGATACTGTAAGTGCATACATACATACAGAACCTGCGTGCACATTAGCCCTTGGGCTTTGATAGCCTGCGAGCAAAAAGCAGGATAATGAAAAAAATCCTCTAAAGAAAATGCCTCCTCTCTTCGTCTTTATTTTATTCCCTTTACAAGATGTGTACGTAATTTTTCCCCTCCCCCTCCGCCATATAAAACATCTTTGCTCATATATAAACTATCAATAGCGAATTGAAAGAATCAATAAAATGTATTTCTTTATACCCCCCCTCCCCCCCCCCCCCTCCGTAGAAAGCACTAACTTGTCCGTTGTAGAAGTCATACTAAACTTCTCTTAATGAAATGTTAAAATTGTATTTTCTTGGACCAAATCTTAGAATTGTCTAACTCACCCATTAACTCCCCCCCCCCCCCCCCACGCTGTAAGAAACTGACAGTGGAAAAATTTTACTTTAGTTTTTAGCATTTATTTATCGACAAGTTCAATTTTTAACACTTCCTTGTCACGTTTTTTCCGGTCACCTTTTTTCCTTGTCACGTTTTTTCCGGTCCCGTTTTTTCCTTGTCCCGTTTTTTCCGCTCTTGTTTTTTCTGTCACGTTTTTTCCGGTCCCGTTTTTTCCGGTCACCTTTTTTCCTAGATTCAAAAAATAATCTCCATATAGCGAAATATCTATCTCCATATAACGAATTTTTTCATAAAATTTTATTTAAAAAAATACAATATCAAGTTAATATGTAGAGTTAAACATTTCAAAATCTTAATTACGAATAATGAGGTACCCCAAACACAATTTTTGCTTCAGAGTTTACCCAGTAGGAATTTTCAACGTCATCCTCTATATAACGAATTTTTATATACAGTGAAACCTCCTTGAACGGTCACATCTAAACAACGACAACCTCCGAATACCGGCCACATATTGATGGAACCAAACACAGTCCATAGCATTAACATTAGTACGAATCTCTAAATAAGGAATTCTGAAAAACGACCACTCAAAAGTCACGAGAAATTTTTTTTAACAGTTTCTGGTACAATTTCATATTTATTTGCAAACCAAAATCTGAAGTAGATCAAACGAAATTTACTTAATATGTCAACAAAATATTACTTAATCTCTTGAACACTTAATCCTTTTCCCAAACTAGACATAGAAAATGAAGACAATAATGATGGGGAAAAATTAGATAATATTCTTAGAACAGCAAGCATAACTAACACGAATGCCAGTAAGTTTGTGTGTCTGGACAAATATTTGGCAGTTACTGCTACATTTGATTCATACAGCAAATGGTGGAACATAGGAGAGAGGAAGAGAAAAGTGATGCGGAAGGGGATATGGAAGAGGTTATAGAATCACCTAAAATTTCCAGTATTAACATATATACTAAATTTTTTACGAACCTTCATAAAATCAAAAATTTTGCATTAAATCATGATGATGATGAGTTGTATACAACAAAACAACTCGTACTATTATTTCTTTGGAGAAAGATATTTTCAGCAAAAAAAAAAAAACTACAAATCATTGATTTTTTAATATATTAAAACAATGAGGATTAATTAAAATGCCTGAGTATTTCTATATAAATTTATGTAATTATGATTTTTTTTAAATGAAACCTCTGAATAACACCCACCTCTGAATAGCGGTCACTTTCACAGGTCCCAACAGTGGTAACAGTTATATTCAGAGGTTACACTGTATAATAATTTTTTTTTTCTTTACTGGAACAATTGATTTTGTTATATAGAGAACGATTGTATACGTACCACATGTTTATGAAAACACCATTTGGCCATATTGAAATGGTCAAAATGTATTCAGGAAAATGTTTTGAAATGAGAAAGTGAATTTTATTTTACATCTTGCATGCCAAAAGAAATTTACAAAAATTTCTTTAAAAACAGTTCGTTTTTTAAAAACGTAATTTTATTTTTTTAAATAATACATGACAATTCTTTAAAAAATACTTTCAAAAGATAATTTTATAAAAATTTTGATGAAGACATTTCTTTAAAAATATTTATTAAAAAATAAGTTTAAATTTTTTTTAAATAGTTTATTATTAAAAAGATAATTTTATAAAAATTTCGATGACAAAACAATTTTTTGCAAAAATAGTGTATTGAAATATAAAATTATGTTTATTTAAAAATAATTACGTATATGTAAAATTATGTTAAGAAAATGTCATGGAAAGGCAATTCTTTATAAATAGTTTTAAAAAATAATGTTATAAAAATGTGTATTACAATTTTTACTTGGAAATTTTTCCAGAGAGAAACATATTTAATTTTCATTTCAATTTTTTATATATTTATTTAAAATAATTTATAAAAGTTACATAACAAGACAATTCGTTAAAAGTAGTTTATTTTTAAAAATCCAATTTTATAAAAATTTCGACGGCAAAACAATTTATATACTATTTTCGATGACAAATATGTATAGCAGTATATTACTATATATATATATATATATATATATAGTGTATAATTTTAGAAGAAAATCCCATAACAGGACAATTGTTTAAAAATAAAAGATAAAATTTATATAAAAAAATGACAAGACGCCTTTTTAATAATAATAATTTTTGAAAAGATAATTTTATAAAAATTTTGTTGAAAAAATTTTGTTGACAAAACAATAGAGTTTCTAAAATAAAACATAATTTACAGAATCGACGAGAAGACAGTTCTTAAAAATAATTTATTTTTAAAAAGATAATTTTATATAAATTTAGATGACGAAACAATTCTTTAAAACCATTTATTCTAGATAATTTTTAAAAAATCGATGACAGTTCTTTAAAAATAGTTTATTTTTAAAAATATATATTTTTATGAATTTTGATGACAAAATAATTTTTCAAACATGGTGTATTTAAATAAAACATAATTTTATATATAAAAAAATCTCATGGCAAAACAATTCTTTAAAAATAACTTATTTTAAAAAGGTAATTTTATAAAAGTTTAGAACATAAGCCATTTTTTTAAAAACAGTTTTAAAAAATAATTTTATAAAAATGTTGATTGCAATTTTTTCAAGTGTTTATTTTAAATAGTTAAAAGAGATTTCCATGACAATTCGTTGAAAATAGTTTACTTTTAAAAAGATAATTTTATAAAAAATTTCGACGATAAGACAATTCTATAAAAATAATTTATTTTTAGAAAGACAATTTTGTAAGAATTTCGATGACAAAATAATTCTTTAAGGATAGTGTATTAAAAAAAAAAAAAAAAAAAAAAAAAAAAAAAAAAAAAAAACATAATTTTACAAGAAAATTCTCTGACAACACAATTCTTAAAAAATAAATTATTTTCAAAATGATAAATCTACATAAAAAAAACATATATGGCAAGACATCTTTTTTAAAATAATAATTTGTGAAAGTATAATTTTATAAAAAATTTTACTGACAAGACAATTCATTAAAAGATAGTGTATTAGAAAACTAGTATTAGATAGTGTATTAGATTTTTTAGATAAAAAACACAATTTTTTAATAAAAATTTAGATAATCAGGATCAGACAGATTTCTAAAAATAATTTATTTTAAAAAGATAATTTAAAAAAATTTGTATGACCAGATGATTTTTTAGGATAGTTTAAAGGAGTAATTTTGTATAAATATTGATGGCGAGAATTCTTTAAAAATAGTTTATTTTAAAAAAGGTCATTTTATAAAATTTTTGACTGCAATTATTTAAAAATAGCATATTTCTTAAAAGGCAACTTTATAAGACTTTCAGTGATAAAAGGATTCTTTAAAAACACTTTATTTATTTTTTTTTTTTAAAAAGATAATTTTAATGAAACTTTCGATGGCAAAAGAAATATTCCAGAATACTTTTACAAAAAGATATATTTTTTAAATAATTTCGACCACAAGACAATTCTTTAAATGTAATTTGTTTTTAAGATAATTTTATAGGAATTTCAATGGCAATTCATTAAACATAATTTATTTTTAAAAAGAAAATTTTAGAACAATTTCGATGGCAGAAAAATTCTTTAAAAATACTTTTTCTAAAAGATTATAATTATATAAGAACAATTCTTTAAAAATAGTTTTAAAAAGAGAGGGAGAGACAAAAAATTATAAAAATTTCAAGGTTAAGAAGATTAATTAAAAATTATTTATTTAAAAAATATATAATGATTTTATAAGAATTACTGTGACAAGTTTTAAATAATTTAAAAAAAGAGAGAGATAATTTTATAAAAATTGAAATGACAAGACAATTCTTTACAAATACCCCAACTGGAAAATACGAAATTGAAATACCCAATGATTTCCCAGGGCAAAAATTTTTCGAATAATCCAAGTATGATGTCAAAATATTGGAAATTTCTGACACAATTCTCCATGAAGAGGGCCCGCTAAGTTTACTTTATTTTATTTTTTAACATACACTTAAAAAAGACATTTCCGAATCGAATTATTTTCGTTTTCTTCAGCATTTATTTGATGATAAAATAGATAAAGGGTTCAGCGTTGTTTTTTTTTTTTTTTTTTTTTTTTAGACCGATTGTTACATATCATATATATTAAAGCGTAAACCTGATTCTGTAAGATAAGACTAAAAAAAATCACGAATTTGCGCATGCGTGAAGTTAAATTTACTAGATCTTGCATTTAGAGGAAAGGTAGAGCAGGGTCTGCTTAGCCGAGTGGTCTAAAGCACCAGTTTAAAGCTCTGGACATTTGTAGAGGACGCAGGTTCGAGCCCAACGCTCGGCAAAATAATTTCTGTACCATTTTTGGCGATAATTCATTTCGATAATGAGATACTTTACTAAGAGGAGAAGTTATATGATACTGATTTTATTATTATTTGAATGGTTTATCGTTAAATAAAATTTAACACTCAAAAATATTTTGAAAAAATAATTTTATATTTGAAATATTTAACCTAAAATATTTTGCATGTAATTATCAATTAAATAAATTGAGCTGATCTACAACTTTTGTTTATATTTTTTTACCATTATCAAGAATATGTAGGTGTGTGAGTCAGAAGGAAATATTTACCACTCTTTTCCATAAAAAAATAAATAAAAAAATGAAAAATAAATAAATAAATAAATAATAATAATAACGGAAAGAAAGGAAAATATTCATATAAGAACTATAAAATAAATTATATTGATATGCATGGAAACATAATATACTTAAAAAATTTGATTTAAATATAATATATTATTTTAAATATAATATATTTAAAAATGAAGAAAAAAAATAAAATTCAAGTAATAAAAGATATAATAAATCGTCCATTGCATCAAGTTTCAAATTTAGTCTATTAGATAATGAGAATGATATAAATAAAATTCATGGTAGCTTTTAAAGGTTGTGTAGTTAAAAAAATAATAATAAAAATAGATATTGTTAGTATTTTTTTAACAAAAAAATGAGACTGTAGTAAGTAAAAATAAATGCTCTGCCCAGTATTTTTTAGTAAATTTCTGATAAAAGGCAAGCATAATTGGTTGTAAATTATAAACTTAAAGTTCTTTCACTTCATTCAATAGGTTAGACTGACTGCACCCTCTAGCTCGCCTTCAAGAAATAGGAATCACTTATGCAATATAAAAATTTGTCACGATTTCAATAATTAATTTAAAAGCAAGTAATTCAAAATTCAAGAATTTTTCTAATGGAATATTCAAGTTATTTACCGTCAAATCTTGACGGGTACTGTCTTGTTATATTATAAATTATAAATCTTCGACATTTTTAAAAAGCATACATTTTAAATTATGCTTGTGTACCTAAATTTCCAATATCTTTCATTATGTATTTACATCATAATGTATTACCATTTACATAAAATAGAAACCGTTGTTAGATTTTTTTGGTCATATAAAGAAGAATACTTGAAAATATCATGCTTATAGAGGAAAATGAATTTCAAAATGTGTCAGACAGATTCACGCTGTTAGGTGAAAGAAATTAATATTTAAAATTTGTCCTTTTAAAAATTATAAAAAATATTGCTTTTAAAACATTTACTATTTTTGTCCGTGATATTAATTAAATTTAATAAAGTTATTTAATTTGAAAGTAATTTTCTTTTTCTTTTATATTTTATTATTTTTATATTTTGTTTTTATAGACTAATAAAAAAAGTATTTTTGATTCAATAACACTTCTATTGGACCATGATTAAGCAGAAAATTTTATTGATTCAATAATAATAATAATAGATCAAGAATAGCCGAATAAAAATTCGAACAAAACTTAAGTTTCGCTCATCAAAATTATCTGTCTAACCCTGGGATCCATGTATCGATCACAATACAGTGAAACCCGCTTAAGAAGTTTCCCAAGGGAGTGGAGGGGAAAAACTTCTTAAACGGGAAAACTTCTTAAACGGGAAATTAGCATTTTTTGAAAAAAATCAATAGTTTAAATATTGATATTTAGAAGAGGGTTTATTTTACCTTAGTACAATAATACAAAGAGTACTTTCTATAAAATTGAGTTTTCTTAAGAAATTTAAATTAGTTTGCACACTTAAAAAATTAGCTAATAAAGTAAAAATACATAATTACCGTAGAAACTCTTTATTTAATCCAAGACAAGAAATTTCTCTTTAAGAGTGATTTGATATGTTTTTGAAAAAAAAAAAAAAAAAAAATCGGTTATAGTTTTTAGTTTCAGTTTTTTTTCGGCAACCTTTAATCAATAACTTTTCTTCCATAACTTCATATTTTCCTCTTTTCACATTTTTAATTTTACGAGATTTTTCAGAACAGTTTAAAATGAGATCTCGTTTTGCTAGAATTCCATTCAGAGTAGCCACCGGTATGTTCAACTTCTTTGCAATTTCAACTCTTGTTGTTTTGGCGTTACTATCAACTTCCTTCAAATTTTTGATTTGGTCTTCAATTGACAAGGCTTTCCTTGTAATTGCCTTGCCCGACATTTTTGGGGGAAAAAAACAGAATTTTTTGTCCGTGTATTTTCTAACGAGAAAGCTTTGATGTTATGCACTTTACACTGACTTAAAAACTGCGAAATGAATAAACCAAACGCAGATTTGGTTCATTACACTTATGGAATATGGTGGTGGGAAAGAATCTGTTGTAACTATTGAACTGAAAGAAACACCCATCGGTAGGGCGCAGCAATTTCCTTTTCTCTTATCAGTCACTATTGTTACAGTGACGAGAGGCCCATCCTCTACCCACATTCCATTTCCATCAAACACGTTAAACAGATTTTAAGGTGAAATAGAGGTGACCACATCTGCTATCAGTCCTAAACATTGACCTCTTTGAATAGCGAAGAATAATAAAGAAAGAGATTTCAGCACAGAAAATAAAATAATAATCAAAAAGACAAAATAAACGAGCTTTGAAAGTAAAAATGGAAGGAAAAATAAAACTTTTTAAGCGGGAAAGAGTTTCGAACAAAACTTCTTAAACGAGTTATTTTAGTGTTGTAAGAATAAGAGAAAAATGGGAATCGAAAATATAAACTTCTTAAACGGGAAAACTTCTTAAGCGGGAACTTCTTAAACGGGTTTTACTGTATTAACACTTTGAAGATCCGTGATGGTATTACTATTTATTGCAGCATATATTATTTATACCATTTAATTTTAATCCCAAAATGCCACAACTGCACGAGAATTTTTGAACAAAGTTTTGCTTTTAATGTACAAGAAGGAAAGTTTTTACTTATTTTCAAATAATTTTTTTTTTTCTTAAATTCTGGCGACCGTCATTCAATATTTCAAAATTTAAGCAACAGATGTACTTTGATCCTGAAAGGATTAAGTAGGGTCCAATAGGGAATTTTGGTTGATTCAAAATCATTTACGCGCAGTAGCGCACACCCACGCATCCCCCAGACCCACCACCACCCTGCGCGCGATTTTCATGAACGCCACAAATTTAGGATTCTAATTTTTTTTTCTTCAATTTCTATGTAATTTACCGGAAGTCATAAACCTCCAAAGCCGTAAAACTGCCGGAATCGACATTTTTGAACATCTAAAATTATTCATAAACTTCCCGGAATCCATAACGTGTATAGGGCCATGTGGCCATTTGGGGTCGACTTTTTACTGCCTTTAATAAATGAGGTCGGTCTCTTTGAACTCAATAGCTCTGAAACGTTTTTAATGTCAACTAAACAGTATAGAGTTACTGCTTTCTGCACTTACTAAAACTATACACGTTTCAACTCGCGTAAATATACTCAGATTTGCACGCAATTCGTATATGTTAATGACGTTTACAATGGCATGTTCGGCATTGAATAAGAATTGGTGTAGCATTAATAGTTCATTTACAGGTGCACTCAAGAGAATTCCTTTACATTAGGGTCAATGGAGAAAAATCGTTTGCAGTGTATTTTAATGACATTATACGCTATTGTTTCAAATATACTGAGATGGATATAAATCACTGAATTTCACTACAAGATTATTATTATAGAATTATGGCATTCATAGCATTTGTCGTTCATTTACAGGAACACACAAAAGAAATCGGTTTCAGTGATGTCTTGTAGCCATAAATGCTGGAAATGCATTTTCAATTTCGGTAAGCGTTTTTATATTTAAGGCTGTTCTCAAATCCAAAAGGGCAACTTTATGACATAAGTTTTAATTTATTTTTGTTCGGAAATGAATGAAACTAGCAGGTGTTCTGTTTCAGAAACTATGTGATCGAACTGTTTTTTCAGGTTTTTCTTTTTTCGTTTCTTTGCAAACGCGATAGATCTTTTAGAAAATAGTGTCAAAGTGGGCGTTTCGAACCGAATTTCGGCGTGACAGAAGAATAACCCCTCAAGGAAGGCCAAAAAAACGTGTTTGTCACATGATCAAAATCGCTTCTAACTCAATAGGTAATTAATTGATCAAAAAATGGAAAACACAGTTCGATTCCAAATCGCTTCCATGGCCAGGCTTTCCAATTTTATACCTTTCCGTTAAAAAATGAATTTGTAAATGTGTCAAAACGTTTTCCGCTTGTTGAGCAGAGCAGTTATAAGAACAGCCTTAACGGAATTGTTTTGCATGTTACTCGTTGTGTATAAATTCTATACTTCGTGTACAAGGATTCACGTATACACTGAGGGAAAAAAAATATACCGCCTTCACCTAGAATGAATAGATAGTCAATTTCTGAATCCCTAAACTAGAAATATAGATTTCTGAAGTATGCGAATAGAGTAAACAACTAAGCTGAATAGATGAAATGATCTAGAATTTCTAGTCTCTTGTTTTCTAGGTGACGAAAGGATAATGAATCGTTTCAGTAGCGAGAAATGATCGCTTGATTTCTGGAATGGTTTCATAAACTAGAATTATAGTCACTAAAACTAACCTCTTGTGTTTGCAACTATTTGCTGAGATTTTTAAATAAATTTGATCACTAGAATATAGGAAAACGCTCTTGAATTCTAGTAGGAGACTCGAGAACTCTCTAGCAATGGGAACTAGAATTTATAAGGATGACATGGAACTATTTTTTCTAGAGTCACAATTTAGATTCTAGATACCAGGACTATATTTTGTTCTCAGTGTACCATTCTCCTTATTAGCGGAAATGGTTGAAGGGGAATTTTCAACTGTGATGTGCATTTCCTAACTGAACTCAATTTTTCCCTGCATGTAGTTTATAGATACAAATCTAATATATCCTATGCAGGGCTGCTCAAAAGATTCGGATAATTTTCCAGCTGTAGATTAGGAATTGCTGAAATTGGGTTTTCAAATAATTAATGCATTATTCTAAATGGTTCAATTAGACATCCTATTTCAACTTATTAAAACGGTGAAGTTTTGTTACATTATTCTGAATGTGTTGGAAAGTGTTTCGTAACCTACGCTTGACGCATGATTTTTGTTCTTTCTTGTTTTATAATTAGAAATAGTTAAGGGTGTATTCCGATCCAAACTGCTTATTTTCTTATTCATTTTAAAATTCATTTTTGCTCTCAAACGCATGAAACTGGGAAATTCTCTTATTTAGAAACTATATAATGTGCCGTGCTTCTTAATTTTTTGATAAATGCAGAAAATACTGTAAAAAACGCTGTCAAAGTTGGCGTTTTGAACCGAATTTTCCGAAGCGGGCGATCTGGGAATGAAAAAAAGGGTCATACTGAGAAAATAATTGTTTAAAAATCAAATTCTAATTAATTGAGCTGAAAATGAAATCACACGGCATGTTAAACATGTCTTCAGAAATCACCCCAGCAAGTTTCATGTTTTTACTTTTAAAAATGAGTCTGAAAATGTATCAGAAAATTTCGAGCTGTTGAGGGTGGAAAAATATTTTTTCGAATACACCCTTAAACTGAGCAGGTTTTTCCCACTCATAAATATGATATCTATTTGATAGCATTTGCCAACTGTTAATGATGGCCGTCCTTAGGGGCTATACTTATATAACGTTATCAACATTTTGGTAATTTTGGACCCCCCCCCCTTACGATATCATACGTTATCATTCGTCGACCCCCCCCCCCCCCAATCGTTGATATCGTTATCAATGTCTAAAAATTCTTTAGGGCTCTCAACTGCTCTGCTCAATAAGCGCAAAACGTTTTGACACATTTACGAATTCATTTTTTAACGGAAAGATATAAAATTGGAAGGGGTGGCCATGGAAGCGATTTGGAATTGAATTGTGTTTTCCACTTAAGGATCCATCCATTACCTGTTGAGTTATAAGCGATTTTGATCATGTGACGAAGACGTTTTTCGCCCTTTCTTGAGTGGTTATTCTACTTTCGCGCGGGAATTCGTTCAAAACGCACACTTTGACACTATTTTCTGAAAGATCTATTGCGTTTGCAAAGAAACGAAAAAAAAAAAACAGCTTGATGACATAGTTTCTGAACAACAACACCTGCTAGTTTAATTAATTTTTAGATTACTTTTCTTTCATTTTATACACTTGCAGTGATACATACATGTGACATTTATTTTTCGGATTCTAGAAGACAATAAAATATCAATACATGAAATAAATTTATATCAAAGTTACAATTTAAAAGTATTTAATAATAGCTTATTGTTACATAATGTATTCAAAAGTAATACTGTGTCCTTGCACTCGCTCCCTGCACAGGGAGGTCGAAAGCAAAACTTATCAACAAGGCCAGTGGATAACATTCTTTGTGTTTCTTTACTGCTTAAACTCAAGTATCATTTCCTACATATTATGTTCCTGATTTCTCTAACAGCGAATTATGTATGCACCATATGGCAGAAGAACAGGAATGCCAACCGTTGAGGTATTCCAAAATTTGGAATGAAATGATTTTAAAAGCATTTAATGGCTTTAATAATAGCTTTGTATTTTCACAAAAACATGCAATAATAATAATAATAATAATAATAATAAAGGTAACATACTATTTGGGTGTAAAGAAAAAGTTTCTGAAAAAATAAAAGTTTGGTTGGATCAAAAATGATAACGATATCAAAAAGCAACCCCCACCTCCCCCCTTATCTTATATCTTACGATATCATGTGCTAGACACCTCCATCATCCCCCTAAAATGAAAACTTTATGTATGCATAGCCCCTTATGTGATTATTCCAATTCTCATGTCAACATTTAGATAAAGACATCGCTTCTGAGAGTATATTTTCCTGGCTTTCTAGAACCAAAAAATAGAAAGTATATCTTACACTATAATGCGAGTAAAAATTGTGTGCATGTGTGTGTGTGTGTAAATTTTATCTTGAAAACGGCTCTAACGATTTTGTTTAAATTTTGCACCCTACCGTTTTCGAGCACGAAAAGACCATTGGGATGGGTCACGTGTTCGAGAAAATTCGATTAGTGTGGGTCATTTTGGGTCATAATGGGTTAGGGTCAAGCTAATTATACTTAAAGAACGGCTCAATCGATTTTGACTCAATTTTGTATCCAACCATTTTCGGGTTCGAGAAGACTATTGGGCTAGGTCACATGTTCGAGAAATTTCGATTTGTGGGTCATTTTTGGGTCACTGTGGGTCAAGCTATTTTTATCTAAAAAACGGCTCTAACGATTTTCACTAAACTTTATATTCTACAGTTTTGGATTACGAGAAGACCATTGGACTAATTCACATGTTCGACAAAATTCGATTAGTGGGTCACTTTTGGGTCACCGTGGGACAAGCCAAGTTTATCTAGATAATGGCTCTAACTATTTTGAAGAAATTTCGTAATTTATCGTTTTCGGGTACGAAAAGACCATTTGAATGGGTCACGTTTTCGAGAAAATTCGATTAGTGGGTCATTATGGGCCATTATGGGTCAGGGTCAAGCTAATTATATCTAAAAAACGGCTCAAGACATTTTCACAAAATTTTGTAATTTACCGTTTCTGGGCATGGGATTACCATTGAGCTAAGTCACATGTTCGAGAAAATTCGATTAGTGGGTTATTTGGGTCACAATGGGTCAGGGTCAAGCTAATTAAATCTAAAAAACGGCTCAAGACATTTTCGCAAAATTTTGTAATATACCGTTTCTGGGCATGAGATGACCATTGGGCTAGGTCACATGTTCGAGAAAATTTGATTAGTGGGTCATTTTGGGTCACAATGGGTCAGGGCCAAGCTAATTGTATCTAAAAACGGCTTAAACGATTTTGACTAAATTTTGTATTCTATCGTTTTCGGACTCGAGAAGACCATTGGGCTAGGTAGGCTGTTCAAGAAAATTCGATTAGTGGGTCATTTTGGGTCACAATTAGTCAGGGTCAAGCTAATTGTATTTAAAAAGCCGTTTAAAACATTTTGACAAAATTTTGTATAATACCGTTTCCGGGCATGATAAGACCAGTGGGCACGGTCGCATGTTCCAGAAAATTCAATCAGTGGGTCCTAATGGATCAGGGTCAAGCTAACTGTGTCTAAAATACGGCTCAAACGATTTGGACAAAACATTGTAATTACACCGTTTCTGGACAAGATAAAACCATTGGGCTGGGTCGCATGCTCAAGAAAATTCTATTAGTGGGTCATTTTGATGATAATGGGTCGGGGTCAAGCTAACTGTATCTCAAAAAGATTCAAAAGATTTTGACAAATTTTTTTATTATACCGTTTTACAGAACAAAAAGACCATTGAAATAGGTCACATATTCGATATTCGTCAAATTTCGGTTAGTGGGTTATTTTTGAATCAACGTGGGTCAATTTATCTAGAAAACGACTAACGATTTTCACTAAATTCTGTATCCCATCGTTTTCAGGCTCGAGAAGAGCATTGTGCTAGGTCGCATGTTCGAAAAAAATCGATTAATATTTAATATTGGGTCACTATGGCTCAGAGTCAAGCTAATTGCATCTAAAACAGCAAGAATGTTTCAGTGGGAATAATATATCGAGATAAACACAAAGCTAATTTTGACCGAGCTTAGCTCGGTCCTTCCTGCTAGTTTTAATTTACTACAGATAATATATATATTTTTTCAATTATTCGCCTTTAAAATAAAACAAAAAAGACCGCGAATAATAGATGGTTGAGGTGAGAGAATAGACACGAGAAGGCAACTAAAGATGGAAGAACCAAAAATAGCTGAGAAACACATGAATGAAGCAGACAAGCATCAATCAGGTTTTAACTGTATTGAAAAGGTCAAAGATTATGAATTGAGTACTATGTATAAATATATATGGAAAGAGTAGGAAGAAATTTGGTTTTCATAATTATGATTTATCGATTACCTTTTTAGTTTTTTTTTTTTTATTATTATTATTATTATTGCTAGGTGCACCATTCTCTAAAGAGTTTGGAAATAATTTAAAAAACCATTAATACATAAGAATTAATTTAGCTTAAAAGTGTTTATTCATTGACGTGGTTTCCAAAAATACATTTACCCTTGTTCAACAATGAGAAACTTTCTGACACATTTTCGGGATCATTTTTACGTAAAAAAAATAACAGATACTTGCAGGTATGACCATGAAGCGATTTGGAATTGAAAGTTTTCTCTTTTTTTCGATAAATAAATTTCATTTTAAGGCTGTTCTCAAATCCAAAAGGGCAACTTTATGACATAAGTTTTAACTTATTTTTGTTCGGAAATGCATGAAACTAGCAGGTGTTGTTGTTCAGAAATTATGTAATCGATTTGTATTTTCCGGGTTTTTTTTTTCTGCAAACGCAATAGATCTTTCAGAAAATAATGTCAAAGTGGGCGTTTTGAACCGAATTGCCGTTCGAAAGAAGAATATCCACTCAAGGAAAGATCAAAAATGTGCTTGTCACGTGATCAAAATCGCTTATAACTTAATAGATAATTTATTGATCAAAAAATGGAAAACACGGTTCGATTTCAAATCGCTTCCCTAGTCAGGCCTTCCGATTTTATAACTTTTTGTTAAAAAATGAATTTGTAAATGTGTCAAAACGTTTTGCAAAATGTTTTTTTTTTTTTTTTTTTTTTTTTTTTTTTTGGTAAAGTGTGGAAGATTTTTCACAAAATACTATCAATGTTTACGCTTTGAACCGAATTTCAGTACACGACACTGATGGGAAGGAGAAAATCTGTCGTCCCATGACAACAATAATTTATAACCCGATAAGTGATTAATTTATCAAACTAGTCGGATGTGCCAATCCCACAACTATTCCTTCTATCTCATTACATGTTAATAATTCAAAATTCGTTATCGCAGTGCCAAAGTTAAATGACAATCTGTGACCATCATGAGGATTCTAAAGCTATAGGTTCATTGACTTGTGTGTAAAAAGAAGAAACAAGCTTCGTATTTTTCAAACAAATCATTGAATTTCTGCACCCACCCTCTTAGATGTTTGCAACCAAAATTCAAAGCGACACCTGTTGGCAGTATACACCCAAGCCTAATAAGGATCTATTTATGTGAAAGTATAACAGAATATAAAGTTTGATTAAATTCCGTGCAGTAGTTTTTAATTTTTGCGATATAGCTATTGCGAAAATCGTGAAAAATGCAGCACAGTTAGGGTCACCTGTTATATGATTTGCACGAAAACATAATCAGCACACCAATTTATGTCCGGAATAGAAAGTTTTATGAAATCCCGTACATTAGTTTTTATAACATCGCTAAAATCGTGTAAATCCTGAAAAAGGCAAGATAACAGCACCAACTATTGGGCGATTTACACCAAAATCTATAATCAGCTACGACATATGTCAGCATGTAACTGAATCTGAAGTTTGATGAAAATCTGTTCATTAGTTCTTGAGATAGAGCTATTGCAGAAATCGTAAAAAGTGCAACTTAGCAGCGCCACACCTGTTGAGCGATTTACACCAAAAACTAATCAGCTGCAATTTATATCAAAGTCTAACTGAATGTAAACTTTTATTAAATTCCATGCATTAGTTCTTGAGATAGAGCGCTCACAAAAAATTTTGTTACATGCAGGCAGACAGACTTACAGACAGACATTTTCTAAAAACAGTCAAATCGTGTTCAGGACCTTCTAAAACGTATAATTCCGTCGAAAACCGAAGTCGGAAACGAAGTCGAAAATTTTCATGAATCCAATACTCTCTTTTCTTGTAAAGATAGGAGAAAGTAAAAACTGAAAACACCATGCGATCCCATGGCTTCAATAGTCAGGGCTGTGAGTGCCATGCTTTTATGGGGAGATTATAAAAAGGTGGGATCATTAAATGTTAACTATAAGCAATTTTTAAAATTTTCAAATTTAAGGCCAATTTTTTTAATAGTACAGTATATAAATCTTTAAAATTCTACACAAACTTTAAAAGACAGCTACTATTCTGGAAAATTAATTATTAAAGCATTTAATTAGTAGTTCTGTAGGTTACAAATTTTGGACATTCTGGCACGGATGGGTTACAGATTTTGGACATTGCTGACATGTAGTTTACACAGTTTTGACCTTTCCATAAATAAGTTACGCTTAGTATTTAAAAAATTCTTAAGACTAAGAATGTAATAAATTTGTTCTATAATTGTATGTGTATACACATATACGTATAATTAACTTTTTGTTATCCAGTAATAATAATAATAAAGTCAAATGTCAAACTCTGATATTAAAATATTTACTACTTTTTTAGAAGTAATATCTTAATTTTATAGAAATCACACGTTATGAAAAAAAAAAAATACCTTTACACAATATTAAAAGTATCCAACATATAATTTATTCTTTTTATTTTCTTAGAAAACAAGTTACACTGCCGTTTTTTTAATTCACATATCTATAATTTCTTTATATATATATATATATATATATATATATATATATATTTGCTGTCACAGGGTGAGGTGGTGATGGTGATTTGAACAAAATATCTTCATATTTTAAATTTGTGCTGTCTTTTTTAGATGGATAACGAAACCTGTTAAAATCAATGTCTCCATGAGGGGTAAAAAAAAATTATAGAAAATATTTGTTCACCATTATCAATGCTGATATTTTCAATAATACCTGGCTATAAGTTTTCATCATTAGGGTAGACCGGGGCTAGTTGGCCCGCTTTTTCTTCTAATAATTTAAAAAAAATTACAATTCAACATTTTAAATTTCCTTTTATGTTACAACTGTCAGTGTACTTTCAGGAAGAAGTAACAATAGTAAAGTTTGAAAATATTAACTATAAGTATTAGTTTAGAAGCTCAAATTGACACCAAGTCGCTTGGGCCAACCAGCTCCGATTGCGGGGTAAGTTGGCCCACGTCACTTTTTAATGTTCTGATAGTGTAAAAGTTTAAGAAATGATCAAAATTTTACCAAATCTTAATTTTTATTTCTTTCGAAGGAAAACACAATATAGCCTCCTAAATTAAAATAAAAAAATTTGTCAATTCACAAGATATCAAATTCACTTAAGTTTATTATAAATCCTCTTAATATTATCCACAATTTTTGTATTGACAAGCTTTTGATTAGAGCAATTCTTACAGCAAAAAGAAATTAAAAACAAAAAAGTGTGTATGTGGGGGGCAGGGAGGTTGTATAAGAAAAAAATCACATTTTCCTTAATCCGTTGCGGGCCAACATGCCCCGTGCCAAATGGGCCAACTAACCCCGTATCGCCATTTTTGTTTTTTATGACTGTAACGAATTATTCTGAAAGTATTTCAATAAAAAAAACATGCCCTACAATAACTACGAACAATTATATTTCTGAATTATTATATATCAAAATCTAAAATGTAATTTACAATTACAAACAAATAAAAAACGATTATTTATAAGAGAGGAAATTTACTCACCTTTGCAAAATTTTGAAAATTCTCAATAATTCTTTAACGGACGCTCCGACTTCAATGGTGCTTATGTTGGAGGAGGAAAGCGAAGAAACGCATACTTGGCTGGACTGACAATGTTATCTAACGCAAAGTTTAAAAAAATATTGCGACTGGGCCAACATGTCCCTATGACCAACTAGCCCCGGTCTACCCTAAATTACAAAGCACCAGTCACCGAGTCAATTATAGAAATAATCTTTTTTTCACCAGCTTCACTGGTAATACATTCTTGATTGTTTCTACAGAGACTGCAAAAACAAGATCTATTTCTTATTTGAATAGTACCAAATTTGTTTGTCTTATATGTACGGAGTGAATCTTTTGAGTACCTTTAATAGTTTTCGCTGGCTGTCTTACTATACTTCAAGCACTGTCAATTTCTGTTTTTTTTTTTTTTGTTTTGTTTTTTTTTTTTTGTTTTTTTTTTTCCTTTTACCAAAATTACAGTACGTAGTGGCTTAAACTTTTTATTTGCCTTGCATTTTGGTGGGAATGCATAGATGAAGAATGAAATTTTAAGGAGAGGGAATACTTAAACCTTGAATAAAAAAAAAAAATAAATAAAAAAAAAAAAAAAAAGACCTCAAATACAGTAATTTAACAAATATATATATATATATATATATATATTAGAGGTATGTTAGAACAATGAACTCTGTTATGATATATTTATTTATGTATTTAGAAAATTAAAATTATCAGTTTTTAGATCCACGATTTGGACATGGTTATTAAATAATATTTTTGGGTACATTTTCTGCAAAGAAAACTTTGCGAAATACATAACAACGCGTAAGATCACTGAAGAATTACTTTTGAAATAAATAAAAGAAGTTTTATTATAAATTTTAAATCATACTTTTAAATAAGCATGTCCGAAATTTCGTAACGATCGCAGCGGCCGCCATTTTGTGTCGATAGTACACACGTTAGTTGAGCATGCTTCTAGTCAAATTTTATTATTACACGTACTAAATACGCTTTATTTATAGAAAACACGGTAATTATTTACGATAAAACATTATAATAAATATCTTTTTATACGTTTCAGGGCATCAAATCATCTTTAAAAATAAATTTACCGAAAAAAAATCGGCGTTTCGATCGTTACGCGATTCGGACATTCCAGTTTCTTAGTACAGAAAAGTGCGTTTATTGCAAAAAAAATCTTACAAAAACATATACAAATAATGTAAAATCACTTTAAAATGATTTTAAAGTTAGATAAAAGAGTTTAAAGTATTTACTTGATGTATTTTTCATGAAAATGACAGCTTTGTTACGATCGTTACTTTTGGTCATAACAAAATACTGAAAAACTCTTTCTAGAAAAGTCTTTCTATCTTCAAAAAGCAATAAATTAGACTGCCATCTCTTAACGAAATTATCAAAAAATTATCCGTTTCCTTTATGCATTCATTGTTTACCATTAGAACCACCTGGAAACAAGTTAAAACCCTTTTTCTTGGTGGTATATTGGAACAGTTAGCGTTATGAATGTCCAAAATTGGCCTCTTTCTTTAGCATAAAATAATAACATTTTAAGATATTTATACAAAGCTTTTACAATAAATTATGCCAGTTTCTGTCTCTGGGCAGAATTAAAAACTCAGTGTAAAAAAAAAAAAAAAAAAAAAAAAAAAAATTAAAGTCAATGATAATTAGATTTACTTATTGAAGAGCTTAAAGTTATAGTGTATGTTCTGTGCCCACCTTTTGAAAACTGCCCTATGTTTAAAATTAAAGAGTCCTCCGTAAGTGTGTCGGAAAGTTTGTTATGGAGCAGGGGATATATTTTTTTGAGAACCCCCTAAGGCTTGTCGCAGATCACAGGTTTCTTTTAAAAGTTAATCTCGTTTAGCTATTATAATACAAATACATATTACAATAACGCAAAAGACCCGTTTATAAATCCCGTTTATTATAATCCGCCGAAATATGGATGAGGAAATGGGCGTGTGTTTCTATTTTGAAACCCAAGTGGACGTGACTTTAGTAGAAAGAAGAATATACGGAAAGCTCACCGTTTGTCACAATTGTGATTGTTGTTATTGATGGATAAACTTACTTGCAGACGCTCAGGATCAAAATTTGTATTAGCTGGCGCGGTCGCATCACTTCAAAGGCTTTTAAAACGTTTAAAAATCGCAGTGTCAATAACGCTCCTAAACATAAAGGCATCACCTCCAAAGCACTTTTTTTTCATTAGTTTTGCAGTTCTTTGGATTTTCAACCTTTGTTTGTATTCTGGGGTGAAGGGGTGATTGTGGGTTCACGAAAAGATACCTGAAATTTTGGAGAGAATACTGCTGAATCTAGAACAAAAGAGTCACGAGACCGGGAGATAGATTTAAGGCTGCTCGTCACTCAGTTTCCGAATTCCCCTAGGCTGTTCTCAACTGTTCTGCTCAACAAGCGCAAAACGTTTTGACACATTTACAAATTCATTTTTTAACGGGAAGATATGAAATTGGAAAGCCTGGTCAGGGAAGCGATTTGGAATCGAACTGCTTTTTCCGTTTTTTGATAAATCAATTACATATTGAGTTATAAGCGATTATGATCACGTGACACGACATTTTTCTCCCATTATTGACTGGATTTTCTTCTTTCTTTCGGTTAGTTCGGTTCAAAATGCCAACTTTGACAGTATTTTCTGAAAGATCTATTGCGTTTACAAGAAAACGGAAAAAACAGCTCGATGACATAGTGTCTGAATAACAACACCTTCTAGTTTCATGTGTTTCCGAACAAAAATAAATTCAAACTTATGTCATAAAGTTGACCCTTTGGATTTGAGAACAGCCTTAAGGCTGTTCTCAACTGCTCTGCTCAACAAGCGCAAAACGTTTTGACACATTTACAAATTCATTTTTTAACTGGAAGGCCTGACTATGGAAGCGATTTGGAATCGAACTGTGTTTTCTATTTTTTGATCAATCAATTACCTATTGAGTTAAAAGCGATTTTGATCACGTGACAAAGACGTTTTTCTCCCTTCGCTGACTGTTTTTTCTGCTTTCTTCGAGAACTTCGGTTCAAAACGTCTACTTTGACACTCTTTTCTGAAAGATCGTTTGCAAAAAAAAAAAAAAAAAAAAAAAACAGAAAAAACAGCTTGATGACATTGTTTCTAAAAAACAACACCTGCTAGTTTCATGCATTTCCGACCAAAAATAAGTTTAATGTCGCAAAGTTGCCCTTTTGGATTTGAGAACTGCCTTAACACAAAAAAAAAAGCAAAATTTTGTCTATGGGCGTTTGATGCATTCTTATATTTAAAATATCTTTTCTCAGGATATTAATATTTTTTATTTCTGTTTTCGTGTGATCTTTTTAAAGGAGGTCTCATTTTTCTTAGGTCTCAAAATATTTCTAAAATCTATGCTTAATTTAATATTTTATGTGGTAAAAGCGAAGGAACTGGGAGAAAAATTTTAACACTTTATATAAAATTAAGCACAGATTTTTGAAATATTTTGAGAACTAAAAAAAAAAGAGAGAGAGACATCCTTTAAGAAGAGTTACATAGAAAAAAGAAGTTAAAAAAATTGATTTTGCGGGGAGATATTTTAAATATAAGACTGCATCAAACTCCCATAGACTTAACATTACCGAGAAAAAGGGCACTGTTTAAAAAACGTTCTGTTCAAAAAACATATTTTGGCCTTCCTTCGTCCCAAGAGAAAATTTCACACGAGAAAGCATTCTATTCTAAGTTCGATTACATAGTTTCTGAACAACGACACCTGCTGGTCTCATGCATTTCCGAACAAAAATGAATTAAAACTTTTGTCGTAAAGTTGCCCTTTTGGATTTGAGAACAGCCTTACATATATAGTTTATTTCATTTGAAAAATATTCAAAATTTCTTTTGAAAAATCGGATCAAACCGAACCCAGCACAACCCGCAACGATTAAAAAAAAAAAAAAAAAAAAAAAAATTACGTGAACGCAATCCGACTCGAACGGCGAGCCCGGTCGAGTTCGGGAAAAATTGGGTTACCCGACTAACGCTACATGGGACCCTGTGACAAGGATAACGTTAGGGGACCCTAAAATATGTATTTATAGGCGGAATTTCTACTCATTTTAAGAAAAAATGCCTGATTTTTAGCTTTGGGGCTCTTGGGAGGCCGGGGCTCCTGTTCCGTTTGCCCTAGCCGTAGTCAGGCTCTGTACCCGACCAGAAGACCCGAAGCAGTTCAAGCGTTAGCGACGCTGCGGGACTTCCACTTCGAGGGTGGCCAGGTGAAATGGATGCCGGTCGTAAAACAGGGATTAGGGGGTGTTGACAAGTGACAGGGTAAACACCTTCCTCAGAAAACATTTATGACCGTCAAGAGACACCATCGTGTAAACAGCAGGTCACAAAGCTGAAGTCATAGGAATCTGTAAGTTTTGGTATGAAAACTTAGGGAGCAGAGTTCTTGTATTGGAAAAAGGGGGAACGTCGTATATACAAAACTTTCGGTTCTCGAACTATGGTTCGACAAGTTCTTCAAAAATATAATAAGGGTGTTCTCAAATCCAAAAGGGCAACTTATTGACATAAGTTTTAATTTATTTTTGGTCGAAAATGCATGAAACTAGCAGGTGTTGCTGTTCAGAAACTATGTAATCGAGCTGTTTTTTACCTTTTTTTTTTTTTTTTTTTTTTTTTTTTTTTTTTTTTTTTTTTTTAACGCATTAGATCTTTTAGAAAATAGTGTCAAGATAGAGGCTTTGAACTTAATTTCCACGCGAAAGTAGAATAATCACTCAAGAAAGGGCGAAAACGTGTTTGTCACATGATCAAAATCGCTTATAACTCAATAGGTAATGGATTAATGAAAAAAACAGTTCAATTCCAAATCGCTTCTATGGCCAGGCTTTCCAATTTTATATCTTTCCGTTAAAAAATGAATTTGTAAATGTGTCAGAACGTTTTGCGCTTGTTGAGCAGAACAGTTAAGAACAGCCTTAATAATTGAAGATCTGGGTGGAAGAAGATGTTATGTAATAAAAATCAGAATTCGAGAAAAATTGCAGTGAAATATATATATATATATATATATAACCATTAATTAAACATAACCTACCACCATCAAATATTATGAATTAAAGCTGTAAGTATATAAAAAAAAAAATAATAATAATTTATTATAAGAATTATTATGGAAGAAAAAGAAAAAAGTGGACACCGACAAAAAATGGAAAAGCTTATACATTGAATTACGTTGTCAAGGGCACAGAATTCAATGATATAAGCAAAATGGTTGTTTTCTGTGAGAAAAATAAGCTAAAGTTAAAAATTATTTTCCCCTGTGCCCAAACAACAATTAAAATCAAGTGAATTGATTAAAAATGAAAACAGAATAGAAACAAATAATATGAAATGGAAGAATTAATAAAACCTATTTAAATATTTATAGGATATAAAATATAAATAATAAACACCATACCGATTAATATTTCAGTATTTTACAAATATCCACGCACATGGCTCCCAGAATATCATAAAGATTAAGGTGAATAAAACAGTTAAGAAATCACAGTAATTGATACCAATGGATGCAGTTAATACATTTTGAAATAAATTTTGAAATACCTTGTTAAATACATTTAATATAATATAAAATAAATAGATAGTAATTACATTATTTAAAATGCACTATTAAATTAATTAATAACTGTTTAACATTATCGTCAAAATTTAGCTAAAAATACCAACTGGTGTAGTAAATTATAACTGAAATGGAGCTAGAAAAATTAAAATTTAGAGCTATCTTCAAAATACAAATTTTGGTGCTGCCATCTAGTATTACTTTTATTATTCAACTGTCACAAGATAAATATTTGTAAGCATTTGAATGTAAATAATTTTTTAACAGCAAAACCAAAAATATCCTTATATATAGATAATTATAAACCAAATATAAACCACACAATGTATTTAAAAAAAACAAAAAACTATTGTTAATAAAATTTAAAAGCATACAAAATATTCTATTAGCTAACATATTTAAACTAAACTAAGAATTTAAATAATTCTAGAACATTGATAATATATAGCATATAGCTATATGCTATAAAACAAAATAAATTCAGTAATAATTAATATAAATAATTATTAAAAATAATATAAAAATTATTTTTTAAATCAATTATATATAAGATAATTATAAAATGAACAGGAAATAAAAAATATATGGAAGTATATAGAAGGTTAAATGATACTTAAATTCCCATTACTTAAAAAGCACAAATATAGACTGTGGATTATTTTCATACATCCATAAAAATCCAAAAAGTATGAATGTGGGACATTCAAAAACATTAAACCTATAATAAATTGAAAATAGATAAATATTAAAAAGAATAGAGGAATAATAATAAAAATAATTACCCAATTTTAATACATACAGTATAACTATATTTATATTAAACATACTTATATATATATTAATCACTATAAAAATGACATACTATTTGTAATTAATATGATATTGTCCTTAGTAAATTAAAATTTAATAACAAATGATTGTAAATAAGATTAATCAATAATTAAGCTAATTATAATATTAATGAAATTCTCCAATTACATATAAAATATCAAATCAACATCCATATAAAATACGTATCATAAATATAGTAATAATACAAAAGCCCCCCCCCCCTTTTTTTTAATATAATTAACCATTGCGTATTATCCAGACAACACCACCCTCCTCCGTACTGTAACATCTACCCACCCAACCAACCTATAATAATTTTTTTATATTATTTTACAATTTTTATTTTTTTATAGATATTTTATTATTTTATAATTTTTTTGTAATTTTCTTTACGCATGTGTTAATTTGATTTAAAAGATCATGTAAGAAAAGTACTAATTGTATATTAATGAATATATGAATTTTTTTGGAAAACCATGATTTAAAGCATCATAAATTAATTTTTTAATATTATTGTTAATTAGAGGAGAAGAACATAAACATTTTATTCTATATAAATGATTAAGTATTATATTTCGAAATACAGAATGATGTAGACAAGATTTAAAATTTGTAAATGTATTAACTTTGAATTTAAATTCTTTACGTTTGTCATATAAATCTGTGATTGTTTTGTTTTCTTTTATTGTAATTTTAAGATCTAAGAAGTTAATTGTATTGTTAGATAAAAGGTTTTCCGTTAATTCCAAATTAGTGGGATAATCAACTGGAAATCGAGTAATTGCAGATTGATCAGTATCAATTAAAATTATGTCATCAATATAACGATATAAATGTAGATTATTATTAGTAAAATTACGTTCATAATGATATAAGTATAAGTCTGAGAGTAAACTGGAAGTACAACCGCCTTGTGGTATACCGACATGCTGTAAATATAAAGTGTTATCTTGCAATGTATAATTATTATATATAATGAAGTTAGTTAAAGATTTAAAATATGCAATATCTATATTAGATGGTAATTCCAGTTTTTTATAATACATTTTAAATAATGCATTTATAATTTTATGTAAATCTAATAGGTCTATATTATTAAAAAGATCTTTGAAGTCATATGTCGTTATATTATAAACACAATGAAGATTTTTTAAAATATTGACAAGTTGATAGCTATTTTTTATACAATGTGTATTATCATTGTTTGTAGTAAGTACATATAATTGATTAAGAATTTTTAAGAGAAGTTTATTGGCTTTATTATTATATGTATTGCAACCAATAGTTACAGTCCTAAATTTAATTGGAGTTTTATGAAATTTGGGAATAAGAACTAAATATGGATAATTAAAGTTAGTAGATAAAATATTTAATAGTTTATAATAACTTCGAATTTTACGATTATTTACAATTACATTTTCATTAGTTTTTGAAATGACTTATTAGAAGAAATACATTTTGTAAGAAGTTGGTGATAATATGATTTACATATAAATAGCATAATTGTTAGGAGATTTGTCTACATATGTAATAACGTAGTTTTTTTGTAATTTAGTAATTTGTTGGAAAAAATGCTTTGTATTAATAGAAACCAAATCAGCAATATTATTTTTTAAAGCCATAGTTAATTTTTCAATTACTAATATTTTCCATTGATTAAAATATTCAATAGGCTTATTATAAGAGATAGAAATTTTATAAATAAAAATATCAATATCATATGTAAACTGTTTGATAATAGATTTAACATTAAATTTAGATGGAAGTCTATATTTAGTAACATAACCCATTAGTTGTTGCAATTTAAAATCATTAACAATATCAAGATTTCCAGTGATTATATGTCCATGATCATTGTTTATGTATTTTTTTAGAGTGGGGTCATTGCAGTTACACGGAAAATTACTTGCAGCAGATGTATTTTTTGAAAATGTATTGTAGTTAAAAATCTTTCTACCAATTGTATTCGGATATTTAAAGGTTTTTGATATATGAAGATTATTGATAGGAAAAAAACAATTTTTATCATTAATTATAGAATTGATATTAATTTTATTAAATATGTGATTTGAAAAAGTAATTATCATTTGAGTATTCATGTTCTGAATTTTATGTTTTTTTTTTTTTTTTTTTTTTTTTTTTTTGTAAATTAATATTTAAAACATTAACCCTAGTCATAATTAGGTCAAAATAAATATCAGAGAAATGTTTAGAGAAAGATTTACTTAGAAATACATTTAAATGTTGTACAATCTGTTTCTTTTTAATAGCAAAGATCACTCTCAGAAATAAAACTCTCACTTTTGACGATTCAGCAATCCTCAAGCTGTATTTCGTCGTTTTTGACGATCATTTCCTATCAACATCACGTGACTTTTAACGAAACGTAAACTCTCAAATATTTAACGAAAGTTTTGCCTCAATCACGGTCAGATTAAATGCATTTTGAGAAAACAGTTGCTGTACCTCCTCAAATCCTGCGATTTTAGCAAGCAGATGTTTGCTTGTTTATGTTAGTCCTGTAATAATTTATTTTAAAACAGCACTTTTTAGTGCTTTTCAGAAAATACTGAAATATAGGTAGTTGTTGTTTCTTCATTAGTTACTTTTATAGCCGTTGGAATTTTTAGGAATGCTTATTATTTTTTCTTATTTATTTATTTATATATTGTTGTTCGTTATGTTTTAATTCGAAAAGAATAAATTTCCTGTGTTCTTCAAAACCATTCAAAAAGAAAATTTTATCAATAAAATTTCAAACTTCCAGGATATATATATATATATATATATATATATATATATATATATTTAAAAAGAAGTATATTCTGTTTTCAATCAAATTAAAAATAAACGTAATTGATTCCTCTCCCCTTTATAAACAGTAAAGTGTTAAAATCTTATCCACCTACTCAAAGTGATAAAATCTCACGCAATATGCACTTCACAATTCGTTATTTGTGAGCAACAAATTAACCAGACCATATTCCAATCATTCACTGATCAAAGAAAATTTCACTAGTAAATTATTTAATTAAGCCGTATTATAATTATTCATTGGCATGAGAAAACCATAATAATAAATTAGCCTTACTTCAAACTTTCTATGAAATTATAACAGCGCCTATAAAATTGCAATCTACCTTATAAAAATATAAACACGCAGTAGAATTCATTACACCAGTCTAAAAGCACATCTTTACAAGTCTCCAGTAGCGAGGATGGAAGAGCAACGGTCTCCCACACCAAAGGGCGCGGGTTCGAATCACGCCGAGGAAAGCGAGAAGTGATTTTTTTCTTCCTCCTGTGCAATAAATACTGGAGCTTCCAAACTGTTTGATAGATGGCGCCACCAGCCCTCTTTTGACGAAATTTATATCGTCAAGCAAGTGAAGAAAGTAATTTCATCAATTTGACGAAATGTTCGCTCGGAGCATTTCCCAGGAAACTGTTTCATCAAAAACAAAGAAAATTTCTTAAAATCTGAGTATTCATTTCTGAGAGTGATGTTTTTTCGAATTAACAACCAGTTATAATTCTCTAAATAATTTCTTTGAAGATCATTAATTTGTTTAGTGATAGATTTTTTGGAAACTACAACTGATGATGAACCCTTTCCTCGTTCATTACGTGTTGTTTTACCATTTAAATTATGATTAAGAGTAGGATAAATTGGAGAATAATCAATATTGTTATTTATAGATGTGAAGACTTTGACAGGTCTGTTAAATACTTCACTGTTAAGTCCATAAGGATAAATTGTGTTATAATATTTCATATATGATGATTCCATATAAAGACGTTCTGATTTATTTTTTAGAATTTGAAGGATTTCAATTGTCGTATTTTTAAATTGATGTTTATGAAAATGTTGAATTTCAGCTGTAGATTGTATATTTTTTGCTTTGTTATTATTAGAGTCTGAACGATGATGATTGATACGTTTATGAATTGGACCTGATGTTTCACCAATATATTTCATATTACATAAGTTGCACTTTATACTATAAATAACATTAAATGCTTTACAAAAACTTGAATAATTAGGATCTGAGACAATTTGTGTCTGAGAAGTGTATGGACATGTCTTGCACCGAGCATCATAACACTTACGAAAAAATAAAGGACGAGGGGGAGAGTATAAATGGTCGCTGGATGACGATTCAGGAACAACCCAATTATTGTTCCAGTTCCTGTACCGGGCACTACACTGCATAGATGCTAAGTGTTTGCCAGGATCGAGATGTGTACTAAGAACTGCCATATAAAAATTATGTTTGGAAAATGCAATAATTGCCATAAAAATAAGAAAATTTAATAATAATAATAAAAAAAATTAATTAAATTAGCCTTGATTAAATAATAAATCTTGAGTATAAAAAAATATATACAATATTTACAATAATAGAAGCAGAACGCAGAAACAATCTTCAAATTTTCCATAACCAAATAATGATAACCCTAATTTCGTAGACTAATAATAGCAAGAAACCACTTGACTTTTTGATAACAAATAAGTCAAAAAAGATCCGCATCTAACAACCAAATCCTAGAACAACTATAACCATGCAAAGACAACCAAAACGCTTTCCCAATTAACTTCTCAGATCAAAGTAATATGAATTTAAACTTCTAAAGCAAATTAACATTAAATCTATGAATAGAAATAATTATTGCTACCACATTGATGTATATATATAAAATGATTATCTCTTTAGAATTATGTAAAGCTATAGCAAAAATAGAAAATATATAGGACAATATCATACACTAACAACAAGAAAATTCAGATAAAATCATAACTAGAAAATTAAAAAACATTAAATAAATCTTTGCAATGATAGGAATGAAAAAAATAATGGAATTTTAGTTATTTATTTAATTCCTTCTTAGTATCATATGTTTGAATGTTAATAGGAGATACTAAACTTTCCTAGAAAAGAATATTAGAATTTAATTATTAAATATTAGAAATTATTTTCACCATTTAAATTATTAAATATAATATTAAATATTAAAAGATACTGACTCATATCTTCAATACTAAATAGAATTTTAGTTTTACCATGTGATATAATACCTCATAACGCTTTCATCTATAAAATAAAATAATTTTTGAAAAAATATATCATAACATGTTCTTCCACTAACCTCTTCAATTCTCTCTTCTATGAAATACAGGGTGTTTATAAAGTCCCGGACCCATTTTGATGTTTAATAACTCATAAAATAATAAAGATAGATTAAAATTAATAACATAAATGGTTAGATAGACTCAAAAAGTTTCATGACCCTTGTAAATGAACTTCCACGTGTGCCCCCTTCGTCGCACGGAGAATATCAAGTCGATAGTCAATTTCACGCCAGGTAGCGGCAAACATGTCGGCATCCACAGAGGCTATTGCGGTTGTAATTCTGGCTTTTAAGTCATCAATGTTCGACACAATGTTGAAAAACTTCGTATTTCCACAACTAGAAGAGCTTCAGCCACATGTCATTTTGCAACAAGATGGTGCTCCACTTCATTGGGGTACCATCGTTCGTACTTCTTTGAATGACCATTTTCCAGGAAGATGGATTGGGCGAGAAGGTCCAATTCCTTGGCCACGCAGATCACCTGATATAACGCCGCTGGACTTTTTCCTTTCGGGATTTGTAAAGGACAATGTTTACAGGAGGAGAGTGTCGAACATTGATGACTTAAGAGGCTACTTCAGTCAAACGAAAAGACCCGTTCGCCAATGCTAATCCTATGGAAGAAATTTATAAAGATATCTCGGTCGCATTTCAATATTTTCAAATAATTTCTTTTGCACTGAATAGTTGAGATCGATCTGTACAAAGGCCGTTGTTTACTTTTTCGATTTTGTTTACAGGTATTTCTTATGAGGACACTTTCATTTTCGGAACCGGTTTCGAAAGTAAAAGCATTCTCATAAAAAATATCTGCAATCAAAATCGAAAAAGTAAAAAACGGCCTGCATACAGATCGATCTCAACTGCTCAATGCAAAAGAAATCATTTAAAAATATTGAAATGCGACCGAGATATCTTTATAAATTTCTTCCATAGGATTAGCATTAGCGAATGCGTCTTTTCCTTTGACTGAAGTAGCCTCTTAAAAGCCAGAATTACAACCGCAATAGCCTCTGTGGATGCCAACATGCTTGCCGCTACCTGGCGTGAAATTGACTATCGACTTGATATTCTCCGTACGACGAAGGGGGCGGGGCACACTTGTAAGTTCATTGACAAGGGTCATGAAACTTTTTGAGTCTATCTAACCATTCATGTTATTCATTTTAATCTATCTTTATTATTTTATGAGTTATTAAACATCAAAATGAGTCCGGGACTTTATAAATATCCTGTATATATGTACCTTGGAACAAAAAGGGTCAATGTCCATTTTTCTCAAATGGCAGGAAACCCAATTTAAGTTTGAGGAATTATAACAATCTTGCTACGATTTCTATACTATTATTTTTCAAAGTTGTACCTTTCAATTCAGTAATGTTTTTCTCATTACAATTTAATGTTACATTGATTAAGTTTTTTGTTTACATTTTAAATTGGCCATTTTTAGATTAACAGTAAGTAACATTGGCCTCAACAAAATATTTTTTTTTTTTTTTTTTCAGTGATCTAATATTGGGAGGACTTCGGCCATTTTAACAATTACTTTATATCGCATCCTGAATTCATTCGTACATTTAACTCAAATTTCTCAATTTTGGACATTGGCCCTTTTTGTTCCAAGGTACAGATATAATGATACACCTCTAAAGAAAACAATTGTGAAGAAATATAAACTGTTAAAAAACTGCAGCAAACGGTCCAACTATTCCACCTTTTTCATAGGAAATGGGTACTTAAGGCTATTCTTAACTGCTCTGCTCAACAAGCGCAAAAGGTTCTGACATATTTGCAAATTCATTTTTTAACGGAAAGATATAAAATTGGAAAGCCTGGCCATGAAAGCGATTTGGAATTGAACTGTTTTTTCCATTTTTTGATCCATCCATTACCTATTGAGTTATAAGCAAGTTCGATCACGTGACAAACACGTTTTTCTCCCGCTCTTGAGTGCTCTTTCTCCTTCACGCGGAAATTCGATTCAAAACGCCCACTTTGACTGTATTTTCTGAAAGATCTATTGCGTTTGCAAAAAAATGAAAAAACAGCTCAATGACATAATTTCTGAACAACAACACCAGCTAATGCATTTTCGAACAAAAATAAATTAAAACTTATGTCAGAAAGTTGCCCTTTTGGATTTGAGAACACCCTTAACCGTAATTTATCTCTATTCTGGCCACCATGAATGCTTCATAATGATAAAAAGCTGTATTTTAGACATTTGCAGTTATTTTTAGGGATATAATGCTGATGAAATTTTAGAAATATTTGTGTAGCCTAAGGCGAAGCAACATTTAAGTGGGATTTGCAAAGGTTAAAAGCGGAAATTTCAGTCAAACTTTATTATAAACCACATTTCGGGTTCATAAAAGCTTTGTTAATCATATTTCGAGAACCGCTATAGTTTTGTACGAAGTTCCCCCTCTTTCCAATACAAAAATGTAGCATCATAAGTTATCATACTGAAACTTTCAGATTTCGATGGCTTCAGTCATATTTGGTTCTATTTGATAAATCCAGCTAGAATACTGTCTACTAGTTGCGAGTGAAGTAACTGAGGAGGTTGTCACAAGATGTCGGCTGCTTTTTCTAAATCGAGTCAACAATTTCTGAATACCGCCGGGGCAAACTTCCCACCAGTAAAATTGAATAGAAAATTTTGCCTTATTTAAGCGTCTTATTCGTGGAAATATTTTCTCACAAATATGGTAAAACTTCTAATTGTTTTTACTGATGTCAGTATGACTGGGAAAACTGTAAGCTTGTTTCACCGGTTATCACAATATGGCGGAAACGAAGCGTCTGACTACCACAAAAGTAAACTTACACCAGTAAAATTGAAAATATGTTTCTGCCATTATTTATGACTGAAATTTTCCCTTAATAAGGCCTCTAAATAGGGAGAAAATTTCTATATAAATTTACTGGTGGAAGTTTTCACGGGAGGTAATCAGCCCTTGCGAAAACGGTTACAGTCGAAACTTCACTATTTTAAGAATACAGTGAAACCTCCCTGTACGACCACCTCCATTAAGCGACCACCTCCCTGAACGACCATTTTTTCATGGAACGAAATTTATTCTCATAGTCTCAATACTCATTTTACCTCCATTCCGAGACCATCCCAGTTGAACTCCCTCCATGAGCAACCCATTTCTTTGAAGACAATGAAACAAATTCCGTTTTTTCCTGGTCGCTTCAAGAAGGTTTTATTAGAAAAATATTTCCGGAGAGCGCATTATTCATCAAACTTCTAAACCAAGTTTAGAATTGTTTTTATTCCGGTAACTTTTAAGTGTTTAAACCCCTTTGTGCCTTTTTAGGCAATGAATATAACTCTGAGGACAATTTAAGAATGACGGTCCATAAACTTCTCTGCCCTATTCTGTCAGGAAACTCTCAAAGAAATAGATAAATGAATGAAATTGTCATTATTTGTTCCCTTCCAAAAAAAAAAAAAAAAAAAAAAAAATGCATTTATTTTCTGAACTTTGAAATAAAAGTTATAAAAGATAAAACCGTAAAATCAAAGCAAATGTCAATGCATTAATTTTTTTTAACTCTGCAGTAATTAACTTATGTAATTAACTCTTGTTTTGATACTTAAATTTTCATAATTTCTCCTAATTTCTCCTAATGTGAAAAATAAATTTTAGTAACATTAATTGTTACCTTTTTTCGACAATTAAAATCGAGATTTAAACATGACCTCCATTAAGAGACCACCTCTCGGAGTGAACGTGGTCGTTTTAGGGAGGTTTTACTGTATATGTCAGTTCCTCTTTATTAATATAGTTCCATGTTAATAATAAGTAGAAGTAGATTGAGGATATGCTCACAAATGCTTTTAGGGGCGCCATTTGGGGGGGGGGGGGGGTTCTTTTCAGAAATGACACAAAATCGAAAATAACTTACACTGTAAAAAAAAATGACAAATGTTTTAAAACTAGCATTGTTTGCTATCTAAAGATTCTCTGAATCTCGAAAATAAATTGGTTTTTGAGGTTTCTAAGGATAAAGAGCGATTTTTGGCATCTTGGGTAACTCAGAAGATGCTATTGTATATTTTTGTTTGTGGTTATATGTATAGTATTTAGTTAGGCTAAGAAACATTTGTCATTTTTTTACAGTGTATATAAAAGACAATGTGTGTCCAGTTCACGGTTAAATTCTAATATTGCTGCATGATGCCATTTACAATATAATAAAAGATAAAACCAGAAAACTCCTGACATCAATAACTCACCGACAGACAGTACATGCGTTGAAGAACAACGAACAGAAACACCCAGTTAGTTCCCTTTACCATCATGCGCCCACCAAATGAGGAAAAAAAAACAAACTAAGCGGTACTTTTTTGAAGTGCTAAAAATATTTTTGGAGAGAGAATTTGAAAGAGAGGGACATATTGTTAATTTATTTACTTACTGGAAGAGTCCGTATTTTAACCGAGCAAAAACATAAAGTCGTCAAAGAGGCAATCGTGTAGAATGGCGCTTTTAAACTCTATAATGTTGTGTTTTACTGGCCATAAAATGGGAATCGCTAGCACTAGACGTGAGAAAAAGGTCGATTTCAGAAAATCCCTTTCAAGAAATAAAGTTTAAAAATAAAAGAAAGAAAGAAAGGAGAAGAAAATAGGAAAATATTTTCTAAATATATGTTTTTAAACTATTTTTTTCTTTTTTACTACTCAATAAACCAAATCTGTCTGACACATTCACAAATTTGCCTGAAAATTTCAGGTATGAACATTCATATGTGTAAGAATTGAACGATTATTTTATTATTTTCATATATATTCAAGCTATCTTGAGTTATAGAGGATTAGATATCAGATTATCATTATTATTACATCATTGTCTAATCCGAAAAATCGGCTCAAAACATCGAATTTGAACTTATAGAAGAGCAAGGAACGGTATTCGCTTCCTTAGAACTTGAATAACAAAATCTGCAAACTTTATGTTTTTACTAATAAAAATGGTTTCGTGAATGTATCACATAAAATGACTAATTAAGATTTGAGAAAGTATTGGTAAGTAATAAATGTTAGAAGCGTTATGTATTGAGTTTAGGAACTCTCCTATAGGGAAGGGGGGGGGGGGTCTCAACCAGGAACATCAAAATTCCCTCCCCGGAAGCTCAAAACTTTCTGACACAATTATGGACTCATTTTTAAACGTCAAGGTATAAAATTGACGTGCCTGATTCAGGAGTGAAGTTGACTCTGAAATGAGTTTTCCCTTTTTTGATAAATAAATTGCCTATTGAGTTTTAAGCGATTTTGATCACGTGACAAGACTTTTTCTCCCTTCTCTGACTCGTTTTTCAACTTTCGTCCGAAAATTCGGTTCAAAACGCCTACTTTGACAATATTTTCTAAAAAATCTCTTATGTTTACGAAAAAACGGAAAACGTTTTTCGATTACATAGCTTCTGAACAACAACATCTTGTCGAGATTATAAATTGTCTTATTTAGTGAATGATAAATAATTTAAGGGTGTATTCGAAAAAATGTTTTTCCACCCTCAACAGCTCGAAATTTTCTGGGACAATTTCAGACTCATTTTTAAAAGTAAAAACATGAAACTTGCTGAGGTGATTTTTGAAGAGATGTATATAAGAGGCCGTGTGATTTTATTTTTAGCTCAATTCATTAGAATTTGATTTTTAAACAATTATTTTCACAGTATGACCATTTTTTTCATTCTCAGATCTCCCGCTTCGGAAAATTCGGTTCAAAACGCCAAATTTAACAGTATTTTTTGCAATATTTTCTGGATTTATCAAAAAATCGACTAGCACGGCACATCATGTAGTTTCTAAATAAAAGAATTTGCCAGTTTGATGCGTTTGAGAGCAAAAATAAATTTAAAAATAAATCAGAAAATAAGCAGTTTGGATTGGAATACACCCTTAATGTAGGCGAAATTTCTAAATGTCACAAGTATTTAATGTTGATCAAAGTATGATATTTAATAAATGTTTTAATTTCACAATATAGTGATTCTTTCACATTCTTTGCACCAACTTAGATTCAGTGAGTTCCGACTCACCTGGGCCATAGTCGCAATGTGTTCTCAAAAGGGGAAACTAATACTTTCACGCCAAACATCAATTAATAACAATTAATAACAAATAGTTGTCAGTTAGTTGTAAAGAAGTTGTCGGACAATCTGCCAGTTTCATATACGTTTCTGAACAAAAATGAATTAAAACTTATGTCATAAAGTTGCCCATTTGGATTTGAGAACAGCCATAACGGTTTAGAAGTGCAATTTTAGACAAGGAATTTCACAATGTCCCCCTCCCCCTCAGACCTTCAGCAACCCCTCTCAGAGAAAAATGTCTGGATTCAACACTGAGAGATGTTTCTGCGATTTTCCAAATGCGATCTCTCACCTATAGCTTATTGAACTTATGCGTAAATCTGATTTTGCTAAAGTGATCTTTCCAACGTGTATTTTTGAAATAAATGTCGGTTTCTGAAGTTTCCTGCTCAAAACAACGCAAAAATTCTGATTCATTTTCTGACTCATTTTTAAACGTAAACGCCTAAAATGGGTAGCCCTAACTATTGAAGTGATTTTGAATCGAAATATATTTTCTATCTTTTGATAAATAAATTACTTATCGAGTTATAAGAGATTGTTATGCCACGTAACAACATGTTTTTCGCTTTTCCTGTGCTGGATCGTCGGGAATAACGGTTCAAAACGTCCACTTTGACAGTATTTTCTGAACGATCGTCCGCCTTTACCAAAAGAAAATGATGTAAAACGTCTTTCTATTACATAGTTTCTGAATAAGAACACCTGCCTATTTCATGCGTTTCCGAACAGAAATGTACCAGACAGTAGTTCCTTTGCATTTGAAAACAGCCGCAAGAAATTTTTCTAAATTTTCGACACGTGGCAGTGGTTTTTTCAAGTTTTCACATCATCAGAAGTGTGGCGCCCAGTTTTTCAATGATGTGTCAGACATTTATTATAGCATTGCATCACTGTTATTCTCAAAAGAGTAAACCGACAGCTCAGCTTTGAATAAGTGTCCAAAGGTTTGAAAAGTATAAATGTGTAAGCTGCATAGTTCCTATTGCTTCTTGGCTTCAAAAAGTGCCGCTATTCTTCCCCAAGCTTTTCAAGCGGCATTTTCAGTGGAAAGTAAATAACCCTTTGTGAATTGACCTTTGTCCGAAGCAGGTGAGTTAATAGATCGCCGTGGAAACCAGTGCAATTCTTCTGAGTAATGTTTCCGATAAGTAGTACAATGTGTCTGCACATTGTTGGTCAGGGTGTGACACCCGCTTTTTTTAATGGTCTTATCTCCTTTCATGTTCTCTCGTGTTCAGTAGTTGATTTTTTCCCCTTTACTAATAACCGATTTTCTTTTCTTTTTTGAGAGAAACATAAGATTTACTCTTTATTTAAGGTCCGGGACACATTTTCAAAAAAAAAATTTATTTATTGAGTTAAAATTTTGAATTTTTTTATGATGGTTAACCATATCATTTGTAAACAAAATCAAATGATAAAACTTCTCATAGCTTTTTTGAAAAAAATTTTAATTTAAAATTTATGAAAAAGTGGTATAACTTAAAATCGTTATAACTCGAAATATTATTTGTAGAATTTAAATTGTTTTTCATTTAAATAAACAGAAAAATATATTTTTTAATTTAGAGCCAGCATTTTAAAAAATATTAAATTAAAAAAAAAATTAAAAATATTTAACGAAAAAATTACAAAAAAAGTGGTGCAACTTAAAAAAAAAAAAAAAAAAAAAAAAAAAATCATATTTTCAAACGTAAATATTTTTTTCAAATATGCTGGCTCAAAAGTAAAGTTAAATAATTGAAAAAAGACATGGTCCGAGTTTCAACCCTGTATCTTTAACGGTTCTCGAGTTATAAGAATTTAAATATGAGAAATGGTGAAAAAACCCATCATGAAGAAAAACGCAATTTCACAAGAACTCGTTTCCTTGACAACCATAGCTTGAAAAGTAGATTTTGAAAACAAACCCAAACGAAAAAATTAATATTTCCTGTTCTAATTAAGATAGAAACATGATTTAAACATCATTTTAAGGGTGTATTCCAATCCAAACTGCTTATTTTCTGATTTATTTTTAAATTTATTTTTGCTCTCAAACGCATCAAACTGGCAAATTCTCTTATTTAGAAACTACATGATGTGCCGTGCTTGTCGATTTTTTGATAAATCCAGAAAATATTGCAAAAAATACAGTTAAATTTGGTGGCGTTTTGAACCGAATTTTCCGAAGCGGGAGATCTGGGAATGAAAAAAAATGGTCATACTGTGAAAATAATTGTTTAAAAATCAAATTCTAATTAATTGAGCTAAAAATAAAATCACACGGCCTCAACATCTCTTCAAAAATCACCTCAGCAAGTTTCATGTTTTTACTTTTAAAAATGAGTCTGAAATTGTCCCAGAAAATTTCGAGCTGTTGAGGGTGGAAAAACATTTTTTCGAATACAACCTTAAGCAGAAAACGTCAGAGAAATTTTTAATCCAATTAAAAAAAAATTGAAAATTTGAAGATTTTTGTGTCCCGGACCACCCTTAAGGGTGTTCTCAAATCCAAAAAGGCAACTTTCTGACGTAAGTTTTAATTTATTTTTGTTCGGAAATGCATGAAACTAGCAAGTGTTGTTGTTCAGAAACTATGTAATCGAGCTATTTTTTCCGTTTCTTTGCAAACACAATAGATCTGTCAGAAAATACTGTCAAAATTGGCATTTTGAACCGAACTTCCGAACGAAAGAAGAAAATCCAGTCAGTAAGGGGAGAAAAATGCCGTGTCACGTGATCAAAATCACTTATAACTCAATAGGTAATTGATTGATCAAAAAATGGAAAAAAAAGTTCCATTCCAAATCGCTTCCTTGGCCAGGCTTTCCAATTTTACATCTTTCCGCTAAAAAATGAATTTGTAAATGTGTCAAAACGTTTTGCGCTTGTTGAGCAGAGTAGTTAAGGGTGTTCTCAAATCCAAAAGGGCAATTTTCTGACAAAAGTTTCAATTTATTTTTGTTCGGAAATGCATGAAACTAGCAAATGATGTTGTTCAGAAACTATGTAGTCGAGCTATTTTTTCCGTTTTTTTGCAAACGCAATAGTTCTTTTTAAAAATAGTGTCAAAGTTGACGTTTTGAACCGAAGTTCCCGAAGAAAGCAGAAAAACCAGTCCGTGAAGGGCGAAAATCGTGTTTGTCACGTGATCAAAAACGCTTATAGGGAATTTATGGATAAAAAAGTAGAAAGAACAGTTCAATTCCGGACCGCTTCCGTGGCCAGGATTTCCAATTTTATATCTTTCCGCTAAAAAATGAATTTGTAAATGTGTCAAAACGTTTTCGCTTGTTGAGCAGAGCAGTTAAGAATAGCCTTAAGAACAGCCTTAAAAGATTTGCACAATATATCGTATATACTTGTGTATAAGTCGACTTCGAAGTCAATTCTTAAGGGTGTATTCCGATCCAAACTGCTTATTTTCTGATTCATTTTAAAATTCATTTTTGCTCTCAAACTCATCAAACTGGGAAATTCTCTTATTTAGAAACTATATAATGTGCCGTGCTTCTTAATTTTTTGATAAATGCAGAAAATACTGTAAAAAACACTGTCAAAGTGGGCGTTTTGAACCGAATTTTCCGAAGCGGGCGATCTGGGAATGAAAAAAATGGTCATACTGAGAAAATAATTGTTTAAAAATCAAATTCTAATTAATTGAGCTGAAAATGAAATCACACGGCATGTTAAACATGTCTTCAGAAATCACCTCAGCAAGTTTCATGTTTTTACTTTTAAAAATGAGTCTGAAAATGTATCAGAAAATTTCGAGCTGTTGAAGGTGGAAAAAATGTTTTTCCACCCTCAACAGCTTGAAATTTTCTGGGACAATTTCAGACTCATTTTTAAAAGTAAAAACATGAAACTTGCTGAGGTGATTTTTGAAGAGATGTATAAGAGGCCGTGTG
Organism: Maratus speciosus; assembly: GCA_963932465.1. Taxonomy (NCBI): domain Eukaryota; kingdom Metazoa; phylum Arthropoda; class Arachnida; order Araneae; family Salticidae; genus Maratus; species Maratus speciosus. Next base: position 604,907,145 of record OZ010788.1, on the reverse strand, counting down.
ATTTTATTTTTAGCTCAATTAATTAGAATTTGATTTTTAAACAATTATTTTCACAGTATGACCATTTTTTTCATTCCCAGATCTCCCGCTTCGGAAAATTCGGTTCAAAACGCCAAATTTAACAGTATTTTTTGCAATATTTTCTGGATTTATCAAAAAATCGACAAGCACGGCACATCATGTAGTTTCTAAATAAGAGAATTTGCCAGTTTGATGCGTTTGAGAGCAAAAATAAATTTAAAAATAAATCAGAAAATAAGCAGTTTGGATTGGAATACACCCTTAAGCAAAATTTTGAAAGACATTGAATTTTCGTGTATAAGTTGAACCACATTTCTGGCAATATGTTAAAAAATGATTTGTAATCGAGGATAAAAAAAAATTAATAAATTCTCATTAAATTATTTAAATTGTTTTACGTTTCTAATCAGACTTTTTTTTTTAATTCAACGTTTTAAAACTGTATAATTATATAAAACCAAAGAGGCTGAAACTGTTTTGAAACCTATTCACATCAATTCAATGATACTTAAAAAGAAAAAGTTCCATCAAAAATCTAGTCAAGCCTTATTTACAAAAGTAAACAACTTCTTTTTTCTTCTAAAAAATAGTGCTTCTTTGTATTGTAGGACTTTTAGGAGAGATATCTAGAAGCATTCTCAAGTTGAACTCTTTTTAAAAAGGGGATTAAAATGTTGAAAGGAATGCCCCTGTTTTGAAGGGAATTCTGCGAAAATGGGTGCAGAACAATTACAGGGACATTATTGTTGAGCTCTTTTTTATCAATCACAGAGAAATGACCATTGTCTGCCTTTAAATTTTGTCTAAAATTCTCCAAGTATGTACGGTAGTTTTATTTTTAGTATGAGTTTATGCACAGTCGTCGAAAAAAAGAAGTAAACTCTACTAAGACTAAGAAGTAGACTCCTACTAACTCTGCAACAAATTATTGTTAGCAGAAAGTTACTGGTACCAAACCATAGAAATAAAGTCTACGTTTAAATGATATATATATATTTGGCTTTTGGAGCCAACTACATATAAAAACGAACCCAAATTTTATATACATCATTTAAAAGCACACTTTATTTCCAATCGTTTAGTGCCAGTAACTTTCTTCTATTATAATTAGTTGCAGAGTTGGTAGGGGGTGCTTACTTTTTTTTCCATATCTGTACAATGTCACAGTTAAGGCTGTTCTCAACTGCTCTGCTCAACAAGCGCAAAAGCTTTTGAGACATTTACAAATTCATTTTTTAACGGAAAGATATAAAATTCGAAGGCCTGACTATGAAAGCGATTTCGAATCGAACTGTGTTTTCCATTTTTTGATCAATCAATTAACTATTGAGTTAGAAGCGATTTTGATCACGTGACAAAGAAGTTTTTCACCCTTGCTTGAGTGGTTATTCTTCTTTCACGCGTAAATTTGGTTCAAAATGCCCGCTTTGACACTATTTTCTGAAAGATCTATTGTGTTTGCATAAAAAAACGGAAAAAACAGTACGATTACAGAGTTTCTGAACAACAACACCTGCTAGTTTCATGCATTCCCGAACAAAAATAAATTAAAACTTATGTCATAAAATTGCCCTTTTGGATTTGAGAACAGTCTTAAATAGGCGGTTTGCAACACCATGTTCCATTGCAATTTTCGTTCTTCTTGATCTCCGATACTACCCTCTGAGTTTGTCGGATTAAGGCTGTTCTTAACTGTTCTGCTCAACAAGCGCAAAACGTTTTCACACATTTACAAATTCATTTTATAACGGAAAGATATAAAATTGGAAAGCCTGGCCATGGGAGCGATTTGGAATTGAACTGTGTTTTCCATTTTTGGATCCATCAATTACCTATAAGCCATTTTAATCATATGACAAATACGTTCTTAGCCCTTTCTTGACTCATTATTCTACTTTTGCGTGGAAATTCAGTTCAAAACGCCTATTTTGACACCATTTTCTGAAAGATGTATTGCGTTTGCAAAAGAAAGAAAAAAAAAAAAAAAAAAAAAAAACGGGAAAAAACAGCTTGATTATATAGTTTCTGAACGACGACTGCTAGTTTCATGCATTTCCGAACAAAAATAAATTAAAACTTATGTCATAAAGTTGCCCTTTTGGATTTGACAACACTGAATCTGAATACCCTGTTTTTGTGACGGGATTAGTAGGAGATGTTTAAATTGTCTACCCCCTTTTCCACGACTGTGTACTGTTACTGAACTCTGTATGTTTGCTTGTGGAACATACTCCTTGCCCTGCAGGTGAGATTTCCAACGAGGCGTTGAGAGATTCCGGAACCGTAAAATCCCGTTGCATTGCGAAATCGTAGAGAATACCAGGAAAAAAAGATCCGTGCGTAAACGCGCTTTGGCATCTTCCCTGATTTACGGCTCTCGGATTGCCAGCTCTTGTATACAAACGTTGGAGTTGCCCAACCGCTCTGGTGGTCTCTGTCTAGCTTGAAAAATCAAAGAGGAGAGGAAAAAATAATAATAACAAACTGTGAAAAGAACGAAGAAATAAACCACAGAACAGAGATGTTGCTACAAGGCAATGATTTTCTCTGATTTCTTTATTTATGCTAATTTTCCTACGCGAGCCAAATCCGAGCTAATATGTTCCTGCAGATTTGTACCAAGTTGGGCGGGCTCTTTCTCTCTTTTAATTAACAGTTTTTGCTACATTTCTTAAAGCTGTTCTCAACTGCTCTGCTCAACAAGCGCAAAACGTTTTGACACATTTACAAATTCATTTTTTAACGGAAAAGACGTAAAAGTGGAAGGCTTGACTAGGGAAGCGATTTGGAATCGAACTGTGTTTTCCATTTTTTGATCAATAAATTACCTATTGAGCTATAAGCGATTTTGATCACGTGACAAACACGTTTTTCGGCCTTTCTTGAGTGAGTATTTTACTTTCGCGCGGAAATTAGGTTCAAAACGTCTATTTTGACACTATTTTCTGAAAGATCTATTGCGTTAAAAAAAAAAAAAGGGAAAAAGCAGCTCGATTACATAGTTTCTGAACAACAACACCTGCTAGCTTCATGCATTTCCGACCAAAAATAAATTAAAACTTATGTCAAAAAGTTGCCCTTTTGGATTACACCTTATTATATTTTGATCACGTGACAAAGACGTTTTTCACCCTTCCTTGTGTGGATTTTCTTCTTTCGCGCAGAAATTTGGTTCAAAATGCCCACTTTGACACTGTTTTCTGAAAGATCTAAAAAAAAATAATAATAATAAAAAAAAAACAGGAAACACAGTTTGATTACATAGTTTCTGAACAACAACACCTGCTAGTTTACACGCATTTCCGAACAAAAAGAAATTAAAACTTATGTCATAAAGTTGCCCTTTTGGATTTGAGAACAGCATTAAGGTGATTTATAATATAAAAATCGATTTATAATGTCCAAATTATGTGGAAAAAAAAAAACCGCATAAATGAAAATTAGAAATTTATTTGAAGGGTATAAACAGAGCGTTCAATTTTTTATCATTCAGCCATATGAATGAATTGAAGTGTAATTTTAGAAACGCATAAATAATAATAAAACGTAAATGAAAAACGCATGCTTCTCTGTATTGTGATGTATTAATTAAGTCTGTTCTCAAATCCAAAGGTGCTACTTTCTGATACATTTCTGAATTCATTTTTGTTCGGAAACCCATGAAGCAGTCAGGTGTTCTTATTCAGAAACGATGAGATTAAACAGTGTTTTCATTTCTTAATACAAACAAAAGATATTTCAGAAAATACTGTCAAAGTTGGCATTATAAACTGAATTCCTGGACTCGACTGCACGAGGAAGAACCTAACGTCATGTGAGAAAAGTCAGTTATATTAAAAGTCAGTCCCAGCGACATGGTAAGTCATGGAAAATCTGGAAAGTCAAAGAATTTCAAAGTAGTCAGGGAAAGGTCAGAGAAATAAAAAAAATGTATATAAGAAAAAGTCAGGGAATTTACAAATATTATTTGAAAAGTCTGGGGGAAAAATGAAATAGATTTGGAAGGTTAAAATTTGTAATTATTTCTTTTTCAGAAAACTATTACTAGATGGCGTCCCTGAAAAATCTTTAAAAGAAACGAGTGCTAATTTCTCCTCAACAACACACATTTCCTCACAACAACATTGACACATTTACAAATTCATTTTTTAACGGAAATATATAAAATTGGAAAGTCTGGCCATGGAAGCGATTTGGAATGGAACTGTGTTTTCCATTTTTTGATCAATCAATTACCCATTGAGTTAGAAGCGATTTTGATCACGTGACAAACATGTTTTTCGCCCTTCCTTGAGGGGTTATTCTTCCTTCGCGCGAAAATTCGGTTCAAAACGCCTATTTTGAGACTGTTTTCTGAAAGATCTATTGCGTTTGCAAAAAAAAAAAAAAAAAAAAAAGTTCGACTACATAGTTTCTGGACAACAACACCTTCTAGTTTCATGCATTTTCGAACAAAAATAAATTAAAACTTATGTCATAAAGTAGCCCTTATGGATTTGAGAACACACTTAGGGCTGTTCTCAACTGCTCTGCTCAACAAACGCAAAACGTTTCGACATATTTACAAATTCATTTTTTAAGAGGCTACTTCAGTCAAATAAAAAGTCACATTCGCTAATGCTAATCCTATGGAAGAAATTTATAAAGATATCTCGGTCGCATTTCAATATTTTTAAATGATTTCTTTTGCATTTAATAGTTGAGATCGTTCTGTATGCAGGCCGTTTTTTACTTTTTTGATTTCGATTGCAGATATTTTTTATGAGGATGCTTTTACTTTCGAAACCGGTTCCGAAAATGTAAGTGTCCTTGTAAGAAATACGTCTAAACAAAATCGAAAAAGTAAACAACGGCCTTTGTACAGATCGATCTCAACTATTCAATGCAAAAGAAATCATTTAAAAATATTGAAATGCGAGAGCGATATCTTTATAAATTTCTTCCATAGGATTAGCATTAGCGAGCGGGTCCTTTCGCTTGACTGAAGTAGCCTCTTAACCGGAAAGATATAGAAATGGAAGCCTATATCTGTAGAAGCGATTTGAAATCGAACTGTGTTTCCATTTTTATCAATAAACTATCTATCTAGTTAGAAGCGATTTTGATCACGAGACATTTTTCAACCTTTCTTGAGTGGTTATTCTTCTTTCGGGCGGAAATTCAATTTAAAACGCCTGTTTTGACACTGTTTTCTGAAAGATCTATTGCGTTTCCAAAAAAAACAGAAAAAAACAGCTCGATTACATAGTTTCTGAACAACAACAACTAGTTTCATGCATCTCCCAACAAAAATAAATTAAAACTTATGTCATAAAGTTGCCCTTTTGGATTTGAGAACAGCCTTAATTGATCAATTACATGCATTCTCCGCACCGAGATTCTTCTATAATACTCTTGGTAAAGTGACAATTCTTTGTGCATTTCTTTCAATTAAGCGTGGCTATTTTTGCCCTTTATCTTAATTTTACTTACCTCCGAGATTATACTACTGGCCGACATATTAAGTAGAACCATGTGCTGGAGGGAATGACAGCACTGATTTGTCTGACGGCACTTATCTGAAGACATGTGCCTCCGGTTTTCTCTTCTTCTTGGTGTCAGTTGAGAACATTTGATGAATGAGACTGGCTCTGCGAAACGACAACGAGAAATCTTGGATGAGGGCCATTGCATGTAAAAATTTCCCTTTTTTTTCTGGAGATGTTATGTTATAGAGCAACCATCCAGTTTATATTTGTCTCAATACGATTATTGGTAGTGTCGTTCCAAGGGGAAAAGGAGCTGACGTCTGTGATTTTTTTGCGACACTCCCATGATGCACTTGTTTGGGACACTTGCGTTCCCCACGCAAGGTATGCAACTAAAGCATGGGAAGGTGTTTTCTATTATGTTAATTAATTGTTTAATATTTGTTTAATTCAGTGAAAAATAGCAAAGTACCCTTTATCTATCATTTAGGTAAGGAGAAACAAATTTCACTTGCCTTGTTCAATTTTTCGTACGGACTGGAAATTTTCTAACTGAGTTGATCGGGAATCAAACTCAAATCTTTTGCCTTAGGGGTGTATTCGAAAAGTATTTTTCCACCCGCTCAACAGTTCGAAATTTTCAGACTCATTTTTAAAAGGAAAAACATGAAACTTGCTGAGGGGATTTTTGAAGAGATGTATAAGAGGCCGTGTGATTTCATTTTTCGATCAATTAATTAGAATTTGATTTTTAAACAATTATTTTATCAGTATAACCATTTTTTTTTCATTCCCAAGATCTCCCGCTTCGGAAAATTCGGTTCAAAACGCCAACTTTGACAGCATTTTCTGCATTTATCAAAAAATGTATGTTAAATGTATGTTTAAATGCATGTTAAATTATGTATTTCTAAATAAGAAAATTTGCCAGTTTGATGCGTTTGAGAGCAAAAATGAATTAAAAAATAAATCAGAAAATAAGGACCTTGCCGAGCAGAGCAATTAAGAACAGCCTTAAGGCTGTTCTTAAATCCAAAGGATCTACTTTCTGACATATTTCTGAATTCATTTTTGTTCGGAAACTCATGAAATGGGCAGATATCCGTATTCAGAAATTATGTAATTGAATGGCGTTTTCTATTTTTTGGTAACCCTTTAAGGCCGGGCAGCTTTTTTAGTTTTTTTTTTAAAACAATAATATAACTGAAATTTGTAACTGATAATTCACTATCTGCTGATAAAATTCATATAATATAGTTTCTGTTAACCAGCACAATCACTCGATTCCGGCATTTATGGAATAGATGACTCAGGAAGATAGAATTTTAGTTATTGCCTAACCAGCACGATCGTGCGGGTCCGGTCTTAAAGGGATAAAGGCCGTATGATTTTTCAAAAAATACTGTCAAAGCGGACATTTGGAACGAAATTTCCGACGCGGCCGCACGAGAAAGGGGAAATAATTGTCGTCACTTGACCACAATCACTTATAACCCGATAAGTAATTTTTTAATCAAAAAACGGAAAATGCCCTTCGATTCCCAAATCGTTTTAATAGTCAGGCCTGCTAATTTTATTCCTTTACGCTTAAAAATGAGTTAGAATATAATATGTCTGAAAGTTTCATGTCTGTTGAGCAGCGAATTTGAGAACCGTCTTAGGCAAGGTCTCACTTACCTTGTTTATCAATCATTTTTCGATTTCAGAATGTTTATCAGTCCTTAAATAGATTTGGTTTCATGATTAATGTACTCATTACACAACACAAAAATTACTTGATCGAATTTCGAGCTATTTTCCTTCATAGATTTTTAGCATATCGCTAGACGTCTGTTACGCGATAGGGGTTTAGATCCAACACTAACAAGAGAGAAATTGCACTACACTTTTAAAAGTTAAAAGCTCAACAAAAATTTGGCCCAGCTTATATTCTGGTTAGGCTTTGATTTAGAATCATAAAACTACCCGAAAACGATATAAAAGTATTAGTTACAAAACCCGAATTGAAACCAAGACAAAAAAAAACTAGTATGTTGTGGCCATCACAAAACTTTCTTCTATATAAATCACGTCAATTGAATCCTTTAAATAGTACAAGAAATGACAACGATTTAGCACCAATTCGTATCAAAGTATATCTGAATTTGAAGTTGGATGAAAATTCGTGCATTAGTTCTTGAAATAGAGCTATAGCGGAAATTCTGAAAAAAAATGTAGCATAGCAGCGCCACCTGTTGAACGATTTACACCAAAAGTAAACAGCACTAAACGATATCAAGGTTTATCTGAATCTGAAGTTTGTTGAAAATCCAAGCATTAGTTCTTGAGATAAAGCTATTGCGGAAATCGCAAAAAATACAGCATAGCAGCGCCACCTGTTGAGCGATTTACACCAAAAATTAAACAGCACTAATTTATACGTCAATTCATGTCAAGGACTAACTAAATCTGAAGTTTGATGAAAATCCGTGCAATAGTTCTTAAGATACAGCTCTTGTGGAAATCGTGAAAAATGCAGCACAGCAGCACAACCTGTTGGGCGATTTACACCAAAAATTAAACAGCACTAATTTATATATCAGGGACTAACTGAATCTGAAGTTTGATGAAAATCTGTGCATTTTTTCTTGAGTTAGAGCTATTGCAATAATCGTGAACAATGCAGCATACCAGAGCCACCTGTTGGGCGATTTTCACAAAAAAGTAATCAGCACCAAACTATATCTTGGACTAGCTGAATCTGAAGTTTTATGAAAATCCGTGCAGCAGTATCTCTTGAGATATAGCTATTGCAGAAATCGTGAAAAATGCCGCATAGTAGCGCCACCTGTTGGGCGATTTTCACCAAAAACTAATCAGGTCCAGTTTATATCAAGGTCTAACTAAATATGAAGTTTTGTGAAATTTCGTGCATTAGTTCTTGAGATAGAGCGCCCACAAAATTTTTGTCACATACAGACTCACAGACAGAGTGACAGAGAAACTCACAGCCAGACATTTTCTAAAAACCATCAAATCGTGTTCTGGGCATTCTAAAGCGTATAAATCCGTCGAAAACCGGAAGTCGAAATTTTTCACGAATCCAATACTTTCTTCTTGTAAAGATAGAAGAAAGTAAAAAAAGACGTCTATACGAACCCTATACATTTCAACCCGAACTGAAAGTAAATAAATCCACATTTTAGCACAAGTAAGGAAAAATCTACAATTATATCGCGAATATTTATATCTAATATTTATAATATATTTATCGCTTATATCCAAATTTTATCTTTTTGTATAAAAATGAACACACTACATATATTCTAATTGATAGCTTTTTTAACATTTGAAAAATCCACCCGTACCTCAAAAGGGACAAAACACGACCCACAACGAAAACAAATTAGCGTCAACCCGACTCGACCCCAACGGTGGGGTGGATTAGAGGTCTGCACGGGCCGACATTTCCAGGCCCGGGCCCGGCCCGGCCCGATACAAAAATTAAAAGTTCGGCCCGGGCCCGGCCCGATAAAAAAATTTAAAGTTCGGCCCGAGCCCGGCCCGGCCCGGAAAAAAGTTAAAATCTCGGCCCGGGCCCGGCCGAGATTTTAATTTTTTTTATAGAAGTGCAGCAGGCTACGATATTTATTTTTATAATGAATCTCTATTTCTTGTATGTAAATGTTTCAGTTATCATTAATATTGTTAATTCATATTGCATGTATAGAAGTGATAAAAATCGGAAAAATGCTATACAGTAAAATCTTCTAAGATGAAATTGCATAGAAAAGAAAAAAAAATGCGTTATAGACAAGTTCCCTTCTTAGCAAGTGTAAATGTATTATATATTCTTTTCTTGCTTATTAGTATATTAATTTTGCATGGATCAACACGTTTTTCAGTTTAAAACAGGGTTCCGTCATAGGCAGGTTCCTTTTCACACATTTTACTGTATTTTAATAAATGTAAAAATCTACTATTCTTTAAAAATAATAAATTTTAATGTTTAATTGTAGAATAATGTCGGCTCAAAAATGTACGCATTTTTCGCAACAATTTTTGGGCCAGGCCTAATTTAACTGACCTTTAAGTGTACCAGGCCACGCTGAGACAATGATTTTCATACGGGCTGGCTCAAAACTAGGACTGAAAATTTTGGGCCATGAAGACTAGGAATGAAACCAGGCCCGGCTCTGTACAGAAAAATTAAGTTAGGCCCGGCCCGGCCCGGCCCGAGCCTTCAGAAAAAAGTATGGCCCGAGTGCCGTGAATGAAAATCGGCCCGAGCCCGGCCCGTGCAGATCTCTAGGGTGGATAGTGTTCGGGTAAAGTCGGGCTACCCGACCCGATGCAGGACTGTAGTTGTAAGTGCATGTGTCCCCTACAGTTTCAACGTTTCTTTTCTCGGAGATCATTAGGGGCTATACGTATACAGGGTGTACATAAATGACTATCCCAACTTTACAGGGCTATTAAAAGGGGGGGGGGGGAGTACAACCTTGTTGCTCACCGGAAAAAAGTAAAATAATAATAACAGTTGAAAGTTTAAATTCAACGCAGTCTTAAGTGCTTAAGGGGACTCTTCACTCACTTGAAAACACCCGCTCCGTAATGTTAATCCTATGGGCAGGTTGTTTTCGATTTTCTCGCTTAAATTTGAATATTTTTAAACGATTTCTTTTTTTTTTCTTTTTTTTTTTTTTTTTTTTTTTTTTTTTTGCATAAGGTAGCTGAGGTTGATCTTCAATATGGCTGTTTTGTACTTTTTCGATTTCGATTGCAGAATTTTTAATAAAGGTACTTTCACTTTCAAAACCGATATTAAAAAGGTGCGGTGTAGAGAAGAATCTCGACTATCCAATGCAAAAAATAAATAAATAAATTAACTAAATAAATAAAAATAAATTAAAACTATATTTAAAAATGTCGAAATGCAAACGAGATATTAGAAAAATCCCTCCCCATAGGATTAGCATTAGCTCGTGAGTGCCTTCGCTGGAAGCTTGCATTTCACTACTTTTGAATATATTATTTTTAAATTAATATACTAATTATTTAAAAGTGGGTCCTGTCCCACACTTGCATCCCTTACTCAGCATGTCCGGTGTGATTTTTTGAATGGGCTGCAGATATGCCTGTCCTAAAGTCGTCTATAAGTCAGTTGGTAGCGCGGTGGAACAAACACCTGACCTTTGATGAGGCCCCACAAAAAATATCATACTGAGAAAAGTGGAGTATGAGTTATCGTACCGTCTCGATATCGTTCGTGTTTCTGAAGGGGCTGCGATAACTGTGTTGAATTTAAACTTTCAACTGTTATTTTTCATTTCCAATGAACAACAAGGTTGTACTTATTATTATTTTTTTTTTTAAATAGCCATTTAAAGTTGGGATATTCATTTGCTTACATCCTGTATAATTCTATCAACTTTTTGATAATTTTTGACCCCACTCCCCCTTACGTTATCATTCCTCGAAACACCCCGCCCCTCCCACTCGTCTTAATAATAACGTTATCATTGTCTAAAAATTATTATTTATTTTTAATTTTTATTTACACTTTCTTTTTATACGTTTGCAGTGGCATATAGGATATGGTTATACATTTATTATTTCCATACTTTACTGATTTAAATGAAGAGAGGAAGTCAATAAAATATCGCTATAGCGTATCTTATGGAAGAAACGCCGCGGCGTTTACGAGTTTAAAAGTTAATTTCTTTCCAAGTGCAGCGTTTACGCCATGTGCGGCGTTTACGATGCTTTTTAAATACCAACTGAGTTTCCTTAATTTAAAAATTCATAAAAATATTTAAAATCGGATTTAAATATTTTAAATAAAACTTCAGACATCTTAAGATATTAAAAACGAAGCATCCTACACTGCTCAGAAAACTTTGATTAAAGTTTGGTCAATGTGAGGCTGTCAACAAAACTAGCGTTCCGACGGATGCGGCGTTTACAACGGGTGCGGCGATTACGATATTTTTAAGTTTATTCAGGCCAATTTGAGGAGTGCGGCGTTTCTTCCACGTAAAATACGGTATACATGGAAATAACTTCATATCAAATAACACCTAAAAGAGATAATTACACTGTTTGAGAGTATTTAATAATAACTTTTTATTCTGTTAATTCATTCAACAATAAGATTGTCTGTTTGCTATTCTAAGAAGAAACATTGTCTTCTCCCTATTCATTGTCTTCCCCCTTGAAGGGGAAGGGGAAAAGCTGTACTCCTTATCAATAAAACAAGTGGACAAAATTCGTTCGCTTTTCTTTAAGGGTGTTCTTAAATCCAAAAGGGCAACTTTATGACATAAGTTTTAATTTATTTTTGTTGGGAAATGCATGAAACTACCAATTGTTGTTGTTCAGAAACAGAATAAATAGATAAATAGAAAAAATCATTTAAAAATATTTAAATGCAAGCGAGCTACCTTAAGGGTGTTCTCAAATACAAAAGCGCAACTTTCTGACATAAGTTTTAAGGGTGTATTCGAAAAAATGTTTTTCCACCCTCAACAGCTCGAAATTTTCTGGGACAATTTCAGACTCATTTTTAAAAGTAAACACATGAAACTTGCTGAGGTGATTTCTGAAGAGATGTATAAGAGGCCGTGTGATTTTATTTTTAGCTCAATTAATTAGAATTTGATTTTTAAACAATTATTTTCACAGTATGACCATTTTTTTCATTCCCAGATCTCCCGCTTCGGAAAATTCGGTTCAAAACGCCAAATTTAACAGTATTTTTTGCAATATTTTCTGGATTTATCAAAAAATCGACAAGCACGGCACATCATGTAGTTTCTAAATAAGAGAATTTGCCAGTTTGATGCGTTTGAGAGCAAAAATAAATTTAAAAATAAATCAGAAAATAAGCTGTTTGGATTGGAATACACCCTTAATTTATTTTTATTCGGAAATTCATGAAACTAGCAGGTGCTGTTGTTCAGAAACTATGTAATCGAGCTATTTTTCCCGTTTTTTTTTGCAAACGCAATAGATCTTTCAGAAAATCGTGCCAAAGTTCACGTTTTGAGCCGAAGTTCCCGAAGAAAGCAGAAAAACCAGTCCGTGAAGGGCGAAAATCGTGTTTGTCACGTGATGAAAAACGTTTATAACTGAGTAGGTAATTTATTGATCAAAAAATGGAAAACACAGTTCAATTCCAAATCGCTTCCATGGCCAGGCTTTCTAATTTTATATCTTTCCGCTAAAAAATGAATTTGTAAATGTGTCAAAACGTTTTGCGCTTGTTCAGCAGAGCAGTTAAGATCAAACTTAAAAAATTTCTTCCATAGGATTAACATTAGCGAACGAGTGTTTTAGCGTGAGTGAAGTAGCCTCTTAACTCTTCCAGGCGCAGAAAAATTCTGTTCGAAAATGATGAAATGATTGTCTGACACCAGAATTTACCAGCGAAGTTCTTAAAGAATAACAAATTGTTTTTCTAAACTTTCATTATAAAAGCAAAATTTCATTAAAATTTTCTTGGTGCCATTTGGCAGTTTGGAGTTAAAATTAGGTAGTCACACAGTGTGACCACCGCCCTTGGAAGGGTTAAATCGCTGGAAAATAAATAAAGACAAAACAAATAAATAAAAGTGAAATGAAAATTAGAGGTGCATATCACCCTATCAATACAGTGAAACCTCCCTGTGCGACCACCTCCCTGAACGACCATTTTTTCATGGAACGAAATTTATTCCCATAGGCTCAATACTAATTTTACCTCCATTCAGAGACCATCCCTGTTGAACTCCCGCCATGAGCGACCCATTTCTTTGAAGATAATGAAACAAATTCCGTTTTTTCCTGGTCGCTTCAAGAAGGTTTTATTAGAAAAATAATTCCGGAGAGCGCATTATTCACCAAACTTCTAAACTAAGTTTAGAATTTGCATTTATTCCGGTAACTTTTAAGTGTTTAAACCCCTTTGTGACTTTTTAGGCAATGAATATAACTTTGAGGACAATTTAAGAATGACGGTCCATAAACTTCCCTGCCCTATTCTGTCAGGAAACTCTCACAGAAATAGATAAATGAATGAAATTGTCATTATTTGTTCCCTTCCCCCCCCCCCCCAAAAAAGCATTTATTTACTGAAGTTCGAAATAAAAGTTATAAAAGATAAAACTGTAAAATCAAAGCAAACGTCAATGCATATTCATTTTTTAAACTCTGCAGTAATTAACTTATGTAATTAACTCTCGTTTTGATACTTAAATTTTCATATTTTTCCTAACTGCAGTAATTAACTTATGTAATTAACTCTTGTTTTGATACTTAAATTTTCATATTTTTCCTAACTGCAGTAATTAACTTATGTAATTAACTCTCGTTTTGATACTTAAATTTTCATATTTTTTCCTAACTGCAGTAATTAACTTATGTAATTAACTCTCGTTTTGATACTTAAATTTTCATATTTTTCCTAACTGCAGTAATTAACTTATGTAATTAACTCTCGTTTTGATACTTAAATTTTCATATTTTTCCTAACTGCAGTAATTAACTTATGTAATTAACTCTCGTTTTGATACTTAAATTTTCATATTTTTTCCTAACTGCAGTAATTAACTTATGTAATTAACTCTTGTTTTGATACTTAAATTTTCATATTTTTTCCTAACTGCAGTAATTAACTTATGTAATTAACTCTTGTTTTGATACTTAAATTTTCATATTTTTTCCTAACTACAGTAATTAACTTATGTAATTAACTCTTGTTTTGATACTTAAATTTTCATATTTTTTCCTAACTACAGTAATTAACTTATGTAATTAACTCTTGTTTTGATACTTAAATTTTCATATTTTTTCCTAACTACAGTAATTAACTTATGTAATTAACTCTCGTTTTGATACTTAAATTTTCATATTTTTTCCTAACTGCAGTAATTAACTTATGTAATTAACTCTCGTTTTGATACTTAAATTTTCATATTTTTCCTAACTGCAGTAATTAACTTATGTAATTAACTCTCGTTTTGATACTTAAATTTTCATATTTTTCCTAACTGCAGTAATTAACTTATGTAATTAACTCTCGTTTTGATACTTAAATTTTCATATTTTTTCCTAACTGCAGTAATTAACTTATGTAATTAACTCTTGTTTTGATACTTAAATTTTCATATTTTTTCCTAACTGCAGTAATTAACTTATGTAATTAACTCTTGTTTTGATACTTAAATTTTCATATTTTTTCCTAACTACAGTAATTAACTTATGTAATTAACTCTTGTTTTGATACTTAAATTTTCATATTTTTTCCTAACTACAGTAATTAACTTATGTAATTAACTCTTGTTTTGATACTTAAATTTTCATATTTTTTCCTAATGTGAAAAATAAATTTTAGTAAAATTGTTACCCTTTTTCAACAATTAAAATCGAGATTTAAACATGACCTGCATTAAGAGCTCTCGGAGCGACCCATTTTTATTGGAACGGAACGTGGTCGCTTTAGGGAGGTTTTACTGTACTTTCATCTGAAATACAGGAATATAGACGCAACGGAGATGTAACAGGGATATAACACTTTACATGTTTAACTAATGGCAAAATTATGTGCAGATCTTATTCTATCAGGTGTTATGAATTGCGCACGTCAGCTTCATGTCACATTGGCTAAGGATAGAGATGGATTAGCTATATGCATCGCACCGATGGCGGATGTTGATCTAACCAGGAGAAAAAAAAAAAAAAAAAAAAAAAAAAAGAAGGAGACTGTGCTGATCTGTTCAAACATCAGCCCCCTTTCTTCTTGGCTTTTATTTCTTGAAGAAGTTATGTTTGCTTTAACCCCTGCGGATCCAACAAAATCCCGCTGTTTGTTGCTCTTTGGTCTGCATGCCCTGTATACCAAAAGCAAAACTTTCGGAGAACGGAGATTTTTTTTAGCAGAAAGTAAAGTGCTTGCTTCTCTTTTATAAGTTTATTTATTTAAACACTTTTTAAGTTGGGTGGCGGTAGAAATCGGTAGAAAAGCACTGTGCAGGCAAGGATTTTTTTTCTTTTTTCAATCGTGCGCGTAAAATGAAGTACGGTTTTAATTATGGTATGTTAACCGAATCAAGATGAATAAAAAGGCTACTTTTCTCGTGGGCTTTTTAATTAAAACGGAATAAAGGAAAATGCCGCGCTGGTTTCAAATTCAAAATCGCTACTTTATTTCTGACTAGTGTTACCAGGTGTTCCGCATAAATAGGGTCTCCAAATGCTCTGGACACCAGTATTTTAAAGTACCGTATATACTCGTGTATAAAGTCGAAGAATTTTAGACAAAATTTGGAAATAAAAAATGGGGGGGGGGGGTCAACTTATACTCGAAAAAAAAAAAAAAAACCCCGCAGATAATCAACGGATGGGTACAGGATGGCGGATAAAAGCGGACAATGGTCATTTCCCTGTAATTGACCAAAAACGCTCAACAATAATGTCCCTGTAATTGTTCTGCACCCATTTTTTTTTTTTTTTTTTGGCACAGCATTCTCTTCAATACTGGAGCATTCCTTCCAACATTTTAATTCCCTTTAAAAAGAGTTCAATATGAGAATGCTTTTAGATATCTCTTCTAAAAATCCTACAGTACAAAGAAATACTATATTTTAGCAGTCTAAGAAGCTGTTTGCCCTTGTAAATAAGGCTTGAATAGATTTTTTTTTTTTTTTTTTTTTTTTTTTTTTTTTTTTAAGTATCAATGAATTGATGTAAACAGGTTTCAAAATAGTTTATGTTTCTTCGGCGTTACATAATTATACAAGTTTTAAAACGTTGAATTTAAAAAAAAAAAAAGTCTGATTAGAAACGTAAAAAAGTTTACTAATTTAATAAAAATTTATTTTTTTTTTTTTTTTTATGTTCGATTACAAATCATTTTTCAACATATTACTACCAGAAATGTGGTTCGACTTATACACGAAAATTCATTTTTTTTTTTCAAAATTTTGCTTTAGAATTGGGGGTTCGACTTATACACCAGTATTTTAAAGTAATTTTCTTCGTCATCTAATGTAAGAATTATCTGCGATTAAAGATGGCGAAATAAACTATAAGAAATTAGTGTTGTCCAGAACATTTGGAGGGCTGATTTATGCGGAACACCTGGCAACACTATTTCTGACACATTTTCAAATTC
This sequence comes from Maratus speciosus, assembly GCA_963932465.1. Taxonomy (NCBI): domain Eukaryota; kingdom Metazoa; phylum Arthropoda; class Arachnida; order Araneae; family Salticidae; genus Maratus; species Maratus speciosus. Next base: position 604,890,525 of record OZ010788.1, on the reverse strand, counting down.
ATTTTTTCTCGTATTAAATTAGAAAATTCAGAAACTATGTAATTGAACAGCTCTATCATTTTTTGGTAGAAGCAGAAGATTTTATAAAAAAATCCTGTCAAAATTGGCGTTTTGAACCGATTTTCGAGGCACCGACAGGGCGGGAAATATATATATAGTGAAACCCCGATTTAATGTTATTAAAGGGACCATAAAGAAATAACGCTAAATGCGGGAAAACGTTAAATCGGGGTAAAACGAAAACAAAACTCTGACCTTAAAATAAAGACTAATTTACGTAAAATGCGTTTCATTTCTTAATTTACAATGATTTAGACATCAGGTTTCTAAATTATGTTTTAAAAAAGTATTTTATTTTACTTTGCGTCGTGTTTTTAGCAACTACATCACAAATCGCTTTCTCAGCGTAAATGAGTTTGTGTAAGCTTTTCTTTTGGTATTCAGTATTTCAAAAAAATACTTTCAGTGTTATGAAAGTTCTAATCGCTTCCAATTTTCAAATTCCTTAAACCGTGACGATTTCAGGTTTTTTCTTTTTTTAGCCTGTTTTTTACAATTTTTTACAATTTTGTTCCATTAAATTTACTTACTGTAAAGTTGTTTACAAATTTGAATACGGAATTCAAATTAAACATATTAATTGTATTTTTTTTTTTTTTTTTTTTTTTTTTTTTTTTGCTATTGCGATAATTTTTAATTTTACAAGTAAAGAAAATCGCTTTCTTTTTGACGCCGTACAATCTAAAGCTAATGAAAAATCTCTAACGAATGCTATCAGCTCCGTTATAGGTAACCTTGTGTTGTAGTACAGAAAGCGCCATCGAATAAAATAAAAGGGTGCGGGTGAAAAAAGTCCTTCCGGCCAGTGCCGGGAGGAAGAGGTAGCTTTCATAATCCTTATTTAAAAAAATCCAACTTATATCATGCAAACACACGAATCTCAATTTAGTGGAAACCGAATATAGGAGATTCAATACTAATTTTTATCAATATAATGAATGAGAATTTCGCGAAATTAGTCAGCTTTATCCAAGCTGCTTTTCTTTAAAGTAACTTACATTTGACTGCCAAATTCGGCAATTTCTTAAAGTGCCTGTCATTTTAAGACAACATGGTGGATGAGGCTAAGCAGTGAACTTGGTCGAGACCTTAGTAATTGCTGTGCACATGCTCACTCACATCGGAATCGGTTAATATATAGGAGTGCTGTCGCATGCAAAAAATCAGATTTTTCAAAATGTCACCCACAATAGAAATTGAAACTGCTATATCTGAGCCATTTTTTAAGGTAAAGACAAACAAAAAATGCTCCTGAATCCTTATATCAAGATCAAATACTTAAGAAAGAAACCTTTTTCAATTTCTAATTTTTTTGCACCTCAATTTAAATATATATATAATTTTAATTTAATGGCCGCCATTTTGAAACAAGATAGCTGATGAATCTGGCCAGCGAACTTGGTCGAGGTGTTGATGTATACTATCCACATGCCTTCTTACATCGAAATAGGCGAATACGTGTGTTATCGCGTGACAAATACAAGATCGTTTCAAAATGTTAGCCATGCTAGAAATTCAAAGTGCTATAAATCAACCATTTTTTAAGATATCAACAAAAGAACAAATTTTCAGAAACAAAAACTGCTCCGGAATCTTTGTATCAAGGCCAAACACATAAAAAAAATCTTTTTCATTTTCCAATTTTTTAATACCTCATTTTGAATTTTAAATTTAATTTTTTTAAAATGGCAACCCTTTTGAAACAAGATGGCGAATGAAGCTGGCCAACGAACTTGGTCGAGACATTGGTATGTACTATGTACAGACCAAGTTACATCCAAATAGGTTCATAAATACGCCTGTTATCGCGTGACAAAAATCAGGTCGTTTTAAAAAGTCAGCCACAAGAGAAATTCAAAATGCTATAACTCAGCCATTTTTTAAGATATAGACGAAACAAAAACTGCTCCGAAATCTTTGTATAAAGGTCAAATACATAAGAAAAAAATATTTTTCCATTTTCAATTTTTTGGTACCACATTTCAAATTTTAAATTTTTAAAAAAAATTTAAATGGCCGCCATTTTGAAAGAAAATGGCGGATGAAGCTGGCCAACGAACTCGGTCGAGAGATTGGTATGTACAATGTACACACCGAATTACATCCAAATCGGTTCATAAATACGCCTTTTATCGCGTGACAAAATTCAGGACGTTTCAAAATGTCAGCCACGCTAGAAATTCAAAATGCTATAACTCAGCCATTTTTTAAGATATAGACGAAACAAAAACTGCTCCGGAATCTTTGTATAAAGGTCAAATACATAAGAAAAAAATATTTTTCCATTTTTAATTTTTTGGTACCACATTTCAAGTTTTAAATTTTTTTTAAATTTTTAAATGGCCGCCATTTTGAAACAAAACGGCGGATGAAGCTGGCCAACGAACTCGGTCGAGACATTGGTATGTACTATGTACACACCGAATTACATCGAAATCGGTTCATAATTACGGGAGTTACAGTGTGACATAGGTCAGATATATATATATATATATATATATATATATATATATATATATATATATATCAATTTTGAACGGAGGGTGGTTTCGGGGTCTGGGGGTCATGATCGATGAAAATATACCAAAATTTTTTGAAATCGCTTTCCTCCGAACGGCTGCAATAGGTAGCTTTTTTGTAAAGAAAGCTACCTAAAAAGGAGGGCTTTTGAATATTGCACCTGCAGTTATGGTAAGAAAGGGTGAAAAGAAAAAGAGAGAGAGATTCCGAATTTTGAACGTTTTGATACGAGAGTTTTATTTTTATTTATTTATTTTTCACAAATTCTGACTATTTTAGAAAAATTTCATTGAGGTTTTAACGCTAAAAAAAATCCCGTTAAATGCGGGAAATAATTCAAAATGATAACGTTAAATCCGGGATTTTTTAACATTACAAGTATAGGAAATTAATTGGGACTAGCTAAAAATGACGTTATATGCGGGAAATCGTTAAATACGGGTTCGGTTAAATCGGGTTTCACTGTATATATATAATCTTGTCATAAGACAGCAATAACTATCACTCAAGATATGATATATTTATTAAAAAAAAAAAAAAAATCCAATCCTAAATTGCTTAAGGGTGTATTCCGATCCAAACTGCTTATTTTCTGATTCATTTTAAAATTGATTTTTGCTCTCAAACGCATCAAACTTGGAAATTCTCTTATTTAGAAACTATATAATGTGTCGTGCTTCTTAATTTTTTGATAAATGCAGAAAATACTGTAAAAAACGCTGTCAAAGTGGGCGTTTTGAACCGAATTTTCCGAAGCGGGCGATCTGGGAATGAAAAAAATGGTCATACTGAGAAAATAATTGTTTAAAAATCAAATTCTAATTAATTGAGCTGAAAATGAAATCACACGGCATGTTAAACATGTCTTCAGAAATCAACCCAGCAAGTTTCATGTTTTTACTTTTAAAAATGAGTCTGAAAATGTATCAGAAAATTTCGAGCTGTTGAAGGTGGAATAATATTTTTTCGAATACACCCTTAAATAGTCATGCACCAGGCCCTGACTATCGCACGGATACCCGGGACCCATGCCCTGACCACGAAATTTCTGCACTGTTAAAAATAAAGTGCGATGTTTCACCACGAAAATGGTTAAAAGTCGCTGAAATTTAGCTGCAACCAAGATATAGGTGATAAGTTTCACCAGTTTATTGGTGCTTTCATAAATACCATTATATTAGTGAAATGTTAAACCATGATTCAGGTTTTTTATAAATCCAATTTTCTGGTGAAAGGTTGAACCATAAATCAGGATTTTTTTAATCCAATTTTATAGTGAAAGGTTGAACCATAAATCAGGGTTTTTTTTAAATCCAATTTTCTGGTAAAAGTTTGAACCATAATTCAGTTTTTTTTAAATCGAATTTTCTGGCAAAAGGTTGAACCACAAATCAGGATTGTTTTTAAATCCAATTTTCTGGTGAAAGGTTTAACCATGATTCAGAGTTTTTTTAAATAACATTTTCTGGTGAAATGTTAAATCATAATTCAAGGTTTTCTCTATTCCAATTTTGGTTGAACCACGATTCAGGATTTTCTCTCATCTTTATGAGGAAAGGTTACACCGGATTGTAGTTTTCTTTTTTTTCCCCCTCACTTTGGTTTTTAATTTATCATTTTATTGTATAATAAACAAAATTTCAGATTATGCGAGATTATATTGCAGTAGGGAAAGCATAGATATATATTTTTTCATTAAACCGAACATTATTAAATTTTTAATTATTGATTCGATTGTCTTTGAAACATATTTAAAAAACAGATGTAAACCAGTTTGATCTAATTTGATTTCACAAAGTAACTGCATTTTTTTTTTCTTCTCACAAATATTACCATTCTGTCATTGTACTTTTTGGAATATTTCTCTGCACTCACTTACACTTAGTCCATTTAGTGCTTGCTTATTCACAAAAAAATATTAAAAAAATAATAATAATTTTCTTAGATTTAAATGCATACCCAGTTTTTATTATATTTTAATTTAAACAATGGCTGAATGAATTTCTTCAACCAATATTAATTTTTGCACAGGTTTAAAAAAGTTTTTTCCACAATGCAGTTAGCTGCTGCTTTCATGATCTGTAATTGTTTTTTTGTTTTTTTTTTTTAATTGTTGTGAATCTATAGATGGGCGATTCCATGGAGAGTTTCACACACATAACGCAGGCTTTAATTTGCATTTATTCAATTATTTATTAAATTTTAATGTTAATTCTGATTTTAAGTGGTATGGTAAATAAGTTATTGATATATTTTTAAATTTAAATGTGTGGCAATAAAAAACTCACAGAAGTATATCATTTAATTTCATTACTCAAAATGTGCTTTTATTCTACTTCAGAAAAAAAAGCACAGTTTGAGTAATTAAATTATATATTTCTGTGAGTTTTACTTACACACATTTAAACTAAAAAATATGTTAATAACTTATTTACCATACCACCTAAAATCAGAATTAACATTAAAATATAATAAATAATTCAATAAATGCAAATTAAAGCCTGCGTTATGTGTGTGACTCTCCACATGGAATCGCCCAGATGCTGAAATTTTTATATTATACAGTTTTCAAATTTTTACCTTCTTTTCACAAAACAAAAAATAAAAGTATTTTAATTAGCAAAAAATATTTATAGACATTTCTGCATATACTTAATATAACGGTACAATTGTTACACATATGAAAATTTCACATATTTTCACTATTTTAAGTTACATAATTTTTAATAGTACTATTTTTGAACAGTAAAATTGACTAAAAAAAATTAATTTTTCTACTGTTGCTGACATATATCGACAGTAACAATCTAAGCAATCCACTTCCCCTTTTCCTCAAATTGAATTATTGTCACATAATTTTCATTTTTACGTCGTTAAAAGGGGGGGGGGGTTGCAATGTGAAATGCAATTAAATTAAATCTGTATTTCAATTTACTGATTCTTCATAGTTTTAAAAATAATTTTCAAGCATGATTCTTTTAAAAATTTATACTGCACACAGCTCGATTATGCAAAATTAGCTCATTTGGATATAAAAACAACAACAACAAAAAAAAAAACTCAGAATTTGTTTCTGTTTAACATTCAATAATGAATATGACACTTTTCAATAAATAAAGACAAAACATAACGGATACATAATAAAAGTATATGCGTAAACACTGAAATAATCAGCATGAAAAAGGCAGCTATAAGTAGCAGAATCCATTTAACCTCTAATATCAGCTAATACAAAAGTATTACTTTAAATTTTAAAGCTTTTTTTAAATACACAATGTACATCTATAGTATATTAAATACTTACTTTGAAGGGTTAATTTAATAACAGCAGTGTCGCCACCAAGCGACTAATTATTGTTACATATATATTTTTTCAGTATTCCTAAATGATAATCTATGATGACAATTTATTTATTTTTTAACAATACTCGTAGAGAAGAAAAATATTCACCAACAGCAGCCTTGCAATAGCTGAAAAAAGAAATGATTACAGGCACAATTAAATAGCAACACATTTAAGTTGGTTTGCGGTATGCCGCTCCATTTATTGAAAATACAAATTCTATAATCATTAGATTATATGTATAGTATGTCAGACTAATATTTATTGTAATATAATATCATTTTACATAGAGTTTCTCTCAGACAGTTTTAGGAGGGTGCTGCACTCTGTCTGACCATTCAGGTCATCAAATATTTAAATTCTTGAAGCTTAGTATATTCTGAATCAGGATTTCAGTCAGGTAAAATGGAAGAGATCCAAGCATCAGGTTAATTTCTCCACCTGTTTTAAATGAAAGAGTAAATATTTTAAAACATAAAATTGTTTCTTGTGCAGACATAACAATAAAAGTCAAATTTCACACAGGGGAAATAATCAAAAAATTAAACAGCATATAATTCAAATCTCTTTTACAAGGAAATCTTCAGCATTTGAAAAATCAATCAGTGTTCAAAATCATTGATGGTCCACTGGTCAGAGAAAACCAAAAATGATATTGGACATTGGACCACTAATTTGAAAATTTTAGTAGTCAGCAGGATCAATAACTTGTTCCCCCTTCTCTCACAGGGTCACACTCACAGGTAAACTTAAGTTTTCCCGTCTCAGAGAAAACCACAACCAAGCAAAAATCACACAATTTTATTTATTTAAAAAAAATAAATAAAACTGCATTAAACGTAAACCTTAGTCAATTGAAATATTGGAAATATCTAAATAATTTTATAGTTTTTCTTTATGTACTGTTTATTTAATTTTTAGTCATAATTTTACATTTTATTATGTTGAAAATTTTGGATAACTGCAAAGTAAGTTTGTAAGAAAAGACTGCAGAATTCTCCAATTGTTAGGTAGAAGAAGAATATTGTGAAATTCTTGAATCAAATGTGGAAAAATATTGCAAAAAGTGTCAGCTGGTTGAGGAAAAAAATTCGTCAGTTGTGATTAACAAAAACTGACGTTTGCCATTTGGCTGCAATAGGGTGTCAACGATTTTAATCCGTTGATTTAAATCAACGATTAAATCATGATTTTAATCAACTGATTTTTTTTTAAATCATTGATTAAAAACACAAATTTTCTAAATTTTAAAACGACATATAAAATTATTAAAATCTAAGATGAACAGAAGTAGAAAACCAAAATAATAAGTGGCATTTTTAGAAAAGACGATACTCTTCGTTTTATGATTTTGAATTTTTATGAGCGAATGTTATTAATCATGGTCAAATGTTTATAAAATTGAATTAAGACACTCTATTCATTCAAGGAATGCAGTAATTCCCTCACAAAACAAAATAATCATGAATGTAAATGATGTTATATCAAATACAGGGTGTAAAAAAAATCATGATTAAAAAAAAAAAAAAAAAAAAATCTGATTTTTTTTATTTAAATCGGATTTTTTCCCCTGTGTTAGAATATTAAACATCTACCAAGAATTAAGCATTTCAAAAATGAATAACCCTCCAATAACATAATCTGTTTTTTTTTGCTTTAATTAATAAAATTTTAATTATGTAATTATAGAAATTTAAAAAAAACTGCAAATTAAAAATTTCTTTAGTAGCATATAACATTAGGTGCACTAATATTTTGTAATAATTATATAAACCAATATTAAATACTCCTTATATTTTAAAGTTATTGATAAATTGCAAATTTATGATACAGATTAAATTTAGTGATTATTAAACAATTAACTGTTTAATTAAGAACACAATCTACATTTTTGAAAAAGTGGTTGAAAAAAAGGTGATAAATAATCGTTTGATAAATTCATAAAGCGGCCAATAACACAGGTTCTAAAGCATATTTATGTCAAATTGATCAAAAATTGTAGTAATGTATACAGCAAACTCACACATAATTTATAAATAGATTACAAAAATTGTATTTTGAAATTTAAATCAGATTGTTTCCCCACAACATTAAAATATCTGAATAGCTACTAAATATTATAATATTTTGAAGTTATTTCACATTTAGTTAGATGTTTTTTTAAATGTATAATACTTCTTTTTACACAGTTTAACATTGTTATAATTAACAATAACAAATATTACAGTTTTTACAAGTGATTTAGTGATAATTTTCATTACTGATTATAATGCTTTTTTACTCTATTTCAAAAAATCAGAAAATATGTGATTTTATCATCTGATTTAAATCAGTTGATTAAAATCACTGACACTCTATTGCTATGTTTATTGTATATAAAAGAATGAATAATTTGATTATTAAAAGGAAATTCTGACATTGTAAGTTATATTAGATTATATGTTTAAATTATATGTTTCCCCATGTTAGACCATCATTCCCTCACACATTGCTATTATCTCAAATATCTACCACTAATGAGCAGTAGCAGTCTAGCATCCTTCACAGAGAAGAAGCTATTTTGAGCACTTGTCAGTCCAGCAACATAAATTGGTGGTGTAAGATTTTGTTAATTTTACAGAATTTTTTTTTAGTCAGTATATCCGGAAGCGTTTTTATTAGCAGTCATTCCCTCACACAGAATATTCATTTTTTTTGTAAATATCAAAAATTTTAATTTTATCATACATTATATATTAAGTGTTTCTCTTAAAGGAAACAGTTTGGATTTCTTCATAATTTTGCATTTCCCCCCTACAACTAGTAAAAATGTCTTATTTCATCATTCCCTCACATTTTTTATTTTATTTTTTCCACAATTTTTTTTTTTTTTTTTTTTTTTTTTTTGTTAAGTCAAATTTTTAAAACAATTTCTGTTGCTATTAAAATCTTCAATAATTGTCTGATTTCTTATCATTTATCTAATTTTTATGAAAATTTACATATGCATCATTCAAGTCAGACTGCTGGCCAAATTTGCAAGTATTGTAGAGAACAACCCAAGTCACAATACCTGTAGAAACTATCCAAATTATGTTCATCTCAGATTTGAATACTTTTATGTCATTTTAAACATTTAGAAAATTTTTGATTTTAATTAATGATTTAAAAAAAAAATCACTTTATTAAAATCATGATTCAAATCGCTGATTTAAATCATTGACATCCTGATCAAATATAAAGACAATAATAGAAAAAAAAATCTGGATACATGTAACTTTTAAAAACTATGCTTAAAATTCATATAAATCTTTTTTTTATTATTTTGTTTGTATAAATTACTTTAAACATGGTAACTAATGTTTAAGATACTGATAGAGATATATATTATAAGTTTTTAAAAGTAATAAGTTACATTTTTAGAAAAGGCGATACTCTTCGTTTTATGAATTTGAATTTTTTATGAGAGAATGTGATTATTTATGGTCAAATGTTTATAAAATTGAATAAGGCACTCTATTCATTCAAGGAATGCAGTAATTCCCTCACAAAACAAAATTATCATGAATGTAAATGATGTTACATCAAATATAAAGACAATAATAGAAAAAAAAAATCTGGATACATGTAACTTTTTAAAAACAATGCTTAAAATTCATATAAATCTCTTTTTTTTATTATTTTGTTTGTATAAATTACTTTAAACATGGTAACTAATGTTTAAGATACTGATAGAGATACATATTATAAGTTTTTAAAAGTAATAACTTGCATTTTTAGAAAAGGCGATACTCTCCGTTTTATGAATTTAAATTTTTATGAGCGAATGTTGTTATTCATCGTCAAATGTTTATAAAATTGAATTATGGCACTCTATTCATTCAAGGAATGCAGTAATTCCCTCACAAAAGAAAATTATCATGAATGTAAATGATGTTACATCAAATATAAAGACAATAATAGAAAGAAAAAAAAATCTGGATACATGGAACTTTTTAAAAACAATGCTTAAAATTCATATAAATCTCTTTTTTTTATTATTTTGTTTGTATAAATTACTTTAAACATGGTAACTAATGTTTAAGATACTGATAGAGATATATATTATAAGTTTTTAAAAGCAATAAGTTGCATTTTTGGAAAAGGCGATACTCTTCGTTTTATGAATTTGAATTTTTATGAGAGAATGTGATTATTTATGGTCAAATGTTTATAAAATTGAATAAGGCACTCTATTCATTCAAGGAATGCAGTAATTCCCTCACAAAACAAAATTATCATGAATGTAAATGATGTTACATCAAATATAAAGACAATAATAAAAAAAAAAAAATCTGGATACATGTAACTTTTTAAAAACAATGCATAAAATTCATATAAATCTCTTTTTTTTATTATTTTGTTTGTATAAATTACTTTAAACATGGTAACTAATGTTTAAGATACTGATAGAGATATATATTATAAGTTTTTAAAAGTAATAAGTTGCATTTTTAGAAAAGGCGATACTCTTCGTTTTATGAATTTGAATTTTTATGAGCGAATGTTGTTATTCATCGTCAAATGTTTATAAAATTGAATTATGGCACTCTATTCATTCAAGGAATGCAGTAATTCCCTCAGAAAACAAAATTATCATGAATGTAAATGATGTTACATCAAATATAAAGACAATAATAGAAAGAAAAAAAAATCTGGATACATGCAACTTTTTAAAAACAATGCTTAAAATTCATATAAATCTCTTTTTTTATTATTTTGTTTGTATAAATTACTTTAAACATGGTAACTAATGTTTAAGATACTGATAGAGATATATATTATAAGTTTTTAAAAGCAATAAGTTGCAATTTTAGAAAAAGCGATACTCTTCGTTTTATGAATTTGAATTTTTATGAGAGAATGTGATTATTTATGGTCAAATGTTTATAAAATTGAATAAGGCACTCTATTCATTCAAGGAATGCAGTAATTCCCTCACAAAACAAAATTATCATGAATGAAAATGATGTTACATCAAATATAAAGACAATAATAGAAAGAAAAAAAAATCTGGATACATGGAACTTTTTAAAAACAATGCTTAAAATTCATATAAAACTCTTTTTTTTATTATTTTGTTTGTATAAATTACTTTAAACATGGTAACTAATGTTTAAGATACTGATAGAGATATATATTATAAGTTTTTAAAAGTAATAAGTTGCATTTTTAGAAAAGGCGATACTCTTCGTTTTATGAATTTGAATTTTTATGAGCGAATGTTGTTATTCATCGTCAAATGTTTATAAAATTAAATTATGGTACTCTATTCATTCAAGGAATGCAGTAATTCCCTCAGAAAACAAAATTATCATGAATGTAACTGATGTTACATCAAATATAACGATAATAATAGAAAAAAAAAAATCTGGATACATGTAACTTTTTCAAAACAATGCTTAAAATTCATATAAATCTCTTTTTTTTATTATTTTGTTTGTATAAATTACTTTAAACATGGTAACTAATGTTTAAGATACTGATAGAGATATATATTATAAGTTTTTAAAAGCAATAAGTTGCATTTTTAGAAAAAGCGATACTCTTCGTTTTATGAATTTGAATTTTTATGAGAGAATGTGATTATTTATGGTCAAATGTTTATAAAATTGAAAAAGGCACTCTATTCATTCAAGGAATGCAGTAATTCCCTCACAAAACAAAATTATCATGAATGTAAATGATGTTACATCAAATATAAAGACAATAATAGAAAAAAAAAAATCTGGATACATGTAACTTTTTCAAAACAATGCTTAAAATTCATATAAATCTCTTTTTTTTATTATTTTGTTTGTATAAATTACTTTAAACATGGTAACTAATGTTTAAGATACTGATAGAGATATATATTATAAGTTTTTAAAAGTAATAAGTTGCATTTTTAGAAAAGGCGATACTCTTCGTTTTATGAATTTGAATTTTTATGAGCGAATGTTGTTATTCATCGTCAAATGTTTATAAAATTGAATTATGGCACTCTATTCATTCAAGGAATGCAGTAATTCCCTCAGAAAACAAAATTATCATGAATGAAAATGATGTTACATCAAATATAAAGACAATAATAGAAAGAAAAAAAAATCTGGATACATGGAACTTTTTAAAAACAATGCTTAAAATTCCTATAAAACTCTTTTTTTTATTATTTTGTTTGTATAAATTACTTTAAACATGGTAACTAATGTTTAAGATACTGATAGAGATATATATTATAAGTTTTTAAAAGTAATAAGTTGCATTTTTAGAAAAGGCGATACTCTTCGTTTTATGAATTTAAATTTTTATGAGCGAATGTTGTTATTCATCGTCAAATGTTTATAAAATTAAATTATGGTACTCTATTCATTCAAGGAATGCAGTAATTCCCTCAGAAAACAAAATTATCATGAATGTAACTGATGTTACATCAAATATAAAGACAATAATAGAAAGAAAAAAAAATCTGGATACATGTAACTTTTTCAAAACAATGCTTAAAATTCATATAAATCTCTTTTTTTTATTATTTTGTTTGTATAAATTACTTTAAACATGGTAACTAATGTTTAAGATACTGATAGAGATATATATTATAAGTTTTTAAAAGCAATAAGTTGCATTTTTAGAAAAAGCGATACTCTTCGTTTTATGAATTTGAATTTTTATGAGAGAATGTGATTATTTATGGTCAAATGTTTATAAAATTGAAAAAGGCACTCTATTCATTCAAGGAATGCAGTAATTCCCTCACAAAACAAAATTATCATGAATGTAAATGATGTTACATCAAATATAAAGACAATAATAGAAAAAAAAAATCTGGATACATGTAACTTTTTCAAAACAATGCTTAAAATTCATATAAATCTCTTTTTTTTATTATTTTGTTTGTATAAATTACTTTAAACATGGTAACTAATGTTTAAGATACTGATAGAGATATATATTATAAGTTTTTAAAAGCAATAAGTTGCATTTTTAGAAAAAGCGATACTCTTCGTTTTATGAATTTGAATTTTTATGAGCGAATGTTGTTATTCATCGTCAAATGTTTATAAAATTGAAAAAGGCACTCTATTCATTCAAGGAATGCAGTAATTCCCTCACAAAACAAAATTATCATGAATGTAAATGATGTTACATCAAATATAAAGACAATAATAGAAAAAAAAAATCTGGATACATGTAACTTTTTCAAAACAATGCTTAAAATTCATATAAATCTCTTTTTTTTATTATTTTGTTTGTATAAATTACTTTAAACATGGTAACTAATGTTTAAGATACTGATAGAGATATATATTATAAGTTTTTAAAAGCAATAAGTTGCATTTTTAGAAAAAGCGATACTCTTCGTTTTATGAATTTGAATTTTTATGAGAGAATGTGATTATTTATGGTCAAATGTTTATAAAATTGAAAAAGGCACTCTATTCATTCAAGGAATGCAGTAATTCCCTCACAAAACAAAATTATCATGAATGTAAATGATGTTACATCAAATATAAAGACAATAATAGAAAAAAAAAAATCTGGATACATGTAACTTTTTCAAAACAATGCTTAAAATTCATATAAATCTCTTTTTTTTATTATTTTGTTTGTATAAATTACTTTAAACATGGTAACTAATGTTTAAGATACTGATAGAGATATATATTATAAGTTTTTAAAAGCAATAAGTTGCATTTTTAGAAAAAGCGATACTCTTCGTTTTATGAATTTGAATTTTTATGAGAGAATGTGATTATTTATGGTCAAATGTTTATAAAATTGAAAAAGGCACTCTATTCATTCAAGGAATGCAGTAATTCCCTCACAAAACAAAATTATCATGAATGTAAATGATGTTACATCAAATATAAAGACAATAATAGAAAGAAAAAAAAATCTTGATACATGCAACTTTTTAAAAACAATGCATAAAATTCATATAAATCTCTTTTTTTTATTATTTTGTTTGTATAAATTACTTTAAACATGGTAACTAATGTTTAACATACTGATAGAGATATATATTATAAGTTTTTAAAAGTAATAAGTTGCATTTTTAGAAAAAGCGATACTCTTCGTTTTATGAATTTGAATTTTTATGAGAGAATGTGATTATTTATGGTCAAATGTTTATAAAATTGAATTAAGGCACTCTATTCATTCAAGGAATGCAGTAATTCCCTCACAAAACAAAATTATCATGAATGTAAATGATGTTACATCAAATATAAAGACAATAATAGAAAGAAAAAAAAATCTGGATACATGTAACTTTTTCAAAACAATGCTTAAAATTCATATAAATCTCTTTTTTTTTTATTATTTTGTTTGTATAAATTACTTTAAACATGGTAACTAATGTTTAAGATACTGATAGAGATATATATTATAAGTTTTTAAAAGTAATAAGTTGCATTTTTAGAAAAGGCGATACTCTTCGTTTTATGAATTTGAATTTTTATGAGAGAATGTGATTATTTATGGTCAAATGTTTATAAAATTGAAAAAGGCACTCTATTCATTCAAGGAATGCAGTAATTCCCTCACAAAACAAAATTATCATGAATGTAAATGATGTTACATCAAATATAAAGACAATAATAGAAAAAAAAATCTGGATACATGTAACTTTTTAAAAACAATGCTTAAAATTCATATAAATCTCTTTTTTTTATTATTTTGTTTGTATAAATTACTTTAAACATGCTAACTAATGTTTAAGATACTGATAGAGATATATATATTATAAGTTTTTAAAAGTAATAAGTTGCATTTTTAGAAAAGGCAATACTCTTCGTTTTATGAATTTGAATTTTTATGAGCGAATGTGATTATTTATGGTCAAATGTTTATAAAATTGAATAAGGCACTCTATTCATTCAAGGAATGCAGTAATTCCCTCAGAAAACAAAATTATCATGAATGTAAATGATGTTACATCAAATATAAAGACAATAATAGAAAGAAAAAAAAATCTTGATACATGCAACTTTTTAAAAACAATGCATAAAATTCATATAAATCTCTTTTTTTTATTATTTTGTTTGTATAAATTACTTTAAACATGGTAACTAATGTTTAACATACTGATAGAGATATATATTATAAGTTTTTAAAAGTAATAAGTTGCATTTTTAGAAAAAGCGATACTCTTCGTTTTATGAATTTGAATTTTTATGAGAGAATGTGATTATTTATGGTCAAATGTTTATAAAATTGAATTAAGGCACTCTATTCATTCAAGGAATGCAGTAATTCCCTCACAAAACAAAATTATCATGAATGTAAATGATGTTACATCAAATATAAAGACAATAATAGAAAGAAAAAAAAATCTGGATACATGTAACTTTTGCAAAACAATGCTTAAAATTCATATAAATCTCTTTTTTTTTTATTATTTTGTTTGTATAAATTACTTTAAACATGGTAACTAATGTTTAAGATACTGATAGAGATATATATTATAAGTTTTTAAAAGTAATAAGTTGCATTTTTAGAAAAGGCGATACTCTTCGTTTTATGAATTTGAATTTTTATGAGAGAATGTGATTATTTATGGTCAAATGTTTATAAAATTGAATAAGGCACTCTATTCATTCAAGGAATGCAGTAATTCCCTCACAAAACGAAATTATCATGAATGTAAATGATGTTACATCAAATATAAAGACAATAAGAGAAAAAAAAATCTGGATACATGTAACTTTTTAAAAACAATGCTTAAAATTCATATAAATCTTTATTATTTTGTTTGTATAAATTACTTTAAACATGGTAACTAATGTTTAAGATACTGATAGAGATATATATTATAAGTTTTTAAAAGTAATAAGTTGCATTTTTAGAAAAGGCGATACTCTTCGTTTTATGAATTTGAATTTTTATGAGCGAATGTTATTATTCATCGTCAAATGTTTATAAAATTGAATTATGGCACTCTATTCATTCAAGGAATGCAGTAATTCCCTCAGAAAACAAAATTATCATGAATGTAAATGATGTTACATCAAATATAAAGACAGTAGAAAAAAAAATCTGGATACATTTAACTTTTTAAAAACAATGCTTAAAATTCATATAAATCTCTTTTTATTATTATTTTGTTTGTATAAATTACTTTAAACATAGTAACTAATGTTTAAGATACTGATAGAGATATATATTATAAGTTTTTAAAAGTAAAAAGTTGCATGTTTAGAAAAGGCGATACTCTTCGTTTTATGAATTTGAATTTTTATGAGAGAATGTTATTATTCATGATCAAATGTTTATAAAATTGAGTTAAGACACTCTATTCATTTAAGGAATGCACTATTTCACTCACAAAATAGAATTTATACCACACATTAAAACAATAATTCAAACGAATTTCGCTTCGGATATAATGCAGATCGGAAATACTTTAGGCTTAAGCAAAATATTCAGCATTTGCCGGTAAAAGAAATACGTTGATACGAAATTTTGTTTACGAGAGTTACAGTAAAACATTATTATGTGTATAACAGTAAAATAAACAATCACTAGTGCACTTACTTCGAGTATTTCATGGATTGACATGGCGAAAAACTAAACCTGGATACCAGTATCCACGTTTCTGCTTGAGATATCCAAGTTTTGATTAGGCATCAGCAGAGCGGAAGACGCCATTAAAGTTTATCGATTGTTGCCACTCAACGATAACAAATGTTGAACCATAATTTCGGATATAGTGCATCTGACATGTAATTATCTTTTCCAGACATTTTTACTTGAACGAAAAACATGGTGAAACCTCCTCCTTAATCCAGTTTTCTGGAGAAAAGTTAAACCTTTATTTTTAACAGTGTGAGGGGTACGGAATTTTTAACAATTTCATCTAAATTTCCATTAAAAAATAAAATAATTGTAAAAAAAATGTGATATTTGAGATATTAATACCATGAAATGACAAAAATATATCTCAATATAGGGTTAAGGCTGTTCTCAAATCCAAAAGGGCAACTTTCTGACATAAGTTTTAATTTATTTTTGATCGGAAATGGATAAAACTAGCAGTTGTTGTTGTTCAGAAACTATGTCATCGAGCTGTTGTTTCCGTTTTCTTGCAAACGCAATAGATCTTGCAGAAAAGAGTATCAAAGTTGACGTTTTGAACCGAAGTTCCTGAAGAAAGCAGAAAACCTGTCAGCGAAGGGCGAAAAAAGTCTTTGTCACGTGATCCAAATCGCTTCTAACTCAATAGGTAATTGATGGATCCAAAAATGGAAAAAACAGTTCGATTCCAAATCGCTTCCATGGCCAGGCTTTCCAATTTTATATCTTTCCGCTAAAAAATGAATTTGTAAATGTGTCAAAACGTTTTGCGCTTGTTGAGCAAAGCAGATGAGAACAGCCTTAAAAACCCATTTCAATAAATACAGTAGAACCCCGCTAATCCGAACCGGACCGGTGCCTGTTCGGTGCCAAAATTCGGATTATCCGAAATTCCGATAAAAATAGAAAAGAAAAAGATGCGTGCTAAAAAATTGCAAGTTATAAGTACTCACTAACATAATAAACGTTCTCTAATCCGGCATCCTAAGGTCCGGCATGCTGGATAATCTGACACAACTTTCGCAAAAAAGTATAGTATTCCTTGTTTCATCACTCCTGATGTTTATAACAATCCAATGAAACTTCAGAATAAGAAATTACGTAACAAACTGTTCAAAATCGCGAAAAGAAATAAACATTTATGTAGATAATTTGTAAAATCATATTGTTAAAATAAAAACAAATTTTTGTCATTTGAATTAAATACTTTTTGAATTTTAAAAGAGAGTGACTGGCAAACAAACTGATATTCGAATTTTTTTTTTTTTTTTTTTTTTTTTTTTTAAGGTGGCTTCTAAGAGAAGGCCACGTTTTCATTTTATATTCGTGTACATATGTTCTACTTTTACATCATTGAGTATTTTTTTTATTATTATTCTATTCAAGCTGTTTAAAGAATAAAAAACACGCTCTACTGCCATTTTATGTTTAATTCTAACTTCTACATGTTTTTCCCGACATTCATCCCGTAAAATTTCGTGAGTTAATCTTTTCAGTTAATTTGGTCATAATTTTCGAAAATAAAATCGGTTCGGATTACCGGGGTTCTACTGTAATAGAAAAAATATTTAATTTTTATTCCTGGAACCCTTTTTCAATTTTCGGGAAAACTTAATTGTTTGAGTTGACTCTTTTCGAATAAGTATATAACATGAAAAAGAAATTAGTAATCAGTAAATCAACCAGTCTAAGGGGGTCACGAAAAGTGAAAGTGTCATTTATACTGTATAAATGAATAATCAAATGTATCAAAAAGTTTTGTGTTGTCGAGCGGGAAAAATATATTTTTAAAGCGATTCTTATACAAACACCTCCCCCCCCCCCCCACCCCCACCCTCGCTCAATACAGTGAAACTTTCTGACACATTTACGGATTCGTTTTCAAAAGCAACTGCATAACAATTGTAGCCCTAACTATTGAAATGATTTTGGATCTAATGGTTTTTCCCCTCTTTTGATTATTTATCGAGATGAGCCGCCGACAAAATTTTCTCCGTTCCCCGGGCTGTCCCCGTGTCCGGAAATTCGGTTCGAAAAGCTAACTCAGGCAGTAATTTCCGAAATACCGTCAACCTTTGGGCCACTTTTTCCTGGTTCCACTAACATTCCCATTATTAAAAAATATTATATATGATTTTTCAACGTTGAAATTGAATTGTAATCAATTTACAGGAAACAATGAAGCAAACTGGTATGGTTTTAAAGAGGCAATTGTTTACTTTTTTTTTTTTTTTTTAACTATTTTTAAAGTTTTGGAACAAAGTAGCCGCTGCTGGGGTCTTCTTTGGTGTATTCACTTATTTTCATATAAAATGAGTACAATTCATACGTTGGAATATTGAAATAAATTAGCAATTGATTGCAATAGGATCTGCTAATGAATTAACACTACAAACTTGATAAACAAATGTTTTTTTTTTTTTTAAACATTTAAACACAATAAATCAAATGTTAATATTAAAGACACGAGAAACAGTTTTCATCATGTTATCCTCAGCAACTGGAACAAAAATGATAACAGTAACATTTTGTTAAAGTAACATTTGAAAAAAATGTTACTTAATACATTTTTAAAGAAATTTGATTGTATAAAAGGCATTTCTGAGTAACTGGTGCTACTTCCGGACCAAAAGAGGCCTGTCACCTTTGACAGGCCTAATTGCAAAGTAGCCCAGGTTGACGGTATCTCCTGCTTTTACCAAAAAATGAAAAACACCACTCTATTGCATAGCCTCTGAATAAGAACACCTGCTAGTTTCACGTGTCTCCGAACAAAAATTAATTCAGAAATGTGTCAGAAAGTAACGCCTTTGGAATTCTCAAAAAAAAAAAAAAAAAAAAAAAAAAAAAAAAAAAAAAAAAAAAAAAAAAAATTCCCCGCTCAACAAAGCGAAACTTTCTGAAACATTTACGGACTCGTTTTTAAACTAAAAAACATGACACACTCGGTCATTTTCAGCCGGTTAACTCAAAACCGAATAATTACCCTGCATTTGCTCAATAAACAAACTACAGCACGTAAAAGTGCTTACTTCATTTACTATTTTTATATTCGTTACAATTTTATCGCGATAGTATCTATATGCAGTTACTTATATACTCAGTGGTTTAGTGAATGAAAGTAATGGTTTCACGTACAGTTTTCGGAAATATTCCGTGCATGTGCCAACCCCCTTTTGAGCCCTAAAATTTTGGAAACGGAAATAAATAGGGTCTTTGTTTGTTATTCTGAAAATATTATGGATTATTATTGCAATTATAACATTGTCAGTTCAATTGTGCGATTAATTTATTATCTATTTACAAAACATTGTAGCGAAATGATTATTTATTCTTCGGGTGGTGTAATTTACTACCACAAGATTTCCTGCCTCGATGCGTAGTGCGCGGTTTCGGAAAAGATAATTTCCTGAAAAACAGGATTGGGAACAAAGCGAAGGCGTTATCAGTAAAACTCCAATTCGTTCAGGAAAGGTGCAATTGGGTGCACTTCTAAGAATTCAATTAAGGCGGTTTGTACAAAGGCGCCTCTTTTAATGAGCGCCTATCAATCATATTGAACAAAATTTCGGTGCATCGAATCGAAACAAGTTCAAATAATGCTAAAACTCTTTGTCGGATACCTAGCAAATTATTGTAAAAGCTGGTATAGTAAGGAAGTTGTCAAAAGAAATTATTATTGTTTATAGATTTGAATTGTCAATTCCTTTTCTATAGATTTGAATGATTGCAAAAAAAAAAAAAAATGGTTCTCAAATTTCCTGCTCAACGACGCGAAACTTTCTGACCCACTTTCTGACTCATTTTTAAGTATTAAAACATTTAAAATTAACAGGACTAACTATTAAAGAGATTTGGAATCGAAATGGGTTTTCCATTTTTTGATAAATAAAGTATCGTAAACTTCTGATTATTCGTCACTCTATCTACCGCCATTCCCCCAATCCCTATTTTTTTTTAAATCAGGATGACGAAATTATTCAAAATGCTTTGAATCAAC
Source organism: Maratus speciosus (assembly GCA_963932465.1). Classification (NCBI taxonomy): domain Eukaryota; kingdom Metazoa; phylum Arthropoda; class Arachnida; order Araneae; family Salticidae; genus Maratus; species Maratus speciosus. The sequence continues at coordinate 604,870,030 of OZ010788.1, read as the reverse complement.
AGAAACCTGGAGCGGATCAATACGATGAATCGGGGAATGATGATCCAGGAATCAGTCAGGCAGAAACAGAAGTGAAGACTGCTTCTATAAGTGCACGCGTCTTCAGTCAGTCATGACTGATAATTATAAACAGTGAAGTTCATGTCAATAAATGAAGAGTGTCTTATTTGAGACTAAACAGCTCAAATCAAAGCGTATAATGTTCAAAATTTCCCAAAGAAGAAACGAGAATTTTGGAATACAGATAGTTTCGGTCGAGTTTCGATCCGACCGAACTTTCGGTAGCATTTTCGCCGAAAACGAATTTTCGGTGAAACTCGAGGGGGGCGATTTTGGGCCGAAAACGAAAACGAATTTTCGGTCGATCTCTACTGTCCAAAGAAAGCATTACCAATAGCCAGGGATGTAGTGGAGGTTATACGGGGGTATACGCCGTATACCCTCTGTTTCTGAAGAAAGCTGTAGTATATATACACTAGGGTATGCCCTCTGCCTTGAGCGTATACCCTCTGTTTTTTACGACTACACCACTGCCAATAGCTCGTTACTTCCATCATGCAATTACCATATGATGATTGAACGACCATTTCCAAATATGTTACTGGGTGAAAGGAGAAGCTCAAATAAGGATAATTTAACAAGATCTAACAGATAAATTCTATTTAGTTAAATTTTAAAAATATCGTTAAAAAAATCGTTCAAGCCAGTGACGCATATAGAACCATTACCACCTAGAATAGCCTAGTATTCTCGGTGGCAATAATAGAAAACGTAATTTCTTTTGAAGCAAACTAAAGAGTAAAATTGTTGTACGAGGAATTAATTTTACTGAAACCATCTGTTAATGTAATCGCAAAATTTGAAAAGATATAGCGTCGTAGAAGTAGAATCGATATTTAAAGGCATCCCCAGAAGAGTTCATTTCTTTTGAGCATTCTACACTATACGTATATAAAATAAATCCATGGGTATTTTACGGGAATTGTTGCAGTACTTTCACGGGAAATGCCACTTTTTCAAACTAAACTGTCGTAAACAGGAAATTTAATGTTTTAACGGGAAGACCCGTTTATTTAAGGTCAAAGCACGTCTCCTGTGCAGTAATTTTACTGCTGCAATTTTTTTGCACTGAGATTTCAGTTTCTACGGAGAATCGGGGACTGGGACGTCAAATACCTTTAAAAAAATCGGTTTTTCAAATTTTAGCTTAAAAAATAGAGCAGATTCTGCAGATTACAAAGATGTATAATTTATGTGCCTTTAAAGGCTCTATTGATTAATATATCAGCTTAAAAATGTAAACAAACATTTAAATTCCATTTAAGGGTGTATTCGAAAAAATATTTTTCCACCCTCAACAGCTCGAAATTTTCTGATACATTTTCAGACTCATTTTTAAAAGTAGAAACATGAAACTTGCTGGGGTGATTTCTGAAGACATGTTTAACATGCCGTGTGATTTCATTTTCAGCTCAATTAATTAGAATTTGATTTTTAAACCATTATTTTCTCAGTAGGACCATTTTTTTCATTCCCAGATCGCCCGCTTCGGAAAATTCGGTTCAAAACGCCCACTTTGACAGCGTTTAATACAGTATTTTCGGCATTTATCAAAAAATTAAGAAGCACGGCACATTATATAGTTTCTAAATAAGAGAATTTCCCACTTTGATGCGTTTGAGAGTAAAAATGAATTTTAAAATGAATCAGAAAGTAAGCAGTTTGAATCGGAATACACCCTTAAAGGGACAAGTGTTTTTGTATTTTTCTCGAAATATGATTTTTTTCATGTCATGGTGCACTTTGTACAAAATCTGCTGCAAGTACATCTCTGTAATTTAAAAATAGGATGAAGTGTTACTCTTACTGCATCTTGTGAACCTTTTATTATTATTATTATTATTATTATTATTATTATTATTATTATTTTTATTATTATTATTTTAAGTGTACCAAATGAATACCTCAAAACTTTCACGAAGGAAAAAAAGTTTGTTTGGATTGTTATTTTAAATCCAAATAGTAAACTAGGACAAAGAAAAAAAATCCTCATGATGCATGCATGATTGTATACGAGATAGGGGCTTTAAAAGAATAGCCTGAATTTCCAACTTAATTCTTAGTTATCGCAGACGTTCAACTGCTCTGCTCAGCAAGCGCAAAACATTTTGACACATTTACACATTCATTTTTTAACGGAAAGATATAAAATTGGAAAACCTGACCATGGAAGCGATTTGGAATCGAACTGTGTTTTCCATTTTTTGATCAATCAATTCCCTATTGAGTTATAAGTGATTTTGATCACGTGACAAACACGTTTTTCTCCCTTCGCTGACTGGGTTTTCTGCTTTCTTCGGGAACTTCGGTTCAAAACGTCCACTTTGACACTATTTTGTGAAAGATCTATTGCGTTTGCAAAAACCCGGAAAAAACAGCTCGATAACATAGTTCCTGAACAAGAACACCTGCTAGTTTCATGCATTTCCGAACAAAAATAAATTAAAACTTATGTCATAAAGTTGCTCTTTTGGATTTGAGAACAGCCTTAAAATATATTTAAAAATAGTCTCACCAAAAACCTCCACTTTCAGTGATAAATTTCGAATAGTTCATTTCATCGTCCATTACTCACCCTACCTAATGGAACAGAAATAAGCTCTCCAAGAAGTAAAATCGTCTACAATATACAGCTAGTTGTGTTTTTTGAACAATAAGGTTAGTTGGGGGCAACTGGGACATGATTTTACGATGTGACTCTGGAGCTTCTGACAATTCAGCTTCAAAAAACTAATGTTCATTTGAATTAAAGTCTGAACTTCTGTAAATGTGTTCAGTTAGGTTCCCTCTATCAGACAGAAATGCTCAAAATTACATTTTAATATTTAAAAATATAAAAATATGCATATTTCACCTTTCTTTCCTCATGGGTCCAGTTGCCCCAAAAAATGAGGTAACTGGACCAGGGGGGTCTATGTTCCACACGCGTTCATATTTTTTCATATCGGTTATCAGGTCCTGTTTGAAAAAGTGTGTAAACTACTTAAAAAAATTTAAACCAGGCAGATCATGTAAATTATATGTCAATAAACAGCGTTGTAAGGGAAACCGTTGCTGTCAATGTGTCTAAAAAAAGCACTAAAAGTGAAAATATTTGAGTTATTTATACCAAAAACATAAAACTTAAGGAAGTTACTTATGTACAGTCGTGGAAAAAAAAAAATGTAAACACCCTCTACTAACTCCTCAACAAATTATCGTAGAAGAAAGTTACTGGTACCGAACAATTGGAAATATCGTCTACTTTTAAATGATGTATATAAAATTTGCTTTGGGGGCCATCTACATATTAAAACGAATCAAAACTTAATTTTTTTCAATGACAATACCCAATTTTAACGAGATATTTCAAATCTTCGGTTCAAATTATGCCTAGACACCGAATTTCAAATCATTTGAATGTTAAGTTTTTGAATTATGAACATTCAAAATTGAGTGCTTCTTATGTTAAATTACATTTTCATATTTTTATTTATATCTCCAGAAATTATGCTCCTAATGAGCTAATTTTTTGTGTAGTAATAATACTAATATACCCAAACATAAATATGCTGAATTTGTAATTTTTATAATTTTATGATATAAATTATGAATTATGAAATTAATATTCGAAAAAATTATGAATTGCAACCTACAATTTTTTTGATGGATTTAGATTTATTAAGTTTTGCTTTATGGAAATCCAAAATTTCACATTTTTCTTCCAAGTAGTTTTCAAATTATGCTTAAAAAACGACAAAATGATGGTTTAAGGGTCCGTCTATAATAGAAGTGACTAGATTTTTTGAAATTTCTTCTGCTGTTCGTTAATCTAGGGGGCTTCATTGACTTCTTAAGGTGCCTTGATCAAGATGGGGGCTCTCTCGGTCAACAATGGAGTTCCGAACTTCAATTTGGATACAGCCCTTAAAATACGCTTGTTTTAAAATAATTAATTTCTCAGAAATTTATCGTACGAATTGCATAAAAATTTGTATTTAGACTAATTGAAGGGTGTAGAGTTCATTTATGCTGTCAGAATTGTGTACTGCTATTGAAAAAAAAACAAAGTTATGGTTCTTTTTAATATGTAGATGGCCCCCTAAGCAAATTTTATCTATATCATTTAAAAGTAGACTTTATTTCCAATCGTTCAGTACCAGTAACTTTCTTCTACGATAATTTGTTGAGGAGTTAGTAGGGGGTGTTTACTTTTTTTTTTTTTTTTTTTTTTTTCCCACGACCGTTACTTTAGTATAGATAATAAGTATAAAAGTCCCATGGGTATTTTAAGGAAAAAAATAGCAAGGTAAAGCTATGAACAAACGGCTACGTAAGTACTTAAGTACTTTATCCAGGGGTCGCATTATTTAGGGAAAATTTTATTGTTCCTACCAGAACCCTTACAGAAAGATGCGATGAAGATATTATTTTCAAAATAGTGGTAGGAACGATAAAAGTTTCCCTATAGAATGCGACCCCTGTGTTAGTACAATTTCAAGGTCTGGCTATCTCGCTTTCAGGGGCAAGGTACTTGCATTCGTGAAATGTTGAAATAATTTAATGACACCAATATTTACAAGAGAATCTATCTGAAAACAAGTAAAAGTATATTTTCGCGTACTTAATAAAGGTGAAATTTTCATTATAAAATTCAAGTGCCAATGTGGCAATTAGGAATTAAAATTAAGTGATGCCATAACGACATCACCTCCTCTCAAGGGGCCAAGAAATTTGGTTTGATACCACTCAATATGCTTTTTTTTTAAATTTCATTACATAATTTTAATAAGGTATTCTATCATTTTCTTTATTGTGAGCAAAAAACAATGGAGAAATTTACTTCCCGTAGTAAGAGAAACACAAAAAAATTATTTATAACTATTGGGATAACTGGATCCAGCATGGTCCAGTTACCCCGAATACATGTCCCAGTTACCCCGTTCTTGAAAAATTTATGGGGTAACTGGGACACCGGGCTTACATTTGAAACATGAAGTAAATATGTATAGATACCTAATAATATTAATGTAGTTGTATGTGAATACTGTGTGTAACTTTAGGAATGAAGACGAATAGGTTTCTTTTTCACATTTTTTATAACACACAGCACACAAATGTTACAAACACGAACACTGAAGAACATATAGAAAGATGAAGTGACTTTGGGGTAATAACCCGCTGTTAGAACAAGTGACGTTCGTAAAACATATTTTTGGGGAATACTCCCGCTATAAGAAACAGAATAATGGGGGATAAGACCCGCTATAACATAATGTGCCACAATGGCAGCTAAAAGCACAACATACTCTATACTTGGGGATAAGACCCGCTCGAATACACAACGTGCCGCAATGGCAGCTAAAGAACAACTGAACTGGGTCACATGACCGCAAAGCCGCGGAGCTCGTTCGGCATGCGCACAAGGTCCGAACATGCCGCCCCGCGTTGCAATGTGCGTAGCACATTCAAAATATTAAAAATACACTATAAATACAAGAACTAAATAAAATGCCAATACCATAAAATAATATTACAATACAAATACAATAATAATAAGTTGCAATAACAAGGACTATACAATACAATAAAATTAAATTCTTTGTTACAAAATTTAAGCTATTTTCTAAAATAGTTCGATGTATTCTTAAGAAAAGTTGAATGTAAAATAACATGTAAATCTTAGGTGCACTTTAAAATAAGTAGACAATGAAAAAAGGTATGTACATTAGGTTTCATTAATGGGCAAGACACACAATCTAGATATGGATCTAAGAAAGATATTTGAGGCTGTTTTAACCTTTGCAACCCTAACATTACCATCCCTTCCTGGTATAACCTCTAAGATTCGTCCTAGCATCCACTTTCAGGGAGGTAAATTGTCCTCCTTTATGACTACCATCGCCCCTGGTTTGATGTTTTCCCCCTTTACCTGCCATTTTGAACGATTTTGGAGATGACTCAAGTAATTTAATTGCCAATTTCTCCAAATTAATTGGACGAATTTAGTGATTCTCTGCCACCTAGATAATCTCGATTCTGTGATATCAATCAACTGAGGTTCTGGAATGGCATCGATAGGCCGACCAATTAGGAAATGGCCTGGTGTCAATGCATTAAAATCATTTATATCGGTCGATAACGGAGTTAAGGGACGTGAATTTAGTACCCCTTCGATTTGGGTGGTGACTGTTTGGAATTCTTTAATAGTCAATCTAGCACCTTTTAATGTTCGTTTAAGATAATACTTGAAAGATTTTACACCAGCCTCCCATAAACCACCGAAGTTGGGCGATCTAGGAGGAATGAACTTCCATTCAATAGCTTCTGAAGTAAGGTAATTAGCTAATTTTTCATCCGGTCTACGAACTAACTCATGAAGTTTGTGCAATTCTGATTTAGCACCCCTAAAATTCGTAGCATTGTCTGTCATAATAGAAGCGCATTTTCCTCGCCTTGAAACAAAGCGTTTAAGTGCGTCGATAAACGCATCAGAAGTTAGATCCGTTACTATTTCTAAATGAATAGCCTTTGTTACTAAGCAAACGAAAATCGCGACATAAACCTTATGAAAATCCCTTTTCTTTGATTTTTATATTTAATCTCAAAAGGGCCGCAAAAATCGGCTCCTGTATGGTTAAACGTAAAGTTTGGAGTTACTCTTTTTGATGGGAGGTCACCCATGATTTGTTTAGCAGTAACTGGGTTGTCCCTAAAACAGACAACGCAATCATGCACTACTTTTCGCGCTAAATTTTTTCCTCTTACGGGCCAAAACCGCATTCGTACGTAATGGATTAAAGTTTGGGGACCAATATGAAAATACTTCCTGTGAAAATGCTCAAATATGAGTTTTGTGAGCTTATGGCCTTTCGGCAAAATGATTTGATGCTTCTTATCAAAGTTTAAATCTGAATTTTCCAACCTACCGCCAACTCTTAAGATATTATCTTGATCCAAAAAGGGGGATAAACATTTAATTTTACTGGAAGGGGGAACCCTTGATTCCTGTTTTAAACCCTTAATCTCTTCCTGAAATTCTGCATTTTGTACTAATCTAATTAGAGAAACTTCTGAATTTTTTATTTCTGGGGTTGTGAGGCTGCCTCTGCGCCGGTCTGCTAACTTGCATTTGCAATTGTGAAAAAACCTATAAACATATGCCAGTATGCGAAGAATACTATAGTATTTACCACTTATGTTGAGAAAAAAATTTACTTCTTCAGGATTCCTGAAAAGAGAAAGAGAAATATTAGAATTAAAATCATTACAGTTATTTTTATATTTTGATTTAGTCTCGGGAAAATAATCTGTTTCTGGCACAGAAATAGTTTCTTGCTCAGTCACTAAGTCATCAGCTGCTAGGAATTTTGGTCCCCTAAACCACATTGGATTCTCTACAAGGGAATTAACACTCGCACTTCTGGTCAAGAGATCGGCAGGATTGTCCTTGCTAGAGCAGTGATACCAAGAGTTCGAATCTGAAAGTGCATTAATCTCTATGACACGGTTAGCCACAAACTGCTTCCATCGCTTTGATGATCCTTTGATCCAGAATAAGGTTATTTTGGAATCCATCCAATAGTACACTTTCGATGTGATTTTTTGATCTAGGATGGGTTTTACTTTATTGGTCAGTCTTGCACTTAGTAAGGCTCCGAGAAGTTCTAGCCGAGGCAGAGTTATCTCCTTTATCGGTGCAACACGACTCTTTGAAGTCACGAGATTGACTTCCACGCCACTCTCTCTTTTTATTCTCAGATAAATTGCAGATCCATACGCTATTTTACTAGCATCAGAAAAGGCATGTATGTCTACAGCTATTACTTGATTCAAGCTACCAAGAATTTTCCTCGGAATTTTTAATTCTGCTAAATTTGGAAGTTCTTCGAGCCACTTTAACCATTTTTCGTGCACATTAGTTGGTAACTGTTCATCCCATGCTGTCTTCTTTAGCCATAGTTCTTGAAACAGGCATTTTATTCTAATGGTGAATGGCGTCAGCATGCCTAACGGATCGAAGATTTTACCAACTGCTTGCAATAGTAGACGTTTTGAGCTTTTTTGCGATGACAAGAATTCTATTAAACTTTTGACTTCGAATGTCAGACAATCTTCTTCTGTTTTCCAGGACATTCCTAATACCTTGCTTAGATTGCTTCCTAGGCTTATTGCAGCATGTTCTGCTTGAATATTTAAACCTTCCTTTTGCCAGCACTTCAGTAACGCTTCATCATTGGTTATCCATTTTCGAAGAATCATTCCTGCTTCAGACATTATTTTGTTAGCATTCAGGGAAACATCAAGAGCTTCTTGCAGCGTATCTTCGCCAGATATAAAATCGTCCACATAAATATATTTATCGAGTAGGTGAACAGTTCTTGGGTGTAGGTTCGTAAACCGCTTGATGTGCTCCTTTATGGTAGCAGATAGGAGGAATGGAGAGGCATTGACTCCAAAAATAACACGTTTGAATCTGAAGACCTTGAAAGATTTTAAACCATCATCATACCACAGAAAACGGACAGAATCCCGATCTTTTTCAGCTAGTGAGATTTGAAGGAACGCCTTCTCGATATCAGAAGAAAAAGCAATTTCGTATAATCTGAAGTGGATTAAAATATCAAATAGAAGTGGATTTAAGTTGGTGCCGGGCCATAAACAATCATTAAGGGACAAATCATTGTTATCATGAGAGCTGGCATCGAAGACGATTCGGACCTTTGTAGTAAGTTTATCTTCTTTACAGACCGCATGATGGGGCAAATAATAAACTGCCCTGTCTAAAACAGGTTCATTTTCTTGCACCTGCTCTATAATTCCTTGCTTTAAATATTCCGTGATTATTTCAGAATATTGTCGAAAAAGCTCTGGGTTTCGATAAAATTTTCTTTTTAGACCTTCCAAACGCTGTTTCGCAACATTAAAATTATCATTTAAATCCTTCCAGTCCTTTTTCCACGGTAACTGAACTTCATAACGATCGCCTACAAATTTGACAGTTTTATCGAATATTTGTTGTGCTTGATCAGTTTCCGATATTTTCGGATCATCGTGTTTAATGCCTATAGACTCAAGCTCCCAAAATTGTTTTAAATTATCATTTATTTCATCGAAATCTCTAACGAAATTGCACATAGTAATATTGTTTGTTTGCGTGTTCTCCTCTAGCGCCCCAGTTGGGATCCATCCAAAAACAGTGTCTTGCAGAAAAAGTTTATCATTTATCTTAAGGGTGTATTCCGATTCAAACTGCTTACTTTCTGATTCATTTTAAAATTCATTTTTACTCTCAAACGCATCAAAGTGGGAAATTCTCTTATTTAGAAACTATATAATGTGCCGTGCTTCTTAATTTTTTGATAAATGCCGAAAATACTGTATTAAACGCTGTCAAAGTGGGCGTTTTGAACCGAATTTTCCGAAGCGGGCGATCTGGGAATGAAAAAAATGGTCCTACTGAGAAAATAATGGTTTAAAAATCAAATTCTAATTAATTGAGCTGAAAATGAAATCACACGGCATGTTAAACATGTCTTCAGAAATCACCCCAGCAAGTTTCATGTTTCTACTTTTAAAAATGAGTCTGAAAATGTATCAGAAAATTTCGAGCTGTTGAGGGTGGAAAAATATTTTTTCGAATACACCCTTAACTGAATTATGCTTTAAAATTCTATAAAATAATTCAGCGCCAACCAATGCGTGAATTTTTCCCGGTTTGAAAAATGTGGGGTCTGCCAATTCCACAATATTCGGTAAATTAATGTCCGATACATTTAATTGCCTTGATGGAATTACATCCGTGATTTTGGGAACTATTAAGAAATCTATATTCTCCCTGAAAGAGCCATCTTCGTTTGTAATTACACTCGAAATTTTATTTTTTACATTATAAGTATAACCGTTTAATCCTGTAACGGGTACATTAATTATCCTTTTTTTAAATTTCAGCATGTCAGCGCAATCCTTAGTTAAAATATTGACATTGCTAGCATTATCCAAAATTACTCTAAACTTTCGTTTATTTCCGAAATTATCTTCTATAAAAACAAAGCATGTACTCAATAAAATTGATTTTCTTTCTTTACTTATATTATTCAAGGACTTTAAAGATTCATTATTTGTCGAAATGTTTTCCGTTTCTCTATTTACCGCACCTGCAAGAGGGGAGGAAATTTGGGGGGAAGCCAATTCATTTTTGGATTTATTTTTTTTATCTCGATGAAGCGATGAGCTGTGTCGCAATCCACAGGTATTACAATTATATTTTGAAATGCAAGAATTTACGAAATGAGAATTATTCAAACAATTAATACACAGTTTATTTTTCTTCACAAAATCGTATCGTTCAGAAACATTCATTTTTAGAAACTGAGAACATTTGTTCAAATTATGAAAAGCCAATTTACACAGAATACAAGTTTTTCCATTCGATTTATCATTCGAATTTAGCATGAAATTTTTTTGTTTGTTCGAAAGAGGAATGTTTTTGTTTAAGGGTTTTGAAGCAGAGTATCTATTTACGCTTTCTAACGTAGAACTGCGGTTTTCCAAAAATGACAATAATTCATTAAATTGCGGGTATTCTGATTTTTTAATCGAATATTCAAATAATTTTCGAGATTCCTTATCTACCTTTTGCAATATAATATTGATAAGGATAGCATCAGACAGATTGTTTTGTTCATATTGTAATACTTTTAAGGCCCTCAAATTTTTATTTACACAATCAATAAAGGATCTCAATTCTTTAGAAGACTCGTAATGTATTTTTTCATAATTAATTATGGCTGATAAATGAGTGTCAATGAGCAAACGTTGATTTTCGAATCTTTCAGTAAGTGCTGTAAACAATGACTCAAAGGAATCGTCTGGGCTCTCTAGTTGTTTTGCTTCATTTTTTAGCGATGCTCGCAAATAAAACAGCTTCTGAGCGTCATTTAACTGGGCATTATTGATAATTAAATTTGTAAATTGTACTTTAAAGATTGACCACTCTTCATATTTACCATTGAATGTTGGTAGTGGGATTTCAGGTAACTTAACTTTAATATTATTCAAACTTATAGATTCAATACTATCAGCATGCACATTTATTTCAGAAACTTTAAGATTTTTAAGAAATAGGTTGAGACTTACCTCAAGTTTCTCGAGACGATCTTCGAGTTCATCTAACTCGTTTTCGATTTCTGGTAAGTCCTTAATATCAGGGATATCATAATATTTATCCCGTATTTCTGATACTTTTGCTTGAAGCTCAGGTAATTTTCGAATCTTTATTTCGAGCTCGGTACTCGAGTAATTAATTTTGTCTGTATTATCTTTTACGAAATTTTCTAATTTCGTTATAGCACCTTTTAGAGCACCTTTTGTTCTATTTAATTTTTCCATAGCAGCTATTTCGCTGCGAAATCGACGGACCACAAAAATGTATGTGAATACTGTGTGTAACTTTAGGAATGAAGACGAATAGGTTTCTTTTTCACATTTTTTATAACACACAGCACACAAATGTTACAAACACGAACACTGAAGAACATATAGAAAGATGAAGTGACTTTGGGGTAATAACCCGCTGTTAGAACAAGTGACGTTCGTAAAACATATTTTTGGGGAATACTCCCGCTATAAGAAACAGAATAATGGGGGATAAGACCCGCTATAACATAATGTGCCACAATGGCAGCTAAAAGCATAACATACTCTATACTTGGGGATAAGACCCGCTCGAATACACAACGTGCCGCAATGGCAGCTAAAGAACAACTGAACTGGGTCACATGACCGCAAAGCCGCGGAGCTTGTTCGGCATGCGCACAAGGTCCGAACAGTAGTTATATGTCTAATCTTAAAAAAAAAAAATGATTGTTTAATAAAAGTACTTACAGTATTTTAATAATCAGTCGAGGAAGTTCAACCAGTGTTCTCGCTGGCTTTTAACCGCAACATTAGCGATTTGGCGAATAAGAAATAAAAAACACTAGCCAAACAAAAATAAATGTTAGCAAAATGGATTCGTCGTAAAACACTAAAAAATCTATCTTTAACCCCTTATGGCGCCACCAGTGGCCAAGAGGTTCTGCTGTCGAAGCTGGTAGACGGGAGGTGCTGGGTTCGAACCCAATCGTGCCCGTCGGCCTAATCGTTCGGAGTTTTCGTGGTTTTCTTCAAACCATGGATTTCCATGCGTAAATACGGGTTATGTTCCCTTAGAAAGACCCCCACGAAGAGCACGAAGGATTTTTTTTTCGTTTTTTTGTAAACGCAATAGACTTTCAGAAAATAGTGTCAAATAGGCGTTTTGAACCGAATTTCCGCGTGAAAGTTGAATAATCACTCGAGAAAGGGGGGAAAAAACGTGTTTGCCACGTGATCAAAATCGCTTCTAACTCAATAGATAATTGATGGATCAAAAAAGGGAAAACACAGTTCAATTCCAAATCACTTCCATGGTCAGGCTTTCCAATTTTATATCTTTCCATTAAAAAATGAATTTGTAAATGTGTCAAAACGTTTTGCGCGTGTTGAGCAGAGCAGTTAAGAACAGCCTTACAGTCCCGCTTTTTCTGCCGAAAACACGATTACTTTCCCTTTTTTCTAACTTTGCGACGAGAAGTAAAAAAAAAACAAAAAACACGTGAGTTTCACTTGCTGAAATGGACAATATTCATTTGACGTCACAGTGGGAATCACCGAGGCTAACGAAACGGTGGGTCCGATTCTTCTTTTTTTACAGACCGCTGAAGTCACGTGATGCTCGAATGCACCAATGAAGGTGTGCGAAAAGAGCATCACGTGACTCCAGCGGTCTGTAAAAAAAGAAGAATCGGACACACCGCGGTAGCCTGTCTTTCTCGTTAGCCTCGGGAATCACTTGGTGTTAAATTAGAGCGTAGCGCGTTTGTTTAAGGGGCGTTCAAATATTACGTAAACATCTAGGGGGAGGGGGAGGGGTTAGCGATTTGCTTATTTTTGCTGACAAAGGGGAGGGAGGGTTGAATGATGCTTATGTAAGACATTTTCAAAATCTCTTAACATGTTTAAAAAAAAAAAAAAAAAAAAAAACTATTAAAAATTTTAAATTGAAAAAAAGAAATAGCAAAAGAATATTTAACTTGAAGTTCTGATGTCAGCTATTTCGACCGCACAAGGAAAACATAAACAATCTCTTTTATCTAGAGGTGACTGTTCATGTTTGGCCCATGAGGGCTTATTGTCTCTGAGAACTTACTACTATTTCCAATTGTGAGAATAGAATAGAATAGAATTGAATAAACCGATGCGATATGTTGTATTGTGACAATATGAGTTTTCCAGGAAAGCTTCCAAAACGTAAGTAAAATTCCATCTTTTTTGTTTCCAACCCTCCTCTGTCAAGTGGTTGAATCCCATAACCATAGTGACCGACTGTTCTACTGTCTGGTGTCTCGTGAGTTTTGAAAACCTCTCAGTACTGTAGTGTAGTGGTGTTTAAAATAAATAAAATCAGAAATATGTCTTCATTTCGAGAAATCTTGTATAAAAAACATTTTGAAAGTTTCAAAAAGTCTGCATCAGATAAACCTTTGAAGGATATCTAATGTAAAACTAATGATCTGTGGCGGCAGTACAAAAAGTCTTCTAAAACTGACAAAGAGTTAGAGGTATTGGTGCTAAAAATAATTGAGGACGAACTGCGTAAGGCAACCAAAAAGAAATCAGTCTTTCTTGATTATTTTATAAAGGTAATTATAATCAATTTATTCTTAAAATTTTAAATATGTTTTATCATAACTTTAAGTTTACATAATTACTTGTAAACATTGATAAAAAGATAGATAAGATAAAATGACCGTGTAGCCTTGGCGAAACATTGTCAGTATGGGAATAAATAAAGACCAAAGAAATGTCAAAAAACGAGTTATTACTTTTTAAATATGGCGTAGCCAAGCTAAACCTTATTTTTTTCTTTTCAAATAACTCGAAAATTAATGCATTCATGGGGGAAAAAAATTAAAAAAATGTAAGTTTTGTAGCAGATAATCTTCTAACTGTTTTCAAATTTTGTTCCTTACTAAAAATGAAATGTAACCCAATTGAATTGAAACCAATGTATCTCAAATTCAAAAATGGATAAATAAGGTTTCCAGTGATCTCAAAAAAGGAAAAACAATCCTTAAAAAGGAAACGACAAAATGCTGAATACCAAAGAAAACATCAAACCACTAAACGAACAAAGCTTGGAGAAATCTGCCATGATAATCCAGACATTAAAAAAAAAATAGCTTTGAGGGAATCAGTAGGAAGACCAAGTTTAAACAACCATTATTACTTAAAGCAATAGCAGACATAGCTATTATTGGAAGCGTTGCAGATGCAAAGAAGAAGCGAGTCAACACGAAGTGTCAAAACTCTCGATGACTTGACTGCAGAACTAAAAGGTTGGTTTTGCAATAAGCAGGAGTAGAACATATCTTCGTTTGCTTCCAAAAAATTCCTCAACCATCGACGGTCGAAGACATGTCACCACAGTGCCGATAAAACTTTCTTGGGTTCAGGTTGATTATCACCGATCTCACATTGATACTCAATTTGCAGTAACGTCCATCCGCTAGAAACTTTAGCTTCAATTCTTGGGCCCATGCAAGTGTTTCTTCTTTCACAGGATGACAAAGCGCGTGTACCTTTGGAAATTACAGCAGTCAATAAACAGGCTCCGATACTGATGCATATGGAGTACCGTGTATCCTAACCCGACCACGACTGGGTCATCGCTGAACGCCACAAACTTATCCCATCTGTGTTTACGCTGGTATTGTTGATTGCTCCTGGCATGGCAGGTCAAAGTGAAGCCATAGATTATTCTGGTCCAACGTTTATAGCTATAAGAATTGGGAAACACAGTTCTTCCACAGCAAATACTCATGTTCAGGATTTTGAAAGTCTATTAATACTCAAAGACTTTGAAAAATTAGTGAAAACAGAAGAGGGTTTCATCAAACCTGTAATCATAGTTACGGTTGATGAAGCCCCAGACAAGTATCCCCGCTACCAGAAAGTTATATCGTTTGCTATTGCTATTAACCATTTCAAAAAGCATGATTTGGATGGAATTTTCATAGCGTGCAATGCTCCTGGAAGAAGTGCATATAATTGAGTAGAAAGGCGAATGGCACCACTCAATCGAGAACTGTCTGGTCTTATACACCCTCATGACCATTATAATTCCCATATCGATGAGAACGGTAGCACTATTGATGAAGAAATGGAGCAAAATAACTTTGCATATGCTGGTAAAACTCTCGCAGATATCTGGAACTCACTAAACATTGACGGTTATCCTGTTACTGCCACATATTTTGATTCAGGCGAACCAGACTCTTTTGATTATGACTTGGATTGGTATTCGAAGCACTTAAAGTCAAAACTTGCTGCAAATTGTAAAATGCGAAGAAAAGAATTGTTGCTCTCCTGCACGTAGTGGATTATTTCGTATATTAAAAGGACGATTCATCCCTCCTCCAATTAAAATGATACAATCGTCAAATGACATCATTACAAATGTGGAGGTGGAATTTATAGATTTAAGTCTCCGTCTGGCCTTAAATCTGAATATTATAGCAAAGGGATTTTTAAAGATGCTGTATGATTATTTTTGCCCTTCCATAAAGTTGCAATTATCCCCAAGAACTTGTGGCCAATATCATGCATCTCAGAAGTCAGCAAACAGACACAAAAAAAATTCAACACAGTGAAAAAAGCGAGAAGTCCTGCCTTATACGACCATTGAGAATTGCTGCCCGTCGACCAAATGAACTTATGTGCTTCATAAAATTCGTGGAAGGTATGGAACATGTTGAATGGATCAATGAAGATGCAGTTGGATCAAGATTGCATCCGAAAAGAAAGCGATGAAGATAATCAAGTAAAACTGGAAACCAATATCATAACAGATATAGAAAAATGGCTTGAGCAGCCGTGGTCAGCATCGGAATAGATATGGGCATGTTCAAATTTAAATTTTCCATATGGCTAAGTTCTTCTGAAATTGTGATCTAAGAAATTTTTTTAAATAGAATTGTAAGGAAATAAAACAAGCATTTTTTTTTTTTTTAAGTCGAGTAGAGTTTTTATTTATTTGTATTGTGTCCTAATTTTTTTTTAAAGTGGGGAAAGGGGGGGGGGTGCAATTTGCTTACGTAATTATTAAGGGGGGTGGGGTTGCGATTTGCTTATTTTTGCTGACAAGGGAGGGGGGGTGTCAAAAATTGTCAAAAGCATGCTTACGTAATATTCGTACAGCCTTTACCTTATTGCATCATTTGATGCAGCGTAAATACAGATAAATACATGTGTAAAATACTACAGATATATTTTGTACGAATTATTTTCGATGATTCTAATTACAGTCGAACCTCGTTAACATGAACCTCAAGGGGAATCAAAATTTTGTTCATGTTAACAGTAATTCATGTTATCAGTATCAAATCTTTGTATTTGTTTTTATAGGGGACTGTGAAAACAATTCATGTTAAAAGTAATTCACGTTAAGCGTGTTCATGTTAACGAGGTTTGACTGTAATTAAAACCCATATATACTTATTACTTAAAAATTTTCCTTTTATAAATAAAATGAAAAATATGCATGAAATTGTATTAAAATAGAGAAAAGAATTCCTTTATAACGTATACCTGGCCCCCGAAAAGGTCTGAAATTCTAAATAAGGGTGTATTCGAAAAAATATTTTTCCACCCTCAACAGCTCGAAATTTTCTGAGACATTTTCAGACTCATTTTTAAAAGTAAAAACAGGAAACTTGCTGGGGGTGATTTTTGAAGACGTGTTTAACATGCCGTGTGATTTCATTTTCAGCTCAATTAATTAGAATTTGATTTTTAAACAATTATTTTCTCAGTATGACTATTTTTTTCATTCCCAGATCGCCCGCTTCGGAAAATTCGGTTCAAAACGCCAACTTTGACAGCGTTTTTTACAGTATTTTCTGCATTTATCAAAAAATTGAGAAGCACGGCACATTAGGTAGTTTCTAAATAAGAGAATTTCCCAGTTTGATGCGTTTGAGAGCAAAAAGGAATTTTAAAATGAATCAGAAAATAAGCAGTTTGGATCGGAATACACCCATAAAAGTAAAATATAAGCATAATTTTTCTGAATACAATACTTTTCAATGGCGCATTTATGAATGTTTTTCCCAAGCAGACGAATTATTGTTTCTTGGAACCCAAAAGATGAATATTGTCCATTCTGGTTACTTTTAGGTATTTTCGGAGAGAACAATACCCAGATAAATAAACCCCTTTCACATTGAAACCGGCCTGTTCCTGGGGCGCTCAAAAGAAAGTCGGTAAAGGTGTGCGACTCCCCAGGGGACTTACCGCATCTTTGTAGCATGGACATGAGCTGTCAAAAACAAACGAGAAGGGGAGAAAAATCTCGTTCGCTTGCGGCATTTTGTAAAAACTATTTATGCATCCATAATACTGTGCCCTGTCTTTTTCACTTCATAAGGTATACCTTGTAGACTTTTGGGCTCCTACACGTACTTTTTGAATTTCACGCCGCCTTTGCTACTGGTTTACGCATTTGACTTATTAGGCGATTCCAAGAAAAAAATATTTTTGCTCCGCTCAACAAAACTTTCCGACACACACATTTATGCAAATAATCAAGAATATAAAGAAGAAAATGAAATGTCCCGCTAAAATGCTCCTCGTTTATATTAATTTGAAATATAATAAAAATAGTATACTATTATTTTAAGTATTTATTATAATTTTAAGGTACTGACATTTATTGGATTATTATTATTTGAGCTCTGGTAGTTGAATTTCTTCCCTTTAATTCCCAAATGTCACAAAATTACCGGAATATTCGACTAAATTTATTTTAAGGGTGTTCTCAAATCGAAAAGAGCAACTTTATGACACAAGTTTGAATTTATTTTTGTTGGGAAATGCATGAAACTACTGTTTAGTAGAAACTGCTGTTGTTTTGTTCAGAAACTATGTAATCGAGTTGTTTTTTCCGTTTTTTTTTCTTTTTCTTTTCTTTTCTTTTTTTTTTTTTTTTTTTTTTTTTGCAAACGCAATAGATCTTTCAGAAAATAAAAATAGTGTCAAAATAGGTGCTTTGAATCGAATTTCTGATCGAAAGTAGTATAATCACTCAAGAAAAGGCGAAAAACGTGTTTGTCACGAGATCAAAATCACTTCTAACTCAATAGGTAATGGATTGATCAAAAAATGGAAAACACAGTTCAATTCCAAATCGCTTCCATGGCCAGTCTTTCCAATTTTATATTTTTCTGTTAAAAAATGAATTTGTTAATGTGTCAAAACGTTTTGCGCTTGTTGAGCAGAGCAGTTAAGAACAGCCTTAAAATAGAGAAAAGAATTCATTTATACCGTATACCTGTCCCCGAAAAGGTCTGAAATTCTAAATAAAAATAAAATATAAGCATATTTTTTTTTTTAATACAATGCTTTTCAATGGCGTATTTATGAATGTTGTTCCCAAGCAGACGAATTTTTGTAGCTTGTAACCCAAAAGTTGAATATTGTCCATTCTGGCTATCTTTAGGTATTTTCGGAGAGAACAATACCCAGATAAATAAATCCCTATTTCACATTGAAACCGATCTGTCCCTGGACCGATCAAAAGCAAGTCGGTAAAGGTGTGCAACTCCCCAGGGGGGCTTATCACATCTTTGTAGCATGGACCTGAGCTGTCAAAAACAATAACGAGAAGGGGAGAAAAATCTCGTTCGCTGGCGGCATTTTATAAAAGTTATTTATGCATTCATAATACTGTGCCCTGTTTTTTTCACTTCGTAAGTTATACCTTGTAGACTTTTAGAGTTCTACGTGTATTTTTTGAATTTCACGCCGCCTTTGCTACTCGTTTACGCATTTGACTTATTAGGCAATTCCAAGAAAAAATATTTTGCTCCGCTCAACAAAACTGTCCGACACATTCGTGCAAAGAATATAAAAGAAGAAAATGAAATTTTTAGCTAAAATGTTCCCCATTTAAGGGTGTATTCGAAAAAATATTTTTCCACCCTCAACAGCTCGAAATTTTCTGATACATTTTCAGACTCATTTTTAAAAGTAAAAACATGAAACTTGCTGGGGTGATTTCTGAAGACATGTTTAACATGCCGTGTGATTTCATTTTCAGCTCAATTAATTAGAATTCGATTTTTAAACAATTATTTTCTCAGTATGACCATTTTTTTCATTCCCAGATCGCCCGCTTCGGAAAATTCGGTTCAAAACGCCCACTTTGACAGCGTTTTTTACAGTATTTTCTGCATTTATCAAAAAATTAAGAAGCACGACACATTATATAGTTTCTAAATAAGAGAATTTCCAAGTTTGATGCGTTTGAGAGCAAAAATGAATTTTAAAATGAATCAGAAAATAAGCAGTTTGGATCGGAATACACCCTTAATATACCGTATTTTATGGAAGAAACGCCGCGGCGTTTACGAGTTTAAAATTTAATTTTTTTCCAAGTGCGGCGTTTACGATTTTTCTTAAATACTAACTGAGTTTCCTTAATTTAAAAATTCATAAAAATATTTAAAATCGGATTTAAATATTTTAAATAAAACTTCAGACATCTTAAGATATTAAAAACGAGGCATTCTACACAGCTCAGAAAACTTTGATTAAAGTTAGGTCAATGTGACGCTGTCGACAAAAGTAGCGTTCCGATGGATGTGGCGTTTACAACGGGTGCGGCGATTACGATATTTTTAAGCTTATTCAGGCCAATTTGAGGAGTGCGGCGTTTCTTCCATAAAATAAGGTAATAAAAATTTAATAATAATAATAATAATAAATTTGATATATTAATTTAAATATAATAAAAATAACATATTATTTAAACGGGATGCCCCCCCCCCCCAAAACGCTCGCGAATGCTATTACACTTCGCAAATTTACAAATTTAGTTGACAAATTTGTAACTATAATATTGACAACTATAATATGCTTTCAGTTTCTGATAAACTTGGCAAAAGTTACAAATCTAATTGGGAATATTATTAAACAAATAAGACATTACATTTTCTAATTGTGGTAACTTGGCAAAATTATAAAACGAGTTGGCAAATACTGAATTTTGACTTGGCAATTTAAGGTCCCCCCCCCCCCCAATAAAAAGTCTTAGCTATGCCCCCCTCCCCCCCACCCCCCGCTGGATTCCTCACTGGTTTTCCAGACGTATTTCTCTAATCCCTTGAATTTTGTTAGAATGACGCGATTTTTACAAAAATTGTCAAAAATTCATTATTATTATTATTATTATATTATTATTATTATTATTATTATTTTGTTTCATTTAAAAATACTATTTAATATCCTAGCAGCTGAAGTTTAATCTCAAAAGAAAAAACTACCTTCTTCAGTTTCTAGTACAGGCGAGGTGAAACAATTTGTTTGAAGTTGTCCAGTTTGCTAAATATTAGATTAGATGGATTAATATGTATGCTAAATTTTCGATAAAAATACTGTAATCTTTATTTATTCTTAAGGGTGTATTCCGATCCAAACTGCTTACTTTCTGATTGATTTTAAAATTCATTTTTGCTCTCAAACGCATCAAAGTGGGAAATTCTCTTATTTAGAAACTATATAATGTGCCGTGCTTCTTAATTTTTTGATAAATGCAGAAAATACTGTAAAAAACGCTGTCAAAGTGGGCGTTTTGAACCGAATTTTCCGAAGCGGGCGATCTGGGAATGAAAAAAAAATGGTCATACTGAGAAAATAATTGTTTAAAAATCAAATTCTAATTAATTGAGCTGAAAATGAAATCACACGGCATGTTAAACATGTCTTCAGAAATCAACCCCGCAAGTTTCATGTTTCTACTTTTAAAAATGAGTCTGAAAATGTATCAGAAAATTTCGAGCTGTTGAAGGTGGAAAAATATTTTTTCGAATACACCCTTAATAAGGGAAAGAATTGCATTGCACTATATTTAAAAACAGCGAATAAGCTCATAAAATGATAGTTAGAGAAATGTTAGGTTTCACACTTTTCTGGGATAACAGAACGCAAAATCTTAAAGAAATCAATCTAATATGTATTGTTTTTTCTCTCTGGGGAACAATAGCAAGACAATCGTTTTCTATTCAGAAAAAAGAAAAAAAATATTTCCAATGTCGCCTGTAAAATGTCATGGGCTCATTAAGAGCAATTATACCTTTTCAATCTGGTTTCTCATTAAACAGGAAATTGTTTAATAGACATATATTTTATGTAATTGTAGGCATCAAACGACATAAGTCTCAAATTTTGTGAAGAAATCATTTCGAAGTCGCGGTAGGCGTTTCCCGAATCTTTGTTGCGACACCCGATTGGTTAGTTCGATCTCGCCCTTCCCTCAATCGCAGCTCCCGATTTCTATTTTATCACGTGCCGGTGTCAGATGGTTTCGGTTTTCGAAATCTAAACAAACGACGGGTTTCCATTATTGGCGGCATATCGCTGTCGAAACTATTTATGTCTTACTTTTAAAAACTTTTCTTTTTTATAGGAGTTTTTTTAATTTTTCGAAAATAAAAACATTCGTTTAACATTGTGATTAATTGGGAACGTAATAATTCTAATTTTAAGCGTGGACTCATGTAGAAGTATTTCTTTATTAAACTCTGCAGATCTTTTACATAAAAAAAAGTTTTCAATATACGCCCACTAATTCCTATCGCTTTATTTTTACAGTTATTTCTTTTCCCTCTTTCCCTCTCTCACCCCCCCCCCCTTTTCATACTAAATTCTTTATCGTGTTCCATATACGTTTTGGCGCTATATAGAAAATCAGCTAAGATATTCAAAACTGCAAATTTAGAAGATTTTTTTTTTCTTTTAACACATTTGTATACATCCGAATAAAAAGTTATACGTAGCATTTCAAAAATTACGGGAGAGATTCAAATAACTTTTAAACAATTAAAATATTTAAACAACTCAGCATCATTAAATGTTTATCAAAATAATGGATCATTTTAATTATAAATTTATATTATAAAGTAAATACATATTCGTTACTAATGCTTGTAAAATAATAATCTGAGGTATCGCTTTCGTTTTTATTGTAACGTACATTAACTTTTAAAACTTCGCCCCGGGCTCATACAGTGGGGTGTAGAGGCGGTACAAATTACAAGTGCCCGGCTTCGGTGCTAGTTAAAAAAAAAAAAAATAATAATAATAATAATAACAGAAAAAGTAGACTTGCACATTTTTATGTTAAAATTTTAAATTAAAACAAATAATAAAATTCAAAAGTCAGAAGTTGCTAGAATGTCTTTATGGGCCGGGCTGAGTGCCTGGACTCCTATGTGTGTTACAAAATATCTGAAAATTCATTTGATATCAAGAAAGTTTTGAGGTTTCTCCGCTGTGCGCCTGATTTTAGACGCGCGAACAAGAATCTGGAGAAAAGTTGGGTAAGGCCACGGCTGAAGGTTTCGCATTTTATTTTTTACGTTAATGAAATTATCATTTCTTAAACTTAAATGACATTATTTATGTACAAAACATAATACGCTGTATGATTTCTTCACCAATAACAGCAAATCGCACCTAATTGTGATTATGTACTTCGGCAGTTGAATAGTTTTAGAAAAATAAATAAGTGAATGCAAATTAATCTGTAGTGCCTGCTCACCGTCATATATTTACAATAATAAAAAGTTACAATAATAACAATAATAATCGGAACCAATACGCTCCCGCCCCTCGCAAGAATGTATTCAGGTTTAGCCGTTCGTTTGTTATTTGATAACTAGGGTCATTAATAATAATAACAGTAATACAAGAAGAGTAATAAAAAGTAAAATAATAAAAAAGTAAATTTTTTTCACACATTAAATAATGGTGTTGAATTCAGGTACTTTTCTCCGGGAGGGATTTCTGCGGCTCCGGAGGGATATTTTAGAATTCCGGGGGGGGGGGGGGATTGGACATTTGCCCATTAAAAAGGATAAAATTTCAAAGTTTCCGGCGGGGGATTGTCCCACCGGGCCACCCCTTTAATTCAACACTGATAAATGGCTGCCGTACATACAAATCAAATTATTACTACAGTAGACGCTCGATTATACGAACTCGTGCGGACTCATATAATGTGATCGTAAAATCGAAAGTTCGTAAATGCGAATAACTTTAGTTCAATGGGATGCAAGTCGGGACCAGTTACCAGTACATCAGTTCGCAAAAACGAAAAGTTCGTAAAAAAGAGGTTCTTAAAATCGAGCGTCTACTGTATATCTTACATAAAAAGGAAAAATCCTAAAAGAAATCTTTCGTTATCAAAAAACGCTTGCCCATTGGCGACTTTTCCCTCTCACTTGGCGAGCGTGGATAGGACTGGAAGTAACCCTATCGTTTGCGGTTTCAGCTGAGCAGAGCGGAAAAATTGAAAAGCACACAAACAGTGATCTTGATCTTCTTCGGAGATTTCCATGGGAGGACTGTGATTGACTTCAGAAATTACCGAAAACATGGATTGTCACCAACTTTCGTCCCCTTCAGATTGTGTCGCCGCTGAAGCATGCGTTGTACCTCAGGGATATCAGATACAGCCTTACGGCTTACAGCACCATTATTTCCAAAATCACCACCAACCCAAATATCACCATGAACTTAGCAATAAATCGAATGCATTCCGAATTGCGGAAGCCTATAGGACTGTCAGTGTTCCACAAACCAGGAGGCGGACGGGAAGGAAACCTATGGTGAGATGCCGATCACAAAGTACATCAAGTTGTGATAGGTAAGTGCAATTAAAGATTTATTTCCTAATATTATTTTAAAGAAATGGGGTCTCTGTAAGATTATGAAAGTGGCACCTTTGAATGTTGTATGTAAAAGCTTAAAAAAAAAAGAAGGGGGTTGATGCAAGATTTTTTTTTTTCTTTCTTGGGGCACATTTTGTGAAAAGCTATTTTTGTGAAATTTATTATATTTTTGTGTGAAAAATAATATTTTTTAACGAAATATGAAATTCAGCTAATCAAATTCGAACGAAGCATTTTCTGGTGAACACGTTTCGGTTTTCAGGAGGTGGATCAAAGATTTTTTTTTTTTTTTCCCTTTGGGCACATTTTGTGAAAAGCTATTTTTGTGAAATTTATTATATTTTTGTGTGAAAAATAACACTTTTTTACGAAATATGAATTAGGTTACTCAAATTCGAACGAAGCATTTTCTGGTGAACATGTTTTGGTTTTCAGGCGGTGGATGAAAGATTTTTTTTTTCCCTTGGGGCACATTTTGTGAAAAGCTATTTTTGTGAAATTTATTATATTTTTGTGTGAAAAATAACATTTTTTAAAGAAATATGAATTAGGCTACTCAAATTCGAACGAAGCATTTTCTGGTGAACATGTTTTGGTTTTCAGGAGGTGGATGAAAGATTTTTTTTTTTTCCCTTGGGGCACATTTTGTGAAAAGCTATTTTTGTGAAATTTATTATATTTTTGTGTGAAAAATAACATTTTTTAACGAAATATGAATTAGGCTACTCAAATTCGAACGAAGTATTTTCTGGTGAACATGTTTTGGTTTTCAGGAGGTGGATGAAAGATTTTTTTTTTTCTTTCGGGCACATTTTGTGAAATTTATTATATTTTTGTGTGAAAAATAACATTTTTTAACGAAATATGAATTAGGCTACTCAAATTCGAACGAAGCATTTTCTGGTGAACATGCTTTGGTTTTCAGGAGGTCGATGAAAGATTTTTTTTTTTTCCCTTGGGGCACATTTTGTGAAAAGCTATTTTTGTGAAATTTATTATATTTTTGTGTGAAAAATATTTTTTTAACGAAATATGAAATTCAGCTACTCAAATTCGAACGAAGCATTTTCTGGTGAACATGTTTTGGTTTCCAAGAGGTCGATGAAAGATTTTATTTTTTTTTTTGCTTGGGGCACATTTTGTGAAAAGCAATTTTTGTGAAATTTATTATATTTTTGTGTGAAAAATAATATTTTTTAACGAAATATGAAATCCAGTTACTCAAATTCGAACGAAGCATTTTCTGGTGATCATGTTTTGGTTTTCAGGATTCGCAGGCTTCAAGGACTTTCAAGGACCTTTTGCCAGAAAATTTGTAAAGTAATATTTGCCTTATTTAATGAAAAAAAAAAATCTAATCTTCAGATATAGCGACCATTACTTTATGAAATTTGTGGTACTGAAACACTTAAAATTCACTGAATCGCTTGATGCGAACGAACCATGGTTTTGTTTGCAAATTACACAGTTTCAAGCTTAACAAATTAAAAGCTAATGAAGAGTATGATTTTTATGGAATGGAATTTTGTGAAGGGGCCTATTTAAGAGGAATTTTGTAAAAAGGATTGTTTTATTAAAATGAATTTTGCGAATGGGACTATATAAATTTTTGTAAAAAGATCCTAAATGGACCCCAAATATTACCTAAATCAATAAATACCTGATCAATAAATAAACTGTATTTCTGCGGTGAATTGAAATAAATCATTTTACTGCATTGTCAATTTATATGTATTATTTTTTAATGACCGTTACCTAATTAAACGTTTAAAATTAATATTATTGTTAGTTAAACTAGTTCTGTGATACATTAAAATTTTAAGGAGTGTCGCGGGGTTCAATTTTTAAAGCTTTGACACGACCGTCCTTTGAAATTAATAAAATCAATCATTTTTTGAAAGCAGAATATGTATACATTTTCAAATTTGAGGTAACTCAGAGATATTTATTAGTATTTGTGCGAATTTTATTTTCGGAGTTTCCATTTAATGTTTTTCAAAATTTCCGGAAAATTGTCAAACATTTGCAAATAACTGTTTGGGATCTGACAAAACAATTTTATTTTCCAAAAATTATTATTATTATTTAAATTATCTAGTACCATGAATATTTACTTGAATAGTAATTTTATATTATTCTTAGTTTTAAACATTTAAATATAATTTTTTTTTTTTTTTTTTTTTTGCTATTTTGAAAAACAAATTCAGTATTATTTAAACGACCACAGATTACTTATTTTCAAATCTTCCTAGTTTAAACTTTTAGACCAGAAGCAGAACAGATTTCTCATTTGCCGTGAAACTATATAAGTCTTAGCAATATGAAAATCATGAGAAAGGTTCACGACGAGTTCCATTGTAATCAAACATGTGTCACTTATATATATATATATATATATAAACCTGCTCAATTTTTTAGAATCTGCGATAGAAATCTGAAATTTCTTTAGTTTTTCTATACTCGTGTAAATTAAGATAACTGTATACTTACAGAAAAGTGACAGTATTGATAGTGGCTAAATTGGGCGATGTTCTCATTTAGATATTAAGAAATCGATATCGAAAAGCATTTTTAATGTTTCTATAAAACGAAAGGCTATTTTAGGAAAGGCTATTTTTTTTCAAGGTTTGTCGTTTGTGTGTGGTTTGTGAAATTTATACTTTTTTGAAAAATAAAAGTTTGCAACGAAAAATCAAATCTAGTTACTATAATTTAAACCAAACATTTATTAATAATAACATTTTTAATAAATGTTTAAATATATGCATATATATATAGTGCACATGTTAAATGTTAAATCCTAACAAAATAAAAATACTGAAGAATTTGCTTTTTGTGGAATGAAATTTTGTGAAGATTTCTTTTATTAAGATGAACTTTACACTAAAAAAGACAAATGTTAATTAATCTATAGATTAAGCAACATTTGTCGAGTACGAAAATATACAATCCTGCTAATAATTTTCTTTGGAGAACTTATATTTTATTTTCATTTATTTATTTATTTATATTTTTATAATTAAATTATTTTTTACAAAATAAAAATACTGAAGAATTTTGCCTTTGTGGAATGGAATTTTGTGCGAAGGTCTCTTTTTTTAAGATGAACTTTACACTGTAAAAAAAGACATGTTGCTTGATCCTCGAAAATATAATATAATCGAGTACGAAAATATACAATCTTGCTAGAAATTTTCTTTCTGATAAACTTACATTTTATTTATACTTTTTTCAAAGTATACGCATGTTAAATCCTAGCAAAATAAAAATTAGTACTGAAGAATTTGCTTTTGTGGAATGGAAGGTCTCTTCTATTAAGGCTGCTCTCAAATCCAAAAGGTCAACTTTCTGACATAAGTTTTAATTTAATTTTAGTCGGAAATGCATGAAACTAGCAGGTTTTGCTGTTCAGACACTGTGTCATCGAGCTGTTTTTTTCCGTTTTCTTGCAAACGCAATAGATCGTTCAAAAAAGAGTGTCGAAGTGGACGTTTTGAACCGAATTTCCGCGCGAAAGGAGAAAATCCTCTTTAGGCTGTTCTTAACTGCTCTACTCATTAAGCACAAAACGTTTTGACACATTTACAAATTCGTTTTCCCGCGGAAAGATATAAAATTGGAAAGCCTGGCCATGGAAGCAATTTGGAATCGAACTGTTTTTTCGATTTTTGGATCAATAAATTACCTATTGAGTTATAAACAATTTTGGTCACGTGACAAAGACGATTTTCGCCCTTCACGGACTGGTTTTTCTGCTTTCTTCGGGAACTTCGGTTCAAAACGTCATCTTTGACATTATTTTCTGAAAGATCTGTTGCGTTTGCAAAAAAAAGAAAAAAAAAAAACGGGAAATACAGCTCGATTACATAGTTCCTGAACAACAACATCTGCTAGTTTCATGCATTTCCGAACAAAAATAAATTAAAACTTATGTCAGAAAGTTGCCCTTTTGGATTTGAGAACACCCTTAAGAAAGGGTGAAAAACACGTTTGTCACGTGATCAAATTCGCTTATAACTCGATAGGTCATTGAGTGATCTAAAAATGGAAAAACAGTTCGATTTCCAAATCGCTTCCATGATCAGGTTTTCCAATTTTATATCTTTCCGTTTAAAAATGAATTTGTAAATGTGGCGTAACGTATTGTGCTTGTTGAGCAGAGCAGTTGAGAACAGCCTTAAGATGAACTTTACACTGTAAAAAAAGACAAATGTTGCTTAATCTACGAAAATATAATATAATCGAGTACGAAAATATACAATCCTGCTAATAATTTTCTTCCTGCTGAACTTACATTTTAT
The DNA here is from genome assembly GCA_963932465.1 of Maratus speciosus. Taxonomy (NCBI): domain Eukaryota; kingdom Metazoa; phylum Arthropoda; class Arachnida; order Araneae; family Salticidae; genus Maratus; species Maratus speciosus. The sequence continues at coordinate 604,841,877 of OZ010788.1, read as the reverse complement.
TTTTAAATTTATTTATAATATATATTTTTTCGAAGTACACATGTCAAATCGTAACAAAGAAGAAAAAAAAAGATACTGAAGAATTTGCTTTTGTGGAATGGAATTTTGCGAAGGTCTCTTTTATTAAGATGGACTTTACACTGTAAAAAAGACAAATGTTGCTTAATCTACGAAGATATCATCGAGTACGAAAATATACAATCCTGCTAATAATTTCCTTTCTGCTGAACTTACATTTTATTTATACTTTTTTTCAAAGTACACATGTTAAATCCTAACAAAATAAAAATGCGTACTGAGGAATTTGCTTCTGTGGAATGGAAGGTCTCTTTGATTAAGATGAACTTTACACTGTAAAAAAAGACAAATGTTGCTTAAGGGTATATTCGAAAAAATATTTTTCCACCCTCAACAGCTCGAAATTTTCTGATACATTTTCAGACTCATTTTTAAAAGTAAAAACATGAAACTTGCTGGGGTGATTTCTGAAGACATGTTTAACATGCCGTGTGATTTCATTTTCAGCTCAATTAATTAGAATTTGATTTTTAAACAATTATTTTCTCAGTAGGACCCTTTTTTTCATTCCCAAATCGCCCGCTTCGGAAAATTCGGTTCAAAACGCCAACTTTGACAGCGTTTTTTACAGTATTTTCGGCATTTATCAAAAAATTAAGAAGCACGGCACATTATATAGTTTCTAAATAAGAGAATTTCCCACTTTGATGCGTTTGAGAGTAAAAATGAATTTTAAAATGAATCAGAAAGTAAGCAGTTTGGATCGGAATACACTCTTAATCTACGAAAATATAATATAATCGAATACGAAAATATGCAATCCTGCTAATAATTTACTTTCTGGTGAACTTATATTATATTTTTAATTTATTTATATTTTTTCAAATTACACATGTTAAACACCGGATATCAGGCATAACTCACAGCCGGATAGCTTGCCATCCGGCCGCAGTATGTTTCGATCTGTCCTTTTTTAATTTTTATTCATCTCTAAAGAAATTAAGCTTGGGTTTAGATTAAATTGCTATTGCTATGTTATTTTCTTTTTTATCTTAAAATTTCTATTAACAATTATTTTTATGATAATTTCAGTTTTAGTGCTTGTTACATTATTTTAAATCATTAGTTATAACAATGTTAGTTGAATAATTTAGTAATAAATTAATTTTAGGAAAAAACTGAAATCTTCGAAAGGATAATATTTAATACTTTTATCTTTAACAGTGTATGTTCAAGCTGTAAACTACAGTCGTCCCCGCTTAAACGAATATGAGAGGTTCCAACATCTGTTATTCGATTAAGCGGGTATATTCGATTAAGTGGGAAAATTTATTGTACCTTACCACATCGTTAATAATATTTTAAAATCTAACTAATAATCTATAGCATTTGAAAAACAATTATTTTAATTGTAAAAAAGTTACTTTCTTAAAAAAAAAACAGAGAGAACTACAAAATGAAATAAAAATTCTTATACTATTAAGCATTATAATAAACATTCACTTAAATTACATGATGAATATTTTGGTTTTATCGCTTACCTCATCACAATTTTTTGAAAAAATCCAATATAGTTGATTGTTTATTTAATGTTTTTTGCGCACATTTCTGCAGTTCTTTTTTCAAACCATATAATATTTTATAATCTCCACCTCGAGCTTCAAAATGTCTTCATATAATTGATAATGATTTCTGTACTTCACTCAAGGATGGGGGGAGGGGGGATCTATTACAACTTCATTATTTTCATCTTCTTCTGTGCAAGCAGACCATTCTGACGCCTCATCAGTCTCTGTAGCCTCATTTTCCTCTAATTCTATAAATTCCAAAAGTTCTTCTTGTGTAATTTGGGGTTTATCGAGGTCTTCTTGAAATTACTGAAGATTATAAATTTCAGTTTCTGTGTCTCAACAATCATCTTCATCAGATTTAAGCTTTAAAAATTTCGCCTTTTTAAAACTGTTTTTAATTACACAACATTAACATTATTCCAAGTTTTGTTGCAGAAATGCACAGCAGTCAAAAGGTTAATTTTTTTTTGAAAGAATGGAAAATGTTTCATTACAGTTCTCTGTTTCCAAGTCCAAAATATGGAGAATTTCATTTATAATCTCCCGTCTATATAACGCCTTGAATGATCTTATGATTCCTTGATCAAGAGGCTGTATTTTGGCCGTCGTATCTGCAAGCAAAAATTCTACTTTGACATTATTCAGTCGAATTGAGTTCTCTGTTTTGTGACTGCCAACATTATCCATAAATAGGACACATTTTCTATTTTGCCTTTTCATGTTTAGGTGTAATTTTGTCAGCCAACTTGCAAAAATATGTTTTGTTATCCAACCATTATGTGAGTAATCATATGCAAGAGGATATTTTTTTACATTTTTTAGACATCTAGGCTGTTTGCTTTTGCCAATGAGAAGAGGTTGAAGCTTTTCTTCTCCCGTTTGATTTACAGAGAGTAGCACAGTTACGCAATCTTTACTTATTTTAAATCCGTGTAATTTTTCGGTTTGTTCCTTTTGGCATAGCTCTATACATAGACTTGTTTCGTCACAATTAAAAATATCGCATGGTTTATTCTCAGCAAGAATTGGATGTAAAGTTTCTTCAATCCATTCATCACAAACTGCATCGTTTACAGATCCCGCTTCTCCATGTAGTTTCTTAAATGTTAAATTGTGTCTTTGCTGGAATCTATATAACCATACTTTAGATTCAGAAAAATTCTCATTAATAGAATCTTTCGCAATTTCTTCGGCTGTCTGCATAATCATTGCCCCTTTTATTAAAGCTCCTTTGCTTCTTTTTGAATGAAACCATTCCAACACAGCATTGTCGAGATCGTCATTAGATTTTCTTTTCCGTTTTCGGTGTATAGGCTTCCATTGTGTCTCCATTCTTCTTCAGTTTTATCAGCATTTTTCTTAATGGTCGAGACTTGAGACTATGAAATTTGAAACTCTTTAATGATTTCAGTTTGTGTTTTTCTGTACTTTATGGCATTCAAAACCTCCAATTTATCGCACAAACTTAAATCTTTTTTTTTTTTTTCGCATTCATATTTTTCTACTTCAGAACCTTAAAACAAACTGAATAAATAAAGTGAGAACCGAACTTTGATCAGAACTGTCTATTTTTTCAGTGCCACAATGCAATAACCTCGAATATTCTACAACATCACGTGACCAATCCGTTTTTCTTTACCGTAATCATACAGTCGAAGTCTCTTTGTTTCCATCCCCCCCTCAACACCCCTTTCATTCGAGATGCCCGCTCGGTTCAAGAGATGCCCGCTGATTCACACGGGCCGGAATTTCCAGGCCAGGGCCCGGCCAGGCCCGAAGGAAAGCTATTTTGGCCCGGCCCGGTGTAAAAATTGAAAGTTCGGCCCGAGCCCGACCCGGCCCGTTTACATTTTTACCGTTCTCGGCCCGGCCAGTACAAAAATCAGTGAAAACAGGCCCGGCCCGGCCCGGCCCGACTAAATTTCTACAAAAAATTCCGTTTTTTCTCGACATACAATTAAGATTCTTTTAATGAATACTACATGCATATTTATGGGAACATTTTACAGTATATTTTAAATTATTATGTGTTCGCAAAATAGAAAACACACAATAGTAAACGTTAACGATTACTTACAGTGTTTTAGTCAACGTCTCTACAGACGTTTCAAAATTTAAATAAGGGTTCATTAAAAGATTATTGTAGTTTAGAATAAAGGGTTAAAAAACATGATAACTTTTGAAGCTTATAACAAAAAAAAAAGGTTTGTGAAAATATTTCTGTCATTTTTAAGGCTTTTCTCAACTCCAAAGGAGCCACATTTTGATACATTTATGAATTCATTTCTTTTCGGAAACGCATGAGATTGGCAGGTATTCTTATTCAGAAACCATGTAAATGCCATTTTTTTCTTAGATAAAAGTAATATATCTTTCAGAAAATACTGCCAAAGTTAGCGTTTTGAATCGAATTTCCGGAAGCGATAGCACAGGAAAGGAGAAAACGTACAGTCACGTGCCAAGAGTCTCTGTTATCTCATACGTAATTTATGAAAAATGGAAACGCTATTCGATCCCAAATGCCTTCAATACTCAGGCCTGTCAATTTTATGCCTTTATAGTTAAAAATGAGTCAGAAAATGTGTCTGAGAGTTTCGCATTATTGAGCAGTAAATATGAGAACCACCTTAAGGTACATTTCCAAAGATACTGTTAACAGAAGTTCATTATCGCTATTAATACTTTTACAAAATATAATGCCTGCCCTACACATCCTGAGAACGATTAAGACCAGTTCCGTCCCGGTACAAGTCTGCCGAAAAAATTAAACCCGGGATCAGGCATCATGTAACTGTACGATGCCGATCTCTACGATGGACATGTTACATTTCTGTATTGATGTTGTTAAACTCGCATCGGCTCGTAACGCACATTTATACTTCTCGAAAAAGTCATATTCATTGGAAATGACCTCGTATTTTATCTGCTCCTCTCAAATTCTTATATGAGGCCGATAGGCCCGATTAATTTTTTTTATCGGCCTGGCCCTGCAGGCCCGTTCAATTTTTTTTGCCGGCCCGGCCCGTTTATTTTGTCTGTCGGCCCGGCCCGTTGAAAAAATTGTCCTAATTCTGCCGGCTCGGCCCGTTTGAAAATGCTCCTCCATTCCGCGGGCCGGGCCGGGTACGGGCCAAGCCCGGGGCCGTGCAGACCTCTATAACTGGGCTTCATGTGATAACGCCATTACTCCCTTTCCTCTGAGAAACCTGTGTTTCGGTGGTTTGAAATTTTCGAACTAAAGACCTTTTCTAGGAAAAATATTTGTCACACACACCAGATTAGTCGTTATTGCATTATCCGGAGAAATTATTCGAATAAGTGGGGAATTTTAACATCGTCTCTATGGGAAAAATTTTGGTTCTAGAAGATTTTATTTATATAAGCTGGGTATTTGTTTATCCGTTACCCGATTAAGCGGGGCCGACTTGTCCTAGTTACTTAATATTACTTTACCACTTTAAAAAGTTTCATGTTGTGATAAAAAAAAACTTGTTCTTGCTAGTTGTTACTAACTTAATTCACATAACAACTGAATTGCATAAATAAAGAAAAAAAAATTAATAGTAAACTAATATATTAGTTTAGTAACAGTAGATTATTTTCATGAGAAACAAAGCTCAATATAATATTTGTAGCGAAAATTTTTATTTAATATCGTTTTCTTTACATTTTCCTTTTTTATTTGAACTTCATTCTACACACCACTTTACATTATAAAATAAGCTTTGTGTTGTGGGAACAGAAAACTTCTTGCTTGCTATTACCATATAGCAAAAATAGTCATTCTGCCACTTTTTCCTTTTTAACTGTGTCTGTTGCTCAAAATAGTGCATAAATAGTTACACTTGTCCAAATGTTTTTTTTTTTGTTTTTTTTTTTTTAATAGGTTTAGAAACACAATTTTACATAAATATAAATAATTTTTAGTTTAATAAATTAAAGCTGTGTATTTTGCTCTCAGCTTTATAATTATTAGGAAATATTAAAAATCGGATCAATGAACATTAAAAGCATGCCTTATCATTTCAGGCCGAATGTATTGCCGGATAATCATAATATCCGGCATACTGATCGGATCAGCCGGATGTAGTATGTTCATCGGATATCCATTGCACCCGCCTAATCATTGGTATAGTGCAAGAACATATAAATTTCAGTGCCTAGAAAATTATTCACAATTTCCACTTTTAAGGTTGTGTTCTAATATTTTTAATTGATAAGCTTTATTTTAAAATAATAATAATAATTTGTAAACTAAATTGAACTAACTGATATTTTTATGCGCGCGTTTATAAAATAAAATTATTTTCTTAGTGGGGACTGAACGTGATTTCAGAAGGGATTTAAAGATACGACTGTTTAAGTTTTAAATTCGTTTTAAATTTCAGTGTTCAATATTAATATTGAAATTATAAGATTATTATAGAGTGTTGTTGATATGAAACATTTATGTGCGTGTATTTGTATGTGCTGATAAAATTATTTTGTGATTATGACTAAAATGTTTTCAGTAAGATTTTAAGTGGAACACAGAACTGTTTAATTTTCCTTCATTTAAAATTTATGGTATGTAAATTATTGAATTAACGAGATCGTTATGTTATTATTCTGTTAGTAAATAGTATTAGCACTGATAAAGAAAAGTTCTGATTTTGAATTGCGGATTTGTGTGTTCACGAAAATTATTTCATGTTTGTGACGAAAAGGGAATGATTTCTTTTTTTTTTTTTTTTCTCTGTTGATTTAAAATTTTATTACAGACTATGGATACTATCGATACTATAGAGCGAAACTTTTTTAGCGAATAATAATAACAAAAATAATTAATAACTGTTTTTGTTTTCGCAATATGTTTTAAAATATAGCTAAAATTTGTGAGGGTATGATCATGAAAATTACTTACTGATTGTATCAGAAATTGTTTTCAAATCTGTTTTAAGTGCAATAGAGTCGTTTAGTGTTTTGCTTGATTTTAAACTTAATTATTGAACATTTACACTAAAGCAATAACGTGATTATTTGTAATTCAGTAAAACCCGTTTTATCACGTCTCTGAAGGGACCTTAAAAAAACCTTGTTCTCAAGTCTGTTATCAAATTTAAACTGGTTACTTTCTGACACAAATTTAACTTTTGTTCGCAAACGCATGAAATTAGCAAGTTGCGCTTATGCAGAAACTTTGTAATCGAATTGTTTTTTTCCATTTTTTTCGGTAACGGCAGACGTTTTTTCAGAAAATGCTTCAAATATGCTGCCATTTTGAAAAGAATTTCCGGTTTCTGATTTTTCGATCACGACAGCACAGAAAAGGAAAAAAACAAAACTTGTGTCGTAAAATTCTTAATAACTACATAGACTACATCACTTAAGACAATAATCACTTATATAATTCAAAATGTGATTAATTTATGAAAAATGAAAAAAAAAAAAAAAAAAAAAAACCCTCTTCGGTCACAAATCACTCTATTATTCCTGCAAGTATCATGCTTTTGATATATATATATATATATATATATATATTCCTGAACTTATTTTATTCGTAAACGCATAAAATTGGTAAGGTGCTCTTAATTAAAGAGAATTGTTTCCAATCTTTTGTCATTCCATCTAGGTTTTAATATGTATTACTATTAATTAAGAAAATGAATACTACTTAAATTTAAATATTGCTAGTAAAAATAATAAGAAAATAAATAAAAATATGCTTTTAAACGTAATTTGATATGCAAAAATAAAGCTTTAAAGCACTGAGTGTTTTAAATACGTTTCCCACTATCGTTATAAAGCACTTAGAAGTTCTTATTTTCATTTTTCACTTTTAAAAGCCCTTATAAATACTTATTTTTTATCCATAGTCCTTCGGAAGTCTTTATTCTTATCGTATTTGAAAACTGAATGCAGTTTTTAAGTGAAAATATTTTTCTTCCACATTTCACCTTTTACCAGCTGCAAGGAAATCAGTGATAAATTTGTTTACTAATTCAAACGGTTAGCAATTATTTATTTATTTGATCATTTAATATGTTTTTTATGTAACATTGGACGTTAAAAAAATATAGTGCTCTAAAACTATTTACTTTAATAAGTTTATTAAAAGTGAATTTAATTTGATAAGTAATAGCAAAACTTAAGAGCAAAAATAGAAGCACAAACTAATAATTAAACCATGATTAAAAGTCTTACCTACAATCAAATTTATTGATTATTTGAAGAGATTTTGTTTCTTTAAAAGAAGAAAACTTAAAGAAGTTAAATATTTAATATTAGCTGACAAACTATCAGAATTGGATTTTAGATATAAGAATTTTTGAACAAGACTACAAATTAAATATTTCTTGTGATCACAATAATCAGGAATATATAGTTATAATTTCACAAAAGAGAGTGGATGTTCCTATTTCATGTTTTCTGAGAAAGATGACATGTTTGATGTATCACAAATTGCAGCCGTCGTTTCTGACCCACCAATGAATCATAATCCAGATTATTTCTTCTCTTAAATATGTAGTTTAATATTTTCAGCATTCTAAAGAAAGTTTTTAACCGAATTCATGTGCAATTATTTAATTAAAAAAAAAAAAAAAAAAAAAAAAAAAGCCTTAAGGGTGTATTCCGATCCAAACTGCTTATTTTCTGATTCATTTTAAAATTCATTTTTGCTCTCAAACTCATCAAACTGGGAAATTCTCTTATTTAGAAACTATATAATGTGCCGTGCTTCTTAATTTTTTGATAAATGCAGAAAATACTGTAAAAAACGCTGTCAAAGTTGGCGTTTTGAACCGAATTTTCCGAAGCGGGCGATCTGGGAATGAAAAAAAATGGTCATACTGAGAAAATAATTGTTTAAAAATCAAATTCTAATTAATTGAGCTGAAAATGAAATCACACGGCATGTTAAACATGTCTTCAGAAATCACCCCCAGCAAGTTTCATGTTTCTACTTTTAAAAATGAGTCTGAAAATGTATCAGAAAATTTCGAGCTGTTGAAGGTGGAAAAATATTTTTTCGAATACACCCTTAAATAAGTATACTTATTTTAGTCTTAAAATACCAGTATCAGTAATAATTTGCAATTTTGTTTTTGAAATTGTCCGTGCAATGTAGAGAAGAATGTTCTTTTGCACGTTTTGTGTATTTTTTTTAGCAGGCATTTTTGGCAAGATAAGGATGAATAAAAAAAAGTTTTTTTTTTTTTTTTTTTTTCTTTTTTTTAACTATTTTTCCCCACCTGATCCTATTAAAAAATTGCCTCTTCTTTTTGTGTGTTTGTACTAGAGGTCTTCACGGGCCGAAATATCCAGGACCAGGCTCGGGCCGACTCATAGAAAAAAAAATTCGGTCCGGCCCGGTAAAAAAGTTAAAAGTTCGGCCCGAGCCCGGCCCGGTATAACAGCTAAAAGTTCGGCCCGAGACAGGTCTCGCCTGGAAAAAAGTTAAAATCTCGGCCCAAGTTCGGCCAGGTCCGACCCGAGAGAGTTTCTTCAAGGCATTGATTTTTACGTCGATTTGGTTAAAAATTTGTCTCGTACGAGGTGTTTTGACTAAAAATATTTATCTTAACTTTTTTTTTTCATGTTTATAATTTTCATCTTTACAGAAGTGCCGCAGGGTGCGATATTTATTTTTTTTAATGAATCTCTATTTCTTGTATGTAAATGTTTCAGTTATCATTAATATTGTTAATCCATATTCCATGTATTGAAGTGTTAAAAATCTGAAAAATGCTATACAGTAAAATCTTCTAAGACGGATTTGCATAGAAGAGAAAAAAATGCATTGTAGACAAGTTCCCTTCTTAGCAAGTGTAAATGTATTATATATTCTTTTCTTACTTATTAGTATATTAATTTTGCATGGATGAACACGTTTTTCAGTTTAAATCAGGATTCCGCCATAGGCAGGTTCTTTTTCACACGTTTTACTATATTTTAATAAGCGTAGAAATCTACTATTCTTTAAAATTAATAAATTTTAATGTTTAATTGTAGAATGGCGATTTAAAAATGTTTGCAATTTTTGCAAACATTTTTGAGCCAAGCCTAATTTTACTGACCTTTGAACGGAACAGAGACAATGATTTTCATACGGGCTGGATCAAAACTAGGACTCAAATTTTGGGCTGTGAAGACTAGGAATGAAACCAGTCCCGGCTCTGAACAGAAAAAATAAGTTAGGCCCGACCTGATCCTTCAGGGGAAAAGTAAGGCCCGAACCCGACCCGGCCCGAGTGCCGTGAATGAAAATAGGCTCGTGCTGATCTCTGGTGTGTACTCCCTTTTTAGCTCACAGGTCTGGGAGCTAATGTGCCCGCATGTTCTGCATGTACGTACGTACGCAACGCGATAACTCTTGATAGAAATATCTGATTTGCTTCAATTTTTTTTCTAGGTTCATTCTGATAAGGCGCTTCCTTGAATAGTTTTGGGAATACATTGGTTAAGTATAAGGGGGGGGGGACAAATCCCCCCCCCCTCAGTTTAAATATGGTTTTTCATGCAGAATTTTCCGATTTGCTTCATATTTAGTATGCCGATTTATTCTGATAAGACGCTCCCCTGATTAGATTTGGAGGTTTATTGGTTAAGGGTGTTCTCAAATCCAAAAGGGCAACTTTCTGACATAAGTTTTAATTTATTTTTGTTCGGAAATGCATGAAACTAACAAATGTTGTTTTTCAGAAACTATATCATCGAGCTATTTTTTCCGTTTTTTTTGCAAACGCAATAGATCTTTCAGAAAATCGTGTCAAAGTTAACGTTTTGAGCCGAAGTTCCCGAAGAAAGCAGAAAAACCAGTCCGTGAAGGGCGAAAATCCTGTCTGTCGCGTGATCAAAAACGTTTATAACTCAATAGGTAATTTATTGATAAAAAAAATGGAAAAACCAGTTCCATTCCAAATCGATTCCGTGGCCAGGCTTTCCAGTTTTATATCTTTCCGTTAAAAAAGGAATTTGTAAATGTGTCAAAACGTTTTGCGCTTGTTGAGCAGAGCAGTTAAGAACAGCCTTAAGTATAAAATGGGGGAGCTAATCCCCTCCCCCTCAATTTGGCTAAATGGCTTTTTCATGCAGAATTATCCGATTTTTTTCACATTTGGTATACAGGTTTATTCTGATAAGGTGCTTTCCTGATTAGTTTTGAGGGTTCATTGGTTAAGTATAAGAAGGGGGGGGGGACGGGAGGCTAACCCCCCCTTAATTTGGATAAATGGGTTTTCATGGAGAATTATCCGATTTGCTTCAAATTTGGTATACTGGTTTATTCTGATAAGGCGCTTCCCTGATTAGATTTTGCGGTTTATTGGTTACGCACAAAGGGGGAAAATAGGGGGACTATCCCCCCTTGATTTAGCTAAATGAGGTTTTCATGCAGAATTATCCGATTTGCTTCAAATTTGGCATACATGTTTATTCTGATAAGACGCTTCCCTGATTATATTTGGAGGTCAATTAATTAAGTATAAAGGGGGAAACGGGGGCTAATCCCCCCATAAATTTATTTTTCGAGGGACATTATTCTTTGAAATTTTTCGATTCGATTCGATTTTTTTTTTTTTTTTTTTGGAATAATATACAATTAGAGTGAATAGCCTGTGAGCTCAATGCTATCAGTTTAACTGGGCACTTTTCTTTTTTCCTTTTTTTAATCCGTCCTCCAAATATTTTGATTCTCGACGATTGCAAGTTATGCATTCAACCACACTATGTGCAGCTAATTTTTTAATTCTTTTTTAGTCATTTTCATATGAATAAATCATAAACTGTTTTAGAACTTATTGAAAATGTAATGTAATACAGTTTATTTCTTTATTTCTTTTTTAAATACTAGGGGGCTCGGCCCCCTACGAGCTACGCTCGCCAACCCCCCGTTCAGACACTGCAGTCTCTAAAAGCACGCTAATTTGATCGGCTTTAATAGAATTTTTTTGGAAGATTGAATTATAATTAAAAAAACAAAGGCGATCGCCCTATAAACGGGTTTCTATTCATTTCTCTTTGATTGGGGAATTTTACGGAAAAATCAGCTGCTGTTAAAAGATACAATGGCATTTCAAAATCATCTAATATAAAATGAATTAAGTAAACAGAGTCTTTGTCTCCCGGTATTTTTTAACAAAGCGAAAAGAAAGTCCTTTTAAATAAAACATTTTAAATATATCGTTTTTAATCTGACGTAATTTTCACCAAACTTTTCTTTCCCTTTTTAATATTCACGGGAAAATGCTTTTATTAGAAATGAAATATTATTTGCGCTGTCAAAAAAAAAAAAAAAAAAAAAAAAAAAAAAAAAAATAGTTGAAAAGTTCATCTCAAAATATCAAGTAAATGTCTCGCGCTATTTTTAAATTTAAACTACTATTTTGCAATATTATTTTTTGTTCATTTTACGTAATAAGTGTAATGTGGCGTAAATGTGATGTAATTTCTCCTATTTAAGACTTCTAACGCATGTTAATGAATTTATTACTTTACAATATCCTTTCTCTGTTAAAATTTACGTGTAATTATAGATGAAGTAATTTTCAATAAGTTCCTGCTTTTTATACGTAATTATTTAATTCTAATTTGAAAGTTTTTCTTTTCTGTTTATAATAGTCACGCGTAAATAAATTTTTAATTTGAAGCAAACATTATTGTTTCCGTTGTTTATACAGTTTGGCAACAGGTTAAATTAGTACAATTTTCTGAAATAAGTAAAAAAATATCTCTCGAAATGCTGAAATTTTGAATTTAAAATAGAAATGAAACCTCGAAAAATGAGTCAAATTAAAAAAATAAATTATTTCTGCACACCGGGAAATTATAACGTATAAAATGATCTAAAAAGTATTAAATTCTGATGTATAGTTTTTGCTCCTATAAAACTTTTTTAATGGAACGATTTTGTCCAACTTTAGCATTAAATATCTCTTAAAATAATTCTTCGATTTGAAAACTGTCTGCATCAGCATGTTTATCAAACATTTCTGTATAAAACCACCGATTTTCATATTTTTGTATGCATTATTTTTCTTAATATTAACGAAGAAAGACCTCCGGTCACAAAAAATTCAAAACCGGCGGCGGCGGCGGCGGCGGTGACAGCGGTAGTTACTTTTTTTTAGAATAGAGAGATAATAAACGGGGCGATTGCGCTATCATCCTATTATTAATCTGTTGAAAATTTCTCTAAGCTATCTTCAGTATTGTTACGATTTCAGGTTCGGCTTCGGTACTGGTAACTAGGGCTGGGCGATATATCGATAAAATCGATATAAAATGCAAATCGTGATAACCATATTAAAAAACCCTACAAAACGGTATATCATGAATATCATAATAGTAATGTAAACCGCGAATATCATGGTTCTTCATTAAACCGCAACATTAAACAGCGCTTCTTCGGCTTCGAGTTCTCTAGATTCCCCCAGTTTAAACCGTATGGTATTAAATACTGAATCGTCGGTTCCGATTATTATGATACTAACTGAGTGACTTCTCTCAAGTCTAAACCGTGATATTAAAAATACCGATTCCTCGGTTTCGGTATTCTTGATATTAACGGTGCGACTTCTCCCAGCCTAAATCGTGATATTAAATATCGACTCCTTGGGTTCGGTGTTCATAATACTAATGGTATGTGATTTCGTTTCGGTGGGTGATAAATATCATACATGCAGTTTTCGATGCGATCGCTGACAGCAGATGATATATATGTATTTTTTTACGGTGTTGACGGTGTAAGCTGAATCTTTGAGCTACAGTTACGCGTGCTGCTACAGACACCATGGTTTTAATTTAATTGTGGTATTTAGATTTTAGCGGTGTTGATGAATGTTTTCTCTTTGTTATTGAACAATGTGTGAATCAGGACGATAAAGAAATGAAATATCACACTTTATTTGCAACAGTGGATTTAATTAGACAAATGAAATAATAATTATATACTTGGGTCCCCAGGGCCACTTTTCTAACTTTGGCCGATACCCCTCATGTGGCATATCGTTGGAAATGCCTGTGACCACTTATTCGTGTTATCCACCTCCGGTGACCCCCTCCCCATTTCCACATCTGGGGGGGGGGGAAGCACTTTTCTAAATTTTGCCGACATCCGTCATGTGACATATCGTTGGAAAGGCCTTTGACCGCTTAATCATTTTATGCACTTCCGGTACTCCGCCCATCACTTTGCCCCCCAGGGGGGGCACTTTCCTAAATTTTGCCGACACCCGTTATGTGACATACCGTTGGAAAGACCTGTGATCGCTTATTCATATTATGCACCTTCGGTGTCCCTCTCCCCACTACCTCCCCCCCCCCCGCGGCAGGCCCTTTTTCTAAATTTTGCCGTCACCCCTCATGTGACATATCGTTACAAAGGCCTCTGGCCGCTTAATCATTTTATGCACTTCTGGTGCTCTGCGCAGTACTTTGCCCCCCCCCCCCCCTGGGGGGCACTTTCTAAATTTCGTCGACACCCGTCATGTGACATATCGTTGGAAAGGCCTGTGACCACTTAATCATTTTATGCACTTCCGGTGCTCCGCTCACCAAGGGAGGGGGGGGGGTCCTAAATCGATATATCGGAATATCATGATATTTAATTCTAGACATCGCCCAGCCCTACTGGTAACCCTGCATTTTTGGATTGCGACATTGTCTCCACAACTAAAGATATTCACCTAGATGAGTATTATCACTGGCGTTGCCAGGTGTCCCAATTTTCAGGGGCTCCAAGACCTGTCCCGCCTAACCACTGCGCGGGGCTCCGAAAGTCACAATATTTTCATGATGCTCAAATTCTTTTGATTTTTTTTTCGTACTATTCGTTTGTCTAAATCCGTTATTCTTATACTCTATGTAATTTCAATTGTCTTTTCAAGGTATCCGTCCTCCCCACTCCAACCCTTCGTTTCTATGGGAAAAAGTAGGGCGGTCATTCAACCAAATGTGGTGTTACCATACTTACTGGCCTAAATTAAGGACCGGAAACTGACCTTGAGATGTCAATTGAAATTACATAGAGTGTAGTCTATTCGTTAGTCTGTATCTACTGGAACTCAATACTGTAACATCTTTGAAGACGGAACCTGTCTATAACGGAAAGTTTTTTATAGTCCCTTCGAATGGAGTACCTTACAAATCTACCTGCCCAGACGCTAGCCTGCCTAAAACGGAAATTTTGGGGTTCACAGTGATTTTGTTTTCACGGGCTTTACTGTATTTTCTTTAGTAAAACCTGTGAAAATGTACCTGTTTGTAACGGAATTCTGTTTTAAACGTAAAAATTTCATTCTCTCAGTGATTCTACTTTCATATGTTTTACTGTATAATATTGCTGTGTTTATTTAGTAAAGTAAAACCTACTAAGACGAAATCGCAAGAGACCGGCGAAAAAATCAGTTTTAAACAGGTTTTCGTCTTAAATATAACTGTGTGGTATTTTTATCGTAGGGACACCGAAATGTTCATGCTTAAAACAAGTTTTCGTTATAGGCAGGTTTCGTTTTAATAGGATTGTTGTATTTAGAAGCGGTGTCCCGTTTTTGTTTTTGTCTCCCTGTACCGCTTTTTGCAGGGTTCTCAGCGACATGGAAAGTCAGGGAATTTCAAAGTAGCCAGGGAAAGTCAGGGAAATTTTAAAATATATAGGAAAAGTCAGGGAATTTATAAATATTTTCTAAAAAGTCTGGGAAAAAATTGAAAAATGACGCAAAATTCATCAAAGGGTTTCCGGAAAAAATCGCAAAATTCGTCAAACGAATGCAAAAAAAAAAAAAAAGAAAAAAAACGCTAATCGCTGTCAAAGAATTGCGAAAATAAATAGCAAATTTTGTTGTATGCCCGTTTCTTTTTTGAGCTTTGATCAGGGAAATAGACAGACATGTTTTACTGGTAACCCTGTTTTGTGATACTGGACGTGGCAACACTAATTATCACTCGTCTAATTTTGTGAAGTCTTGTTATCAGTTGATTCATTTTGGCCCGTATTATTCAAATGTATTTAATTTCATATAAACTTAATATTTCTTTTTCTCTCTTTTACAGTTCTCCAGATTCACAGTCGCAGCGCAGCTTAGCTAATGTCCGGGAACGGAGGAGAACGGAAAGCCTGAATTTAGCATTCGCAAGGCTCAGGCACATCATCCCCACATTACCTTCGGACAAATTAAGCAAGATCCAGACGCTGAGGCTGGCCGCCAGCTACATCTGCTTCCTAAGTCACCTCTTGGGATCCCACGGTGGACCGAGCATGACGTGGGCCGCTGCGGCCGGATCTTATGTGTACCGGGATAAGCTGAGCCGGGAGTTTTCGGCGTGGAGAATGGACGGGGCTTGGCAGGAACAAGCCCCTAGCAGATAAGTTAGGTAAATAGATTTATTGTATTTCTGATTTTTTTGTTCGAAATTTTGCTTTCTTTCCTTTATAGGTGCATTCGTAATTACATAAATACGTAGCACCTATAGTCGTCGCGTCTGTCTGTCCGTCTGCATATAAGAAAGCAAAAACTACTCAACCAAATGGTCTGAAATTTTAAATATATAATTGCTGTAAAATTTTGTCGCGTCATTTCAAATTTTATGAAAATCGGATGTATAATTTAATGACAGGGACAGTCAAAAGTTTTCCGTTACATTATGGGAAATTGGAAAAAAATATTTCAACTGAATTTTAATTATGTTAGAGCCTTTCGAACAGAATGAAATGGATATGCACTTAGGAAGTGCACTAAAATATGCATTCAGTGCAATATGCGGTGCAAAAATTATTTATAAAACTAGTTATAGTACGAACGCACCCCATTTGCTGCGTTAGACGTGCAATTTCCAACTTGTTTTTAAAGTTCAAAGTAAGGACGTTGTCTTAACAACGAAAAAAAAAAAAAAAAAAAAATTCTCGAAACCCCAACATTTTCTGCAACCAGGAGGTCGATCTAGGCAAAATTTGGGGCCTATAGATGGCATTAAGGAGGTTCTCAAAAAAGAAAAATTATAATATTGCGAAACGTTCTGTCTCATTTTTAAACATAAAAGCATGTTTGCAACGCTAACTTTGCATCCCTTTCTCAATGATCTTCTGCCTGAACCGAAAAATAGAAAAAACTGTTCGATTTCATTTTTTCTGAATAACAGCCCCTGCCAATGCGTTTGAATGGATTTAAAAATGAATTCATTCAAAATTTCATCCATTACAAATGAATTCAAAAATATCTCAGAATGTATCCAATTTGGATTTGAGAACTATCAGCCTTAGCGTGTTCAACCATTATAGAAATCAAGGACACTTCAACCCTTCTGTGATTTCTCTGATAAAGTCCCTGGGCACCCTGTTAGCTTGCCTTGATCGTCTTGTCCTGGGGATAGGATGTCACGATGATGTCAAGGTCGCCATGCGCACACCTCCCAAGGGGCATGACGTCACGCGCGTGTTCCATCGTCGAAGTAATAATTAAAAAATAATAATAATCCCCTCCGTCGCGGGAGACGGCCACTTCCGACCGCTGGAGACGGGAATAGCGAGGGAAAAAACAACAACAACAACAAAAAAAAAAACTAAGGCGCATTAAGAAGAGAGCGAACAATGTATCAAAGGGTTAAACCACGTGTTTCGGGGAAAGTTTGTACTTGGAAACTTGGTTATAGAACAATTAACATCAGGGTCCGACTTAGACTACGTAGCCCCCCCCCCCCCCTCCTTCTATCTAACCACAGGAATTGTTCATGAATTATGCTTTTACTTAAGGGTGTATTCCGATCCAAACTGCTTATTTTCTGATTCATTTTAAAATTCATTTTTGCTCTCAAACTCATCAAACTGGGAAATTCTCTTATTTAGAAACTATATAATGTGCCGTGCTTCTTAATTTTTTGATAAATGCAGAAAATACTGTAAAAAACGCTGTCAAAGTTGGCGTTTTGAACCGAATTTTCCGAAGCGGGCGATCTGGGAATGAAAAAAAATGGTCATACTGAGAAAATAATTGTTTAAAAATCAAATTCTAATTAATTGAGCTGAAAATGAAATCACACGGCATGTTAAACATGTCTTCAGAAATCACCCCCAGCAAGTTTCATGTTTCTACTTTTAAAAATGAGTCTGAAAATGTATCAGAAAATTTCGAGCTGTTGAAGGTGGAAAAATATTTTTTCGAATACACCCTTAAGGGTGTATTCCGATCCAAACTGCTTATTTTCTGATTCATTTTAAAATTCATTTTTGCTCTCAAACCCATCAAACTGGGAAATTCTCTTATTTAGAAACTACATAATGTGCCGTGCTTCTCAATTTTTTGATAAATGCAGAAAATACTGTAAAAAACGCTGTCAAAGTGGGCGTTTTGAACCTAATTTTCCGAAGCGGGCGATCTGGGAATGAAAAAAAATGGTCCTACTGAGAAAATAATTGTTTAAAAATCGAATTCTAATTAATTGAGCTGAAAATGAAATCACACGGCATGTTAAACATGTCTTCAAAAATCACCCCCAGCAAGTTTCATGTTTTTATTTTTAAAAATGAGTCTGAAAATGTCTCAGAAAATTTCGAGCTGTTGAAGGTGGAAAAACCTTTTTTCGAATACACCCTTAACTTCATGAATTTTGTATGTATACATAAATTTTACACCAGGAACTATTCACATCTGTATACAGGGTATCACAGCAAACAATAGTCACAACTTTAAGAAAAATACTAGTTGGAAAATAGTAGTAAAAATGATGGATTGGTTGACTGGAGTATTTGTTTGCAAACTTGCCCTTTGCTTATCTACGTATGTCATAAGATGTCTAAAAGAAAAACGCCCTCAATGGGTCATCCTATAAATAGTATATATATTTTTAAATGGTTTTAACTTGCCTCGTTAAGAGGAAAACGTAAATAATAAATTTCTCTAAAAACAACGGTCTACTAAGTTTATAGTGTAATTTTAATCATTAGTTTTCTAAAGCCGCTATCAGATTCACCGACTTTTCGAGCAACCAACTTTACAGCCGATTTTAACACCAACTTTTTCCAGTTGAAAGGGAGAAAAAGGTTACAATTGTCTTTGCTAAAGTTAGAGGAAAACCCGGGAAAACCAGTACTACTAGTACCAGCCGTCAATGTTTATCGCATTTTCGTATCAATCGCTTATCTCTGATTCGCTGAAATGTTGAAAGGTGGGAGGAAAAGTTGCGGCTAGGACAGACTTTTTTGAGATGCGGATAAAAAGTTGGGGATATTGCTGTTTGCTATCACACTGGGTGTCGAGACAACATTTCGCGAAAAGTTGGAGGAAATCAAGAGTTGGCTCAAAAATTGCTCGAAAAGTTGGTGAATCTGATAGCGGCTTAATGATGTATCTCGTTCTTTTTTCGGAGTAGAGGAGGGAGCATGGGGCACAGCAAGCAGAGAGGGGAAGGGGGAACCGCACTCTTTTCCTAAATCTTTTTAAAAAATTTTAGTCACTTTTGGCCAAATTTAACCATTTTAACAAAACTCCCCATTACTCTCATGATGGCCCTCTTGAAATAGGGTGCTCGAGGCAGCTGCCCCGCATGCCCCTGCATTAATCAGGCCCTGATTAACATGCTATAACTACATACAGAGTCTTAGTACAAGTGGTTGCCAGATCTGATATGGCGATGTCAGAAAGCGGAAGATTGAAACGGAAAGATTCTTCAACTCAGAAATTATATAATCGAACAGTTCTTTCCATCTTTCGGGGACCAGAATTGAGTTTTCCGAAGAATGCTGTTAAAGTTGGCGATTTGATTCGAATTTTCCGATGCATACAACGCGTAGAAAGGGGGGGGGGGAATCTACCGTAATGCGAAGACAGGCTTGTATAACTCAAGATTTAATTCCTTTATCATAAAAAATAAAAATAAAAATATTCGATTTCAAATCTTTTGAATGGTTATGTCTTCAAGTCTCACAACTTTTACGTTTAAAAATGAGTACGTAAATGTGTCAGAAATTTTCGCGTTGCTGAGTAGTTGAAAATATTTTTTTTTTGAGTCGCCTTACAAGTGTCAAGGCTGTTATCAAATCCAAAAAAAACCTGTCAGCTCGGCCTTCAGGCGAAGGTAGATTTCGATGTTAAGTACTAATTTCATCAACAAAAACTGAATCAAGATTAGAGATAAGCCCACTTTAACAATTTTATCTGGCCGCTTTTGACGAATTTTAATTTTTCTGTAAGAGCTGTACTGGTTTTATTTTGGACTTGAGTACACCCTTAATACGAAAATATTTTTTCTGAATCGCTATGTATTTTTAATTTCTTTTTGCTGTAAGAATTGGTCCTATCAAAAACTTGTTAATATAAAAGTTGTAGATAATATTAAGAAGATTTATATTAAATTTAATTGGATTTGATATCTTGAGAAATCACGATGTTATAAATTTTTTTCTCCCCCAAACCCTATTTTTTTCGCTCCTTGAGCCCATTTTTAATTCTATCAAAAATCTGTCATTACATAAATTTTTGGCCCCTTTTCTAGAAGTAATAATAATTTTAAACTGATTTGATACGCATTATAATCAAGACGTTAAGCGGTTTTTTCGGTTTTCACAAAATCCCTCCCTATTTCCACCTCTTGGTCCAATTTTGCCCATTAAGGGTGTATTCGAAAAAATATTTTTCCACCCTCAACAGCTCGAAATTTTCTGATATATTTTCAGACTCATTTTTAAAAATAAAAACATGAAACTTGCTGGGGTGATTTCTGAAGACATGTTTAACATGCCGTGTGATTTCATTTTCAGCTCAATTAATTAGAATTTGATTTTTAAACATTTTCTCAGTATGACCATTTTTTTCATTCCCAGATCGCCCGCTTCGGAAAATTCGGTTCAAAACGCCCACTTTGACAGCGTTTTTTACAGTATTTTCTGCATTTATCAAAAAATTAAGAAGCACGGCACATTATATAGTTTCTAAATAAGAGAATTTCCCAGTTTGATGCGTTTGAGAGCAAAAATGAATTTTAAAATGAATCAGAAAATAAGCAGTTTGGATCAGAATACACCCTTAACGAAATTGATCGAGATTTTCTGCTCTGTGATTTTATGTATCAGTTTGGAAGAGATTTGCGCAGTATTATGGAAGTTATCGTGTCTATAAAAAAGTGATATAGATAGATAGATAGATAAAGTTTTTAACTGGTGGTGGTTTTGTGTTCTAGGCAGGGTCGGTAAGTTTTTGCTATAAGCGGAAAAAACCTGGTTAAAGCCGTCCCGGCAAAAATAGGTTTTTGCCAAAGTGATGGCAAAAGTAGGTTGTCCATTTAATTTTTTTTCCCAGAAAAAGAGAAAAAAAATATTTCATGAAAGAAAAAAGAAACTTAATACAGTAGACTCCCTCACATCCGAAACCCTAAAATCCGCAAATCATCACCGATGTAAACAATGAAATTTTCAGTTCAGATGTAGGGTAAAAATTACAGACTTTTTTATATTTTTATATCATTCTGTACATATTTTAAACGTAATTTTCATTAATATGACTGAATTCATGCTCTTTCATGAAGGAAGTAAAAATTTATTTCTGAAAAAATTCAAGGTATTGCTGATATGTTTGGTAGTCACAATAATTTTTACCAAATATATTTATGTATTAATCAAGTTTTTTTTTATTTATTAAGTCGGACTACACCTGGAATAAAACTTCCTTATTTTATGATTTTGATGCGAGTAAGGTACCTTTATGAGGCAAGTTTCATTCATTAATTCAGGACAAATGCATCTCATATTTTATTATGCACTAGTGCATAACCCCCGTCAAAAATGACGGAATGTGAATGATAAATCTCCAAAATTAAAAAAAAAAAGATGCCTCATGCATTTTGTTAATCAAAAAGTATTATCCTTTGATTTTTGATAATTAGAACGAAGATATTATGTAAACTACAGTTTAAAATCATATTTTAAATATTTCAGAATGGAACAGGAAAAGATCAAAGTTGCATTGCATTTGTAACATATATATAAATAATTAAAGGAAAAATTACGCTTAATTCTATAAAACTTTTTATAAAATATTTTACATATTCATATTGCATGTGTAATTAAGGTTTTTTTTTTTTTTTTTTTTTTGGCTCAGATTTGTGTATTTTAGTTTTAAAATATCAAAACACTAAAATATTTTTTTTAATTTTACATTTTATAACATCATAAGTATAGTTTCTCAAACTATTATAACATAAAAGAAATTTACTAATAACATAATTTTTAATTAAAAAAATAGTTAATTTATCCCAAATAACATTCATCAAAGAAAAATTTATAAGCAAACAACATTAAAAAATATATAAAATAATCTCTGAATTTTCACATTTTCATATTTCAAATCTGGCTGCCATAATTGTCAATATTTATTTAAAAAAAAAAAAAAATAGCATTAACATTTTTTGGTTTCTAAGGTTATTATTAAATTAAAAAAGATCCATCATTAAGCAAGGTAAATAAATTGAAAAACGTAAATATTCTGTAAAAAATGTATAGGTAAATAAGATATTTTAAAATTATTTCGCATAAATATGTATTAATAAATACGTATAATACTGTAAAATACGTATAATGCGTATAATACTGTAAAAATATGAATTTATAGATAATAGATGGCGCCACGCCTAGAACTAAATTGCTGGGATTTTGCGTATGAACATTTGCGTTTTCTAAATTTTAAAACTAAAAAACATAAATTTGAGTTACAAATAACTTAATTACATTTATGCAAATAATACATCTTTTATCAGTGTATCCAAACCAAAGGATGAAAACTTCAGAAAAAAAATGTTTATTTTATAATGTTTTTTTAATATAACTTCGTAACATTAACGTAGAGGTCTGCACGGGCCGGAATTTCCGGGCCCGGCCCGGCCCGAAGGAAAGCTATTTTGGCCCGGCCCGGTGTAAAAGTTGAAAGTTCGGCCCGAGCCCGGCCCGGCCCGTTTACATTTTTACCGTTCTCGGCCCGGCCCGTACAAAAATCAGTGAAAACAGGCCCGGCCCGGCCCGGTCCGACTAAATGTCTACAAAAAATTCCGTTTTTCTCGACATACAATTAAGATTCTTTTAATGAATACTACATGCATATTTATGGGAACATTTTACAGTATATTTTAAATTACTATGTGTTCGCCAAATAGAAAACACACAATAGTAAACGTTAACGATTACTTACAGTGTTTTAGTCAACGTCTCTACAGACGTTTCAAAATTTAAATAAGGGTTCATTAAAAGATTATTGTAGTTTAGAATAAAGGGTTAAAAAACATGATAACTTTTGAAGCTTATAATAAAAGGTAGATTTGTGAAAATATTTCTGTCATTTTTAAGGCTTTTCTCAAATCCAAAGAATCTACATTTTGATACATTTATGAATTCATTTCTTTTCGGAAACGCATGAGATTGGCAGGTATTCTTATTCAGAAACCATGTAAATGCCGTTTTTTTTTAGATAAAAGTAATATATCTTTCAGAAAATACTGCCAAAGTCAGCGTTTTGAATCGAATTTCCGGAAGCGATAGCACAGGAAAGGAGAAAACGTACAGTTACGTGACAAGAGTCTCTGTTATCTCTGTACGTAATTTATGAAAAATGGAAACGCTATTTGATCCCAATTGCCTTCAATACTCAGCCTGTCAATTTTATGCCTTTATAGTTAAAATGAGTCAGAAAATGTGTCTGAGAGTTTCGCATTGTTGAGCAGTAAATATGAGAACCACCTTAAGGTACATTTCCAAAGACACTGTTAACAGAAGTTCAATATCGCTATTAATACTTTTACAAAACATAATGCCTGTCCTACACATCCTGAGAAGGATTAAGACCAGTTCCGTCCCGGCACAAGTCTGCCGAAAAAAATTAAACCCGGGATCAGGCATCATGTAACTGTACGATACCGATCTCTACGATGGACATGTTACATTTCTGTATTGATGTTGTTAAACTCGCATCGGCTCGTAACGCACATTTATACTTCTCGAAAAAGCCATATTCATTGGAAATGACCTCGTATTTTATCTGCTCCTCCCAAATTCTTATATCGGGCCGATAGGCCCGATTAATTTTTTTTATCGGCCGGGCCCGGCCCTTCAGGCCCGTTCAATTTTTTGGCCGGCCCGGCCCGTTGAAAAAATTGTCCTAATTCTGCCGGCCCGGCCCGTTTGAAAATTCTCCTCCATTCCGCCGGCCCGCGGGCCGGGCGGGTACGGGCCTCGGGCCAAGCCCGGGCCCGTGCAGACCTCTACATTAACGGCTCGGCCCATGGAGGAATGAAGACTAAATTATATTGAAGACTTAATGTTTATAGCAGGGTTGGCAAGGTTTTGGACACAACGGTAAAAACCATGGTAAAATCCATGGTTTAAACCGTACTGTCCAAAACCCTTCTGTCTAAAACTGTCTTAAACTGTCCAAAACTATATTTTGTAATAAAATTGTATTTATCAGAACAATGCTAAAAGTTAAAAAAATTGGCAAAAATATTACAATACAAAAATACCAATTTAGTATTAACCTAATTACCCAACGTCATACTACCTAACAATTTAGTAGTAACAACCTAATTGCCCTACGTAACAAAGTAATTACATTAAAAAGATATTAAATTTAATTATGTATCATAATTTTAATGTTTTTCATTTAAATAATAGTAGTTAATAGAAGTACTAACGATTTTTATGAAGAATACATTCTGATTCTGTTACTGAAAGTCCCGAGAGTTGTTACTGGAAATAATTGATAAATGGAGTTCAGGTTCAGCATACTGATTAAACCAGCTTACTGCTGGCAACTAGTATGTATATGCGTAAGAAATAGTATAAATAAAAATAATTGATTTTGTTTGATTATGAGATATTTAGATATTGACTATTATAACACTATATTATATGACTATTATTATAACAACACTATTTAACTCTTAAGACATAGAATGTTCACTAGAATTAGATTAAATTCATAATAAAAATACATATTTTAAAAAATAACTTCTAGATTTTAAATTAAATATTTGTGTTTTCTTTCATTATCCTATAATCTAGAAAAGATAATTTACAATGAAACATTATTTAAAAGAAATTTCTTTGTAACATTTTCTTGCACAAAAATTGAAACAAAAGCAAATCTCCCCTCCCTATACTACATGTGTGGTATTATAAAGAATTTCTTATTATTATAACTCAATTTTAACAGAAACAGAACTTTTTATGTTACACAGATATAGAAAAATCTGAACTTTTTTTCATTTACCAAACAATTAAATGGAATGTTAGTAAAATATATTGTGAGATATTTATATTTATTCATATGTTTAATAAGTGTCCAGTGGTTACATGTGGATTGTTGCTTTTTTTAAGGTTTTGGACACTTTAGTACGGTTTTGGACGCTTTAGTACAGTTTTGGACACTTTAGTACAGTTTTGATCAGTAAAACCCACATGTCCTGTCCAAAACTAGTTTTGGGCGTCCAAAACCCCAACCCTGGTTTATAGCTCCATGGCTCGGCCTTATGTAGCCATCATGCAGCTCATCAGGCAATGCTAAAACGATCCTTAAACTATAGAAAAGAACAATAAAAACTGATTTGATTGAATAAATTCAAATCCACCGCGTGTTCAAAACAGCATTAACAAAAATGTTAAAACAGACAGTAAAGCACACGTTGCCAATTGGCAATCAGTGCAATCAGTACAGTATGATGAATGATTCTAAACGTGAATGACTCACCATTTGGCACACTTTTTTTTTTTTTTTTTTTTTTTTTTGCAACAATAATTATAATAATGATTAGCAAAGTGAAATTTCTGAAAATTTCACATTAAATTTTAATATGCTAATTATATGAAAATATTAACTTGTATTTTTAACAAACTTCGATTGTTTATATTAATTGACGATAGATGGCTGCAAAAATAGTTTTTGAAGGTTTTAAACAAAATTAAAATATTTAAAGACTTTAATAAGCTTCTACAAATATTTTAAGAACAAAATCAGATAATTAACCTGTAATTTTTTTAATGAAGCTTTCAAAGACTCATTCATTTGTTTCAATATTCGGAAATTGTGAATGGCAACAGTGTTCTTTTGTTTATATCTAGTAATCTGATGTTTATAATAGCTTATTTTTAACTTGGAACTTAATACATTATAATTGGATATGATATACATGTTTTAGTGAAAATATGCTGAATAGACATGATTTCTAGTAAAAAAAAATTATCATTTAGCTAGCATATGTTAAGATATATTTTTCATTAAGCCTAACGTGGCGTTTAGCTACGGTCGATTCGCGCACTGGAGTGGTCCGCACCGGCATCGTTCTGACGGCTTCCTGCACTCAGATTTTATTATAAGTAGATATTTAATTATACACTATTACTTTTGCTTTTAATAATTTAATCATTTTTAAACATTAATCATTTAATCATTTTCAAATATTACTTTGCTTAATTATTTTTAATATTTTAGTATATTGTAAGCATTCATTATAATTTTGATTGCGTTATTACATTCAAATTACTGTTTAAAAAATGTAAACAAATCAATGATCAGAAATTCGTTTAATTTTAAAATCCGCACAACCTCTGGCCCCAAACAGTGCGGATTTGAGAGAGTCTACTGTATTTAGTTAAAAAATCAATATTCTAAATTTATTTTTGAACTCTTAAGTTAAATAAGTATAATTATGCATTTTATGAAATAATACCAACTTTTATAACAAAATTATAAATGAAAAAAAAGATACTAATTTTATATAAATAAATAGAAAACTTGATTACCGTATTTTATGGAAGAAACGCCGCGGCGTTTACGAGTTTGAAAGTTATTTTTTTGACAAGTGCGGCGTTTACACCATGTGCGGCGTTTACGATTTTTTTTTCTCGCGCATAAAATTGAGATAAAATAAAAATTCATTAATCCCATGAATAATAATATATATATTATTATAAGACTGTTCTCAAGCCTCCTGCTCAATAACGCGAAACCTTCTGACTTCACCGATTATGAAAACTGTGACATTTCGGACGATGATACTGAACCATACAGGTGGACAAAGAAAATTTACTACTTTTCCACTTGACAACTCAGAGTTTGAGGGTTTCAAGTTGAAGCTAAAAAGGGCTAAAGTGCATGCGACGTAAAAAGCGTGCTAAGTTGCGACGGCCACTTAAAAAAAATGTGGAGTGCCTAAGGAGAGGGTCCGTGTCCCGCGCTCTGGATGGTTTTAATGCCAATTGACAGGGGCGCGCCGACCCAGTGTGCAAAGTGTGCACCGCACACAGGCGCCAGAATAGTAAAAGCGCCAAATATTTTAGGCGAAGCTGAAAAATTTGAAAAACTTTTAACCAATTTAAATTGATTAAAGCGGTATTTAAATCGAAAGTACGTCATTTCTAACACATTTATGAGTTCATTTTTACTTAAAAGATATGAAATTTGCAGATGCTCGTCAGCGGCGTAACTTTAGGGCTAGGGGCGGAGAGAGTCTCAAACAAAAAGGCGCCACAGTGTCGAAAGGTAACGGTCGTAAAGCGCCACGGAAGGCTTAAGGGCGCCGTCAAGCGCCTAAAATAAATTAAAAAAAGCTAGAAACATAAAAAGTTCGGAAGGGCGACCGCGAATGCTCCTTTTGACATCCCTGCTCTGGATCAGGCCTGTCCAGCTTTTCAGAAAGCAGGGGCGCACTACAGTTCGTGGCAAACATGGAAGGTTCCATTATTCAAATAACTGAAAATATATAACACTTCTACCTTACTGTAGTACTGGTAGTGATACACATACTGACGATATAAAAAAGGGTAGTATATTACTATATTGCACAGTAGTAAAGCAACATACGCCTCCAGCAGGTTACGCACGGTACCCATGTAAAAGTAAATTGCCAAAAAAGCACAAACCAAGCAATCGGCTACATTATAACAAAAACAGTACTAAATACAGAGCCGAAATTAGCCTTTTTTGGACCCGGGACAAACATGGATTTTTGCGCCCCCCCCCCCCCCTCTCTTCCGCAAAGTATATTTACAAAAAGAATTTTACTAATTTTCTAATAGCCGACTTATTTTTAAAATTTAAAATATGCAATCATAAAATACGTAATACGGAGTTACCTAATCTACAATGGCGGATCCAAGGGGGAGGTCACGGGGGTCATGACCCTCCTCTGAACACCAACAAAAATATTCTAAAGATCATTTTAAAAATGAAATGTACAGTAGAGTCTCGATTATCCGAGTTCCGCTTAACCGAGTTATTTTCTTCTGATGGACTGGTGGCTTTCATTATTATGAAACAGACATTACAAATGAAGTGTTAGGTGAAGATGAAAGAGCCATTTTTTCCCCCATTCTGACCAGAAAATCAGAGTTCTAACTTTTTACGGCTGCTCTTTTATCTTGACCTAACACTTCACTTATAATGGCTGTTTCATAATAATGAAAGACATCAGTCCATCAGAAGAAAATGATCCATTCCAAAGATATAACCCTTCATTGGGCGCCCCTTCGTTCTGGCGCCCGGGGCACTTGCCCCCTATGCCTCACTCCCTTAGTTTCGGCCCTGACTAAATAAATAAAATAGGATGTAGTTCAAAATGCAATACATTTAAAAAAAAAGAAATGAAAAACGTCATTCAATTCCAAACAAATTTAATAATTTAGCCTATCATTGTATGGAACGCATAAAAACGAGCCCATGAGCATGTAAGAATGTTTCATATCATTTAAAGTCGGGAAACATGTTTTTGAGAACAACCTCAAAATGAATTAAGTTTTACTGAAATTTTAATTGTATATTTTATAGATTTGCTTCGAACAAAGAATAATCGGTCAAGAGCGAGTTTCACTCGCGTACAGAGTTCATACAATAAATTTGTTAATTACTAACTGCAATCTTACAAAATGTAGTTGTTAAACAAATAATAAGACTGCAAATAATTTGAAATTATTTTATTAAATATTTTTCAATAATTGCCTACAGTAATTGAATTCAATTGAAAGGAAAAACGCTGACTATGTATTATTTTGATCCGTTTTACCTAAAACAAAGACCTTGTACAAAGTTTAATCTTGCCATTGTGCCAAGTGCGCTTCGAAAGGAGGTCGCAAAGATGCATGGCCATTTTGGCCTGTGCCACATTTTTAGATAGGTTTTTAATTAATATCTCGGCTAATTACCGACAATTCTTTTGGAAAATAATTATCGACAATTCTTAGACGATTTCGCGTCGATAGGTACCTCGAACTCCCCCGCTGAGCGCCCGCCAAATAAAGTTTATGTATAACGGAAAACTGCGATTTTCTGAAAAACTCTATGACCTAGGATTATCGCTATAGTATTCCTGCAAGATTTAAATAAATTCCAACTACTACTAATATTTTCGTAATTTTATTTTCCGTAGATTCGGAAATAGGAGGGGGGACATAACTTTGCCATACGTTTTCGACGAATTTCTGAAAATATAATAGTATCTAAGAGTAAAAAAAATACAGTGAAATACGTTTAACACGAAAACGCTTTACATGAAAAATCGGTTAAGGGTGTATTCGAAAAAATATTTTTCCACCCTCAACAGCTCGAAATTTTCTGATACATTTTCAGACTCATTTTTAAAAGTAAAAACATGAAACTTGCTGGGGTGATTTCTGAAGACATGTTTAACATGCCGTGTGATTTCATTTTCAGCTCAATTAATTAGAATTTGATTTTTAAACAATTATTTTCTCAGTATGACCCTTTTTTTCATTCCCAGATCGCCCGCTTCGGAAAATTCGGTTCAAAACGCCAACTTTGACAGCGTTTTTTACAGTATTTTCTGCATTTATCAAAAAATTAAGAAGCACGGCACATTATATAGTTTCTAAATAAGAGAATTTCCTAGTTTGATGCGTTTGAGAGCAAAAATGAATTTTAAAATGAATCAGAAAATAAGCAGTTTGGATCGGAATACACCCTTAACGCGAAATGATATAGCGGTCCGGACAGTTATACTATGCAATTTAATACATTTTTTTTCTTTTAACACGAAACAAAAATCGTTTAACACGAGAAAAATTCGCTTTCGAGCTAGTTAGTTTGAGTTGAAATTGGTGAATTTTGTGTTAAAACCACTGAATTTTGGGTGAAAATCAGAGAATTTCGTTATGTTTTATTAGCACAATGGTTGAGAAATCGATGCGAAAACGAACTGCCATTTTGCTTCAAATGAGGATGAGGCTGCTTAATGCAGTTGATGAAAAAGAAGAACGAAAAAAGAAATCTACAAAGAGTTTGGCATTGCCAATTCTACTTTATCAACAATAATAAAAAAACAATGATCCCATTACGTTAATGTTTGAGCTCAGTATATTTAAGCCAGAGAGAAAACGTATGAGAACTGCTAAGCACGAAGATTTAGAGACAGCTTTGCTTATTTGGTTCAAACAAGCTAGATCTCAAAATGCTGAAAAAGACACAAAAAATAATATTTGACCCCCCCCCCCCAAAAAAAAAAATATATATATATATATATATATATATATATTTACTTGCTTTTATCCTAATGGATGCAACTTACTAATAGTTTAACAGGAAATCGAAGTAAAATTTGTCAACGTCGAAAAAATTTGCGAGTTTTGTTCTTTCTTTACGAATCTTTTAACGCGAAAAAATTTTTCGGTCCCCTCAGTTTCGTGTTAAACGTATTTCACTGTATATTTGTGAGTCCTGTGTTAAGAGCTTGTTCAAACGATACCCCCCCCCCCCTTTGATGATTTTTAAATGAACCTTAAATTTATATGATTTTATATCTTTAACTCGATTTTGTCTGAAATATGAACCCGCTCATTGTGTGAAAATGGGAGAGAAGCTGCTAATTGTTCAGATTTGTTATGTAAATTTTTTTCATGATTTTTGGAAAATTGCATGGGGTAGTAATGAACAAATAAAAACTTTAAAATGACCCCTACTTACTGATGAAAAAATGAGTTAAGAGGGGGAGAACTATTCTTAACAAAACTGTTTCTGAACGAAACTCTGTTAAACAACCTACTCATAGTCAGTATATATTAGTCATTAGCCATATATTAGTATATATTAGTCAAGGGGTGGCGGACTTAAGCAAGGATCTAAGATATTTTCTGAAATTACTATTCGAAAATAGTGGTAAGTATACACTTTTGAAATTTTTATATTAAAAGTAATATTTATCCCAGGGCTCCGTCAAAAATCCGCATCTAAAATGGTAGAAAACGGTACGGTTTTAAATATTTGATCCCATCCTCCAAATTTTTTTTATCGCCTCCCTCTCCCCCCCACCCTGAAATTTGATGCTTCCTACTTTTTAAATTTTTTATTATGTATTATGAACTATCTGAAAGTTCCAAACGGTTCATCAGTTTTCTTAATTTTAACAAATTCGATTCAACAAAGTTTTTCTTTTCCCTTTTTAAAATAGATTTTTTTATAAAACAAAAACTTGCGGATCGATTTATATAAAATTTAGATATTATTAAACAGCGTTTAAAGATAGGGCTATATGCATAACTTTAAAAGCTCTAAATGGTGTATTTAAAAAAAAAATTGACGGCGTTCCAAAGAATCCTAGTATAAAAATCATTTGTGGTTTCGAAAGACTGGCTTTTAAATTGAGAGTTTGAAAGGAATCATCCGATTAATGAAATAATAATTAATATCTGAAGTTGCAATTGAGAGACCGTGAAGAAATTTAGATATCTAAAATCACCGAAAAATTTTACATCTAGATGCATAAAAATTAAATCGATAAATTTATATTTAAAAAAATTTATATTGTTTCAAAAATGTCCAATATTGGAAGACGTTGGTTATCTGCAATCAGAGTTGGGCAAAATACATCGAAAAACCATTTTCGATACAAAATACATGGGTTTCATAACTTAAAATACAAATTACAAAATACTTTTCAAATTTCAAAAATTCAAAATACAAAATACATGTATTTTGAAAATACATTTAAAATACAAAATACATTTAAAAGAAATTAAAAACTATTGTGCATTAAATTGCACTACTCAAATGCAAAGCTGGTTTACAAAACTAATTAAATTTTTAGAAATTATAAATTTCCAAATAAAGAAGCAAAACCAATTAAAACTCAACGAAAGATAACAAAAACAAACTGAAAGATTGCAGCAACAATGTGCTTAAAGGTGTATGAAAGTTACAAGAATAATTAATAATGAATGAACTACCCTTTAGAGGTAGTTATTCACTAGGAATAATTGCATCAATTGATTGTGGATCCAATAAGGAATCTCTTTCAGGAGGCGTCATCTGTAGGACGATATACACCAAAATGTCATTCATACTAACTGAATATGATGAAGTTTGATGAAATTTCGTGCTTTAGATCTTGAGATATAGCTCTCTCGGCACACCTAGCAACTTCAGACATTTTTAAAAAATCAAAAAAAAAAAAAATACAGCACGAACTAGAAAATTTATTTTAAAAAGGTACTTTTTATCTACGTGGTACTTATTTCATTTCAATTTGATTTACAAATGTGAGCATTTTGACTAAAAAAAACGAGAGTTTTACATACATGTTACACGTTACGGTAATAATAAAAGCACAGCATAACAACGCCACCTCTTGAGCGATGCACCCCAAATTTTATCAGCATTAATTTATTTTAAGATCTAAAATAATATGAAATTGGATTAAATTTTGCCCATTAGTTTTGTAGATATAGTTATCGCGGAAATAATGAAAAAAAAAAAAAAAAACAGCGTAGCAGCGCCACTTGTTGAGCAATATACACTAAAAGCTAATCGGCAAGTATTTCTGTTCCAGTCTATATGTAGTTTGATGAAATTCTCTATATTGGTTCTTACAATGTAGTTATCATGGATAAAATAATTAAGCATAGCAGTGCCATCTGCTGAGCGATATAAATCCAAAGCTAAGTTATCCCTAGGTCATCTTAATCTGAAGTTTGATTATTATTAAACTCCATGCATTACTTCTTGAGATAGAAAAGCAACAAAAATTGTATCTCACACAGACTAACAGACAGACACACACATTTCCCCAAAATGGTTAAATCGCATTCAAGACATCCCGAAACGTGTAAATCAAGCAAAACAAAAATCGAAAATTTTCACTATTCCAATACATTCTTCTCATGTATTAGAAGAATGTAAAAACAAATCAGTCTAGTATCAGTCTTTTCAATCAGTCTTTTTTAGTATATGTCTACAAAAGAACACATTTTATAATAATCTGACACGTAAAATGGCACCGAATAAAATTGTTTAAATGTAATTTTTTTCTTTTTAGATAATGCGCGTGTGTTTTAATAACAGCTCCCAAATACGCAAGATTTTTTAAACCTTCCACTAATAAATTATAAGGGGCACATTTTTTCGATTATGGTGCTTTTAGAAATAATGTATACAAAATTTAAAATATGTATTAATGCAAAAATATAAATGAAAAACTTAGGTAATTTTTGACACAAGTTGAATTATTATTATTAACAAAGGCACGAATTCTTCGTATAAAGTAGTTTTAAGATTAAAACACTTAGATAAAATATCAAACCTTGAAGCTTTTAGTATAGAGCAGAAAAAATATGAAAGCTCTTGCATTCGTAAAAAGAAAGCACTTATAAAATATTCAAAAAAAGTAGGAATAATTCTAATGAAAAATTTTCAAAATCATAAATTTAATTTTTTCATAGTCAAATCGTTCCTTTAAAAGTTCATTGTAGCAATTTTCTTATGGTTACTGTCTAATGTAGTTTTTACAAAATTCATAGAATTAATGAAACAGAAGAATTTTTAAAAAATCTCATTTCGATATTTTTAAATAAATCTACTAGACTAGAAAAAAAATTGAGCCTCTTATATTTGTGGTCAATGGGCAACTGTGGGTAATAGAGCGCTGCACCTATGCAAGTCTGAAAGCTCTCTCTTTCTTCTTCCGGTCTATCACAATACATGTTTGTTTGTTTTATTCCTTGCGATTTCTACAGCAACATTAAGTTATATAAAAGTTATTTTTGTAACTAATCAGCAAGAATACGTTTGCTGTAGCTAAAGAACGTATTCATCAATTTCCTTAAATTAGCAATTGTCGAAGACTCTGTTTATATTAACTTCCAGAACAGAATTTGAAAACTAATCAAAACAGGCAGTCATGCATTTCCTTTTAGTGAACCGCAGTTTTACTCTGGTGCGGTTTAAACATCGCAGTTTGAAAATTGGGAAAAATGTATTGTAAAACCGTCAGAAAATACATTACAAAAATACATTGATCTTACCGGTTTAAAATACAAAATACAAATGTATTTTGAAAATGTATTTCAAATACATGTATTTTCGATACTGCCCAACTCTGTCTGCAACCATCTCCTGGCGTCCGTGGGAGAGATTTCGAAGGAAATAAAAAGATTTTTCAGAAATCGATTTTTCATGGATTTTTTCACTTCCTGAAACCGTACCGGAATAATTTTTAGAATTTCTAAAAAGGGGATTTTTTTTTTTTTTTTTTTTTTTTTTTTTTTTTTTTTTTTTTTGCGTCTGGCTGTGCAATTTTCGAGCTGTTAGCCCCAGTAGAATTTGAGATACAGTCCTTTTTAAAAAGGTCCAGTACATTTATCAGCTTTGCATCTCTGTAAATCTATTAACCCTTCCCCATCTCTTCGAGTTTTCGAAGAAGTTGTCTACGGTTTGAAAAAAATATATGCTCTTGTTGAATTATGAATACTTTTGCATTCTTTTAATTTGGGCTTTTTAATTAATTTCTCAACTAATTATTAGAGATTTAAAATTCTGAAACTTGCGTGCAGGGTGCACCAGGAGAGACTTTTGACTATCCTCACAAAAAGTTTGAGCCTCGTATGTGCCGTAGATTCTTCTAGCCATCGCACACACACACTCACAGACAGAGCGAAACTTTGTTTTATTAGTATAGATATTTTTAATTTAGAACTTCGATTCATTGCACGAAAATTGGAAATTCGAAAAATAAAAAAATCTGATAGAGAAGGAAGGGTTAACAGTTTGACAAGATAAAGATACACTTAGCTTCTTAAAATGTAAACGTCGAGACGAATGTGCATTTTTCATAACAATTGTTATATAGCCAGAATAGGGGTTCTATATTTGCTAATACAAAATCAAATGTTCCGGGACTGGAATATTTTCGATTGCACCCCTAATTATGATCAACATGCGGTAATTGTTTAAGGCGCATCTTAATTGATGTTACCTTATTTTAAAAGAAATAAAAGTACTATAACGCGCTCCGGTGTATTACAAACGTCATAATTTGAGAAAATATTTTTCTACTTTTATGTGTATTTGCCGTATTACGAGCACCCCTTTCTTTGTGTCATAGTCCTACCAATGATTAATTCAACAGAACTATATTTTCAAATTAAGTTTATTTGAACTGTTTTAAGTATAAATATAAATAAAGATCAGATCTTAAAAATTACGGAAGTGATGCAGGTAAAAGAAGCTCATTTACTTAGGAGGTACACTCTTAAAACGAAAGAGCCAAAATAACTCAAGTTGAGCCGAAATCCACTCATCTCATGATTTGAAAGTCAGCTTCTCATAAAGAGTTGAAACAACTCGAGTGAATGAGTTGTTTTTAAGCAACTCATGATTGAGTGATCTCTATTTTACTCATACTTGAGTGAAATCAACTCAATGAAGGTAAAATCCAGTAGCACTTGAGTGATTTGTAACCAACTCATACTTGAGTGAAATTGAGTCATTTAAGACTAAATTCAGTCCCACTTGACTGATTTGTGATCAACTCATACTTGAGTGAAATGAAGTTATTTAAGAATAAATCAGGTAGCACTTGAGTAATTTGTAACCAACTCACACTTGAGTGAAATTAAGTCATTTAAGACTAAATCTGGTCGTACTTGAGTGAAATGGAATCCCTTTGAGACTAAATTCAGTAGCACTTTGAGACTAAATTCAGTAGTGTGATCTGTAGCCAACTCATATATGAGTGAAATGAAATAATTTAAGCCTAAATCCAGTACCACTTGTGATTTATAATCAATTCAAACTTGAGTGAAATGAGGTCATTTCAGATTTAATCCAGTAGTTCTTGGGCAATTTGTAACAATTCATACATGGATTAAATCAACTTATTTAAGAGTTCATGCAATGAACTCTTAAATGATGTTCTTAAAATGCAAAATCCCGAGTGATTTTTAATAAACTCATTCATAAGAACTCTCAAAATTACAAAAAAAACCTTGAGCGATTTCTAATTAACTGATTAAATAAAATCATGTCATTTTAAATGAAATTCAGTAACCTGCGATTGATTTTTATCAATGAAATTCAAAATAACACAGAATTCTTGCCACATTTTCAAATTAAAATAATAAATAACTAATTTTATATTTCTTCATACTGGTTTATATAATTGTATTACTTTTTGATTGAAAAAAAAATATGATTTATAACTAAAAATTACAATTAAACCAATCTTAAGTATTTAATTTAAATTAAAAAAAAATTGAAAAAAATATCTAAATGTCAACTTGAAATCACCAAGGAAAGGAAAAATCCCAATGACAACTTTTAAAAGCTGACTTCTCAAATCCAAAAGGGCAACTCTCTGACATAAGTTTTAATTTATTTTTGATCGAAAATGCATGAAACTAGCTGGTGGTGTTCAGAAACCATGTAATCAAGCAGCTTTTTTCATTTTTTTACAAACACAATAAATCTTTCAGAAAATAGTGTCAAAGTGGATGTTTTAAACTTAATTTCTGTATGAAAGGAGAAGAAACACTCAAGAGCGGGCAAAAACGTATTTGTCACGTGATCAAAATCGTTTATAACTCAATAGGTAATTTATTGATTAAAAAAAAATGGAAAATTCAATTCCAAATAGCTTTCATAACCAGGCTTTCCAATTTTATATCTTTCCATTAAAAAATGAATTTGTAAATGTATCAAAACGTTTTGTGCTTGTTGAGCAGAGCCATTAAGAACAGCCTTAAGATCCTGCACTAGTCGCTGAAAAAGTATAGAAGGGCGATTCCGTGCAGAGAGTCACATGTAAATTTAATTTTCATTTATTTATCAAATTTTAATGCTGATTCTGATTTTAAGTGGTATGGTAAATAAGTTATAACCATATTTTTTAGTTTAAATGTGTGGAAATAAAACTCCCAGAAATATATCATTAAATTTCATTGCTCAAAATGTGCTTTTTTCCGAAGTAGGAAAAAAGCACATTTTGAGTAATGTAATTAAATAATATACTTCTGTGAGGTTTATTGCCACACATTTAAATTTAAAAATATGGTAACTTATTTACCATACCACTTAAAATCAGAATTAACATTAAAATTTAATAAATAATTGAATAAATGCAAATTAAAGCCTGCATTATGTGTATGACACTCTCCATGGAATCGCCCAGAAATGTGTTAATCCTATGGAGAAGTTATTTTCAAATACAGTGTTTGGATTTATATATATATATATATACATATTTTTTTTGTGTGTGTGTGGGGGGGGGGGGAGGCATAGGATCTTTATGCAGGCTTATTTTTAATTTTGCAATTTTGGTTAGTTTTTTTTTAATACAGTAGACGATTTTACGAACTGGTGTACTGGTCCCGCCCAGCATCTCGCTGAACTAATGTTACTCCCATTTACGAACTTTTGACTTTATGAACACACATGAGTCCCATCGAGCATTTACTGTATTAAGATATCAATTTTAGAATCGGTTCCGAAAATTAAAGTATTTAAAATAAAATATAAAACCTAAGTTAAAAAAGTAAAAACTAGCCAGCATATAGACTGTCTTCAGCTATCATATGCAAAAAGAAGCCTGTACAAATATTAAAATCCAAGCAAGATATTTGAAAATAACTTCCCTGTGGAACTAACATTATCACAAGTGTTGTCACACGGCTATTGTTAGGCTGTAATAAGTAAAACAAAATATTTCAAAAAAGATAAACACTAACCCATTATATACTTTGTTGTAATTATCCCTTGATTTAATTCACACTACTTCTTAAATTGACTAACTTTTAAAGAAATATTAATTGTTAAGCTTTTTTATGCTAATTAATTAGCACTTGCTAAATGTCAATTTAAAGCAGTTCATATATTTACAAATAAATTATGCACCAAAATAACTTTAGAAATAGATCAACTTAATTCTTTATATCATTTAAAACATTTGTTGAAACTTGAAATTATGTTCAAGTATAACTTTAAAATTTAGCTACTGGGTTAGAAGGAACAATGTCTTGATTGGATAAATACCAACCTATTAGGTACTATCTTGCAGTTATTCTTTCTTAATCTTGTCTTGTTGCGATTAACCATTGATTTTATTCAATGTTTCTTAAATCTACTAACTTTTAAAGAAATGTAAAACTTTAAAATGGCATAAGATTGTAGCTTTTTATGCCAAAAGCGGGAGCCAAATATGAAATTTAGAATATCGTTAGGGAAAGAAACAACATTATTTACTAACAATTTTATTGAACAAAAAGGAAAAACAAATATAGCATTGATAGCAATTTTAACAACAGATGGAGTGTTTGACAACACCTTTAACAGGACATGTAAATATTTTCATTTAAAATTTTCTTGTCAAAACAAGAAAATATGTATTCTTCTCTGCTGAAGATCCTTGAGAGATTCGATAGAGTTGTTGAATTCCACTCCTCACAGCGGAATTGCATTCCTCCATGAGATCACTATTCTCCTGTGTTAAAAGAAAATATTGAAATTAAGTTAAATAGCAATAATTGTAATGCAAAGGATTATGAATCTTTTAAAATATTAGTTTTTAGATTAAAGTAAATATAAATAAATTCTTAAAGTCTTAAGCAACTTCTTAAAATATTGTAGAACATTCACCTTTGTTACCATTTTCAAAATGTATACAAACATATCTTTTTAAACAATAATTGGGGGGGGGGGGGGAATCTTTAAAAATTAAATTTATTCTAAATATGAAAATATATATAAGGGGTCGTTCCAAGCAAAATTTAGGGCCCTTTCACAAAAATCTAATAAAATAGGCCCCTTTGTAACATTCTTTTTCACACAAACTGTTTTAAAATGTGTAAATTGTAAATAAAACCAGCTCACTGAAAACAAACTTTACCAAGGGGATTTAAAGAAGTTTTGTCAAAGTCTTCATTTAAATTTGAGTAACATGATTTCAACTTTCATTACAAAATGCTATTTATCACAAAAATAACTTACTTTTCACAAAATGGGCCCCAAAAATAAAAACCTACACACACACAAAACCGCCTCCCCATGCATATTCTTAAAAAACATACACTAAAACTTTTAGCTTTATATAAAGTTACACCACTGAAAATTCGACTACTTGTGAATAAAATGGAAAATGAATAAATGAAACCATCTGTGCAATCACACTTACCCACTTGTTTATCATGTTACTTCTGATTAGGGTGTAAAAAAATCATGATTTTTTAAAAAAATTTTTAAAAAATCTGATTTTTTTTTAAAATTTAAATCTGATTTTTTTTATTTTTTTCCCGTGTTAAAATATTAATATCTACCAAGAATTAAGCATTTCAAAAATGAATAACCCTCCAATTACTAACATAATCTATGTTTTTTTGCTTTAATTAATAAAATTTTAATTATGTAATTATAGAAATTACAAAAAACTGCAAATAAAAAATTTCTTTAGTAACATACAACATTATGTGCATTAATATTTTATAATAATTATGTAAACCAATATTAAATACTGCTTATATTTTAAAGTTATTGATAAATTGCATTTCATTTTAAATTGATGATACAGATTAAATTTTGTAATTATTAAACAATTAACTGTTTAATTAAGAACACAATCTACATTTTTGAAAAAGTGGTTGAAAAAAGGTGATAAATAATAGTTTGATAAATTCATAAAGCAGCCAGTAATTTTACACAGGTTTTAAAGCGCATGTCTATCAAATTGATCAAAAATTGTAGCAATGTATACAGCAAACTTACACATAATTTATAAATAGAGTACAAAAATTGTACTTTTGAAATTTAAATCAGATATTTTCCCCCACAACATTAAAATATTTGAATAGCTACTAAATATTATAATGTTTTGAAGTTATTTAACATTTAGTTAGATTTTTTTAAATGTATAATAACATCTTTTTACACAGTTTAATATTGTTATAATTAACAATAACAAATATTACATTTTTTACAAGTGATTTAGTGATTGTTTTCATTATTGATTATCATGCTTTTTCACAACATTTTAAAAAATCAGAAAATATGTGATTTTATCATCTGATTTAAATCAATTGATTAAAATCATTGACACTATTGCTGTGTTTATTGTATATAAAATAATAACTTGATTATTAAAAGGAAATTATGACATTGAAAGTTAGATTTAAATATTTTTAAATTAAATGCTTTTTATGTTTGTTAGATAAAAAAACATGCTTTTTACAAACTTACTGTACTTAAAATTTTTCACAATACTCAGGAATTATACTTGGAAACAATTATTTAAAGCTTTGTTTTGTGTATTCATAAGTCACAATAATTTGAATACTTTTTTATGTCATTTTAAACATAAAAAATTTTTTTGATTTTAATCAATGATTTTTTTTAAAAAAATCACTTGATTAAAATCATGATTTAAATCGTTGACACCCTACTTCTGATACAATCTTAAAATAAATTTCTATTTTAAAAACAAATTTAAAAGGTCTTAAGCAACATTACAAAATATTGTTGAAAATTTCCCTTTGTTGCCATTTTCAAAATGTATACATTGGAAGGGGGGGGGGGGATGAAACTACATTTAAATTTATTCTAAATATAAAATGTTTTATTACAACAATGATGTTTAACCTTACCCCATAAAATCTAAGCAGTCAGGCGGCAATTTTCTTCCAACAGTCAAATGCATGTCATTTGTCAGAGATACATGTCTAATTTAATACAGTATAACCTCGAAAATCCTGTATCAGGACTAAGACTAGATTTATAAAAATTCTGGATTTCACAAAGATAATCAAAACTTTCACTGTTTTTAATGGTACCTTTAATCATAATTTAATAACAAAGTTATAATTATGTAAGAAAATGAAAAAATAATATTGAAAGGCTTACTTTCATTGAAATTTACGTTAAAAAATTTTCTATAAACAGTGAATTTTGAAAATTCAATTGCAATTTGCTTTTTTTTTTTAAAACTATTAATAAAAATGCTTTTCATATTAAATACATGTTAGGAATATCTATATCAGAAATACAGACTTGTTTTTCTAACTTGCATAATGTTATGACAAAATTAAATTTTATATGCTGTTTCTATACCAACAACATTATTCTATTATAAAAAAACTTCCAAATCTAACACGTCATGGATTTCTATCTAATATCGGAAGAAAATGTATGTTATTGGGCAAATGTATCTGACTGATAGACGATACTAAATAAATGAACTAAAACTGCATAGCACTGCATTCCAAACACATAGGAAACCCGGTAGCAGAAAGTTCCTGACGGGTGACATGCGTCGCAGATTTTTTTTCCATTGGATTTTTTTCCAACTTTATATTATGTTTAGTTCTTTATTATTTATTACTAAAACTTAAGATTATTATTAATAAAAATTAGTAAAATGCTTAAAAACATTAAAAGTAAATTTTCTGCTATTGGGATAGGAAAGATAGATGCTAGGTATGAAGTTTACTAAAATGAAAACAGATTTTTTTTTCCACATATGTATCTGTAAGGTCACACTGGCCCAATACAGTGTTAATTACTAAACACACACACACACACACACACACACACACACACAAAATGACATTTCATGACAAAATCAA
Source organism: Maratus speciosus (assembly GCA_963932465.1). Classification (NCBI taxonomy): domain Eukaryota; kingdom Metazoa; phylum Arthropoda; class Arachnida; order Araneae; family Salticidae; genus Maratus; species Maratus speciosus. Next base: position 604,800,453 of record OZ010788.1, on the reverse strand, counting down.
AACTTAAATATATTTAAGATTAATATGTAAATTTATACCTTTCTTGCTGATAATACACCTCTTCAGGATTATCACGTGTCTCTTTGATAGTCCTCTTTGTTGGTACTTCTTTTGGGCTGGTGTTAAATTTAACCTCATTGTTGCCATAACCTCCATTCAACCATAGCAGCTTGAGTGATAGGATCAAAGTATTGTTCCTAAAATGAAAATGTGCAAAAACAATGTTATCGATTTAAAACGTTTAAATGATTTTAACTTAAAATTTCAAAACAGACGTAATGATGAGTTCATACGAAAGTGCCTGAAACATACAAAAAATAGGAAATTCATTTCCCTGCAATTTACCCAAGCAATAAATTGGGTTGGGTTGATTTTTGACGGCAAAACTCTTGAGTTTTGTGCGATCGAACAGTAAAATTCGCGATATCCTTTTGTGACTAATTAACAAAATTCACTATTCGTCGCGACCTTTTGACGAAATTTGTAATATTCTTCACCGAATAAGTTTATCGATATTCCCGATTATTTTTTGCGCAATCTTTTGACGAAATTCACAATTTCTTTCTGAACTCTTTACGAAAATAGCAATTTTATTCAACAACCAACTGAAGATAATTACCATTTGTTTCTGAGATATATGACAAAATATCTGGTATTTTTCCATGATCATTTGAAGAAATTCTCAATTTTTTTCCGCGACTGATTCATGAATTGATTTAGGGAAATTCGCCAAAGTGTTGCAGAAAAAAACAAATTTTGCCAAAGGGGTACAGAAAAAAATTTTGCCAAAGGGGTACAGAAAAAAATTTTGCCAAAGGGGTACAGAAAAAAATTTTGCCAAAGGGTTGCAGAAACAAAATTTTGCCAAAGGGTTGCAGGAACAAAAAAAATTTGCCAAAGGGTTGCAGAAAAAAAAAATTTTGCCAAAGGGTTGCAGAAAAAAACTAATTTTGCCAAAGGGTTGCAGAAAAAAACTAATTTTGCCAAAGGGTTGCAGAAAAAACAAATTTTACCAAAGGGTTGAAGAAAATTTTGTCAAAGGATAGCAGAAAAACACACAAATTTTGCCAAAGGGTTGCAGAGAAAAAACACAAATTTTGCCAAAGGGTTGCAGACACAGTTGTATAATATAGACGCACGCGCAGAAGATTTTCCAAAAATTCGGAACCTTGCAGAAAAATTTGTAGAAAAAAACTAATTTTTTAACTTTTTTTTTTTTTTTTTTGAATACCAAAAAAATTAAAAATATTCTCTATATTATAATTTCGTCAAAGAATCGTTAAAAAAAAAAAAAAAAAGAATTTCTTAAAAGCATAGCGGAAAAAGCCAGAATTTGTCAAAGGATCGTGAAAAAAAAATCCCGCAAATTGCGTCAAAAAATCACAGAAAAAACTTATTTCGTCAATGGATTACGGGAAAAATATGAATATCGCTAAAGGCTGAGAAAAAAAGCACGTATTTCGTCAAAAAATCGCAGGAAAAATGCGAATTTCGTAAAAATATCGCAGAAAAAACGTGAATTTCGTCAAAGGATCGTGAAAAAAAGCTAATTTCGTCAAAGAATCTTAGAAAAATGCAAATTTCGGCAAAAGGGCTCAGGAAAAAAAAAATTTCTTAAAAGCATAGCGGAAAAGCCCTAAATTTTGCCAAAAGATTGTGAAAAAAATGCAAATTTCTTAAAAGAATCGTGTAAAAAACTACTTTCTTCAAAAAATCGAGAATTTCGTCAAAAGTGTTGTGAAAAATTTGAGAATTTTGTTAAAAATGCATGAAAAAATACGAAATTCGTCAAAAGATCGTAGGAAAATGCAAATTTTGTCAAAAGATTGAAAAAAAACTGATTTCGTGAAAGAATCGAAGAAAAATGTGAATTTCATCAAAGAATCGAGAAAAAACGAGAATTTCATCAAATGATCACAGAAAAAACGAGAATTTTGTCAAAGACAAAAGGAAAAAACATGATTTTTGTCAAAGGGGCGCGGTAAAAACTCACCAGTCTCTTTAATGATGATACCTATGAATGGATGGATACCTCTTCTTAGAAAAGGTGATTTAGTTGTTTCAGTAGCAATGTCACATTATTTCTGCCCTTCTTATGCATTTTTAGCTTTTTTTTTTTTTTTTTTTTTTTTTTTGACCAAAATAATTATTCTTTGATTAATACTAATTATTTTTAATTTAAATGGTAATTATTTTAAAAATACTCTTTTAATTCATATTGTTAAAATAACATAACACGGTATTTTACGTTATTAAGAGGCTACTTCAGTCAAGTGAAAAGACCCGTTCGCTAATGCTAATCCTATGGAAGAAATTTATAACGATATTTTGGTTGTATTTTAATATTTTTAAATGATTTTTTTTGCAATGGATAGCTGAGATCGATCTGTAATAAGGTCGTTTTTTACATTTTCTATTTTGTTTACAGATATTTTTAATGAGGACACTTTCATTTTTGGAACCAGTTTCGAAACTGAAAGCATCCTCATTTAAAAAATCTGCAATCGAAATCGAAAAAGTAAAAAACGGCCTGCATACAGATCGATCTCAGCTATCCAATGCAAAAAAAATCATTTAAAAATATTAAAATGCAACCGAGATCAGGGGTCTGTCCAGACTTTTCAGACAGGGTCCTGTTTTTGTGAAATTGTGAAAAATGTATTATTAATTTTGTGAATTTAAAATTAACGTTAAATTCAGGTACCTTCGGACTTCAGTGACAGAGTCCTGTTTTTGTAAAATTGTGAAAAACAAAATTTTGCAAAACTAGTATTAATGTTCCCGTTTGGATGAACCACACATAATATATATATATATGTATATACAGGGTGTCCCACAAGGTACGTAGCGTCTGATATGTACAGATTCGAATAGAGCACATCAATATGAGTATTTTGAATGGTAACATGTGGAGTCCCCGAATATAGCGTGATAGTGTAAGTAAAGTGTGAAGCTTGTCATATGAAAAACACAATAAAAGAGAAAAAAAACAAGAAATCACGCTATATTCAGGGTCCCCACATGTTACCATTCAAAATACTCATATTAACGTGCTGTATCCGAATCTGTACAAATCAGGCGCTGCGTATCCTTTAGGACACCCTGTATGTGTGTGTGTAAAAACATTATATAATTCCTTTCAACTTTTAATTAAGTTCTTTAAAATGTACATAAAAAGATTTTTACTTTAATGATAATTTTTGGTTTTCAAATTCTTAACTAGATAACAAGAAACAATCTTAGTAGCAGAATTTTTTGTATCAATCTGCAGCAAACCAAAATTTATCTGCAACCCAAAAATGCTGGACCTAGCTTACTATCGTAACAAACTATAGTAACTCATAATATAAGCAAAATTTGTATTTATAAAGAAAATACAATAAATTTTAGCATTTTTTTTTCTTTTCTTAGCCCAGAATTTTGTTAATGCTATTAAATTAGTTTGTTTAGTTGTTAGTTAAATTAGTCATCAACAGGTTCTTTTTCGGCGTCATTTTTTGCAGCACATGACGCATCATCAACAGGTTCTTTTTCGGCATCATTTGAATCTTTTTTTAAAAAAAGACTGAATTTTGGGGCATCCCCTAGCATCTGACTTCTTAACCTTTTAAACGTAGTAATCAGCATTTCTCGTACCACCCAAATTCTGATTTGGACGCTTCATACTCTTCATGGTAGTTCAACACATTAATTTATCAAAAAACTATACGCAACCACGAGACGAGTACACAATAGCTTTAGGAAATGAATAAGGAGATGTGTTGCCAAACAAGAGAAAGAATTTTTACTCCCAAAAAATGCTGAATCACTTTTCGTCTCTGCACTGTACCGGTCAATTTCAGATTGTATCTCTCATTGGCTGTGATCGGCGCTCGCTCAATACGTCACCGAAAGCTCTTTTTGGCGCAGGTGCTAGTTGGCTGTTTTGTGAAAGAGAAGAACCCGATTTCCGCCGTTGCGTTTCAATTTGACTGAAGGCGAAGGCGATTTATGAAAGGTTTTACTTTTACGGGGAAAAATTTTATGAAGGGTCCATTTTTAAGATAAAATATTTTATGAAGAATCCGTTTCTTAAACAAAGAATTTTGTGAAAGATCCGTTTTTAACCTAATAAAAATTGTGAAGGGTCCGTTTTTAACTTAATAAAAATTGTGAAGGGTCCGTTTTTACCGTAATATAAATTGTGAAGGGTCCGTTTTTACCGTAATAAAAATTGTGAAGGCTCCGCTAACGGACCCAAATTTTTCCTAAACAGATCCCTGGAGATATCGTTATAAATTTCTTCCATAGGATTAGCATTAGCAAATGGGTCTTTTCACTTGACTGAAGTACCCTCTTAAACATTAAATTAATGTGCAGATAGTTTTTGACCCAATATTTATGCACACAGAAAGTTTTTGGTTTTACACAAGTCTGGTTGCAGAAAAAACAAACTTTGCCAAAGGGTTGCATAAAAAACGGAAATCTCTTTAGAAAACAACATATACACAAATATCTACGTTTATTATAACAGGGATAAACTTAAAAAATATACCAAACTAACTTTTGAAAATTTGGGTTTAACCCGAACCCAACTTGCAGGAATTCACACTCAGCCTCAAATCGACCTGAACCGATTTTTCTTCCAATTTTTCCACTTTTACTGTTTGATTTTAAAATGTTAATTCATAGAGGAAACCATTAAATTTAAAATTTCATTAATTAATAAAAAGTCTTATTATCCTTTAAATAAACTCAAAGCAAGTTTTTTTTCCAATATGAAATTTACTTAAGAGCTTATTTATCAAAATGTAATTGTTTTATTAAATATTATGTAAAGTTGTTTTAAAAAATAACATTTTAATACCTTAAACCTTGAAATAAAAAGTATTCGGCCAAACAGTTACTATTCGGCTAGCTGAATATTCAGTATTCGGCCAAAATCACTATTCAGAGCATCACTAAATCTGACTCGCTACTTTGAACAACATTCATAATCTTCAATTTTAATTTTTAGCTTAATTGTTTACATATCAAATACCTACATATGTGAATTATGAATCACTGCAGGATTGGTATTAGTTTTTGCCACTTACTGAAAGAAACTAGTTTCTGCCCTGATGATATGAAAAAGTAAAATGTTTTAAAATTTTACTGTTGTATGATATATTTCTCAAATCATTTTCATTTATTAATTTTCTTTAGAATATGAAATTATCGCTAAATTGATAAGCTGGGGAGGGAGGGGGGGGGGGGGGTGATTGTGGCTTCATCATGAAAAAATACCAAAAATTTTAGCAAAGACAGTGTTGACTAGGGATGCACCGAATAGTGATTTTGGCCGAATACCGAATATTCAGCTTGTCAAGTACTTTTATATTTCAAAGTTTAAAGGCATTAAAATATTAAATTTTAAAACAATTTTACATACTATTCAATACAGAAACTTACATTTTAATAAACAAGAGTTACAATTACAAGTAAACTTTATACTGAAAAAAATATGCTTTGAGTTATTTAAGATAAAACTTTTTAAATTAGTAAAATTTTAAATTTCGTGGCTTCTTCTGAGAATTAATGCAGAAATAAAATTTTCTTAAATTCTAAAAGAAACATTTTAAAATCAAAGTTTAATAGTGAAAAAATTGGAAGAAAAATTGTACAGTATCATATATTATTTGTTTGTCAGGAAGAGACAAGTAAAAGTAAACAAATATTACAAATCAATTCAAATTTTAAATATAATTGGATATAATTTAATATAATTAAATAATCAAATTTTAAAATAAAATGGATATATGCTGGTTATAGTTGAATTACAATATAATTAATGTGTAAACCATTTAAGAGTTTTGTACTTCCATCCTCTGAATCATATATGTAAACTGGGGTGAGGTAGGAAGACAAAAACCTGCCCCTTTCAGTTTGTTTACATTTTTTTCTTTACAAATAAAAACACTTATGAAACTAATAGAAATAAGATGCAAGTACAGACAAATCCTATCCTAGCCCCCTCCCCACCCACCCAAAACTGCTCCCAATTTTCACAACATCAGTTTACGTCCATGCTCTGAATCATGTTCCTAATAGTGTTTCATTTTTAAAGTTTTTTTTTTTTTTATTTATTTAATGCAGTTCAAACGCAGATAGATATCAGCATAAGTATCTGTAGGAAAAAATGAGAAATTAATTAAAAAATATTTTAAATCAAAAGCAATTTATAAAGTTAACTAGCTATAAGTGAATGAAAATTTATATACAAAATGTATACAGCAATGACCGGTGCAGCTTGGTTGAGAGACTTCCTAACAATTCAGGATGCCTGCCCATCAGCAATGTCGTCTTTCTCAGGGAAGACATAAAATATTCCGGCAGATTACTTTGTTGCAAACTTAACAGTGTATTTATCTTCATCAGGGATATCAATAATAAGAACTGTAAATTCTTGAACAGACTTCTTTACACCGAATTTCACAAGGACCCAGCCACCAATCACTGCATTCACTACAGCAAGAACCTTTGGTTTAACTTCCATGGGTTGCTTCGATTCTTTTTACTGTTTGTCCTCTTTTAATCCACCCAATTTAATAATTTAGTATAGTTAGAACATGTGTTAATTTATGGCTGAAAATATGGTACTTTAACGTGATTTTTGAGAAATTGTCAATTAACAGCGATTTTTAATGTTACTTACATTCCAACATGCAGCGCAGATAACAGATGTTCGCGACTAATTTATAGCATAATTTCACATTTAAGCATAGGATCAATAACAATTTGCTCTCAAAGGTCTTTCAATTTTGATCCATCTTCCTACATTCATATCTTGACAAACTCTCATAAAAAAGATGGGCTATAATACCTATTTTACCCTATGTGACAAGAAAACAAGGTTGGGTTTAAGCCGTCAAAAAGCAGTTTTTGACGTGACATAGGTTTAAACCGCATTTTAAGCGTCAAAAACACCAATATTTAAATATGCTCAGAACAACAAAAAAAATTGTTAGTATAGCTAGATACAGCACCACTTTTATTTAATGATAGACATTTTAGTTTTAGTATTTCTTTTACTGATCAAATATTAAATTATAATTTTTTTCTTTGTTTATGACTAAATTGCCCAATTTTTTATGTGGATTTTTAGCATACTTGGTTGCTTTTCTTATTTAATAAATATATATATAGAGATAGACAAACTTTTTGTAATAATAAAGCATTTAACAAATGAAATCAAACAAGATTTTACAAAAATAGATTATATATCAGGGGTCGATCCAAGCGCAATTTGGGGCCTATTTAGGGCCCCTTTACAAAAATCTATTTAATAAAATAGGGCCCTTTCAGAAAAATAAATTTAATAAAATGGGTCTCTTCATAAAAATGAACTTAATAAAACAGGCCCCTTCGCAAAATTCCTTTTAATAAAATAGGCTCTTTTGTAACATTCTTTTTCATAAAAAGTGTTTTAAAAATGTGTAATTTGTAAATAAGATCAGGTCACGAAAAACAAAAACTGTAGCAAGGGGATTTAAAGAATATTTTTATTCATAAATTCTTGGTTCGAATTTGATTCACTGGATTTCAACTTTCATTGCAAAATGTTATTTTTCACAAAAATATTATAAAATTCACAAAATTAACTTACTTTTCACAAAATGGGCCCCAAGAATAAAAACCGGCACCGACCCCTGTATATATACAGTCTTTAACAGAAATATTTTCTTTGCAGCATAAATATTTTTTTTTTTTTTTGGGGGGGGGGGGGGGAGAAAAAAGATACAGAAAAACAACAATAAAAATGATTTTATCATGTGTGCAAGAAGTCCATCCAAGCCAAGACTGAAAACTTTTCCGAATATTAGGTATAACCTACTGGCGATGGGCTAGACAATCTCAATGTCTTGATTTATGGCTGAAAATGGATTTTTTACAATAAAAAAGAGCAATTAAAAGTTTTTGCTAGTAAAATTGCTATTATTTCAATATAAAATATAATTTAGAACCAGCCAAAAATCTTTCCGAGACTGAAGGTCTTGCACCCATGTTTATAATTGTGAAAAGAATTTAGTGATTGGTTATACTAAAATTATCTTATTTTTTATTTAAATCTTTTGAAATGAGGGACAAATGAATAATTCACCATACCAGTAAGAAAAGAAAAAAAATAGTATGCTGCTAGTTTGTTTTTACAAAGTTTAAATATTGCCAGATATGTGACCATTTCATTCACACTTTTAATTTTTCAAAAAATTTTGTGTGGTAAAATAATAATAAAAAATATACTCATTTTACCCCGTCTACCCCTATTGTCAGGAAGGTAAATTGGAAAATATAGCTCTCGGAAAATTGAAAGGGAATTGCTGAAAAGTGATGGTGAATGGATGCAGTAGAACACTGTTTATGTAATTATTTGAATTCTTTTACACAAATAGTATTGTATAGAAATAAACTATTGTACTTCTAAGGAATAAAATTGACTTTTGAAAATATAATTAGATTGAAAAAAATGTATAAGTGAATACCAACCTTGAATTAAAATTATGTATTTGGAGAAAGAAACAATTCTCTGGAAAATTTTAGGGAGGAATTCTAGTAATTTTTCACAAAATTATTTACTACAAATTATAAAACGTATTTTTGTTTGATATGATTTATCTGAAAAATTATTTTTACAAAATACTTAGAACTGTTATATCTGACAAAAAAAGTTTCGTCACACGAAAAAGTAAACTTTTATTATTTTCACCTCCCCCGACCCTTGCTTTAACATGACGCTATGATCAGCTTATTTATTTCTCAACAAAGTAATAAACAGGACATTTTAAACGAAAATAAATAAGTAAAAAATAAAAAGGCAGAATAATTTTAAAATATAGAAGCATTTCTAAAATTAGCTGCCTGCAGCGTGACGGAGGGAGAATGTGTTACAACGTGCATTAAAAATTATAAATTTAAATCATTACATGCAATTCCACTAAAAAGTAAGGATAAATTAAATGCTTTTATAAAACTTACCGAATAAAACAGACACATCCTTTCGTTCCTTCTTTAAGAAAACTTCTTGAATGTTTACATATTTATCTACACATCAGCGTCCATCTTGAAGCAGGCCAGAGACACGATAAGACGAGACGAATGAATCTGAGAACGACTCGCAAAAGAGCGGCAGGAAACTAGCTTGCTAATCAAGTTGAGTTGTTTTACGGTCGCTCTCGTTGAGTAAAATAGAAGAATAAGAGCTTAAATCAAGTTGAGTGAAGCGTTTAAAAATCAACTCATTCACGATCCAATAAATTAGTGCTCATTCTTGAGTAGGCAAATCCACTCATTCGTTTTAAGAGAGTATACCATTGTGGGGAGAGGGAGCAAACAGCTGAAGCACCGACCTTTTAGGAATGTCCGTTATTTGCATTGCTGCCAACATTCCTTGTTTTTAATTCAAACAACAATATTTTTAACCAGAAATTTAATTTAATAAATGAAATAAAAAAGAACCCTGTAGAAACAAGAAACATTTCATTAAATAAATTTTCTGGTTCCAAATTCATTTATTTGATTTGGAGAAAACCGCTGGAAGGTTGGTTTGGCAGCTATGCATTTATACTAAAAAAAGTATAAAGTTTGTATTTTCTTTCTTTTTCCTTTTTTTTGGTGGGGGGGGGGGGTAGGAATATGGGGCGCCAACTGAAGTTCTGCACACAGGCGCCGAATACTGCTGGCGCGCCCTGCCAATTGACGTCTCCTTAATTAAAAAAAAAAATTACATAAAAATATTTAAAACCTGATTTAAATATTTTAAATAAAATTTTAAAATCCTAAATTAATTAAAATGAGGTACTCTACACTGTTCAGAAAACTTTGATTAAAGCTAAGTCAATGAGACACTGTCGACAAAAGTAGTGTTCCCACAGGTGCGGCGTTTACGATATTTTTAATCTTATTTAGACCAATTTTGAGGAGTGCGGCGCTTACGACGGGTGCGGCGTTTCTTCCATAAAATACGGTATTTATTTGATTATATGTTTGTACAATTATTAATGATTATTCACATAATAGAGGGAGGGGGGAAAAATCTAGTTTCCTAACAAGACATAACAGAATTTTTTCAATATATAGTTTTCAATTTAATTTAATTACTTTTTCATCTGTAACAGACTAGTTTCATCAGATAAATAATTATAAATTAGTACCAAAGACTTAAATATTTACATATTTTTAAGACTCATTACATAAAACGAAAGTAGCAAGTTTATATAAAACCTTTTGATAATTAAAAAATATATTAATGGCTGACAAAATACTTTACTTAAGAGGCTACTTCAGTCAAATGGAAAGACGCATTCGCTAATGCTAATTCTATGGAAGAAATTTATAAAGATATCTCGTTCGCATTTCAATATTTTTAAATAATTTCTTTTGCATTGTATAGCTGAGATTGATCTGTATGCAGGCCATTTTTTACTTTTTCGATTTTGATTACATATATTTTTTATGAGGATGCTTTTACTTTCGAAACCGGTTCCGAAAATGAAAGTGTCCTCATAAGAAATACCTGTAAACAAAATCGAAAAAGTAAACAACGGCCTTTGTACAGATCGATCTCAGCTATACAATGCAAAAGAAATCATTTAAAAATATTGAAATGCGGCCGAGATATCTTTATAAATTTTTTCCATAGGATTAGCATTAGTGAATGCGTCTTTCCATTTGACTGAAGTAGCCTCTTAAGAAAAAAAAATTATCTGATTTTTAATTTGGTTCTTAAATTCCTAAGTATTAGACTAAATCCCACCTATTTTATAAAGATTTAAAATATTTAATTATATTTAGTTATTAGCAAATTAAATAAAATATTAAATGAGATGTTATTAAATTTAATCATTTATATTTATACCATTATTATACTTATTAGCTCATAGATTTTATTACACATTAAAGACAAATAAGAATTCGCCATTTTTGCCCTGTTTTTTCCAGTTTTTGCCACTGTCCTGGCAAAAATGCCAACCCTGGTTCTAGGTGGTCATGATCGGTGTAGATCTGCAAAAATTTTTTAGAAATTCCAACATAGGGGAGAATGTAATAGGTTATGTCTTACGAAATCTACCTAAAATGCTGTCAAAGTGGGCATTTTGAACAGAATTTCCCGAAGCGACACTGCTGGAAACGAAAAAAAAAAAGGGGTCGTTCTGAGAAAATAATTGTTTATAAATCAAGTTCTAATGAACTGAACGAAAAAAATCAAAACACAGGTCGCTTTTAAATCTCTTCGAAAATCACGTCAGCAAGTTTCATGTTTTTACTTAAAAAATGAGTCTGAAAATGTATCAGAAAATTTCGAGTTCTTGAGAGTGGAAAAATATATATTTTTTTTAAATACCGCCTTAAATCATAAAATTAGGAATTTTAATGTCTACCTGAATTGTATTAACATTTTTTTTCTTTCTTTATTTCAGATTCTGAGGAAGCAAACGATTTCTTGAATTGTGAATTATTGTGCCAAAGAAAATATTCTGTACAATTATTTTGTAATTATAGAGTTTAGATGATGAATGTATTTATTTCTGCAAATTTTGTTATATTAAATGTAGTGTAATACATGAAAAAACAGTTCGAGTGTGAAATCCACTTTAAACTCTGGTTTTCAATTCTTTTATAATTACTGTGACAACACGAAAAGCGAGATAGAATTCAGTGTGTTGCATAGTAATTGCCAGATAATTTAAATAAATGAATTACAGTGCAATCTTTGCTAGTTAAAATATTACGACAAGCGGGAATTATCTTATAGTTACTATGGCAATATACTGAATTTTATCTTGCCATTCATGCAACCATATACTAACTGTAAGGCAAAATAAATCACAGTGTAAATAGATCTTTAAAACACTGTTAGTCATTAAAATATCCTCGAATTACAAAGAACATTTGTTTAATTAACAACAAAATAAGTCATATTTTGTTTTGTTTTTAATGTTAAGTTTGAACCAACATTTGTTATTAATTAACTGCTGTTTTTTTTAACAATTTGTTTGAATGCAGTTTCATTAAAAAAGTAAAATTAATTGGTGCAATTTTATTTTAGTAAAATTAGTAGTTACTGACTTGAATACATAGTTTTTTTGACACTATTACCTTTCTGAGTATAGCAAGTGCATTTCTGAAAATTAATCACTCATCTACGACGTTTAACCCGATTACTGAATAAATTTTACATTCTACCCCTTATCACTTTTAGAAATTTTTAGTTTGGATGATTTTGAGCAATTTTCATACATAATTTTTAAAGAATAGCTTTAAAATAAAACAATTTTTAAGAAAAAATTTCACATCTTTTCCCCCACTCGTGAATTGATCTATTATATTACTGTCCATCTGATGACATGAACCCAACTTCAATTATCTGAAATGTGATAAATCGGTGGTTTTAATTGATATTTAATGTACAGTCGAACCTCGTTTTGCCGACACTCTAATGACCAGAAAAAAGTCGTCATAAGCTGAGTGTCGTGGTAACCGGAGTTGGAGAAAAATATGTTTATAAAAGCTGCATTTTTAATTAATTTAAGTCAATTTTAAATTCATAACTGTTCTTGTAGTTTTAAGCAATAAAACAGTATTATTAAACAAAATAAACACAAAAACAAAATTGAAAAAATTAAAAATCAGATTTAAGATGACTTATTTTTTATTATTAGATGAAATATTGATAAATTAAGGTTTGCTTATCCCTAGATGTTCTTCCTATAATTCTTTTATCAATATTATACAATGAATTATAATCAATATTCGTTGTTTCGGAAATGTATGTTAGATAATTTCTGATGAATTTAAGATGAATGCAATGTAATGCTTCGGTTTTAGTCGGATGAAAAACGCCGCCTGACCAGAACAAAAAGACCGCGAGTACTCGATACGTCTATCTAGAGCTTAAGTGAGTCATTTATAGTGTCAGGGTTTATTTATTCAGATAAAGGATCGAAGTAAAATTTCTCATTTATCTTAAGGGTGTATTCGAAAAAATATTTTTCCACCCTCAACAGCTCGAAATTTTCTGAGACATTTTCAGACTCCTTTTTAAAAGTAAAAGCATGAAACTTGCTGGGGTGATTTCTGAAGACGTGTTTAACATGCCATGTGATTTCATTTTCAGCTGAATTAAATAGAATTTGATTTTTAAACAATTATTTTCTCAGTAGGACCATTTTTTTCATTCCCAGATCGCCCGTTTCGGAAAATTCGGTTCAAAACGCCAACTTTGACAGCGTTTTTTACAGTATTTTCTGTATTTATCAAAAAATTAAGAAGCACGGCACGTTATATAGTTTCTAAATAAGAGAATTTCCTAGTTTGATGCGTTTGAGAGCAAAAATGATTTTTAAAATGAATCAGAAAATGAGCAGTTTGGATCGGAATACACCCTTAATGGGTATTTTAGACTCTTTTGTGAAAAGTTTCGGTTGGATTGGGTTGATTTTTGACGGCCGATTATCTACTCGAGGGATATAGGCCCTGGGAAGAGTGCCCTCCGTGGGGTCTTTCTAAGGGAACCTAACCCGTATTTACGAGAGGTTTCCCAAGGTTAGAAGAAAACCACGAAAATTCCGAACGGTTAGCAGGAGTGATTGTGTTCAGGTAATATACCTGAATTCAGGTATTTATTTCATTTTCAATTCTGGAATTCCAGTTTTTCTGATAGTTAAATTCATAAAATAACACTAAAATATCAATTTCATATGGCTGTTAAACATAACTAAAAGTAATATATTTCGTAATGAGAGAAATGGACCTCCCTGCAATAAGTTATATGTTATCTCTCCATACCAAAACTTCTCGCTAAACTTTCAGGTATTTTTTCATGAATTCACAATCACCCCTGGGTTAGGCCGACGGGCTGCGATTGGGTTCGAACCCAGCACCTCCCGTCTACCAGCTTCGAGAGCAGAACCTCTCAACCACTAGTGGGGCTGTGAAAAGTTTGGCTACGACATTTCTTACCGCTTAATTTCCATGCTCATAAGATGGATTATGAAAAATGGACAGTTTTCCTTAACCGTCGGGATACCCGGAGTTGAAAATTATTCAACGACGTAGAATCAGGAGTGTATTTGTATAAAACTCATATACAGAAAATCGGGATTTAAAAACTGACGTGATAAGCGGAGTGACGTGAAAACCGGGTGTCGGGATAACGAGGTCCGACTATATTATAGTGATTTGCAGATGGAAAAGTCATTTACTTTTATTTCTTTTTGAGGGAAATTTTTGTTGTCTTTGATTATAAATTATTGCAGATTGTATTTTTTTTTTTTTTTTTTTTTTTTTTTACATTTAATTGACATTTATGTATGATTTAATGTTAACCAGTTCAGGTTGCTTATAACATGTATATTTAAAGAATAGAGCAGTTGTAAATATTTACACGCATTTCCTTTTGGAATGTTAAAAACGACATTACACATTTTACTAATGTAAAAAAAAAAAAAAAATTCTGTCAATTCCATTTTTTTTTTTTTAAAAAAAGACAATCAGAAGTTTAGCTTAATACAAAGCGTATATTGATAAATGATTTAATATATATAAGTGAATTATGCCAAAGATCTTATAGTTATTGTTATTTTTCATTGTTGTGTATAATTTATTGCCTCGTACAGCGAGCTTTATGTATTTGTTTAGTGATATAAAATAAAGAGCTTGTCTGAAAATATCTTTGTTATTTTTTTTAGGTGCATTCGTAATTATATAAATACATCGTCGTCTGATCAGTTCGTCCATCTGTCTGTCCGCATATAATAACAACGCAAAAACTGCCCAATCGAATGGTTTGAAATTTAATGTGTATTATAATCGTTGCAGAATGTTGTCGAGTCATTTCGAATGTTATGAAAATCGAATCAAAACTTAAAAAGTCCTTCCAGCCAGTGCCGGGAGGAAGAGGTAGCTTTCATATTCCTTATTTTTAAAAAAGCAAGCTTATATTATTCAAACACAAGAAGCTCAATTTAGTGGAAACCAATTATAGGAGATTCAACACTAATTTTTTTCAAATCATTATGAATGATAATTTCGCGAAATTAGTCAGCTTTATCCAAGCTGCTTTTATTTAAAGTAACTTATATTTGGTTGCCAGATTCGGCGATATCTTGAAGTTCTTGCCATTTTAAGAGAACATGGTGGATGAGGCTAACGAGTGAACTTGGTCGAGACCTTAGTAATTCCTGTGCACATGCTCTCTCACATAGGAATTGGTTAATATATACAAGTGTATTTGCAGGCAAAAAATCAGATTTTTCAAAATGTCACTCACAATAGAAATTAAAACTGCTATATCTGAGCCATTTTTTAAGATAAAAAGAAAACAAAAAATGCTCCGGAATCCTTATATCATGGTCAAATACTTAAGAAAGAAACCCTTTTCAATTTCTAATTTTTTTGCACCTCACATTAAATATAATTTTTTATTTAATTTAATGGCCTCCATTTTGAAACAAGGTGGCTGATGAAGCTGGCCAGCGAACTTGGTCGAGAAATTACGATATACTATCCACATGCCTGGCTACGAAATAGGTTAATAAATACGCGTGTTATTACGTGACAAATATCAGATCGTTTCAAAATGTCAGCCATGCTAGAAGTTCAAAGTGCTATAATTCAACCATTTTTTTAAGATATATACGAAACAAAAACTGGCTCCGGAATCTTTGTATCACGGTCAAACACATAAAAAAATCTTTTTATTTTTTTTGATAATTCATTTTAAATTTAAAATTTAATTTTTTTTTTAATGGCAGCCCTTTTGAAACAAGATGGCAAATGAAGCTGGCCAACGAACTCGATCGAGACATTGGTATGTACTATGTACACACCAAGTTACATCCCAATCAGTTCATAAATACGCCTGTTATCGCGTGACAAAAATCAGG
The DNA here is from genome assembly GCA_963932465.1 of Maratus speciosus. Classification (NCBI taxonomy): domain Eukaryota; kingdom Metazoa; phylum Arthropoda; class Arachnida; order Araneae; family Salticidae; genus Maratus; species Maratus speciosus. Next base: position 604,784,551 of record OZ010788.1, on the reverse strand, counting down.
TCGTTTCAAAATGTCAGCTACAATAGAAATTCAAAATGCTATAACTCAACCATTTTTTTAGATATAGATGAAACAAAAACTGTTCCGGAATCTTTGTATTAAGGTCAAACAGATACAAAAAAATCTTTTTCATTTTCCAATTTTTTGGTACCTCATTTTAAATTTTTTAAATAATTTTAAATGGCCTCCATTTTGAAACAAGATGGCGGATGAAGCTGGCTAACGAACTCGGTCGAGACATTGGTACGTATTATGTATACACCAAGGTACATCCAAATCGGTTTATAAATATGCCTGTTATCGTGTGACAAAAATCAGGTCGTTTCAAAATCAGCCACGCTAGAAATTCAAAGTGCTATAACTCAGCCATTTTTTAAGATATAGATGAAACAAAAACTGCTCCGAAATCTTTGTATCAAGGTCAAATACATAAGGAAAAAATATTTATTAATTTTCAATTTTTCGGTACCACATTTCAAATTTTAAATTCTTAAAAAATGTAAGTGGCCGCCATTTTGAAACAAGATGGCGGATGAAGCTGGCCAACGAACTCGATCGAGACATTGGTACGTATTATGTATACACCAAGGTACTTCCAAATCGATTCATAAATACGCCTGTTATCGCGTGACAAAAATCAGGTCGTTTCAAAATGTCAGCCAAGCTAGAAATTCAAAGTGCTAAAACAAAAATCAGGTCGTTTCAAAATCAGCCACGCTAGAAATTCAAAGTGCTATAACTCAGCCATTTTTTAAGATATAGACGAAACAAAAAATGCCCCGGAATCTTTGTATCAAGGTCAAATACATCAGAAAAAAATATTTTTTTTTTAAACATTTTAAATGGCCGCCATTTTGAAACAAGTTGGCGGATGAAGCTGGCCAACGAACTCGGTCGAGGCATTGGTATGCACTATGTATACACGAAGTTACATCCAAATCGGTTCATAAATACGAGAGTTACAGTGTAACAAAGGTCATATATATATATATTTTTTTTTTCTTTTTCTTCCATAATAATTCTTATAATAATTTTTTTTTTTTTTTTATATATACTTACAGCTTTAATTCATAATAATTGACGGTGGTAGGTTATGTTTAATTAATGGTTATATATATATATATCAACTTTTGAACGGAGGGTGGTTTCGGGGTCTGGGGGTCATGATCGATGAAAATATACCAAAATTTTTGAAATCGCTTTCCTCCGAACGGCTGCAATAGGTAGCTTTTTGTAATGAAAGCTACCTAAAAGATATTAATAAAAGTTTTCTTCTTTCTATTAAATCCTATCACACGTAATTAATTGAATAATATCCCATGGTATGGAATGATTCTAGGTTGCCATGGGGATTATTCTATACATCCCACTAATCGTAATTAATTCAATGATGTCCAATTATAGGTAATATGATCCATAATAATAATTAAAAATAATATACAGGGTGGTTATAATTAAACTTCCCCTATAAAGAGCATCCTACAGCGCAAACGGGTGAACGGAAGGCAATGAAATTTGGTATATGGACTATACACGAGATGCGCTCACAGAATTTCCAAAAAAGAAAAAATTAGTTCCAAAATGTCTTCCTGTGCTCGTTGGTACCCTACTGCCTTTGCATTCTCCGTTTTTTGCCTACGCCAGTCGGTGAAATGACATCGAAGTATAGGGCAACCAAAATTCTTGGATGCCGTATGCGCCCCATTTTCTGGAGGCTATATTTAACCTCGTGCTTCCAACTCTGGAATGGCCCTCGAGACTCCACCAGAGCTTCCAAATTATACTTTTAGGGCGTGCATTGTTTCGAAATTCATCCTTAGTTCGTTTTCATATTTAGTTGGAGGTTACGCGCGGCGGCGTTGCACGCCGCATCCAAACTGGTTATTTTCTGATTCATTTTAAAATTCATTTTTGCTCTCAAACGCATCAAACTGGGAAATTCTCTTATTTAGAAACTATATAATGTGCCGTGCTTCTTAATTTTTTGATAAATGCAGAAAATACTGTAAAAAACGCTGTCAAAGTTGGCGTTTTGAACCGAATTTTCCGAAGCGGGCGATCTGGGAATGAAAAAAATGGTCATACTGAGAAAATAATTGTTTAAAAATCAAATTCTAATTAATTGAGCTGAAAATGAAATCACACGGCATGTTAAACATGTCTTCAGAAATCACCCCAGCAAGTTTCATGTTTTTACTTTTAAAAATGAGTCTGAAAATGTATCAGAAAATTTCGAGCTGTTGAAGGTGGAAAAATATTTTTTCGAATACACCCTTAAGCACCGCAATGTCATGTCATGTCAGTTCCAAAATGTCCACCAGATGGTGCTTTTACGAAAAAAAACATTACATTTAACACAATAAACGGCCAAAACAGCCGGTTTTACATTTTATTACTCATAATTCTTGTTCTGAATTGTTAATATTGTTTTTGTATTCAATTTTGGTCGTTTATTGTGTTAAATTTAATGTTTTTTTCCGGAAAAAGCGCCATCTGGTGGACATTTTGGAACTTTTTTTTTTTTTCGAAATTCCGTGAGCGCATCTCGTGTATAGTCTATATACCAAATTTCCTTGCATTCCGCTCACCCGTTTGCGCTGTAGGATGCTGTTTATAGGGGACGTTTAATTATAACCACCCTGTATAATATATCACCATGGAATTATAATAATTAAACGTTCTTCTAAATAAGCATTTACATTTTTATTTTTATCAATATTTTTTGCATGATCACATCCAACAAAACGTCTATCCCACTTAGGTATTCTCAAATAAAATGTACAGTATTTTCTACCCTTTATAATACAGTTCTTTATCTTTATAGATGCCTCTAGTATTTCTGCAATACTCTCAACCATCAATCCATCTAGATTCCATGCTAATCTAAACTTGATGTTACCCAACAGTGGTCCAATCTGAGGAATTGGTAAACTGATCTTACCTGTTGCTTTACCTGTAGAAGGAATTAAGCAGAAAAATTTGCATCAGAATCACCAGTATATGTATAAGCACTAACATTCAAATAATTAGATATATAAGTTAACTTCATCCATCTGTACATGCACACATTTTTTTAAAACGATAACCCAATGGATACAAAGCAACATCATACTTAAGGCTGTTCTCATATCCAAAGAGTCAACTTTCTGACACAAATTTTAATTCCTTTTTGTTCGGAAACGCATGAAACTAGAAGGCGTTGTTATTCAGAAACTATGTCATCGAACTGTTTTTTCCATTTTCTTGTAAACGCAATAGATCTTTCAGAACATACTGTCAAAGTTGGCATTTTGAACCGAACTTCCGAACGAAAGAAGAAAACCCAGTCAGTAAGGGGAGAAAAACGTCTTTGTCACGTGATCAAAATCGCTTCTAACACTGCTTTAACATTGATGGTAATTGATGGATCCAAAAATGGAAAACCCAGTTAGATTCCAATTCGCTTCCATGGCCAGGCCTTCCAATGTTATCTTTCCGTTAGAAAATGAATTTGTAAATGTGTCAAAAAGTTTTGCGCTTGTTAAGCTGAGCAGTTGAGAACAGCCTTAAAATTACGCGGGTTTGTACCATTCCATGTCTGAATTGCATTCCAATTGCTGCCTTGTTCTATATCAATCCAACTAAGATGTACATTTCTTCATCCTTAAAAGTGATTTTAAAATACTCATTTTTTCGTTTAAAACTTTTATAATTCCTATATAAAACCTTTATAAATCCCTTTACAATTCCGTGGTGATGACGTCCTGTTTAATACTAGAAGGTAGCCCGTCAGAATGACTTGTTTGCATTTTCAAAAGAATGATATAGCATTGCATTATAAAAAGAATTTATGAAGTAACAAATTTTATCTTATCTGACTAATAGGATCAGGTGGGAGTAAAATAGTTATAAAAACAGCCCATTTATAATTGAAACTTAATTTGCAAGAAAGAACTTCACTCACAAAATTTAAAGAACTACTTAACAAAAAACATGCGATTAGAATTAATAGTGCTATTTTAAAATATATTGTCAATTAACTTTCGTCTTTGTTCATTGCTTTAAAAAAATCAATAACCTTCAATTTCTTTTAAATCAGAATAATAATAATAATAAAAATTAAATAAGAGTCCTTCACGGATTAATTGCCGATAGCTGACGCCAAAATAATAATTATATAACTTAAATTTTAAAAAGTTTAACTCAGATTAAATCCTCATTTTTTTTTTAAACATGCATAAAGAAACCTATAATAAATTTTGATCATTAAAAATGATCCTTTATCACTTAAGTAAATTGTAACTATTGATTGCATTAACAGATTTTTTTTTCTCAGATTCTTTTATTAAATTACAAATTTACTTTCCCTACAAAATACAAAAATGCAAAATTTTATTTCCATTTATATATATATATATATATATATATATATGTATATATATTCTATACGGCATTAAGTATCCCTGGTAGTCTAATTATATTTTATAAGAAATACAATCCCTTTTTGTCCCCCAATGTCTTTGAAAACACTGGGAGACAATTTCAACAGAGTTCAAAGAATTTCAAAAGAAACTTCTTTTTTTTTAACTACCGACAGATGGCGCCAACAAAGCTCACAATGAATGCGATACAAATGAATGTTTACTTATGGAGGGAGAGGCCCAAACTAATTTCAACTGAAGTTATCTCAATATGTACATAATTAAATGTAAGTCATCTCTCAAACGTTAATTTATTTTGAATAATCTTTCTAAAAATGTAACTTTTATGAAGTTTTATTCGAAAAAATAATTTTCGATAAAAATGGCCGAATGGAATACGATAAAGCGAAGTGGAATCCGGATGGGTTCAACCCCGGAAGCGTTATATACTTTGTGTTATTATATATATAATAGAGTCAGTCCTATTATTTCCATATTAATGAATTTAATCTATAGAATAGTAATAAATTTTGTATTCATGCATTTTTTGCATAAGAGTGCGACAGCTACTGCACCAAGATCTGAATATTTGTAAAACTAGTTATAGTAGGACACCCCTCTTTGCCACGTTTGACATACAATTTCCGACTTGTCGTTATTCCTATTTAATTATTTACGACAGTAGATCTTTATAACGCACACCTTAAAACAACAGTTACGTATTATGGAATTTTACGTTATACAAATCACATTACACATCATTAAACTTGCTTTGTAAACAAATAGGTCTGGGACATATCAATATACAGCCGAAAGTTTTTATATTGCATTGCTTGGAACCAGAAGTTGTGCAGATTATAAATTTTTGCATAATGTATAAATCATTTCCCACATTATTAACACGATCCAGATATGTCTGGACTACATCATTATATTATTCATTTCTAAACTCTTGGAAATTAATAATAGCATTTTTTTTTTTTTTTTTTTTTTTTTTTTTTTTTTTTTTTTTTACAAAAAAAAAAAAACGAATTAACAAGGTAAAGATAGAATAATGTCTGAATCATCCGGAAGGTAATAATATTTTTATATCTGAAAAGTTGTGCGTTATACAGATAATTGCGTTATAAAGAACGTCTACTGAAATTAATCACTAAAAGAAAAAAAAAAAATGTTGATTATCAGCACAATTTCTGTATTTTTACGAATTTCGGAATCTTTTTTCTCTCCGATGAAAATGATTTCGTAAATGTATCAGAAATTAGTGAACATGTCGATTTAAGAACATCCTAATAGTGATAAAAGCCTTAGTTCATTGGTAATTTTCGCTACGGCTTCGGGATACTTTACATTTTTACACTCAAAAGAATTTCTGGATTTTTATGGATTTTTTTCCCCGTTCGCAGTGTAAACAACAACAAAAAAATCCTATAGCTTTAGAAAAAATGAAAATGGAGCAACATATGTAAAGAATACTCCCAAACACATATTAGCAATAAATACTTTCTGTTTCATTCACAAAATCTTTTTTATTATTATTTTTTTTTTGGGGGGGGGGGGGGGTGCAGATTATGTACTGATAACCAAAGTTTTTTTTCTTTTAACAATGAACGTGTTATGTAAATAATTAGGTATTTTTACTGCGACCAAAGAAAAAAAATATATAGTAATGTATAATTTTGTTTAAAATAATATAATTAATTTTCAAAGAATCTAAGAACTTCTTTTTAAGGGACTGCTTCACTCACGCGAAAACACCGGCTCGCTAATGTTATTCTTATTAGAGGACATTTTTAAAAGGGTATTCTTTAAATCCAAAAGGGCAACTTTATGACATAAGTTTTAATTTATTTTTTGTGGGAAATGCATAAAACTAGCAATTGTTGTTGCTCAGAAACTATGTCATCGAGCTGGTTTTTTTTTCGTTTTTTTGCAAACGCAATTAGATCTTTCAGAAAATAATGTCAAAATAGGCGTTTTAAATCGAATTTCCGCGCGAAAGTAGAATAATCACTCAAGAATGGCGAAAAACGTGTTTGTCCAATAGGTAATTGATTGATCAAAAAATGGAAAACACAGTTCAATTCCAAATCTCTTCCATGGCCATGCTTTCCACTTTTATACCTACCTTTCCGTTAAAAGATGAATTTGTAAATGTGTCAAAACGTTTTGCACCTGTTGAGCAGAGCAGTTAAGAGCCTTAAATAGTTTGTTTGCCTTTCAATGTCCCCATAAAAAAAGCTTGCAAACAAAATCAAAAAAGTAAAAAAATGGCCTTTGTAGCGATCGATCTTAGCTGTCAATTATCACTACCTTTTCGTTATTCTTATGTCATGAAATTTTTTTTAATATATTGAATTCATGGCATTTTTTGAAGAATATTTAATTTTAAAAAGAAAATAAATAATAATAACAAACCAGATCTCAAAACCTCAATAACGACACTTGAAAACTTCATTCATATAGGGTTGAAAATAATTTCGTGTTCGAGTCAGAAAGTAACGTAAAGAATATACATGTCAAAAGGATTTAAAAAGAGGATCTTAAATTGTATTATTTATATTTTTTTATTAATTATTAATTAAATGATTATTATTTTATTAACCTATTATGGAGCCATATATTAATTAATGCAACACGAATTTTGTGTTTTTTATCCATCACTTCCCCTTGTCACAATGGAGTGATACCTTCCTCCCCTGCTGTGACGTCGCATTTTTTGCAACAACTAATTTAGAACTAATTTTATGATAAACAAATAAAAGTTATATACGATCTGTTACTGATTAATATAAATACTATAACTTTCTGAAACATTTCTGAATAAATTTTTATTCGTAAACACATAGAATTGGCAACAGCTAATAATTCAGAAACTAAGTAATACAATGTATAAACAGTTGTATGCATTAAGGCTGTTTTTAACTGCTCTGCTCAACAAGCGCAAAACGTTTTGACACATTTACAAATTCCTTTTTTAACGGAAAGATATAAAATTGGAAAACCTGACCAATGGAAGCGATTTGGAATCGAACTGTGTTTTCCATTTTTTGATCAATCAATTCCCTATTGAGTTACAAGCGATTTCGATCACGTGACAAACACGTTTTTCGCCCGCTCTTGAGTGATTTTTCTACTTTCGCGCGGAAATTCGGTTCAAAACGTCCACTTTGACACTATTTTCTGAAAGATCTATTGTGTTTGCAAAAAAAAAAAAAAAAAAAAAAAAGGAAAAAACAGCTCTATTACATAAGTTTCTGAACAACAACACCAGCTAGTTTCATTCGTTTTCGAACAAAAATAAATTAAAACTTATGTCAGAAAGTTGCCCTTTTGGATTTGAGAACAGCCTTAATTGATCAATTACATGCATTCTCCGCACCGAGATTCTCACCGAGATTATCTCATTCTTCTGTAAAAGCAAAAGTATTTTTTCAGAAAATGCTATCAAATTTGACACGATATACCGCGAGAAAGAAAAAAAAAAAAATCTCCAATGGTCATGTTTGCAAGTTTATACTTTTACATATGAAAATGTGCCCCCCCCCCTCCTTTTTTTCCCTCTTGAGAACCACAACCTTTAATTTACCTAATGCTACCTGAATAATAATAGATACATACATAATTAAAATTAAATCAAAATGAATGTGTAATGTATTTATACTAAATATTACTATACTGCTTGCAAATAACGTTCAAGTGTTAAATGTGACGTCATTCCCCACTCCACCATCTTGAAGTTTCACGCAAAATCAGATGAAATAACTAAATTATTTTCGCATGAACAGTGAAAAAAATGTTTTCAGTAATCGACTTTAATTAACAACTAAATAAATGTATAAAATAGTGACAATTTTGAGAAAGAAAAATCTATCCTATATAACTCCGTACAATAATATCGCTTTACTCTTGCTTAATTCTTAGAAAAGCTAGTCGTAAAATGGAGAAAAAAATACGTTGTCAAAACAGCAATATTTCTCTCGCCATTGAGCGACTGAAAAACTTTACTCTATAATTGCCATTCTTAAAAAAGTAAAGAGCTATAATTTACCTCTCAGCTTCCGGAGGAAGTTAGACTCGACTTTACTTCTCATAAAATTTATTTTCTCGCTTTTATTTTCGTGTTATTTACTGTTAGCTGTGATATTTTCTCTCCCGCCCTAATTTTTTTATTATCAATTAAACATAAAATATGCGAATAAGGTTCAGATAAATGAAAGTTAAAATACTAGTGCTAAGTTCACAATGAGTAAATAATTAAAATTCATATAAAAAAACACAAATAAATGTACTAAAATTACAGTAGAGCGCCGATTATCGTAACTCCAATTAAGGGTGTATTCCGATCCAAACTGCTTATTTTCTGATTCATTTTAAAATTCATTTTTGCTCTCAAACGCATCAAACTTGGAAATTCTCTTGTTTAGAAACTATATAATGTGCGGTGCTTCTTAATTTTTTGATAAATGCAGAAAATACTGTAAAAAACGCTGCCAAAGTTGGCGTTTTGAACCGAATTTTCCGAAGCGGGCGATCTGGGAATGAAAAAAAGGGTCATACTGAGAAAATAATTGTTTAAAAATCAAATTCTAATGAATTGAGATGAAAATGAAATCACACGGCATGTTAAACATGTCTTCAGAAATCACCCCAGCAAGTTTCATGTTTTTACTTTTAAAAATGAGCCTGAAAATGTATCAGAAAATTTCGAGCTGTTGAGGGTGGAAAAATATTTTTTCGAATACACCCTTAACCGAACAGCCTATTTCTCTCAAAAAAAATTTTTTTAACCGAACTTCCAATTATCCGAATAATCTATTTCTCTCATCTTCTGGTTAAGGGGTCTCAGGACTCTTAAAGCTTTAAAATTTTCGAAATTTTAATTTTTTTAGATGCTAAACTTCTATCTTTTCTGAACATTTTGATATAATTGTTGCGGGAAATTCCAATTAGAACAGAAGTTATGGCTTTTAGAATTATACCCGCTCAATAGCTGAAGCGGTGTTTCCGAATCTTTGAAGTTATTTTTCTCCAAATGACGGTTTTGGGCATAACGCGCACGATATCTCAAAAACTTCTGAATGTTTTTTCATAAAATTTTTAAAATATGTGTTTCATGTTAGTCTGTACAAACTGAACCTAAAATTTCCTTTTTATTGTAAAAATAAAATATTTTTTTAGGTGATTATATTGATGAAATTTTCTAAATTTTGTATTAGCTAAATGCAACTTTGTATTAAAAATATAAAAATGCTTTAAATACAAATTTATTTAGGTTCAGTGTAATTATTATAATCTGAAGTATAAGTAGGCTTCAAAATTTTCATTCTAGTTGCAAAATTTATTTTGTAATCGTGCGCGTAAGCTGTTATGCTGATTTTCTTCTCGTCAAATGTCTGGCAGTTTAGAGCACTCTGTAAATGCTAATTCTTCATCTTGAAAAATTTTAAATATTTGAATTGGAAAAACATACTTATATCTTTCATTCCCAATTAAAATTTTGTCTTAAAATCAAATACATTTTAAGTTATTAAATGTTGAAAATGGTCTTTTTTTTTTTTCGTTTTTTTTCCAATTTTAAGAGTCCTGAGACCCCTTAAATAGTGACGTAGGTGACCCTGGATATCAGATTTTAAATGATGATGAGATTCAAAATGAAAACGAATGCTCTGAAAATCACCCAGGTCCATCCATCACATAACGAAATCTTTGAGTCTTTGGAAACAACTGTGAAATGGCTCAAATGGCACAGAAGAACGCTGTCCAATTCAACTAACGTATTTAAGAAAAATTCCGAGATATAGCAGCATTGAAAAGAATATCTTCATTGAAGCAGGGAACAATCGAAAAATTCTTTGCATTTTTTTATAATCGAATTATAATCTCTGGAGTTCAGAAAAACGATAAAAAGAATGCTAAAAAAATAAACAAACAAATAAAACAGGAAAAAAAAAAGTAAACACGCCAGCACTAACTGGTGCTGCCAGTTTTAAGCCTGGATAAAGTTTGAAGGTTTTAGTATAGTCAGGAACATCCCTTAACCCTTAAATGCCGGGTGTTGCTTTTCGGCAACATACCCAATTTAGGCTTATAAATACTATTAGAATAATATTGAAGCTATAATGCCTAATGTTGCCAATAAAATACATTCTGAAAATATTATTAAATCGATTTTCAACATGTAGATGGCAACACTTGTGCTGTTTAAGAATAAAGATAGATTTATTTTTTCAATTGCTACTACTTGTTCTTTTTGTTTTGTTTGGAAGCTTGCGAAATATCCTGTTTTGTTCTGCAGTGAGCAAGTAAAATTTATTTCTTATTGTAGTTCTTAAAATTCTTGCATGTTTAATATTATAGAATTTTATGAAGGAAAATTATTTTTTCAATTAAAGACCAGCATTGCCGATTAGTAACAAACGGTTTTTCACCCGTAAACCAATACTTAAAAGAAAATATGATTTTTTTAAGTATTTTGCCCATGATTTATTTAAAAAATGAAAGCCGAAAAACATTATTACAATGATTTTTGAAAAATCAGGCATTTAAGGGTTAAATTGTCTGTCCATTTATCCGAACTTTTGCTTATCCGAACTAGAGTCAGTCCCAACTTGTTCGGATAATAGGTGCTCTACTATACTTGCAATTGCATACATATATAAAATCATTTAAAATAACATTAGAAATATCTTAAAAATACATTGAAAATTCAAACCGTTTTCAGCCATCTCACGGCTGTCATCAATGTTTATTTAAATGTCATTATTTTTCTTTGTGCTAATTCGAGAATCATCTAGAAGAGATCATTGTAATTTAAGGGTTATATGGCAGATAAGATGTCCGATAAAGGTATTCAAATTTCTAAGAAAACAAGCTTTCATCTATTATGCAGCAATTCTTGCAAACGCCATGGATATCGTATCCATGGTGGATCGTTACAAGTTATTTCTTTATTAGCAATTATTTCAATAGATTTCCTTATAATCCAAGATTATCTTTCGTACAAATAATTACCAGGAAGCCATTATAGACGGCTTGCACATGACGTCACATGTCTGGCATCGCTTCATATGGCGCCCAAATATAAGGTGAATGTGGTGCCCCCCATTTGGCTTATTCGGCTTATTTGCACTATAATAATAAAAATAAGAAAGATCTAAATTAAACAGAAAGGTAACACGTGCTTTTAACGGCAAACGGGGAGTTTCCGTGTGTGCTCCAGATGCAATAGTATCAGTCGTTGCTAATAGCAACGTGACGTCAATGCAAGCCGTCTATAAGAGAATCTATTGAGAAAATTGTCAATAAAGATGTAGCTTGTAACGATCCACCATAGATACGATATCCATGATGTTTGGTAAGAATTACTGCATAATAGATGAAAGCTTTGTTTTGTTAGAAATTTGAATACTTTATCTGCCGTATAACCCTTAAATTACAATGATCTCTTCTAGATGATTATCGAATAAGCGCAAAGGAAAATAACAACAACAACATTTCATTTAAATAAACACTGATGACGGCCGTGAGATGGCTGAAAACTTTTTGGATTTTTAATGGTTTTTAATGTATTTTTAAGATATTTCTAATGTATTTTAAATAATTTTAGTACATTTATTTGGGCTTTTTTATGAAGGTTCAGATATTTTTGCAAACCACAGATTGACAACCCCCTCGCTTAGAGCATAGATGCAACCATAATTTTATTTGGAATAGAGCAAGAAATTATTACGCACTTCTAAAATATTTATTTCCGCACAACAACGCGAAACGTTCTGGCCCATTCACACACTTTCATTTTTAAAAAAGTATAAAAGCGTGAAATTGACAAGTATGATATATTAAGTGATTTAGAATCGAATACCGTTTTCTTTTTTCTGTAGCTGATCGTATACTTGCATCTTGAGTTTTAAGGCTGTTCTCAAACTCATAGAAGCTCAAAATTTTCCGTTTTTCTGATTAAAAACAGAAAATTTTCTGTAATTTATGGGTAAAAATTCCCGTAAAAAAACGGAAATAGTACTGGCGTCTATATTGCCAGAAGTATTTCCGTTTTTTAGTCCGTTTTTTTTTACAGTGCATTTCTGAATTCATTTTTGTTCGGAAGCGCACAAAATTGGTAGCTGTTCTCATATAGAAACTATGTAATCGACTGGTGTTTTCCATTTTTTGGTAAAGCCAGAAGATGTTTCAGAAAGTGCGGGCGCGGCAACACTAAGAAAAGGAAAAAACTTGTTGTCACGTGACAAGAATAGAACTCAATAAATAATTCGCTTATAAAGGAATGGGAAACGCAATTAGATTGCAAATCGCTTGAATAGATTAGGCGTGCCAATTTTATGCCTTTACGTTTAAAAATGAATTAGAAAATATGTCAGAAAGTTTCGAGGTTGTTGAGCAGGGAATTTGAGAACGGCTTAAATTGTTACCTTCTGGAGGACTTCTAAAATTATTAAAATGAAAGTAATATAAAATAATTTATTCTGGTTTTCAAAATCATATTTGTAAGAAAGCTATGCTCTTCTGCTATTAATATAATCATTTAATCTTGATGGCTTTAATTACTTTCTAATAACGATGAACAATTGAATAAAAACAGCAATAGTCGTAACTGTTTTTATTCTATATTCTACGGCTCGCGAACATATAGTAATTTAAAATATACCGAACATATAGTAACTAATCCAAAATTTTCCTTAAATATGGATACTTTAAAAGAATCTTAATTATATATTTAAAAAATGGAATTTTTTGCAGAAACTGAGTTGGGTCGAGCAGAGTCAGATCTGATTTCATTTATTTTTGCACGGCCCAACCATGAACTACGAAATTATACACGTGCGGGGTCGAACTTTTAGAACGGGTCGAACACGGGGCCGGATCCAGGCCTGTAAATTTTGGCACGTGCAGGCCTCTAGTGTGTATAGTTTCAAAATTAAAAAAAAATATTTATTAATATTAGTCACTTTGTTCCGTAAATATTTAAAAAAGAAAAGGTTTTTTTATCATTCTTCTTTTTTATTTTTATTTAAAATACATCGACCGAAATTAATTTAATACAATTAACTTTGTGTATTAGCAATATTCAATTTTTACACAGCTAAAGTTGTATCTTTTACGATTACTTGAAAAGCATTAGTATAAGGCATATTAAATGTGATAAAAAAATCATACTCAGTTAAACAAACATGACCAAACAAAATAAAAACAAACAATCAAAAGTTTGTGTCTCTCACTTATTAAGGGAATTTCGCCTTGATATTGGGTAGCGTTTTCCCAAGTTATATTTGTTATTATTATTATTTTTTAATAACTGAGTGCTGCTATCAGCCGGATCTGAAAAAGTTAGATGGCACTTTTCATAGAGGTTTTTTTTTTTGTGTTTTTTTTTTTTCCTTTTGCCTCTTTGAGATTTTATCTTTAATAGCGTTGTAGTGAGTATATCATGAATGACTGAAGAATCAACTTCCTCTGTTTTTCTTTAGAACAGTTTTCATATAAATTTCTTTAATGATGGGACCGAAATCATGGCTAAATTAAGAATGATGACAAATATTACTATTTTTGCATCATAGAATATGAAATTAGGTACCCAATTATTCAAAAATCATTGGAATCTGTTGTTTGATGTTTATTTTATGAAAAGCGCGTTTTTTTTAGGTGCGTTCGTAATTATATAAATACGTAGCACCTATAGTTGTCGTTCAGTCCGTCTGTCTGTCCGTCCGTCTGTCTGTCTGTCCGTCCGCATATAACAGAGCGAAAACTACCCAACTGAATCGTTTAAAATTTAAACTATATAATTGTTGCATAATTTTGTCGAGTCATTTCAATTTTTATGAAAATCGGATGTATAGTTTAATTACAGGGACAATCAAAAGTTTTCCGTTACATTACGGCCAATGGGAAGAAATTATTGCAAGTGCATTTTAATGATGTTACAGCCTTCCGAATGGTCTGAAATTATAAATATATAATTGTTGCATAATTTTGTCGAGTCATTTCAATTTTTATGAAAATCGGAGGTATAGTTTAATTACAGGGACAATCAAAAGTTTTCCGTTACATTACGGCCAATGGGAAGAAATTATTGCAAGTGCATTTTAATGATGTTAAAGCCTTCCGAATGGTCTGAAATTATAAATATATAATTGTTGCAAGATTTTGTCGAGTCATTTCATATTTTATGAAAATCGGATGTATAGTTTAATTACAGGGACAGTCATAAGTTTTCCGTTACATGACGGCCAATGGGAAAAAATTGTTTCAAGTGCAAATTAATGATGTTATAGCCTTTCGAAGTACACTAAAATATACATTCTGTACAATATGCGGCGAAAAAAATATTTATAAAACTAGTTATAGTACGAACGCACCTCATTTGCCACGTTTGACGAGCAATTTCCAACTTGTTTTTTTTTTTTATATAAACTTATAGGGGTTAGAACCGTAATACTTTTTGTTCCAATGTCAAAAATTTTGCGTTGTTGAACACTATTACTTATTTATTTATTGAGAACCACTTTAAGTTAACACAAAATGTCACTGCATAAAAAATAGATTACTTTCAATGGTATTGCTTTTAAAGTAATGTATTAAAAATAATTTAAACTAATGCATGTAAAGGGATTTTCCTAAAAACTCCAATCTAAGAAAACAATTAAACAAGCAACAAATATTTAAAATATATTCTTTTTGTCAAACAATAAATATTTAAAATACATTCCTTCTATAATTTTAATTAATTTTTCAATTAATTTTCAGCAGCTATTCCAAGGGTTCCGGGTACGATTCCCGGCTTGGACATTTTTCACATTGTTGGTTCTACACTTCGTTAGCAATGTGATACATCACGTAATAAATATACATTATTTTTGTCAAACAATAAATATATTTTGAACAGCTGTCATATTCGCCTGGAGTCCATCTTGCTTCTTTGTTGGTCAATTTCAAGGAAATTCAAGATTCGAAGAAAACCACATAAAAAAAAAAAAAAAAAAAAAAAAAAAAAAAAATCCAAATGAAGAAATTTGAAATCGGCAAAAACAATGGCCGCCATCTCCGGGCGAATATAGCAGGACAGCCAAAATACATTCTTTTTGTCAAACATTAAATATTTAAAATACACACTTTTTGTCAAACAATAAATATTTAAAATACATTCTTTTTGTCAAAAATTAAATATTTAAAATACATTCTTTTTGTGAAACAATAAATATTTAAAATACATTCTTTTTCTGAAATAATAAATATTTAAAATACATTCTTTTTGTCAAACAATAAGTATTTAAAATACTTCTTTTTGTCAAACATTGAATAGTTATACATTCTTTTTGTCAAACAATAAATATTTAAAATACAATATTTTTGTCAAACAATAAATATTTAAAATACATTATTTTTGTCCTTATGAAATCCTCCCTCCAACGAAGATACTATATAGTTATTATATAACGAGAAGTTATTATATAACGAAAACTAAATTTCGAGTACACTGAAGTGATAGATTTTTGTCGCACAGTATTTTTATTATTTATTTTCTTCTTCTAGGTAGTATGCCGGTCAAGTGCGAGTATTACTCGCGTACAGAGGGTTACTTACAATAAATATATGAATTAGTGACTGGGCATTGCATTACACAAATATATCATTAAAAGTTGTTATCTAGGCTTTAAAATCCGAAGGCGGATAGATTACGCCACCCGTGACTTTATGTATGTCCAAAACGACCGTGTCTTTAAAGGTTAATATCTCGACTAATTACTGGCAATTGTTTTTCGAAAATCATTATCGACCATCCTTTTACACTTCTGCGACGATAGGTACCTCCAGCGCTTCTCAGCTCCTTTGCTGAACGGCTGCAAATCGAAATTTGTATGTAAACGGAAAATGCGACTTCTCAAAAGCTATGTGACCTAGGGCGATCGCTATAGTTTTCCTGCAAGGTTTAATCAACTTCTACTACCCCTAATTTATTCATAATTTTAATTTCAGTCCTAAATAGAGGGAGGGGGGGGGGGGAATATTCTTGCATTACATTTTCGACGATATCTCTGAAAATATAATACTACCTAAAATTAAAATAAATGTATTTTTGAGTTCGGCGTTATGAAAGCTTTCACATGATACCTCACACGATATACAGCTCATATTCAAAATATTAGAATAATTATTTTTTTTTACAAACTGAAAATATCATTTGGTAATTTAATGTCTTTTATTCAAATATGCAAACGATATTTTTATTAAGAACTTATTGTTGATTAAACTTATTTATTGTCTTAAAATTAATATGATTTTTGAAAAGATTAGTTGAAAAAAAAATTATTTTGAAAAGTCAAAATATTAGAATATTTCACATTAATTCTCCTTTAATTATCACCAATTCATAACTGGTGGCATCATTGATTAAATTCAGACGATTTTATTTAAAATCAGTATTCTTTTTGAAGTTTGTTTGCCTTTTCGTCTTAAAATGGGTCGTGTGAGTGATATTCCTGAATATATTAAACTTCATATAGTTGATTTGTGTCGGCATAAAAATCAATGTTATATAGCGAATTATTTACATTGTTCGCAATCAAGCATTAGTAAAATACAAACACAATATTCAAAAAATGGAAAATTTAAAAATAATCGCCGAAATGGCAGCCAAAAACCAAAAACATCTGCTAGAGATGACAGGAAACTGAAGCGTACAGTTACAAACAGTTTTTAAAGTGTGCGATTGTTGCACCGAAAATAGAAAGAAGAAGGAGTTGAAGTTTCTACATAGACAACATTAAGACGTCTTCATAAATTTAAGTTTGAATCTCGTGTACCTAAAACAAAACCGTATAAGATAGAATTGGTGTAAATCAAGACGTTTATGGAGCGAAGAAGATTTATTATATATTTAGAAAAATTATTTAGTGATGAA
The DNA here is from genome assembly GCA_963932465.1 of Maratus speciosus. Lineage (NCBI taxonomy): Eukaryota > Metazoa > Arthropoda > Arachnida > Araneae > Salticidae > Maratus > Maratus speciosus. The sequence continues at coordinate 604,767,232 of OZ010788.1, read as the reverse complement.
AGTATGGTTTGTGTTTCATACGGTAATCAAGGAATTCGAGTTTGGACAATGAAGCAAGAAGCATTAGTGTCATGGTTTGGGGGTTGCATGAGTGCAGAAGGACCTGGAAAGTTATGCATCGACTACGAAAAGGCTAGCTCTCAGATATATCAAGAAATTTTGGAATATTACATGATTCCATCATCAGAAGATTTATTTGAAGATGATTTCATCTTTCAACAAGATTTAGCGTCACCGCGTACTTCGGTGTCAACTAAGAATTTGTTCCGCCGACGCAACATTAAAGTACTTCCTTGGCCACCAATCTCACCAGACCTTTATCCCATCGAAAACTTTTGGTGTATAATGAAGAAAAAACTCCAAGAAAATCCTCCTTTAAGTAAAACTGAGTTAGAGGCACGTATAAAGTCTATTTGGGCTAATATTAATAGAAATGTTTGTAAATACCTTGTATATAGTATGCAAGATCGATTGTACGCTGTTATGAAAGCTAAAGGAGATGATACAAAATATTAACTACCATTTACTTCATATTCATAAGGTAGGGGAGAGGGGGGTACCTTTGAGATGGGGGTACCTTTGAACACTGTAAATATTTTCCTTTAAGGGTGTATTCCGATCCAAACTGCTTATTTTCTGATTCATTTTAAAATTCATTTTTGCTCTCAAACGCATCAAACTTGGAAATTCTCTTATTTAGAAACTATATAATGTGCGGTGCTCCTTAATTTTTTGATAAATGCAGAAAATACTGTAAAAAACGCTGTCAAAGTTGGCGTTTTGAGCAGAATTTTCCGAAGCGGGCGATCTGGGAATGAAAAAAATGGTCATACTGAGAAAATAATTGTTTAAAAATCGAATTCTAATTAATTGAGCTGAAAATGAAATCACACGGCATCTTAAGGGTGTATTCGAAAAAATATTTTTCCACCCTCAACAGCTCGAAATTTTCTGATACATTTTCAGACTCATTTTTAAAAGTAAAAACATGAAACTTGCTGGGGTGATTTCTGAAGACATGTTTAACATGCCGTGTGATTTCATTTTCAGCTCAATTAATTAGAATTCGATTTTTAAACAATTATTTTCTCAGTATGACCATTTTTTTCATTCCCAGATCGCCCGCTTCGGAAAATTCGGTTCAAAACGCCAACTTTGACAGCGTTTTTTACAGTATTTTCTGCATTTATCAAAAAATTAAGAAGCACGGCACATTATATAGTTTCTAAATAAGAGAATTTCCCAGTTTGATGCGTTTGAGAGTAAAAATGAATTTTAAAATGAATCGGAAAATAAGCAGTTTGGATCGGAATACACCCTTAAACATGTCTTCAGAAATCACCTCAACAAGTTTCATGTTTTTACTTTTAAAAATGAGTCTGAAAATGTCTCAGAAAATTTCGAGCTGTTGAAGGTGGAAAAATATTTTTTCGAATACACCCTTAAATAAATTATATTTTTTAAATATATGCGGCAGCACAGTACTATTGATTCAATGTAACAAGAATACAAAGCTTTACTATTTTGCATGCACACTACTGTCTAAGCAAGATATGTATGTTTTGCTTTCTTGAATCTAAACTTAACAAAATAAAGTTGTAAGCTTTTTGTTGATAATCTTATATCCCTAAAATTATAATTTACTATTTAATACCTAAATAAAGATGTTAGCTTAAACTTATAAGATTTGTTTTATTCAAATTCTCAAACCTAATTGAGTAAATAGTTGTAATGCTAGACTCCATGTGATGGGGCACCATTGAACAATTAAAACTAGGAAGTAAAGAGTTATAGATGTATCTAAATATTATTGTTGAAAAAATTTTTAAATATGAAAATTAATAGATTAATTAAGTGTTATTGTACTTAATATTAAAGTTGTACTGATGCAGGGCTTCAATTACAGGCAAATTCAGGACACAAAACAATAATTCATGATTTAGCAGATTTGTCTAACAAATCCTATAACTGTTTAATTTACAATGGTAAACATTATTTCAGGATTTCATAAAAGAGGGTTTTATCCATTTTCTATAACAATTGGAATGAAAATGATTTCCTTTTAGTCCAATTTCATGCAAAAAGAACTCTTCATTACGTTGGTCAGATTAAATTGCCTAATGCCAGGTTTCTTCGTAAAAAATAACATACGATATATTTCCCAGAGGTATCAGATATCAATTTGGAGGGATTTTAAGGATATTACATAAAAAAGTTGCCACAATTAAACATAATTGGAGGGATTCTCCGTTCTGTCTCAACAATGTGCTTTGATGGATACAAATTTGGTTAAATAATAAAAAATTAGTAATTTCAGTTAAATGTAATTATGTAATTTTATTCTTATTATTTTATATTTTGGAAAGATACGCAGTTTTTAATAAAAACTGTCAATATTTTCATAATTTGTTTAATTTTTCAAAAGGTACCCTACAAGGGGCAGGTTTGAACAGAAAACTTTCAGCTTTTTAAAGCCTCACAGCATATTTAATTTATCTGAAAAACTGTAATTTTTTATTTCATATGATGCAGAATTACATTCTTTCTCTCACGAAATATTTAAAATTCAATAAATACCATTCAGTAAATAATATGTGGATTTTTTAAAAAAATGTTCAAAGGTGCCCCCCTCTCCCCTAATATTGTTGCATAAAATAAAATATTATAATATTTTGAACCAATCTAAATTTTATTCTAATATTTTTATGTGTTTCAGAAAGCTGTATACCTAATTAATTGTACTGTATTTTATATTTTGTAAATGTTAAAATCTTATCTAAACATTCCAGATTTAATTTATAAGAAATTTAATTGCATTTACTTAGTATCAAAAATAAATAAATGAAAAATTACTTTTTCTCAATTATTCTAATATTTTGAATATGAGCTGTACAAAAATAAGATTTTTTTTTTCTTTCAAGTAACTTAATTAGCCCCTCTACATTTTTTCTAAATGTAGAGTCTTAAATCTTAATCATTAAATCTTATAATGATTCCGTTTTTGTTTTTTAAGTATAGAACCCTAAAAAGTATTAGAGATTATTAATATTACTACTTAAATTATTAAATATTAAAAAATAAGGTTTCATAACTTCAAAAATAATTAAACTGTTAGAATTTTAACGTTACTATCTGAAAGATTAAAATCTAAACTGTTACTTTCTTTCTGAAATATTTCTGAATTCATTTTTATTCGCAAACGCGTGAAATTGACAGGTGCTCTTATTCATAAGCTATATAATCGATGTCAAATTTTATATTTTTCGGTAAAGGCTAAAGATCTGTTAGAAAAGTCATTTTGCTGTGAAAGGAGTATTTTGAGCCGAATTTCCGGGCGCGACAGCCAGGGGCGTAGCTACATATATTTTTTCGGGGGGGGGGGGGGGGGAGAGAATTCGAAAATTTCCCAACTTGAAACAAATTGCTCCAATTTTCAACTAAAGTGATATGCACAACGTGTGTAATAATGATAAGGAAACTTATGCATAAAAAATTTCTTTCCAAAGAAAATTTTTTAAACTAGAAACATAAAAATTCCAATTATTTTTTTTTAATAAGAAAACCAACCAGCTTTTTACTTTCTTCTATCTTTGCAAGAAGAAAGTATTGAATTCGTAAAAAAAAATCGACTTCCGACTTTCGATGGATTGATATTATTGGTGCAGATTCACGATCGCCAGTCGCCACGCGGCGACTTAATTTTTTGCTTTTGCGACTAATTTTCGGCATCTAAGTCGCCATCCTTTGGCGAATTTCGCGTTTTTTTTTGAGCGATCTTTGACAAAAATCACGTTTTTTTTCGCGATCCTTTAACGAAAATCACGGGTTTTTTCGTGATGCTTTGACGAAATTCGCGGGTTTTTTTTTTTGCAATCCTTTGATAAAATTTGCATTTTTTCTGCAATCTGTTGACGAAATTCGCGTTTTTTCTGCAATCTGTTGACGAAATTCACGTTGTGTGTTCTGCGACCCTTTGACAAAATTATCGTTTTTTCCGAGATCCTTATAGAATTGGTAGGTTTTTTTTTTTTTTTTTTTTGCTATCTTTTGACAAAGTTGATGATTTTTCTGCAAAGAATGGCAAAATTCTCATTTTTCCCGCAATTCTTTGACAAAAAGACGCGTGTTTTTTTGGGATTCTTTGACTAAATTCGCATTTTTTCCTTGATCCTTTGACGCAATTCGCGCTTTTTCTTGCTAATGATTGACAAAATTGATTTTTTCGGCGTACACTTGTCGAAATTCTTGATATTTTTCCTCACCTCTGTAATAATCTGTGATAAGATTGTTTTTTAAGATAATTTTTCTTGTGTATTCTTGAAAAACAATTGCTTGAATTCTGTTTTGACTTTTATAGTGCAAAATAATCTTACACACTCTTATTTATTTCTTTTATGAACTCTTGTATGTCAAAATGAAAATAAGAAATATTGCTTTCCTAATGTTCCCCACTACCATGATTCCTCAGCTTATTCTTATATATATATATATTTTCACCTCTGTTTTGCCCAACTTTATCTTCTGACAGTACATAGCTTAAGATTTATATTATACTTAATTTATATCCAAATTAAAAGAATTGGGTGATTAAGGGTGTATTCGAAAAAATATTTTTCCACCTTCAACAGCTCGAAATTTTCTGATACATTTTCAGACTCATTTTTAAAAGTAAAAACATGAAACTTGCTGGGGTGATTTCTGAAGACATATTTAACATGCCGTGTGATTTCATTTTCAGCTCAATTAATTGGAATTTGATTTTTAAACAATTATTTTCTCAGTATGACCATTTTTTCCATTCCCAGATCGCCCGCTTCGGAAAATTCGGTTCAAAACGCCAACTTTGACAGCGTTTTTTACAGTATTTTCTGCATTTATCAAAAAATTAAGAAGCACGGCACATTATATAGTTTCTAAATAAGAGAATTTCCCAGTTTGATGCGTTTGAGAGCAAAAATGAATTTTAAAATGAATCAGAAAATAAGCAGTTTGGATCGGAATACACCCTTAAATGAACTATACAAATTTGATGTAATTAGTCTGTTTCTTTTGTACATTTGTAGATTATTTTTCACTTTGATTTCCTGAAATTTTTTCTCATATAATTGCTATTGCTTTTATGCATTTCTTTCACAATGTGGCCACTGGATTATTTGGATTTATGAGACACTGGCTCCTTAAAAACTTTGGAAATGTGCACCTATAATTAATACGTTTTAGAACGATTTGACTGTTTTTAGAAAATGTCTGTCTGTGTGTATGTGACACAAATTTTGTGGGCGCTCTATCTCAAGAACTAATGCGCGGAATTTAATAAAACTTTAGATTCAGTTATATCTTGATAAAAATTAATGCTGATTAGTTTTTGGTGTAAATCACCCAAAAGGTGGCGCTACTATGCTGCATTTTTCACGATTTACATGATTTTAGCGATAGTTATATATCTCAAAAACTGTTGCGCGGAATTTGATCAAACTTCATATTCTGTTAAACCTTGACATAATTTGGTGCTTATTAGGCTTTTGTGTATATCATATAACAGTGGCACTGCTGTGAAGCATTTTTCACGATTTTTGCGTTAGCTATATCTGAAAAACTAATGCACGGAATTTTTCAAATTTCACATTCGGTTGCAATTCCTTATTGGGCTTGGATGTATGTCCAAAGGTATCACTTTTGTGCTCTTTGGGTTTGGAATTTTGGTTGCAGGCATCTACAGGGTGTGCGCCCAAATTCAACGATTTGTTGGGAAAATGCGATGCTTCTATCTGCTTTTTAAATTCACACAATTAAACGGATCTATTCCTTTAGAATTCGTTTTGCATTGTGATTGAAAATTTTAAGGTATTAACATGTATTGGATAGAATAAAGTTTTGGGATTGGAACATCCGACTAGTTTTCATTTAACATTAATTCTTCTGTTCTTCAAAGAAGCCAACCTGATGATAATATCATCCAGTTTAATAAAATCCACTATTTCACTTTCACATTTTAAAATCATTATGGCTGTCAAGTCTGTCATCCCTCTTTGTAGTTTGCAATATATACATATATATATATTTTATTTGACTAAAGATTCTTTCATTAGATGCAATGCCATAAAAATAAGCTGCTGTGAATGTTAAGATACGAGTATATAGTTTGACGGCGTGTTCAAATAGTCTTTGAATTTCAACGTATGAGAAAAAGGTTTTTTAAGTGAATTGGAATTTGGTTTATTTTTGTTTGACTCTGCAAGTCATGTACATCCAGTTTCTCATATCCAGTGGAAACATTAACTTTCCTAAGTTAGTGATACTCAAATTTACCTTGCACAATTGTAATTTAAATATGAAATATATTGGTGCAATATTCTCCTGATACAAGGAACATTGTCATTTAAGCGCATTTCTAAGTTTTTTTGTATTTCTTATAATTCTTTCCTGTAAAACTTATGTGTATTTGCTGTACTATTATTTTTATCTATTCCCTTTGGTAAAACCATTTTTCTACGGTGCTTTCGGAAGTCAGCTTCTTCAGTCACATTCTAACATTCATAACTGATTGTGAACTTGTCTATAGGGAAATCTTTATTGATTAAAAATTTTATTCAAGTGCAACGTGCCATTGTTACAATGCATGTCGATTTTTTCTTCAGTTGATGGACTGCTTCCATGGCGATATTTCTGTTCCAAATTCAAATGGTCCACTTATTACCTTTTTCATCCTCGAATGGATTTTTAGATGCTCCAAAACCTTGCACGAAAAATCTTTTCCTTATTATGAAGGGTTCTTTCGTCCTGAGATTTATAGTCATTTTTTAGTACAGTTTTAAAGACACAACACTGGATTTTTGGTTTAAAATTTCATAAACACCTATAAGTATAAACGAACAAGACTGATATATATTTCTGCACACAAATAAATGTAAAATGTGACCAATTTATCTAAACTAGCGACTTCTTATATTCATATTTGCTCATATAACGCTTTTTTCTTGACAGCGAAGGGTTAACTAATTTTTGCGGAAAAAATCATGAGAATGAGTAAAAAATTGCCCCAAAATCACGCAATTAGCTCAAAAATTAGTGCAATTTATGAAAACTCATCAAATCTTCTTGCCCAGCTGTGTTTCAACTAGGTAACTACATTCATTTCTGTTGTGCTACAAGTGATCTCCAATTTTCAAAAGAAGATGCAATCCCTTTGGATTAAAATAGCTGGATTCTCTTTTGGGACGAGAAAGGGACGTAGGGTGAAATTTTTGAGAAAGGAACAAAGTTTTGGAGGAAATAAAGGAACTGGATATAGTCAGCTATTGATGGATAGGAATAGAGAAATTTAGGTCTGGTAGATGTATAATATTTTTGTAGAACTGAAAAACACAACGATAGATTGAGAGTGGCTGATTTCTTTTTGTATTTCTTTTAATAATTTAACATTTTTACTATTACGGTACTCAGAAACATAATCACCAAAACAAAAATTTCGTAATTTTTTTACTAAAAAAGGAAATGCCTCAAAAATCTAGAATTTCCCAACTCTAAGCTCAAATTTCCCAACTTCACATATATTGGGGGGGGGGGAGGCTCCCCCCTAACCCCCCCTCCCTTGGCGACAACGCAAAAACGTAATGATCTATCTCATAAAAAAAAATCGAGCCAGAGTTTTCATTTTCGCCATAGAAGCTTAGGAATCTGTCACAAAAAGTTGGCGTGTTATGTGACAGTCAGGGAAAGGTCATCACCAGGGGGAAAATGATTATAATTCGAGATGCGAAAATGAAAAAGAATGTTCGATTCTAAGGTAATGAGAATTTTTAAATGTGCAAGTTTTCTGCAGTTATGTGCAAAAAATACGTTCTTGAATATGTGAGAAAGTTTCGTGTTAGTGAGCAGAAAACAAAAACAAAAACAAAAAAAAAAAAAAAAAAAAAATGAAAATTTCAAAAGTACTTTGCTCTTTATCACACTGCTCACTAATTAAGGCTGTTCTCAAATCCAAAAAGGCAACTTTATGACATAAGTTTTAATTTATTTTTGTTCGTAAATGCATGAAACTAGCAAGTGTTGTTGTTCAGAAACTATGTAATCGAACTGTTTTTCCGTTATATTGCAAACGCAATAGATCTTTCAAAAAATAGTGTCAAAGTGGGCGTTATCAACCGAATTTCCGCTTGAAAGAAGAATAACCCCTCAAGGAAGGCTGAAAAACATCTTTCGCACGTGATCAAAATCACTTATAACTCAATTCAATAAGTAATTTATTATTAAAAAAAAAAAAGAAAGAAAGAAAGAAAGAAAAAGAAATGGAAAACGCAGTTCGATTCCAAATCGCTTCCATAGTCAAGGCCTTCCAATTTTATATCTTTCCGTTAAAAAAGGAATTTGTAAATGTGTCAAAATGTTTTGCGTTTGTTGAGCAGAGCAGTTGAGAACAGCCTTAAATATAGCTTCACTGTTAAAGCATATAAATTAAATATTTGGTATTAAATTATATCCCTCCACCACCTGTCCTTTTTTTAACTTTACTTTAAAGAATTTTTATTTCAAATTCACTAGCTTATGCTGTCATATTGTAATATGTGTATTCGTATTGTATAAACAAAACGAGATTGATCTTTTAAAAGCAACCTGTGATCTACGCCAAGCCTTAGAGGGTTCTCAAAGAAATATTTTTCCTCGCTCAACAAAGTGAAACTTTCTGACACATTTTCTGACTCATTTTTAAAACAAAAGCATGATACTTGCAGGCATGATTATGATTATGGAAGGGATTTATAATCAAATATATATATTTTTTCATTTTCCGATAACGGAATTGCATCTTAAGGCTGGATTTAAGGCTCACTCTTAAGGCTAAGGAAACATCTTAAGGGTGTATTCGAAAAAAGGTTTTTCCACCTTCAACAGCTCGAAATTTTCTGACACATTTTCAGACTCATTTTTAAAAGTAAAAACATAAAACTTGCTGGGGTGATTTCTGAAGACATGTTTAACATGCCGTGTGATTTCATTTTCAGCTCAATTAATTAGAATTTGATTTTTAAACAATTATTTTCTCAGTATGACCATTTTTTTCATTCCCAGATCGCCCGCTTCGGAAAATTCGGTTCAAAACGACAACTTTGACAGCGTTTTTTACAGTATTTTCTGCATTTATCAAAAAATTGAGAAGCACGGCACATTATGTAGTTTCTAAATAAGAGAATTTCCCAGTTTGATGCGTTTGAGAGCAAAAATGAATTTTAAAATGAATCAGAAAATAAGCAGTTTGGATCGGAATACACCCTTAAGGCTCAACTGCTCTGCTCAACAAGCGCAAAACGTTTTGACCCATTTACAAATTCATTTTTTAATGGAAAGATATAAAATTGGAAAGCCTGGCCATGGAAGCGATTTGGAATTGAACTGTGCTTTCAATTTTTGATCAATAAATTACCTATTTCGTTATAAGCGATTTTGATCACGTGACAAAAACCTTTTCGCCCTTTCTTGAGTCATTATTCGCGTGAAAATTCGGTTCAAAACGCCTATTTTGACACTATTTCCTGAAAAATCTATTGCGTTTGAAAAAAGAAAAAACGGAAAAAAACAGCTCGATTACATAGTTTCTGAACAACAACAACTGCTAGTTTCATACATTTCGCAACAAAAATAAATTAAAACATGTCATAAAGTTGCCCTTTTAGATTTGAGAACAGCCTTAAGGCCGTTCTCAAATTCAAAGGAGTTACTTTACGAAACATTCCAGAATTCACTTTTATTTAGAAACGTCTGAAATTGACAGGTGTTCTTCAGAAACTATGTAATTGAATGACATTTTAGGTAGCTTTCATTACAAAAAGCTACCTATTGCAGCCGTTCGGAGGAAAGCGATTTCAAAAAATTTTGGTATATTTTCATCAATCATGACCCCCAGACCCCGAAACCACCCTCCATTCAAATGTTGATATATATATATATATATATATATCTGATTTTTGTCACACTGTAACTCTCGTATTTATGAACCGATTTGGATGTAACTTCGTGTATGCATAGTACATACCAATGTCCCGACCGAGTTCGTTGGCCAGCTTCATCCGCCATCTTGTTTCAAAATGCGGCCATTTAAATTTTTCAAAAAAATTTAAAATTTGAAATGTGGTACCAAAAAATTGAAAATTAAAAAATATTTTTTTCTTATGTGTTTGACCTTAATACAAAGATACCGGAGCAGTTTCTGTTTCGTTTATATCTTAAAAAATGGCTGAGTTATAGCACTTTGAATTTCTAGCGTGGCTGACATTTTGAAACGACCTGATTTTTGTCACGCAATAACAGGCATATTTATGAACCGATTTGGATGTACCTTGGTGTATGCATGGTACATACAGATGTCTCGACCGAGTTCGTTGGCCAGCTTCATCCGCCATCTTGTTTAAAAATGGCAGCCATTTAAATAAATTTAAAAAATTTTAAATTTTAAATGAGATATCAAAAAATTGGAAAATTAAAAAGATTTTTTTTATGTGTTTGACCTTGATACAAAGATTCCGGAGCAGTTTTTGTTTCGGCTATATCTTAAAAAATGGTTGAATTATAGTACTTTGAATTTCTAGCATGGCTGACATTTTGAAACGATCTGATATTTGTCACGCGATAACACGCGTATTTATTAACCTATTTCGATGTAAGAAGGTATGTGGATAGTATATGCTGGCCAGCTTTATCAGCCATCTTATTTCAAAATGGCGGCCTAAATAAAAAAAAATATATATATATATATTTAAAGTAAGGTGCAATAAAATTAGAAATTGAAATAGGTTACTTTTTTAAGTATTTGACCTTGATATAAGGATTCCGGAGCATTTTTTTTTTTTTTTGTCTTTATCTTAAAAAATGGCCCAGATATAGCAGTTTGAATTTCTAATGTGGGTGACATTTTGAAAAATCTGATTTTCTGCCTGCGACAGCACTCGCATATATCAACCGATTCCGATGTGAATGAGCACGTGCATAGGAATTACTAAGGTCTCTCGACCAAGTTCACTGGTTAGCTCCATCCACCATGTTGTTTTTAAAATGGCAGGCACTTCAAGATATCGCCGAATTTGGCAATCAAATATAACTTACTTTAAATAAAAGCAGCTTTGATAAAGCTGGCTAATTTCGCGAAATTCTCATTCATAATGATTTAGTATTAATAAAAATTAGTATTGAATCTCCTATAATCGGTCTCCACTAAATTGAGCTTTGTGTGTTTGAATATTATAAGCTGGCTTTTTAAAAATAAGGAATATGAAAGCTACCTCTTCCTCCCGGCACTGGCCGGAAGGACTTTTTCATTTTATAGCAAATGAAATCTTTCAGGAAATACTGTCAAAGTGGGCGCTTTGAACCGAATTCCTGACGTAGCAGAACGAGAACGGGAAAAAACTTGTCGGCACATGACAAGAATCGCTTATAACTACATAATTTATTAAAAAAAAAAAAAAAAAAAAAAAAAAAAAAAAAAAAAAAAAATGGATAACGTTAGGTTAGAGGTCTGCATGGGCCGGAATTTCCAGGCCCGGCCCGAACGAAAGCTATCTTGGCCTGGCCCGGCCCGGAGTAAAAATTGGACGTTCGGCCCGAGCCCGGCCCGTTTGCATTTTTACAGTTCTCGGCCTGGCCCGTACAAAAATCAGTGAAAACAGGCCCGGCCCGGTCAGACCCGACACAATTTCTACAAAAAAAGATCCATTTTTTCTCAACATACAATTAAGATTCTTTTAATGAATACTACATACATATTTATGGGAACATTTTACAGTAAATTTTACATTACTATGATGTTCGCAAAACAGAAAACACACAATAGTAAATATTAACGATTACTTACAGTGTTTTAGTCATCGTGTCTACAGACATTTCAAAATGGAAATAAGGATTCATTAAAAGATTAATGTAGTTCAGAATAAAGGAATAAAAACATGATAACTTTTGAAGCTGTATAATAAAAAGTAGATTTGTGAAAATATTTCTCTCATTTTTAAGGCTTTTCTCAAATCCAAAGGAGCTACATTTCGGCACATTTATGAATTCTTTTCTTTTCGGAAACACGTAAGATTGGCAGGTATTCTAATTCAGAAGCTATGTAAATGTGTTTTTTTTTTCATAGATAAAAGCAATATATCTTTCTGAAAATACTGTCAAAGTTAGCGTTTTGAATCGAATTTCCGGAAACGATAGCACAGGAAAGGAGAAAAACGTACAGTCACGTGACATGAATATATGTTATCTCTGTAAGTAATTTATCAAATATGAAAAAAGCTATTCGTTTCCAAATGCCTTCAATAGGCAGGCCTGTCAATTTTATGCCTTTATAGTTAAACATTTTGTTAGAAAATGTGTCTGAAAGCTTCGCATTGTTGAGCAGTGAATATGAGAACCACCTTAAGGTATATTTCCAAAGATACTGTTAAGAGAAGTTCATTATCACTATTAATACTACAAAACATAATGACTGTTCTACACATCCTGAGATCGAGTAAGACCAGTTCCGTCCCGGCACGAGTCTGCTGAAAAAAAAATTAAACTCGGAATCAGACATTTTGTAACTGTACGATGCCGGTCTCTACGATGGACGTGTTACATTTCTGTATTGGTGTTGTTAAACTCGCATCGGCTCGTGACACACATTTATACTTCTCGAAAAAATCATATTCATTGAAAACGGCTCGTATTTTATCTGCTTCGCTTAAATTCTTATATCGGGCCGTTAGCCCCGATTAATTTTTTTGCCGGCCCGGCCCGCTTATTTTGTCTGTCGGCCCGGCCCGGACCGTTGAAAAAATTGTCCTAATTCTGAAGGCCCGGCCCATTTGAAAATTCACCTTCATTCCGCCGGCCCGCGGGCCGGGTACGGGCCTCGGGCCAAGCCCGGGCCCGTGCAGACCTCTACGTTAGGTTATTCTATTTTGAACGCTCCAGTATTCAGGCATTCCTAATTTATGTCTTTAGCTTTAAAAATGAAACAGAAAATATGCCAGAAAGTTTACCGTTACTGAGCAGAGAATTTGAGACACGTCTAGCGATTATTGCCGCAGGATGGCAATTTTTTTACATTTCCTATGCTGTCGCGTCCGGTAATTCGGTTCAAAGCACCAACTTTGATAGCATTAACCAAAAAAGTTTCTGTCTTAATAGAAAAATGAAAAAAAACAGTTTTATTACATAATAAGAACACCTACCAATTTGATACGTTTGCGAACAGAAATGAATTAAAAATGTGAGAAAATAGCCCGTTTAGATTTGATAACAGCACGAATAGGCAAACATTTGTCATGCATAGTAAAGTATGAAAAATTTTAGGCCATACCTAAAAAATGTCGCCACTGAAAATGAATATTTGTCAGAAACCAGCCAATTTGGATTTAGAAAGAGTTTTATCACACACTGACAAACTTGGAAATAGTGGTGACTGTGTTTTCCTGTGGTAATCAGGTTCTGGCTCTGAGCCTTAAAAAGGATTGATACGTTACAGCTATCGTAGCCTACTATGATGCAGGTTACGAAGCTACACTTTCAGTTACAAATAAACATGATAGATGGCAGCACCAAAAAACTATTTTCCGAGATTGAAAAAATGTGACAAATGATATTTCACGTAAGGATAAGGATAGGAATAGAACAAAGCTTCATTTTTATTTTATCTGACTGTTTATTAAAAGATAAGCTTTTAATGAGGGACATGTTTTTTTCCTCACTATCCAACCAATAATAAAAGAAATTCTACTATACAATAGCTGCTGCATATAAAGAAATACATTATAGATACAAATTAACAACATAGATGGCAGCACCAAACAAATAATTTTTTTTAGGAAAGTGGTTTTACTTTTTATAATGAGCAACTTTATGACATAAGTTTTATTTTTGTTCGGCAATGCATGAAACTAACAGGTGTTCTTGATCAGAAACTATGTAATAGAACTGTTTTTTCGTTTTTTTTGCAAACGCAATAGATCTTTCAGAAAATAGCATCAAAGTGAAGTGGGCGTTTTGAACAGAATTTCCCCGCGAAAGAATAACCACTCAAGAAAGGCTGAAAATTGTCTTTGTCACGAGATAAAAATCGTTTCTAACTCAATAGGTAATGTAGTTATAAAAAAAAAAATGGAAAACACAGTTCGATTCCAAATCGCTTCAACGGTCAGGCTTTCCAATTCAACTATCTTTCCGTTAAAAAATGAATTTGTAAATGTGTCAAAACCCCTTGCGCTTGTTGAGCAGAGCAGTTGAGAACAAACAACCTTAATAATAAATTACTCTCAATCATGGGAGTGCAGGGGATCAGTTTTGTAGTCGTAAGAGTATAAGAGGCAGATTGTATACCCAGAGAGTATATGCTATAGTTTTATTTAAGGGTGTTCTCAAATCCAAAAGGGCAACTTTCTGATATAAGTTTTAATTTATTTTTGTTCGAAAATGCATGAAACTAACTGGTGTTGTTGTTCAGAAACTGTGTAATTGAGCTGTTTTTCAATTTTTTTTGCAAACGCAATAGATCTTTCAGAAAATAATGTCAAAGCGGGCGTTTTGAACCGAATTTCCGCGCTAAGGAAGAAAGAGACTCAAGAGCGGGCGAAAAACGTGTTTGTCAGGTGATCAAAATTCCTTATAACTCAATAGGTAATTGATGGATCAAAAAATGGAAAAAAAACAGTTCAATTCCAAATCGCTTCCATGGCCTGGCTTTCCAATTTTATACCTTTCGGTAAAAAAGGAAATTGTAAATGTGTCAAAACTTTTTGCGCTTGTTGAGCAGAGCAGTTAAGAACAGCATTAAGAAATAGAGGGTATACGGAATTTCTTTTAAAAATTCAGAAGTTATACCATTGTATACCTTCCATTATACCCCTGCTGTCGCTATGTATATTCACTGTATCAGTTTTGTTTTATTGAGTTTTTCATTACATTTCATACCAAGTGAAAACTATAATTTCATTGCCTCTCCCCACCCTCTTGAGAAAATTCTGTGTATACCCAGTACATATGTAAAATATAGATTAATTCCAATATATTATATAAAATTAAACCTTTGTTGCTGCGTGCTATTTTCCAAACATGCCATGCTATCTACTTCAGTCATGAAAGTGGTAAATAGGAAAAAAGGTGAAAACTATTTTCCATCTATAGAATGGCACCGAACTGGTATAATTTAGACACATTTTAACAGTTATTTATAGAATAAAATGAAATATAACAGTTTGTATGATTGTTATTTTCTTTTCGTAACTTAGATCGTATTAAAAACAAATTTAAACTTTTAAATCAAAAGTGTTACATAAATAGGACACAACATTCAATTCCAAAAAGAGTCTTATAAAAATTTACTTTCTCTTTTAAGGCTGTTCTCAACTGCTCTGCTCAACAACCTCAAAACGTTTTGACACATTTACAAATTCATTTTTTAACGGAAAGATATAAAATTGGAAAGCCTGACCATGGAAGCGATTTGGAATCGAACTGTTTTTTACATTTTTTGATCCATCCATTACCTATTGAGTTATAAGCGATTTTGATCACGTGACAAACTCGTTTTTCTTCCCTTACTGAGTGGATTTTCTTCTTCCGTCCGGAAGTTCGGTTCAAAATGCCAACTTTGACTGTATTTTCCGTATACAAGAAAACGGAAAAAATAGTTCGATGACATAGTGTCTGAATAACAACACCTGCTAGTTTCATGCGTTTCCGAACAAAAATGAATTAAAACTTATTTCAGAAAGTTGACCCTTTGGATTTGAGAATAGCCTTAATGTATAAAAAAATTTTCATTCTGAAAGATACTTTAAATAACTTCATTTATATGACTTTCATATGCTTATAATATAATCTCACCCAGGGGCCTCGCTAAGTAAGAAGACCCCCCCCCCCCCCAAAAAAAAAAAAAAAAAAAAAAAAAACGATCGCGAATGCTGTTACACTTGCCAAATTTACAAACTTAGTTGACAAATTTGTTTAAAACTTCAATAAAAATTACAATACATTTTCTATCTCTGATAGATGTGGCAAAAATTACAAATCTAATTGGAAATATAATTAAACTTTTTACAAATAAGAACTATATTACATTTTCTAATTGTGGTAACTGGGAAAAATTATAAAACTAGTTGGCAAATTAAGGTCCTCTACCCCACCAATAAAAAGTCTTCGCGATGGCCCTGGCTCGCGATGGCCCTGATACGCTTCTGAATTGCTCTTTTGCACTTAAATTCAGAAACAAATTCCAAGGATTTGAGCAGAAAAAATGCCAAATTATTCAATTTTCGAGACATGCCCCCCCCCCCCCCCCCCACACACACACACCTTATATGTTTCAAATACTTTCTTTGCATGTTTGCATTAATCGAGAGAACGACCGAAATGGCTTAAAAAAAGATAGAATTCCTCCTTTAGGAGGAACTGTTTGGTGCCTGCTACTTTTTTTAGGATAAAGATTAATAAAAAAGCAATCAAGAGAAAAGTAATAATAAGTAAATCCATGTACAGAAAACATAGTATCTATCTATCTATCTATATTATAAAGGACAAACATATCTGTGCGTAACGCATACGTCATTCTGCGAATGGCAACACTTTCAAATTTGAAATGAATTTGCGTTTTGCAATTTTCGCTACTGAAAATTTTTAAACTTCTATACATCGCACATTTTTAATTTTTATACCGTCGTACAAGGAAAAGAATGTACTTTTAAATGCAATTTGTTTGAAAGCTGTATCTCAATTTATTTTTGAGACATTAATTTTTTTTTAATAGTTTTTAGTACCAATTTTGTAATTGTGGCAACAGAAGTACTCCATTTCTATTAAAAGTAATGGAGGAAAGAGATAGATGGAGATGCAGTATGCCGTAAAAACGGTTTGCAATATGATACGCGTTGTCGCTCAAATTTAAACGCTCTTACTAGGCCCAAATAAAACAAGGACATAATTCTTTGACATCTCACCCGTGCATTTTTTTTCTCTAAATGAAAGTGACCTGCTTATTTTTAAGGATTCTAAAACAGCATTCCATTGTATTATGAACTAAAAGCTGTATTAATAAAAGTTTTCTTCTTTTTTTCGTGAAAAAACGTGCTTGTTATTAATAAATTTTAGATGTATTTAATTGTGTTGCCAAACTTTTCTGAATTTTGAAATTTTTTATCAGATGTACTATGATCTATATTTCCATAATTTTTTATGTATACATTCCTGATATTCCTTATAATCAACACTAAAAAAAAAAAAAAATCTTGATTTTTTTTTATGTATGTATATGTAAGCAAATGTAGGTTGACAAACAAGTTAATGTTTAAAAGAATTATAGACCTAATTTAGAAACTTATTATCAGGATGAATAACAAAGAAAGACGACAAATATAAATGTAAATAAGTAAAAATTTATCTTTTGCTTCGGGGAGGAGCAGAAGGGGATCTAATGTATTATTACACCAAAGCAGAATAACTGTTTTATTCTACTTTAATTTCTTATTTCAAAAGTCATATTTTTTTTTTCTCTTTTGCCCATTAGTAGGTTCCCAACGTCAAACCTTGTAAAGCAAAGATAATGGACATGAAACAAAAAAACATAGCTCAACATATGTAAGACTGTTCTTAACTGCTCTGCTCAACAAGCGCAAAACGTTTTGGCACATTTACAAATTCATTTTTTAACGGAAACATATAAAATTGGAAAGCCTGACCATGGAAGCGATTTGAAATCGAATTGTTTTTTGATCAATCAATTACCTATTGAGTTATAAGCGATTTCGATCACGTGACAAACACGTTTTACGCCCGCTCTTGAGTGATTTTTCTACTTTCGCGCGGAAATTCGGTTCAAAACGCCCACTTTGAAATTATTTTCTGAAAGATCTATTGCGTTTGCAAAAAAAAAAAAAAAACGAAAAAAAAAAACTGCTCGATGACATAGTTTCTAAACAACTGCTAGTTTCATGCATTTCCCAACAAAAATAAATTAAAACTTATGTCATAAAGTTGCCCTTTTGGATTTGAGAACACCCTGGTCGAAAAACGCGTTTGTCACATGATCAAAATCGCTTCTAACTCAATAGGTAAATTATTGATAAAAAAATGGAAAACACAGTTCAATTCCAAAATGCTTCCATGACGCTGTCAAAGTTGGCGTTTTGAACCGAATTTTCCGAAGCGGGCGATCTGGGAATGAAAAAAAGGGTCATACTGAGAAAATAATTGTTTAAAAATCAAATTCTAATTAATTGAGCTGAAAATGAAATCACACGGCATGTTAAACATGTCTTCAGAAATCACCCCAGCAAGTTTCATGTTTTTAATTTTAAAAATGAGTCTGAAAATGTCTCAGAAAATTTCGAGCTGTTGAGGGTGGAAAAATATTTTTTCGAATACACCCTTAAAGGGTGTATTCCGATCCAAACTGCTTATTTTCTGATTCATTTTAAAATTCATTTTTGCTCTCAAACGCATGAAACTGGGAAATTCTCTTATTTAGAAACTATATAATGTGCCGTGCTTCTTAATTTTTTGATAAATGCAGAAAATACTGTAAAAAACGCTGTCAAAGTTGGCGTTTTGAACCGAATTTTCCGAAGCGGGCGATCTGGGAATGAAAAAAAGGGTCATACTGAGAAAATAATTGTTTAAAAATCAAATTCTAATTAATTGAGCTGAAAATGAAATCACACGGCATGTTAAACATGTCTTCAGAAATCACCCCAGCAAGTTTCATGTTTTTACTTCTAAAAATGAGTCTGAAAATGTATCAGAAAATTTCGAGCTGTTGAAGGTGGAAAAATATTTTTTCGAATACACCCTTAAAGAACAAAGACTTGATAAAATTTTATCTTATAAGACTTGAACAAATTTGAAAAGTTTGTTTGGTTCCCAAATGATAATCACTTCAACCAGTCCTAAGAACAGAATATGCAGCGACATCATCTATCAGATGAAAACAGAATAAAAGTTTAAACGAATTAACAATAGAATATGCAATGGTGGCATCCATCAGATGAAAACAGAATATAAGAAAAACCGAGTAAACAATATGCATATGGCATGCAGTGGCGACATCTAGTATAAAATGATGAAAATAAAGGCAGAACAGAAGAAATTAAAAAAGATGAACTTTGCTACAAACATAAATAGCCTGCACATTGCCAAATATTAAAATCATAGGATGAAAATAAATACAGTAGCATATGAATATTTTAAAGATGCGATTCCACAGTTTAGGGATAATAAATGAGGTTTTATCATTACATTCTTCGTTGCTTCTAACCATAATTTCAATGGATTCTTTTTTTAGACCTTCAATAACATTATCACAAGGAATTTTTTATTAAAAAGTAACTTGTTCCATTTTTCAGAGTTGAATAATTAAACCAAATGGAAATTTCATAAATAGTGTTTTTAAGGTATCAATAGCTCCAAATACTAATTTTTCTCCATTACATTTCCTTATACACCTTGAAAATTGAATGATTATAGAATTTAAAAAATGATTTTAAATAGACTAGAACAGGGATGGTGAACTTTTTTGAATGTGCGTGCCAAAACTTTCAATATTATTATGTACCACATTCTAACGTGCCAGAAACATTTTAACTTGGATAAAATCCAATAATTAATTTTTATAGAATTTTTACTTAAATATTTTTACACTTATAATAGTAAATTCGATTCCTAACTTATTTATTATGCTGCATTTACTCAATAATATAGCCATGTCGCATTCCGTATTAATAATCTATAAATGAGTTTTGTTTTTCTGTTATTGTATATTTACGAATCGGATCATTTTTAGATCTTCAGGTAGAAACAGGTTCAATACATGCATACTTATTTGCATTAATAGTTAAAATTCAATTTCAAAAATTAAAACTTAAAGTAACTTAAAACTCTAAACCTAAATAAAATAAAACCTAATCTGAAGTAGAAAGCGGCGTCAATTAGGTATATTACTTATATATTTATATCTCTTAAAATTCAATTTTCAAAAATAAAACCTTTGAAATTTGATAGAGAAGCAAAATGATTTGGAAAACACTATATGGTGAATGGTTTGGCGAGAAAATGACGCTACAAGGCACTTTCATTAAAATTTGTAATACCTTAATTCATTCAAACGTAACAGAGTATTTTAAAGTAAATTATATACCTGTTACTGAAAACTATAAAAAAAAGTAAAATGGATTATTCTCCATAACTGAATATAATCTATAATTTGTTTCGCGTGCCAGAGAAGTTTTATTACGTGCCAAGTTCGGCATGCGTGCCATGGGTTCGCCATCCCTGCACTAGAATGTTGCTTAATGGAAATTTTACATTATTTATTGAAATAACAGGACTCTGAATCAAATAACAAAGACATTCAAATACTTCATAAGCATTTTATTCATTTTTGTTTTGATTTTTGTTAATCTCCAATAAAGCAAAGGTGATCACGTGATTTGTAGAATTAAACTTTTGTTTTCTGAAGTAATGTTAAAAGCATGACATGGAGGAAAAGGACCTTTTTAGACATGGTTACTATAGGCTGCTGATGTAGCACAGTTCTGTTTGATTTATCACCCGATAGAAAGTACCATTTCCTGATCAGAGATCTAATCTAGATTTCATTTTTGTATGAAATTATCGTCCCATTTTTACATTATTGGGATAAAGGTCTTTCTCATCTATGTTCCTGTTTAAAAGCGAAACTAATATTCTCTAAAACATTAAAATTACTGGATAAGACGTTAAAGTTAAATGTCTTTTAATGTACTTATTTATGAGCCTTACCTTGAAAAAGAAATATTCTTTTGTTTTTTCATATAAATGAACTTTCTCCTTCTCTTCATCACTAATAGTTGGCAAGATGTATGTATACAGCTGTTTTTCAATTACTATGGCATTTATGGGGTTTTTGCTTAATATTTCCATTCTTGCTTCCTCTGGACTTCCATTCAAGTTTAACTTATGCTTATATAAATATAGAGCGACTAAATAATGCATCATGGATTCATCAGTGAATATTAATTTTTTATTATCTATCAGGGCTTGAAATTCAATTTTTCATAGGAGGGGAGTCTCCCTACCAACATTTATAAATGGAGGGGAATTGAGTTACTTGGGAGGGAAAAAGAAAATTGAAAACCCACTGTTATTTTACGTGCTTTTTAAAGATTTACATTAATTATTTTGTCATGTCTGTATTAATACAGACATGGCAAAATACCATTGAAGCAATTTAAATCAACAACTCAGAATAATGATGCAAAATGTTTTTTAATTTAAAAAAGTAAGAAAGCAGGGGTGATTCTAAGTTTAAAAAAAAAAAAAATCTGAAACTGACAGCAAATTTTTTAAAAGGTTGCAACAGAGGGGATGAAGGAGGGGGGGGGGATCACTCCCAGCACTAGCTATGTGTTTTTTCGTGCCCCTGTGACAAAATTTGCGTTTTTTGCGATCTTTTGACGAAATTTGCCGTTTTCTCGCGATCTTTTTACGAAATTCGAGTTTTTTGCGCGATTCTTTGACGAAATTCGCGTAGTTTGTTTCGTGATCCCTGGACGAAATTCGCGTTATTTCGCAATTCTTTGACGAAATGCACGTTTTTTTCGCGGTCCTTTGACGAAATGCGAGTTTCTTTTTTCGCGATCCTTTGCCGAAATTTGCATTTTCCCGCAATCTTTTGACGAAACGCGCGTTTTTTCGCGATCCTTTGATGAAACGCGCGTTTTCTTTCGCGATTCTTTGAAAAAATTCGCGTTTTTTTTTTCGCGATTCTTTGATGAAATTCGCGGTTTTTATTTTCAGCGGCCGTTTGACTAAACACTAAATTCGCGTTTATTCCGCGATCCTTTGACGAAATTAGATTTTTTTCAGCAATCCTTTGACGAAATTCTCTTTTTTCGCAATCCTTTGCCGAAACTCGCATTTTTTCCGCGTTTCTTTGCCGAAATTTATGACTTTTTTGCTATCCTTTGATGTAATTTGCGTTTTTTCGCGACCCTTCCATGAATTTAGAGTTTTTTTCCGTCGATCTGACGAAATTCACGTTTTTCCGCGATCCTTTGCGACGAAATTGGCGATTTTTTCCTCGAACGATTGACGAATTTGATTTTTTCGGCGATCATTTGTAGAAATTCGCGATATTTTTCTGTTGAACTGATGACCGATTTTTCATAATTTTCGGAACGTAATGCCTTAAATTTTCGGAAAATTCGAAACAGATTTCCCCCTGAATTCGCCAATCGGTCGCGGACACTTGTCAACCGATCTCGAGAAAAAAATAATGAAGTTTGACTATCGGTCGCATGAAAAATTTGTTAATTTCAACGATCTTTCGCGGTAAAAAAAAAAAAAAAAAAAAAAAAAAAAATCAAAATGTGTCAATCAGTCGCGCGAAAATATCGAGAAATTTGCAAGGCGTTCGCGGGAGTTGATCGTAATTTCAAAATGCAAAATTTTCAGGAAGAAAATGGTGAGATTTTTTGGACGAGATTTTCCCGCCCACGATATTATTTTGGGCGGGATTTTAAAATTTTGGGCGCGAATCCCGCCCTGAAATTCAAGCCCTGTCTATATTTACTTCGTTATCGTTTTTTCTTATTGTCATAGCTTGAAGAATATAATTTTGGTTGTTAAATTGATATTTCAATTTACTTTGTAGGTTGTAACTCCTTGCAATTTCTTGAGTGATTGGATGACTATTTTTAATATTATTGATGGAGATAGGTCGAGACCAATTTGAAAAAGCTGCACTATCTGGTAGAGCATTCTTTGGAGAGGAGACAATCCAAGCCACTGCATGAAAGATACTGCTCCTATTTCTGCATTCGTGATAGCATAAAGCCAGATTGTAGATTCTACAGTGTCAGCAATTGTTTTTATTGATAAAGGTATTGTTGTTTGGGTACGTTCTTTATCTATATATTGTGGTGGATTCCATTTACTTTCATTAAATGGTTCATGAATAATATATTTATGGAGGTCTTTCTGTGTTGCTATTGTGTGTAGTTGTTTATTTGTGACCAATTTACTTGTGATTAATTTCCATTTTTTGTATAAAGTTGGAGATTCAAATAAAACTTTAATGGCCATGGTGAAATAAATGAATGAATCTCCAACATATTCCAATTTCTCAGAATTAAACTGGTCTAAAGCTCTTCTTACTGTTAATGCTTGTAATAGTTCAACTGGAGAAGGACCTAAAATTTTTTTTGAATTATCTGTTAATCTTGTTTTGACGAAGTCTTCTTGGTATCCAATTATTCTATTATAAGTATTTAGATCTATTAAGCGATTCCTTATTGTTATATCTGAACACCCCATGTCGAAATGTGGCCAAGTTTCATTCTGTGGTAGTTCTGTAATTCCTATGAGGTCAATTGATGAGATGCTTCTTCGCAATTTTTCCGCAATCAAAAGACAATATATTCTATGTAAAATGCTTGGGAGATTATGTAATTTTAATAAAAATTCCTGAATTGCTATTGCGGTGAACAAATTTTCATGAAATGTGGATTTTTCTTTGTATAAACCTTGTTTAATTTTTTCTAATTTTTTGTTGTCCATACTTATTTTATCTGAAATAGAAAGAAATAAATAATCAGTATTAATTAAAACCCAGTAAAATTAAATTTATTATTACTTGTGATACACTCTGTCCAGCAAAAAAGTAATAATGTCAAATAATTTTCAAAAAATAAATAAAAATTATTATAAAAGAAATATTTATAGATTTAATATTCAAATTTTAATATACATTAGAGTTTCCCCTAGACAGTTTCAGAAGGGTGCTGCACCCTGCCTGCCCTTAGGTTTACAAAATAGCACCCCTCTTGCCCCTGATGAAAAACATTAGCACCCTTGTTGCCACCAGCTGAAAAAAGTGCCTTTATACATTTGTTTATTAAAAAACTTACTTATATAGTAAAAATTGACTCATTGCTGTCTTTAAAATAGCATCTTGTCTATTAAATATTAAAAGTAGTTTTAAAAATCAGAAGAATACCTTTAAAAATTTTAAAAAGTGCCCTTAAGAATCCAAAACATGCCCTTTGGGATCCAAAAGTGCCCTTTTCCCACAAGAAGCACCCTGCCCTTTTTTAAACCTGGGGGAAACTCTGATACATTTTCATAATACCATTTATAAAAGTATATATATAAATTAAAATGCATTTGAAAATTCTGTCAGTTTGATGAAAAAACAAGTAAGAAATAAAAAGATGTCTACCAAACACTAATCCTGCTCATGCATTTTGAAGATTGGATGATCTTGCAGTTGAAGCTATTAATACAATCTAACATTTACTTGATAAGAGGCAGGATTGTGTTTAAAGAGTGATAAACTGGATCATCGCCTAGGGCTAATAAAAGTTTTACAGTACATATAACAAAAATTGATTTAATCAATTTCCAATCTTTAAATAACTTTTCTAACACAAAACAGATATAAAAATGTAGTTTTTTTTTTTTTTTATACTTCTGTTAGTTACTCTATTCTTTTCTTTATGTCTACCCTGAATCATAATTATAAAAATGCCCTTGTTCCTTTAATCTTTTGGCTCATTATGCTGCCTATTCGTAGAGATTTTTATAATAAACTTAGTATTAAAGAATAGGAATTTGCATTTTCTGTTTGGATGCTGTTCATCCCGATAACAAAGCAGTTGTCAATTAGTATTCCTGTCAACAACTATTTTTATGTTTTTACTTGTAATGTGTGTAGAACAGCAGTAGAATTGATATAAAAAAGTCACTGGTCCCAAGGACCAGTAAACATAAGAATTTACTGGTCCGCAGTAATCATCACTGGCCTGCTACATAAAATTCTATTACGTCCTTTAACCCTTCAAGAGACACCCCCCCCTCCCCCCTACAATATAAATGAAACTTCCTTTGCAGTTATCCAAAATTTTTATCATAATAAAATGTAAAATTATAATTTGCTAAAATTAAACAGTACATAAAGAAAAACTATAAAATTAAATATTTCATTTCAGATTATCTATTTCAACTGACTAGGGTTTAATGCAATTTTTGAAAATTTATTTTTTTTAAATAAAATAAAATTATGTGATTTGTGTTTGGTTGCAATTTTCTCAGGGACAGGAAAGTTTGTTTACCTATCACACAAGGGGGAAAGTTATTGATCCTGCAAACCATTAAATTTTCCAAATTAGTGGTCCGATTGAATTTTTGGTGGTTTCAGACGAGCGGACCACCAAGGATTTCGAACGCTGGTGTAGAATGTCAATCTATTTTTTTGTTTTTATGCATTTAAAAAAAAAAAAATCATTCATATAGATTATTAAAATTTAAAAAAGAAAAAAGTATCTGCATATCAATAGTCATCTCTTTATTGTATTTTATGTTTGACTGAGTATTAACAAACATCTGTAAAAATTTGTTTTAATTTTCATGGATATCTGTAGTCCATTCAAAATTGACAAACTTTGTAATACATTGGCAACAATAAATACCGGCCAAGCATTAATTGTTGCTAAAGAAACAATCATTGTTTTGTATAAAGAAATGTTTACCAAAATAAATGTTTAATTTGTGCAATGAATGTATCAATTAAATGTAATTATTATATTGCTTAGATAAATTTTAAACATTAAATATTTGTCAACAACTTTTCTAAACATTTTTCTAAAATAAATATTTATCAATTTATTTTTATAAAATCGCCAAATAAGTAAAAAAAAAAAAAAAAAAAAAAAAAAATCAAAACAAACTCTATTGTGCAAATCGTACTGACGTATGTGAATCGTACTGACGTATGTGAACATACTGACGTATGTGAATTTAAATTATCTCTTATTTTTAAATGAATTATCGAGAAGCTGTTTTTTTTTTTTTTTTTTTTTTTTATCATAGTTCATATGTTTCAGAAAAACTTTGAAAAGTGCTTAAAAAGGAAAAGTTCCTTTTCAAGTGCATGAAAGTTCTGGTAAATTTTAAAAATGTAATATAGTTCTTGAATTAATGGCCATATAAGCATTGTTTGATACCAAGTGAAGAAAACAGTATTGAAGAAAATTATACTTTTGTTTATACACTTTGATTATGACAATTGTGATTAAACCTAACCCTCAAATCTTCTTCTCTTCCCCCTATATGGGGCATTCTCACAATCTTTTGACTTTTGGGAATAAAAATCTGGTGAAATTAAACTTGCTAAAATAACATTTTAATCTGATAGACGAATGCCTCAATGATTCAAAATAAAGAAAAAATGATCAGCAGTGAAATTTTTTTATTTAACTAAGGTTTAAGTTAAACTTGCGAGTTTAATTTTCCTTACCATTTTACCACTATAACTTTCTATTTTCTTCTAAATTTTTACTTATAATGAATTTGCATAGTACCCACAGGACATTCAAATAAGAAATAATAACAATGTAGTATTTTTAGTACAAAATTTCAGTATAACATTGTCTTAAAGGGGTTTTTAAAGAAGGGATGGAAGGGGGAAAAAAAGGGATGATATAGAAAAAAGGGACGGTAATGAAAAAAAAAGGGATGGTAAGGATGGGACGGTAAGGAAAATTACCACAAATCATGTTAAGAATAAGTGATAGCCTCCATGTTCATTGATTTTTAGAAACAGTTATTTACATTGGATTAAAAAAAAAAAAAAAAAAAAAAAAAAATAATTTACTTCGAAAAGTGCAGGAATAAACCTTGGGGACCAATAAAGCCATGATGCTTGAAATTGATGTTTAAATGCTGATTTAAATTCTGCAGTAAATTTCCTGTCAAAGAATTTTAGCCATTCTTTCTCTAGCATACTTCTGCATGAAAAAAAACTTGAAAAAATTCTGTGGCTGCATCTGAAGTGATTTTCTGTATAAGTTGAGCAAGAGGGATGGTAAGAAGTCTAAAACCCAGGAACAGAGTTAAAAAAAATAATATCAACCGTAAACCGTAAACATGTGTGCATGTTAATTTTTTGCAACATATTTATATAAAACAATTGTCCCAGTTTCAGAAAAAAATTACTTTTATTGAAACAATTATATAAAGACAGCTCCAAACTTAAAAATCAGCATCAGGGACACGGGATGGTATAAGACTTTTTCTGGTATTTGGACCCCCAACATTGCCCAAAACTTATTTATCCCGTTAATATTGTTATGCAATCATGTAATGGGATGTTCCCCAGTATATGAAATAAATAATAATAATAAAAAAAAAAACACAAGAAAATGTACTAAAATAAAAAAATATTATTCAGGCACTTAAAAGTGAAAAGATTGTGAGAATGCCCCATATATTAGCAAAATTCCATCATTCTTTGCACTAGTAAAAGCATGCTGAATGCTACAGAAACTAATCTGCTATGAGTTAAAAAGTTCTGGTGCTAATAGTGTCGTTTTATCTATTAATTCTTCCATTATCTTAAAATGTTTGTCGGACAAAATGTATTATGATTGTTAAGTAACAGCAATAATAAAAGCAAATGTCTTCTTATGCTAGTGCGCAACTGCCAATCTTTCATTTTTTCCTTGTCACATAAAGGTATTTCAATTTGAATGGCAACACTTAATTTTGACAATATATTTTAAATCTTCAGTTCAAACTACGCCTAGATAAGAAATTTTAAGTCATTTGGATTATAAGTTTTTGAATTATCAAAATTTAGAGCTTCTAATGTTAAATTACATTTTCATATTTTTATTAATATCTCCTGAAATTATAATTATAATGTGCTAATTTTTTGTGTGGTTATTAAACTAAAAAAACCTACACTGAATTTGTAATTTTTATAATTTTAGGATATGAATTTGAAATTAATATTTGAAAAAATTAAAAATTGCAACCTACAATTTTTTTGATGGATTTATATTTATGATGTCCAATTCAAAATTTCAAGCTGTAAAAATGTCAAGATGCTGATTTAAGGGACCCTTTGTGGTGTGCAGAAAAGCATAATTTGAAAAAAAAAAAAAGTATATTTTTAATCATTTTATTGAAACATTTAGGCTGGCAATAGTCAAAACATATTAAGTGAGTGAAATGGTCATATTGGCAAGAGTCATTCTGTAGCATTTCAACAATGAGTACCGAACTTCAATTTGGATATAGCTCCTAAAATAGGTTCATTTAAAAATAATTCATCTCTCTGAAACTAACCTAAATTTCACAAAAATTTGCAATTAGGCTAATGGAAGATATAGACTATTTATGGTGTCAAATTTGAACATCGCTATTGAAAACTAGTTGGATGTGCCAATCCCAAAACTTTCTTCTATCTCATATACCTTAATATTTCCAAAAAAAAAAAAAAATTACAGATGTTAATACTGCAATATTATCAGTTTAATACTATACCAACTTTGATTTTCATCTTAAATTTCTGCTTCAGTCAATGAAGCGTAGTAAAAATAAGTTAATCTCGATCATGATGTATATTAAAATCAATAGTTTTTCGTTATTCTGTTGCACATCCACTTTTTGCTTAGCAGGACGTGAGTTCCCATCGCTGCACGAGCCACCAATGGACAACAAAATTACGAAAAACCGTGAAAATTATATAAAAATTGCTATCACAGTGCCCTTTTCCGGCGGAATATATCCAAATTCAAGGATTACCTGCTGGCCATAGCCAAATACATACACAAAAAATTTGGTTCATTTCTATGCATAACTTCATACATTTTTCAATGGTAAAATAAAGAAAATAGCACAAAAATCGCTATTACAGCAACCCCTTCTGGCAAAATATTTTCAAATTCAAGGAGAAACTGCTGGCCACAGCCAAATACATACACAAAAAATTTGGTTCGAATTGAATCAAATTCTATGCATAACTTCACGCACTAATTGATGGTACAATAATGAAAATGGCACAGACATCTATAAAGACTTTCTAGTCTTATACTCGATATATCTGAAACAGGATAAGGTGATTTTACTCGTAGCATCGGTGAATCGTGAAGCAGGATTATATTCACTTTTTAGTATGCAAAAAGATATGTAGCCAGTTTATAGTTGAAGTACAGATAAGCCAGTAAACAGAAGTTTTATTTTCAAGGTCCGTACAAATCGAGAATTCCGGCTAAAGACAGCCGGTGCTGTAGAGGACAATCTACATTTATTACTTACAGATGCAAGATCAGGAGCAGAGTCCTGTCATAACCTAATTTTGAGAGCGTTGAGTTATTGGTGAGCAGTAATTTACAAAAAACAGTAGATAACTGGTGAGAATTAAATTGAAATGAGACATGTGTTAAAAACCGTTAATGGATTGCCAATGAGGAGGGCGAAAGGTCAACATATGAATTTTAACGCCAAACGGATAAACAGCAAAAAATGAAGTGCCAAAAACGACAAATCCGCATTTTACATGGGGGGGGGGGGGGGAATCCATGGGAATAGGCACTGCTGTGCTGAATGAAGGCATGTGAAATTAAGAAATAAAAGATATTGTAGGCTAAATTTATGACAAGAATTTATATGTTAGGGAAAAAATGATGCAGCTGTAGAAACACACTCAATAAATAAATAAAGAAAAAAAAAGAGAAATATCTGCCTATCAACCGAATTAAGCTCGCAACGAGAATATTGAATATATTTCTAAAGGAAATGAGCTATGAAAATAAATTTAATTTATGATTTAAGATTTAAAATATAAGAATTTAGTACAATAACCTTATTTTAAAGGGGGGGGGGGGGCAAAGCTATTAAAAGTAAATGTGAGGGAAATATCCTTCACAACATCGATATTACAGTGCCCCCTTCCGGCGGAATATTTTCAAATTCAAGGAGGACCTGCTGGCCATAGCCAAAAAAAAAAAAAAAAAAAAAAAAAAAAAAAAAAAAAAAAATACACAAAAAATTTGCTTCAATTCTATGCATAACTTCATACACTTTTCGATGGTACAATAACGAAAATGACACAGACATCGCTATTACAGCGGCCCCTTCTCACAGAATTTTTTCAAGTTCATAAGGACCTACTGGCCATAGCCAAAAACATACACAAAAAATTTGGTTCAATTCTATGCATATCTTCATACACTTTTCGATGGTACAATGGCGACAGACAGACACACGAACTAACAGACAGACATTTTGTATGAACATGATTTTTGGGGTCTCTGACCCCTAAATCGTGTAAATCTGTAAAAAACTGGAAGTCAAAAAAATTTTCAATTACAATACTTTCTTCTATTGAAGTTAGAAAAATATAAAAAGGATGTTTGGTATGTTTTGATATGTTGGTCCCCTAAAAAAAAAAAAAAAATTATACACATCATATAAAAGTACACTTTTTTTTATTGTTTGGCACCAGTAATTTTCTTCTGCAATAATGTTTTACAGGGTTAGTAGGAGGTGTTTACTTCCCCCCCCCCCCATAATTGTGCGTCCATTTTTTAAAGGAGGCTGGTACCTAAGCTAGAGGTAAAAATCAGGAATCATGTAGCATATTGTATTTACCTAAAGAAGAAATGTTTGTATTGTTTTTGCTTGTAGGAAGTGATTTCTAGAACTAATAAAACGATAATTTGCAAAATGATGGTGTCAGTCTCTACTCCAAAATAAAGCTATATTTTATATCGATACTATGGCTCCCAAGGAGCCGCAAGACAAGAAAATGTTCTAAAATTATATTTTAGTATATTGGTGGCGACAGAAACTTAAAATTTGGCATGGCAGTTATATGCTTGTTGAAAAGCTTCTAAAAAAATTTAAAAGGCAAAATAAACTGAAAATGTTTTAAATAAGATTTATTTGGGATTGTAGTCATACTCAACCTGCAGCCCATGGGCTGCATGTTGCCTGGCAACCTTCTATGTGCGGCACAAGAAATCTAATCATTAATCCATATTTATAAAATCAGTTGATATACATAATGCTAAGATCTGCACTTTTGTGTTGTTTTATATATGTTCATGGTAAGACAAAATTTGTCCTTTTATTTGTAATTTAAAATTGTTAAAAATCTTAAATGCTGTTTACTTAGTCAAAAGTTCTCTTACACATACTTCTATTTCTGCTACAGTGGTGTATGCATTTCTTAATCTTCCAATTTTATATTATTTCAAATTAGTTAATTTTTTACTGTATCTTTCCACATATAAAAATAATAATTAAAGTTTTTGCATTGAGCAAAAGACTGTGGTATTAACCCGTAACTGGAGACATGAATTTTCTTACGCGTTCAGAGAAGTAATGTTATTTTCCTTTTTTGTCTTTTGTAAACAGCATTGGAATTTTTTTTAGAAACGCAATATATTTTGGAAATCATGTAATGATAAAAGAACTACCTGTCCGTACTGGGGAATGATTTTATTCAGGGACAAAAAAACACATGATAATCAGAGCCAAAGAACAACGCGGAGTCATTCTGACTCCCATCTCCAGTTACGGGTTAAAGAAAATCTGATTTTTTTTTGTTTGGAACTTGGAAATTCTGCATTGTTATATTGTTGCATATTAATTATATGGCTAATACTGTTTACTATCATTTATCGCGAGGAAAAATAACACCAAAAACTATTACTACTATAAAACACCACTATTTTGAAACAACAATATTTGCAGAATATTTCTGCAACATTTGTATTAGAAATCTATCACAAAGTATATTGTTTAAAAATAGTGGATGTTAAAATTTTTTGTAACATTCCTTCCTCGACAAACTTTTAACCCTATAAATAATATCAACTTTATTCTTTTTTATTTTCCTATTTTAATTATCTTTTTTTTTTTTTTTTTTTTTTTTTTTTTTTACATTATTATATAAGTGTATTACTGATGTCACAGATATGTGTTTGCGGCCTGCGAGAAAAAGTTGAGTGTGGTTGGTATAGAAATTTGTAATTTGACATTGCTGTTAATTTAAAGATGAAAATGCTCACACACTTATTTTTAAAAATATTCAAATTTAAAAGGAATGAAGGAGTAAAAAGCATTCTAAAATTATGATTTCGCTAATGCTGATGGAACTAGAAATTTGAATCTTGGCATGGTGTTTATTTTTTAGATGTAAATTCTCATTAACGATCATTTCTAATAAAGTCAAACATTAAAAGAGAAAATAAGTGAAAAACTTTGTAAAATAACTATTATCTTGGAGCTATTGAGCCAATTTCTACAAGGGCAGCGTTAGAGAGTATCTGGGGGCGGGAGGGGGGCATATGCTATTCCGTCGAGGTGGAACTAATTTTTTTTTCTTTGCAAATCGGATTGACTAAACTAATTCTTCTGGGTATCAGTCAGTTTCTGATTGAATTTTCATTCTTGCAGGCTGTGTTCAGGTGAACCCGATTTTTCAAAAAACAAAATAAAGTCCAAATTCCTTCAAATAAAAATTTACATATTTGATACACAGATTACTCTTTACATGCTTATTTTTCAACATAAAATATAAAATTTATACTGAAGTTATGTTCATACGCTATTTTTTTATAACTATATTACATTGAGGATACATTTTCACTGATTGTGGATTTACGGTTGGCTTGGTTTGAAGTATTTCATGCTCTGAAAAATACAGAGGACGAAAATTATAGTCAGGTTTGGGTTGCATGGCAAGTAGAGTGCTGTATTGGGTCATTCAAACTGAACTCGTCCGGACTCACGGTCTGGACCTGATCTTTCGTGGTTGTGTTGTGGGTTGAATTCGAATCAGGTTAACTTTGTTTCAAGTTCAGGTTGGGTGTTGACATTTACGACTCTTGTTTCGAGATGAATCGATATCTCAATAAAAATTTACAAAATTTATTTTAAGATGAAAAACTATATATTTGAATATTGACGAGTTCATGCATATTGAATTTTTTACTAAAAATTTTAAATTCATACTAGAGGTATAATTGTAGACTACTTTTACGCAATTGCATTACAATATGGATATCTATCTATATAAAATCCAAGTCTCAGTGTGTCCCTCACAATTCCGGTTGGACTGCCACATTGATCACAGCCATGTTAGGCTTCTTATGCAGAAATTGGTATCAGCTTCAACAATGAGTAATTATTCAAAAGTACTAATGGAAGCGTTATCACAATAGCACCAAATTTTGACCAACTTGGCAAAATATTGCCAAATTTGGTTACAAAAATAAGTTGCCGTATATTAAGCCAACTTGGCAATAGCTGGCTAATTTGGAGAAATTTCCACTGAAACCCATTAATCTTTCATAATCGAGCTCACCGATATTTAATTTTAAACTCCGCACATTTAAAGTTTTTCAAAATCAATGGCTCAGAATGTAAAGAGTAATATACGAAAATGTATGTCTTTACATCTTCATCCAGATGCTACTAATAAAATAACCTTCACTAGATGGCGCTGTACTATCTGAGCTCCTAACTGCCTGATTTTAATGTGCTTTACATAGTAGGAAGATAATTTATAATATGGTATTAATTACCGAGAAATTAAATTCTCAGTACTTTCCAGTATAGGGACCTTAGCAAAATGGAAAAAACTGCCTTGGTGAAGAAGGAAATTTGGCAACATATTTTCTGGCAACCTATTCACTGTTTCATTTCGTATACACATGCATTTTTTTCAATGTTTATACAATTTATTTAACATAAAGCAGCCATTTATCTAATTTTATTCAGAAACAGAACTAATTTGTACATAAAAAACCACAATAATATAAGTTTAATAAAAAAAAAAAACATATAAACAAAAAATTTCATTAAGTTTGTTTTCACAGCTGTTTATATCATTTGGCAACAAATCTGACTTTCTGATGCTTAAATTCTGCCAAGCTTCTAAAAAAAAAAAAAACACTACGGCCTCTATAGTGGAAAAGTACCAAATTCTCTATAATTTAAATAAAATAAATCTAATTTACATTTTTTTTAAAGGCCTTCTTTTGTTAACATTCACAAAATTGTAGATTATATATATATATCATCATCAACCGTTTTCAATCCACTGCTGGATGTAGGTTTCCTCCAGACTTTCCCCCCTGTTTCCTGTCTAATGTTTTAGTCATCCAATTAACACTGTCCACTTTTCTGATTTCATCACTCCCCATCTTACTTGGGGTCATCTTTTTTGCCGTTTTACATCTTTGGGATACCACTGTAGGGTGTTTGTGCTCCATCTATTTTCTTGTCTTCTTGCAATGTGCCCAGCCCATTTCCATTTTAGCCGTTTAATTCTTTCAATGATGTCAAAAACTTTCGTCTGACTTCTTATCCAGTTTATTCTCTTTCTGTCTCTTCTAGTTTTACCTAGCATACATCTTTCCATACTTCTCTGTGTTGTTAGTAAAGGCAAAACATGTTGGTTAAACACCTTTCTTTTCAAACAAAGAGGCATGTTACTCTTCAGAATAATGTTGTTCTTCCCAAAAGCACTCCATGCATTTCTTATTCTTCTATTGATTTCCTTCATGATACTATTATCCGATGATATTTCCTGCCCATTGTACACATAACTTTGCACTTCTTTAATCTCCGTGTTGTAGAAAATTTTCTTTTTTGATGCAATGAATTGAACATCAGTTTAGTCTTTTCCAAATTTATTTTTAATCCCACATTAATGCTAACTTCTGCCAAATCTTTTAGCATATTTTCCAATTCTTCAGGACTGTTACTGAAAATTAAAATGTTGTCAGCGAATCGGAGATGACTTAAATATTCCACATTTATTCTAATCCCTTTGTTTTCCCAACCCAGCTTCTTGAAAATATTTTTTTAGACAGCAGTAAAAAGCTGAGGCAAAATGGTGTCTCCTTGTCTTACCCCTCTTCCAAGCTTGATATTTGCTTTTCCTTTGTCCAAACAGATCGGTACTGTTGCTTTCTTGTAAAATTTCTTTGATACTGATGTAAGGTTTGTCTATACAAATGTCCTCCAGAGATTCTACTACTGCTGATGTGTAGGCTGAATCAAATGCTTTTTCATAATCAATAAAGGCAAGGCAGAGAGGTAAACTATATTCCTTATGTTTTTCTATTAATTCCCTTACTGTTTGGATATGATCCATTGTGCTGAATCCACTTCGGAATCCTACTTGTTCTCTAGATTGAGATGAGTCCAGAGCTCATTCAAGTCTTGTCGTTAAAACTTTGGTGAAAATTTTATAAATCACCAATAGTAAGCAGTAAGACGGTAGTTTTTAATGTTTTCCTTCTCTCCTTTCTTGTAAAGTAGCACCATCATAGCATTATCCTAATCTTCTGGTACATCTGACTTCCTGCTTCTTTGATAAGGTCAATTGTAATAACATCTTCGCCAGGGCATTTACTTTTTTTCATT
The DNA here is from genome assembly GCA_963932465.1 of Maratus speciosus. Lineage (NCBI taxonomy): Eukaryota > Metazoa > Arthropoda > Arachnida > Araneae > Salticidae > Maratus > Maratus speciosus. Next base: position 604,732,018 of record OZ010788.1, on the reverse strand, counting down.
AATCTAATGACTTGTAAAACTTCATCTGTCATCACTGGGATTATCGCTTCAGTTTCTGTTAAGTTTTCTCGTGGATCACGTAGGTTGATTTCCCTTTGATCTTCACATTTACATAGATCGTTATAGAATTTTTCGACATTGTGCACTATTTCTTTATTGATTTTGGTGATTGTTCCATCTGCCCTCTTTAGTGCAAGAATACCTTTTTTTTTCAACACATAGTTTGCGCCTAACAGCCTAAGAAACATCCTAAGAATGATTTTTTCATTCTTAAATGTAGTTATTTGCATATTGCTTATTTTTTTGTTCCAGAGCACTAACTGAAGAGATAACTATATTCATTGTAAAATCCCTGATATTTCCAGAACAAAATACCTCAAATGTCATCTAGCCTTTATATGGCTTAATTACCAATATACAGGGTGTCCTAAAAAGGACTGACTGATTTTAAAATTCAATAACTTGCAAACGATGACAGATATCTAAAAAAATTCTTGCAGGAGTATTATGTATGATGTCAGGAGTTTTTTTTGTTACTGTTATTATCAAATTTAGTTCAATTACAAACAATAGATGGCGCTTCAAGCAATATGCACTAAATCCAGGCCCGATTTTTGGTACTTAGGGACCCACTCAATACATTTTAATCTCCTATTTTGGCATGGAAGAAGAGAAAGCCCCCAAAATCCAGCTTGAATTTAGCGCTTATTGCTTGCAGCATCATCTATTGTTTGTAATTCAAACTAAATTCGAGAATCACGGCAGAAAAACTCCTGATATCATACATAACCCTCCTGCAAGAATTTTTAAAATATCTGTCACCGTTTGTGAGTTATTGAATTTTAAAATAAGTCAGTCATTTTTAGGACACCCGTATATGTTGTACATTAATTGAGAAATCTGGCCCTTATCAATGATCCTAGGTTGTAGAATTATCTGCCTTTTACAAATCAGCCTGATATTTTCCAGGCTTATTGCAATAAAAAAGATGCAAGTTTAAGGCTGTTCTTAACTGCTCTGTTCAACAAGAGCAAAATGTTTTGACACATTTACAAATTCACTTTTTAACAGAAAGATATAAAATCGGAAAGTCTGGCCATGGAAGCGATTTGGAATTTAACTGTGTTTTCCATTTTTTGATTAATCAATTACCTAATGAGTTATAAGCGTTTTCGATCACGTGACAAACATATTTTTCGCTCGCTTTTGAGTTCTTATTCTCCGTTTGCACGGAAACTCGGTTCAAAACGCGACCGAAAAGGAAATTCATTCACTAAAACAAAATAAAACCTGGGTGTTGGTAAAGCCACCTCCCGGAAAGCACGTCATAGGCAGCAAATGGACCTTTAAGAAAAAATGCAACTCCAATGGTGAAATACAGCGCTACAAGGCTAGGCTCGTAGCTAAAGGGTATTCACAGAAATACGGCTGTGACTATGACGAAACGTTCGCTCCCGTAGTCGCGCATACCACAATTAGAGCGTTCTTAAACGCTGCGGTTTATAAAAAGTTAAATGTCACACACTTTGACGTAAAAATCGCGTTCCTTCATGGGGACTTAGACGAAGAGGTGCTAATGACTCAACCACAAGGATACATTAAAACCGGTGACGAAGATAAAGCATGTCTATTAAGAAAAGCAATCTATGGCCTGAAGTAGGCCGCCAGGGCTTGGAACTTGAAAATCAGCGAATTGCTGAAACAGCTCAATTATAATCAGTCGAAATCAGACTTATGCCTCTTCAAGAAACGCGAAAACAACAAAAGTTCCTACATCATCGTCTATGTGGACGATATTCTTGTGGCTGCGGATGCAGCGAATACACTAGAGTTACACAGGCAGTTGTCTCGCGAATTCGAGATTAAAAACTTAGGAACTGTGACTCAGTACTTAGGCGTAAAAATCACGCATTTAGAGGATGGGAGCTTACTGCTAGATCAGGAAGCAAAGATAAATGAAATTGTCAAAAACTTCGACTTAGGTGACTCGAAGCCCACCTATGAGCTCAGGCTATTATAACATTGACCCCGAGAATAAATTGTTAAAGGACAATATTAATTATAGAAAAGCAGTGGGGGCTCTGTTATATATATATCCACGATTACAAGACCTGATATATCCGCCTCTGTGAATATTCTAGGGCGACGCAACGAAAATCCTAGAGAAGCCGATTGGCTAGCTGTTGAAAAAGTCATTCGATACTTGAATACAACAAAAGACTAAGTTCGCGATCGACAGACACAAACCCCCGATTCTAACTGGATACTGCGATAGCGACTGGGCAGGGGATAAAACGGACCGAAAGTCCACCTCCGGAACACTTTTCAAACTAGGAAATAATACCTTATTATGGACCTCTAGGAAGTAAGGGTATGTAGCTCTGTCCTCAACAGAGGCTGAGTTTATAGCCGCGTCTAGCGCCGCTCAAGAACTGGAATCGTTTCTAGTAGTGCTCAATGACCTCGATTTACAGCAGAAAACACCCATTGTCATATACGAGGATAACATTCCTTGTATAAAATTGATTGACAGTGACAAACATCAGTCACGCACCAAGCATACCAGCATAAATTACCACCACATCAAAGACTTGAAACAAAATGGGACATTGTCTCTAGAATACTGTGCCTCAAAGGACATGCTGGCAGACGTGCTTACGAAGCCACTGCCCAAACCTCAGTTTGAAAAACTGAGATCACAACTACAGTTGTCATCCTCACATTTCCAACACCGAAAGTGGGGATATTGGAAAGAAAAGAATTAAGTGTTCGGTGTTGAAATGAAAGATGGATTGTAATTTACTTGTGTACCGCGAGCGGGCAGCACATAACTGATAAATATTCTCGGACTTCACGATGTGTCTTGTTCCAAAAAACTGAATTGAACTTTACACTTTCTTCTGTGACAAAAGGAACTTGCTGATTCTTTCATTTTTAAATGTACACGTAGAACTCTTTTCTATTTTAACATTGCGCATGGATTTTATGAACGGGACAGATGCAAATGTTTAGCACTGCTCCCTCCATGCATAATTTTAACCTTTATTAATTATTTCTTATATTTTTCAGTTACTGAACATTAATCAAGAATATTTGTAGCGTGAATAGTGATATAATTAATCTTCTCCAACGGAGCGTCTTCAATTCCACCATCATACTTACACAAAATAATAAAAAAAAGAGAAACTTATTACATTTTTCAGAGACACAAAAGGAAGTACACGAAGAACCGCAGTGCCCCATGAAGGAATATTCACAGGTGAGCTACTTTTGATTACCTAATTTTATTCTTTGAAAATGTTTGATTACTATTGAAAAGAAATATAAGTTGGGCCCCTCACGTTCTAATATTACACATAAAATATTAAATTCAGAATAGATTTTAGAAATATTTTGAAAACTAAGAAAAAAAGAGACATCCTTTAAGAAGAGTACACAGAAAAAAAGATTTTTAAAATATGAATTCCCTGAGAAGATATTTTAAATATATGAATGCATCAAACATCCATAGACTTAACATTACGGAGGAAAATTCTGAAGCTGACTGACCAGCCCCCTTAAATACTGATAAGATGCATACAAAATGCATTGTCTTAAGTTATACTGTAAAAAAAAAAAAAAAAAAAAAAAAAATTATATATGAGGATCTTAGTTGCAAAACTTGCCTTATCCAAAAAATCAAATTTTGGGAAATCATGAAAAACCTCTAACTGCATCCATTGGTTTTCATTGTAAACCAAGATTTTACAATAGCAGAAATACATGATAAAACTAGTTTTTATTTATTTATATAATCACGGTTATTGTTGACACTCTTAATACCAAACCAATCAGGAAGCAGGAAATAATGTTTTGGAGTTCCACTGCCTTTTAGTGAATTTAATTCCCCTCCGCTGCTCGAAATTCCGCCGGTGTTTTCCAAAAACACAAAAATAACAAAATTGAAACAATCACATGCGAGATACGAATAAAAAAACTTACCTTTGGCATTTTTTTTTTAAATAGAAATTCCTGCACTAATCAATGGTAACAATGAATAAATAAATAAAACTGACTAACTAATACAATTTAATCTATAATTTCGACCCTCTTTTTTTAACTATGTAACTTATATAAAAAATGTTGATCAATATTTTTAATACCATATTTTATGGAAGAAATGCCACGTTCCTCAAATTGGCCTGAATAAGCTTAAAAATATCGTAATCGCCGCACCTGTTGTAAACGGTGCATCCGTCGGCACGCTATTTTTGTCGACAGCGTCACATTGACCTAACTTTAATCAAAGTTTTCCCGAGCAGTGTAGGATGCCTCGTTTTTAATATATCAAGATGTTTTAATATATCAAGTTTTATTTAAAATATTTAAATCCAATTTTAAATATTTTTATGAATTTTTAAATTAAGAAAACTCAGTCGGTATTAAAAAAAAATCGTAAACGTAGCACTTGGAAAAAAATTAACTTTTAAACTCGTAAACGCCGCGGCGTTTCTTCCATAAAATACAGTACCTCTTATTTCTTAAACAAATCAGTCAGTTTTAACCAAATTTGTAAAATTTGCAAAAAATTTTTGAAACTAAATTTTTAGAATAAATTTGCAAATTAAAAAAAATTTTGAATAAATTATTTTTTTCTGAATTCAAGATCCTATACTGTACAAAGTAAATAGTTTTTATGAATAATTGCATGTAATATACATTTATATTAGAATCTTTTACAGATACGTTATAAATTGACAATAAATTTTTAAAAATGAAATTCTTAGAACCACTCTGTGATGGACGAGTACTTGTGTACTCGGCAAATTGGCCAAGCATGCCTCCAAGTATTCGGCATGGCTCTATAAGTATTGTTCATTAAAATATTGAAAAGGTGTGAAAACAACTAAAAGTGATTAAAAGCAGGCTGAAAAGTTTGAAAAAATGCCTCTAATACAGTAGACTCCCTCAAATCCACAACCCTAAAATCTGCACAGCATCACAGATGAAAACAATGAAACTTTCAGTTCAGATGTAAGGACAAAATAACAGAATTTTTTAGTTTTACATCATTCTATATGCATTTTAATATGTAATTCACTATTATATGACTGAACTCGTAGTTTTTCATAAAGAAAATATAAATTTATTTCTCCAAAAAAATAAATAAATCACAATCTTTTTACCAAATTTATTTATGCATTAATAAAGCTTTATTGGTTATTAAGACTGGCTAAATCTGAAATAAAACTTCTTCAATTCATGATTTTGAAATGAATTAATAGAATACCTTTAACAGAAAAGTTTCATTGAATCAAGAAAAATGTATCTCATCTTTATTATGCATATTTAATTATACATTAATTTTTCATTTGACTTTTGCTTTTAATAATGTAATCATTTAAAAAATTATCTTAATTTTTATCAGGGTTGGAAAAAACCCCCAAAAAACGGTTTATTTGGTTTAAACCAGGTTTTTTTTGTTTAAACCGGGTTTTTTTAAATATAATTTCCTATTGCATACAGATGCATATCTGTTGATAAAATAAACATTTTTGGATATTATATAAGTAATATAACTTTTGAAAATATTTAAATTAAATAATTACAGTCAATTATGTAGAAAATTGAAATCATTTCTAATTTAAACATTATTAGTAACAGCTATGCCTTTTGTTCACAGTAAACTGTTCTACACAGTGAACATTGATACCTTGAAAATCGTATGAAGAATCCTTTGGTTAATAATATAATAATCAATCAATCAAACATTTGATGCAGTTTCATGAATATAATATTATTCTGTGGTTGTTATTATTTTTTTTAATATCCAAATCAGGAGCGGATTTATGAATAGAGGGGCCCCTCTCACTGGAACTTTTTGGGGCCCTTCCCTCTTGAAAAATTGGGTGCATTTATAATTTAAAAATAATAGATATTCAAAACTTAATTACAATAATTATTTACAAATTAATTAAAATGTATTCAAATCATTAAGGATTAATTACTTAGATACTGTTGCGGATAAATGTGCTAAAGTTATATATCTTATTTTCCTTTCCATTTTTAAGAACATAAAATGATATTTTAAACTTCAAACAAAGGTAAATCAGAAACTAAGGAGACAATGTTTTAGTATCTGCCTAGCTATAACTGAAAACCTCTTTTCGTTTTTGGCTCATTTATGACATGAAATAAGATATAAATGTATGGGGTTTTAATACATGGGACTGCAGCGGCCTGCACTGCATCCCATTATCTTGCTTGCAATTTTAATTTAATGTTTCAATAAAACAATTTCAGAAATCAAATAAATTCATCAATTGTAATCAAAATTAATTTATATTTTCTTTTCTTTACACAATTGTATTCAAAGAATGACAAATGCTTTCCCGATGTAAAAAGAATTCGAAGCTCCACGAGTTATTTTATAACCATCTGCACTGCATTTTTATGTAAATACATTTTTTAACCACCAATTTAATTAACTAATCTGTATATAGGTTTGTAATGGAGTGTGTCTTAATAACGAATTCCATAAAAAATGGCCCAAAAAATGTAAAAGTGGCACTTCCATAACTGTGATATGCGAAACATCTGCTAAAATGCAAAAAAATTCATATTGAATTTAACTATGGGGGACGTGGTCTTTGACAGTCATGATATATCTGATCGTCGTGTGTCATTTTTGATCTGGATGTGGCGAATTTTTTTGAGAGAGCAAAAGTATGAACACTTACAAAGGTTTAATAAAATAGTGATTACTGCTGATCCGCCCGGCATTGCTTGGGCCCGTTATAATAACCTTAAACAAAACTCAAATATGTATGATTTATATCTTAGGAAAAACGGGGCCCCAATGCCTTCGGCAGCGTCTAGCATGTTCCCAACAAACCTCTTTTCGAACGAACCTGTGATCTGGGTCCCCGCGGCCTAAGGCAGCGTATACCGGGACCGGGAGTGTTTCGCACGCGCTGTAGACAATCGAAAACAAAGTTGAATGACAAAACTCTATACTAACAGGGCCCATAGAATCTGAGATAAGAATGCGCTTTTGGTGGTGGAAAATGGAACTAAAACCTCTAAAACAATTGTAAGCTAAATTGAATGAACCAATTTCCATTGAAATCGAACCCATAGAAACCGAGAAAAGAATGTGTCATTAATCTTCGAAAATGGTGGTAAAAGAAGTCCAAGATAAACTTTCATAATGCAGAAAATAGCTGAATCGTAATCTAAGTTGAACGAATCAATTCCCGTTGAAATCAAACCGATTGAACCCGAAGAAAGAATGCGGTCCAAAGCGGTGGAAGGTGCGCCCCCCCCTCTCCAATAAATTTGCCGAATTATACCTTTAACATTAACCGAATATTTATTTTGTGAATCAAATCACCTCCTATAAAGTTAACAACTTACCTTTAACTGTAACTTTTTTTTTTTTTTTTTTTTTTTAATTTACGGCTGTGGTTAGTAAACGTAAGTTGATGCCGAAAAAGAAGAATAATATTCGAAAAAGGTGGTAGCAAGGGCATAAGAAAAATTTTAAGTAGTTTATAAAGTAGCCGGAAAACCATAGAACTCTGCTAAAGAAAATTGCAAGAGAATCGGATTAAGAAGCTGCACCAAGGGCTGCAAGAATGCGATTAATATTCAAAATTGGTGGTAGCTGAAGTCTGAGCAATTTTTTTGTCGTTCATGTAGTAGCTGAAGTTGCTAAGAAAATAAAAAGCTAGTGAATCTGACTATTTTTAAGGGAGCTATAATAGGGGGACCAAAAGGTGTCAACTGGTAGTTGAGAGCAGAGCCATAAGATGAAAACGTGTTAAAAGGTCCTAGTATACTTAACTCTTTAGATCTTCAATTAATCGAAATTAAGCATAGGGTATGAATTAATCAATAGGATAAAAAATTTAAGAAATGCGTAAAAAATAGTGGAAAATTCTTTTTAAAAAATAGCCCTAGGGCACCAATAAAAATGTGAGGGGTAGCTGGAGGTCCTAAGAAGTTGTTAGAAAAAAAGCTAGTGAATTAGACCATTTTTAAAGGAGCGATAATAGGGGGTCCAAAAGGGACCAACTGATAGTTGAGAGCAGAGCCCTAAGTTAAAAACATGTTGAAAGGCTCTAGTACTTAGCACTTTAGATCTGTAATTAGTCGAAATTAAGCATAGGGTATGAATTATTCATTTGAATAAAACTTTTAAGGAAATGCGCAAAAAGAGGGGGGGGGGAGTGCTTAAAATAGGGCCCTAATGCCTCAATTAAAATATAAGGGTTTTGATCCGGGGAGAAGAATCCAACACTCAACTTTAAAGTTATGCTCTGAGAGTGTAACACAATTAGGAGAAGAAAAATGCATGGTGCACAAAAATTTAAGGGGCTCCGGACTGGGCAAGGCCCTAACTAGAATATAGAAACGGGGGAATGACAAAATGGAAAAAGTTCCCCCAAAACAAAGATCGGATTAAAAAGGGTCAATTTATTAAGAATTTAGGGCACAAAAATTCAAGGGCCCTGTACCAGGTGTCAGTGGGCCAGGGTCTTAACTGGAATGTAGTTGGGTATAAGGAAAATTTTTAGTAGTTTATAAAGTATCCGGATGACCCAAGAACTATCTAAAGGAAAATTGCAAGAGAATTGGATTATTTTTAAAGATGGTGCACCAAAGGGCCCCAAGTAGACTATTAATGTTCCAAATTGGTAGTAGCTGAAGTCTGAGAATTTTTTTGTCGTTCATGTACTAGCTGGAGGACCTAAGAAGTTGTTAGGATAAAAAAAGCTAGTGAATCGGACCATTTTTAAGGGAGCTATCATAGGGGACCCAAAAGAAGCCAACTGATAGTTGGGAGCAGGGCTCAAAAATGGAAACCTGCTGAAAGGTGCAAGTACTTAGCGCTTTAGATCTTCAATTAGACGAAATTAAGCATAGGGTATGAATTAATCCTTAGAATGAAATTTTAAAGAAATTCACAAAAAATGGAGGGAAATGCTTTAAAAGAGGTCCTAGAGCCCTAATAAACATATGAGAATGTTGGCCCGGAGACAGGAGTCTAAAGCCGCTATCAGATTCACCAACTTTTCGAGCAATTTTTGAGCCAACTCTTAATTTCCTCCAACTTTTCGCGAAATGTTGTCTCGACACCCAGTGTGATAGCAAACAGCAATATCCCCAACTTTTTATCCGCATCTCAAAAAAGTCTGTCCTAGCCGCAACTTTTCCTCCCACCTTTCAACATTTCAGTGAATCAGAGATAAGCGATTGATACGAAAATGCGATAAATATTGACGGCTGGTACTCGTAGTACTGGTTTTCCTCCAACTTTAGCAAAGACAATTGTAACCTTTTTTTCCCTTTCAACTGGAAAAAGTTGGGGTTAAAATCGGCTGTAAAGTTGGTTGCTCGAAAAGTCGGTGAATCTGATAGCGACTTAAGAATCAACTTTTAAATTATACATTGAGAGGGTGTCACAATAAGGGGGTGAAAATGCATGGCGCACTAGAGGGACAGCGTCTTAACTGGAATGTAAAATCGGGAGAATAACTAAATGAACAAGTCGGAAATTGTACGTCAAACATAGCAAATGAGGTGCGTTCGTTCTATAACTAGTTTTACAAATATTCAGATCTTGGTGCAATAGCTGTTGCACTCTTATGAGAAAACGCATGAATACAAATTTATTACGATTATATTCATTAAAGTCAGAAAAGCGGAAATAATATGACGACATTTTAAAAATGACGTAAACAATCTAGAATGGCAACCAATGGCAACCTGGAATCATTACCTATCATGAGATATCATTGAATTAATTACGTATGATAGAATTTAATAGAACGAAGAAAACTTGTATTAATATCTTTTTAAGTTTTGATTCGATTTTCATAAAATTTGAAATGACTCAACAAAATTTTACCACGATTCTATATATTAAATTTCAAACCATTCGGTTGGTTAGTTTTTGTGCTGTTATATACGGACGGACGGACCAGACGATGACCATAGGTGCTACGTATTTATATAATTACTAAATTTCCCCATAGACCATAATGTAATGGAATACTTTTGAGTGTCCCTGTAAATACTATGTGCTTTCTATTATATAGGAAGTTACTTGTAATAAACCTCAGAAACGTATATCAATTTCATTATGTGAAACAGTTTAACATAATTAAAATACTCCACAAATAATGTTTCCCCCAATGCCATTATGTAACGGAATTTTTGTGTTAACAAAAGTGGCCCTGTAAATGAATAATAAATATTCTTTGCACCGCACATTCTGCTGAATGTATATTTTAGTTCACTTCATAAATTCATATTAATTGCATTATGTTTGAAAGGCTGTAACATCATTAAATTGCACTTGAAACTATTTTTCCCATTGGCCGTAATGTAACGGAATACTTTTGACTGTACCTGTAACTGACCTATAGATGCGATTTTTATAAAAGTTGAAATGACTCGACAAAATTCTGCAACGATTACATGTTTTAAATTTCAAACCATTCGGTTGGATAGTTTTTGCGCTGTTACACACGGGCACATGGACGATCGAACCAGACAATGACTATATAGGTGTTACACATGTATATAATTGCGAACGCACCTAAAAGAGGGCCCAAAAGGGAATATCGGATTAAAAGGGGGTAATTTATTAACAATTTAGGGCACAAAAACTTCAAGGTTCGCGTACCGGGACACAGGATCCAGAAATTAAGGTAATCAGATAAAAAGAGGGCAAGTTATTAAAAATTTAAGGCATAAAAATTTCAAGGGGCCCAGGGCACCCGGGTCTTAAAGAATTAAAGATCTGACCCTCAGGTGCATCAGAAACTGGCTTAGACTATCCTCAGCCAAATTTTCAGACTTCTGTGTGCGGTAGATTTTGCTAGCTATCGCACACAGACACATACAGCGAAACTTTCTTTTATTAGCATAGGTAATCAGTAACAAAGTAAAAATCCATTTAAAATATCAGCTTTATGAAGACTGCATTCCAAGTATGGGGCCCCCAAAAGTCCGGGGCCCCATGGTGACGGCCCATGAATTAATCAAGCCCTCAATCTGTATAATTAAATCGTCATAGATGGTCTCTTAACTGGGTTCTTTTCGGCTCAGACCCAGGTTTCCTTTGAATCCCACCCCATCCCTCCATAACCGATCATAGTCCTGATAATTTATAACAGAAAAAAAGATAAGGGAAAGCTAAAACATTCTAGTAGTAGCAAATGGTAGAAAAAAATTCTATTTATTACATGAAAATTGTGTAATATTAACCGAAAATTTTAAAAAGAACACTAAGAAAACCCTTTTTTCAAGACGTCACATTTCTCTTTAAACTCAAAAGAGGATTTGGGGGCCCCTCGCGATTGCGACCATCGCGACCCCTTAAATCCGCCCCTGATCCAAATACTTCTGGTTATTTTGTTTTTTGAGTGATAATTCCAAGTGTCCAATTCAACATTTTTGGCCATTAGATTCAGCAACTAACAAAAAAGATTGATTGGTATTATTGAAATGCTATAACTAGCACTCAGATTTTGCAAGCTGCTTTATTCAATTTGATATCTTAAGTTACTCTTTTAAATTCTTTAAGGATAATATTCCCCAATCTCAATCCAGAAAATTTTCTTTTACAACTTAACCAAAATCTTAAAGATCATTGTATTTTGTTATTAACTGCTGTAAATAATCTGCATTTTTTAAATGAAAATATTTTATGCTAAATATTGAATATTATTTATCTATTTTATCTTTACTAATTTCACATGTTTTAAGAAAAATCTTTAGGGTACCAGATACGTTCATCAGCACATGCTAATTTTCATTCTACATGCATAGAAACATGACCTAGGCTCATTATGTCTCATGTTGACTGCTTAGATGAAGTGTTAAAAGAAGAAATTACTTCTATAAATAATTTAAAACAAATAAATTACAAAAAAAGAGAAAATATTACATTAGATTTTTTTCTAAAAAAACCAAATGGTTTAAACCGTGGTTTAAACCATGGTTAAAACCACTTGGTTTAAACCGTGCCAACCCTGATTTTTATTATTTTAGTTTATAACTTTATTTAATTATTTTAATATTTTACTATATTGCAAGCATTCATTATAATTTCGGTTGCATTATTACATTCAAATTATTCTTTACAAAATGTAAACAAAGCAATAACTAGAAATCGGCAAAATTATAAAATCCGCACGACCTCTGGTCCCAAACTGTGCGGATTTAAGGGAGTCTACTGTATTACAAAAAGTGCAGGCTTCATTATTTGTATGCATTGAAAGTGTGACGCATTTGCATAAGTGGATCAGTAGGTATGTGTCTCAACTATGGAAGATTGTTGGGAAGGTATAGAAAAAACACTAAGCATAATGGAACAGATTGATCTTTATTTAACCAGAAAATGTAAGCAAATATAGGAAACCATAAATGTACATCAAAATTAGATAAATCCTTGAAATTAGGAGTAAAAAAAATATATCTAATAAAATTTGCAGCAATCATTCTGGTGGCCAAAAAGCTCTATAATGCCATGGGAAATAACAAAATAGTCATCATTTTTATGAATTTGGTACCACATAAACTCTGATCTATAATATGTCAGGTGAGTCAGAACATGCATACACTTTTGAAAGAGTTGTTTGATTTAAATCACTACAGTTAAAATCTCAATTTAAATCAAATAAAAGTACAAACTGCTGCTTGGCATTATTAGTGGCACAACTCAAAAACAATAAAAATTTTACAGAAAAGAATTTTTAAAGTTTACACTTTTTAATATATTAAATTATTTGTCTTATAAGTTCTCGAAACTAATTACACTTTTAAGATAATAATTAAAAAAAGTAAATTATAAAAATTAAATATATTGATCAATGAAATCATGTTTAAAAAAAAATTCAAGTTGTGCCACAATCAATGCAGAGTCTGCGAAATGATTTATGGAATTACTTTCATAATAATCATAAATATAATGAAGTTAATTTAAAATATAAATAAAAAGGAAGATTGAAGCTAATTTTACACAATGGTGTACATTAGAATAGAATGTTTATGTATTTATCATAACAAATTAATCAATTATAATAAAAATATGTGAGGACATTGGTGTAGAATCAAGAATATTTTATATAAAAAAAGTAACCAATTTTGGATTTTTTAAAAAATGTTGAAAAAATCTAAAAGTGAGTAAAATCTACTGCTTTAACTTTAGATTCAGTTTAAAAAAGTCCTTCCGGCCAGTGCCGGGAGGAAGAGGTAGCTTTCATATTCCTTACTTTTAAAAAGCAAGCTTATTATTCAAACACACGGAGCTCAATTTAGTGGAAACCAATTATAGGAGATTCAATACTAAATCATTATGAATGGAATTTCGCAAAATTAGTCAGCTTTATCCAAGCTGCTTTTATTTAAAGTAACTTATATTTGGTTGCCAAATTCGGCAATATCTTGAAGTGCCTGCCATTTTAAGACAACATGGTGGATGAGGCTAACGAGTGAACTTGGTTGAGACTCGAGACCTTAGTAATTCCTGTGCACATGCTCACTCACATCGGAATTGGTTGATAGTGCTGTCGCAGGCAAAAAATCAGATTTTTCAAAAATGTCACCCACATTAGAAATTGAAACTGCTATACCAGAGCCGTTTTTTAAGATAACGACAAAAGAAAAAATGCTTCGGAATCCTTATATGAAAGTCAAATACTTAAGAAAGAAACCTTTTTCAATTTCTAATTTTTTTGCACCTCACTTCAAATATAATTTTTTTTAATTTAATGGCCGCCATTTTGAAACAAGATGGCAGATGAAGCTGGTCAGCGAACTTGGTCGAGACATTACAATATACTATCCACATGCCTTCTTACATTGAAATAGGTTAATAAATACGCGTGTTATCACAGTGATAAATATCAGATCGTTTCAAAATATCAGCCATGCTAGAAATTCAAAGGGCTATAATTCAACCATTTTTAAAGATATATACGAAACAAAAACTGCTCTGGAATTTTTGTATCAAGGTCAAACACATAAAAAAATCTTTTCATTTTTCAATTTTTTGATAACTCATTTAAAATTTATTTTTTTTTTTTTTTAAATGGCAGCCCCTTTTGAAACAAGATGGCGAATGAAACTTGCCAATGAACTCGGTCGAGATATTGGTATGTGCTATGTACACACCAAGTTACATCCAAATCGGTTCATAAATATGCCTGTTATCGCGTGACAAAAATCAGGTCGTTTCAAAATGTCAGCCACAATAGAAATTCAAAGTGCTATAACTCAGCCATTTTTTTAGGTATAGACGAAACAAAAACTGTTCCAGAATCTTTGTATTAAGGTCAAACACATACGAAAAAAATCTTTTTCATTTTCCAAATTTTGGTACCTCATTTTAAATTTAAATTTTTTAAATGGCCGCCATTTTGAAACAAGATGGCGGATGAACTCGGTCGAGGCATTGGTACGTATTATGTATACACCAAGGTACATGCAAATCGGTTCATAAATACACCTGTTATTGCGTGACAAAAATCAGGTCCTTTCAAAATGTCAGCCACGCTAGAAATTCAAAGAGCTATAACTCAGCCATTTTTTAAGATATAGACGAAACAAAAACTGCTCCGGAATCTTTGTATTAAAGCCAAACACATAAGAAAAAAAATATTTTTTAATTTTCAATTTTTTGGTACCACACTTCAAATTTTAAATTTTTAAAAAAATTTTAAATGACCGTCATTTTGAAACAAGATGGCAGATGAAGCTGGCCAACGAACTCGGTCGAGACATTGGTGCGTATTATGACACCAAAATACATCCAAATCGATTCATAAATACGCCTGTTATCGCGTGACAAAATGTCAGCCAAGCTAGAAATTCAAAGTGCTATAACTCAGCCATTTTTTAAGATATAGACAAAACAAAAACTGCTCCGGAATCTTTGTATCAAGGTCAAACACATAAGAAAAAAATATTTTTCAATTTTCCATTTTTTGGTACCACATTTCAAATTTTAAATTAAAAAAAAAATTAAATGGCCGCCATTTTGAAACAAGATGGCGGATGAAGCTGGCCAACAAACTTGGTTGAGGCATTTGTATGCACTATATATACACGAAGTTACATCCAAATCGGTTCATACATACGAGAGTTACAGTGTGACAAAGATCATATATGAGCTATTCCATCTCAATTCAGGCAGGCAGTACTGATATGCGTCAATTCACCATCATAGATTTTTTTCAAAAAATTACAGTAGTTACAACTAAGTAATACATAAAATTTCCCAATGGGATTTTTCCCCCAAAAATTTTTTTCTGTGGTTACAGCACTTTAAAGTTTACGATAAAATTGACAATTTTCGAAAAAACAGAAAAACGCTTCATTTTGAAACGAACACAGTATCAAAAATATTTAATGTATCCAGTCAATTTATTTTTTACAAATAGTTATTAAGCTGAATTTTACTTTAGCATAGTTTTAAAAAATATAGTGACATTTTAAATTAATTTAAAAAAAATGTTTCTAAGTACTAAAAATGGAATTATTACTAATTTTAAGATTTTTTTTTCAGAATGAAAAAAAATATCTTAAAGCTAAACATTGATGGTAATCCAAAGACCTTTAACGGGACTTTCACAGTAAATTTTATTTTAAGCCTAAGATGCATGCAACTTTTGCAATTCAATTTTAAATTATGCAAAATTTCGTAAAATCGCTACTTTTGAGATGCGATTCTCAAAATTCTCAAATTTCTCAACATCACCATTTTTAAAAAATCTAATAATATGCTCAATTGATACCTTATTAGTTTCTAATAAATACCTTATAAGCAAATCGTGTGTTTTTGCTTAAAAAATTTTATATGATTTTTTGAAAATAACATGTTGTGTATATTTTTCAAAAGACCAGAAAGTCAAGCTTTTTCTTATTTCACTTAATTTATAATTTATTATGAAATATTGATTATGAAAGTAATTGGTGGATAGGACAAATCAGTAGCATATCACGAGAACTAAATGACATTACAGTATCATTCATGTACTCCCATGGTCCATCAAAAGCATTCCAGTGGCCAGAAGAATCGGGAAAGAAATCTGAAATCGATACCAGGGAGGAAAGAACATCGATACATCTTGCAACCATCACATTTGGCAAGTGGTGCCCATTAAATTTGGCGAGTGAGGACAATAAAGTTAATCGCCATGTTTTAAGTGTTACTCAATGCATTTATTTTTTTTCTTTCCAGATTCTTCTGGCCACAGGAATGCTTTTTCTGGGCCATGGGGTATATGAATGATGCTGTAATGTCCCTCAATTCTCATGATATGCTATTGATTTGTCTTATCCATCAATTATTTTCATAAAAGCACCCAATGAAATCACCGATTTATAAATCGTGCATTGAATAATGTTTTGTTATCTGGCTGGAGGTTTCAACTTTTGTCAATGCATTTTTAATTATTCGTCCCATATAACCTTCATTATTTTTAATCATCCAATAATGTTTAGACCGTATACCAACAATACATTTTACATTAGCTTATTCTCATTATTAGCTCTATAGGCTTGAATAATGTTTCTGTCTAGATGGAGTAGAAGGATATTTTTTTAACAGAGAGGATAGTTCAGCAGCAAATGAGACAGAATCTCGGATGGCTCATTTTGGAGATTAAATTTCGTTGCATAATGCTTACATAATCCCCCTACAGCATCACATGCACTTTTTTCATGGCCAGTAGCTGAAAAAATCCACTTCTTTAGTACAACTTCATTATTTTTGTGCAATCCATCAAAATAATACTCATTTTTAAAATGTGCTCCATCTCCATCTGATATATACACAATTGATTCCAGTGTTTGTAATTGGTACAACTTAGATAATTCTTTTTTTTATATTTTCTATAGATACAAACAGCATGAGCTGTATCATGAGTTATATCATCAGAAACTACAATAAACTTTTCTAAAATATGCTGTACAGGTAAATAATGATATTTGAGTATTTTGCCAGTGAAAGCCTTGTACTTCATCTGTCAGGATTTAACTACTAGATATTTTGCTACACCTTTTATTAAAAATTATTACATATTATTCTTTTTATAAAAAATTTAATCACATTATAAATCCAGTGAAATAAGAAAAAGCTTGACTTTCTGGCCTTTTGAAAAATATACACAACATGATATTTTCAAAAAATCATATAAAATTTTCTAAGCAAAAACACACGATTTGCTTATAAGGTATTTATTAGAAACTAATAAGGTATCAATTGAGCATATTATCAGATTTTTAAAAAATGGTGTTTTTGAGAAATTGCATCTCAAAAGTAGCGATTTTACGAAATTTTGCATAATTTAAAATTGAATTGCAAAAGTTGCATGCATCTTAGGCTTAAAATAAAATTTACTGTGAAAGTCCCGTTAAAGGTCTTTGGATTACCATCAATGTTTAGCTTTAAGATATTTTTTTTCATTCTGAAAAAAAAATCTTAAAATTAGTAATAATTCCATTTTTAGTACTTAGAAACAATTTTTTAAAATTAATTTAAAATGTCACTATATTTTTTAAAACTAGGCTAAAGTAAAATTCAGCTTAATAACTATTTGTAAAAAATAAATTGACTGGATACATGAAATATTTTTGATACTGTGTTCGTTTCAAAATGAAGCGTTTTTCTGTTTTTTCGAAAATTGTCAATTTTATCGTAAACTTTAAAGTGCTGTAACCACAGAAAAAAATTTTGGGGGGAAAAATCCCATTGGGAAATTTTATGTATTACTTAGTTGTAACTACTGTAATTTTTTGAAAAAAATCTATGATGGTGAATTGACATGTCCTGCCTGAGCTGAGATGGAATTGCTCATATATATACATATATATCAACTTTTGCACGGAGGGTGGTTTCAGGGTCTGGGGGTCATGATCGATGAAAATATACCAACATTTTTTGAAATCGCTTTCCCCCAAACAGCAGCAATAGGTAGCTTTTTGTAATGAAAGCTACCTAAAAGTACACACTTTAAAATCTTTAGAAAATAAAGATTACAGTTGCAAATCAATCAATTTTAAAAGCATTCTATGGTAAGAGTAACATAAAAAAAAAACACTGGAAACATCCTTTTTTTTTTTAATTCCCTGATTGGTAAGTGTACCATTTGGGTTTTGGTTTGTTTGGTAAAAAAAAAAAGTAATTTTGACTGAAAAGAATCATTATTTTGTTTTCAAAATAGAAATTTTCTTCAGATTTCATTCTTGTGATCCAGAAATTCTATGCAAAAGAGGTCCTTTATACGAGTTTCTTTTTAGTCACAATATGCTCCTTTAAATTTTGACACTGGATTAGAGAGAAAAGTAATTTCTTTAATTGAAAACAGAAATGTAATGTTTACCTTTGACTGGAACTTCGTTATAATTATTAATTACAAGGGCACAACTCCTATAGAATCTCCCTCCCCCTTACATATAAACAAGTGCATTCTAAACTTTGCAATACACTTTGGAAATAGCAAAGCAGCTAAATTTGTCTTTATTTATAAATCCCTTAATATTACCACTAGGTAAAGTAAAAAAAAAAAAATAATAAAGCAAGCATCTATACTAATAAAAGACAAGATCACTGTCTTTGTGTGTGGGGGGAGGGGGGGGGGGATGGTTTGAAAACTCTCCAACTGAGGTCCAGGTTTTTTATTTTTTGATAATTAGCCAATATATTAATTAAAAATACGTAAAAGCTTTTTTTTTTTTTTTTTTGCAAATTGAGACGTGCACACACATGCCCAGAATCTGCTTTATGCAGGTTATAATTATAAAATAATATTACACAATAATTATAAAAACTTTCACATATAATGATGCAGCATCACTTAATTTACCAAAATTATGACTCGAGTTACCCCATGATTACGAATATGGAAATAAACATCCTAGTAAAAATAAAATAAATAAATAACATACGTAATCTGAAAGAGAAAAGAAAAATTGAATGATGGTGTTTTAAATCATTACATCATAGAGATTGTCCAATTTTCAAATATTCTTATTTGTTTTGATGATGGCTTCAAAGAAGTCGAAACATGTGATACTCTAATAAAAAAAATTGTTACTAGTTTTTTAAAATTTTTATTTTACACGTTTTAGCAATTAAAAGCAGTATAAACAATTCTGTCCCAAAATAAAATATTTCATTAATTACAGCAGTAAAAATAATAACAAAGAGTTAAAGTCTAGTGTATACTATCGATGCAGATTCCAAAAAATCTGGAAGGAGCCAGTGGCTCCAAAACCCAAAAAATCCTGTGGCCACATTGTGAAACAGACACATAAAAACTATAGTGTTTGTATAGGTGGGGGAGACTATATTCAAAGTGAAAAATATTTCTTTAAAATATACACATGTACAAGAAAACAGACTAATTTCAGCAAATTGGTATGTTTAATCATAAAATTATTTACAATTGATTATTATGTGATATCTGATATATAAATCTTAAACTATGTTCGTTCTGAAGATATAGTCGGGCCCGGTAGCAGAAAGTTCCTGATGGGTGACATGCGTCGCAGATTTTCTTATCCCTTTTGCAGATTTTTTTTTTCCATTGGATCTTTTTCCAACTTTATATTATGTTTAGTTCTTTATTATTTATTACTAAAACTTAAGATTATTATTAATAAAAATGAGTAAAATGTTTAAAAACATTAAAAGTAAATGATTAATTAATTAAAGGTTCATTTGTAACATTTTACCAGCAGATTATTTTCAGTCCCTGAAAGATCTGTCGCAGACACTTGGAGAATTTTCTGCTATTGGGTAGTCGGGCAAGATACATTAAAAAAAATGTATAAGCTAAGCAATCATGGTTAGTGGGAAATATTAGAAAACAATTTCTTACTTTGATTTTGTCATATAAAATTACATTTAAAAAAATTGTGAATGTGTGAAATTGTTCTGTGCTATAAAAATCAAAACACACTTTAGACATTTGTTTTTTTATGTAATGCAATAGTTGGCTGCTTTAAATAGATTGTTCTGGAAGGTTGGAATTATGAAGGAGAATATGCAGATTTGATTTTTTTCTTTTTTAAGTCGAAATTTGCCGTTCACAAAAAAGGAGCATCCTTGTACAGTCAACTCTGTGAAATCTGCCGATATATAATCCACAAACGTCTATTATCTGCTCTACACATTGGAATGTAAACAATGAAAATTGTCAGTAGCAATTAAACTCATAAAGTTAAATTTGGTATTATGTATTTTTTATTAGTTATCAATTTTCCAATGAATAAATATTTAAATATAAAAATTGGATGTAAATATTTAAATTTCCTTCAGTACAGAAAAAAGTTATTGACAACAAACCACAACTGAAAGTACCAATGTGTTGTGTCAAAGTTTACAATAATGAATAATCAGTAAAATTTGTATTTTATATAATTTAATTTTTCTTTAAACTAATTTAGTTATTAAATATATTAAGCCAGTGTAGCATCATATTTTTCTTTCTATCATAATTTTAATTTCTGTGCAACTGTTCCTAATTTATAGTCAAACGTTAAAAAAAAAGATGTAAACAAAGGGATGATCTATAATCCGCAAAAATGTATAATCCACAAAACCCTTGGTCCCTAAGTGTGCAGATTTCACAGAGTTTACTGTATAATGCATGGCGATTGAGGCATCGTAAGTTAGAGGCCAAAGCAAAAAATTTAGTCACTATGTGGTAACTGGTGACTTAGTGTTGACTCTAAGCCGCTTTAGCAGCGTGCAGCATCTGGCGGCCCTTTTTATTTCTTTTTTGCACCTGGTGGATCTTTTAAACCCTTCTGATGCGCCCGGCTGCCCATTTTAACACTACCGATGCGCCCCGTGGCAATTCGATTGATCCTGGGAAAATATCGCAAATCCTAGGGACTCTAAACAAACCAGTTCAAAATACTTTTTGTGAACAAGGTTTAAGAGTCCCCTTTTTGAAAAAATGTGCCCTTTTTTTAGAATAGTGTTCCCTTTTTGAAAAAAATGTACTTTTTTTTCTAAAGACAACACTATGACTGCGAATCTGCACCTATAGTGTATACCAAATAAACTGACATATTTGTAATTCTGACTACAAATCACAAGAAGCTCTATGCATATGTTATTTCAATATTAATGCCTTCATTATTGAGAAACTGTTATTTTTTAATTTTAGCTAATAAAATGTCTTTAAAATTAATTAAAAAAAAAAAAAAACACAACTTAATTAAAATGCTTCACTGTATAAAAGAAAATGTTGATCAAAAAGCTGATTAAAACCAAAAAAAGCCACAAGCTTGGCTTTTTAAACTTTAAGCAGGGTTTTTTGCAACCCTGAAATCCGCTTTCCTTTTTTAAAATACCATTCGGCATTTTTGCATCTGAAAGAAGATTGCACATATTTGTTATAAATCAACTTCTGTCAAAGCTATAGTCATGCCTACTTATTATTTTCCAGAAGTTTCAAGAAATTTTTACTAAATAAAGAACATATATCAGTTTGTCGATTGAGGATCTAATCATCAGAATAGTTAATGCATTCAAAAGCAGTGTTATAACACTTTTCACATATCATGCATGCATGTTCTAAACAGAAAAAAATTGAAACACATTTTTTACAATTGTACTTTGAAAAACGAGTTCTTTTAGTTTCCCTACATTTGAAACACCTTTTCCTTTTACCCTCATGGCAATCAGGAGGTTGATCCTCAGACTGAGGTGCTGGTTGGAAATTCCGTAGTCTCAACTGAAGTTCGGTTGGTAATCCAGTCTTCTGAACACTTCTCCTTTGGAGTTGCGGCAAGCATAATTCATTGGACAAAGCTTTCAAATAATTCCGCCTTCTGTTTTTGGTGCTTAGTTTGAATTTGCTGTTGGTTATAGCAATAATTTCTGAATTGACCCCTGCTATATTTAATAATGTGAAGAATACTATCATTGTCCACCTATGAGTATTTCTCGTGACATTGTAAGTACTGCATAGCTTGTCCAAAATGTCAATCCCAGATTTTGTTGCGTTGTAGTCCAATATCGCTTTTGCTTTCCCTGTCTCTTCATCAACCTGGTCGTCATGATGCAAGCTTGAAAGCAACAGAACATTTTTACCTTTTCTTGGAACGTACGAAACGAGAGAGCAATTCTTGTTGAAACAGAACTTATTGCTTTTTGCAGCTCTGGATTTTGTATTGGCAAATTCTGGAGGGAGTTGGAGTTTTCTCTTATGGATTATTCCCAGCAATGATAACTTTTTCTCTTTGAGATACTGCATTGACTCAAAACTAGTAAACCATTTGTCACATGTGATGCTTCTTCCAGTTCCAAAGAGAGGTTCTGCAAGTCTTGCAACAACATGCTCTGGCCTGTCGCTGACATCAAAAGCACCCTTGGGCTGTACACCTGCATATAACTCTAAATTGTATGTGTAGTATATTTTTGCATCTACTAAAGCATAAAACTTCAATCCGATTTTATAAGGCTTCGATGGTATGTATTGTTTGAAGGGACACCTCCCTCGAAACCCTTCTATCTTTTCATCTACGGTAACATCTTGTCCTAATGAATAAGATTTTTGGCAGTTTGCCACAAACATAGTTAATATTTCACGAACAGCTGCCAGTTTGTCTTCCAGTTTTCTTATCTTTCTAGTGTTTGGATCATCAAAACGAGTACATCTGATGAGAAATTTAAACCTTTTCAAACTCATCACAAGACGAAAACGTTCAACTCCAAAACCATCTTCACTCCACATTTCTTCTAATAATTGCCTGTTACTCTTTAGGATTCCTGCAAGATAGAGCAATCCAATAAAAGCTTTAAATTCAATGACATCAGTTAGTTTTGCATCTCTTTCCCTTTCAAACTGATCTTTTATACTGAGAATGTACATATTTGTATACTCCACAATTTTTTCAATCATATCTTCTGATATAATGCATTTCCAACACTCGTAAGGCATAACAGCATTTCGGGCATCTCCAAGCACTTCTGGCAAATGCATTGCATCGCCACATTTCCTATTGCAGGCACTTGGCTTAGTCTTTGACCACAGAGTCATTCCATCTTTACCTAAATACATGTCTCCACTGTTTTCTGCTTCATCACCACTATCCGCATCTTGTTCAGTGTCCGAATCTCCTTCCCTTTCTTGAATTAAATCTTCCTCATCTGTATCAGATTCGTCTCCACAATGTTCTTCTTCAAGATTTTCTTCGCAGTCATTCAGAAGTATACTCCGAAGAGTTGCAAGGCCATCTGGGCTGTTCAAATCAAACTTCTTTATTTCTTCAACCATTTTCCGGCTGCAATTTCGAGAAAAGTTATTTTAGAGAATGATCGGCCGCATAGTATATCTAAAATAATTAATTTTTAAATCTATAAAAAGGGAGAATGGATCATAATAATAGCAACCTTAAAAATAAAGTAATAAAAAAAAAAAAAAATGAATCCTGAAAAACATTTTTAGATTTCAGTTTTGTACTAGAAAGCTTCACATAATTAGATGTTGATTTGTTGAAGTTACTTAACATAAATATTTTGAAGATCTGAAAATACAGAAGGTGTGATCAAAGAATGCCCAGAATGAAGATATAGTGACGAAACCAGAAAATGGACTGCCAACTAGCAAAAATCATTAAGGTGTTCTGCAATCCAAACTGACTATTTCTGATACATCAGAAATGATGTTTGATCCTCATTTTTATTCTGAAATTCACAAAATTGCCCCGAGTTCTAAAATACAGAAACTAAAAACTCAAATAGCATTCTCAATTTTTTAAAAAGCAAAGTTCTTTTACAAAGTGCTGCCGCTGCTGCAAAAAAAGATTAAAATTTTAATAAAGCCACGCCGGTGTTTGTTGTTGGTTTGAACAGGCTTTTCTTTTGTTTCGGCCAAAATTGGCTTTTACAGAGCAGTAGTTTAATTTATTGGGTTAGAATTTAATAAGTAACATATCATTAATGAAGACATTAATATTGGAATAACACATGTACATGAAACTGATAGTGGCTTGTGGTCAGAATTGCAAATACTACATACACAATGGTACGACAATCCATGAAGGATTTTGACCTCCCTTAATATACCTTGCCAGACCTTCCGATCCCTGGCCTTTAATTTATAATTTGGTTTTGTGCTAGGTCTTTCTCTATATCTTCTATCCTTCTCTTCCCGAGTCTACCCGCATGCTTTTTCCCTATTAATTGTCCTTCTTTGTGCTTCTGTCATCCCTCATTCTTATTAAATGGCCTAACCATTGCATTCTTCTTATTTTAATAGTATTTATTATGTCTTTTTTGTTATATAGCCAGAATTGCAAGTACGTTAGCTAAATTTAAAAAGCCTTTAAATAGCATTATTCGGTTTACACTGGTCTTTAACACTTTATTTTTGTTTTATTTTTACAGCTTTAAATAATTAAAGATTTAATTTTTAGCTGCTCAATTACATAGTTTATTAATTAATAATTAAGAGCTATTGAAATGCAATAATCTTAATTTATTCTCATAAATATTTAAAACCATACATAAAGCCAAACATACATGACCTGTAATTTGCAAAAAGTCTTTAATCTGCAAAACACTTGGAACCAAGATGTGTGGATTAGTGGTCTTCTACTGTATTAAACAGAAAAAAAAAAAAAAAAAAAAAATTGGAAATGAGTAATATAATGATTTGATCCAGGCATGTTTGGATCATGTTATAAGATAATTTAATAAAGTGAGAAGTGATCTTTATTATGCAAAAATTTATAATCTGTACAACTTCTGGCCCCACGGAATGCAATATAAAAACCTTTTACTATATAATAATGATATATTCCAGATATATTTGGCCATGTTTATACGGTTGAAGTTCAATTATGTGTGAAATGGGATTTATATAACACAAAATTCTATAATATACACATAATCTTTCGTCTCAAGGTATGCATTATAAGACCTTATACTGTATTTTTGCAGTCATGAGTTTCAAAACCTTCTTTATCCAAATTTAAAAAATCAGAGTTTTCTCAATCAATCTATTGGTGAACCAGCATCGAAAAAACACTACAATCTGCAAATAAAGTACTTTTATTGTGTATTTCTGGCCTTGTAGAAACTTGGTTTACAATGAAAACTAATGGACGCAGTCAGAGGCTTTTTGCGATTTTCTGGATAAAGTGAGGTCTGAAACTCATGTCCTCATATGTAAAACACAGTGACCCGGAGCCGAACAATTCTTGATGCTCCAGCTCTGCTCCTAGAGAAAATACCGTGGCTCCAGCTCCGACTTCGTGCTTTTGAGTTGCAGATTTTAATTTACATGTTTAATTTTTTGCTTGCAAATACTTTCTACCTTCGTTAAAGATCTGACAAAATGCATTTTTCTTCTCATCAAACTTGAAATGCCTGTTCAGAAAATGACATCTTTTAGCTTTTGCTTTCAAAATAAAAAGTTTGGTGGAATTTTAAACACAAAAATCTTAACTTTCTTCTACACTTTTCAAATAGCCAAAATTGTACAAATACACATGTAAACAACAGGTGGCCATATTTGTTTTCAAATAGTGTTGACACTTAGTTCAAGTTGAAAGTAGAATTAAAGTAGTGTTATCATGTTTTGAGAAGTTTTCCTTTTCTAATAATAATAATAATAATAAAAACCCCTAAAAAATGATATAATTAAAATACTGAATAATGATGTAATTAAAATATTTTAAGCTTAGAAATTTAAAAGACTGAAAAAAAAAAAAAAAAAAGAAAGATTTAAAAGAATATTAAAAACTAAAGGAGCCCTGGAACTGGGGAAAATTTAGAGTTCCAGCTCCGGCTACAGCTACAGGGAAAACACAGCCCCGGAGCACTCCAGCTCCAGGCTCCAGTTCCTGGTAAAACAAATCTGGTTTAATTAATCATTTTATTAATTTCATATAAAAATAATTAAAAGCAAGTATTTATTTATTTATTTTAAATGTTCTCATTATATTCTGGTAAACACAATTTAAAAATTAAATTTGATTACGTAAGATTTTCAGTTAAACCAAAACGTTTTATGCACTATGATCCTTACTAAAATTAAACTTTTAATAATGACAACATGGTGTCCATTACAGTAAATTGACTAAATAAACATTCCATTAATGGATACTGATTCTAAAACCTTATACAGGGGTAGTACTGGTCCTAGGTGATAATTCAAGACACATTTGCCCTGCATACTACTTTTTTCCTGCAATCGCTTGTCAAAATTCACGATTTTTTGCCAAAATTTGCATTTTTTCTGCGATTGCTTACAGAAATTAGTATTTTTTTTCTTCTATAGATTGCTGAAATTCATAATTTTTTTTTTCTGCATTCGTTTTCTGAAATTCAAGATTTTTTTCCCACGATCGTTCGCAGAAATACGAGATTCTTTCCCACGATCATTTATCAAAATGCCAGTTTTCTTTGTTTTGTTTTTCTGTGATTGTTTGTCGAAATTTTGCATTTCTTTTCTTTGATCAGTTGCAAATATGTGTATTTTTCATCAATCGTTTGCCGAATTTGTGTATTTTTCCTCAATCGTTTGCCGAAACTAGATTTTTTTTGTGATCATTTGCCAAAATTCATGTTTTTTCTTCTTCGATCATTTGCGAAATTTGCGCTTATTTCCATGATCATTTGTCGGGATTTGTGTTTGTTTTCCGACATCGCTTGCCAAAATTTGCGATTTCATCCCACGATTGTTTGCCGAAATTCGTGTTCCTTTTCTGCAATCATTTGCCAAAATTAGTGTTCTTTTTTTCCAATCATTTGCGCTGAAATTCGTGATCTTTTTCAACAAACGTTTGCTGGACCGTTTGACGAAATTTTCAGTCTTTTTTGCAGCACACATTAACACGAACCTTTTGTTTTCACGATTCCGCAGAAACCACTAATCGATTTTTAAAAAAGCAAAAAAAGCGGAAATCCGTCAAAAACTGGATAAGTGGCATCTCTGCAAGTTTCAGTGAATGATTGTCCACATTTTCCATTTCTTTAGAGCAGTGGTTCCCAAACTTTTTGACTGGCGGAGCCCCTGAAGCCTACCGTACCCTATGTTACAGGGTAACGTTTTTTAGGAGATTGCTACTGAGCACAGAAAGAGGGAATGAACAGTAATCTAAACAATTGTGCATTTTCTCAGAAATATATTACATTTTGAAACTGTTACTGTAATACTGAATTTATTTTCAATTATCATCAATACAGATGGAACTGTCAAAATTTTACAAACTTACAGTTAAGAACCTCCAAAACTCATGAAATCGTAACATTTGCTTTACAATAAATTTTACATTACTAGAGGGACGAACAATAACGCATAAACGCTTAATGTGATTGGATTGCTTTTCACAAATGTCTGAATTCAGGTACAGTTGATAGTAATTGTTGGCGAATGTTTTGTTATGCATTTAAAAGAATTCTGTATATCGATTTGCTTTTAAAGTAAGATCTTTAACACTACTACATATACCAGGAATTTTACTCAAGTTTTATAAAATATTTCAGACCAATATTTTTTTATTTAAAACTATTTAACTTTTTTATTTAACTTATTTCTGTTTGATTTGTATTTATTTATTTTATGAAAAATATCTCGTTCAAATCGAAATAATTTCATTTGGTAGCACCAAATAAACGATTGTTGTTGGTATATTTAGTGTAACTTGCTATGAGGAGTCAAACCAATGAGGACTTCTGTGTTTCACTAAGTTATGTTAAGCTGGATGTTTTTTTTTTTTTTTTTTGATAACGCAAAACACATTTAAAGTCATCCAAAGCCTTTATATTCAGATGTTGAAAAATGTTGTTTGAAAGAGTTTTGCAAAACTGTAGGATGCCCCTGAATATTTATTTGTATACTTTTTTCATCTGGTGTTGTTTGTATTCCTTTTTAACAAGAAGGACGTAATCGATATCATCGTTTGATTCAGAATCCGACCAATGCATGTTTCATCTTAAAAGAAAAAAGTTTGGTAAATGAATCGGAAATTGTGACAGATTTTCATTGCAATGATAGATACATTTATTTCATTTTGATAAACATAGCGGAAAAATATGCAATTAAAATTTTCAATCTTCATTAGTTAAAAGTTTTGCCAGTTTAGTGTTATCGTTCTTCTAATATCACCACTACAGTTGCAACAATCGTGTAAACACTCTTCATACACAATACTGTCTTACTCCGGTATGTAAGTAGGAGGGACGGATGCTGGCATCCAATAACTTCATACATAAGCTTAAAAAGTTTGCTTTTAAGAGTTCGTGATTTTATACAGTTTATTATTTTAATGGCATCATTTAACCTTTTCATAAGTTCAGAAGGCATTTTCTCGGGAATAGCGTGTATCTATCTATAAAGAACGCAATTGATGGTGCTACGGTGCTTTATCATCTTTTTAATTTTTGGAATGGCATTGTGACCAATCTTTGCTTTTGCATCATCAGTGCATTCGTGTTTATATGAGTTTTCCTATGTAATAAAACAATAATATTTCGTCCCTTAGTGCGTTGGTTTGTTGTGATCTTCAAAAAATATGATCCTGTTAGCATCGTGAAACCTCTTTCAGACTGGCGTTAGTAAAGCGCTTAATTTTAATCAATCAAACACCGTAATAGTAGAAAAGTCAAGTTAAATTCCGGGTGCACGTTTCAAAAAAGTCAATTAAGACTCTTAATTTCCCTGGCCTAAATGGGATATTAGTATATGTAACTGACAAATACTAACAAAACTGCTAATCGAGTGACTTCAGTAGATCCATTTATTTGTAGTGCAAATTTTATACATCTGAAGAGGCTGTTAAGTTTTCTTTTTCGTCACCTGTTATAGAGTTAATTTTTTAAAAATGATCTATTTGATAAGAAAATATTGACACTAAATTAACAACTTTTTCATAAAGCAATTTCATGACAATATCAATTTTACGAGGTTTATTAAGAGTTTTGCAATTACATGATCTTCACAAACTCAAGCGGCTCTTTAAAATACCAGGTAAGCGCCATGGGGTCATAAGAGCCGACTTAAACCTCTCGCTGTGTAATTGTTTTATCAAAATAGCTTCAAAAATTGCGTATTTATAGACATTTTATTCTTTTGTCACAGGTTTTTCAAAACAAAATTTTTTATCTAATTTAATCGGGAAAATGCTCTGATTAAATAAGGCAAAATTTGCAATACAAAAATAACTGGTAGGAATAATTAAAGAGGGTTAATTAGAAAGAAAAAATGCATCCCCGATAAAATCGCGGGTTGCGCAGCGAGAGGGTTAATGGAGGTGATGGGGTCTAGCAAGTCAAACTTCTATCACTAATTATAGAACATTATTTTTGTCTTATTAATCACAGTGATTAAACAGGACAAAAATTTTTTGTAGAAGTATTTCGTATTGCCTATTTTGTACCCGTGAAGTCTGCACCTATGCCTGGGGCATTTCATATTTGTTTTAACAAGTGTTGTGATATTTTCTTTTGAAGTATGCATACATTACTTTGCCCTGCATATAGAAAAAAATCAGGCGGTTTATCTTTCAAATCATGATTTCTCTCGTTATGTGACGTAGTTGAACATGAAATGTGGAGTCATTGGATAATACTTTACCTCAAGTCACACTGAGAGGAGGAATTGGAAAATTCAAATATCCAAATTTTTCTTCAGAATACAATTTCTGACGTTCTTATAGTAAATATATGTTTGTTTCTCCACTTATCGCATTTTTGGATCGAAAAACATAAAAATAGAACGCAAATTAATAGTCGAACCGGAAATTTTAAAGAAAATAATATTTAGTTAATAAAAAGAGTTCAGATTGGTGATGCGATAGCTATTATCAAAGCATAAATACTACTCTAACTAAAGAATATGTTCCCATTTAAAAAAAAAATAAAAAAAGAAGAAAAGAAAAGAAACTTAATGTGTTGATGACATAAATGTGTTGGTTTCGTTCAAATTTTCATTATTTTTCTAAAGCGAGGCGGAGCCCCTGGAAAGTTCACGCGGAGCCCCTAGGGCTCCGCAGAGCACACTTTGGGAACCTCTGCTTTAGAGATAGATTGAACACAGTCACAATTTTTTTCCACAACCGATTAACGAAATTTGCAATTTTCCTTCCTGTTTGATTGACAAATTCCCAATTTTCCCCCCCTGGAACTACTTGATGAAATTTGCGAGTTTTTCATCATCAGATGACAAAATACTACACTATTTTCTGGTTCTCCTATGAAACTATTAATTTCAAAATACTGATTTTGTGGATTATTTTTTTTTTTTTTAAATGAATGATTCACGGAATTGCGCCAAAAAAGTATATATATATATTAGTGAAAATGTAATGACTTTTAGTGCTATAGTATAAAACTTGCGAAATTTCAGGAATTTTAGGACATGTTACCATATTTTAGGACATTTCAGGCAGTTTTTTCATTTTTCAGGAATTTTAGGAATTTCAGGACAAGTACTACCCCTGTTTATAAATAAAATTTTGTAAATGGCAATCAGTGTAGTATAAAATTCGAAATATTCAGTTCTCCACGGAAAAAAAGTGAAAAAGTAAAACATTACTTTGTGCTTCCTGATTGGTTTGATTAAGATTGTCAGCAATAAACCAGATTCTAAATCATGCAATGAGAGTTATGAAAGAGAACTAATAAAAGCTGAATACGTTCGGAAACGCATGAAACTGACAGGTGTTATTCGAAAGCTAAGTAACAGAACGACATATTTTTTTTTTTTTTTTTTTTTTTTGGTAAATGTGATCTATTTAGATCTTTCAAAAAATATCATCAAAGTAGGCATTTTGAACAGAATTTCTCGATGAAAATAGAAAAACCAGTCGACGTAGGGAGAAAAAAGCCTTGTCACGTGATTAAAATACTAATAACTCGATAGGTAATTTATCAAAAAATCGAAAAAATCATTTCGATTCGAAATCGCCTCCATAGACAGGTCTGCCAATTTTATAGCTTTAGATTTAAAAATGTATACATCATTGTGTCAGAAAGTTTTGTACTTGTTGAGCAGTGAACTTGAGAACAGCCTTAAATGAAACCTAGGAGAAACTCTGCATTACTGGCACATTTACCCTACATTTTGTAATTCTATAATGCACTAAAGAAAACATTTTAAAGAAATACAAAAGCAGAAAATTAGTTTTCAGAAAATAACAGGAAGCACAAATTAGGTCTCAGAATGAAAATATGAAAACAATATCTCAAGTTGTTGGTGTGCTAAATAAATATACTATTTTTGGAAAAAGAATTTCTAAAAAACTGATTAGAATGATAAAACTGGTCGGCACAAAATCCTCTCTGTAAAAATAATAGTTGATTTGTATAGATTTCACTCTGCTAAATAAAAATATGGTAACAAAATTACTGTATCATGCACCATTCTTAAGTGGGTTTGCTTTTAAAATTAAGGTGTTTTATATCTTGCCAAAACATAAGTGGAAATTTTGTAAACATTAAAATGTAAATAATAATACGTAAATTACCTGTAAATAAATGTATAAATATGATTACCCGAATTACAGCGATATAAGGAATGGAAATATATATTACTGGATAGCCAACAGTAAATTGGGATACAAAAAAAGAGGGGGGGGGGAGGGATAAAAAGAAAAATGCACAATACAAGTATCAACAAACTAGATTTTCATGCCATATTTTATCAATTTTACATCTAAGACAGTGAAAACACCTTTTTTATGATTTCAATTTTATTTAGCATTGCAAATTAATATAATAATCCTTCAGTATTTGTTATTATTATAAAACTGTTTTTCAGAAAAATGATACGTGCTTGAACAATTTGGATAACATATTTAGAATTAGGAATCAGGGCTTGAAATTCAATTTTTCATAGGAGTGGAGTCTCTCTACCAACATTTATAAATGGAGGGGAGTTGAGCTATTTGGGAGGGAGAAAAAAAATCTGAAACCCACTGTTATTTTACGTGCTTTTTAAAGATTTGCATTAATTATTTTGTCATGTCTGTATTAATACAGGCATGAAAAAATACCATTGAAGCAATTTAAATCAATAACTCAGAATAATGATACAAAATGTTTTTTTATTTAAGACGGTAAGAAAGCAGGTGTGATTCTGACTAAAAAAAAATTTCTGAAACTGACAGCAAATTTTCTGAAAGGTTATAACAGAAGGGATGAAGGTTATAACAGAGGGGAATCACTCCCAGCACAAGCTATGCATTTTTTCGTGCCCCTTTGACGAAATTTCCGTTTTTTGCTATCTTTTGACAAAATTTGACGTTTTTCCGCGATCTTTTGACGAAATTAAAGTTTTTAGCGCGATTCTTTGACGAAATTCGCGGGGCTTTTTTCGCGATACTTTGTCGAAATTCGCATTTTCCCGCAATCTTTTGACGAATTGCGCGTTTTTTCGCCATCCTTTGACAAAATTCGTTTTTTTTTCGCGATTCTTTGATGAGATTCGCATTTTTTTCGCGATTCTTTGATGAAATTCGCGGTTTTTCTCTGCGGTCGTTTGACTGAACACTAAATTCGTGTTTATTCCGAGATCCTTTGACGAAATTAGTTTTTTCCGCGATCCTTTGACGAAATTCTCTTTTTTCGCGATCCTTTGCCGAAATTCTCTTTTTTCGCGATCCTTTGCCGAAAT
Organism: Maratus speciosus; assembly: GCA_963932465.1. NCBI lineage: Eukaryota > Metazoa > Arthropoda > Arachnida > Araneae > Salticidae > Maratus > Maratus speciosus. The sequence continues at coordinate 604,699,385 of OZ010788.1, read as the reverse complement.
TCTCTTTTTTCCACTTTCCTTTGCAGAAACTTATTATTTTTTTGCTATCCTTTGATGTATTTTGCGTTTTTTTTTTGCGATCCTTTGATGAATTTCAAGTTTTCCCCCCCGCAATCTGACGAAATTCACGTTTTTTTTTACGATCCTTTGACAAAATTTGTGTTTTATTCGCAATCCTTTGCGATGAAATTGGCGATTTTTTCCTCGAACGATTGACAAAATTGATTTTTTCGGTAATCATTTCAAAATTCGCGATATTTTTCTGTTGAACTGATGACCAATTTTTCACAATTTTCGGAACCTAATGCCTTAAATTTTCGGAAAATTCATAACAGAATCACTCCTGAATTCGCCAATCGGTCGCGGACACTTGTCAATTGATCTCGAGAAAAAAAAATGATGAAATTTGTCTATCGGTCGCATCGAAAATTCGTGAGTTTCACCGATCTTTCCCGGTAAAAAAAAAAAAAAAAAAACCCGTAAAATGTGTCAATTAGTCGCGCGAAAATACTGGGAAATTTGCAAGGCGTTCGCGGAAGTTAATCATAATTTCAAAATGCAAAATTTTCAGGAAAATTGTGAAATTTTTTGGACGGGAGTCTCCCGCCCACGATATTATTTTGGGCGGGATTTTAAAATTTTGGGCGCGAATCCCGCCATCCCGCCCTGAAATTCAAGCCCTGGGAATGCTAGATCTATACACTTTACATATTTAGTTTGCAGGGAGGAAAAATTTAAATTTTTTTGCCAACCAGTGTAAAATTAGATTCATTATAAGGAATTCAAGCAGTGTTACTTATTATTCACTTTTCTCATGTTGAAAATTATGAAATATTTTTCAACTTTACTATTTTTTTAAAGCATATCACTATATTTTTAACTTATAAAAATATATTGATATGCTTAAGTATAAATAATCCAATTGTAAGATAATTCTATGAAATTAAATGAACTTTTTTTGTTGCACCGTTTTCTACTGCACTGATGAGCTCAAAACAAGAAGTGATTTATTATTTCAACAACAAAATGAAATTCAATCTATTTAAATTAAATATTCTAGAGATGGAAAAGATATTGGTTTCACACCTATGTATTGAGTAGATGTGCTAACAATGGAATTTCTTTAAAAATAATTATTTAACTAATAGCAGTGGTAGAATTGATAAAAAAAAAAAAAGTCACTGGTCTCATGGACCAATAAGCATGTGAGTTCACAGTCATCATCACTGGTCGGCTACATAAAATTTTATTAAGTCCCTTTAACCCTTTGAGTGACACTCCCCTACCCTGTCCTAGAATATAAACCAAACTTCCTTTACAGTTATGGGTTGTTCTCTACAATACTTGCAAATTTGGCCAAACAGTCTGACTTGAATGATACATATGTAAATTTTCATAAAAATTAGATAAATGGTAAGAAATCAGTCAATTATTGAAAATTTTAATTAGGGATTGACCGAATACCGAATAGTCAATTCGGTATTCGGTGGTTCGGCATGTAAACCGAATATTCGGCTTCGGCCGAATACTTAAAAGCAGGGACCCGGAGCTGGAGCCCGGAGCCGGAGCACTCCAGAGCTGTGTTTTCCCTGGAGCTGGAGCTCTAAATTTTCCCCAGCTCCAGGGCTCCTTTAGTTTTTAATATTCTTTTAAATTTCAGGCTTAAAATATTTTAATTACATCATTATTCAGTATTTTAATTATATCATTTTTTAGGTTTTTATTATTATTAGAGAAGGAAACCTTCTCAAAACATGGTAACACTACTTTACTTCTACTTTCTACTTGAACTAAGTGACAACACTATTTGAAAACAAATATGGCCGCCTGTTGTTTACATGTGTAGTTGTACAATTTTGGCTGTTTGAAAAGTGTAGAAGAAATTTAAGATTTTTGTGTTTAAAATTCCACCAAACTTTCTATTTTAAAAGCAAAAGCTAAAAGATGTCATATTTTCTGAACAAGCATTTCAAATTTGATGAGAAGAAAAATGCATTTTGTCAGATCTTTAATGAAGGTAGAAAGTATTTGTGAGCAAAAAATTAAATGTGTAAATTAAAATCTGCAACTGAAAAGCGTGAAGTCGGAGCCGAGTTGGAGCCGGAGCCTCAGTATTTTCTCTAGGAGCGGAGCTGGAGCTGGAGCATCAAAAATTGTTCGGCTCCGGGTCACTGCTTAAAAGTATTCGGCCAAATAATTGTGGATAAGTATTTTCTTAGAAGTAAAAATTCTCTTTTACTTAGAAGTAGAATAAGCTTAATAATAAGTTTTAATATTGTGTGCATGAGTTCATAGTTCAGCTGCACACTAAAAAACAAGCCAAAAAAAAAAAAAAAATTAAGGAAGATGGGCATCTTTCCCTTATCATTTAATTTTAATTATTTCTACATTAGTTTCTGTAATTTAAATTTATTTAATGTGTATTTTCTTTAATATACACATCAAATAAGTATATCAGAAATCATCTCTGTATATCTAAGGTCTATATTAAAGGAAATACACACATCAAATAAGTATACCACTATGCCTATCCTATAGCTTTTATAATCATTAAATTAAAATCGCTCAAATTTGTTATCTTCATCACCACAATGTTAAAATATCAATGAAAATATAAATATGTATATCTATAATTTGACAAAAAATATAGTTACATATTGATATGATACCTTTTGTATTTGAAAACATTCCTATTCCATATGTTTATACAGTAGAACCTCTTTTAACCGAAGTTCTCGGTTAACCGAAATCCATTTCAAAAACTTTTTTTTTTTTTTTTACTATCACTTTCCTTGTGTGCAAGCGGTCCTTCCTGAACCACGAGTACAGATAAATATTTCGGATCCTGTTTCTTAGAATTTCTTTGAATTTAACTTGAGCACCCGTAAACTGCAGAGTGAACTAGAACACAGTAAGAGGAAGGACAACCGGAATGTGTGAGTGTGACTGTAGTCTAGCAGGCGAAGAAAACGAACAAATTAGCAATTCTGAAGCTTTTGAATGTTTCACAATAGGTTTAGCATAGCGGGAGCAGCAGAAAGACTGTGATACTGTTGAAGCAAGAGTATTAAAAAAAAAAAAATGTGATAGAGCTGAAAATCGACAAACAAAACTTTGCGAAATATGCAAAAAGTACTTAATTTAAAATTCAGGAAATTTATTCTTGTATTAAGCACTTGTTATCATAATAAGAAAGACCGCATATATTTGTTCTTGATCTTAAAATTGAAGCACTCTCGATTATCCGAAAATTTTAATTTTCCGAAAGATCGTCGGTCCCGGATAATCGAGGTTCTACTGTAATTAGAGAATCATTATAGACAATAGACAATTCTTATCCTTAATAATAGCCTGTATAGTTTAATATTTTCATAGGTTATTTTGGGTATTGACTAGTGATAAAATAATAAAAAATAAGTGATGGGTTAATGAATTTATGAGTGGAAAGAAGCCATTAAATTTTTTTGTGTAATTAGATTTAAGAATAAAATGTAATTGAATTAAATTATTAAGAATTGAATGTTAATTAAACTTTATTAAAAAAGCTAATATATGCAAAAATGTGTATTAAAAAATTTTAAGTATTCGGTGTACACTTTGACCGAAGCTTCAGTATTCGGTAAAATTGCTGCTTCGGTCAATCCCTAATTTTAATAGCAGCAGAAATCGTTTTAAAAATTTGATTTAACAATAAAAATAAAATAAAAATTTGTGGAAAAAATAAAATAAAAAATGTGAGGGAATGACAAGTGAGGGAATGATGAAATAAGACATTTTTACTAAGTTGTAGGGAAAAATGCAAAATTATGAAGAAATCCAAACTGTTTCCTTTAAGAGCAACACTTAATATATAATGTATGATAAAATTAAAATTTTTGATATTTGTGAAAAAATTAGTATTCTGTGTGAGGGAATGACTGCTAATAAAAACGCTTCCAGATATATTGACTGAAATTTTTTCTTGAAAAATTAACAAAATCTTACACCACGAATTTATGTTGCTGGACTGACAACTGCTCAAAATGGCTTCTTCTCTGTGAAGGATGCTAGACTGCTACTGCTCTTTAGTGGTAGATATTTGAGATAATAGCAATGTGTGAGGGAATGATGGTCTAACATGGGGAAACATATAATTGATTGAGTAGGCTATATAATAATAGTAAAAAATAATATTTTTATTATTTTTTGTAATGTACAAAATAAGAACTTTATTTTGCTTAGGGTATTTTTAATTATTTTTATTTCTGGATGGAAAGAAATAGGCAATAAAATATGGTAGTACAGGTGGGGAAAGGTGAGGGAATGATGTTTGCATGAAATATGTTACATTTTTAAGTACTAAATTTAATTATTTTTAAATTTTACTTTCTGCCCCTAATAAACTATGTTTAGATCTTCTAATAAAAATAAATAAAAATGTAATGAAATTAAGAGCATTTATATGACTGGGAAACAGGCCCGTAGCTAGGCGGGGGCCAGGTCGGGCTTTGCCCGACCTGGAAAAAATTTTGCCCGACCTAGCGTGAGACTCTAAATTCCAGTATAAACAACTAATATAAATTTCTATTTTTTTTTTTCAAATTTTTGTCCAACCTACCATGAAACTAGCTAGACATTTCGATCACATTATCACCCACTATTTCACTTAAAATAACTTTTATTTAATACTTTAAATTTCCATTTTCCCCCCTCCTTCATGCCAGACCTAATCAAAAAGAACCCCTCACCCTCTACCCCTCTATTTCGTTTTTAGACCGGCAAGCAAAAAGAGGAAAAATTTCATCTACACTTTTTTTCTCCCTTTCTCTTTTAACAGGCCTGACGGAACTGTGGCATTGGTCATTCCCACAGACTTTTCATGTAAGTATCTTTACTCTGAGGTCATTTCTGGCTTCTTTGCTTTGTAGAAATTATTCCACACTCCTCACCGCCTCACAAAGAAATCTGAATTAGCTTATATCCGTAAAACTTGCTTTCTTTGTACAATTGTCACTATGTAAAATTGATCGTCAGGAAGGCGGGGTTGAAACCAAAGGCTTCTGAAATTACAATGAAACAGCCTACAATATTATTTCGTTAACTTCAATAAGCTGTACCTGACAGTTCTGCTCAGGGTACTTTGAATACATGTGTTCTACTTACACTTCTGCTTGTTGCACCGAAAATTGATCGGATTCCATGAAACTTGGTATTCCAACTTTCAAGCATATGGACTTTTTTCATTCTCTTTTGTCATGAATGTTTACTTGTTTGCTCTGAGAAGAGGGGTCAGCTAAACCCAATACGCTCTTTGTTTCATTTTTCGCACTTTTTATTACATATTAAGGAATAATAAAAATTTGTCAAACAAATATCTCAAAATTTTTTTGTAGGAGAAATGTAATTACATTGAAAATATCATCTTTTACCAATAGAATATCAAATTTTGCATTAATTAACTGATATAAATTTAAGTTTCAATTTTATGTAACATAACAAATTACCTTTTAATCGTAAACTAACAAAAATCTGAAAATAACGAAGTAATACCAATCGATAATAAATCAAGGGATAAAAGGAAAAAAAGTTACGATAAGATTTAAATAACTACACTTCGATTTTATAATACAAAGTTTTCCCTTGCAAAAAATATTACTTTTTTATATCCTTTGAAGGGAGTTATGTGCCGATAACAATATGATTCAAGTAGGTTAAAAAATTTTCATACCTTTGCTTACACTTTAAAAAGACTTTTTACTAACGAACATCGTAACAAATTAAATCCATCGTAAGCGCTGAATACAAGCGTTTGGGGGTACATGGAAAAATAAATCATCTGGAAATCATCCCAGAAATTTTCAGAATAGACCCCCCCCCCCCTTTTCTTTGTGAAAATAAAAAATAGATATCTGTGTCCCTTCGTCTCTTTGATTGTCTCCTATTCTTCTGAAAATTTAAAAAGTCGGTAATTCTAAAATAAACCAATCTTTATTTCATATTTAAGTAATATAATATGTCGCGCTACATTGTTTACTTACTGGCAGATTCATAAGGTCATTTTTATTTTTAAATTAAAAAAATTTATGTGTGCTCTTATTAAGAAACAAAGAAATTGAATAGACTTTTCCACATTTTCGTAAAAGCAAATCAGTTTCCAGAAAATGTCGTCAAAATTGCTATTATAAGCAAATTCTTTGACGCGACAACCCGATAAAGGATAGAAATATATTACAACTTAAAGTGCAATACAATTACCGAAAAGTGAAAGACTGTATTCGATTCAAAAAATCATTTCAGTAGTAATGCCTGTAAGTTTTATGTTTCTCTTATAAATACGGTAATGCGAATCTGTAAAAAAAAAAAAAAAATCGTATTGTTGAGTCTGAAATTTTTTTATATGTGTAATAGGTATGCATATATTTACAAATATAAGAGGATTGAACTTTGCGCCGTTATATTAAGAAAATATGGATAACGTTAAATGTCACAAATGAAAAATGTGCATAAAGCTCCATCAGTGCAAAATTTAAAAATTAATGTTTAAAACTTTAAATGTGAGATATATATATACAGTGAAATCTGTCTAAGGCGGAAATTTTCAGAGACCCACATTTTTAAACATAGAGATTTTCGAGAAATCTGTCTAAGACGGAAACAATCTGTTTAACGCGGAACCGGACATTCATTTTGGAGTTCCATGTAGCAAAGTTACTGTTTAAGACGGAAGAAAATTCCGCTTGGAAATATAAATGGAAAGAAACTTTATCTTTTCATACTGACATGTATTGTCCAGTCCAACTCCCAGAGGTCAGAAAGGTGCCTCACTGATTTATGACAGTGATAACCAACTATATTCGATTAAAAAAAAATAAATTTAAGATAATAGAATTTTAAGGCGTTTATTAAGGTAAATATAACTTTTTTTCACTAAAACTTGTAATTTTGACTTATAACAGTGTGTTCGTGTACTATCAATTTGTAGTGTGAATTAACATTGCTATAAATATATAAAAATATGTACAAAGATTTCAGTTTATTTAATTGACAAAAAAAAAAAAAATTGAAAAATACGTTAGTTTTAAGTTTTAGTCAAAGAAATGATTAATACTCTGTAAATGGAATAAAGTTTTTCTGTCTAAGCTGGAAATCTGTCAAAGGCGGCATTTTATTTCAGTCATAAGCGATTCCGCCTTTGACAGATTTCATTGTATATATATACATATCCATATATGAATTGTTTAAACTCCTCATTAATATTATAAACAATCGAATGACGTTTTCCTTTATTATGTGATGATTTCTTGACAGAAGTCGATTTCTTTATGATGACTATTTTCTTGTAATATTTATCAGGTCTCTCACTTGCACCAATTTATATACTATTTTATGAGCCTTTCTCAAAACAAAACTAATTTACACACAACTGAACAACATGAGCAGGAGAAAATACACTACAAATTTTATTTTTTAAATTAGTGGTGCCAATAAAATAGAAATATGTGCAAGAGGAAGCCCTGATTTATGCAACAAAAATCAGTTTAAACATGGACACTTTACCAGCATTTTCTGAAAAATGCATTATTTTGATAAGAGAAGAAGAAAAAAAGTTATTCGATTTCTTGGAACATCATGGAGGGTATATGAAATAATTATGGATGAATGTGACCGAACAGACAACAGTCTTAAGTATATACAATATATCTATTTTTAAAAATCAAATTAAAGAAATATTGATCCTTTATGGGAAATGGACAAGGGAAAATATAAATAAAAAAATATTTTATATTTGCACAGACACTTCTGCTCTAAACACTAAATTGTATAGATATTGTTTATTTTAATAAGATTTAGCACGGAACGAGCAAAAAATGCCATTGTTTATTCTGAATCTGAGAGGGCACTGGTTTATATAAATTAAGTCTTGAATAAAAGAACACAAGCATGAGAATTTAGAAAACTTTATCTATTAAAAAAAAAAAAAAAAAAAAAAAAAAAAAACTAGAACGCCCGTGTGCAACTTTGAATTTGCCCCCACTTGCAAGCTTCTTCCCTCCCCCCTTCAGTTTGTCACATTTATAATACTTATAAGATTGCCTAGCTTCAAGACTGCAAAGAGATCGCCTCTCACAAGAATCATTAAGTAGCCGAACTCTCTAGCACCCTTTAGTACTTGCTATTCAGTGATTTTCTTTCATATCACTGGACCACCTATGGTGTGAAATTGTGTTATCCTTCCTCTGAAATGTTCTTATTGTTTTTCTAAATAAAGATGTAGTATGAAATATTTTCCATAAGTTAGTTTTCCAAGAATTTACAGTGGGACGATATCGATGCAAATTTTCGTCCCTTTGATTGTGCTGACTACGGACATGTGTTTATGCAGGGCCGCCAGAAAGTTTTTGAGTCCCAGTCAGCAATTTCGAGGAATTGGCTTAGCGACTGCCAAACATCCGTTTGTGAAAATGAAAACAATGCACTAGTTTTAGCTCAACTGTTGCGGATTTTAGGTGCTAATCAGCCTTTGGTGACAGAGTGAAAAAAGGGGTTCTCGATTTAAAAGTTATATATTTTGGAAAAGTGTGCGTGTGTGAACTGATTACTTTATCTGTGACTATAAGATATATTTGAAAATATGGATATCCGTTCATTTATATATAAGAATTGTGAACTAGAACAGGAAACAGTGAGTCCCGCTCCTAAATCATGTGTAAATAGTAATGATAAAAATTCATTATCATTAACTACTAAAAAAAACCAGGAATTCTCAATCTCGATTTGCCTAAAAGCAACAAGGCAAATAAACAAATTATTCCAAGGAAATTCGTAAGAAAAAAAAAATCAACGTTCTTTTCGGGGTAATTGGTAAATGTTTGGTAAGTATTTAAAGTAGAATATTAACATATGGATAATAATGTTAAAAATTTTAAATTAAGTTATTTGGAAACGCTATTTTTTAGAGGTTTTACTTTTGAATAAATTAACTGATTGCATGATTATTTTTAAGTTCTCGACAATCTATACATGTAAAACAAACAAACCCCTTTTTTTTTATATTTTTATTATAAGTTTTAATTTTTTAACCATTTGGAAAAATGGTTATTGTTCTTTGTCAGGGTAGGAAATCAAAAACATATCTGAAGCGTTTTACTGGTTGAATCCGCATTGTATTCGTTTTCTGATTGGTCTATACAGTAATTTGTATTTTCCCTTTACTTTCAACAGAGATGGATACTTTTGCTGCCACTATGACAAAAAAGTAATAAAAACTACAAAAAAAATTAATAACTCAGAAACAAAATGAGATACAGCTTTCAAACAAATTGCATTTAAAAGTAATTTTTTTTCTCTATACGACGGTGTAAAAAGTAATATTGTGGGATGTTTAGAAGTTTAAGAATGAAATTTCATTTAAAATTGGTCCTGAAATATTGTTTAATCCATGGCGTACGTAATGTATGACCAGCTCCGTAGAAGTTTAAAAATTTACAGTACCGAAAAATGTAATCCATGGCGTACGTAATGTAGGAAATTTCATTTAAAATTGGTCCAGGAATATTCATATGTAATCCATGGCGTACATAATGTATGACTAGCTCCGAAGAAGTTTAAAAATTTACAATACCGAAAATTGTAAAACTGAAATTTCTTTTAAAATTTGTTCATGATGGGTCCAGGAATGTTAATGTTTAATTCATGGCGTACGTAATGTATGATCAACTCCGTGCGATTTTTTATGCCTTAAATTTTAGTCTTTGAAAAAATCATTTTCCAAATGGTTGTTGTAATTTGTTAAATTGCTTTTATATATATATATATATTTGCTTAATGTAAAATGGAGAATAGTTCTCGACAATCTATACCTGTAAAACAAACAAAACTTTTATTTATTTTTTTATTATAAGTTTTGATTTTTTTTTTTAATATTTTTTGGCTTAATGTAAAATGGAGAATGAATGTAATAAGGAGTGTAAAAAGCAATAAAGATTCAAAAATTTGGAACATGGACTTCAAAATCGCGGGGAAACTGTTAAATATATATATATATATATTTATCTTTGACACATTTGCATTGTGCCCTCGGAAGAAATTAAAAAAAAAATCATACTGAGTTTAGAAAAATCTTATGTTTTAAATGAGAAACATTTACCTTAAAATTGCAATACATGTTTTTGAAGAACTACAAATAAAAGATTGGGAAAAAATTAAGAAATAATCTGCCCTCCCTAGAAAAACGTTTGCCCTACCTGGAAATATAGTCTAGCTACGGGCCTGCTGGGAAACACTTTTTGCACTATTGTAGAGAATAACCCTTATCCAAAAATTTTCAGCATAATAAAATGCAAAATTATAATTTACTAAAAATTAAATAAACAGTAGTACATAAAGAAAAACTATAAAATTATTAATTAGATATTTTATTTCTGATTATTTATTTAAACGGACTAAGGTTTAATGCAATTTTTATTTATTATTGCGCGATTTGTGTTTGGTTGAGGTTTTCTCAGGGACAGGAAAATTTAAGTTTACCTGTGAGAGAGGTGGAAAAAGTTACTGGTCCTGCGGACCACTAAATTTTTCAAATGAGTGGTATGATTGAATTTTTGGTGGTCTTGGACCCATGGACCACCAAGGATTTCGAACGCTGCTAATAGTTATAAATATTATACAGTAAACTCCCTGAAATCCGCACAGCTTGGGACCAGAGGTTGTGTGGATTTCTGATCATTGCTTTGTTTACATTTTTAAAACAATAATTTGAATGTAATATGCAATCGAAATTATAAGGAATAATGAATTCTTACAACCTAGTAAGATGTTAAAATAATTAAGTAAAGTAATAAACTAAAATAATAAAAGTAAAGGTCAAGTAAATAATAATGTATAATTAAATATGCAAAATAAAGTAAAGATGAGATACAGATACATTTTCCCTAAATGATTCAATGAAACTTCCCTCATAAAGGTACCTTACTAATTCACATTAAAATCATAAAATAAAGAAGTTTTATTTCAGGTTTAGCCAGACTTAATAAGCAGAAAAGCTTGATTAATACATGAATATATTTGGTAAAAAGATTGTGATTACCAGTGATAACAGCAATATTTTGAATTTTTTCAAAAATTTATACTTCTTTCATGAAAAAGCATGAGTTCACAACAGGATGAATGTTGGGAGAAAACGTGTAGAAGTTAGAATTAAACAAAAAATAACAGTAAAGCATTTTTTTTTTTTTTTTTTTTTTTAACAGCTTGAATAGGCAAAAAATACTCAATAGTATAAAAGTACAACATATGTACACGAATATAAAATGAAAACATGCACTGTAGGTCTACTCGAACAAGTCCCCTTAAAAAAATCTCGAATATTAGTTTGTTTGCCAGTCACTATAGGGCGATTCTTACGTGATGCACGGGACATTTACATGTGTTTAAACCACTAAATTTTACCGAAATTAATGTTATTAAATACTTTGATAATTATGAGGTATAAGACCTTAACTTGTACTTCAGAAAGACGTGCTGATTTTTTTTCCACATTAAAAATTGAATAAATAAGAAATTAAAATGTATGCGTGATGCACGGGACTCACAAAAAATCAAAATGCATACATCATATGGTATTAACGTTAATTTCTGTGATGTTTCATGGATTTATTGATTATACTGTTTTTTATAATGAAAGAACATTTAGTAGATCGATTTGGTGCAATCTTAAGTTCATTTTAAAAATTAATTAATTAATTATATTGATTTTATGGATGTGATGCACGGGACAAGTCTGACTTATTTGCATACCACCTTAGATTTATGACATTTCTCAACATATTTATGATGTTAAATTATGAGAATACATGATAAAAAGATACTAATCATATATTCCACTTGATGTAGTTATTAATTACTTAAAATAACTGCCAGTAGATGGCACCAATGTACTCATAATTTGAAATTTTTTAAAAAGTAAATTTTCTAAATGGATTTTAAAATATGTTTTATTTTGACATGTATCGATCAATGCAAATGTATGATTTGTGAGGCTTTCTTCCTAAAGTTAAGATGTCTTAAGGGTGTATTCCGATCCAAACTGCTTATTTTCTGATTCATTTTAAAATTCATTTTTGCTCTCAAACGCATCAAACTTGGAAATTCTCTTATTTGGAAACTATATAATGTGCCGTGCTTCTTAATTTTTTGATAAATGCAGAAAATACTGTAAAAAACGCTGTCAAAGTTGGCGTTTTGAACCGAATTTTCCGAAGCGGGCGATCTGGGAATGAAAAAAAGGGTCATACTGAGAAAATAATTGTTTAAAAATCAAATTCTAATTAATTGAGCTGAAAATGAAATCACACGGCATGTTAAACATGTCTTCAGAAATCACCCCAGCAAGTTTCATGTTTTTACTTTTAAAAATGAGTCTGAAAATGTATCAGAAAATTTCGAGCTGTTGAGGGTGGAAAAATATTTTTTCGAATACACCCTTAAGGGCCTACTTCAGTCACGCGAAAAGACCCGTTCGCTAATGCTATTCCTATGGAGGAAATTTATAAAGATATCTCGGTCGCATTTCAATATTTTTAGATGATTTATTATTATTATTATTTTTTTTTTTTTTTTTTTTTTTTGCAGTGGCTCGCTGAGGTTGATCTGTATGCAGGACATTTTCTACTTTTTCAATTTCGTTTACAGGTATTTTTAATCAGGACACTTTCATTTTCAGAACCGGTTCCTAAAATGACAGCATCCTCTTGAAAAAAATCCACAATGAAAATCGAAAAAGTAAAAAACAGTCTTTTTACAGATCAATCTCAGCTAGCTACTGGAAAAAAAGTCATCTAAAAATATTGAAATGCGACCGAGATATCTTTATAAATTTCTTCCATAGGAATAGCATTAGCGAACGGGTCTTTTTGTGTGACTGAAGTAGGCCCTTAAGACAATGCATAATTCTGAAATGTTTTGGGATGAAGCATTATGTAATAATACTAACAATTCTCACCGTTGGCAAGGTGTTTGTAGTGATTGTTCTAATGGAGAAAAGATTGAAAATGATGAGCCGGATGAAAATACCGTCATATGGAATGGACCCAATGGGCAAAAGACAGAGGAGGCAAGTTAAGATGTAATGTGAAAGAAGACTGCATTGGCAAAGTTTTATCAAGCTTAACAGAAACCTTTTATTTAGTCACTTGCCACTTAAATATTAAACAAATTCAAAATTAAGAATTTCAGAATGAAAAAAGGAGACCCCAAAGTAGAAGTTCTTCAGAAAGAATTTGCTATGAATTATAACTGTAAATATCAAAGTGAAATTCATGGTGCTCTAGAAGTAGTGTGACTTTATTCACAGCAGCTATGTTGTCTCAGTACATTTGTTCAACATTTTTAACTTGTTCGGATGCAAAAGAAAAGGGAAAAAATACAGTCACAGCTTTTATTGAGTTACTTTACTCTGATCTGGAGCCCCTTTTCAGATGAAAACAAAAATTGAAGTGATTTGGACAGACGACCCATAATCAGAATAAATTTATGGTTCTTTTCTCACAAGAACTTAGCTGAAAATACTAGAAAACTTATAGCTGGAAATACTTTGCTTCTTCACATGGAAAAGTGACATAGAATAGGTAGAAGAGCAAAATCACTTATTCGTCAAAAAGTTATGAGCAAGCAAATTTCTCAAATTGTACATTCTGCTTCTGATTTTTACACCTTGTAAAGATTTTAATATCAGCAATAAAAGTTACACGATATGAAACATATTCCACGAAATGAAACATATGCCAAATAATGTACCATCTCTCTATTACAGTTTTGCAGATTTATGCTAAAGAACATAATGATGCATGATTTTTTTTTTTTTTTTTTTTTTCGAAATTATCATTTTTGTATTTTTTCCAAACATTTTTTTTTTATTATTTAGCATAAAAATATGTCAAGCTTTAAAATTTCTAAATTAATCTCTCTTTTTTTTTTACAAAATTTAACATAAATCATGCACAGGACAAGGGTGTGTGATGCACAGGACAAATTTAAAATGCTTATAATTTGAAAAATTATTAACATGAATTTGTTTTAACTATGTATATCTTTTTCTTTGTAAAAGTATAAAGTAAATCAGAAATGTTTTCCATCTAAAATAAATATTACTACTTCTAGTAAAACTTAATGCACTTTTAATGTGATGCACGGGACATCACTTTAAAGTATCTTAAATCACAGACTACAATTTAAAAAAATTAAAATGAAAGTAATTTTTTATTGAATTACATAGAAATATACCTGCAGCTACTTTGAAAAGCCAAAAATCGAATAAAAGTGCAGTATATTTGTTTATAGAGATTAACAAAGTATAGGTGTATGAATGCATGCGTTTTTCAATATTGTAAACATCAATTTTGACCTTCATGAACATATAGAAACAAACCATGTAAAAATAAATAAATGCATGAATTAAATACTTCAGACTATGTACTTTAATTAGCCATGAATAAAAAAGAAAAATTTAATAGTTTATTTTTTGAGGGTATGGTTCACTTTTGGGAGAATCGCCCTATAAAGTTATTTTTTTAAATGCAAAAAACGTTTAATTCAGATGATAAAAATTAATTTTTTCAACAGCTTGATTTCGCAAATAATCTACAGAAATGTTTTTTTTCCCCCCTCCTCGTTGACGTAGTGACTGAGCTATTTATAGATTCACGACTTTGCACCGTTTGTAAAGAGTTGTTACGCAATTTCTTATTCTGAAGTTCCGTTAGATTATTATAAACATAAAGAGTGATTAAATGAGCAATACATTTTTTTCTGAAAGCTGTGCCGGATTATAGAGCATGCCAGTTTAGAGGATGTTTACGGTACTACTGAGTACTTATAACTTACATTTTCTTTTAGCAAACACCTTTTTCTTTTCTATTTTTATCAGAATTTCAGGTAATCTGAATATTTTGTAATCCGAACAGGTACCGATCCCAATTAGTTCAGATTAGCGCAGTTCTACTGTATATATAACCAGAATTTAATGAAAGCATACTAATGAAACAAAACAGTCATTTTCAAATAAATTTAACAATTAGGTTATCAATAATTAATAAAATATTTATGAGCATATTTCATTATTTAAATTAACCATTGTCATTATCACAAGATCAATATTTTACAGGGGTCGATCCAGGCAAAATTTGGGGCCTATTTAGGGCCCTTTCACAAAAATCTATTTAATAAAATAGGCCCCTTCACAAAAATAAATTTAATAAAATGGGCCCCTTCACAAAAATGAACTTAATAAAACAGGCTACTTCACAAAATTCCTTTTAATAAAATAGGCTCTTTTTGTACATTCTTTTTTATAAAAACTGTTTTAAAATGTGTAATTTGTAAATAAAACCAGGTCACGAAAAACAAAAACTTTAGCAAGGGGATTTAAAGAAGTTTTTGTTACAAAAATTCTCGGTTCGAATTTGAGTAACTGGATTTCAACTTTCGTTATAAAATGTTATTTTTCACAAAAATATAATAAAATTCACAAAAATGATTTTTACTTTTCACAAAATGGGCCCCAAAAATAAAAACCTGCATCGACCCCTGTTTTAATTATTTCAGATAAAAGGTTTAAAACACTAAATTTTAGTCAATTACAGTTATCAAATTATTGAGACAATATGGGAATTTTTAGAGCTAGTCTTAAAATTTAGAGCTAGTCTTAAAGTTTAATCACCCTTGTCAAACATTGAGCCATATATTGAATGTTTTTAGGATTGCTTAACAGTTTTAATTTACTGGAAGTTAGATAACAATTAAAAGTGACTCAAAAGGAGTAGGCATATTAGTGTATAATTTTACAAATAATTTTTTGCATCTATGTTGAAACATTTATTGATTTATTCACACAGTTAGAAAAGGGGCATCTAATTAGTTTTTATCACAGTTTTTATTCACAAAAAATTACTTTTGTCTTATTTATGCATGTGTTCACATATGCCCCAGCTATGTTCACAACTACCCCTCCACTGGGGCACGTGTGAACAAATTTAGGCAATTTTTAGAATGATGATATAAGTTAGAAATTCTTGATAAATGCATCCAAAAGTTTCACCAAAAGAACAACCAAATTCTAAATATTCATATAAATCAACTTTTGGTTCAATAGCTCATAACAATTTTGAGAAAAAGTCAAAAATGTAAAAATTGTTCACATGTGCCCCCCTCTTCCCTACATGCTTTTTGAGTTATAAAAAAATAATACTAGCAACTTGATAAAATATTCGTAACTTTACCTGTTTGCATTTGCAGAAATACGCTACTATATAACATATATATATATATCAGGGCTTGAATTTCAGGGTGGTATGGCGGGATTCGCGCCCAAAATTTTAAAATCCCGCCCAAAAGAATATCGTGGGCGGGAGGCTCCCGTCCAAAAAAATTTCCCCTTTTTCCGGAAAGTTTGCATTTTTAAACTACGGTCAACTCCCGCGAATGCCAAGCAAATTTCGTGGTATTTTTCGCACGACCGATTGACACATTTTGCGAGTTTTTTACCGCAAAAGATCGTTGAGATTTACCATTTTTTCCTACGACCGATAGATAAATTTCACTATTTTTTCCGATATCAGTTGACAAACTTCGCGTTACTTTTTTCTGCGACCAATTGGTGAATTCAGAGGTAATTCTGTTCCGAAAATTTAAGGCATTCGGTTCCGAAAATTATGAAAAATCGATCATCAATTCGAAAATTCGGATATAAAAATATAACAGAAAAATATCGCGAATTACGACAAATGATCGCGGAAAAAGTCAATTTCCTCAATCGTTCGCAGAAAAAATCGCTAATTTTGTCGCAAAGGATCGCAGAAAAACACTAATTTTGTCAAAGGATCGTGTAAAAAACGCGAATTTCGGCAAACGATCGCGGAAAAAATGCGAATTTCATCAAAGAATCACGGAAAAAGCGCAAAATTCACCAAAGAATTGCGACAAAAACGCAAATTTAATCAAAAGATTGAGTAAAAACGCAAATTTCGGCAAACCATCGTCTAAAAAACACAAATTTTGGCAAAGGGTCGCGGGAATCATCTAAGCAAGCAAAATCACCTAAGTTTTATTCCAGTATTAATGTCCTCATTATTGAGAAATTGGGTTACTTATTAAACTGTAAATCAATTAAATGTCATGTCATTAAAACTAATTAAAAACACTTTAAAATGTGTAGTTTATAATTACAATGCTTTATTGTATAAGAGCCAATTATGGCCAAAAAAAGCCAGTTAAAACCAATAAAAGCCACCAGCCTGGCTTTTTTTAATTTTAGCCGTCTTTTTTGCAACCCTGGGTGAAGTACAAGGTATGGAGTTAAGATTCACCATTAAATGTACGAATTTGAGATTTATTTCTTTGTTATTTAACGCTTTTCACCAAACTGTGGTTTTTACATGTTTTGTTTTAAAGAAGCTCCTTGGAAATTATAAGAGTACAAGTAGAATGGAAACCTGCTTTGTGAAACAGATAATAAACATCTGTTGTTGTTGTTCTATTTATAGATGGAAAATAGAAAATATGGTAAAATCTGTATGGTTAAAGTGCTGTATCAACAGCTTTAGGGAACTGACTAATTGTTTATTTCCCATATCTTTATATATATATATATATATATATTAGGGTGGTTCAGCCGTCTGTGTAAAAAAATAAACTTTCACTAATATACCAGGCCACCCCTCAATTTTTTTAGACTTGTGTATAGTAATATTCAGGCAGAATTTGAACTTCATATTTCAACTGCAAGAGGGTGCTCAACACCCACTAACTTCACAAGTTTGTGTATTTCATTCTAATTTTTCTATATATTTGTTATAAAAAAAAAAAATAAAATAAAGACCTCCAAAATAAATTTTTTAAAAAAGAATAAAACAATATAGAAGTAAAAAATAGAAAGGTAATCATATTTGGTCTTTAATAATACAAAACTGTGTCTAAAACTGATTTTTTTCGTTGTTTCTGATGGAATGCATTTTCTGTTGGCTTCTATGACATGCAGCAAGAATTGCTTTTCATCTTCATCATTTGTTATGATTTTATTGAAATCTACATTAAGCTTAACCCGTCGTTCTGCACCTGTCATTCACTACTTGTAAATTGTGAAGACATTCTTTTCCCTTTGGATAGTCATCATTGCCATTTCATTTTTCAGGAGAAGGCTTAAGAATGATTTCCTTATATTCATACGAGGTAAAAGTTTTGTTGTTCTTCTTGTTGCAAAGTCTGACAGTCGTACACCATCTAAAAATCTCAAATTCTCATCTTACATAACGCTTCTTAAGAGCTTGCATAGCTGTAAATCGCTCTACAACAATTTGTCTTCTTCCATTTAAATTCTGTCAGAAAAGTAAGAAAGTCTTATGAAGTCATAGAGTGTGTTCAAGTTGCACGCGCGCTACGAGCGCAAGCTCAGGAGCCAGGAACATGGAGTGGGTCAATATCATGGATGGAATAACACGTAGTGTGTTCAGGAACAGATCATGGATTTGATAAAAGGGACGTAGATGGCTGAATGGATAAGCCAGTGAACTCAAGACTAGAGATTCTGGGTTCGGATCCGTCCAGTCCCACATTATATCATAATTTTTTTTTTTTGGTTGTTTTATATTTTTCATAATGAATAAGATATTTTTGATGAAGATATATTTTTTATTTTTATTATACAGAGGCGCGTGTATTTTTATTATAATAATAAAATACTTGTTTAAATGTGAGAAAATGAGGTATTTCGAGATGAAAGTTTTACATCCGAACGCCTTTTAAATATTCAAAGTTTCGTTTCTAAGTGATTATATATATATAGTATGTATATGTATAATGATATAAACATTAAGAGTACTTTAGGAGTGAATTTTTATCGAGACTAAGCTGGAAATCATATTTTACTTTGAACATTATAAAAATAAAATGTAGTAGTTGTAGATTATTTTAACTAAAAATATCTGTATATATTTTTTAAAGAGATAATATATATATAGGTTTGCTGTCTAGTTTTGTAGTGAATAAAGCATGATTAGAATGTTTATAAATTTTCTACTGAAAGTATAAGTAAGTATTTTGCTTATACTAACAGAATTTTGAATGCCCTTTATTTCTCATGTTTTATGATGTATTTTGGTCTCTTATCCACACGGTATTAAAATATGCAATCATAAAATAAGAAATATACATATTAAAACCTTCTCTGAAAAATTGTCTAACTAACAGTGCAAATTCCATTGAAATCCATCTAGTATAGTAGATTACAAACAAATCTCATATGTTGATATCACAATCTTGGTTTACTAACAGCATTCTATTTATCACGGAAGATATAAATCAACTGATAAATTATTTTTAAATAAATAAAAGAAAAATTGTTAAAAAGTTAAAATTTTTAGATCACCAGTTGAATTCTTAAATTGTATCAATCAACCTACCAAACAACGCACAATCACGTGATCAAATCGCCCACACAATTTTTTTGAGCAGCTCGCGCGGAGTTTGTGTGCGGTTGGTTAACTAATTTTAAATTCTAAATGGGCTAAAGTAGATAAAGAAGGTCACGTGATGTTTTTCCCGACTATTTTAGATTTTATCTGAGTGTACATAGGCATGTATTTCTGTTACGAAAACCATGTTTTGGTAGGATAAAGAAATATAGTCGTTGGTTTTACCTTTTTTGACCATTAATAATAATGAAATAATTGAATTCTTTTAAAATTCCTTTCTTCGATAAGACCTACTCCATGGCATAAACTTCTGAGCGTGCGCGCGGCGCGCACTGCACTTCTGAACACACTCATAAAGAGTCATATCATGTTATATACACTCAGACATGTGATGTTCCATCACTTTTCTAGCAGAAACCGCAACCCTCTTTGTCTGTTGATAGATAATTTTCAAGAACTTTAACTGTGTTGGAATAAATTCATCGTCTGAAGGCTCAGAGTTTTCCATTACACTATTTAGACAAATATTGGATGGACAGATGGTAGCTGAAGGTAAAGAGACTCTAATGCTTCATTCTTCTTTTATTCTCTGAAGAGAATGTTCACACTTTTTTCGGTAACTCTTTATCTTTTAAACCCATATACATTTTACAATTGATTCTTTGATCCTGAAGAAAATTAGAATCTTCTTTAATTTTTATTATTTTCATAATACATTCATGACCAACATCAAAGAAAAGAGTCCAAGATATCTAACCACTCCTTTTCGTTGGGCTGTAGAAAAAGACTTTTGTTTTTATTTAAAAAACACCAATGAGAATGAATGTTTTCTATTTTTTTTTTTTTTTTATTAGGTATGTATGTGTTTCTTTTGTTTTGTAGGAATTTCAGATCATTGCCATATCTGCATTAAACCTTTAACTGTCAAATGACTAACATATTGTACCAATTTTGATTTTTTCAACTGATAAAAAATACGCTGAATGATTTGTCTTGTCATAGTTAGTTGTCTCAATCTGGTCAATTGGTCTAATGATCTTA
Source organism: Maratus speciosus (assembly GCA_963932465.1). NCBI lineage: Eukaryota > Metazoa > Arthropoda > Arachnida > Araneae > Salticidae > Maratus > Maratus speciosus. The sequence continues at coordinate 604,678,902 of OZ010788.1, read as the reverse complement.
GACCAATCGGAAAAATTTCATTACTAAGGCAAGTTGAAATCGGAGCGATTGCAAATTTTTAGCTTTGAAATTTCTTTAAACAGAAAAGAACGGCTATTTTTCATAAAATTAAAGTTGTTGATTAATACACAAATTTTGTGATTATTTTAGGCTTAGATGCCGTATGTTCCCTCCGCCGTTGTTGTTTTGAAATGTTTGGCGATTTTTTGTTGCCGTGTTGACGGTGGTTATGGATATGGCAACCTCGATATGTTGAATGTCATGTGACGTGTTTTTGTGACGTGTCGTTCTGGCAACCGAGAAGTTAATGTTGGAATATTGTGAATGTATTTTGATATCGTATTGTATAGTTCTGCCTTTTTATTTTTATGTGAAATTTATTGAATGTATTTGATTAACTATGTTTTCTGTAGTCCGTTTAAACGCTGTTGTTGAAATAATTAGAAAATATGAGGAAATTTTGACAAGAAAAGAAGGTTTGTTTATAGTTTGTGAATACGTATTGATAAGCCTATTTAGGAAAATGTCGGCGATAATATTTCGAGCTGGATCTTTCAAGAAAGCAGATGTTTGTTAACGTATGTTGATAATTTTATGTATTTTACTGCTTTTGAGTTTTTTACATTTTGTGATTGCTAGAAAGCGAGAATTGCTGAATTTTGAGAATTCTATATCGCGAGAAATGCTGAATTCGGCGATGTTTTTTTTTCGGAAAATGTGTGCGAAGCGCACATACAACGATTACTGGTTGCCATCTTAGCGAATTTTGTTTTTTATGTGTATTTTTGCTTTAAAAGTTTTTATATTATGAGATTGCTAGAAAGCGAAAACTGCTGAATTTTGAGAATGCTACACCTCGAGAAGTGTTGAATGCAGTGATGTTTTTTTTCGGAAAATGTGCGCGAAGTGCACATACAAGGATTACTGGTTGCCATTTTAGCGAATTTTGTTTATTATTTACATTTTATTTTCGTTAAGCCAAACATGCGTATAAACCGGTGCTTGGCGACATTTACTACTTGGCGGAAAAAGGGTTTTCACGCCAAGAAAATTCCAAGATGGCGGCCGGGGGGAACTTATGACATCTGTTCCTTATTTTATTTCATGTTAGGCTTAGTGTTTGTCTTATTAATTGTAACACGAATAATGTTTTCATCCCATAACAGTAGATTCATATTTAATATAATTAATGTAACCTAAATATAACTCTTCATACTTATTTAAAAGTAAAAACTCTTGCACTAAATAATTAAATGTATTTTAAATATTATTTTTATTTGTCACCTTTCACTTAGGAATAACAATGAGCTAAATGTAAACAACTTTAGACAGATGTTTGCTGCTGGATGCAGGATTTGAAAATCTATAAGATAATTATTTAAAATAAAAATTATCATGAAAAATTAAAGTTTCACTGACAAATTGTTTTCAGTTGGTTGTAAAAAGAGTTGGTAGAAATCTTGTTTTGGTTTAGTGTTGGCTGTAACTTTATCATGTAAATAATTCTCAGAAATGTTCCTACATATAATAAAATATTTCAGAAATATTTAAATACAAATATATGTAATATAATAAACTAAATTTCTTCCAAAAACATCTGGAGAAAAATTAAATATTTCTGAAGTATAAAATACTGTTGCATTTCCTATGCTTCCGCTAATGTTAAATTGCGGGGTCATTGAGCACCCTCTTAGAATTCGAGTAAGAAGCTAAAAATTTACCAGCATTATAGGGGAAGATGGGGTACAATGAAACATTACTTGTAAAATCAGTCAAATTTGTCATAGAGAGTTGCAGTTTATATATATGTTATACAACTATATGTTCCAATTACTGATGTGATTTGGATACATTCACACTTCTACAACAGTAGCAATAGAAGATTATTGCTTTTATGTCATTGAAAGTAACTTTCTTTACTAAAAGTAATTTTGTTTATTTTTCCTTGTTGTTATATGTAATAATTATTTTTTCTATACATTGTTTTTTTTGGGTTGTTGTCTTCATACCTCCAAAACCAAACTAAAAAAAATAAATATTAGAAGTTTGAAAATAAATTTTTATTTAGTAACCTCAGTGCGGGGTACAATGAAACACTTGCAGACGGGGTACAATGAAACATGTTTTATTATAGTAATAAAAGTAGTAAATAGAATATATTAGAAGTAAGAGTAGGAAAACAGAAAAAAAAAAAGAGTTTTGTTCTAACCAGGTCAGTAAAAAATGCTCTTGTTAAGCAATTAAAAAAACAAAGAGAAAAAAAGCTGAGAAGGGATTGTTTTGTAAAAAAACTCTGCCTGCTACAGACTCTGATGATCCAGATTTTTTTCCAGGCCCAGCTGGTCATCAAGGTACTAAGAATGAGATATTCACACACAACATGTATGGCACAAGCAGTATCCGTATAAATGAAAACATAAGGAAATACATACTGTTGGAGAAATCATACATTTAAATGAAGTCAAATGTGAAATACTTGACATAAAGACTCCAACCTAGTTTTTTTTTTTTTTTTTTTTTTTTTTTAGAAACTTACATTTAAAAAAAAAAACTCATTCTGTTGAAACTACCACCCCATATTCCTTCAGTTCAGGATCAACTGAAATATAAACAGAAATGCTAATTTTTGAAACTGACTTGCGCCAATTTAATGTAAAATGAAAGGTATTTCTTAAACTAATAGAATTTTCTTATTTTTCATCTTAGACTATACTATTTTTATCAATTTTCTTATTAATCAAGTTTTGTTTTTGTATTTATCTCATTTTTCATAAAATAAACTATACTGGGTGAAAATTGCTTCTATCATTTGGAGTGTTTCATTGTAGTAGTATGTGTTCCCCAGTATGTGTTTCATTGTACCCCGGCATACGGGGTACAATGAAACACTGTAAGACATTTATTTTTTGTTATTTTTCAAGCATAAAGATATTGTTTAGAACCTAATAAAAATTTATTTAGATGGGGAAAATACAAGATTAAAAATATGCATTAATTATATTTTTGTGCATGCAAAATTGTGGATAGGAAAAAAAAATTAGTAAATTTTGTTTCATTGTACCCAGTCTTCCCCTATTATTGATGAGTCTAAAAAAATTAGGGGGTGGCCTGGACTCTAGCTCAAAAAAAAGTTTTTTTGAACCACCCTAATATATATATATATAATATATAAACACATCAATTACTTGAAAATAGAGTTTTTATTGACAGAATTAAAATAAAGTTTAATGACTAGTAGAGTTTATTGTATCTTTAGGTTTTTACCACTTTTTCCCAGGTTTTTATGGGTAAAAACTAGGGATGCACCGGATATTGATTTTGCCGGATATCGGATACCGGATATCCGAAGCTCCTTTGCCTGCCGGATTCGGATATCCGGCACTAGATATGTTTTTAGTTATATGGTGAATTATTTCTTTATATAAGGCCATCTCAGAA